>OX371292.1:1542500-3942500 GCA_947310995.1 Yponomeuta cagnagella | reverse complement strand
CCGTGGATTGGCGATTTCAAGCGCTGAGGTATGTGAGTAGCTCAGACACTCAGGTTTCCTCACGATGTTTTCCTTCACGGTTAGCGAGTGGTATTGCTACTATAACTTCACAAATGTGCATAACTTAGCAAAACAAAGTCATAAGTGCATGCCCGCACTGGGAATCGAACCTGGGTCTCCCGCTACCGCCGCTTTTACCACCGCTCATACACCTGCGGCTAGCATTTTGCTGAGCTGCAGCCTTTTTCTTCTGTAGAACTTGGGTTTGTACGACTGTTATATTATGTGATTATTTTCCGTTTGGGTTTTTTCTGTTTCTTGATCATAAAATTTCTTGATCATTAACCATACATGTATTGTATACCTATGTTTCACAAATAAAGTATCTGTATCGGGCATTGGCCCAAATAGTGAGAACAGTTACATATGATACGGCATTTTAAAGGTATAAGGTCTGGAAATATAGTTAATACTATCAACATAAATTTGTATAATATTCAATTACTTCTTGTATATTTGAGAATAACGCTCTTATTTATATAAACACCATTGCTCAAAAACACTCCTTAGAGGTAGTTTAAATAATCTGTGGTTACTACTTTCCCTTTACCACCACAGACTATTTAAATTTAAACTGAATCTGAAAAGTGTTCTAAGGAATCTTGTTTTTATAAATAAGACTAAGTCAACATTTTATTTGACCTTCTTACATTTCGTTTCTTAAGTGAAAATATGTTTAAAATAACATTTATGTTTTTTTAAGGTATATTTGTAGTTTTTTTTTGTGTAACTAACATGATTGTGACGTGCTCAGCTACTCATGAGCAGTCCACATTTACCGAACACCTTCGATTATATCGAATTTCGGAATTGTTTTTTTTTTTTCGAAATTTCTTTCGGTCCTTCTGCGATTTTTCGTATGGCGAAGCGGTCTAGCGAATAAATTAAACCGATTGTTATCCGCACAATCGCGCGGCCTATTATAGGGATTGCGCGGCTCTGATGCGCCGGAAGGGTTGCCAAAACCACTTGACCGAAAAAAACGGTTACGAAGTGAAACTTTTAGTGTGGCGAAAATTTCAAAATTTTACTTGGTTTTATTCAGTTTGGCAGCTAAGCTGGGCTACAATTATGCAACTTTAAGGGATTTCCGATTTGATGCTGTGGTCCAAAAAGTAGCGGTATGGCCCAATAACAAGTTTTCTGGGAACAGCAGCAAAGAATAATTTGTAAAGAATAATGAAGGTTTGTTTCAAAGTCGGGAATCGGTAAGCTGTTACACCCTGTATATTTAAGGGAAATTAAATGTCGATTTTTTAAGTCCATTGGGGCACGCAGACAGTGTGCGTATGTTACTTCGTGTAGATTTGTTGCCATCGTAATTGTTTTGATATTACAAAGAATGAAATTAATGCACCTGAATCATCCAAATATCACGCGTGTTTTTTTAACACTCATATACTTAACGTGTCACAGTGTAAATTTCTGTATGGTACCTATATGGTGAAAAAAAACCACGAAGCTTTGCTTCTTCTGATTCTGTCAGAAAAACTTTTTTATAATCCTTTTTCGTTTTAAATATTTCACGTGCAGCGGTGACCCTACCGGGCATTCTATTTCCGGTATTTGAATTCATTGAATGTGACGTACATTCCGATTTCCGGTAGACATTAACTTTTCAGTGCTTCGAAATGGAATTAAATGCATATTCGAGTCACGCTTTCAGGTCAATTTTATGTATACGAAAATACCTGGGTTGTAATATGTACAAGATAAGATTGTATTATTCCTACATGTTAAACATTTAGACGTACTTAAGCTCGACATCAAAGTCATAACGATAGCGTTTGCCATTAGATAATTTCACCGCACACCCGTAATTACGACTATGTACCCTGTAGATTTCCATATTCATTCCCTATCTAATACAATTTCAATATTTAGTTGCATTAGCATTTTAGAATGGGGCTAGGTCCCATTTGCAGTTAAGTTTTGACCCAGATGTCGCTGCCTGTACGTAATACAGATAAGTTTGTAAAGAGGTTCAAAATTTCTAACCCCCGGTTTCTCGTACACTAACAAGCTGTTAATCTACTGTTAACAGCTGTCAGTGGTCTTTTTTGTATGCACTTTGCTCAATTGATAGCTGTGACAGCTTGGACCGGGAGAAGTGATTGTGTTGTGTGGAAGTTATTATTTTAATGGATCAAAAATTAAAACAAAAGTGTTATTATTAATTTATTTATTCAATACTTTTATTGCACTTAACCTAATGTACAATACGGCGTACTTAATGCCATAAGCATTTTTATTGAAAACTAGCTGTTGCCCGCGACTTCGTTCGCGTGGTAATTTTGATGTGTATTTTTCCGGGATAAAGATAGCCTATGTGCTAACCCAGACTATAATCTATCTCTGTGCAAAATTTCATCCGGATCCGTTTAGCCGTTTTTGCGTGAAAGAGTAACAAACATCCATCCATACATACAAACTTTCGCGTCTATAACATTAAGTAAGGATAAACACAGAACCTGTGACTTAATGAACGTTACAAGTTAAACCGTCCATTTCAAAATCATGATCATTATAGGTTTTGGACATAGTCGGGAAGGGCGAGCCCCCAACATCCCGAGTTGTCCAGCGCTGCCTATCTAGGCATAGAAGTTGTTGTTTTAGGTTTGTTTACTCGGGCCCGGGTTCGATATTGTCCTAGGAGGACTTGTGTTGATCTTTTGACGGCGACCCGTTAAGTGACCGGGTTATAACGGAAGTTTGGCTGGTTGTCTTCACGGCACGTCCCTTGGGAGTGTACTGGGTAACGGTCCGATTGAAACTAATTGTGCGTAAAGGGAAGTAAGTCTTAAAAATGCGTTATGTTCAATAGAGTCATACGGTCTTATTTATAAAAACAAGATTTCTTAAAACACTCCTCAGAGGCAGTTTAAATACTCTGAAGCAAAGGGAAAGACTTAAACACAGATTAGTTTTTTCAACAATCAAGAATATTTATTGTGAGCTTAGATATCTAAACTGCCTCTGAGGAGTGTTTTAGAGGAATCGTGTTTTTAGGGTTGAGTACCTCAAAAGGAATGATGGAACCCTTATCCTTATCCTACTTTGCTGTCCGTTCGTACGTCCGTCCGTCTGTCTGTCAAAACCCTTTATCTCGGCAACGCGTGGAGGTCTCGAGTTGAAATTAAAACCATATAGTCAAGTCTACATTCCCTTGAAGCTGTGAAAAAATCGAACTTATAAGTTAACGTAAAATTTATGGCCGTTTATGCCGCAAAAAAACGTATATTTCGACACTCAAGGGAATTAAAATTTATATTGGACTTTCCGTTGTACTTGAACTATGAAATTTGACAAGTAATATCGTCTTATACTACAAATACAGGGAAAACTCTGAAAACTTTTGTAATTAAATAATAGAAAAATTAGTCTTTGAAGTTCGGGAAAAGCTCGGAAAAACTGCGAGACTCGATTGCTGATTCTTTTTGTTGCACTAACACGTGCTGAGGACAATTTTAAAAACTTATTCAGAGGCTAAAAATTCCACCCATGCCGGGACTTAAACCCGCGACCTCTGGCTAACCGTGCCAGCGCTCTCCCAAGTGAGCTAATGGGCAAGTGCAGGCATCAGCGAAATTCCGAGCCTATTTACAAACTTCTCTGTATTAACTAGCCTCTAAATAGGTTTTTAATATCTCATTGTGCTTTGTATGTGCTCTTACTACTGTATTATTGCTTTTATTGCGTGTGTGTGTGTGTAAATGCAAATAAATAATTCATCTACCTATCTATCTATCATATTTGCGCGGTTTATACCTGCCATTGGGATTACATTGTACTTTTATTGCTTAGTAGACTACCAAATACCTCTATTTGATAGTCTGCTAAGGAATAAAACAATGTAATGGTATAACGGCTATTGTCGTGCTTATATCGGTCTATTGAAAATCTATGTGTGTATTAGACTCTACTATGTTATCTTTTAAACGGCAGTTCACGACTACGAAGATGAGGATAAACGGTAGCAAAGCGACACGAAAAGTAGTTCATTTTAAGGGAAAACTTAAACTGTAGACATTAGAAAAAAAATACTTTTTTACGCTCACTCAGTACAGAAATCCATTTTATGTTCACCACAAATTGCGATATTGTAGGTATTTTTGTAAAATTTCAAGAAAAAAATTGTACTTGGCTGCCAGAATTCCTTTCCTCTCGCCACGGCCGTGACGAACACCGAGTTGACAAGAAACACCACGTTAATCCGCACACGCACCGAAAAGATACAATTTTTCTGTCGGATATTCGTCGAAGGGACGCAGGTTACGTGTCTAAAGTTTTTTTATTCGATGCAAAAAAAATTGTCACTTGGACATTTGCCAAATCACAAAATTCCAAATTGAACAGCGGAAAAATCCATATCGATCAGTTTGTAATTGAACGAAAGAAAATTCCAAATTGATCAACTGAAAATACCATATTGATCAGCTAATGTGACCAAAGTTTATGATTTTTTACAGTGTCAAACACTGCTCCAGTAAGTATTCATCTCGAATGGAGACCACATATCGGCAAGCGCAGCGTAGGACGACCAGCCACAAGATGGACAGATGACCTCATCCAAGTGGCAGGAAGACGCTGGATGCAGGCCGCTTCCAACCGGTCTTTTTGGAAATCCATGGAGGAGGCCTATGTCCAGCAGTGGACTTCTTGTGGCTGAATGATGAATGATGAAGTATTCATCATCATCATCAGCCTAGGCTTGTCCACTGCTGGACATAGGCCCTCTCCTATTGCACGCCACTAAACACGGTCCTCGGCTACTCTCGCCCTGCGAAGATCATCGCTCCACCGAGTTTGAGGACGTCCTACACTACGTTTACCGATCCGAGGTCTCCACTCAATAACTCGTCTACCCCATCGGTTATCAGTTCTTCGGATGATATGGCCGCCCACTGCCACTTCAGCATGCTAATTCGGTGGGCTATGTCGGTGACTTTGGTTCTCTGTCGGATCACTTCGTTTCGAATTCGATCTTTCAGAGAAACCCCGAGCATAGCCCTTTCATATTCATATTATTTACTGCTAAATCACGTGCAGGGTTATAATCACAGGTGTTATTGAATTTTCGGATGATATGGCCGCCCACTGCCACTTCAGCATGCTAATTCGGTGGGCTATGTCGGTGACTTTGGTTCTCTGTCGGATCACTTCGTTTCGAATTCGATCTTTCAGAGAAACCCCGAGCATAGCCCTTTCATATTCATATTATTTACTGCTAAATCACGTGCAGGGTTATAATCACAGGTGTTATTGGATTTTTTAGGTAAGTACATGATACTCTGTGAGGGCACTGCAATACAGTTAGTCTTATGACACAGCGTCAAATTAAATTAAATTATTATTAATAAATAGCATACCATAGCACGCTGAGTGACTTTAAATTTGAGGACCAGTCCCACCGTGAGTGTCCACGTTTCGGCACCGTATGACGGGTAGGACCAGTAAGTATTAGATCACTGATTTCCTGAGAGTTCGAATACAATGTTCAATATCTGCGGCAGCCCCGCGGCTGTCAAGTGACGACAGAATTAAACTTTTTCAATCATTTTCCCGAGAGATTTTCGCGTTTACTGTAGAAGTTCAACTCAATCATACTGTTATTCACACACACACGAACTTGAATACCTGCCTCGCGACGGCAAGGTTTTATTTAGAGTTACCAGAAAATAGATCTTTTAATTCACCGAGGTACGCGAATATCATTCGGCTTGGAGGTAGGTCAAAGCTTAACATCTCTGTAAGAAAAAGTTTTCATCAAGTGGTCGACAGTAACTTACAAGGTGTATAAACAGTTTGTCGGCATACCATAGCAGTTATTTATTTTATATTTATTCTCAATAAAACAAAAAAAAAAAAACACAATTTCATTAGTTTGCCAAACTGCTAATGCAGTTTATCGGCAAGCTCTTGGTAACAATCCTTATATAACTTACATAATCGCAACAACAAACGTATCAGTAATACTTGCAAGATATTATAGTCGGCTATGCGATGTACATCGAATTGTCATAGTGAACAAGGAATTGTAGTTCCATGAAACAGGCCCCACGTTGTGTAGTGCTTACGAGAGTTTTAGTAAGATAACATTGCTCTTCCTTTCATCATCAACCCATTATGTCCCCACCGAGGGGCACGGGTCTCTTCCCTGAGGAAGGTATAGGCCATACTCCACCACGTGGGCCAAGTCCGGATTGGTGGAGGCTTGTAGACTAGTGGCTCGTCTACTGTCAGAAGTTGTCAAGCCGCCCTAAGGCTTCTGACTTGGCTTAACGACTGCCATCTATCGACGGCAGCCGGCACCAACAGCTTAACGTGCCTTGCGAAGCACGGAACCGCTCGGAAAAATGCCACTAGCGTTAGGCATAGACGGCGACCCATCCATGCACTGAGCGCGCCCTGTGTTGCTCAACCTTCGTGATCGTTTAAGATCACTCAGGCAGCCGGGGCTACGAGCGATTCCTTTAAACACATGAAATGTAAAAAGATGAAATTGTAGTTCTGTAGTGCTTTCGAAAATTTTAATTTGATAAAATTATTCAACTGCACTCCATTTCACGAAACGAGCTCCAAAGAAAATCGTCCATGTGTGCCCATTGGTTGAGGGGCTCCAGGCAGTAACACTAGCGCCACCGTGGAAAAGAAACATAGATCAAATTTGCAAAAAGTGTCTGTACAATCTCTCAATCATGTCAATAGTGATTTTCAGGACCCATGGCCCTGAACCTAAGGCAAAAAACCAAGGACTAGATAGAATTAACGCCAGAAACGATCGTTTTTGTCATAAATGGTATCTAGTCCCAGGTTCGTGATCCTAGGTTCTTTGTCGTGGGTCCTAAAAATCACTGTTAACATTTATTTATTTCATAAAACTTACAACTATCATGACTGAGATATTGTACTGACACTTTTTGCAAATACGATCTGTAAAAGAAGATTTGATTTTTTTTCCATTGGAAGCGCTAGTTAGCTCGCTGGATCCTCTTAATGCGCGTGACCTTCAATAGGCACTAACCTACCCTATAAAGCGGACCGTCCTCTTATCTCTAGCCGCGCGATTGACCAATGAAATGCGAGTATTTTGTTCCCTAGGACTTCGACTAGTCGAACGGAGTATAAATGCATAACATGTAAAATCATATGAAACGAGATATCCCTTCCAGTTAATCTTCTGTAGGGAATAACCGGCGTAAGTTGCCAATGCGGGTTCTTCGTAAGAGTATTAAATCGAACCCCAATTGTCGAGTTTGTAAATTAGTGCCTCAAAGTTCGTATCTGCGTTGGAACATGCGCTCTTGCTTGGGAGGGGATGGGGGTGTTCAAAATAACATACTTGTCCACAGGGACTGGGTCTTCGTCACGTATCCTCTAGGGAAATCTCGCGGTTCTTTTTCATTGTAGTGGGCCAATTTTTTTTTTAACTTTTTGTTTGCAAAAAAATTATTAAAAACCATATTTATGAGTTACTACGTAAAAACTAGAGTGGGGGGGAGGGTCTGGGCGTATACTACGGGTGGTCACACGTTATTGTTCTTAAATAATGACATGTGTTAAGTATATTTTTATATAATTTTTATATTTATTTAATTAGAGAGAGACCAGTAACCAGTGTGTAGGGCTGAACCGCACGACTAGCTAGTACAGTCATTCTGTAATAGGTAGGTTTGTATTATTAAATTCATTATTGTTCTATCCGACTGTTATCATATATGTCTCCCGCCTCTTCAAGGCTAGCTGCGACATCACCGAGGGAATTATACTTTATTGCACACGAAGAGCGTTGGTAGCCTACTGGGTAGAACATCGGACTCGGAGGCGAGAGACGCAGGTTCGATCCCAAGTTCGGGCATGTACCTACGAGTATGACTTGGTTTTCTAAGTTATGTACATTGTGAAGTTATAGTAGCAATACCACACGCTAACGGTGAAGGAAAACATCGTGAGGAAACCTGAGTGTCTGAGCTATTCACATACCTCAGCGCTTGAAATCGCCAATCCGTGGTGGGCACGCGTGGTGATTAAGCCTATACTCTCTCTCTCTCTCTCTGAGGTAAGGCCTGGTTTCCTCACGATGTTTTCCTTCACGGTATTGCTGCTACATCTTCACAAATGTACGTGCTAAAGCTAAGTCATTGGTGCAGGTGAGACCTTTCTTATCCTATCTGATCTATCTTTTTCTTGTTATCTTTTTCTCTTTTAAAACGTATAGATATACCTTTCTCTTGTATACAAAAGGTTTAGGACCTATCCGACGCACCTTAATTATTCACTTAGGTATCTCTTTACAATTCCAATTCAAAACTCTTCTTTTCGTTAGGATGAACCTTTTGATGAAATATACTTAATTAGTCCGGATAAAATTAACATTCGAAGAACTGAAAACATTCTATGTCAATAATCCTAAGTAATCCTAAGAAAACACTTAAAACGTTAATAAGACTGAATGAAATCCCTAAGCAGAAGTAAGGAGGGCTTTCGGTAGTAAGTGACCCGAAGTGGCTCTTATTGCACAGGAAATATGTAGATACTTTTTTGATTTAACCTAAACTGAGTTGCTGGCAAAAAGAGGAGAGATCGGAAGGGACCAAACTAATTACTAAACCGAAATTTCACCCCATCTATTACCTTTATTTAGGCGCAATATTATTACTCATGTTACTATTATTACACACAACATAAACTCACGCCTGTATCCCGGAGGGGCAGGCAAACATCTTTCGCTTATGTTAATATTATTATTTATTTTAATTCTTAATTAATTTTTATAAAGCCTTTAATTTGTACTGTCATTTGCCGAGCTGTACCTCAGTCCTCAGCACTTGCGATTGGCGTGGATTTTTCTTCAAGTTATTTGCTGGGCATTACGCAAACGAGTTTTGGTTGAGTTACCGTAAAAGAGCGTTGAATTTGTTGTCTTTTGCTCGGAGTACTTATTCAGCCTCAACAATGAATAATTTAAAACGTAATACCGTTAATATCAGAAACAAAAGAAAGAGGACATTTATTTAAATTGTCACAGAAACACAAAGTAAACACGAAGGTACACAAACAAAAGACACGAACGTCAAAAAAAAAAAACTATACATACATCGACCAAATAGGGGATGTATTAGCAAAGGGCAAGATAAAAAGTACCCGACACCGGCGTGCGTGCATGCAATGACTAATGAATGTTGAGGAAGCCAAAGTGATCTGTCAGGATCGTGGCAAGTGGCAGTCCCTGTTCTCTGCCTACCCCTCTCGGATACAGGGGTGAGTTTATGAGTGAGTATGTATGTATGTGTATCGTAAATGAAAACTGTTTTATCCGAAACCCATTTGGCTCCGTCGACATTATTATTGTTAGTCTACTGTAATCCTTTTAATATTGTTTTTAGATAGAAGAGGGTCATTAAGAGAAAAAATAATGCCCACTTATTATGTCTAGTCAACTTCCAACAACAAATAAACAACCGTGAATTAAATACAATTTTCGTAGCTTTTAAGAGCTTAATCTCTAGTGTCTGACTTGAGATTTTCCGAAATTTTCATAAATATTACAGTACAGCTTGATTTTGAAATCTCTAGTAATATTATGAGGGAATATTATTTTCGTCATTATAAAGAGAATTATAAATAAATTAACAGAAATTGTAGGTACAACATATTTGTAAATATTCTTAATATCCGACCCTTGGTTCAAAACTGTGAACCTATTAGTGAACCTATTTTTGTACGAACCCTTGTATGGTCTCTGTCTACCTCTCCGAGATACAGCCGATAGTCGTGAGTTTAGTATGTGCGTCCGTGCGTACGTGCGTGCGTGCGTGCGTGCGTGTGTGCGTGCGTGCGTGCGTGCGTGCGTGCGTGCGTGCGTGCGTGCGTGCGTGCGTGCGTGCGTGCGTGTGTGCTTGCGGGCATGAACGAGTGTGTGCGCATGTGCACGTGTATTGTGTTACACTCTTTACAAACTTTTAAGACGAGTAATTGCGTTACTCTTTAATTTTTAACCGTCCTCGAAGGTAAAGTTAAATTCAGATTCTGAAGGCGCTGTCGTGTGCACGTAGATTTAACACGGGTAAGTTTGACAAAAATCAGTGATCAAGACTGAGATTAGGGCGAGCAATTTCGAACTTATCCCTCCGGGAGAGGGCAGAGGCAATGGCCGGCTTGATTGGCAATTATGAAAAAAATCGATTTAAAAAGACTTGTCTGCTAAAAACCCGACTGCTAAAAAGTGATAAACCAGACCTAAATTATTCTGTTATATGTTTTTATCTTAGCAGGCGGGAAATCTCATTCGATTTATTGTTGATACCAAGTCATAAACAAGGCCTAAGCTTAACGCCGTTGTGTGGCGCCGGATTAAGAAAAGCGTCACTCCATTTCCTCCCGTGGATGTCGTAGAAGGCGACAAAGGAAATAAATTAGCAGGAGACGGGCAGCAGCGTCTACCTGACATTCCAACCGCATACTGCGATCGCCAACCCGCCTGCCAGGCGTGGCGATTATGACAAAACCCATGAGGGAGGCCTATGTCCTGTATGCCTATGTGGTCAAAGTGCATACAAAAAAAGAGTGACAACTACTTATTCAAAAAAAATTGACAGATTGTTAGTGTACGAGAGACTGGGGGTAAGCTCGTTTGGTCTCCTGCTAAGGTTAAAAATTAAACAGACTCGTCGGAAGGCTTGTTGAAGATTTTTTGCATCAAGATTATACTTTTTTGAAAATGGGGTCTTTTCTTACAATATAACATCTGAAGTCTGCCATTTTGATTTTTTCTTGACGTCATAATATGCCCAGTCAGACCCAGTCATACTCGCGTCGTCAGTAACCTCATTTTTCAAAATCGGTGAAAACGGCCTATGCATAAAGGAATATACGTACATATTCGCAAAAGGTGCCTTTTTTGAAAAACCATGGAGGAGGCCTATGTCCAGCAGTGGACTTCTTGTGGCTGAAGGATGAATGATGATGATGATTCACAAAAGAACATAATCCTGCTATTATATCGTAGTCGGGTAAAAAGAGTGTTCTTTCTGATCGAGATCTTTTTCGGGTCCGCCCGAGTTCGGGGTTCGGTGAACAGAGTCAATTATTTGAGAGTCAGTGCTTTTACTTATTATTACGAATAAATTAAGAAAGAGCCACGAAGATTAGTGGCATAGTCTCAGTGGCGCCCTCTATATTTTTTTCAATGTCGTGGAGCACGATGAAACCTAGCTAGATCGATAGAGGACAAAAAAGTAAACAAGAAATTATTAAGGTCACCATGTCCTAAAGTGGCACGTTTAGGAGTTATTGAGCTTTGAAGTTTGTATGGAATTTCCACTAACTGAGTTTCATCACTGAATTTGTCACTTGATATGAGTTTTCTCGGGGATTCAAACCTACTTTGATGTTTTTTAAAGTCTGGGTAGCTATGTCTAGTAGGTGCCTACCTACTTATATACATATATACATGAAATTATAGTATTATTCATGCATCCAATTCGTTCAATTCGATTAAAATTCAAAACATGTCAATATAAAACCTACAGTTTAATTAATATAGATAGGTTTAGGTGGTAGGTAGGTACCTATAAATAATGTAGATAGGTACATATCGCTAGAAACTTAAACCGCTGCTGTGTGTAAAACCATGTTCAACCATGTTTTTAACATAAATACCATTTCCTGACGTAGCGTAGTAGGTAGGCAATATCCAATAATTAGGTAGGTACCTTCATCTTCAGTTGGGCAAAGAAAGAACCTACGGACCTACCCACTGAGGTACCTACCTATTACAAACTTCTTTGAGATTAATCTTTTTGGTGAGTGGGTAAACTACTGAAGTGACGTTGTCAACATTGATTTATATTTGGAAAGTAAGTAATTAATAATTAATTAATAAAATAAGTAAAAGCTAATTCAGGTGAGATGTCCATCTTCTTTTCGAGGGTCTTTAGTCGACGAAGCACCACGGAATTTCAACGTGGAATCGACTGTTTTGTTTACTCTTTTCATGTTCGCTCAAAGTTCGTACACATTTTGTTGGTGCTTATTGTTATCAAACAAATTCTATCTTTTTTCAGCTCAGTCCAAAGTTTTTTTATTCCGATATGAGCTTACCCTTGACCACGATCTTGCCTAGGGCGTAGATGTTCGTTTTTGGTGGCTCTCATAGTTGTCTGCTGTCTTACTCGTAGCTGTGAAGACTGCGGCTTTATGTATCTTGTTTGTGGGATGTGATGGACTATGGATGAACCAAAAAGATCAAAACCTTTCCCTTACCTGGTGTAATAGACTGTACTTGGACTTGGGGAATGAGGATATATGTATAAAAATGACTTCTGTCAGCCAATAATTACCTACATTGAAGTGACATAATATGTTTACTATGAAACCATATTAAACATAGAAACAGGGATTAATCATATTTTCAGGTCTAACTACCTAATTATTGTTTAACTGCTAATATTTAATCAGATAATGCTTATAACTAAACACAGCCACCATAAAACTTAATTTAAGTACAAATGTTTCTTCCGGTACCTACTTCTCCGATCAATAACTCGCTCACTGTTCGGTAGAATGATTTAATGATAAGTAATGCCTAATTGTATATTGTAATTAGTCTAGCAGCTAAGTGTAATTTGTAATTAAAATAAAGAAATATCTTGTGAATTTTCCTTTAAATACACTATTTTATTTATTTACCTGATAGGATTGATGAAAAGCAGATTTATAACTCTGGTAAAAGCTCCCGTAATACCCTCGCATTGTAAGCATCCTCGCTACGCTCGGGTGCCTTAATATACGGTATCTATAATAAACTGGGTGTTTTTTCTATGACTTATTTAGCAATTTAGTCAAGAATCGGCAACGAGTCACAGGTGCCAAGCATATAGTCCAGTATTTAGTGAAAAATGATTCAAAAGTTAAGTTTTATTAAAATCTCATACAAACTTCAAAGCTCAATAACTCCTAAACGTGCCACTTTAGGACATGGTGACCTTAATAATTTCTTGTTTACTTTTTTGTCTTCTATCGATCTAGCTAGGTTTCATCATGCTCCACAATATTGAAAAAAATATAGAGGGCGCCACTATGAACTATGCCAGGCCCCATACAAAAATCTTCGTAGCTCTTTACATTTTGTATTCGAATCTTCCTCTCACGCTGTCTCTCGTTGAAATAAAAAAACGACAGAATTGTATTTGCTGTTTTAGGCAAATAAAATTCTGCCGTTGCGGTTTAACTTAAAAAGCTCATCGCCGGTTTCTGATTTTAAGTTATAATTAGTGAAAATTGAGCCCTTATTTAAGAAGTGATAATTCCTACCGTGCCCTCATCATCATCAGCCATTTGACGCCCACTGCAGGACATAGCCCTCCTTCGTGGTTTTCATAACCATGAGGGGTTTTGCCATAATCGCCACGCTTGGCAGGCGGGTTGGCGATCGCAGTATGCGGTTGGAATCTTAAGAAGGCGCTGCTGCCCGTCTCCTGATAATTGATTTCCTTAGTCGCCTTCTACGACTAAGGTAATCTTAATCCGGCGCCACACGGAGCGCCCGTGCCCTAGTTTACTCTATTATGACGAAATTTCACTATTCTTTTGTTACACCACTTTAGTACCTAATATAAATCCAAAAGAATTCGAAGAAAGTATATAAAACAAAGCTCATCGTTAAAAAAATCCGCTGACGCCCCGAGCCGAGGCGCGCGTTCGCCTTCTTAGAATTCAGCTCGAGTGAAGTTCTAAGTAAGTATAAATCGAGCCTAATGCGGGCAGTTAGCAGTCTAATTACTACAATAATCGACCGGTAAGATAACAGACCGTGGGATTTTCGGTGCCTGGTAACGAGGTGCTCTGTTCCGGGAACGCCAACAGCTTACGCCGTCAGTGTCAAATATCTCTTGTATTTGACACTTTGACGGCGTAAGATGCTGGCGTTCCTGGAGGAGCACGGGTGGCAGGAATACATACATTACATGATCTCACGCCTACATCGCAAAAGGGTAGCACAGTTCAGGGTTTGCCACTTGCCACGATCCTGACAACCCTCTTTCGCTTGTCAACATGCGTTAGTCGTTGCATGCGCGCACGCCGAGTAATGGAAAGTTATGACAGGAATAGTTTTTGGATATTATGTAGACTTAACATTTAAGTCAACTTGTTATTTAGTCATTACTTTACATGTATACCGATGTTTGTTTCTCAATAAATATACTTTATACTTTATTGCACACATAAAATTACATGAATAAAACAAAACATTAACAGAATTAAAAAGTGTACATGGAGATATATAGGGGTCTGCTATCTGACTCTCGGTTATGGTTGGTGAGGGTTTCGCTGATGTGCCCTCAGGTAACTCATGTAACCGATCTTGACTTCGAAGGTGCGTGCACACAGAGTACACGTCAAGACACTGTTATTAAAAGTATATTGAGTGGCCGTCGGTGGTCGGGCCTTCAACTCATCTCGTTTCGCATCTTTTTCGAGTAATCTAGAACTAAAGTGGTTGTAGAACAGTATCACTAATCGTGCGCGATCACAAACTGCGCAGTTTTTAGGTAAGCCTCTATACCGCTCGAATATAACTTGTCACTTATCTAAGGCCATCAGTACAGTGTACTTGTAGCAGACTTTGTTTAGTTGTAGCAGACTTTAATACAGCTAAAAGCTCCATAGAATCCTTAAGTGACTAAAAAGAGGGGAATGGTACACTAGTGTCAGTCTCTCAAATAAAACACCAGGTTTGCTGCTACCGTGGTGAGACTTCTGAACATGCTAACGGTTATGTTTCACTTCCGTTAGGGTTTTGCATCAACAAGTTCGGTCGTTTTGGAAACGACCCAAAGGGCCGATAAGACAGCTGCCAGTTTGCCCAACACTGGGCTTAATTTCTGAGGTGAAATAGATAGCTCACTCTCTGTCTCAGTCTTCTCAATCTATTCAATCTCGTTAACTGAGTTTAGAGCGTCTTTAGGGCCGGTTTCAGAATTGAAAATTTCACTAAGTAAATACTTGAGTAACGTTCTGTCACGCTCTTAATTTTCTGAGAAATTCGAAGAGACAGCACTACAGTTAACTATTTACTTAGCGAAATTTTTAATTCAGCCACTGGCCCTACCATGCAATAATGTGTCTATCTCAATTAACTGGCTAGCACCTGTCACCGAGCTTCTCTCGCTTACTATTTTTGTAAAATACCTACGAATGTTGTTGAACTTTCGGATTACGAAAAAAATCCCATTCCTCTGTTATTTTTGTACTAAAATAACTAAATTAATATTATTATTCTACTCACTAATACATGACTAGTACAAGCAATTCTTATCGTGAGAGTAAATCCGAAATACTTAAAAATAAATATCAGATGTTTCATCCATTTGCTTGAGAAAAAAGCAAACTTCAGTTTCGGCCGGTTGATATTTTGTTCGACCTTTCGGGGTTGAACACATAATACATACATACATACATGAACCCACGCCTGTATCCCAGAGGGGTAGGCAGAGACCAGGGACTGCTACCTGCCACGATCCTGACAGATCACTTTCGCTTCCTCAACATTCATTAGTCGTTGCATGCACGCACGCCGGTTTCGGGTACTTTTTATCTCGCCCTTTGCTAATACATCCCCTATTTGGTCGAAGTATGTCCGCCTGGGACGTCCATTACAGAACGGCTATATAATCTTCTTCTATAATCCCTCTACTAGAGAAACACTAGATGCCTATAGTACAGATCCGACCTAGATTAGGCATCTAGAGATCAATGTAAGATGTAATCATACAAGAAACACTATTTTGTAAACATTATTGTAAACTTTTCGCTTAAATAACTTATCTTATTTCATCTTATCTTACTCCTCCGCGGAGTCTGGGGCTGACACAAGCGCTTTCCATTTATCTCTGTTCACGGCTAGGAGGGTAGTCCTGACAAAGTCACTCCCTTCTCCTTCCTCTCAGATAGAACGGATCTCTTCCACGCATGGGACGGTTTCCCTTTTCATAATCTAATAAATAAAAATCTCGTGTAACAGTGTTTGTTATCGAACTCCTCCGAAACGGCTTTTTATTAATGTTTTGTGTCTATTTGGTAGGTCTGAGAAATAGGTTGTAGGGCAGAACAACGTTTGCCGGTTCAGCCAGTATTGATATTAAAAACCTCTTCTAGTTTCACCGGATCTTTCTGAACAAACCTGTCCTTATTAAGGTAGAACCACAGTCCGGGCTTTCAAAGGAGGCAACAAATTGGTAGCCAAATTGGCATGCTTGGCGCAGCCACTTGTCAGTGTTGCACGATTACTCCTACAATCCGCTTAGGCAAACAATGTTACATTAACGTGTGCGTGTGACCTCGCTTTTGAGCGGAATTTTGTTCGACACACTGCAAAAGACATGTTTGCGTAGTATGTCTATAGCTATAAATGCGTTGTATCTGATATAAGACTGATGTAAATCGCCACACCATTAATGTCTATGGCTCTGGCTGAACCATCTGTTCAAAGACCGCCGACCGGGTAAAATCTCAAACGTAAACTCGAACCAACGTTCCCGGACTTAGGAAGAAGATTCCGTTTTATAAGATGTTAATTGGATCCTCGTAATAGCCGTAAGTTGGGCGAGACTGCCATCAAAGTTAGGTGGGACCCAGAAAGTCATCTTAACAAAAACATAATTTCGGAGCTTGAGCAAAAATGCGTAATACTCGCTCCGTCGGATTTCGGAAAGCGGCCGCGCGTTTTAAGTGAGGAATTTATTACGAATACAAAAACCCGACTGCTGAAAATCGGAATCAAGGTCCATCATTAGCTCAGTTGGGAGAGCGCTGGCACGGTGAGCCAGAGGTCGCGGGTTCATGTCCCGGCATGGGTGGAATTTTTAGCCCCTAAATAGGTTTTTAAAAAATTGTCCTCAGCGCGGGTTAGTGCAACAAAAACAATATAATTTAGTCTGTTGAGTTTTCAAAGTTAAAGCGCGTATAAAAAAACAACTGACAACTGAGACTAACTGGGGTAACTAAGTGTAACTATTAACTTACCTTTTGTTTCGTTCTTTCTTGGGAATTCTGAAGATGTGAACTGATGTTTTAATTTTGCTTAGTCGTATTCTTAGTCCAGAAACAGGTGCATAATAACAAATAAAAAAAAAAACATTGCAAATTAATCTACATTTTATTAAAATTTAAGTAATTAAGACTATGTGCTAGTTGTTGTTGTAACGATAATAAAATTAAAAAACACGAACTTTGTTTCAACGTTTATAAGCTGGTATTGCTATTTATGTTGTTTCCTGTAGTCGTTACTTAACCTTAAAGTAACATAAGAACGTTTAGTTATTAATAACTATAAACACATATTATTATGTATTTTGGAAGTAGCCTGGCTACCCACAGCACAGCGAATTCCAGTTTGGGAGCCACTTACCATTTTTTTTTAACCCTTTTCTAAATAAAGTTGTTTCACTTTAATTTTCATTTTCAACTGTTAACAATAGATTAACGAGAAACCGGGGGTAAGTCTTCTTACACGCACCGGGCTTAGAACCGGAGCCCCCTCGACAGCAAGCCAGACGGTCGGCCCAAGTTTCCACCGATTTCAAAGCATTTCAAACGCTGGCAACAATAAATCAGGCGCCGGCTGCGCCTGATGACGTTTCAGCTCCCGATTTCGTTCGCTACAACTGGAAACAGACCTGATCGATGTATTGGGCCATATTGTTTGTTCCACTTCTGCCGCTTCGCGTCTGATGTAGACGAGGGAGTTAATGCGCCTCGGCAAATGTCGTATTTGGATACGAAAGGCATCGGTAATTTGATTTGATCTGCAAACCAATACCCTTAGACTTGAAGCTCAGACGTTCGCGTATTGACGGAGATTTGAATTGTAAAGGACAGCGATAGCATTACGCGACCGACATTTTTGAAAGTGGATCCGCAGTAACATTTAAATATTATTTATTTATTTTGTCCCACCGGCTCGCTGGACCAACGATCTGAGGCATATGGCTGGCAGTGGCTGGATGAGGAAGGCCGAGGAAGGAAAGAAGTGGAATGCCTTGGGGCAGGCCTATGTCCTGCCATTCCAAAAAACTCCACTCTGACCATCTTTTCTCAAATCATCTTAAACTTAATACATCAGAGCATATTTCATAAGATCCCGTGACTGCCATCAGTAACTTTAAAAGCTAATATTTCTTCATTTTCTTCATCATCATCAGCCATTTGTCGCCCACTGCAGGACATAGGCCTCCTTCATGGTTTTCATAACCATCAAGGGTTTTGCCATAATCGCCACGCATGGCAGGCGGGTTGGCGATCGCAGTATGCGGTTGGAATCTCAGGAAGACGCTGCTGCCCGTCTCCTGGTAATTGATTTCCTTAGTCGCCTTCTACGACATCCACGGAAGGAAATGGAGTGACGCTATTCTTAATCCGGCACCACACATCTATTGCAAAACTCTTAATTTTCAATTAATTTTTCTTACAAAACATGTATAGCAAAACTCTTCATGGTTAAAAAACCATGAGGGAGGCCTATGTCCTGCAGTGGACGTCAAATGGCTGATGATGATGATGATCTATTGCAAGACATCTCCTACAACAACTCACAGGAACAACAGGAAAAATATCAGTAACTTTTACACTGTGGGTAGCCAACACAATGTAAATACTAGAAATAAACATAAAGTTTCGTTCTCAAAATTTAGGCTGGCAGAAGTTAATACATGCTTTATGAGGCATTGTATACGTTTCTACAATAAGATGAACATGAACATATATTAAGCTTGACAGAAACGCGGTTCCTAAAATGTATAAAGTACACTTTGTGGCGGTCTGACGGTGGCAGGTGCATAGATATTTTGCCCGGTAATACTGAACTGTAACAAAATTGAAAAGCCCCGCCCGCCTTCCCACAATTGAACGTGGGGTTACTTCTTAGCGCTAGTTAAGACATTTATGTTTTTAACTATCACTCATATACAAAGCATAACCTCAGATCATAGAAATGATCTGAGAGCATAACACATCTAATTACAAGTAGCAGCACAAATAAAACATAGCATAAAACAGAAACATACATGAAAAGCAAAAGCACTAAGATTTGCAATACACGGTACGATAATGAACCAATTGGTGAAAAGAGTGATAACACAGGTGTGATGTGAGAAGATATGTTGGTTCATATAGTGTTATTGAAATAACGCAAAACCTCAAACTGTTTCTTCAATACTTACCTAGGTAAGTATACCTACACGAAGGCAAAATTAATGACGGAGAGAATGAACAGCGGTCGCATCTTCGCTTCAAGGAACATTACGAAAACACCAATTCCTGGAATTCCCATTAACGCCGTCGCAATGCTCCGGAATATTACAAGGTCGGGCCGCGCGATCAAAAGGGCTCAAGCACCGAAATAAAAGGGTTTTGCGACTGAAAATTATGAAGATAGTATCGAGTCTGTGCTCTGGAGACGCATGCATTGATTACGGAGTACGATATAATTGATAGTGGCCTTTGTGAGTGGCCAAAACATCTCCAAAAGAGCCAGATTGGCTATCCATAATGGAGTGCTAGTCCCAACACTTATGTATGCTAGCGAGACTTGGGTATAGCAAAAGATGCAAAAAAGTAGGATTAATGCAGTAGAAATGAGGTCCTTGAGAAGTATGTCTGGTGTTACTTTGAATGACAGGATACGCAATATCTAATATTTATCTCTGTTTTGTTGACGTTCGTGTCTTTTGTTTTTGTACCTTTATGTTTACTTTGTGTTTCTGTGACAATTTAAATAAATATCCTCTTTCTTTCTTTCTCAATAGTGTGATTAGAGAACGTTGTGAACTGAAAGAGGATATTATAGTGACTAGAATTGAGAAAGGAATGTTGCGTTGGTTTGGACATGTGGAGAGGATGAAGGAAGAAAGATTGACGAAACAAACATATCGCGCGAATGTGGGTGGAAGGGCCAGTAAGGGACGACCCAGACATACTTCGACAAAATGTATTAGCAAAGGGCAAGATAAAAACTACCCGAAACCGGCGTGCGTGCATGCAACGACTAATGAATGTTGAGGAAGCGAAAGTGATCTGTCAGGATCGTAGCAAGTGGCAATCCCTGGTCTCTGCCTAGCCCTCTGGGATACAGGCGTGAGCTTATGTATGAATGTATGTATATAACTGATAATTCGATACTTGAAGAGAATAGAGGGTGGTCACTGAGCGTTAAAATTCATTAGTGAATGTTTAGAGATTGACGTTGATTAAAGGTCTATCGTCATGAAACGATGCTACCTATCCAAACAGCCGATGCATTTCATAATTTTATTTTATGAAGTTATAGTAGCAATGCCACTCGCTAACGGTGAAGGAAAACATCGTGAGGAAACTGAGTGTTTGAGGTGTTCACACACCTGAACGTTTGAAATTGCCAATCCGCGGTGGGCACGCGTGGTGATTAAGCCCGTACTCTCTCGCTCTGAGAGAAGGCCTGTGCCCTGCAGTAGGACGTATATTGGCTACAAAAAAAAGGATCACCATCAAGAGTTACACAAAAATTACACAGTAAAGCCTAAAAAGCCCTGCGATATGACATAACACGTCTATCAAGTACATAGACTGAATTTCCTCAATTTCCGACCTGGTTTTATGTTCTCTTTTGTGTCAATGATTCATGTGATTCCTTCGCCTGTAATTTCTGCGCAAGTTAATTCGGCAGCGGCATGCAAAATGCACGGTGCATAAAAACTTTCCCATCATCATCATCATCAGCCATTCAATGCCCACTGCAGGAAACAGGCCTCATGGTTCTCTAACCATGAAGGGTTTTTGCCATAATCGCTCGCTTGGCAGGCGGGTTGGCGATCGCAGTATGCGGTTGGAATCTCAGAAAGACGCTGCTGCCCGTCTCCCGGTAATTGATTTCCATAGTCGCCTTCTACGACATCCAACTAATCCGGCGCTACACGGAATAAAAACTTTCCCATACCTCCTCGAAACCTACATGGCTCCTACTTGTCAATACAACCGGTTTTTACTTAAATGAGTAGAACTGTGTAACTTCGTCTTTACACGGTCTATACCACCTCCCAACCGGCATCGCTCAATTCCAGACGATCTAATATTCCCAGGAAAAATAAAGCTCCCACAAGCCCCGCTCTGGGTGTTCGCTGTCGATTATTCGGAACATAAACTAGCTCTCAGCGAAAATTGAACGATCGCCTAAGACGGCACTAACGCATTTATACCCGTCGCCAATTCTTGAGGAGGAGGTTATTTCCCGGAAATCCCGCGCCGGATTGGGACTGAGCCGCTCGGTAGGTGGCCACGGAAGTCCCACTCAATCCCTTAGTTAGTTAGTTAGTTAGACCTGAGATTTCCGCACTTAGCCATTGTACGTGGCAAAGCTGTGAGCTCACTCCAGCCAGCCTATCTCTTTACAGAAAGCCAACAGTGCTCTGATGTCACTACAGGCCCCCCGAAGGTATCCCAGCTTCCCAATGATGGTTGGGCCATTGTACGTAGCAAAGCTGTGAGCTCACTCCAGCCAGCCTATCTCTTTCCAGAAGGCCAACAGTGCTCTGACTACATGCCCCCCGAAGGGATCCCAGCTTCCCAATGTACCCAATGTACTTACCTCCATTTTGATTTTTGTTTAGTGACGTTAAGGAAATCAACGTATATTATACGTTTTTTTTTACGTTAACTTAGAAGTTTTTTTTTCACAGCTTAAAGACACCGAAGACTTGAGTATATGGTTTTAATTTCAATTCGATATTTCTACACGTTCCCGAGATAAAGGCTCTTGACAGAAAGAAAGACGGACGGACGGACAACGAAAAGAGATAAAGGGTCTTGACAGACGGACGAACGGTCGGACGGACATCAAAGTGATCCTATAAAGGTTCCCTTTTTCCTTTTGAGGTCCGGAACCTTAAAAACTGTCTTTCTCAAAAGTTACTTACTGTACTTTATAATTTTTTAAGATTGAAATGTAGTTAGTTCATAACATAAAATAACTCCATATCTCAGTTTCTGCGCTACTGTGAACCAAACATTCTGCCGTTGAGTTTGCTTTACAGAAGCTAAACAGTGCAAAATTTCACCAATAAGCCTCCTTGTACCCCTCGCAGTGGAAAGGCATACCGGTATTCTGACCTATTCCGTCTGGGACAGAGTTAGAGGGGAATTACGGGACTTGCCCCGGGAACGTGGGATTCGGGGTGTCCCACTGCAATCTGCGCCTGATGAAGATGGAATGGTTTATGTATTGCACATTTCGGTAATGGATTACTTGCACTGCTTTGCAGCGGGAGGCAGACGGAAAAGGGAGATAGATTTCGCAAAAGTTGCGCAGCTTTTCGACTGCAAAGGTTTAGGTGACTGACATGGCCTATAAGATTAGCAAGTTGAAGTGGCAGTTGGCTGATCACATAATTATGTCGAAGAACCGACGGTCGATGGGGTGCAAAGGTTCTCGAGTGGAGACCAGGAACTGGCAAACGCAGCTTAGAACGCCCACTAGCTCGCTGGACCGACGATCTGAGGCCGATTGCTGGCAGCGGCTGGATGAGGATAAACGAGGGCAGACGGTTTTGGCTTGCTTTGGGGAAGTCCAGCGGTGGACGGATACCGGTTGATGGATTGAACAGCGCGTTGGTAGTGCAGCTTTTTAACTGCCATACGTTTGAGAGAGCCTGGTTCTATCCCTTACACTCATATTATGATATACATTTTCCTTCCTTCTTCTCTAAGTGACAGGCCGACGATAAGATAAAACCGGCCAAGTGCGAGTTGGACTATTATCTACACAACGTTTGAATATTTCAAGCGTCTACCTGTTGCCGCTATTAATATCGAGCAAAGAACGGCAAAAAACTCGCGTGTTTTGTATGGGAGCCCCCCCTAAAAAATTCACTTAATTCTGTTTTTATTATTTCTTGTTATAACGGCAACAGAAATACATCATCTGAGAATTTTTCAACCGTTTAGCTATCACGGTCCAAGAGATACTGCCTGGTGACAGGACCCTTTGGGTACGGAACCCTAAGAACTGCGGAAAAAGACTGTATGGAAGAAGCTCAAGACAAGGAACTGTGGCAAAAACTGGAGCAGGCCTTTACCCAATAATGTGTTTTCTTGATGTTTATTTTTATTTATAATTATAGCTGTATACATACTACTAGTTGTCTGGAAGGAATCACTTTTAGTGATAAGGCCGCCATCTGAACTCTTAGCTTAAGAAATATCTGTGTAATTTCCATTTTTATGTAGAATAAAGTGTTCTCTATCTCTATCTATCTCTATCTACTTTGTTTTATTTTAAGATACTTTAAAGGAGATTTTATTTTATTTAGAGTTTTTTTCCGGACAGAAAGAAGTGGCTTGCATTGCAGGAGGTGGCGATTATGGCAAGAACCCTCATAGTTATGAAAACCACGAGGGAGGCCTGTGCCCTGCAGTGGGCGTCAAGTGGCTGATGACGATGATGATGATTGCAGGAGGCCTATGTACAGCAGTGAACGAATACAGACCATGATGAATGGAATTGGGTTGGCTGGTTTTTTAAGTTACTTTCACAAGTAACATTTGTAAATTCATTTTATTTAATAGCTCTAATACCAGTCACAAACAGTGAAGAAAAGCGTCGCGAGTAAACCTCTGAGATATTAAGCCTCAGCGATTGAAATCGCTTGTTCGAGGAAGATCGGAAGAGTCAGTTCATTGTCGACTGACCCTTCAAAAAATCCCTAATGCAATATTTAAGTGGTTTCTCTGATTTAAAGTAAAGAAGAGACTCGTCAATAAGCTTCAGGCTTTACGAGGTGTTCATAAATCGAAATGTGCACCCCGTCGTGTGTTTTATTGGTTACTCGTTGAAAGCTGAAATCTCAGTTTATTTGAGTTCCAACTAGTAAAGTGCCGAGAATCAATGACAGTACTGAGAATCAAAACGGGTTAAAAATGACGTTGACGGCATAATATTGGTAACTATGCCACTTAAAGATGGGTTAAGAAGACGTTACCGGCATAATATTGGTAAGTATGCAACCGTAAGATGGGTTAAAGTTGACGTTACCGGCATAATATTGGCAACCATGCTAACCTAAGATGGGTTAAAGATGACGTTGCCGGCATAGTACTGGGAACTATGCTAACCTAAGATGGGTTAAAGATAACGTTGCCGGCATAATACTGGCAACTATGCTAACCTAAGATGGGTTAAAGATCACGTTGCCGGCATAATACTGGCAACTATGCTAACCTAAGATGGGTTAAAGATAACGTTGCCGGCATAATACTGGCAACTATGCTAACCTAAGATGGGTTAAAGATAACGTTGCCGGCATAATACTGGCAACTATGCTAACCTAAGATGGGTTAAAGATGACGTTGCCGGCATAATACTGGCAACTATGCTAACCTAAGATGGATTAAAGATGACGTTGCCGGCATAATACTGGCAACTATGCTAACCTAAGATGGGTTAAAGATAACGTTGCCGGCATAATACTGGCAACTATGCTAACCTAAGATGGGTTAAAGATAACGTTGCCGGCATAATACTGGCAACTATGCTAACCTAAGATGGGTTAAAGATGACGTCGCCGGCATAATATTGGCATTTGGCAATTATGCCAACCGTATAGTTCGATTAGATATAGATGCAGTGGTAGCTCAAAGGTAGAACAGTGGCCACATATTCGATGTGTCGTGGGTTCGAATCTCGGAATGTACAATATTCTTTTTTTTTAGTTACGTACACAAATTCGTGAATTTGTACCACTATACCACTCGCTAAAGGTGAAGGAAAACATGGTGAGGAAAAACGATTAACAACTTATTTTTGCAGTTTGGTTGTATGGAAGTATTATACTCGTAGTTCTACTCGCACGGTTTTTTATTTATATTACGGGCAATCCGCGTACATTCTTGTGTCAAATTTTCAAGTGGCTATCTATTGCGATTCAAGCGAAAATGCCCTTTATAGGTCAGACAGGAGAGACACCCTTCTGGTACGAAACCGTAAAAAGGTTACGGCCTTATTTATAATAAAAACACGATTCCTCTAATGATCATATCATAAGCAGCCTATATACGTCCCACTGTATGGCACAGGCCTTCTCTCAGAGAGAGAGTATGGGTTTAATCACCACGCGTGCCCACCGCATGTGAATCAGACACTCAGGTTTAATCACGATGTTTCTCTTCACGGTTAGTGAGTGGTATTGCTACTATAACTTCACAAATATACACAACTTAGAAAACAAAGTCATAGGTACATGCCCGCACTGGGAATCGAACCTGGGTCTCCGGACGCTCCTCCGGACGCTTCCGAGTTCAATGTTACACCCACTAGGCTACCACCACTATTCACTATTCCTCTAATACCAATCTAAAACTCTGTTTATTTAATCTGTGGCTACATCTTTTCGATGTAAAATCTCCAACACAGACTATATTAACCGGCGTTTTTGAAGTGTTTTAAGGAATCGAGTTTTTATAAATAAGACCGTTAGCCTCAGTACTATCAGCTGGGACAGAGTAGTCAATATATCATATTCGGAAGCGGCAGGCCGCTACCTTGACATGGGTTTGAAGGGGGCTCGAAATTGTTAGAAATATTTCCGTGGTACGTGACGAATTGTGTCAGATTTAAGGCTGGGTTCTCCGACATTACCCCTAAATCAGGTGTTTTAAAATACATATTACTCTCCAATTTAAAAACTGAAAAAAAAAAAACTTTTCAATGTCCTATTTAGGGCCGTCGGTAATTACTTTTATGATTTTGTAAATTTTATAGCATAAAAAGAAAAACGCAAACGTGAGTGTAAATTATCACTTGATATTTATTTATTATTATTATCTATTTTATATATACAATAAGAACTTACAGTTAAAACCAAAACGCTCTAACATTAAGAGCGGGTGGGTAAGAGTGGGTTGGTGACATTAATTGCATACAAAAATAATATGATTTTATTTGAGCTGCACTGTGTTTTGGACAATAAAAAATATATCAAAATTACTAGCACTGAATGTGTTAGTGAAGTCGGTCGTCAAAATTCTATTAATAAGAGTTTTATTTCTGTAATTTCAATAATGTCTACTTTTCCCCAAATTATTCGCTTGCGCAGCGCAATAAGCCCTATACAAATCCGGGCGCTCGGAGAACCCAGCCTTAAATAGGGTACTGGTAAGCTAAGATCCTAGGAGCTGTAGGATGCGACAAAAGGGTAACTCAAATAAAGATGGAAGATTCGCTAAGTCGTAATTAATATCGCTTTAGTTTCGTTTTCTTGCAATAAAGGAATTTGAAAGAGATAGTTCAAAACAGCGATGTGCCTAAGGTATATCAGACATGTATGTATGATCGCTGGATCAGCTGAAACATGATACAAAATACGCATAAAATGTAGCACATAAATTTACGCCTGTATCCCGGTTGCCTGAACCGAGATAAGGGTTTGCCACTGGCCACGACGGAGAAAGGAATTCCCCCCGAGCACGAAAAGAAAAAACGGACATGCTTGTTTTAAACAAGGTTATCAGTTTACATTATATATTATTATTTTCTACATTACCTATACATTTGCCATTTTACTAGGTCTCAAAATTAGCTGAGTTAAACTTTCTTACCGATTCAACAGCTATGGGTTCTCAGTCTATGAGAAGCTGTTTTACTTTCGAATGGGTCTGTTTTTACAGGCCCTGGAGAGCTGTTGGCTTAAAGAAGATCAATTTTAGGGAGGGTCTTGTCTAGTGCCTGAAGTTATTATGTATAATATCTAGAGGTATTATACGACTGCTCAAATATTGACATACTTTAACGACGACACGAAGCTTGTACTGAAATTGTTTGGTGAAACAACGAAAACGGCAGCTTTCTTCAATGATTAGCTTTTATTTCGAATTACAGTAGTAATTTAACTACAAATTAACAAAAATAAGAGGCAGACGAAAACTACGGCGTTCGTCAGCTCGGTGTCGATTTGCTCAGTGGCAAAAAGGAATGGCGGGAACTGCAGCCTTGGGTAACTCAGGAGCCAGATATGAGAGGACACACATCTCTCTTGCCGTCAACTGTGTCCCAGTTATATCCCAGAGATGTCAACTATATCTGGCTCCCTCACTATACTCTCAACTTAGTACGGTAGACATCTAGCTCCTGCTACTTTATCCAGCTCACACACAGTGCGTGAGAGCGAGACCGAGATCGGCTGAAATCAGTTGCGTTCGGCAGCATTTCTCGTCGCAGTAATAAACGAGACGAGAAAGGGGTCACCAGACTCCTACAAATGTATTGACTTGGTGATCTTTTTGATCGCTATTGGTACGGATGGCTTGTTCGGTCAACATCGGGCATTAGGTCGCAGTACTCGTACTAAAAAGATGAACGGTAAAGACGATAACCATAATATATGCTTGTCACGCTCTAATTGGGTTCAAAGATATTTATTTCTCATAAAGAACTTACAGTTCACTTAATTAATGAGAAAACCTATATAAAGTATCAAAAGTTAATTAA
This sequence comes from Yponomeuta cagnagella, assembly GCA_947310995.1. Classification (NCBI taxonomy): domain Eukaryota; kingdom Metazoa; phylum Arthropoda; class Insecta; order Lepidoptera; family Yponomeutidae; genus Yponomeuta; species Yponomeuta cagnagella. The sequence goes on along the minus strand of OX371292.1, from coordinate 3,914,929 downwards.
TAGAGATACATTTTGATTCTGGTTTGAACTCCTCTTATTGGAATAGACTGATAGTATAAAAAAGAGCGCGTCAGCTGGATAAAGTAGGAAACAGATAAACTAGACTCACTCACCACTTGTCTTACGGCTCTTGTATCCAAACACACTCACTCGATTGTATGTCGTATGAGCTAGGATACAAGTGGTGAGCCAGATATGATACAGATATAGTGTGTCCCGGTGAGCAAAGATATGGGATATAACAACTCCCTCTAAGGACACACTTTGCGCAAGTCTAGGGAACTGCATCGCCCGCGCGCGTCTTCACCCCGCTCTCCCCTCATTCGTCTGCAGCGTTAACAAAATATATTTTTTTAAAGAAAGTTTTATTTTTATGTAGCCGTCCCACTGCTGGGCACCGGCCGACAAAAGTAATTGTAATAGAACTTATTGCAAACCCTGATTTTGATCTTCTACTTACTGCTGAGAAGCAAAACCTAACGCCGCCGACTCACTAGTAAGAGGCAACGACACATTTTCTTATATTTATTCTAGTCATATTGTGTTTAGGGAAGTTTCTTTCTGCGCTGGCATTTTGTTTGTGCCATATTTGCCGGAACACCGCCTTTGAAAACACATCGAGACACACGGGTGGGCGTTTCTACTGAATTCTTTACAAATCCAATCCGCCGACCCACATTCGTCCACTGCTGGTCATAGGCCTCCCTCAAGGACGCCTCAGTCTTCTCTCCGTCCTCGGCCATGGTCATCCGTCTCAAGCAATCTGAATTCCCCAAAGCTTAAAGACAAGTCTTCAACCAGTGCGTCCTGCCAGTTACGACCTTCGGTGCCGAAACGTGGACACTGACTAGTCTCAGGTAGGTCCCGCTAGACTAGCTCAGGCTCGGCCTATGCTTAGTCTTTTTGATGGATCAAATCAGAAATGAGACAATTTGCCAAAGAACTACGGTGACTGACATAGCCTACAAGATTAGGAAGTTGAAGTGGCTGTGGGCTGGTCACATCTGCCGAAAATCCAAGGAGATCGCGCACTGCCAAACGCAGCGTTGGACGCCCACCAGCTGGCCAGACCGACTATCTGAGTCAGATAGATAGATGCCTGGTAGCGGCTGGATGAGGATGGTCGAGGACAGAAGTGACGACCTTGGGGGAGGCTTATGCCCAGCAGTGGAAAATATGGGCTGCTTCATTGATTGTAGAATGCTTGTAAGTTTAAAAAATATAATGTATTAACCTCCTAAGTCTTTAACAAGGTTTTCGATTGTTATTTCCAAGGTTAGGACTTATGAACATTCCTAAGTCTTTAACAAGGTTTTCGATTGTTATTTCCAAGGTTAGGACTTATGAACATATCCTGAGGAAATATTTTAAGTTAATTCCTACTCCCCTAAGTCCCAGTATAAACATTGCCCTGGTACCCAGTGCTGCCAAACGAATTCAATGAGAGCGGCCTGCAGCAGAAATCTCGAAGTTTCCACGGCTCGATGCCAAGCTATAATTTGAAGAGTTTTAGGTCCGCTGATTTTTATCACCGCTTTTGTTTGCATTAAGAGAACCTAGTGCTATGGGGATGGTGTATGGACGTGTGAGATAGGGGTTATTTTCGAACTGCTTCGTATTGTGAGCTTCAGTAGGACGAAAGTGGCGTGATTTTATGCTAGGAAAACGATTTTTTATTTAACCTCATATTTTTCACATTTATGTATGTGTATAAGTATTTGTGTAATTTCCTTTTTAGGGTTCCGTACCCGAAGGGTGCCAAACGGGACCCTATTACTAAGACTTCACTGTCCATCTGTCTGTCTGTATGTCTGTCTGCGTGTCTGTCTGTCTGTCATAGCTAGGCAGTTGAAATTTTCACAGATGATGTATTTCTGTTGCCGCTATAAAAACAAATACTAAAAATCGAATAAAATAAATATTTAGGGCGGGCAACATACAAGAAACATATTTTTTTTCCGTTTTTACGCGATATTAATAAAACAAATATTTAAAAGGGGCTCCCGTACGTGATTTTTTTAATGGTACTTAACCCTTCGTGCGTGAGAACGACTCGCACTTGGCCGTTTTTCTTATTTACAGTAAAGTGTAGTTGGAGACTATGTTTAGTTCAAATCTTGAAAGCCAAATTTCAACTACTTCATGTAAGCTTATGAAGTGGAAATTCAAATGCTAGTGCAGTTTTGACGACAATACTCTAAAATTATAGAAATAAACTGATGCTGCAGCCAGGATTATTTCCTCATGAGGACATTCTTCAACTGTTAGTAGCTTGTACATAAAACTTTGCAAACTTTCTACGTGTTTTTTAAACAAGATTAAATATTTTTCAAGGTTAGGCAAAGATTAAGTTTGCCATATGCCACAATCCTGACAACTGTTTGACTTCAGCAATATACGAGTAAGATATTTTTACAAGTTCTGAATTTTCTTGTACCTACTTTTCCTTCAACTTGTGGGTCTGATAGAGACTTTTGAGCCCTACAAGTAACAGATCGTGCATACACTTTCAACTTTTATGTCCTAAGAACGTTCTCAAGTTGCAACAACGGTTCAGCTAGCTGGCGGCCCCAACTCAAACTACCACCTCGTATATCTTCATCATCATCATCATCTTCAGCCCTTTAGTATCCACTGCTGGACAAGGGTCTCTTTATGCACGTCTCTGCTCCTCCTCCAGGTCTTTACTGTCGACTTTAGCTGGCTGGAGGTCAGCCTTACACTTCTACGTTCGGTCCTCGGTTGATACTCTAGTAGTTTGCGACTCCATCTTTCATCCTCTCTACGACAAACAGGTTATGTTTGTCGTAGAGGCCATCTCCATTTAAGGGTAGCTTATATCTTACTAGGAAAAATCTCGACCTATATTTCTTTAAAAAAGCCCCTTTTATTTAATAACCGAGCCCATTTCGCGTCGCGTTCACTCAAAAGTTATTTACCCCAACGGGGTCCCGCAGTCCCGCTGAAATTATTTCCTCACACGGGGCCCCGCCGATATCATTTCGGTTGCGCAAAATGAAGTTTTATGGAACGCGCCGTCGGTGTAACGATCCGCGAATATTGGAAACGGAACGGCGGGGCGAATTGGCATTGCTGCCTTGGAGGTGGATCCGAGCTACACTTTAACGCTTCCTTTGAATTTAATGCAGATCCAGAATGGAAACACGGAGCACCTAAGAATTTAGCCAAAACACAAAGTTGAATCTATTCGCAGCCAACAAGCGTTCATCTCTTGTCTTTTCGACACAAGTCTTCAACTAGGCGCCCTGTCAGTTAAGGAACCGAAAAGTGAACGAAAAGAAATTGCAAGTGCACGCACTTCCTAATAAAGACCTTAGATCTGCCTCAGCTTGTCGGTCCAACGAGCTAGCCCTGCTAAATTTTGAAACCAAAGCGGACGGAACATCTTTGTGCAATAAAGAATCAATAATAATAATAAACCGCTTAATAGCAAAAACATTTTGGAACTGAAGATCATAGGTACATATAAAATCTCTTTACAGACGAGATATCACGTCTGTTGCCCAAAAAAGTAGACCAAACAATAGGCATTAATTTAAATAGTTAACTTTGACGAACTCTACTGCAAAATCCAATATTTCGCTCCACATGTCACCTGTTCAGAAACAAAGGCGAGAACTTAACAAACAAACGAGCGCATTCAAGAATCGCTCTTCACAGAATGCAACGTGTGTAAAGCTCATTATGCCGCAGACTACCGTCTTCCTTTATGCAGTCTTGCAGCTTCAAAACTGCAGGCGTTGCGTGTCAGGCAAAATTTTATCCGCTGTTTACCTGCCGACAGGTTTGGAAGCCCTACTCGGGGTACTGGATGGAGACGGGCATTAATCGCAACATCAACTAGACACAGTCACTTGTTCTAGTCCCAAACCTTGTTACCCGGTGCAAGAAATGACCTAACATCCATACTGAGGTCATTTGTACAGATCAAAATAGGGGTATCTAATACCTGTCTTAGTAATCAAGTGATACAGTTAGACCGGGGAATAACCGGATCGTGGCAAGTGGCAACTTCTGGTCTTTGCCTACCCCTCCGGAATACAGACGTGAGTGTATGTAATGCAATGCATAGATTTTCGACAACTAGATTGAAAAGGATACATTCAATCAAAATTTGTAACGAAGTCGTGGACACAGCTACCCCTGGGCTAGTCTGGGTGTATTTCCATGTTTGTGATGTCCTGGCCTGGTATATAACATAGTTTGGGACCAGGACAAGTGATTATGTTTGTTCGGAAGTTATTACTATTATTAACGGGGTGTTACTTATTACACCATTGCCAAAGTAGCCGCCTAGACAAGCTAAGAGTAAACATTCCCGCCATCTTCACAATTTGAAAAGACTCTCGCCAAGGACTGCTCGGGAATGTGCTCTATTGTGCTGATAACAGGGTTGTTTTTACGACGTCCTGCGGTGCGGGTGGCAGTTTTTAATCGACTGTGGGTTTCTGGCGTCTCAATAGGTTGCTCTTAATAAAAGGCCAGCAGCACTTTGCCGGAATTTGATTCCAATACTCGGCTAATAGGGTTGGTTATTGTGCGACTTGATGAGGATGGCCGAAGACTGTTTGCGCGTGCCAAAAAGTATGTAACCTCCTTGCTAGTTTCAACTTATTATTTTTCTGTAATTCGTCTTTTGTGCGCCTACCGCAAAGTATTTAACCACCTTGGTAGTTTCAACTTATTGTTTTTCTGTAATTCGTTCTCTGTTTTTATTCTTTTCAAAAATATTAGCGCAAGCAACACGTACCTACCCGTTTTTATTAAACCCTTTGCTTCTATTGAAAAGTAAATGCCATTATAAAAAAACAAAGCTTGTAAAAAAAACCAAATCTCGCAACTCACTATTGCCAAGTCAATCTATTTATTTAAAACATAAAAGATTTTTAATATTGATCCTAGCTTTTTCCTTAAACATAATTATGTCTAGGTACCTATCTACACCTATTATTCCATAATATTATACATATACACTCACTGATTCATTCACTGCAAATGTACCTTTGTAATCCTATATATTTATATAGGATTACAAAGTTATTTATGCAGTTGATTTATATAGAAAACAGGACCGAAATTGCTAAATATTTCAGTTTTTCCTTGATTTTTACTCTAAACACTAAGGATCGGTTTCGGAGTTGAGAATTTCACTAAGTAAATACTTAAGTAACGTTCTGGCACATTATTTTCTGAGAAATTCGAAGAGACAGCACTACAACTATCTACTTAGCGAAATTCTCAATTCAGAAACTGGCCATAATTGTATTCTAAATTTGAAGCTTCTATGCCTGCTAGAAGTGCCTAAGAGTTTTGATGATCGGTCAGTAAAGTCAAGTTAAGAAACTTTGACTAGTTATAATTCTTAAAATACTGGTTAAAATTGAATGAAATATACTATGTTTATACAATGCCTGCTTGATTACTGAAAATTCAGGCTTCTAGTTTTATCCACAACAAAGTTATAAGGGGGTCCAAATGGCCTGAACTGCTTCGAGAAAAGGATGGTACGGCCACGCCACTTTTGTGCTCGACTTGGCGGGGGCACTACCGTGCCCGCAGATTTTCTACAAGGATTTACAAAAAAGATGAACATTTTCAGACGAAAATAAGTGGCTTGCCTTGGGGAACCTATGACCAGCGTGGACGATTGTAGTAAGAGTTTGCCTTTAACAAACCTGAGAAAGGTTTGCCTGGGGCGCTACCATGTATTTTCTCCGATGTAGAGACTCGCCCGACACTTCCCGACACGTCAAAATGGATAACCCAGCGGACGGTTACGGAATAGGAGACCTGGAGCCTAATTATGCACACCAAATCCTGTCGGAATCCTGACGCTTGCGATAGGAATTAGTATGGAAATTGACAGTTGGACGATTGGAATCGTTCAGGATTTAGTGCGCGTCATATAGGAGCTGATCTTGAGCCACCTTAAGATTTCTAGCTAACAGTCCGTCGGCATTTTCTGGCCTTTATCTCCTCCGGATCAGGTTTATTATCTGCCACAAATTGACGCTAGAGCTGGTGTTGGGATATTGTCACTTGAGAATACACCCGAAGGTGTTTGTGAAAAACCTGGATCTGTTTACATTACTGCCACTAGGTACTTCCACTAAAAAATTAGCAGGTGCTTGAACTTAATGCAAACCTTTTTTTTGTTTACCTTCCTGGTTGATTGTGTCCGTAGAAATTGCAATTGTTTTATGTACAAAGGAATATTATTATTCCAAACGTGAAATGGAAAGAAAAAGAGTGAAAGATATAGAAATATTCTTTGGAGAACCCCCGAATATGTAAAACTAACTTTCTGTCCTCCAAACAACTGCAAATACAGGGTGTCAAAGAGGAATAATTAGGAATAGTAAAAATTTAGGGCTCCATGATATCTTAACTGTTTAAAAAAAATAACATTAGAAACATAACAAAAACATAACAATAAAATACATACCCAATAATTAGCAGCCACTTTAACTTTAAAAATTTGACATATTTAGTTGACGTACCCAGTTTATTATATTTTATTTTATTTTATTCTTTATTGCACTAATTACACTGTACTTAAGGCGTACATAGGCGTGCTTAATGCAAGAAGCATTCTCTTCCAGCAAACCTTTGGTATTGAAAAGACTGGCGACGGGTAGTGCAAGGAGAAGATTAAATACAATAATAAACTTACGTAAACCTAGGGAAATACATTAACTTAGACTTAGTGGAGGGGGGGGGAAAATAGAAATTATTATAAACCTACATAAATGATAGTACATAAATCAATATAAATAAATAACAACAAAAATACGTACATACATATTGAAGATAATTACTAAACACGAAACGAAGTAAAAATTTAGGGCTCCATGATATCTTAACTGTTTTAAAAAAAATAACATTAGAAACATAACAATAAAATACATACCCACTAATTAGCAGCCACTTTAACTTTAAAAATTTGACATATTTAGTTGACGTACCTAGTTTATTATAGAGAAAAATTTATACAAAATTATGAAATAAAATTACGGATATATTCAAAACATATTTTTCTTATCTATACCTAGTTTTTGATTGAGTTTGGTATTAAAATTTATAATTTTTTAAAACAACTTTTCTTTATCCTGAACTAAATATATAAAAACCAAAATTTGTTTAAAACGTCCGTGATTTTATTATATATCAAACCCTCAGTTCACATTTATAAAAAGTCTACTTTATTAAAATCACTAAAAATGTTAGATTGCGTTTAAGATCGTAAAAGTTTAGAACGTGAGAGTTCAAATTCGGCTTATTGTGTCTTCGGTACTTCATATAACCTTCATACACCCTGTATAGCACCCACGCGAGTCCCACAATAGATTCTTTATCGGAGCCACTCTGCAGCGGCAAATTCAATTTGAGTTCGCGCCCGTGTTCTACTAACGAACGCTGCCACTGTTTGAACTCTGAACCGCCGGACGAAAAGAACCTAAAACAAAACCAGCCAGTCACCTTTGCCCCTGGCCTCTTGTCACTCACTTACAGTACGGCAAAAGAGCTCAGTGAACCTGGTTACGTCAGAGAAACTCGTTGCATTCTGGCGACTCTGTAGTCCATAGAAATAAAAGGGAGAGACGGGCCACCACATGGTGGTTCAGTTGACAAAAGGAGTGTATACTGGGGTAGAAAAACGTGCGCGTCCTTTTGAAATAGAAACTACGTACTGTAGCCATGGTCGAAGATGAATCTCTTTGTCGGACGTCTGTCCGTCGTACTAGTATCACGACATAGGTCACCAGAAATTTGGATGTAACGTAGTGGAAGAGATAAGGGTAAAATACAGAAGGACCAATACTCCAAAATTTAAAAGTAATAATTAATCAGCGTTCCTAATTCCACCAGCATTTTTTCAGTATTTACTTTCTTTTTTCAGTCCTGTGAATTCTAAAATTGTCTGGAAGTTGAAAAAAGTTGTCTTTTAAGCAGAAGCCAAGGTTTAGATATAGAGAAATTCTGTGCACATATTTTTATTACTATTATTTATTAATCTTGTCTACTTCGCAATGAAAACAATCTAATCCGCTCTTATCGTGCGTATTTAAATTTATTTTGTTGTATAGAACTGTCAACGGATGATTGACATTTACTTCTGGAAAGTATAAATACATGCAAAGCTGACTTCCAATTCACCCATATAAGTCCCTTTGCTATTGTCAAAATATTTAAAGAGTTAAACTTAAAAAAAACCGAAGATTTGTGGGGATTATCGGTTAAACTTATATCCACGGTTATCCATATTCTAGCACCTTACCTTGCTACAATTTTCAATAAATGCATTGACCAGGGAACCTTTCCTAATCTATTAAAGTTAAGTAAAATAGTACCCTTATTTAAATCTGGCGATAGTGAAGATCCCAATAATTTCAGACCAATAGCAATATTGCCGGTCCTAAGTAAAGTTTTTGAAAAAGTAATTTTGCATCAATTGCAGACTCATTTTAGTATAAATAAGCTATTTCATAAGAAACAGTTTGGATTTACGAAGGGCCGCTCAACGACGGACGCAGGCATAGCATTAATAAAGCACATCTTTGATGCGTGGGAGGAGGCGCAGGATGCCATCGGGGTGTTCTGTGACCTGTCCAAGGCGTTCGATTGCGTCGACCACGAAACGCTCCTTATAAAATTACACCGATATGGTTTAAGTAATAAATCGCTAGCTCTTCTTCGATCTTACTTAACAGACAGAACCCTAAAAGTAGATATCAATAGAGTTAAATCCTCAGGATCTAATGTAAAAGTAGGAGTTCCTCAAGGTTCTATACTAGGACCGTTCCTTTTTTTGGTTTACGTAAATGATTTGCCCTACCTAGTAGAAAAACTATCGCAGATAGTACTGTTTGCTGATGATACCTCCTTAATTTTTAAAGTAAAGAGAGGTTTAGGTAATGTTGACGATGTAAACAATGCTCTATCTACAATTCTAAACTGGTTCACGGTGAACAATTTGATGTTAAATGCGAAAAAGACAAAATGCGTCAAGTTCTCCTTGCACAATGTTAAAAATGTTGACACGTGTCTAAAAATATCTGGTGAGAAATTAGAGCTGGTAGAGTCCACACTATTTTTAGGCATAACAATAGACTCAAAACTGCAATGGGGTCCGCATATTGAAAAACTATCGGGTAGGTTGAGTTCAGCTGCATTTGCAGTTAGAAAAATTAGGCAACTTACAGACATATCGACTGCGAGGCTGGTCTATTTTAGTTATTTTCACAGTATTATGTCATATGGGCTGTTATTATGGGGACGGGCAGCAGATATAGAAACAATATTTATTTTGCAAAAAAGAGCAGTAAGAGCAATTTACAACTTAAGCAGTAGGGAATCGCTAAGGGAGCGTTTCAAAGAAATAGGAATTCTTACACTGGCTTGCCAATATATATTCGATAATATAATGTATGTTCGTAAAAATATAACCATGTTCAAATTAAATAGGGACGTCCATAACGTAAACACTAGAAATAGAAATAAGCTTGCTTATTCTAAATTTCGTTTAGCCAAGGTAAATACATCGTTCGTAGGCTATTGCGTTCGTTTTTACAACAGAATTCCAGAACATGTTCTATCCTTGTCTGAAAATAAATTTAAAACATTCATTAAAAAATCGCTATGTAAAAAAGCCTATTATAGAATAGACGAGTATATGAACGATATAAGCCCTTGGTAGTAAGCCAATTCCACTGCGATTTCATTGTTATTTAATTATTAATATTATAATTTATTTAATTTTAAAAACGTGTACTGACGACGTGATTGCACATTAATAACTATAGCACACATTTTATAGCTGACAAGAACTCAATCTGCAGGTTTGCTAAAGGTCATTCGAATGGTGGCGTGGTGGCCGGGTCACCTATCTCCCTCTAAAATGGTTGAGACTGGTGATGGCTGACCCCTGCGTTATGCTCGTGAACGGGTGCTGTTCGTGTGTCTGGCCGCAGCATTACTGTTTTTCCTACTTTTGTAAGAGATGTTATTTTGGCTTTTAAAGTTATTAGTGGCTATCACGGAATCATATCATATAGGCTTTGATGTATAAGTTTAAGATGATTTGAGAAAAGATGGTCAGAGTGGAGTTTTTTTTCCCGCTGCCTTTTTCTCCACTACAAATACGGCCCGAAGGCAGCGGCTAACATAGTAACATAGTACATTGACATTCAGCAAACAGAATGTAAATTCTTTACGTTGAAATAAATTATTGATTTCTGATTTCTGATTTCTGTTCATAAACTCACGCCTGTATCCCGTAGAGGTAGGCAAGACCACGGTTTGCCACCAGCCAGGATCCCGACACACCTCTTAAAAATATTACCATCAAGTTGTACAACTTTTTTATTAGTAAAAGTTAATGCTTGTGAGGTTGTAGCAGCAATACCACTCGCTAACGGTGAAGGAAAACATCGTCAGGAAACGTCTAAGTGTGTGAGGTGTTCACATAACTCAGCGCTCGAAATTGCCAATCCGCGGCAGGCACGTGGTAATTAAGCCCATACTGCCTTCTCTCAAAGAGAGAGTACGTATGTGGGACGTAAGCAGGCTACATAACAAAAAGCTAATAAAGCAAAGGTATATCATGCTAAAATATGGCTACTTTAAACTGTCTTTAGAGCCATTGACCCTAATTGCCTCTGTCGTTAGTAAATAGAACCTCTATCTACAATGTATTCCAACACACTCAGTAGATAGGAGTTTTTGTGCAGTTTCGTACGTTTGGCGCCAAAGTGGACAAGAGTCAATTTCGTTTGCAGCAAGGCGAGTTAAAAAACTGTTAGGATGTGTCTATTACCCATCTCCTGTCAGGGGAAAACTAACTCAAAAACCGATCGAGGGAACTCTCGCTACGTTAGATTGCAGTACCTACGAGTTAGCTGATTGTTTTCGTGCCTTTTTAAGTCAGCGTCAGCTTTCAAGACAACCGTGAAATCTAATATATAGAAATCTCGTGTCACAGTGTTTGTTATCGAACTCCTCCTAAACGACTTCACCGATTTTGTGTATATTTGGTAGGTCTGAGAATAGGTCGTAGGCCGGTCGGTCGGTCAATACAATTCAATACAATTCAATTCTAATTCTAGGGTCGACGGACTGGCACAGTAAGGCCCAAACACTAATTTTGAGGCAGTGAAAAAAAAACTATCTCTGTAACATTTTTACCATATACATTACATAAACGGAGAGCTGTCATGAAAAAATGAAATGAACATACATGTTTTTTTTTACAAAATTTAAGCCAACTGTCGTTTTAATTATTTATTTTGTCATCACCATCATCATCATCATCGTCAACCATTTGACGCCCACTGCAGGACATAGGCCTCCTTCGTGGTTTCCATAACTATGAAGGGTTTTGCCATAATCGCCACGCTTGGCAGGCGGGTTGGCGATCGCAGTATGCGGTTGGAATCTCAGGAAGACGCTGCTGCCCATCTCCTGGTAATAGATTTCCTTAGTCGTCTTCTACGACATCCACGGAAGGAAACGGAGTGACGCTATTCCTAATCCGGCGCCACACGGATTTATTTTGTACAGAACAATAATTTATAATAAACGTTCGCGGGGTCAGCTAGTAATAAATGAATAACGAGAAATGACACAAACCCTTAAATAATTTCTTCAGTAGTTCAGATGGTTGCAGTTCGCAACCAATTGCTCCTTCAAATGCGTTCTCCCCAAAAAACCTCCGGCAAGGATAGCGGATTGCCAATGCGTCGCTTAGCAACAAACAACAATGCCGTTGGATGCTGGCATAGGAGCACGATGACGCGGGTCGCGCGTTTCAACATCAAAAGTCGCGACTCTCCAGTACATTAATTGTCAAATTCTGACATTTTACAATTGCTCCTTCAAATGCACTCGCGTGCAATGCAACCAAAACCTCCGACAAAGATAGTGGATTGCCAATGCGGCAACAAAAAACAATGCCGTTGGATGCTGGCATAGGAGCACGATGACGCGGGTCGCGCGTTTCAACATCAAAAGTCACGACTCTCCAGTACATTAATTATCAAACTCTGACATTTTACAATTGCTCCTTCAAATGCACTCGCGTGCAATGCAACCAAAACCTCCGGCAACGATAGCGGATTGCCAATGCGTCGCTTAGCAACAAACAACAATGCCGTTGGATGCTGGCATAGGAGCACGATGACGCGGGTCGCGCGTTTTAACATCATAAGTCGCGACTCTCACCACGTGACACGTGCCAATCTGCCCATGGAGATTTTAAGCGCGAATCGATAAACTTGTAAGATTCAATCATTCAGACTAATTACCGGCCGTTATTAAAAAAATAAATGTTACACCGCGCATTTTTTTTCTATGGAACATCGTTAAACTGTTTGCTGGTATGTAAGCATCGAATGGTTTTTCGCGCTATTGCCCCCATGGTGAAAAACGCTACAGGAAGTGTCGCATTAAGCGCGGCGATTATGGCAAAACCCCTCATGGTTTTTAAAACCACGAAGGAGGCCTATGTACTGCAGTAGGCGTCAAATGGCTGATGATGATGATGATGATGAAGTGTCGCCGGCGTGTCGTCAACCGTCGCTCGCACATCATGCCTGGTAGATAGACGTCATCGGGTTCCGAACTTACCTGAAACAAGAAAATTATTTTTAAGTTTATGTTTATAAGATCGAAAAAGAGGATTTGTAGTAAAGGACAAGACGAAAAGTCAAGTCAATTCAAAAACTTTTTATTATTCACTATAAAAACAAAATGTTTACTTAATGAACGTCAAAGCTGTTAGTTTCACAATTAATTGATTATGTGGAGAAGAAGCTACCTCCACATTTATTCTTTTCGAAATAGGTTTGCTTAGTTAACAGAGTTTTCAACTTAAAGTTACACTACACTAGATGACATCGTCCCCATTAACATTGTTTAAATAGCAGACATCTTTGTCTTCCAAATAATCCTTAATGTTATACGATAATAGGCTTTTCTGCACAGTATGCTAGAGCATTTTTTAAGCTGCGTCGGTGGTAGCTCTAATACGGTATTTGACACGATCAACAATAAATTATTTCATATGCTCGATTAAAACAAAAATTACGAAATATCTTGGAAAATGTATCTCTTTTAGTCAATTACTAGTTAGTACAATTTTTAAATAGATTAAACATAAAAAGAGTGCTCTGAAATGTGACGTCGTCATAAGCGAGTATTTTCATACAATATTCCATTTTAAAAGTAAGTCATTTGATATTTTGTCAAATACCCAATTATATCTTGAGGAATTTTATCGTAGAATCGTATACAGTGCCCCATAAATTATGTATTAACGTTTGCAGGTTTAAAACGTGGAAATGATACAGCGGAAGTTTATGTCATGTATGTATGTTATATAAGATCGATATTAATCCATTCATTCTAGCTATTAAACATCGACAAGATTCATATTCGTTCAATATGATTGTGATATTGAATGGATTCATGTATTAGTTTTTTTTTATTCATGTTGCGATCGCCAACCCGCCTGCCAAGCGTGGCGATTATGGCAAAAACCCCTCATGGTTATGAAAACCACGAAGGAGGCTTAGTCCTGCAGTGAGCGTCATATGGCTGATGCTGATGATAATGATGATGGTGTATTAGTAATCTGAGGAACTCTAATATGTGTGCTAATAATAGGGGTTAAAGTATGAAATTGCCGTTTTATTGCAATAGGTTCTTTGAATTCGGGCAGTATATTTTTTATTTTGATCTTATTTTATATTTTTTTCTTAAAGCAGAAGTAATTTCTAGAGACTAATTTCATTTTTTCAGCGATTTGTTAAGTTATTATTATAAATTATTTATTTAAAATATTTGAAAGCGTGACGTCATATTTTTCGAGTGCACACGCCGAAACGTCGCGCAAACTGTCACACTTTGTTTCTGTGATTTGCTGTCACAGACTTTTTTTCACAGACAAGGAATATGCATATGACAGTTATGAGTGATCGAATAATCGGATGCATATTTACCTAAAGTTATTTTTTGGCTTAGAAATTATGGAAGCGGCTTCTTAAAACATATTTTTTAAATATAAATCCCGGGATTTCAGAAAATTCGGGAATACAAAACTAATCGCATACGTAGCATGGAGACGACTTATTTAGCGTGTAGTATTATGAATTTAAAAAACCCGGGACTCTGGTATTACATAATTATTTATATGTGTCTTTGTTTAAAGTTTATTTTAGCCGTTTTGACGTTTGCAATGACAGTTTGGCAATTAACTTTATAACATTAGCCAGCACCCGATCTATAGTCGGAAAGCACTAAACGATAATTCTGAAATCGCTTGATTTTTTACGATCGATACAAAAGTGCATTCCATATTAGCAAACACCTGAACGCAAGTATCTGTATTCACCCGACTTAATTCTATAACCAAAACACTGTATTCGTCGATTCCGGAATCCCGGGATTTTTTCGATACAAAAGTGCATTCCATAACAGCCAACACCTCAACTTTAGGTAAATATGCATCCGATTATTCGATCACTATGACAGCAAGTCCTTTTTTAAGTAATGTAGTGTTGTCATATGTTATGTTTATTTTAAAATGTGACGTCATCAGAAGGTCAAATGAAGGTTATTGTTTTTTTGGCAAAAATAACGCTCATCTTCCTTAATATTTATCTTAAATATAGAAAATATGGTTACTTAGATGTTAATCTCGAAATGGTTTTTGATTCAGCCCTCAAGAAAAAAAATAGTCTTTGCGAATTGACATAGAATCTTCATGGTTTGAGGTTTTCGAATGAAACTTTTTTCAAATGGTTTCTATGATGTTCTTTTTTTAAAAAATGTGAAACATTTGAATATCGACTTTCAATTGTTTTTGTTATTCAATTTAGACAAGAAAGATGGATACTGCGAAAATTCGAGTGATTTTTGAATACGAGTTCCGACGCGGAACTAACTCAGCAGAAACAGCCCGCAATATCAATGCTGCGTTTAGAGAGGGGTCTACTAATGAACGCACCGTGCGATTTTGGTTTAAACACTTTCGTGATGGAAATTTCGACTTAAAGAACGAGCCACGAGGAAGACCGCCCACACAGGTGAATTAAGAATTAAGAGAGTGAATTAAGAGAGATAGTGCAAGCCGACCCTAGTCAAACTACCCAGGAATTAGGGTTTAACGTTACCTTACCCACAATATTGACTCACTTGCGTCTGTTAATATCTTTCAATCAAACACTGGTTACTTATGAAAACACACTTTAATGTTTGGAATCACATTTTCACACCGCTATGATCAGCCATTAGCAAACACAAGACAGGAAAGCACAATCAGTGTTGCCAGTATAAATGTACCATAAACCAACACGCCTCCTTACATTTATATTGCAACACATTTCAAAGATAATACCTTACATGCTCTTAGTACAGAAATAACTTTAAACTTGTTATAAAATAAATCAGTTCAGAAACTTAACATGTCTATTATTTCTCATTTTACTCCTGAATATTTAAACTTTCTCTAAATTTAATGAATTTAACATTTCCCAAAGCCTTAGTTAAGATATCAGCAATATTATTTTCTGACTCTACTTTTACAACTTCAATTATTCCCTTCTTGACATTCTCATGTATGAAATGGTAATGTACCTCTATGTGTTTGGAGTTTTTAGTAAAGTTTCCATATTTAGCTATTGCTATCGCACCTGAATTATCTTCATACACTTTAACTGGCTCACAAATTTTTGTAAATACATCATTTATCAAGTAAATCAAAAATTTAATTTCTGTTACCGCTTCTGACAGTGCTACATGTTCTGCAAATGTGGATGCTTTTGTAATACAATTTTGTTTTTTGGATTTCCAGTAGATGACATTGCCAAATAATCTTATTACAAAACCAGTGGTAGACTTTCTATCTGTTATGTCACCTGCCCAGTCGGCGTCAACAAAGCAATCTAATATATCTGCATTACAATTTTTTAAATATTTCAATTTTAGGTCTTTTGTCAAAAATAAATATTTTAAGACTCGCAGTGCATATCTAAAATGTGTCTCATCACAGCAATTTTGATAGCGACTCAGATAATTTACACAGAAAGATATATCTGGCCTAGTACCAGAGCTGATGTACAAAAGTGCACCTATCAAATTTCTATACTTCACATCTTCATTCAGTTCACATTTTTCTAGTTTTAAGTTTATTTCCATAGGAGTTTTGTACAACTTTGCATTTTCAATATCATAACGTTTAGCTAATGACTCAATATAATGTTTTTGACTCAAAGTTAGAATGTTGTCTTGTCCATAATTATATTCAATATCTATACCAATGTAATTTTTTACTTTGCCTAAATCTTTCATTTTAAATTTTTCAGATAATTTAACTTTAATGTCATCTATAACTTTTTTGTCGCTACAGCAAATCAAAAGGTCATCAACAAATAATATTATATATACAGCCAAGTCATTTTCCCGTTTGTAATATAGACAATAGTCATATTTGCACCTCTGAAAGCCTAGAGTAGTCAGATATTTATTGAAACATTCATACCAGGCACGTGGACTTTCCTTTAAACCATACAATGCTTTGTTTAACAAATAAACTCGTTCCGTGCCATCTTCATAACCAATTGGCTGTTTTACATAAACTTCAGACAAGACTTTACCATTTAAAAAGGCTGTTTCTACATCCATTTGATGGATTTCCAATGAATTTTGACAACAATATGACAATAAGACTTTTAAAGTTGGCATTTTAGCAACAGGAGAATAAGTATCATCAACACAGTCAATTTGCTGAAACCCTTTTACCACTAACCTGGCTTTATATTCACTGTCACTCTTCCTTTTGTAAACCCACTTCACATCAATAACCTTTTTGTCCTTGGATGGCTTATCCACAAGTGTCCATGTCTTGTTCTTTACTAGACTGTCCATTTCACGGTCCATAGCTATTTTCCATTCATTTGAATCATGACAGGTCACCGCCTCCTGAAAACTTTCAGGGTTCATAGCGTCACAGTAGTTTACACTTATACAGTAATAGCCAAATTCTTCATCAAACCGTTTTGGTGGCTTTACTTCTCTCTTTGTTTTCTCTTCTTTCTTGTCTTCATCAGTATTACATTCACTATCACTATCACTTTTCTTGTCCAGGTCTTCCGTAGTATCCTTTTCTTTCTCTTTTATTTTGTCCAAATCCTTTTCTGCCTTCTCTTTTTCAATCTTTTCATTGTTCTCATCATCAAGTCCACATAATGTCACATCTTCTTCTATAATATCACAATGTCTAGCTATTATCACTTTATCATTCATCAATACTCTATATCCGGTGTCAGTATATCCAAGTAAGATACCAATTTCTGCCTTCTTGTCCCACTTTGATTTTCTTCTTTCTTCTGGTATGCGTACAAACACTTTACTACCATACATTTTCAGATTCTTAACTGATGCTTTCCTTTTAAAGAATATTTCATAGGGAGTTTTCCTTTCAAGTGTATTAGTCAGGGTTCTATTTTTGAGATAAGCAGCTGATTTTATTATCTCTGGCCAATATTTCCTTTCAACCTTCGCTTCTGACAGAAGACATCTTCCCATATCCATTAATGAGCGGTTGTACCTCTCCGCAGTTCCATTAAGTTGATGTACATATGCAGGACAGGGTTTTATTACTATACCTTTCTCTTTTGCAAATTGAAACACTCTTGAATTTATATACTCCTTCCCGTTGTCACATCTTAATTCTTTTATCATCTTTCCAGTGAGATTTTGAACTTCATTTACATATTGCACAAAGCAATCATATACTTCGTCTTTTGTCCGGATACAATAAACTTTGACCAATTTACTATAGTCGTCTATGAAACTCAAGAAGTATTTTTCTCCATGGTCGCCGGTGGTCTGGTGAGGCCCATTTAAATCCGTGTGAACTATCTCTAGTATATCCTCTGCTCTTCTACGGTTATTTTGAAAAGGTAAGTTATGCATCTTATTCTCAATACATGTTGCGCACTTTAAATAATCCGGTTCAATTTCTTTAGGCAGTCCATCCAGTGATTCATTTTGACACATCATTTTCAGGTTATTAAAATTTATATGTCCCAAAGTACGGTGTAGCTTTTCTTTTGTAGTCATTACTCTTTTGCTCACACTTGCTTCCAGCATTTCTTCATTAACATAACTTGTCATCTTATACAGTCTTTGATCCTTTATTGCCACAGCGATAAGCTCTCCATATGGGTTATATATTTTTGATAATCTTCCTCTTGACACAACTGAATTGTTGTCAGTAATTTTCGAGTAGCTCAGTAAATTTGCCTTCATTTCTTTCACATAAAAGACATTTGTCAACTTTACCTCTGACTTTTCTCCGGAAACTGGGAAATAAGCATTGATATCACCAACTTTAGTAGCCTCTAATATTCTGCCATCACCAATTTTTACTTTCACAGGTTTCTTCAATGTTTCGCATCGCTCAAAATATTCATCGGTGTTTATTATATGATCTGTGCAGCCGCTATCCAGTAACCATTCTATTTGACCCTTCTTTGGCATCTCATTTGCACTTGTTGATGTACTATTTGCAATGGTTGTGTGAAAACAATTTCCTTGAGGCTCACCTGTATAGTTTCTTTGTTGTTGATACTGATAGTTTCCTCGCCCTCTATGAAAGTTCCTGCTATTGTGCATTCCTCTACCTCTAATACCTGAGTATCCACGGCCTCTTCCTCGATACGTATCAGTACGAGTATTACAGTCTCTTTTTACATGGCCAAATAATCCACATTTGAAACACTTTTTATTTACTGAAGTTGGCCTGGCTTCCGCTCGAAAAGCATTTGATGCCTCATGAAATCCTTCATTGGATTTTTCATCGGCATTCTTTAGTTTAATTTTACTCTTTAAATAATCAACTGTCCGTTCTCGTTCAGGCAAAACATCAATCAAGTCACCTATGTAGCTATAGTTCTGCGGCAGGGCTTTTAACATATAGTTCAATTTTTCTTGTTCGGTAATAGCAGCACCCGCCTGCTTCAACTCGTTTACTGCCTTTTCAAAATCGTCGAAAAACAATGTCACATCCGAGTAATTTTTCAGTTTTACATTTTCTAGGTTATGACGGCAAGTAATTTGCAAGGCTGTCGACTTCTTCAGATACATTTCGTCAAACTTCTGTATAATCTCGTACGCGGTTTCCAGTTCGCTTATATATTCCAATTGTCTGTTAGATATGGCGCTGTATATATAGTTGGTAGCCTGAACATCGCGATCTTCCCATGTTTCATCGTCGGACTTGGTTTTTTTGCGCATAACCACATCTTTGCATTTCTTAAATTGTAAAAACTTTAATATTCTTATTTTCCAGTTACTGTAATCTGCCCCGTCGAAAATTGGGATATTTATGTCACTTGGTCTCGCCGCCATTATCACTTGTCTTCTCGTAATTTTCACAACTAAATATAGTTTACATAATTGTCCATGTAACCACGCTCTGCTACCATGTTAATATCTTTCAATCAAACACTGGTTACTTATGAAAACACACTTTAATGTTTGGAATCACATTTTCACACCGCTATGATCAGCCATTAGCAAACACAAGACAGGAAAGCACAATCAGTGTTGCCAGTATAAATGTACCATAAACCAACAGCGTCAAATCAATAAAATAAAAAAATACGAAAAATGGGTGCCTCATAATCACTCGAATTTTCGCAGTATCCATCTTTCTTGTCTAAATTGAATAACAAAAACAAATGAAAGTCGATATTCAAATGTTTCACATTTTTAAAAAAAAGAACATCATAGAAACCATTTGAAAAAAGTTTCATGCGAAAACCTCAAACCATGAAGATTCTATGTCAATTCAAAGAACCTATTGCAATAAAACGGCAATTTCATACTTTAACCCCTAATATAAAGGTAACTTGATCTATACGTGGTCTGATATTCGGAATCATAATACTGGAAAATATCGGTATTAACGTACTACTAAACTAAACTTTGGCCTTTGCATCTACGTAATGAGATGATTTATGCAGAGTCTAGTGGCACCATTACTCACACTAGATGGGTGAAGGGACCACTCGGACGCTGCAGTGCCTGGGACATTGTTTTTTAGATAGAGTAGGCTTGCCCAGCACCTATAGCATTCTGACAGCTTAGACGCCCATATGAAAGACAAGTCAGTACGTGCGGAGCCAACCAAGCCGCAGGTTTCCTCACGATGTTTTAGTACAGCTATGTAAGTACAGGGTCTGGCGTAAAAAATGGATAATCTAAACCGTTTTTTATCAGTATCCATACCTAAACTCTGAACAGAAAAAAATTTTTTTTTTTTTTTTTAACTTGGAAGTGATTTTATTGTGGATAGGTACTGAAGAACCGGTTTCCCGGTTTTTGTATTGTTTCAATTACACGTCGTATACTTAAGAATCAACATCCCCTCGTATTTTCCTCCAGTTTCGGGGCTCTGCGACTTGGTATCGAGATTGATTCATGGTCTCAATTTACCTGACAATATTGTCCTGACGCACCGACTGACTGTGAACCACGACCACTAAGCGATGACCCATTGAAAGACGATCGAAGAGTCATGCAATGTTTTTAATTGCTTTCCAAGATGGGTACTCAGCTGACCGGGCAAACGTTGTTTTGCCATATTCGAGATTATTATTAATTTTTCGATTATTAAGATCGAATCGCGCGAAGTTAAGTTGTACCGATTATACCATTGGGATGCGATTGGTTCCTAGACTACCAAATATGACCAGACTCTATTGAACTAGTATGCATTTTGGAGACTCGCCCCTAAAAACGTAAAAAAACAAAACCGTGACAGTTCAAGCCAAGTGCACATTAATGTAAAGTTTTTACTCGACAACGGAGCCTTAAAATCTAGAAAGGAACTGGCGCAGCAGTATACTTTAAAACCTACACTCCTTAGGGAAATGCATAGTCTACTATCCAACTCCACCTACCCTATTCGAGGGCTCAGCATACGCTGGTCGCTATATCCAGACGCATGCGGGATCCGACTGAAATTGGCCTCAGGAGGTGATCCTTTGATCCAGGCTTGTTTCCACGATGAATTGGCATTTGTTGGGAACAATAAATAAATCTTGGTAAGGAGCGATGGATTTATTCTCTAGATTCGTTTGAAGTTTTCTTGCGGCCTAACCGATGGTCGGTGCCGGGAAAATCGGGTGAGGAAACCTGTGGATTAGTAGGTTCCTTCGTAACTAACGAAATTGAGCTTAGTTGTCTATGAGAAACTAGTTTTCTACGTCCAAAGACGAAGGGCGAATTTAGCTCCTCGCTACTTAATAGACAAAGAATCTTATTTCTGAGAAGACTATTGCACTAAAACACTCTTAAGACGGTGCTAAAACCGGTTTTAACACCGCCATGAGAGTGTTTTAGTGGGATCGACTTTTTATTAATAATATTGCTAAACTGTAGACTTTACTGTGATGTACAAGAATAGCTTCAGTAAGTAGCTTTTTCTTCAGTATGGATAAAAAAATGTGGCTTCTGAAATTCTATTATCATCATCATCATCATCATCAGCCACTTGACGCCCACTGCAGGAGACAGGCCTCCCTCGTGGTTTTCCTAACAATGAGGGGTTTTGCCATAATCGCCACGCTTGGCAGGCGGGTTGGCGATCGCAGTATGCGGTTGGAATCTCAGGAAGACGCTGCCGCCCGTCTCCCGGTAATTGGTTTCCTTAGTCGCCTTCTACGACATCCACGGAAGGAAATGGAGTGACGCTATTCTTAATCCGGCGCCACACGGAATTCTATTAACTCATATGGTTATGTCGGACAATGATTAAGGTAGCCCATATCCAAGTCCCCCTGCAAGCACAGGCCTTCTCTTAGAGAGAGAGAGTATGGGCTTAATTACCACGCGTGCCCACCGCGGATTGGAAACTTCAAGCGCTGAGGTATGTGAATACCACAGGCACCCAGGTTTCCTCACGATGTTTTCCTTCACACTTAACGAGTTGTATTGCTACCACAACTCCACAAAAAAGGCTAATTTAATAAAGCCACGATGAAAAATAAAAATCATAGGATAAACACATAGAACAAAAGTTGCTTTAAAATACATAACTCTAATCGAACTGTACCGTAATCTTTATTTAAATAAGTACTGTAATCTTTTCCTGGTGTACAATAAAGGATATTCTATCTATCCTGTTTAATTGACGCGTATCAGAAGTTACGCATTTTAGAGAAATATGCATATTATGCTAATTACATGCGGGGGATCGAATTCGAACCACTCGCTCTTGAGCCGACCCTGCCAGCCCAGAGACCATCTGCACATAACTTTTGACAAACAAGCGACGGCATTAGGGTCTCGGCAGACTAATTGCGGGCCAAATTCAATTCGGCGGACCGCAGACTGGGCGATGTAGGGTGACGTAAGCGGTACCCTCTTTGGTACAGTCAGCAGCACATTAACCTTTTAACATTTTAGTTGCACAGTCACCCGTAACGCAACGCTGTAGAGTGCATGGATGTAAAGAATAATGTCATGAAGGGACGGATGATGCGATGACTGTGCAGAGTTGGAGGTACAGAACACAATAATAATTAGTATTTCATATATTTACTTAGCTTGGGCCGGTCCACGGTGGGCACGCGTGGTGATTAAGCCCATAATGTCTCCCTGAGAGAAGGCCTGTGCCCAACAGTGGGACGTATATAGGCTGCTTATGTATGTATGTTGGGCCTATGCCCTGCATTGGGATGTACAAAAACTACATTAAAAAAACCGATATCTAAGTATCCTATGTCTCAATTCACATCTTCGTCTATCTGTATGCCAAGTTTCATGTAACTTCGTTCAGCCGTTATTGCGTGATTGTGTAACAAACATCCGAACGTCCAAACATCTTCACAACTTTCACATTTGTAATATTAGTAGGATCGGATTATAAAAGCCAGCCGCGCGGCGAACATCGCAAACGGTGGCGGCCAAGAAGACGATGGGGCGGGATGATCCCGAAAAAATCTTGTCGGTGTAGTCAGACAAAGGACGGAAAAGTTTGGACTAAAAGGGGTCTGAAAGCCCCTGCAGTGGGACTGTAGACCGTATTATGCATGCTACATTAAAAACCGGCCAAGTGCGTGTCGGGCCACGCGCAATGAAGAGTTCCGTAGAAAGAAGGTTTTTTATCTACTTTACAGAATTAACAACTTCATCGAAGTCATTCAATGGATTTTGGACAAAATTTTACTTTTATAACTTTTTCGCCTATTACTCGTTAACTAGTAAAGCCTACTTAGCCGTGATACTTTTCCTTTTAAGTTCATTATATGCGCTACTACCCTGAATTTTTTTTTACAATCAACCGTTTAGTTAGGAGGGCGGGATGCCCTACTCGGACAAAAATTTGCGCTTTAAAGCTTCATATTTCGCGAACCGGACCCTAAATCAAAAAACGGTCTTCCTACACCCACGATATTTTTAACGACTAATCCAACGATGCCCGACATGATGGGGTAGACGAGAAAAAAAATCATCCCCACTTTTCGTGTCAGGAGAGGTACAGTAATTTTTTTTATCTACACTAATGTTGTAACATTCTACTTATGTTTTCAATACTTGACTTATAATTACTACTGTTATAGCGCAGACAACAAAACACTCAATTTAAGCAATTTCACATGATGGTATAATATTCACATCGATATCGTAAAATCTCATTATAACATCAATAAAACGCGACCAACTTGATTGGAGGGCCAATCAGGTTGGTCGCGTTTTATTGAAGCGCGCAGCTGCGCTCTCATTGGTTAAATTTTAATGGCGGCAAAATCACTGTGATTATACACGTACGCGTGAATTTAATTTTTAATTGCATTAGTGAAGATAAAGTAGTGTATGCAACTGCATATAACACGGGTATTAAAACACTCGTTACTATTATGAAACTCGCTGCGCTCGTTTCATAAACTCACACTCGTGTTTTAATACCCTTCATTATATGACAGTTGCATAAACTACTATTTCCAACATTCTATTCTTTAACTTTGTCGGCGTGATAAATATGTATGCACATACCAAATCAAAGCTATCGAGTACCACCGGTCTTTGCGTTAGGCCGCGAACGGACGGACAGACAGACAGACAGACAGACGGACATGGCGAAACTATAAGGGTTCCTTGTCGGACTACGGAACCCTAAAAAGACCAATATATTTCTAACGTCCAGTGTAGAAAGGAACAAAAATAATGGCAACTGAGGCGGCAAAATTACCAATCAATATGACGTTATTCCCTCGCTCCCCGAACTGATCCTAATGCAATATGGAACTGGCATGTCAACACAAACAGACCTTTATTGACAACAAAACTAGGTGTCGAATTGTTATTGGCGCAATCGAGTAAATTCAGTTAACCGCGAGGTACTCTCACACTGCCTGGCTATTATTATTCTTAAAATTCTTACATTACAAACTCACGCCTGTATCCTGGAGGGAGAGTTTGCCACTTGTCACGATCCTTACACACCTATTTGCTTCATCAACATTCATTAGTCGTTGCGTACACGCTCTCTGGTTTCAGATACTTTTTATCTTGTATTAAATTCTTTATTGCATTACAACAAAGTTATGCACAGGCCAACCACAAAATTGCACAATTCCTGAGACACGCCAATTAGCGTTTCTCAACAACTTTGCTTCTACAAATTTTGAATTTATTTTTATTGCGTGTTGTTTCATGGTTTGTCCCCTTTGCAATCGCATTTGATAGATGATGCTCAAAAAAATATGCGTTAAATACAATGAAAATTCTTCTATGTAGGACAACAACGTGTTCTCTTTCTATCTACCTATTTATTTATCTATCTATATCTTTTTTATTATTATCTGTAGGCTTATGTATTTATTTATTGTATCAAGTATTTATTTATTATTATGTTGTATTTGTATAACATTTCGCCTCTATTATATTTTATATATCTAGGTCTAAATAAGTAATTAGTAAGTATATTTAATATTTTACGAGTAAATTGCAATACCTTGTACCAATACCAATAATGTTTTCTTCATAACTTAGGTTATCTGGTAGATAATGCTAAGTAGCATTAAGCTCGCCTATGTGCAAAACTGTTTGTTTAAATGCAATAGAGGATTTAATAATAATAATAATTTAATAAAGACCTTTAAATTTATTTTTTTTACAAATTTCGCCAAACTGCGATGCAGTTTGTTGGCGTTACGCTCCTATAACTTATGGTTTACAATCAGTCTTTTACAGCTCTTACTATTTTAACTATTTAAACTTAGCGGCATTACCCGCACCACCCAGACGTCACTCAAAGTCGCCATTGAAATCGAATTTTGCATGAAGAATTTTAGTTAAATGCTATTCAAGACATGCCTAAGAAAGTGGTGCAAGTCAGCCTTAATATATAGTGTACTTATTTATTTTCTTGAATACAATAAAACAGTTCTTATACCTGTCTTAAATTAACTAGATTGGCTAAACGAGTCCTGATCACAGCATTCAAGATCTCTATCTACCTTAGTTATCTACCCATGTTAGGATTAGAAGTTATTGTAAACGGAGGAAGTAGGTGCTGTCTGCTGTAACACAGGTGATGAACCTATCACAGCAGCGGATGCTAAATAATTTTAATTATAAACCAAAACATATGTATCAGCAATTAAAATTTAAGCAAAATTTACATTTGGCAATGTTGTGTGTGCATGCTTTAGACCACAACTTAGTACTCATGTCATATTATTAATTTTATATCGTGTAATGGTTGTGATCTGTTTTGTACACCAAATAAAATAAAATAAATTTGATTTAGTCTAGTATAAGGCTATTAACTTACTATTTACTGGTGTTGCGACGTGGCAGAGCACGCACAGTGGAATTTTCCAATGTTCTACAATATCCAACACGTAAACAACATCCAATATACAAAATCTCTGGTTTGCAAAGGATTTCGTTTGTGGTTGCAAACAGACTTCCATGGAAACACGAGCATATTTTATATACTCAGTGAAGACTCGACAACTCCTCATTCTAAGAACCGTCGCTCGAGCGTAAGTTCTACGATTACCCGGAAGTGTGCCTCCACCTTTACCTTCAGGGAGACGCTTGCCGTACTAAATTAAGCCTTATTGACTGCGCACTTGCCAAACACAATCAGCGCGGGAAGGATGCGTTTGCCCCCTACTGCGGAGACTCGATTGTCGCGGAAAAATTGGGTTCCTACGGCGGCCACCTAGGAATTTTTGTTTGTGGAAAGAGTTAAGTCTCTATTGATGTGGAAAGATTCGTTTATTATGGTAGCCATCTTGGAATTCTTGTTTGTGAGAGTTTTGGCTGTCGTTCGAAAATGCCAGAGACAAGGTGGAGGGAGCTAAGAGACTAAAACGTTGCTAGAAGCGGCCATCTTGAATTTTGTGTTTATAAAAGGTTCGGCTGTTAGTTTCTTAGAGATTCCCATCATTAAATCAATTCAATTAGCAGAATAAACTAAGAGCAAATTTATGCAAATCTAAAACAACAAAATCGCACCTAGCATTTGGGAAAATATTATTCTACGGGTCTATTGAAGAAGAGACCTACTTTGAGAAGAAATCTCGCCTATTCTTAGCGGAGCGTCAGTTGAAACATTTCATCATCATCATCATCCATTTAAAGCCCACTGCAGGACATAGGCTTCTCTCGTGGTATTCCAAGCTTCCCGGTCTTGTGCCGCCCGCATCCAGCGACTCCCCGCCACCGTAACCAGGTCGTCAGACCATCTGGGGGGGAGGCTGGTCCGCGGTCACCAGTTCAGAACTTCTTCGCCCCAACAGCCGCCTGTTCTCCGAGCTATGTGCCCCGCCCATTGCCACTTCAACTGAGCAATTCTTCTAGCTACCAATATCTTCCGCGGATCTCCTTATTCCTGAAACTCCTAACATAGCTCTCTCTCTCCATTGCTAAAGCTGAAAAATCTGAACAAGCCCAATCCTGAGTAGGGTCTCCCCACGGTGCTCTTATTCTTTTTAATCCTGGCAAGGCCCGCATTGTCGTCCGAGTGGAAAGTACACTGCTGGCTGAAATCTTCGAACACTTCTCGCAAAACAGCTCCGCCTAGTGCGACGAACACCAGTAAACAATTATGCGTAACACATAACATAACATAAACTCACGTCTGTATCCCAGAGGGGTAGGCAGAGACCAGGGACTGCCACTTGCTACGATCCTGACTTTTCGCTTCCTCACTTTCGACACTTTCGCTTCCTCAACCTTCATTAGTCGTTGCGCGCACGCCGGTTTCGGGTACTTCGGTAGTTATGCGTAGTTAGTGATTTTTTTTCCTACCTACCCACATTAAGTTAAGTCCTTTCATGTCATTAGTAGTTAATCTTTTTTGTAAATAAATGATTTGTTTTGATTCAAGCTACCTCTCTCTACCTTTACGTTTGTCGTCTCATTAAGACAAGAAGAAAGTCTTTTTGATTTATGTCTTTTAGGGTATACCCTTACCTAAATAATTGGCCTCGTAGACACTTTTGATGGTTATCAGATGCAGAATCGATCGGCGTTGTACTAATAT
This sequence comes from Yponomeuta cagnagella, assembly GCA_947310995.1. NCBI lineage: Eukaryota > Metazoa > Arthropoda > Insecta > Lepidoptera > Yponomeutidae > Yponomeuta > Yponomeuta cagnagella. Next base: position 3,887,340 of record OX371292.1, on the reverse strand, counting down.
AAGTGATAAAGTGCTTTTATTTCCGACTCTACCATTTTCATTCCTAGTCATTCCTTTAGTAATTGTTAAAAAAGTATGACGTTGTATGGTATGTGTGACAATATTCTCGAGAGAGTACCGTTTGACCCCCTATATCAGCCAGCGATGGACGCTGTTCGAACTACGAGCCCGGCACAAAGCAGGGGGTGTAGAATCTAATAAACGGAGGTGAAAGAACATTGTGCACAGGGTGTTGTGAAAGAAGATCGTCTATTCCCAAAGTGACACCTCAAAGGCGAATTGTTAAAGAAAGGCGACAATCATTTGTGGTTTAAGACATTTGCCGTGTGGTTTAAGACATTTGCCGCTGTTCCTCGTAGACTAACAATCAGAAAATCTACTGTTAAAAGATTTCAGTTGGCCAAATTGCATAATATAAAAAATAAGTGACAGCTGTAAATCAGTAGAATAACAAATTTTTGAAAATCCCCCGAAAAACGGGGCGGTTCCTAATTGTGGTTCGCGGCAGCTTCTAGTTCAGGCCATACGCCGATCACTTGAACTTTTTCTCTATAAAGCTCCAATTGACGTAAATTTTACTATTTTCAATTCAATTCACCTTTGCAGCGTTGTGGGTAATTATGCTTTTGAATATACAGTTTCGATGTCTGCGTGTGTGAGTGCAGTCATCATCCGGCTAACGTTAAGTCCAAAGGTCTATCGAAGTTACGAATGGCGGGCGACTCCGGGGCGTTACGATTTCAGTCTAAAATAAAACTTACGAAAATCGAGACTACAATCCGCGCCAACACTGAAGTCCATTGAGTTGTCCGTGGGATATGAGCGATGATACGTGCTCTAAAATACAAGTGCAAACAATTCCGTTCCCGTCGACCGCCCGTTGGCGGCACATGGCCACGCTTTTCTTGCGCTAGTAATGTAGACTGTAACTTCGTATCTAAAGGATTATTTTAGATTGAAATCGTGCCACCCGTGCAGAGTGTTTTACTGTGCCGAGTAAAACTGGGTATAGAGTAACCGATCGGATGCGAAGAAACTAAATTACCACGAATCAGTGTTGAGGTTACGGCGCCGCGCAAGGACAAATTAATCTTATATAATAATATAAAAACGGCTTCACCAATTTTTATGATTGTTTTTAATGTAGGTATATTGTGTAGGTTTGAGAATAGGTCGTAGGCTAATAATAAATATGGCAAAACAACGTTTGCTAGGTCAGCTTTTAATAAATAAAATAAATAACTTCCACACAATACAATCATTAGTCCTCGTCCCAAAATAGGATACCCTAGTGTATGGTAATCAGGCAAGGACATTACAAACATGGAAATACACCCAGACTAAGGCCATTTCGATCTCCGGGATGGTAATCAGACGTGATAGGTACCGCTAGACCGACAAAGCAGTTGAACAATAGCATACAGAGGAGTAAAATACCGTGTTTTTCAATACCGTGGCAGTGTGAGAAAATTCTAAGCGGTCACGGCGCTGAGACGTGGCCCGATTCTTTTTTAAAGACGCTGCTAGAGAATAGTTCGGAGTTACTTTGTTCGGGTGCTATTTGAGAGCTCATTTTAGTTCAATTTTTGGCGTTTGACACCTTATTTGAAACGCGAAACGTGTGTGCGGACTTGTTGCGATAAAACTTAAAGTAACACGTACATGTAAGTTAGCATTTATTATTTAAATCACGTGTTTTGAAGAGTCACAGTTTTGAACACACAGTGTACGGTTTTCTAATAATAAAAAGCTTTGTTTTAAAAATGCCAACCATTATAATTTTTGAGTTATCATGCCAAAGTTTAGGCTCTCTACAAGGAGTCTATGATATTAGAGAATAGACACAGAAATTATGTCATGAACGCCTCGCGGGATTCCAAAAATAAAATACTTTGCTTTAAACATGCCAACCATTTTAACATCATCATCATCAGCCATTTGACGCCCACTGCAGGACATAGGCCTCCCTAATCGTTTTCCTAACCATGAAGGGTTTTGCCATAATCGCCACGCTTGGCAGGCGGGTTGGCGATCGCAGTATGCGGTTGGAATCGCAGGAAGACGCTGCTGCCCGTCTCCGGGTAATGAATTTCCTTAGTCGCCTCCTACGACATCCACGGAAGGAAATGGAGTGACGCTATTCTTAGTCCGGCGCCACACGGCGTCGCAAATTTTACCATACAACCGTACAACGCTAAAATGGTTACAAACGTTAAAAATACAATTTTCCATTGGAATTATCGTGCCAACGCTGCAAGGAGTCTTTGTTTTATTATCATCAACATCATCATCAGTCTTGACGCCCACTGCAGGATATAAGCCCTCCTCATGGTATTCCAAGCTTCCCAGTCTTGTGCCGCCCGCATCCAGCGACTCTCCGCCACCGTAACCAGGTCGTCACCCCATCTGGTGTGGGCGTCACTGTGGAGATGAACAAAGCGTTCCCTGAGATGGGAAAGGGAGCAAGTGGACAAGAATTCAACATAGTGGACAAGATTTATGAGCATTCTTCTTCATTCGATCACGCAGTGAAACTCCTAACACAGCTCTCTCCATTGCTCGTTGGGCAACCTTGAGTCTTCTTATGAGACCCATAGTCAGCGACCAGGTCTCACATCCATAAGTCATCACTGGCAACACACATTGGTTATACACCTTTGTCTTGAGACACTGAGGTATTTTGGACGCAAAAATGTGTTTTAGTTTCCCGAACGCTGCCATCAGAGTTGGATTGACGAGTGACCTCTTTCTTGAAGTTAGACTTACCTAACTGGACTGTTCGTCCCAGGTATACATAGTGGTCGACCACTTTGAGGCAGTTCGAGGCCAGCCGCCAACGTTGATACTCCTATCAACTAGGGTGCTACATGGGAGTTCGACATTATCTTAGCCTTGTCCATGTTCATTTTAAGACCCACACTGTTAGAACAGAGCTTGTTCAGGTCATTGAGCATTGAACTCAAATCTTCCATGGTCTCAGCCATAATCACTTTGTTTTATGCTTTACTAATTTACTAATGACTCTTTATAACCATTTTCCTTATTGGGCAAAAATAAGCGAAAAAGTAAAACTTTTGCTGCAAATCCTCCATTCTATTCGAACTGGCTACTCTAATGCCGTAACGCAAAACATTATCATAATGAAATAGTTAAATAACAAGCTCATTCCGTGTAATTTGATGAGCGCTGATCGAATCTTTCCATTGTACCCCTCACTTAATACAGTCAGTGACAAGATATAGCTTGCCTTTTGTTCAATTCCCGCACTTACGTCCAATGCAGTAAGTGCTACCTGGGTTTTTCATAAGAATTTCTTTCGTCGTTGCCATAACCAGGTCAAACATGATATGTGGCCGCTTCCTTATCTACACTTTATTAAGTAAAACTATAATAAGATCGAAAGAACGGTTCGTTGATTTGTTTATACTGTGTAAATGCCGGCACTGGGAATCGAACCAGGGTCTCTCGCTTCCGAGTCCAATGTTCTACCCACTAGGCTACAACCGCTCGAAAATGATCCTGGTACTAAATGTGTTTTATTTTTCTAATACTGGATGTATTTACTAGTTTGCTGTGAAGTGAATGTGGTCTTTTAAGTACCTATAATCACCTATTAATCACACGATTCAATTGGCATACCTATAGTAAGTACTAAGTTTAGCAAACGAAAGTAGCCTGGCTACCCATAGAACAGGGAATCCTAGTTTGGACGCCAGGAGACAATTTGTAACACTTTTACTTGCAATAAAATTTTCTTGTTTCTTATCAAGATACAAAATCTTGTATCTCATGTTTCATTCATCATTCATCATCAACCCATTATGTCCCCACCGAGGGGCACGGGTCTCTTCCCTGAGGAAGGTATAGGCCATACTCCACCACGGGGGCCAAGTCCGGATTGGTGGAGGCTTGTAGACTAGTGGCTCGTCTACTGTCAGAAGTTGTCAAGCCGCCCTAAGGCCTCTGACTTGGCTTAACGACTGCCATCTATTGACGGCAGCCGGCACCAACAGCTTAACGTGCCTTGCGAAGCACGGAACCGCTCGGAAAAATGCCACTAGCGTTAGGCATAGACGGCGACCCATCCATGCACTGAACGCGCCCTGTGTTGCTTAACCTTCGTGATCGTTTAAGATCACTCAGGCAGCCGGGGCTACGAGCGATTAATATCTCATGTTTAATAATGTTATTATTATACTTGCACACACGAAAACACAATACAGGAAAAGTAACAAAATGGAATACATGCACAAAGGCGAGCTTATCTCTGTGAGGGATTTCTTCCAGCAAAGCTTGGGGAGTCGGAGCGGAGGTGTGAAACGGGTCCACGCACGTACACATGATACACTACATACATATTTAGGTTTGGATTGCATTTTCACTAATGTGGCGCTAAATAAATATTTTCATCTCTCGTACGTGATTATAACTCTTTTTAGGGTCCCATATCCAAAGGGTATTACGAAGACTCCGCTGTCCGTCCGCCCGTCCGTCTGTCACCAGACCGTATCTCATGAACCATCATAGTTAGACAGTTGAAATTTTCACAGATGATGTATTTATTTCTGTTGCCGCTATAGCAACAAATACTAAAAACAGAATAAAATCAATATTTAAGGGGGGCTATACAACATGTAAGCTTTCAAGTCGGGCGACAATTTGGTAACACCTTGTAAGTACTTCTTAACATCCGCGTGAGAAAAGCCAGGAAAATCTACTAGTCCAGTAGATGAGGCAAATACAATGGCCCATATAGCTTTTGTTATTTTCATAAATCCTTTTAACTACCCTGTCATGTGCGGTGGGCGGAATAGCAGCGCATAAAAGAAAATGTATATTGGTCTTAAAAGGGGTAAAATACAGGGTGTCCTATAAGTGCAACGTCAAACTGATTCGGAAGAAATTTGTGTCAGATTGATCGGGTGATGATGTTCGATTCCCGGTTCCGTGTTTTATTATGAGCAAAAGTGGACCGATTTGTAGATAATTTTTAATGTGAACACACCGATGAGTTATCTTATCTGATACAAAATAAGCGTATACAAGATATTTTAAACAATGTAAATATTTTGGGGAAACACTTGACACTCGGAAATCTTGAAAAAAAAAATACATTCCTATTTATAGTTACTTTTTCCGCAATTTGCGAGCTAGAATAGCTTGGCTAGAATCGAAACTGGTATAATGACCGACAAATAACTTGCCCAAATGCTACTTTGCATGAAGTATTTCGGGTCTCATTGGCGGGGGAGGCGGGAAGTCACTCTTCGGAATGAAGTCATTAATATTATCTATTTTATTATTATTTTTGTATACCTTTGTTTTATATTAACATATAATTTTAATTTTTTAACACTGCTGATTTTTGTAAAATATATTGTAACTACAATTTTTTGTAAATTATAATTAATCTTAATATGGTCGGAAACAAATAAATTCTCAAATAATTAAAAAAATACTCCTACGTGTCTGTCGCAAACTTGTCCCGATCGCGCGGATTTTGTTCAAGCTATCTGCCGGGTCAAATAACAGAATCATCCAGCAAAACGCCTGAATTATGAAATTAAATTTAAACGGTCTCCCCCTGCTTTGTTAAACCTACGCCACAGTAAATAAAAGAGGTAACAAGACCAGGGACTAATATAAAAGCGCCTTTACCATAAAACTATCTCAAAGGCTTTCGCGGAGGCTCTTTGTGTATTTTTCTGCTTCATTGTCAGGAAAAAGAATAGGGTTTAACATATATAGGACATCCTTTGTAGGAGACTACGTGGGGTCCCGCTAGTTAGGGATTTCTTCGATTGTAATAACTTCTTATAATCATCTTATAATCTAATAACTAAGACAAAGTTCGGAGATTTTCGGCCATTTTGTTCTCCAAAATGATCTAGATTTTGAAATGGACACCTAGTTTACCTTGCGACGTTCATTAAGTCGCAGTTTCTTTGAATAAAAAATGTTTGATTTGATTTGATTCTCTTAGGGAACGGTCGGCAAACATATTGAGCAACTGTGCGAAGGGGGAGAGAAAGTGCAGAGCGGGATAACAATAATAGTAACTTCCACACAATACAGTCACCTGTCCTGCACGCCACTGAGCACGGTCCTCGGCTACTCTCATTCAACACTTACCAGAAAGCAGAGTACCTTCCTCTATTGAGAACTTTGAAGTCCACTCTTTGCTAACTTATTTATAGTGCAGCGATTAACGAATATTGATGAAGCGAAAGACGTTTGTCAGGATCGTAGCAAGTTGCAAACCCTGGTCTCTGCCAACCCGTCCGGGATGCAGGCGTGAGGTTATGTAATGTAATATCATTTTGCGTACCTATCTTATATCCTTACATATTTTATGTGCACCTACCTAATCTCTTCATGTTTCGGTCCAAACAAACCTAAGGTTGTCGCTGTTGAGATAGCTTTTTTATTATTATTATTTTATTTATTATTATTATTATTATTATTTATTTGGGAAACTTGCAGCTTACATAATAAATGGACAGAGCATAATAAAGCTAAGAATAAGTTTCCGCATATAGTAACTAAGTGGCAAACATGTGCAAGTGAATAAAATTTTTTAAAGTAAGTCTACACCACACTTACACTCTACAACACCGAGGGCGCGTCGTTGAATGTTCGCAAATTAGAAAAAGAAAGTTCACCACTGCCATTAGACCAAATTAAATAACTAGGTACCTATCTCCAGAGAGAATACTTCTTGTTCACGCATCAGAAAGGGAACCGAAATGATGTTTGACGATCTCTTGCCTTACTGTGGCTATGTTTGAATTAAATAGATCAATGTCTAAACTATCACTTAAAGAGTTAAATAGATTTTAGCGATAAGACCGGCAGCTGTATCTATGTAACTTAGATATTTAAGAATTTTCATGTACTTTTTTATGATATATGGTGTGCAACAAAGTTTTAATCTAATGAAACATTTTATCTTTTCTCATTTTTTCCTTTCCGGCAATCTTTCTAGTACAGAGTTGCCTGGGAGAAATTGCGATTAGGAATAAGGCCGACAGTTGTACCTTTTGTTTTGTAAATGTTGTCTCTGTGATTTTTTTCTGGTGTTTACACCAAAGAATATTCTTATCTTATCTTATTTTGTTCACTGGGCGCTAGTTAACCTCAGGTAGCCCCTAAAATAAATAGGTACATATTTTCCCTGTTAACAATAACACACTTTAAAAACCTATTTATAGGCTAAAAATTGCACCCATGCCGGGATTTGAACCCGCGACCTCTGGCTTACCGTGCGGGACCGTGACCACGGTTAGCCGGTGGTTGCGGGTTCAAGTCCCGGCATGGGTAGTATTTTTAGCCTCTAAATAGGTTTTTAAACAGAATATTATAACAGACTTAATAAAACTGAATTTGCACGGATATTTACTCGTTTATTTTTTCCTCGTCTATAACAGACTTAACGGAAGTGAGCCCCGTGTCGCAAAACCGCTTGATCGCTCGTGGTTTACAAAGAGAGTAAAAATATTCACATTGTATGTGCCCTTCTTTGCCGCGTGTATCGCATTCGTCTCTGATTGATACTCCTCTAACACAGGGTGCATAAATTTACGCGAAAAACGCTGATTTTTTCACTTTCGAGCCTTTCTAGGGATTTGTTCGGCAAATTTTCTTTGCTGTGCGAAATTGCGCACGTTTCTTTTAGGGAACGGCCGGCAAATATATTGAGAAAAAACCCGTGCAAAGGGGGAGAGAAAGTGCAGAGCGAGATAATAATAATAACTTCCGCACAACACAATCACTTGTCCTGGTCCCAAACTAGGATACCCTGCGCTATGGTAACCAGGCAAGGACATCACAAATGTACGGCGGCCCCAAGAGGGCATCGAACCCACCAACTCTGGCACGGTAATCAGACGTGACATCGCTAATTTATAATAATTCGTTTCATTTATGCAATGAGGCCTACCGCTCTCGAATCGGAATTTTTAGTCACTCAAAAAAGTGTGTTGAACAGAAGAGCTGCGGTAGCGGAGCGGTAGAACGCCTGCTTCTCATTCAGGAGGCCGTGGGTTCGAATCCCGGCATGTACCACAAACTTTGTTTTGTAACTTACGTACATTTGTGAACTTATAGCAGCAATACCACTCGCTAAAAGTGACGGAAAACATCGCGAGGCCACCCGAGTGTCTGAGCTACGAGTATTCACATACCTCAGCGCTTAAAATTGTCAATCCACGGTGGGCACGCGTGGTGATTAAGCCCAGGCCCTACACTGGGATACATAGAGGTTTCATAAAAAATCGACGTACATTGCATAGCGGATTCCTACTTCTTAATCTGTGGGTTTACTGGCTACGCTATGTACATCGAATTGTCATGGTATACCGCGAATTACAGTTCTATGAAACGTGTATAAAATATCCTTTGGTATCTTACTAAGAAAATGCTTTTGTAACCACTGTAATCGAAAGACTTTCCGTAATACAGGTTTTTACGGAGTACGGGGTCTTTACCCTTTTATAAATAGTGAAATTTCGTAATAAACGAGTATTTTTCTTTTCTACGATCCTGTTATTACAATACAAAGCCTCATAGTAGACCACGAATTGTAGTTTTATGAAATTATTATCACGATACAAAGCAAACTATAGAGGGGCACTGCACCAATTTTCATCCCTCGCCACTGCACACGTAATTCCACTACTCCCCAGCAGAGTAGGGTAGCCGCCCACGTACAAAGCCGGAAGACATTATATCCATTCCGCCCGGGGCAAGAATAAACTTTAAGTAACTCATTTGTCGCGCTGCCGCCAGCTACCGACGCTTTTACCCTAGTGTGCGCTCATTTCCACCTCATGTCTTTTTAGTCGGACAAAGGACGATGCATTTGTATGTACCGTGCACCTCGTAGTATTTCGTACATACGGGACATTATTAATAAAGACATCCACGTAAAGGCACTTTCAAATACTGATTCCGGTGTATTCACTGATACAGACTTCTGATGTGATTCCGATTGCATCCTTGGTCTAACGGTATCGCGTCTGCTTACCACGCCGGAGGTCGTGGACTTGATTCCAACTGGGGGCCGGCGTTCATTTGTAGAAATTGCCTCAGTCTGGATGTATTTCCATGTTTGTGTTGTACATACCTGGTTACCACAGCACAGGATATCCTAGTTTCGGACCAGGATATGTGATAATGGTGTGTACTATTTATTTATTATAATAATGAAAAAAAAAACTTTAAAATAAATACATAATGGCTGTGCCACTTCGCCCTACGAAAATTTGTTGCGTCTGCAATAAAAGAAACCCCTTGTGACAAAAACACATTCAATAGCAAAATAAATTCGCTTTAAACTAAAAGCGGGCTATATAATGACTGACAGACAACTAGAATTATTACATTAGTCAAAACAATAAGTAAATTCAAAAAAATGTTGCCCTTACGTGTCCATCGCAAATTCATCTCGACTCCGCAGATTTTTGTTCGACTTATCTGTCGGGCACTATACTAGCCAAGAGCGGGCCATGAACGACCTCTGGCGCGCCGTGCCGTGGCTCTGCCACCGAGGCTTAGGACTGTTCCGTCAAAGGTAAACAAAATAAAGATTCTTATCAACATCGCCACATGGAACACGCAACGGGTAATAGGTACAAACTCGTGTCGCGTTACACAAAATTAGGATAGGTAAAGTCCGTTCCAATTCAATTTTCAATCAAACACTGTGACTAACGTAAGTCCAACATACTGCGATCGCCAACCCGCTTGCTAAGCGTGGCGATTATGGCAAAACCCCTGATGGTTATGAAAACCACGAAGGAGGCCTATGTCCTGCAGTGGGCGTCAAATGGCCAAATCCAACGTAGGTCCAGCGTGAATCGCTCGCAAAAACACAAAAGCAATAGTGCCACACTGACAAGCGGCAGTGCTAATAATGCCAATTTGGGTACCAATGTGTTGCCTCACCATGGAAGCTCGGACTGCGGTTCTCCTTTATAGCAATTTTATGATGGTAAAAATACTCTTCATCATCAGCCATTTGACGCTTACTGCATTACACAGGCCTCCCTCATGGTTTTCCAGGCTTCCCGGTCTTGTGGCGTCCGCATCCAGCGTCTTTCTGCTACCGTAACCAGGCACGCTACTAAAATACTCTTAGTACAGAATAATAAAAAAAAAGAGAACATTTTTTTATGTATTTATTCATTTATTTAACAAGTTACCCAAGTCCATCTCTATTGCGGTCATCATCATCATCATAATCATTATCATCAACATTCTTCTACTGCCTATTGCTGGGTATATGTCTTTTTAATGTTAAGTATAAGCCTTTCTTCTGCCTCTACAGAGTGTAACGAAATCCCCATAAACATTCGAAAATAGGGGCTTTTAGTCAACAACAGGAACAAATTTTGCTATGGAGAAAAAACATCTAATCTAGTCGAGTTTTGATCTAATCTCATCTAAATATTCAGCTGTTCCATGCTAAAGAATTATATCTGCGGCAATAACGAAACGGTTTATCTTTTTTTCGCAATATCAATGGTTTCCTCATGTTCGGATGTATAAGGAGATTTATTTACACCCTGTATACTTGAAATAAAGGCTAGATCACACGGAGTCAGTAACTGACATCAGTGCTGACTTCTTCCGTTTAAGTAAAGTTAGTAGAGGTCAGTAAACAAGTCAGTACTACGCGACAGCGCTAAACTGAGTTTGGAATACATTTACCCGCGGTCAGTATCGGGTCAGCACTGACTTAACATTGCACTGACGTCAGTGACTGATTCCGTGTGATCCAGCCCTAACTGCGCAACTGACTCAATCATCCAAACACTTATATTTTCTCTCTAGGAGAGTCGTGATGCTATTTACCCTTTTGAACACTGAACTGAAACGTACTGCACTTAGGTACGTTAATTTTATTAACAATAAATCATATTAGGAAGGGATGCTGAAGTTGCAAACACAATTTGGTGCCTCCACACACACACACAAAATGAACAAAGTTACGCAGGTTCGCTTTAAACCTATAATTATTCTAGAATAATAACCGCGGAGTGAGCATTAGCTATCGCAGTACAAAGGATGATTTATAGTTTGCTGTGGGCTAATGGAAAACTTGCACTAAAAATGTTTTAATAGAATAGGAGCGGAAACTTTTAAAAACCTATTTAGAGGCTAAAAATTCCACCCATGCCGGGACTTGAACTCGCGACCTCTGGCTAACCGTGCCAGCGCTCTTCCAACTGAGCTAATGGGCAAGTTGCCCATTAGCTTAATTTTTAGCCTCTAAATAGGTTTTAAAAATTGTCCTCAGCTCAGGTTAGTGCAACAAAAAGAATATAAGGAGAGGATAGATAGATAAATAAATTAAAGATAAATAAACGTGGTATTTTTTTTCTCTCTGCGACTAATGCTTTTTATAATAAGACCAGTCGAAAAGTCAATACCTATAGTCACGTGGTACTAAAACGCGCTATATAAATCGACCTTAAACTATGACGTCACGCCTTAACGTAACGCTTATAATGTATGAAGCGTTTATCAATATTTGAGTTATCTCGTAAAATAATGGTTTTATAAGAAAACGCCCAGAATTAAATGATAAAACAAAATCTAATAATGTACGAAGCGTTTATCAATATTTTAGTTATCTAGTAAAAAAGGTGATGGTTTTATGCACGTACACCCTTATAAGAAAACGTTCAGAATTCAACGATAAACGAAGTTTTATGTTATTAGAGTAACTTTATTTTTCGCATATTTTGTGACCCCGAAAACCCCGAAAAAAATATTTTTATGGTTTTATTTTTAAATTATTTCCTAGGTTTTTATATGATTTCAATGGTATAAAAGCAAAGTCACTCCAATCTAAGTTAGACGCAAGTTCCCCATTTAGAGCTTTAAATAAAGAGCCGTTCTAATCCTGTTTCGACACCGGGCAGCCTGTATTTGTAATGCTTTCCTGACCGTGGTCGTGCTCTTCACACAAATATTAGTTCTTTCTATTAACAGGATTCAAACCCAGAAGCGCGCGTTCAGTGCATGGATGGGTCGCCGTCTATGCCTAACGCTAGTGGCATTTTTCCGAGCGGTTCCGTGCTTCGCAAGGCACGTTAAGCTGTTGGTGCCGGCTGCCGTCGATAGATGGCAGTCGTTAAGCCAAGTCAGAGGCCTTATGGCGGCTTGACAACTTCTGACAATAGACGAGCCACTAGTCTACAAGCCTCCACCAATCCGGACTTGGCCCCCGTGGTGGAGTATGGCCTATACCTTCCTCAGGGAAGAGACCCGTGCCCCTCGGTGGGGACATAATGGGTTGATGATGATGAAGAAGAAGAAGAAGAAGAAGAAAAACATTTATTTAACACCACAAAGACATACATTTAACAATGATTAAAACGGACAAACAATAGAATATGAAAAAAAAAAAACAAAAATAATCCCAAAACAATAAGGGACCCAGGGTATGTCTATGCAGCGGTAAAATGGCCTCGAGCTCAGTATACGCTGCGGTTTTGCCCACAGCACTGATTTTCGGCACGGGCCTTTGGTAAATCACGGAGTTTCCACCGGACGATATATATACATATTAACATACATACACTGAAAAATAGTTACTAATAAACTAGATACACTTTAGTACATATATAGAATACGACCTCGAATTGTGCAAGGGGAAGGACAGCATTAGAAGGAGTAGCATTTAATGCTGGAAAAGAAAGAAAGGTTCATGATTTCTGGATACTCAACAAATAACCCCTAAGTTTGACCTTAAAGGCATATCTGCTGGTAAGGAGCTTGATAGGAGGAGGAATGTCATTCCAGCATTTTGACGCCGCGAATCTGAAGCTGCCTCGAAAGGCTGCAGTTCGATGTGCCGGCACTACTGCTCTGGTCTTGAATTTGTACTTATTATGAGACCACTGAATTTTGTTATACAAATATTCAGGGGTCTCAGTTTTAATGATATTGAATAGCAAGCCAGCAAGATGAAGGTTTCGACGCGCGGACATCTTTAACAGATTCGCATTGTCCAAATACGGGGTGACATGGGTTCGTGGTGGTATTCGGAAACAGAAACGAGCACACGCATCGGATGGATGGACGGATACGGTCTTTTCTCAGAAAGAGAGTATGTTATCAATTGTATGGTATGGGCTCAATTATCACGCGTTCCTACCGCGGATTGGCAATTCCGATTTTGCAATTTCAAGCGCTGAGGTATATGAACACTTCTGACACTCAGGTCTCTTCACGATGTTTTCCTTAACCGTTTAACCGTTAGCGACAATGCTACAACTGTAGTGAGTGACAATGCTACTACAACGTACATAATAGGTGCAAAGAAACAAACACTCAGACTTTTTATTTTTTTATTTTACTTTTTCGTCCGATGGTCGGACGATTTGGTCAGGTTGGCACGGACCCGTGGATACGAATGGCGAGAGACCGCGAAAGATGGCGTGATGGGGAAAAGGCCTATAGCAGTGGACAGAGGAGGCCTGATGATGATGATGCTGACGATCATGAGATTTTTTTAGAATCTGAATGAACTAGCTCTTATGTCGCGAGCAAAAATCACAATACACACGATTGAGAGATTTGTCGACACGCGTGGATGTCGTAGAAGGCGTCTTCCTGAAATTCCAACCGCATACTACGATCGCCAACCAAGAACCAACCCGGCTGCCAAGCGTGGCGATTATGGCAAAACCCCTCTTGGTTATGAAAACCACGAGGGAGGCCTATGTCCTGCAGTGGACTTTAGGTGGCTGATGATGATGATGATGACGATGAGAGATTTGTATGAGATTACACTACATAAACTCACGGCCGTATCCCGGAGAGGTAGATGGAGACAATTGTTTGCCACAAGACATTTTGTAAGACACTTTTTGCAAAACCAATCTGTTTCTGAATCTGAAGAAAGACATGTTTTTTAGGGTTCCGTACCTCAAAAGGAAAAGAACGGAACCCTTAAGACATCCCTTTGTTGCACGTCCGTCTGTCTAACAAGACTCCTTATCTCGGGAACGCGTGGAGGTATCGAGTTGAAATTAACACCATCAAATAAAAATCAAGACTACAGTCCCTTGGAGCTGTATAAAATTAAACTAACTTCTTAGATAACGTAAAAAAAAGATACGGCAGTTTATGCTGCAAAAAACGTATATTTCGACACTCAAGGGAATGAAAATTTATAGGGTACTTTCCGTTGACCTAAAACTATGACATTTGGCAAGTAATATCGGCTTATATTACAAGTACATTTTTTTACTTTGTAATTAAATCATAAACAAATGTTTTTGAAGTTCGGGAAAAGCTCTGAACTATTTATATTAAGTAAGTACCTAAAAATTTGTGCGGAACCCTCGGTGGGCGAGTCCGACTCGCACTTGTGCGGTTTTTTTCTCGGTGGCGCCAGTAAACCTCATAGAGTCCCTTTATTTTATTGTCCATCCTAATGAGAAAAACGGTCCCTTAACATATTGCTAAAGATTTGAAATGAAAATTCACGCTGAAGCTACATAGAAAATCTTTAAGCTAAGGCGCGGGACACAGATGGGACGTGGGGCGAGGGCGCGGTAAGATGTATGGAGTCACAGACCAAGAGCGACCGCAGAGCAAGGACTGTGGTCTGTGACTCTTACCGCGCCCTCGCCCCACGTCCCATCTGTGTGTCTCGCGCCCCAGTCATCGTGCCTGTTAACATTCTGCTCCGCTACATGATTTAATTACTGCCTTCAGACAAAGGCATTTCGTATTTCATTGTGCATTCGAATTGGTTTGGTTTTACTCTCAATTAACTTAGATACAGTTGAAGTTGCTCTGTGCGTCATAATCATGTCTCGCTCCTGAGTTACCAAAGTGTACTCAAATTCAGAAATACAGTATGGCCTACAAAGCTTGAGCTGTAGAAATGATGAATAACAACGTGAGAAAACCTGAGTATCTGGTGTCCACCTGCTTTCTACTGCCTTCCTTACCGTTTTTTTCGAGTTCGGACTCAGGTATTTATGATGTCTGTCAGTGGATATTATTGACATCATATAGTATTGCGCCTCTTACTTATTTTATCCATGGGAAATGCTGAGGAATTGGCAAAATGTACTATATTGACTCTAATATTTTTGTCAATTTTTTTTCTCCTTAAATAAATAATAATAACAGTAAAATAAAAACTGAGAAAAGGCACTTTTCTCTCCAATCGTACGCACAATTTTACCAAAATATGTGAATGCAGTGCGTAATTGCTCCAAAGGTTTTGTGTGCTCACGTAAGAAAGTTTTCTAACTGCTTGGTGCGCCACGGATTGACGATTTAACATAAGTTCACTGAAGCCTATGACACAAACGCCCTACTGCCCAATGCTAAGCGAGATTGGAAATTAGATGGAATAAAGTTATGAATTATACGCCGTAGAAAGCAGCTGTACTTTATTCACCTACTGCTCAGCCCCTCGGTGACTTAGCGGAATGATACGAATATTATCTGAAAGGTTAGATTATAAGCTATCCAACTGCGCAAATTTCATTAAAATCCGTAGAGTCATTTTTCCACAAAGTAGCAGAGAAATGTCAACTGGTTGCCATTTCTCACAATATCACATCGAAACTTCGAATCTCCTAATAATAGGCACAATTCGTACCAAAGACCCAACGCTCACCCTTTCGACACTATTCCCAGCTTTATTTCTTTTATTTAGCCCCCATTATCCTACAATCCCTTTCGGGTGCGGCTAGATGGAGAAAAATTCGTAAATAACGTACCGTTCACGGGAGTTCTATGCAAATTCCGTTCTATTCCGTCTGTGCGACTCTTGAGTCGCCGGCAACTATGTCGCGTAGGAAGGTACTAAAATGTCAGGGTGTGTGCAGATTGGAGATGAAATAAGTAATAGCAGTTTAACGTATGGTTTAATGGATTTTTTAGGACAACGAGTAAAACAATAGCATGTAACGTTCGCGGGCGCGCCCTTCACCAAGAAGTTGTAAAAAACTTATCGGATAGTAAAAAAATACTTTACTTTGTGGAGGGGGAATGAAATGTATATTCACTTCATAAATAACTTTTTAGTCAAAACCTGTTTTACAACCGTTAAAACTCCATTTTAAGAGTGTTTTAGTGAAACCGTTTTTTTTTATAAATAAAACTGAAACACTTTACCACAGACTATTTAAACCGCATTTGAGGAGTGTTTCAGAGGAATCGTGTTTTTTTAAATACCATCGTATATGTTCAGAGGCACGTCGTGTGAACACAGCCCGGCGCTGGCCAGTAAAACCCGAAACATTTGCAGACTCCCGAAGCAAACATGGCGAACAATTGATAGCGTCGACAAAACGACTTATTTATGCATCCATAGTCCGCCAGTAAAATAACTGCGCAGTTGTCGATTCGATACATTACTTCCTATACTGAGTTTTATTCGGTTCTATTACCCTTCTACTAGTATCAATTCCTTCTACTAGTTTTAACTACTTTTTTTCTAAAAAATATATAAATATAAATTTCGAAACTATTACCTCTAAAAATATAGTAGATGGCAAAATAATGGTAAAGAATAGCGGTAGTCGTGCCACGCACAGACTTAGACTTGAAGAGCGAGCTTTAGAAAAAGATTAAGCTTGGGTTCCGCTTTACGCAAAATATAGTAGTTTACTATATATTTTTTTTATAAATATAGTATTTGGGCTAGAATACTATATTATACAGTAGGGTTGGGAACCCTAACTGTGATAGTCGTACATAGACAGTACGTAGCTGGAATTAAACAAAATTGTTGCAATCAATCAAATAAGCTCGCCTATGTAAACATAAACATTTACATACAGGCACATACATTGCTTCTGGCCCCACACTAGGATACCCTGTGTCGTGGGAACCAGAAACAGCGACATCACAAACATGTAAACATCCAAACCTGGGGTTTTTTTTTGTCCCCAGCCGGGATTCGAAACCGGGACCTCTCGCATGGTATGCAGACGCACTACCGCTGCGCCACGAGGTCAAGGTCGAGGATGTACTCGCTCATATTACTTTGTTTTTTGTGTAAATATTTCTTTCTTGTGTACAATAGAGTATGTATATAAATCAGCCCGTACCCGTCCACAGCTGGACATAGGCACTCCCTCTGTCCTCGGCTATCCTCATCCAGCCACTGCCAGCAAACTGCTTCAGATCGTCGGTCCAGCGAGCTGGTGGGCGTCCTACGCTGCGTTTGCCAGCTCGTGGTCTCCCCTCGAGAACCCTTGCACCCCATCGACCATCGGTTCTTCGGCATATGTGACCAGCCCACTGCCACTTCAGCTTGCGAATCTCAAAGATAATCTATGTCAGTCACCTTAGTTCCTCGACGGATTGTTTAATTTCTGATGTGAATTTAATTTGATGTCAATTTAGAGGTTGTCTTACTCCAAAATATATGTCTAAATATGCAGGGTGCAATGAAGTCTTTATAAGGAAGTGTAGGGTTCTATAGGTCAATGCGAACAAATTTCACAATAGGGAAAACTTGGAAATCGCAAAAAGTGCACCATAGTAAAACCTACAGAAAATCCTCCATTTAAACCATTTCTAGCACCATTTCCGCTATAATCAGCGCTGAGATATAGGAAGCAGCATTTCTTCAGTCTGCTGAACGGGCTAGGACGCGCCGGGGAGGAAAAAAGACAATAAAAGTATACGCATTTACAAATGAGACCGCTTTAACTGCGGAGTTGGGACTCATTTCAGATAGTTTTATAAAAACGAATACTATTATCAATTGGACCGTGTTACTCAGAAACATTGTAACCCAAGATACATTTTGTTCAGACGGTTTATATTCGAAATCACTAGAACATTAAACACATCTGAACAAAATCTTGGAAGAAAAACAATCTAATACATAAAAAAAGCGTTTTTCTTGCAACTTACGTATTGCGGGTTGGGATTTTTTCTGGGTAACACGGTCCAATTGAGGATTGAAACAAAAACATCGTAATAAGTCACGAGCATAGTTCATAGTTAAAAGAACTATCCCTGAAAAGAACATGCTCCTAGTATTTTGTCTGGGAGTTCGTCTACGTAATTCGGAACGTCTGACATTTATCGTATAGTTAAATTGTGAACTGACAACAATAATAAAAAAATACCACATAATGGCCCACCATACAAAAACGGAAGCGGGTGCATGCCCTACATCTGCCACCTCAATCCTCCGTGACATCGGTACATCACTGATCAAATAGGTGTGACAAATTAAGTAGTAGTGTGTTTGGCCCATGGAGTGGTGTGGGCTCATGAAAAGAGGAAAAAATTATCCACGTCCGCAGTTTTAGCAGCCAGACTTTATAAATCAGACTCCGCTCAGAAAAGAGGAATGAAGTTCGCTAAGATTTACAGCCCACTGTCTTATCGGCCTTTTGCAATGTCATACGGGACCAACCGTGCCTTGGTGAGCTTCGAACTCAGAAATAACCGGACGTAAAGGGAATTAGGTGAAGCGAACGGTGAAGGAAAACGTCGCGAGTAAACCTGAGTGTCGGAGGTGTTCACCACCTCAGCGCTTGGAATTGCCAATCCGCGGTGGGCACGGGTGGTGATTAACCCCGTACTCTCTCTCTCGCTCTCTGAGAGATGGCCTGTGTCCAGTAGTGGGACGTATAAAGGCTACATACAGGGTGACTTTGAATTCGATTGACAAATTTTAAAGGGAAATTTTCTAACCACGATTTAGAAACTTAAGGCGTCAAAAAATTTTTTTTTGTCACACAAAATTTATTCACTTAAGCGCAGACAAACAATATCAGGACGAAACGTTATGCAAATAAAAGAAAACTATGGGTCGAGCGTCTTATGGTCGGGCCGGCCAACACAATTTGTAATTGTTTACGCATGTCGGAGGACAGACTCTTTATACATTTAACATATTAGAAAACATTTTTCACCGTATCCTACCGCTTCGAATTTGAATTCACAGTTTCGTGCAAGAGGTCGGAAATCACGAATATTTACAATTATGTTATACCATTTCAGATAAATCATTAATAAAACTGTTTTTCACAGTGAAAAGAACATTCTCTCAAAATATAGCTAACAATTTCAAAATCAATCTGTATAAAAAAAAACCGGCCAAGTGCGAATCGGAAGGGTTCCGCAACATAGGACTATTCACAAGAAGATTTTTTTTTATACGATCAAACCTCGATTGGTATCCTCTAAGCGTATTAGTAAAGTGTCATTGCGATCCAGCATGTCGTTTGTAAATAAAAACCAATCTACGTTTGTATGGGAATTGCTCCTTGAGGGACCGCCTTTTATTGTCCCACTGCACAGGACAGATCTTCTCTCA
This sequence comes from Yponomeuta cagnagella, assembly GCA_947310995.1. Classification (NCBI taxonomy): domain Eukaryota; kingdom Metazoa; phylum Arthropoda; class Insecta; order Lepidoptera; family Yponomeutidae; genus Yponomeuta; species Yponomeuta cagnagella. The sequence goes on along the minus strand of OX371292.1, from coordinate 3,868,019 downwards.
GAGAGAGAGAGAGAATTAGCTTAATCACACGCGCTCGAGCGCTGAGATTGTCAACAAATTTATCGGGTTTCCTCAAGACATTCTGTGAAAAATAGTTTTTGAAGTTCAGAACTTTTTAAAACGTTTCTCTATCAAAAACCATCGGTGTTATTTGTTAAAACTCGATCCCTCTAAAACGCTCTTCAGAGACCGTTTAAATAATCTGTGTTTACATATTTCCCTTTACAACAGGCTATTTAAACTGCCTCTTAGGAGTGTTTTAAGGAATTAAGTTTTTATAAAAAAAAATTGTGCGCAAAATGAGCATAATTTTATTTTCTAAGTTACATTACATAAACTCACGCTCGTATCCTTGAGGTGCAGGCAGAGACCGAGATTTTTCCACATTCATCAATCGTTGCATGCGCGCACGCCTGGTCCGGGTACTTCTAAAATACAGGCCCTTATATAGCCGATGATAGTGACGATTGTTGACTGCCGCGTTGGTCTAGCGGTATCACGCCTCATTACCATGCCGGAGGTCGTGGGTTTGATCCCCACTGGGGGCCGCCGTACATTTGTACAAATGGCCTCAGTCTGGGTGTATTTCCATGTTTGTGATGTCCTTGTCTGGTTACCATAGCACAGGGTATCCTAGTCTGGAACCAGGACGAGTGATGTGTGTTGGTTGGAAGTTATATCGGCGCTGTGGAATTTTTTTCATGACTCATGAATCTGATTCACGACGGTGCCAATGTCTACCCTTTTTCGTCTAAAAATAGGCTCCAGGATTAAATTATGCCGACCGATGAGTTGGAAAATTAAACCGTGCCATTGTCCAAGCGCCTGAAAAGATCTCTTCATGATATGACGTCGTCGTTCCGGCCGTTGGGCTTTGGCCCAGGCCAGTGTGAGAAAGCAAACTTGTGTGTGTACAAACGGTGGCACATCACGTTTGGGAGGTTCTGGGTTTGATTCCGTCAAGGATTTGAGTCCAGCAAATACGGTATGCAGATAAGATAAGATAAGAATATTCTTTATTGTACCAGGAAAAACACAAACATGAAATGTTTACAAAAATGCAGTACAATTGGCGGCCTTATTGCTTATAGCAATTTCTTCCAGGCAACCGACGATGGAAAGTTGTTGAAGGAAAAGTGAGACGGGTAGTAGGTGCAAATATGAATATTCATTTACATACTTATACATAATAATAATATACTTATCTACTTATACCTTTACATACTATAGGTGTAACAATTATAAACATACATAAAGTTACATAAATTACAATAAAGTTTTACCAGAGGACAAAAGTATGCAGTGTTTTAATCAATCAATGTCTTTATTTTCTATATACCAACGAGGCAGTCAAATGTACGTACATTTAAATGCCTCGTTTGTCTAGCTAACGCGCTTGACTGCCAACTTAGAGGTCATGGGTTCAATTCCTATTAGAGGACGCCGAATTTGTTTTGTACAAATGGCCTCAGTTCGGGTGTGTTTCCCTGTTTTTTATGTCCTGTATTATTATTATTTTTGTATGTGCAGTAGCAATACTGCTCGTTAATTGTGAAGCTAAACTCCGTGAGGAAATCTGTATATATAAGGTGTTCACATATCTCACTCTCACTCTGGGAGAAGGCCTGTTCTCTGCAGTGGGATGTACACAGGCTGCATATGGAAGCGGCGGTACTGTGGATAGACCAGTTGCTTCGCATTCAACAGGTCTTGAGTACAAATCCCGGGTTACAATGACACGAACGTGTCACTTTTCGGAAGAAAATGCCACTTTATTTACCCACAATTTTGTAGACAAGAAAAGGGACGAGATATGAAACTTAAAGCGTAATGATAAAAGTAGCATATAATAATATATCCAGTCATCTTGAACCCACCATTATTGTTATTGTGTTATGCTCAGGAGATACAAAGAAAGAGAAAAAGTGAAATAAAGAGATAGAGATATGACAACAAAACAACATAACATAAACTCACGCCTGTATCCAGGAGCAGTAGGCAGAGACCAGGGTCTGCCACTTGCCACGATCCTGATAAATCACGTTCGCTTCCTCAACATTCATTAATCGTTGCATGCACGCACGTCGGTTTCGGTTATGACAGCTTGATAAAAAATCAATGATCGTCTACATATGTTTTTTTGACTGAGTTCAGTTAAAACTATTTCTAGCTCAAAAAGGCTTACTATAACATCAAGTATTTTTTAGAAGATAAAGATGTTTGGCATTAAACAGTAGATTAATATTAAATACAGGACGATTGTGACTAGTGTTCAACACATTCATGACTAATATAACTCATTGAAAACTCTGTTAATTAAGTTAAAACGTGTTTTGAAAAGAATAAATGTGGAGTTTCTTTGTTAGCTTCTTCTCCACATAATCCATTAATTGTGAAACTAAAAACTTTGACGTTCATTAAGTAAACATTCTGTTTTTATAATGAATAAAAATATTTCAATTGAATTGAAAGAAAGACATTGAAATTCCGTGATAGAATTACCGCTTATCCATGCAAAGCAGTAGACAGAAGCGTCTTAAAGAAATTTAATATAAACCCACGCACTAAAGGACGATGCTCTCCACCAAAGGCAATAAAACCCCGTCGAAGCCGTCAATGCCATATTACTAAAAATATCGCATTACACTTTACATTACGGACTTACGGCACAATAAAATGTTAACTTCAAACAATTAAAACAAAAAAAAACGACTCGGACTCGCCCACCGAGGGTTTCGTACAAATTTGTAGGTAATATTATAAAAGCTATACAAATAGTTCAGGAATCGAGTCTCGCAGTTGTTCCGAGCTTTTCCCGAAGTACAGACAATTCTTTTAATTATTTAATTACAAATGTAAAAAAGTTTTCAGATTTTTTCCTGTACTTGTATAGTATACGAAGATATTACTTGCCAAATTTCATAGATTTAGATCAATAGAAAGTACCCTATAAATTTTGATTCCCTCGAGTGTCGAAATATACGTTTCTTGAGGCATAAACAGCCGTAACCTTTTTTTACGTTAACTTTAAAAGTTTGTTTTTTTCACAGCTTCAAGGAACGGTAGACTTGATTATAATTATGGTTTTAATTTGAACTTGATACCCTTTCCGAGATAAAGGGTCTTGACAGACAGACTGACGGGCGGACGGACGGACAAGTAAGTGATCCTATTAGGGTTCCATTTTTCCTTTTGAGGTATGGAACCCTAAAAAAATAGAAAGTTCCCTTTATTTTGACGATTTATCGAGTTTTTCACTACCTAATTGGTCGTGACTTGAATCATACTATCCAAAAATGTGTACACAACGATGAGTCACTTAACTTTATCTTACAATTTTCATGTTTCATTCAGAAAACTATTTTTCTTTAATATTAACGAATATGCGCGAAGAATCAAGGGAAGCGAAAATTGCTAAATCTAAAATTACATTCTCTTTATTATTTAAGTGATCGGTCAAGGAAAACAATGTGAATCAGCGCAATGTATGTGCCTGTATGTAAATGTTTATGTTTATGTTTATGTTTATTGGCGTAGTTGCACGCAGTAACCTTTTTATCGGGCCTGTTCTTACGTGGAACACACTGTCTCGCTCGCACAATTTAACATTTTTAATTATTGCATAAAATGAGTAAACTATTGGTAAATGTGGTCTGAGGGTTTTTGTGTATAATTAAATTGCAGACATTTCAAGTATATTTTTCCTAAACGTAGTTTTTAACAAAGATAAGTGGTTTCCGAAATTATTAAAACTAGGTATAGGATACGAAAAATATGTCTTGCATGTCCGTAATAATTTCATCATCAATCGTAATAATTTATTATCTATCAAACCGTTAGACCAAATGTATCAAAAGCATTACTCATTTTATTACAATCACTAAAAATGTTGGGAGCGAGACTGCATGCTCGACGTAAAAGCAGTCTTAAGTCAATGACTTCTAAGTACAGTAAATTCAGATTCGTAGCATTCAGTTTCAATTCGCGAATTAATTAATTAAAGCGATTCTTAAATGCGCAATGTCATACCAACTCGGACTTTTTGGATAATTGTGAAACGATCATCAAACGATTTGGATTAAATTAGGCACTCAGATATTACATACATACATACATACATACATACATACATACATTTACATTTACATACAGGCACATACATTGCTTCTGGCCCCACACTAGGATACCCTGTATCGGGGGAACCAGAAACAGCGACATCACAAACATATGTAAACATCCAAGACCTGGGGTTTTTTTTGTCCCCAGCCGGGATTCGAACCCGGGACCTCTCGCATGGTGTGCAGATGCACTACCGCTGCGCCACGAGGCATATGGCATGATTTGTACTGAATTAACTCAGGATAACGACCCACTTTTTATCGTAGAATACAAAATCCTCGCGAACTAAGCCAAGGGTATAAAGTTTCGATTACAGTTTTGAGACTTCAAATGTAATTAATGAATAGTACACAACTCTGGTAGTGATGGTAGCCTAGTGGGTAGAACCTCGGACTCGCAAGTGGGAGACCCAGGTTCGATCCCCGGTGCGGGCATGTACCTATGACTTGGTTTTCAAAGTTATGTACATTTGTGAAGTTATAGTAGCAATACCACTCGCTAACTGTGAAGGAAAACATCGTGAGGAAACCTGAGTGTCTGAGCTATTCACATACCTCAGCGCTTGAAATCGCCAATCCGCGGTGGGCACGCGTGGTGATTAAGCCCATACTCTCTCCCTGAGAGAAGGCCTGTGCCCTACAGTGGGACGTATATAGGCTGCTTATGACACAACTCTGGAAGTTGATTAATGTATTTTACTATTTAGGGGACAGTTTTAAGGGCGATATATCATCGTAAAACTATCGTAACGTCACTGTTACAGACACCGTATGGGCATTGACTAAAATAAATTAAAACATTACATCGTTTTGTGTGTGTAGACGTCTTTTCACCTCAGATAAGTATTATGCTCATAAATAACTTCAAAAATAAATCTAATTAGTTAATTAACAGGCGTCTTATATCTGTGTTAGGTGATATATTCAGCCTCAAATCATCATCATCATCAGCCATTTTTCACGCCCACTGCAGGAAATAGGCCTCCTTCGTGGTTTGCATAACCATGAGGGGTTTTGCCGTAATCGCCACGCCTGGGAGGCGGGTTGGCGATCGCAGTATGCTGTTGGAATCTCAGGAAGACGCTGCTGCCCGTCTCCTGGTAATTGATTTCCTTAGTCGCCTTCTACGACACACGGAACCTCAAATGCCAATTTATATCTAGACTATTGGTAAAAGAAAACATAAATGAAACAGATACATGAGGAGATATTAATTCAAGTGAGTCTGTATGGAATTTTTATTGTGACAAATATGACTTGCCACCGGTTAGCGATTTGTGGATACTAAGCGCCACTTGCACCGTCCCACTAACCCGGGGTTAACCGGTTAAACCTGGAGTTACCATGGTTACCAGTACAATTTGACACTGGGTTAACCCGTTACAACGGGTTAACCCGTTACAACAGGTTAACCCCGGGTTAGGGGCATGGTGCAAGTGGCGCTTAAGGATTTACCTAATAAAATTTTCACTTCTAAATGTGGCAGTTAATCTGTCACTTAAATCAGAGACCGGCAGTAAGTAGGCAACTACTACTAAACACATAAAATATTCTGTGTTCACTTATGTTCCTTCCAGTAGTACCTAGTGGTGTTAGTGGGGGCAGAGGAAAAACGCTGAAATGACGGAAAGTGTCAGGCAATTATCAAAACAATTTAGCGTAAGATAACGAGCGCCGCGTCATCTGTGGCCACTCGCGGCTTGGAGCCACGCCAGGGCACGGAGTGAGGCTTAGCTGGGTTTCGGACCACGCGACTTGCGACTGCGAGGGATTTTAAGATCTACAAATGTTCTCGCGACTAGGACCGCCTTTCATGAAACTACAATTCATAGTTTGTCATGGCGATTCGATGCATATTGCGTAGCCGAGTCTTCCTACTTGTTTACGCAATGACTTTGCAATGTAACATCGAATTGTCAATGTAAACCATGAATCTCTGTTCTATGAAGCAGGCCCCTGGAGTCGGGGTCTAAGTGCGAAATTGAGGCTTAGCTGAGTAACCACCGGCAGTTCATTTAGGACAGCGAACGCTTAACTTGCAGCTGCGACAGATGCAGTCTCTTGCAACTTGGTGTCGCGACATAGCAGGCCTATGACAGGAGTAGAGGCTTAGCAAGGGAGAGTGAAAAGCGCGCGACTAACGATTGCGAAAGTTCTTAACTTGCGAATATGGCACATTGAATGAATGAACAATGAATGCTGAGGACGTGAAAGTGGTCAGGATTGTGGCAAGTGGCAGTCCATGGTCTCTGCCTACCCCTCTGGGATATAGGCATGAGTTTATGTATGAATGTATGACACACTGTGACAGATCTTGAATTGAAATTGCGTCTGTCTTTTAATAGAAACTTAGCACTGTTAATTAAAGAAAGGGTCTGGTCTGCAGTGTGTGAGCCAGAGGCAAAGATATGAAGTACCTTTTTATAAAATAGTCATGCCACAGTTGCAATCTTTTGCGGCTTGGAACTACGCTAGGGCACACTTGTAAAGTTAGTTAGTAATGTTTATGACTACCTAGTTCATGCAAAAAGTCGGTTAAGCTCAGATACTCAGCAAATATTTTTATTACTAGCAACTTCAAACAACTCTTTAAAAGTTTACCTTAAATGAAAAGGAAAATTTCATTAGATACGTCTGAAGAATTCTTAACCATATATCCAAGCTAAACTGGTTTTGTGACAAACTAACACACCAAAAGTAGCAAAAACTAACTCCGTATAGTAGTAGGTATAATTTAAAAAAGTAAAAAATAAAAAATAAATTTCACTATAAAAACAAAATAGTTACTTAATGAACGTCAAAGCTGTTACTTTTACAATTAATAGATTATGCGGCGAAGAAGCTAACAAAGAAACTCCACATTTATTGTTTTAAAAACAGGTTTGCTTAATTGACAGAGTTTTCAACTTAAAGTTACACTACACTAGATACAAACGTCCCCGTTAACATTATTTAATTACCAGACATATTTGTATTCCAAATAATCCTTAATGTTACAATAGGCTTTTTGGCACAGAGTATGCTTAACACATTTTTGAACCGCGTCGGTGGTAACTCTAATATATCTTGAGGGTATTTTACTATAGAACCGTATACAGTGCCCATAAAGAATGTATTAACTTTTGCAAGTCTAAACGTGGAAATGACAATGTATGTTTATTCGTAGTATATTAACATTATGATGGCTACCAACATTTTCGAAATTGCTGATATGTGTTCTAATATAGATGTGAATATATAGAACGTGAAATTCACACTAATTAGCATTAAATAAATAATCCAGTCGCGCAGAAGGAACCCCAGCTTAGCAAGCGCGAACGTGAAATGGATACATTTGACGGCAGCCCGGAATTTATGCAAGAGTCCCCACATAAATTGCTGAGGTCGAGTGAATCGCGCTAATGCGGACTCGCCCCGACTTGCCAGTGGGCTGCTTTTAACTTGCCATCTCCTCGGCTGGAGTACAAAAGGTGAAGGTATTCTTTCCTCTTCCAGTGACTCCCAGTGAAGACACCCGTGTGGTGAGTAATTTATTGGCTTGTGGGCTGTGCGGAATTCTTGCATCAGATTTGGCGCTTTTAGTCGAGGCGCCAAATCCGACACGAGTGGATACAATTTGGGACGTTATTATAACGATTTTTAAGGTTCCGTACCCGAAGGGACCCTATTACTAAGACTTCACTGTCCGTCTGTCTGTCTGTCTGTCTGTCTGTCACCAGGCTGTATCTCATGAACCGTGACAGACAGCTAGGCAGTTGAAATTTGCACAGATGATGTATTTCTGTCGCCGCTATAACAACAAATACTAAAAACAGAATAAAATAAATATCTTAGGGGGGCTGCCATACAAAAAACGTTATCTACGTAACCTTCACAGCGCCGATGTCATGTCGTTAAATGTCAACGTTAAACGCTTCTTGTTGGTTTCTATAGATGGCGCTGTTCTTAAATTCAATCTTTGTCTATGTTGTATGGATAATGGTACGGAACCCTTCGTGCGTGAGTCCGACTCGCATTTGGCCGGTTTTATTTACAAACGACATGTCGGATCGCAATGCAAGTTAGCAAACCTTAATAAGCACGAGCAAACCTTAATTTTTGTGTCCTTGAAACATATCGGTAAAGGGTCCTTGAGTTCCGGCATGTCGTTTGTGAACCTTGAAAAGAACATTTAAAAACCATTGTTATAGTGGTCTTCATCATCATCAGCCTATGCATGTCCACTGCTGGACAGGCCTCTCCTATTGCCCTCGGCTACTCTCATCCAGCTCTTGCCAGCCGCCCTGCGAAGATCACCGCTCCACAGAGTATGAGGACGTCCTACACTACGTTTACCGATCCGCTTGTCAAGAACTCGTCTACCCCATCGGTTATCAGTTCTTCGGATGATATGGCCGGCCCATTGCCACTTCAGCACGCTAATTCGGTGGGCTATGTCGGTGACGTTTTATAGTGGTCCGATAGGGCCATTTAGAATTCTACAGATTATAATCAAACTACGTTTTAATTTGAATCGCTCCTTGAGGGACCATCTAAGTAGGTGCCTACGGGAGAAAGTTTCAGAAAAAGTGACACTAACCGAGCAAAATGCTCAGTCTTCGTGGACCACAGTGCTCATGTAACTCTAGCACTGGAAGTACTCAAGTTGTGGCCATAAGGAAATGGCCCAGGGTGTGATGATACAACGAGTCGTAAATCGCGTCGGACCGTGGTAAACACGGATCGGATTGCAGTTGTAATTAACACACGTAATGGCTGTCTAAGCACGCCTAGGAATCTTTTTACAGACATCATCCAGTCGATCTTTATAATAACCGGGAGATAACTCCTTAACAATCGAATTGTTAAATAAAACCACTGCGAAGTCATTCCGACTACGTAGATTTTTGTTCAAATTATTTGCAGGGCATTATAGCACAGTCGACATCACATCAACTGTCACATTTCGGTAGCAAATTCGCCCTTAAGCCTGACTAGCGCCACCAATGGAAAAAAAAACATATCTAAACAAACATACAGATCGAATTTGAAAAAAGTATGCGTACAATCTCTCATACATTCATACATACATACATACATGCCGAAACTCACGCCTGTATCCCAGAGGGGTAGGCAGAGACCAGGGACTGCCACTTGCCACGATCCTGACAGATCACTTTCGCTTCCTCAACATTCATTAGTCGTTGCATGCACGCACGCGGGCTTCGGGTAATCTCTCAATCATGTTGATAGTTATTTTTATGACCCATGGCCATGGACCTAAGGCAAAAAACCTACGACTAGATAGCAAATGCTAAATGCTATCTAGTCCCAGGTTCGTGATCCGTGACTGTACAATCGGACAGACACTTGGTGCAAATTCGATCTGTAAAATAAGATATGATTTTTTTTCTCCTGTTGCTCGCTGGAGCCCAGCCCATCAACTTAAGTGAGTAAATTGCACGGATGTAAAGGTTGATGCCGTGTCATGTCAATAGCACATACGTGGTAGTATGTGAAAGTGAAAGTGGAAGTGGAAAGCATTTATTTCCATTGTAACACAAAATAAAACAAATCTACGCAGAGACGTACCCAATTCAATCTGTACTGACACATACAAACGCACATCAACCTTTATACACGCACTCTATGCAATTACGTGAACGCCAACTTTGCAACAAAAATGTAAACCTCCAGTCGACTGTACCGACCCACTGTCCTTTCTTAAAACCGCACAAAACTAATGAGAACAAAATACAGAGTATATTAGGCTTTATGTCCGGCCCGCTGCCCGGTCCGATGCGGTCGGCCTGGGACACGTGATGAGGGACGAGCTGAGTCCACTCCTGCCCGACGCAAAACCGCTGGCTCGGCGAGTTTTTGTGCCTACATTGTAGGTGCTTTGCCGACGCGTGAGCGTAGCATGTCAACTTTGTCTAATCGGGTGATAGACTTATAATCATACATCGTACTGTTTCTAAGATAGATAGAATTAGGTGGTTATTAGCATTATTAGTGGGTGGTTGGTCCCCGCTTCTATTGGTGTGCAAAAATATATATCTAATATTATAAATCCAAAAATATGTTTTTTACTTTGTTAATTTATAGGGTTCCTTATGTCAAAATGAAATCTAACCCTTAGTAGAGGGCCCTTCCTCATTAATTGGTGGTTATATGTATCTCATACAAATTGATTGCTGGGAACTTAGGGGAATAGACCCTTAAGTTTTTAATTGTGAAAAAATTACAATGGGTTGTATGGGAGACCACTTATTTCGATTCCAAAGATTAGTTTATAATTGTTTGTTCGGAACCCTGAAAGCGCGAGTCCGACTCGCACTTGCCTTTTCAGGGTTCAGTATCACAAAAAGAAAAAACAGAATCCTTACAGGATCACTCTGTTGTCCGTCCGTCTGTCTGTTAATACTTTTTATCTAGGGAACGCGTGGAGGTATCGAGTTGAAATTAAAACAATATAGTCAGGTCTACAGTCCCTTGAGGCTGTGAAAATAATCTAACTTTTAAGTAAAAACGAGATAAAGCCGTTTACGCCGCAAAAAAACTATATTCCATAATTTGTAATCAAAGTTTATAGTGTACTTTCCGTTGACCTAGAACTAAGAAAGAATTTTGGCAGTTTGGCAGAAGGGAATATATTGTATAACTTTGTCACTGTGCTTAATTAAAAATTAAAAAAAAAAAAAAAAAAATATCGTCTTATACTACAAGTACAGGAAAAAATTTAAAAACTATATAATTGTAATTAAATCATAAAAAAAATTGTCTGAAGTTCGGGCAAAGCTCGGAAAAAACTGCGAGATTCAATTCCTGAACTATTTATAGTACAGCATCATAAAGCTCTTTAATCATACAGATCTATAATCCGAACACCGAAAATTTACCCCCCTTTCGGATTCGTAGAGCGTTAGAATTAATACAGAGAGTTTATAGGGTATTTTTTACGGAATAAAACTAATTACTATTGTAAAATTTTAAATGTATATTCATCTATAAACGTTACTTTTATTAAACTTTTTTACAAAAATCCAATGTTTTAGTGCGGACGTAGACAACTGCGCTTTTTCACTCGCAGTAGACGGCGAGTGAAAAGCCGCGGGTCGGGCTGGGGCGTTTGGATTACAGAAGGTGTTCGGACTATAGAGGTCATGCCGTATGTACCTACAAATTTGTACGGAACCCTCGGTGGGCGAGTCCGACTCGCACTTGCCAGGTTTTTTCTTTTATTTTCGGTCCTTTTTTATTAGCCGTGGGAACTTGTTTCTTGTCAAATGGGAAATACCCTGTAGGTTTTTTATGTCAACACCCGTAATATATCTCATAAAAACGATTGTAGTCGCAAAAAATAACATTGGTTTGCCTGGAAGACCACTTATTTCGACTCCAAACATAACTTTTAATTGTTTTTTCGGAACCCTGAGAGCGGAAATCCTACTCGCAGTTGCCTTGTTTTTACTTTGACTCATCATCATCAGCCTATGATTGTCCACTGCTGGACATAGGCCTCTCCTATTGCACGCCGCCATCCAGCTCTTGCCAGCTACTCTCATCCAGCTCTCGCCACTTTGACTCACTCGACGGAAAAATACCTACAGCAGTAGGTATATACATATTTAGGTACGCGAAGTTTTGTGGCCGAAAACTAAGATAGATTGTTTGCTTTTTCAGTGTCGTTTTTTGGGGTTTTAGCGAGTCTTTTTGCTAAGTGAACTTGGTCTAATTAAGTAGTTTGGTTAACCTAAGGATGGTCTTACTTTCTGCCACATTGAGCTAAACAAAGTGTGTGCTTATGACCATTCGATAAAAGTGGAAGCTTAAGGCCGCTACCTAGATAAGCAGCCTGTATACGTCCCACTGTAGGGCACAGGCCTTCTCTCAGGGAGAGAGTATGGGCTTAATCACCACGCGTGCCCACCGCGGATTAGCGATTGCAAGCGCTGAGGTATGTGAATAGCTCAGACTCTCAAGTTTCCTCACGATGTTCTCCTTCACCGTTATCGAGTGGTATTGCTACTATAACTTCAGAAATGTACATAACTTAGAAAACCAAGTCATAGGTACATGCCCGTACTGAGGATCGAACCTGGGTCTCCCACTTCCGAGTCCGAGGTTCTACCCACTAGGCTACCACCGCCACCTATCCTATATTAAACTTTTAGTGTACCTACTGTGTATATATTAGGTATGTTTTTATATAACTTTCAGTGATAAGACCGCCGTTTGCCTACTCTTAGGTTAAGAAATATTTGAGCAATTTCCTTTTTTATGTATGATTTCTTTAAAAGTGCTACTACTTATAACATTGAAGATTTTCGAGATGACAATGATTTATGGAATTAAAGCCAGTTTAATGCATGAGTTCTAGGTTTTGGAATAATTTTGTAAACTCTGTTTATTAAGGACTTTGAAAAGACTAAGCTTGGAGTTTTTTTCTCCATTTTTTCACCAAAATTATCTAGATCTTAAAATGGAAACCTGGCTTAACTTGTAACGTTCTAACTAGGACTAGGACGACTATTAAGTCTCAGTTTCTGTGCTACTTTGAACAAAACATTTTTGAATTAGAATTTGAATAAAGTGTTCTCTACCTATCTATATTTCGATTCACTTCATTTCATTTCTGTCAATGTCAATGTCTGTGTACATTAAAGAATATTTTAACACATCATATAGATAACATGATTTTCTTCATTTGGATGAGGGCTAGAGCCGAGTATACGCGATTCAGCGTCACGGATACTAGCGTGAGGGTTCGTTTCGTGCACTGTTTAGAAAAAGTCAAGGGTTTAATTTGAAGGAATTTTCTGGGCTATTTGTCAATGAAGCCAGATTTTCCCAGTTTATTTTAGCGATAATTTATTCGATAGGCGTAGTAAAGTAACCACTCTGAAACTTAAGCAAAATACTCCTAAATATCCAATATTTCAACCATAATGCTTACGCACACTAGCATTACTAAAGGGATTAATTTAACAAACTCTAATATGTTATTTACGTCGCAATGAAGTAATTTAGTTTGTTAAACACGCAAAAAGGTGGTAGAACCATTTTGTATACAGAAGGGCACCAGCACGAAGGTTTATAATTATGTGCTCCTAAAAGGATTTCCAGCATGGGATGTACGATAGCACGAGTCAAGCGGTTTGTGGCGCTGAAATATCAGAATTTGACAGTTTATGTTAAAGTACCCGAAACCGGCGTGCTTGCTGCGACTACTACATTTATTGTTGATGTGAAAGAGATCAGTCAGGATCGTGGCAAGTGTTAAGCCCTAATCTCTGCTTACCCCGTCGGAATTCAAGGGTGAGTTTATGTTATGTACTGTATGTATGTCAGAATGACAGCAACGTTAGAGTCATGCGAAACTGAGTTTTCTGCAACTTTTGCATCGCAAACAGAAGTTTAAGTAAATAAATTATTTTCACCCTTTTAGCTGTCAAATTGTGTGTAGCCTTTTTAGTCAAAGTTTTAGAAACGAGATTAATTAATTTGAGACCACAATTAAACGAAACAAGGGTAGTATAATGTATTGCGCAGTTAATTTGTGCTAGTAGTACGAACTGGGATAAATTAGAACTATTCCAATAAATGCCAGAAGGTGAAAAAGCACCTAGCTTGTTTAAAAGTGAGTACATACTTAAATAAGTATTTCGTTCTTGAGATAAACGTGATAAAACTTAGTGATAAGTGATATAAAATGTATGTCGACTTAGTCTAGAAAACGGCCTTTGTGCCAAATTGCATCCAAGCCTGTTCACCCGTTAATTATTTTATTATTTTATTTGTAAGGGACACAAACTGTATCAAGTACATCGCATTCTTAAAGACTTAGTTTTCGTTATACATACTGGTACTTGTACTAATTACATGTGCGTCCACAACGCTCGCCAAACAACTGGATCAACTGGATGTGATGCGTGGTTAAGTGACAAATATTATTGCATAATTCTACAATTCTGTTAGAAATCCAAAAAAGCCATTGCATAAAACGCGCAACTCCTGAGAACACATTGTTTTCTATTTCGTTTGTCAGATTAATATTTTTCAAAATATCACGGCTTACATAATTACATTAGAGCCATCGCCCACGTCGACTTTTATACGCGTTTCTAATCGCGTTTTGTGACATTTTTGAGAAGCGATGCAAACGCGCTGCATTCTGCATAATTAATTATGTTTTGCTTCCATTTTTGCGGAGGAGCCGCGCCCGCGCGCTCGAGTCGCATTTTTACGCATTTTTAAGTCTCGCTCGACCAACGTCGCAGCCTTCAGTAAAACCTATGTCCAATCTATGTCCACTACAAAAACGGCCCGAAGGCAGCGGCTAACATAGTACCTACATTGACATTCAGCAAACGGAATGTCAATTGTTTACGTTGAAATAAATTTTCGATTTCTTGATTTCTGTATGATTTTTTACCGTTATCGATCGAACAGCACTACCACGAACCAGAAAACCGCGCAATTATTTTTTAAATGTACATTGACCGAAAAGCTTTTAAATTTCGTAGAACAAAAGTTGTTGCAAATGGTAAATTGTAAACTATACTTTGTATGAAATCAGCCACATGCGGTCGGACCTTTAAACAAAGGGCCTGAACACAGGGATTCCTAAAATGTGCCCGGTATTGCCCTAGTACCGTTTGGGAACGATGCGCTCCTGATTTTGCTTTTCCGGAAAATATTGTTGTTTTTTCCGTTGCTTCCATTTATTTACTGGGTTAATAACATAACATAAACTCACGCCTGTATCCCAGAGGGGTAGGCAGAGACCAGGGACTGCCACTTGCTACGATCCTGACAGATCACTTTCGCTTCCTCAACATTCATTAGTCGTTGCATGCACGCACGCCGGTTTCGGGTACTTTTTATCTTGCCCTTTGTTAATACATCCTATATTTGGTCGAAGTATGTCCGTCTGGGTCGTCCCTTACCGGCCCTTCCATCCACATTCGCTCAATATATTTGTTTTGTCAATCTTTCTTCCTTCATCCTCTCCACATGTCCAAACCAAAGCAACATTCCTTTCTCAATTCTTGTCACTACATCCTCTTTCAGTCCACAACGTTCTCTAATCACACTATTGCGTATCTTGTCATTCAAAGTAACGCCAGGGTTATTGTAATAATAATAACACTTTATTCATTTGTTTCTTTGCTAATCAGGTTTTAGGCTTACTTAAAAGTATAGGTGTAAAAGTATAAATAGTTATTAAATATTCTTTTTGTTGCACTAACCCGTGCTGAGGACAAATTTAACGTCGCATTAAAGTCTGTGGCAGAGACTTTACAAGAGAAAGACTAAACCACAGACTAAGAGTATTTATTTAGAGTGTTTTAAGGGAATCGTGTTTTTAATAATATCACCGAAAAACTACCACACATTATTAAATCTGCGTTTGAGTAGCGTTTCATAGAAATTGTGTTTCTATAAATGATAAGTGTACCGCAAACTGAATAAGTTTGGGAAACCCTGCCTGCCTTAAGAAACTACGAGAATCGACACGCGACCGTTCCGAAACTGAAGTAACAAATGAAACGAGCACAATGGCGTCTCATTAAAAAGGCCGCAGTAGGGTTGCCAGATCCTAAAACCGAAATATCTGGACATTTATTCCGGAATGTTTATTATTATATTTTTTTATATTCCGGCATTAGGTTCCATCTAAACAAATCTTCGAAATTTTGGCACTTCAGTATAGGGATTTTGACGACCTGCAGACGAACGGTTTCGTCTTTCGGTTACCTTATGGTAACTGAAGGGTGCAAGAACTAGGGACGAGTCAATAAAAACATTTTTGGACCAGTAATTTAAATTTAGATTTTTAATTATACAGTGCATAATGAAAATGCCCATAGCTATCCGTAAGGAACGCGCATCTACTCGTCAATACGGAAAACAACTTCAAAAAAAGCAAAAATACTGTCACCACATTAAATATAGTGAAGTTACCTGGAATGAATGGTTGGATGGAATGGAATGAATATGTATGGAACAGCTGATATTTTTTTCGGAATCTCGAAATTTTACCGCGTAGCGCCAAATTTGGATGTATGTTTTTAGCTTTAACTCGACAACGTATAGTCAAACTTTATGGGGATTTGTTCCACCGTGTAGTCTTCTTCTTAGCGTGTTAAGAAGCGTTGGTAGGCTAGTGGGTAGAACATCAGACTCGCAAGCGAGAGACCCAGGTTCGATTCCCAGTGCGGGCATGTACCTCTGACTTGGTTTTCTAAGTTATGTCCATTTGTGAAGTTATAGTAGCAATACCACTCGCTAGCGGTGAAGGAAAACATCGTGAGGAAACCTGAGTGTCTGAGCTCTTCACATACCTCAGCGCTTGAAATCGCCAATCCGCGGTGGGCACGCGTGGTGATTAAGCCCACACTCTCTCCCTGAGAGAAGGCCTGTGCCCTACAGTAGGACGTATACTACTGCTTATGTTATGTTATGTGTATAAGAAGTATCGCACTTAGTTCAAATTATCGCTGTCCGCAAAGCCCCACATGGACTCCTTCTTGGAGTAATAAAATCCCCATAGAGATTTTACTCTCCATTTTAAAATATGTGTCGCAAGATTAATCGAGGATCCAGCCAATTATTTCAAAATATCGGAAAAATCACTATCGACTATGTGGCAACCCTATCACAGTCGAAGGCGGGCAAAGCGATGGCGCTAAGTGCGGTGCCTGATGCGACACAATATCTCTTGCGGTGCTCCGGGTTAGGGCTGTCGTATACCTGCTGTTTCTTAAATCACTTTCTGAGGTTGCTTAGTATATTACATAAACTCTCGCCGGCATCCCTGAAGGATAGGCAGATACCAGAATTTGCCACGATACCGATGGACATCTTTCGCAGCTCAGTACTACCTCTAAAAACACTTTCTGAGGTTGCTTAGTAATTACATAAACTCTCGCCGGCATCCCGGAAGGATAGGCAGCTACCAGAATTTGCCACGATACCGATGGACATCTTTCGCAGCTCAGTACTACCTCTAAAAACACTTTCGGAGGTTGCTTAGTACATTACATAAACTCTCGTCGGCATCCCGGCAGGATAGGCAGATACCAGAATTTGCCACGATGCCGATGGACATCTTTCGCAGCTCAGTACTACCTCTAAAAACACTTTCTGAGGTTGCTTAGTACATTACATAAACTCTCGCCTGCATCCCGGAGGGACAGGCAGAGGCCAGAATTTACCGCGATCCTGATGGACATCTTTCGCAGCTCAGTACTACCTCTAAAAACACTTTCTGAGGTTGCTTAGTACATTACATAAACTCTCGCCGGCATCCCGGAAGGATAGGCAGATACCAGAATTTGCCACGATACCGATGGACATCTTTCGCAGCTCAGTACTACCTCTAAAAACACTTTCTGAGGTTGCTTAGTACATTACATAAACTCTCGTCGGCATCCCGGCAGGATAGGCAGATACCAGAATTTGCCACGATGCCGATGGACATCTTTCGCAGCTCAGTACTACCTCTAAATACACTTTCTGAGGTTGCTTAGTACATTACATAAACTCTCGCTGGCATCCCGGAAGGATAGGCAGATACCAGAATTTGCCACGATACCGATGGGCATCTTTCGCAGCTTAGTACTTATTCTAAAAACAAAACATTGACTGCCTCGTTAGTTTAGTGGTAAAACGCTTGTCTAACAAAACAGAGGTCGTGGGTTCGATTGCCACTGGTGGCCGATGACATGAATTGTCATGCCTCTTTCTGGGTGTATTTTCATGTTTGTGATGTCCTAGCCTGGTTACCATAGTACAGGGTATTCTAGTTTGGGACCAGGTCAAAGTATTAAGTAAAAGTTATTATTATTGCATTATTGTGACGTGTGGATTTTATTATTATTATTATTATTATACAGAAAAAGGTCTTTTAGTAAAAAAAAAACTACGCATGTTCGGGCTGTTTAGTTTAGCCATAAGGTTTTTTTGTTCCCTTTATTTGACGATTCTTTGCATTTCTTTTGAAATACGAGCTTTACCCCCGGTTTGGAATCCGTTAACAGATTGTTAGTGTACGAGAAACTGGGTGTCAAACCTTCTTACATTCTTAACGCCCCAAGTTCCGTCCACTATTGAACTCCGCCTCGAATGAATGATTCTTGATTGCACTAAACTAAATTTGTACAAAGACGAGTTTTACACTAGATAGTAATTTCTTCCAGCTAACAGATAATAATTTTTGTCACTTTTGCTTTACGGTTACTATATCATCATCATAGGCCTACGCTTGTCCACTGCTGGACATAGGCTTCTCCTATAGCACGCCACTGAGCATGGTCCTCGGCTACTCTCATCCAGCTCTTGCCAGCCGCCCTGCGAAGATCATCGCTCCACCGAGTCTGAGAACGTCCTACACTACGTTTACCGATCCGCGGTCTCCACTCAAGAACTCGTCTACCACATCGATTATCAGTTCTTCGGATGATGTGGCCGGCCCACTGCCACTTCAGCACGCTAATTCGGTGGGCTATGTCGGTGACTTTGGTTCTCTGTCGGATCACCTCGTTTCGAATTCGATCTTTCAGTACTTTCAGAGAAACCCCAAGCACAGCCCTTTCCATAGCACGCTGAGCGACTTTAAATTTGTGGACCAGCCCCACCGTGACTGTCCACGTTTCGGCACCGTATGTCATGACGGGTAGGACGCACTGATTGAAAACTCTCGTCTTTAGACTCTGTGGGATTGGCGATGTGAAGACTCGACGTAGTTTCCCATACGCTGCCCAGCCCAGCTGTATTCTTCTATTGGCCTTTTTCTCGAAGTTGTTTTTACCTAACTGCATGGTTTGCCCGAGGTAAACATACTCCTTAACAACTTCGAGAATACTGCCTTGAACTATACCTACTAACAAAATCCCCCTCAATATTACTATTTGACCTCCTAATTCCACCTTCTTGTAGCAGGTATCTTCTCGCAGGACGACATTAATTACCCCATTAGCCACGACATTTTCCTCAATTTCCCCCATATTGCCGCCCTGTAATGGAAAACATCGTAAGGGAACCTTTCTGTCTGAGGTGTTCACATACCTCAGCGCTTGAAATTGCGAATCCGCGGTGGGCACGCGTGGTTAATTGGCCCACACAATTTTTCATCTAGTCGATTAGTATTAGATCAACATTTTTTATTTGTAATTAAATACTTGCTCATACACCTATATAAGCAGCCTATATACGTCCCACTGTAGAGCACATGCCTTCCCTCAGGGAGATAGTATGGGCTTAATCACTACGCGTGCCCACCGCAGACTGCGCTGAGCAATGCTGGCAACTCTTGGCATCGTTATAGTTCATACATGTAGTGAGCAGCTCTAAAACTAAAACTTGTACGCACTGTGCACGTTTTAGTACCTTTTTAGGGCTCCGTAGTCAACAGAGAACCCTAAAAATTTAGCAAGGTATGTCTGTCCGTCTGTCCGCCGGCTGCCGTCAATAGATGGCAGTCGTTAAGCCAAGTCAGAGGCCTTAGGGCGGCTTGACAACTTCTGACAGTAGACGAGCCACTAGTCTACAAGCCTCCACCAATCCGGACTTGGCCCCCGTGGTGGAGTATGGCCTATACCTTCCTCAGGGAAGAGACCCGTGCCCCTCGGTGGGGACATAATGGGTTGATGATCATGATGCAGATTTGGCGCAGATTTAATTACGGCGACAAAACGGTGGATAAAATCTTAAAAAAAAGGAACTTACGTTCAAATCCCATTCAAAATGATAAAGTTGATGAAGTTGTTAGTTCTGTAAAGCAGGTAAATAACCCTTCTTTTAAGGAACCCTACACCTTGCGTGGCCCGCACGTACTTGGCAGGTTTTTTTTTTTGTAAGGTGATTTTTTACACTCTTTAAGGTAACTTTCGACCAGACCCGACTGGCAACACTGGTTCACATACCTCAGCCACCCTCAAGCCGGTGGGCGCGCGTGGTAATTAATGCCATCTCTGAGAGAAGGCCTGTGCCCTATAGTGGGACGCATCATCATCATTCAGCCACAAGAAGTCCACTGCTGCACACACGCTGCGCTTGCCGATATGTGAGACGCAGGCTACATAAAAAAAATGTCTTGCAAACGTAAAAAATTTAATAAACTTTCATAGGCTGCTTAAGCTTATGTATAACTCCTTTTTATCAATATCTTACTATGAATTTTTAATGTAATTTGATATGATAAATATTAAACATAACATAAACTCACGCCTGTATCCCAGAGGGGTATACAGAGACCAGGGACTGCCACTTGCTACGGTCCTGATAGATCACTTTCGCTTCCTCAACATTAATTAGTCGTTGCATGCACGCACGCCGGTTTCGGGTACTTTTTATCTTGCCCTTTGCTGATACATCCCCTATTTGGTCGAAGTATGTCCATCTGGGTCGTCCCTTATGTATGCTAGTGAGACTTGGGTATGGATGTTACTTTGAATGACAGGATACGCAATAGCTTGATTAGAGAACGTTGTGGACTGAAAGAGGATGTAGTGACTAGAATTGAGATAGGAATGTTGCGTTGGTTTGGACATGTGGAGAGGATAAAGGAAGATAGATTGACGAAACAAATATATAGAGCGAATGTGCGTGACAATTTTTTTTTTAAATTTCAATATCACCAAGTGTGCGCCCGCCCTTTATTAAGTTTCGCAATAATTGCACTCAGTCGCTCAATGCCCTGTTTTCGGTGCAAAACCGCACCGTACATTAGTTGAATACGGAAACAAGACAGTTGTAATGGATACTCTAGTTTAATCCTGTGTTGTGTATGATCTTAGTTAAACTAACTTCCAGTTTCCAGCACACTAATTCGTGAACAGTAGATTAGCAGATTATTACTCGTAATTGAGAAAAACCGACCAAGTGCGAGTCGGACTCGCGCACGAAGGGTTCCGTACCATTATCTATACAACATTTGAATATTTCAAGCGTCTACCTGTTGCCGTTATTATTATCGAACAAAAAACAGCAAAAAAAAAACCGCGTTTGTTGTATGGATTCTCCCGTTCAATATTAATTTTATTATGTTTTTAGTATTTGTTGTTATAGCGGCAACAGAAATACATCTGTGAAAATTTTATCTATCTAACTATAGCGGTTCATGACGTACAGCCTGGTGACAGACGGACAGATGGACGGATGGACGGACGGACGGACGGACGGACGGACAAACGGACAGACAGCGGAGGTCTTAGTAATAGGGTCTCTTAGCCTTTGGGTACGAAACCGTAAAAATAGTGTGGTGACACCTTTTACCCACGCCAGGGCCGAGTTTCAGAGACCGGTTTGAGAAGAGATCTACACTCACAGAACAGTTCTGTGGAACACACTCGACGCTGGATGGCTTTAGATTGAACACGAGACAATAATTATAATAAATAACTTCCACACAACATAATTCAATCACTAGTCCTGGTCCCAAAGTATACCCTGTGCTGCGGTAACCGGGCAAGGACATCACAAACATGGAAGCGGTACTATATCACAGTATTTACATCTGCGGAAATTTCATCTGGTAAAGGGAATAGGTAATTAGGGCGGCTTGACAACTTCTGACAGTAGACGAGCCACTAGTCTACAAGCCTCCACCAATCCGGACTTGGCCCCCGTGTGGTGGAGTATGGCCTATACCTTCCTCAGGGGAAGAGACCCGTGCCCCTCGGTGGGGACATAATGGGTTGATGATGATGAAAAGGAATATGGAATAGGTAATAATATCGTTTGCTCTATTTAATACATTTGTCGTGCATTTCAGTTTCCTCGTAGGAATTGCGCCGGCAGTTTCGGTGAGACATATTACGGACCGGGAATGCTTGCGCTGAGAAATAAAACGTCTCATTTTTAGGGTTCCGTACCCGAAGCAATGTATGTGCCTGTATGTAAATGTTTATGTTTTATGTTTATGTTTATTACTCTGCGTCCGCTGTCTGTCTGTCTGTCCGTCCATCCAACCTTTAAAGGGTCCAACGTATCTTTGGAACCGTATTTATCACAGAATGTGTGGAAGTTATTATTATTGTTATTAATATGTGTTATTACGGCGGATCAGCTAACTGATAATAACATTTTAAAAATAATAAATAATAAGGGGGTCTCCATACAACAAACGTGTTGGTTCGCCGAATTTTTTGTATTTGCTCTATCGTTTAACGTTTTTCGTTAATACATACAGGCATCAAACTTGGCGTATTTGTGGAACTTATTATATAATTCTAACGACAAATAATAAAAAACCGGCCAAGTGCGAGTCAGACTCACGCACGAAGGGTTCCGTACCATTATCTATACAACATTAGACACAAACATCGAGAAAAAACGGCAAAAAATCACATTTGTTGTATGGGAGCCCCCAAATATTAAAAAAAAAATTATTTTAATTTAATTATTTATTTTTTAAGCGAATATATAACCAAATATTCTGTGAATATTTCAAGCGTCTACCTGTTGCCGTTATTAATATCGAGCAAAAAACGGCAAAAAATCACGTTTGTTGTATGGGAGCCCCCAAATATTAAAAAAATATTTTATTTTAATTTAATTATTTATTTTTGAAGCGAATACATAACCAAATATTCTGAGAATATTTCAAGTATCTACCTGTTGCCGTTATTAATATCGAGCAAAAAACGGCAAAAAAATTACGTTTGTTGTATGGGAGCCCCCAAATATTAAATAAATATTTTATTTTATTTTAATTATTTATTTTTTAAGCGAATACATAACTAAATATTCTGTGAATATTTCAAGTGTCTACCTGTTGCCGTTATTAATATCGAGCAAAAAACAGCAAAAAAATTACGTTTGTTGTATGGGAGACCCCCCCTTAAATATTGATTTTATTCGGTTTTTAGTATTTTTTTGTAATAGCGGCAACAGAAATACATCATCTGTGAAAATTTCAACTGTCTGGCTATCACGATTAATGAGATATAGCCTGGTGACAGACAGACAGACAGACAGACAGACAGACAGACAGACAGACAGACAGACAGACAGACAGACAGACAGACAGACAGACGGACGGACAGACAGACAGACAGACAGACAGACAGACAGACAGACAGACAGACGCACAGACAGACAGTGAAGTCTTTGTTATAGGGTCCCGTTTGGCACCCTTCGGGTACGGTACCCTAAAAACGGCCAAGCGTGTATACGGAACCCTCAGAGCGCGAGTCCGACTCGCACTTGGCCGGTTTTTTTTTTACTGTGTTCAAGATAAACTGTAGGTAAATGTTTCTGTTGCAAACGGAAGCAAAAGTATCGAACTGCAGACACAAGTATCTCTATTGCTACGCTGGATTCCATCAGACTGTCACTGCTAGTAAAACCAAATGATACCTGTGAATCTATAGACTAATTATCTATGAACCATCCCGATGGATCTTGGGAAGAAACTGGTTCCTGACACAACAGTTACGCCACTTTAGGGACCACTGCTTCGCTTATTAGAGATTTCACGAATTTAATCGTAAAATCTCAACCTGAAAAGATTTTTATTGTAAGAGTAACACGATATTTCTTATTTTTCGATTTTTTTTTATTCTTTTTTTATTTTATATGAGTGTTTATTATGGGTATTTTATAGCATAAACACAATTTCGTCCCAATCCCAAATGACTCAAAATTTAGTCAACTATCTTACTGCAGTTTCCAAGACACTCAGAACGTCAAAGAACGTTCCTCTATTGTCATTACGGTGCCTCGAGCATCATTCCCGTGGCTCCATCCATTACGGTGCGAGACGCGTGGAGCTTCAACCGGTATTATCCGGTTTAATTAAATCCGTCCACCGAAACAGCGTCAGGTAGCTCAGTTATTTATTTACTTGAGTCCTGTCTTGAGAGGGTTTTCATAGTCTCTTGGGAAGGGTGGTGGGTGGTCTTTGCAAAGGTCACGGGTTTGATCCCGTCCTCAGGACGTGAATTATTTCAAAGCTATTCTGTAGGGCATTTAGATCTACCATTTTAGATGATAACTAGATAATATGTTAGCGTTTTTCAATTTGTGAAGGCAGACATTGCGTAAAAACTTTGAGCTTTATTTGCCTTGCCCCGCTCTCTGTTTTATCATTCCGAACCTCTCTTAGGCTGGCTGGAAGAAATTTCTTTTGAAATAAGTTCGCCTTTGTACATCTACACTTACCTGTTATTTAAGTTTAATTTTTGTGCGATAAAGCGTAACTAACAAACAAACAAACAAAAACACGACGATCACTTGAAGACGTAATTTTGTCCGGTTTTACGCCTCGCCTTTGTACAATTATTATTTCTTACGCATTAAGAAGAAGAAGAAGAAGAAAGACATTTATTATACCAACAAGATACATCACAGAAACAAAATAAGCACATAAGTAACATAATATGCACAACAACAATAAGAAAACTAAACACACAACAGACAAATCACCATTGTCATAACCATTTACAAAAAAAGCAAATGGTAATGATGACAATGGCGATGACGTTTAAGACTTTAAGAAAAATGGCACGTCCATGTTATAATATCATGATATAAGTACGAAAAATCAATATACCTACTCCGATCACTGCTGATAAGGGACTAATATAAAATATAATTAGTTACTCACTCATTTGCACCACCATTAAGAATAGCGTCACTCTATTTCCTTCCGTGGATGTCGTAGAAGGCGACTAAGGAAATCAATTACCAGGAGACGGGCAGCAGCGTCTTCCTGAGATTCCAACCGGATACTGCGATCGCCAACCCGCCTGCCAAGCGTGGCGATTGTGACAAAACCCCTCTTGGTTAGAAAACCATGAGGGAGGCCTATGTCCTGCAGTGGACGTCAAACGGCGGCTGATGATACTAGTGTTGTGATTTTATTAAAAAAATTGTTTGCGCAAAACCAAAAACACTCTCTTACCTACCTAGCCGACAATATTGAATCGCAGGAAAATAATACAACAGGGAAAAATAACTACGAAAACAGCGAATTGAGGTTTCACTGCCGACGAGGCTTGGACCTACTTTCCCTTAGAGTGGACCCTCTTATTTTATCCAACCAATAGATGTTAGATAAGCCGACTCCATTTCTTTCTTTGCTTCTCTTTTTAGGGTTCCATAGGTTCCGTAGTCAAGAAGGAACCCTTATAATTTCGCTATGTCCATCCGTCTGTACGTCTGTCTGTCCGCGGCTTAGCACGGAGACAAGTACTAGAAAGCTGAAATTTGGCATAGATATAACTACATAATATTTATATTACTTTAATATATCGTCCGTCCATAGTAAAACTCAAAAAGTGACATTTTGACGTAAGATGAGATTTTGTTAGTTTTGTTTCTATAAAGAGAAAATCTACGACAAGAAGTGCGTATTGTGCACCATAAGAAAACTGTCGCGTGCAAAAAGTCTAACTCGAAAGCTTCTGTAATCCCTCTGCAGGTAAAACTCATTTGGCACTTAATTAATTTTGCCCGAAATTATGCCCCAAAATGGGTTTTACCTTTGAACCGACTATATAATATAAATATTATGTAATATTAATCACGCCGACAGTTTTGTCGGATAAAATCTTGTTATCGCCAATGTCAGAATTCCAACATTCGGTGCACGTATAGGTAATTGGGGCTGTGTTTGGTACAGTTCCAAAACATTTAGGCCATAACACAACATTCGAACCGGCAGAAACCTGAACCTTCTCCGCCTATGTCTATCAGGGGACATGTAAAAAGATACGCGACACGGTGAGTAGCGCAAAACGAATTGACAGATACGCCGTTGCCGTCCCAGCAGACGTAACGACGTGCGCGTAAATGCCCCCATTGACGATGCGTCCAACACTCCAAATGGACTGCTAGCATTCCAAAATCCGCTCGTTTTAAGACAGCGTTCAATTGATTTCCAATCGGATGTAGCTTAGTGCGTCTGGATTGACCGTCAGTGTGAAAAACGCACGCTGGATGCCGTCCAACACGCCCATGATGGCTAAAACGGCGTCCATTTTACATTCATTCCGTGTTTATAAACCACATCATTTTATCTATGCCATTGATGCCATCGTTATGTCAACCTCAAGAGATTTTGTTTGTGCATTGAAATGTACAGGGAAAATCTTTGTTATGTAGAAAAATTAATGACGCCAACTCCCATAATAAATATGAGAGAAATGCCGCTCCTCTGAGGCTATAATTTATTTTGAAGGACGAAAGATGCACTAGTTCTAGTTCGACTGGAGATTTCCGCACTTAGCCTCATAGTTGGGCCATTGTACGTAGCAAGTGCTGAGGTATGTAAATACCTCAGACACTAGGGTTTCCTCACGATGTTTTCCTTCACCGTTAGCGAGTGGTATTTCTACTATAACTTCACAAATGTACGTAACTTAGAAAACAAAGTTGGTACATGCCGGGATTCGAACCCACGACCTCCAGAATGAGAAGCCGGCGTTCTACCGCTCCGCTACCACAGCTCTGAAAGATGCACTATCAGTGGACTTGAAATTCAGCGTGCATCAATTTGGATTAATCAATTTGGATGCCGCCATTTGGTCGTATCGTGAATGGGGGGCTTTACGTCGTTACCGGCGGCCGTAACGGAATGGAAGATATTTGAGAACCAAAACTTAAGCCTTTTACATAGGGAAGAATCCTTGGCACGTGGCTCGAGTCTAATAAATGTCTGGTTGTTCAATGGAGTCATAATCATCATCATCAGCCATTTGACGCCCACTGCAGGACATAGGCCTCCCTCATGGTTTTCCAAACTTATCGGTCTTGTGCCGCCCGCATCCAGCGACTCCCCGCCCGTAACCAGGTCATCAGACCATCTGGCGTGGGGCCTTCCCAAGCTGCGTCGTCCATTCCGCGGTCGCCAGGTCAGAGCCGGAGTCATAATAAGCAATTCCAATTCATGATAAATATTCCAACATCATCGGAGAAACGAAATCCCACCGAATCCCTAGGCTCGGTCACACAGAAAGCATGGTAGAGGATCCGGCGGTGAATCCGGCGATCCAGGCAAATGGCAACTTCTTGTGTCGGACTTGTGGCGGGTCACTGAGCCAGCGGAGTACGTAAGTAAGTAATTCATAATAAACTAGCTTTTGCGCGCGACTTCATCTGTATGGAATGAGTAATTTGGGTAGCTTATTTTTATCCAATCTCCTTTTGCGTCAATCTGCTTACTATTTAAATGAAAAAAAGACTAGTGGCCCTGATTAGAAAACGTAAATAATCAGAATTTAAGTCAACAGGTCATGACATGATTAGTAACTGCCAGACATTATTTAATTTAATAGATTTCTGTTAACTACGGTTTTTGTTGTTGTTTTTTTTTTAACTTTCTTTTTTCATCCACTTTTCGATCATATTTTTTTTCTCTTTTTTTTAATTTCCGGGATGAAAAGTAACTTATGCCCTTCACCGGGACTTAAACTATCTCCATACCAAGATTCACCTACATCGGTTCATCGGTTTATGCGTGAAGAGGTAACAGATACACAGACAGACATACTTTCGCATTTATAATATTAGCATGGATCAATTCAAGCGCTCGTTTAGACCTTAAGGCTGCTTTTACGTCGAGCATGCTGTCCCGCTCGCAACAATTTAATATTTTTAGTGATTGTAATAATATTACGATACACTTTTGGTAAATGTATTTTGAGGGTTTGGTACATAATAAAATTGCAGATATTCAAGACTTATTTTTCTTATCCCGTACCTAGTTTTTGATTAAGAAAATTTGATTCCAAAATTGACAATTCTGGAAACTAATTTTCTTTATTAAAAACTACGTATAGGAAAACAAAAATATACTTCAAATGTCCGTAATTTAATTATGCATGAATAGAGTTACTCCATTTACTTCCGTGGATGTCGTAGAAGGCGACTAAGGAAATCAATTACCAGGAGACGGGCAGCAGCGTCTTCCTGAGATTCCAACAGCATACTGCGATTGCCAACCCGCCTGCGAAGCGTGGCGATTATGGCAAAACCTCTCATGGTTATGAAAACCACGAAGGAGGCCTATGTCCTGCAGTGGGCGACAAATGGCTGATGATGATGATGATGAATTATGCATCAAACCCTTAGACCACATTTACTTTCCAAAATGTTAAATTGTGCTAGCGACACAGCATGCTCCACGCAAGAACTGTCTTAAGGAACTCCATGACACAGTACAAACAAACAAATATCCACGAGGTTCATTAGCGCCACTAATGGACAAAAAATCGTAGCTTATGTACTGGTTGTTTTTCCAAAATATGTATTTCTGTCCTTTCAATCATCTAAATATGGTTCTCGGGTTCTCGTTTGTGGCCCCTTAAAAAAATCTCTATTAACATGATTGCGAGAAAAGGAAGACACTCTTTGCAAAAAATATTCGTAAAAGACGATACTTCCTTTAAAATACGATATATCATTTTGTTCATTGGGGGCACAAGTGATCCTTATGCAGCTCTGTGAGTTTTACTAGAACTCCGATAACTCTTCTAATTTACGTTTGAGTCTAGTTTTGTAAGGAGTTTTATCATACTGATAAAAGCTTATTTCGCGTAAGCTGAAGGTTTACTTAAAAAACTACGAAAAATTTATAAAAAACGCAGGTATAAATTGAGCTAACATTTTTTTTTCTCTTAACAAAACTTTATTTATTTGTTTATAGGCGCAAAAACTATTCCATACATCTAGACCTCAGAACAGTCAAATATAATGTATATAAGCCGAAAGATGGATAACCACAAAAAACAATGATATTTTCATTGATTTCACAGAAATCCCAGATATCACAGATTTTGTGCCTCACATGATCGATAATCATATTGTAAATGAATCGAGCCATAAATGTCATGTGAAAATGTCGTTTTGACTTTTTGCTTTTTTGCAAAAAGGTTAGACTACAGGGCAAACCCTTAACCCGATAGTCTTTGTTTTAGGCTCAAATTATTGATAAAGATGACTAAATTTTCCAGAGGGGTTTTTCTCAAAATTCGTCTTTTCCAAAATATCGAGCGCCAGTATTGAAAATTCGGAAAATATTCAAATTTTATTTTCACTATTTTGGGCCATAACTTTTTCCGTTTTCGACTTGCTTGAATAATTCTTTTTGCACCTTACAGCTCTCGTGAAAACGCGTCTTTTTAAACATCATATCTTCACAACTCTGAGATCTTCACACTTTTTTCGTGAAATCGGATCCTACACTGGAGCGAACGAACGGACATTTCCAATGTCAAAAACAAAAATACTAGGCTAAATGATTTGCACTGTCTGTCTGGGGCCCAATCGACAACTTTTCACTATAGCGTTTTCTTTTTATAAAACATCTTTTGGGTATGGCTTCTAGGTGGTCGTATGAAGAACGGCCCAATTTTTGTACTTTAGCATAGGCAAAAACGACATTTGATTGGGCCGTATTTTTTTAAAGTTATGTTATGTTAGATATTCTGAAAATGGGCCCCTCTTCGTTTCGCCTCTTTAATTCCCATCTAGTGATTGGGTTGAGTGGAAGTTATTTTTTAAAATTTATTATTACTTATCTGGGGGTAGTGTAAAAAAGGTTGTGACAGAATTCGGCAAACAAACAAACATTTTACTGAATCCATATTTTTAAAGATCTGGCCACGCGAATCCGTCCGCAATGCAAAGATAAGTTTCATATTCAGCTGTCTTATTCACTTACATATTTATGTTCTAACCTTCAAGACTTCAAGCTTAAATTCGAAGACCTTTTACAATCTAATTATCCCGAAATTCCAGCTAAATGCGGATTCAGCACTTTACGCTTTACCAGATAACTCAATACGGCGCGGCCTCTTAGTTTTTAAAACCAACTTTACTTCTTATTACCAAAAAGAGGGGTGGGCCACAAAAAGTCATATTCCCCAGATACTACCAATACTTAAACGCCTAAGTCCTTGAGCATTATGTTCCAGTTACATTTGGGACGCTATCCTGGCATTCAGGTAATATCCCTGAGGCTGATATACGACGCCAGGGTAGGGTGGCCTCTCTACCCCCCTGAATAAGGACGAAAACATGTACAAAACGGGCGGAGGAACGGCTCCCCGCGGTTCATGTTACGTTGGGCGGTTGACGGATGAGGCGCGCGAGTTCGGGAGTCTTCGACTAAGTTCGGAAGCGTTCGGCGGGAAAGGAAGCCGAAAGACAGAAGTCGGCCCATGTGGTTTATGTGGGTTATGCACCTTTGTCAAATTGTCAAATCTCCATTAGTTTATTAGTGACCTAAGGTCGCAAAAGGTCACTGAGTTTTGAAATTTGTCCGAAGTTTTGGGGCCTAAGCTCGTCTTCACTAACCAAACCCCTAATGTCAATTAAATTCGGTTCTGCTTTATGGAGCCCCCTAATGTCATCCTACACAGAAAATCCTTATGTTTAGTGACTTCCCAAAATTTTAGCAAGACGTCAATGAAAATTTGTTCTATAATCCGTTTTTCAAAGTTACCTATAATAGTAATACCAATTTATAGAACCTGAAGCCTAGAACTTAGGGTCAAGACACTTGCCTAAATCTCGGAAGGGTAGGAAGAGATCAAGGTTTGTCACCCAAGAGAATATCTACTCCAGAAATGCCAAGAAAATAGGGCTTCAATCGATTTTCGCTAAAAATTGCCGTACTTGGCAACTATACTCCTAGCGCCGTAAACGGATAAACGTTGCTGAAAGCGAAATAACCGCCAAGTAGCCTTTAAAAGGGGTTAAGTAGGCCTTAAAAGTCTGTGAAATCGGGCTTTAAGTTCGACGTGAAGCTAAGGATATTTTGCGACCCCGCCAACAAAACCTGCTACTGCACCAGATCATGTCATGTAAAAACTGATTTGTGTTGATTTCAAGATGGCGGAAAAACATGGCGCTTACAAACATTCACATTTTTTAGTATTCATGGCAAAACAAAACGCAGCAGGGAACGCTAAACGGCTTGTTGGATCGATCTGCACTCGCAATCCACTAGCAATCGGCTGTACGAGGATGGTCGAAGACAGAATGAAGTGGCATGCTTGGGGAGGTTCTTTGGCCAGTAGTGGATGAATGTATTATTAGTACCCCAGGTCAGGACCAGGTTCTCGTCCACCAAGTGATGCCCTAATTTGCATTGAATGGATTGGAATATTTATGGGATTAGAATAAAAAGACATACATTTATTGCACCAATACACACAACAATAAACATTATACATAAAAAAGACTACGAATACAATAAAAAAAATTACAAGTATTAGTCGCACAGTATTAGTAACAGCGGTTGGTAGCCTAGTAGGTAGAACATTGGACTCGGAAACGAGAGACCCAGGTTCGATTCCCAGTGCGGGCAATGGGCATGTACCTATAACTTTGTAATACCACTCGCTAACTGTGAAGGAAAACATCGTGAGGAAACCTGAGCTATTCACATACCTCAGCGCTCGAAATCGCCAATCCGCGGTGAGCACGCGTGGTGATTATGCCCATACTCTCTCCCTGAGAGAAGGCCTGCGCCCTACAGTGGAACGTATATAGTCTGCTTATGCATTAGTCGCGGCGTGTCTGTATTGGGCTGGGCCCAGCTTTTGCTCAGGGTGTTAGCCCATTATTAGTAGTACATTTTCTTCTGTGCGTATTTTTCCCGTGATTTAGGGTGGCACCGCTTGACGTTTCCACTTCATTTGCCTGGTCGCAGTTTCGGCCAGTCATCGTTTAATGGCGGCGGTTTGATGAGTTGGAAGGAAAAAAGATGACGGCCCTCCGTGAAAAATGTTGGCCCTTTTAAAGGGAGAAAAAGTTAAAACGGTAAATTGGGTCGACAGAAGGACTCCTCCACCTCAACTGGAAATTTTGCACTATTTCCGGGTTTGACAGTCTTTCATCGTCATCATCATCATCAGCCTATGCTTGTCCACTGCTGGACATAGGCCTCTCCTATTGTACGCCACTGAGCACGGTCCTCGGCTACTCTCATCCAGCTCTCGCCAGCCGCCCTGCGAAGATCATCGCCCTACCGCGTCTGAGGACGTCCTACACTACGTGTACCGATCCGCGGTCTCCACTCAAGAACTCGTCTACCCCATAGGTTATCAGATCTTCGGATGATATGGCCGGCTTCACTCCACTGCCACTTCAGCATGCTAATTCGGTGGGCTATGTCGGTGACTTTGGTTCTCTCTCGGATCACCGCGTTTCGAATTCGATCTTTCAGAGAAACCCCGAGCATAGCCCTTTCCATAGCACGCTGAGCGCGTGACAGTCTTTGCTTTTATCCAATCACTACTGTACAATTGATTGTTGAGTACAATCACTACTGTACAATTGATTGTTGAGTACAATCATTACTATACAATTGATTGTTGAGTAGAATCACTACTGTACAATTCATTGTTGAGTACAATCACTACTGTACAATTGATTGTTCAGTACAATCACTACTGTACAGTTACGCAAAGAAGTGTTTCAATGCCCAGCGAATCCAGTTTATTAATACTTTCAGGATACGGCTCCGATACTGCAGCGCATCTGCAAGGTTTTTCAAGATTTTTATGCCGTAGTGCGCAACAGGAGTGTATCTCTGATGAGCAGGGTTCGCGGCAGCGCCAACAATCTCCTTAATATCATTGCAAAAAGGACTGACAGCCCTATACTAAGGCAATGGATCTCAGTCCATCTAAAATAAAATAATAAAATGTGCTCACTAACCTACCTTAAGAAATATCTGTATTGCTAACGCCATGTATATGATAAAACTGAATTTTAACGGATATTTACTCGTTTACTTTTCCATTTTACAATTTTCCGACGTTTCGGTACTTTTGCAAGTGCTGTGGTCTCGGTAGACTGAGGTGACAGGTGTCTTTTTGAAAGCATTAACTGTTAGTTTACTACCCTCGGCAAAAATTATTAAGTTACGTTCCAAAAACATTTCGCCAAATTTTTTAATTTAAATTGGCACTACAAGGTCTGTGCCCTACAGTGGGACGTATATAGGCTGCTTATGACTACAATAATTTTATATAAACTTTGTAGATTGAATTTTAACTTCAATAACTAATAATCAAGCGCTTCTGGTATTTTTAATCTGTACTAATCTGTATTAAACTCTTTTCGGACGATGTTTTTGTTAAACGAAACTGCTTGGAAGTGAGAGGACTTCATTTATTATGCATTTCTTCCGAGTCACTTCTGCGGACAGCCATTTTTATTTTCATCCCGGGATTTTTTTCTTTAAATTTCGTCAAAATAATTCAGGCAAAAAAATATACGAACTTTAGATTGCAATCCTAGATATAGTTTTTCTGACTTTTTAGGTAGCCGGCGGCAGCGGCTGAATGAGGATGGCTGCGGACATCTTGTCCACTTGTTCAGCAGTAGACGAATACGGACTGAATTGGTGGTTAAAAGTTTTCGAACACCATTCGAAGTTAATCAAGCTGTGACGCGCACCCCCTTTACCCTCTACTCCACTCTGCTACTTACTTACACTGATCCCTAAGTCCCTTAATACTGCTCCTGCCACTGATGACCACTGGTTCCTGAAGAAGTAGTCCTCTGGAGTCCTCTGCAGCGCTCCATCTTTGCCTCCGTTGAATGTCTAAGATATTATGGTTCTTCCACAGGAGATTACTAAGTAAAGTATGAGTACCTAGGCTTCCTACCTACTATTTTAGCTCAGTGTAAGTTAAATGTGTACTATGTAAAAGAACAATTTGTGAGTACCTAAAATCACAGAAAATTCACTTCTTTGGCCAAAATGTGATCGTCTAGATAGCCTAACAGGACCCTTTGTTGTGAAATAGTAACCAGAATCTTTTCAGGGAGTCGAGATTTCCAAAAGCAATTAAACAACTAGAAAGAGATAAAAAATAATCTATTTATTTATCAAGATTTGTAGAAATATTAACATTTGAGATTTAAAACAGATTTTAGTGAACACAGTTTAACACAGATTAGAATATTAACAGTAAATGTTAATCTTAGTTTGGTTTAGTCAATATTTGAGACAAATATGGTTTTAGTTTATTTTTGTACATAGTTTTGTATGTAGATTTTACACTCACAATTTTGGTTAGGCTCTGTGCCCGGTTATTGTTTTATTAGATAGGTTCAAGTTTTCATTAGTTTTGTTTATTTTGGATTGATTTTTTAATTGGTTGTTTTAGACTCTACCTAACAATGTACTTTATTATGTAAATGACTTCAACTGCTTGCAAATACTACTGCTAAACTGTCTGTTTGCTGGTTTTCTACCACGCCAAACACCAGTTCCTAACAAATGTGCGTGCCATGTTCAAGACCTGACCCATAGTGAGAAAAGAACATGGCAAAGAAACTCACCGTTCGATCAGATATAGACCTATTCCATCAAATTGATTAAATGTTTGAAATTGATGTAAGCCAGTTGATTTATCAAGAACAAATGCAAACACAAACTCTAATCAACCTTGAAACACAAGTATGTAGGTGAAGCCTACACCGAAGTATGGTTCTGTAGACTACAGCAACATTCCAAGATGCAAATCAGACTTTACCACATTTACTGCTAAGACCTGAGAATGATCTAGAGAGCTACCTTGACCAAATCGATGTAGTCAGATCCAATCCACTGGTATGAATCGTACCACGGCCTGCATTGCTTCAGCCATGATTTGCCCAAGCCATCTCACCAAAACGTTTCTCAAGCGATACCACTTTCACAGCTGAACTACTCAATATTTGCTGCTGTAGTCACATTACCGACACACTGTAGAATACTTTAGTTTGATAATCAGGTTGCTAACTCACCCTAATCCCAATTTAGACCGGCCGGTCAGCCCCGCAAAGAAAAGATTCCCAAGAAAACCACCGCCCGATTCCCGCCAAAGTCCCGAGTCCCAGTGCGCGTCTCTTCCTTTCCCCTCGCCCCCACACCCCGTTGCCATCTACCCCTCTTGGATTCCCTTGTCTTTTCAATGAAACCCTTTCAGAAATATTTTACATAATTTTAATTATTTTCTATCTGTAAAATAAGCATTTTGAATTCTTTACTAAAACTATATTTAATAGTTTTGCTAAATTATGCCTTTCCATAATATTCATTGACTGCATTATTAGGTTTTTGATGGATAACATTATCAGACTTCTACGGGCCCCTCCTTGTTCTATCTACAGATTACCCTTGACTTGACTTTTTCTTTACTTTTTTCCCTGTCGATACATTGGCATAGACAACTTTGCATACAGCCAACTTTTATGAACGTGGTTTTGTTTGTTTTAGAACCAATTGAGCAAACGTTGTTAAATTGTTGTAAAAATATTAAATAGTTTATTGGTTGAGAAACCAACGTTTTATTTCTTTATTTCGTAATGTGAAAGTAATGGACATTATTGCCCGAAATAATAAATATGTATTATTATTTATTGCAAAAAGGCGCCATCTAGCGAATCTCTAATACTACAGCAAAATTTGTTTAATTTTATTGATTATTGTACAACGCAAAGGATTATTATGTTCCCCTACATTTGTGAATAAGTGGCGGTCGAATTGCAAAGGCAGTGCGGACCGTCACAGCGCCCCCTGAAGTTTTCGCAAGTTAGATACTGAAAGAAACTTCACCTATACTTATTCACAAATGTTTCACGACTGAGATTATAAGCACCTTTCCCAGAGTGAAATTTTGAGTGTATTGTGTTTTAAACCATCCAATAAGAAACGGATTCAACAATTGAAAATCCAACTTGCTGACTCATCGGTAATGGACAACATACAATCGCACAAGATGCCTGAATGCCAAGGTCCTACGGGAAAGATGGGTTGTGAATCCACTCCAGTCCTAGTGATCCTCGCATTGTCTGTTCCGAAACATTCCAATTTTTCGAACGTACGAAACCTACAACTGCGCCCACATGACATAAAGCACATCCTTAGAGTTTGAAAGCCAATTGTGCATTACAATTTGTCCCTTGTTTAGATTTTCGTTCGCTGAACCAATTGGTTAATGGACGGAGAATGTTAACCATTGGCCAAAGCACTCTCTATAATAGTACTGGTCAAGCTTAAGTTCTTCTGCACAATTGTTTTATTATTAATTTAAATAAATTAAAAAAACTATGGGTAAGGCGTTACGCCGACCAATCCTATAAGCAGATTTGCACCCATAGTAGTGTCC
The DNA here is from genome assembly GCA_947310995.1 of Yponomeuta cagnagella. Lineage (NCBI taxonomy): Eukaryota > Metazoa > Arthropoda > Insecta > Lepidoptera > Yponomeutidae > Yponomeuta > Yponomeuta cagnagella. Next base: position 3,831,796 of record OX371292.1, on the reverse strand, counting down.
AGATCAGTTTAGTCTTTCCTCCGTGTGGAGTATAGACCTCACTTTAGTTTCGCCTTGCGAAGAAACGATTGCCATCTGGCCTACCCCTAGCACCAAGTTTCGTCTAAAGCGAGATCTCTGTTAAGTGTTGTGTTTCTGGGATTGAATGCTTATAATCTTATTCTTCCCTTTCGGTTTCTTTTAATTCGCAAAGCCCTTCACTCCAAATAAAACTCGAATTTTATTCAGCATTTATCCATTCTTCTCATACTTCTATAAACCAAATAACCGAAGTACTCTTAAGAAGACAAAATACATTGTCTTCCATCGTCTTTCATTTCAAAATCTATGAAACTGATTTTAAGTATTTAGAACATTCTTCCTTCTCTTGCAATTCTTCCCTTTCAAAGTCCCCCCCTCCCCATTTCACGCTGCTTAACGAATCACAAGTCCAGTCCGGGAAGGTGAAGTCAAAATTGACCTAACTCAAATACTTTATTTAAAACATTTGTTAATAAAATGTTTTAAATTTTCAATGTTTAAGTTTACCCCATTTTCAAATTTACAATACCTATGCTCATAACCCAATTTAACATTTTTGTAACAAATTGTGTTCCACTGCTGGGTAAAACACATAATTTTGAAATGATTATATTATTTATGTATTTTGTTTTAAATATCAATTGACATTTCTTTAGATATTTACTCCTTGAACTTAATTAAGATTTAGTTATAGTTATAAACTCAGACTAAAGTGCAATAACAATTTTAACCAACAATGTTTTCCTAAACACAACATAAACTTTCGCCTGTGTCCTGGAGGGAAATAGTTCCTATCCTCTTTAATAAATTCTATTTTTATTTTTGAAATTAAAATAGTTCACAGGATACAATTCTCTAAATTATATTTTAGATTATTTATTTATTTTTGAACTTTAGCATACATAATAGTAACTTTATAATCATCACCATTCAGCCACAAGAAGTCCACTGGTGGACAGAGGCCTCCTCCATGGATTTCCAACAAGGCCGGTTGGAAGCGGCCTGCATCCAACGTCTTCCTGCCACTTGGATGAACTTAGTAATCTTTATCAACAATTTTGTAACTACAATTTTTCCCATCACCTTTAATATTTGTATAGCCATTTTGTATCTCACTGCTGGATTTAACTTGTTTTACGTGAAATGTTACATTAATTTAATAAAATAATTTAAATTTTAAAAATTTTGTTTCTAGAGACCAGTTTGAATAACGTTGTTTCCCTTCCTCCACTAAATAATTTAACGGAATAATAATAGCAATAACTTGCAGAGTTTATAAGAATTAACCCTGATAACATTTTCTGACATAGATCTACCTATGGCTCTCACATAAAATATTCAAACCATTTACGTTAAAGTTATTGAAAATATTCTTAAAAAATGTATCTTACAATCCAAAATATACACTATAGTATATCTTTTAATTCCGCCAAAACTTCCGAAAGGTTGTGCCACTGTAGCAACTTCTACCACAACACATTGTGATAAAATGAAGGCTCTCTCTCTGAAGTGATCCCGCCTTTTAGTCCAGAATGTCGAAGAATAATAATAAAAATATTCTTTATTATACACCAGAGTACCATGACATAAAAAGATGAAAATGTACAAGTACTATTGGTAATTTTGTTGGTTTCCTTCCTACGAGAATGCCCGCAAGCATACCACAAAATCTTTTACAATAAATTCAGAATCTACTTTAAATATTATTATTTTTCTCGCCCCCTAAACTGAAATACCCTAAAATCACATAACCACGTTTTAACTGAGCATGGTCATATAGGTTTTATTTACCTCCCTAGTAAGGATGTCTACAGAATTTACAAAATTAATTCCTCCCTACCACCACACTAGGTGCTATAATGAAGACTCTCTCTCTCTGAAATGATTCTGCCCTTAGTCAATAATGTCGAAGATAAGATAAAAATATTCTTTATTATACACCAGAGTACATGACATAAAAACATGTAAAGGGACGTACTTTGTCCTTAGTAATTTGTCATTGGTAATTTAGATTTTTTTTCCTTCCTACGAGAATGCCTCCAAGCTCACACAAGATCTACAGAATTTACTAAATGAGTTCCTCACTATGTGCTATTATGAAGACTCTCTCTCTCTGAAATGATGCTGCACTTTATTCGAGATCGTTGCAGAATATTTCGTTTCTCTTACTTGAATGTCTCAACATAACACAAGATATTTTACAATTGAGTATTTACTTTATTATTATTTTTTGTCGCCCCCAAACTAAAATACGCTAAGAACACATTTATGAACTTGATTATTTGAATTTTAATTTCCTTCCTTGTTAGGTTTTCTAGGGAATTTACAAAATAATTTGTGAACGAAATTTGAGGACTAATTATTAAAGTAATTTATTTTATTTTTTTCAATTGTGTTTAGAATGTACGGATGTACTTAGATTTAATTTGTTTTTAAACAACGAGTATAGGTTTTTTTTTTTTATTATTACGCCCCCTATCTATATTATACTATACTAGGCTGTTAAACAAATTAATATTTCATCCTCTTTAACTGTTTATTTCGCTTTTAGGACTTTAATTTATTTGTAAAGAGTTTAAAACATTTGAGAATTTGAGTTTATCAAAAATACCTGTCTGAGATTCACACACCTTTTTATCGGTAAAGCACAACTGTGCTGATTATTGATACATTCACCCTATTATGATGATGTCATGTTATACATTACTCAACCTTGTTACAACCTTCTAATAGTATCAATTGCTAGCTTATGTATTATAATTTATTACAGTATGCTGTTTAACATTAGGATATTTAACTTAAATTCCGATTTTATTCCTAGTAGATGTTTATTTTACTTGGCTTTTAGGTCTTTGTTTCTTTGAAGAGGGTCCGAGAAATGTAAATTGAATTTTAATTTTATACTGAAAATATGAGATCAACACACCCTTTTATCAATTGGCGTTGATGATTAATAGCTGTGCTGATTATTAGCACATTCACCCTACTATGATGTCGCGTCTAATCTAAACACTTGTTAGATTAAATTAGATTAATCCTCTTTATTGCACACCATACATATCTAATAAAAGTAACGAATTTCTTAATGTCAACGTTAGTTACAATCTGCTAATAGTATTTATTACTAGCTAATAAGGTATAATCTAGCTTAACACCCAGTTACAGACGTGCAACAACACTCTGACTGACAGTTGCTATATAACTTACAATCATTATCAACAGAATTTAATCATGTAGACCCATATCTCTCAATCTATTATTATTGTTAATTCTTTATTGCACAGTGTACAAAAGGTGGACTTAATGCTAATGGCATTTTCTATCAAACAATCTATCTGTTCTAACACAGCATATCTAAACAGTCACCTACCAAAATTTACCACCTATTTATTTTATAAATCAGCAATTTTGAAATTACTGGAAACCATCTTAATATTGATACTGGGAATAAACATAGCCTATCATATCCACAATTTAGATTTATACATCCTTCATGGGGCTCTGTACCTATACGATTCTACAATAAAATTCCTCAAAATATATTAAAGTTACCACGGACACGGTTTAAAAAAAGTTTTAAACATACTCTATGCAAAACTTAGTATAACATTAAAGATTATTTGGGAAGATAAAATGTCTGGTATTTAATTAGTGCTGATGGGGACAATTGTGCCTAGTGCACTAGTTTAATTTTAAGTTGAAGCCTCTGTTAATTAAGCTAAGCCCTGTTTAAAAAGAATAATTATTAAATTTCTTTGTTGGTTTTTCCTTCACATATCTATTAATGATGAGACTAACAGCTTTGAAGTTCATTAAGTAAATCCTTTTTGTTTTTACAGTGAACAACATTCCTGAATTTGAGTTTAGATAGATAGGTAAATAGAGAACACTTTATTGCACAACCAGAGAAAGAATTTACTTACAGTTTACTTTGGGACTTAATTACAAGCAGGCACCTTAATATAAAGAAAACTTCTAGATAATGAAGTTACTGTTGCCCGTCAGTGTTTAATGAAACTTACATACCTAATTGAAATATTATCAAGTGAGAACTTGATTTATGACAAATCTCTTAGGACCTTATGGATGCAATTGATAGAATGTAATACTTCCATACAAATTTTAATAAAATTATTCCTTTATTGACTTTTACCTTTTAGCATCTTTCATGGGGAAAGTTCTTCTATGCTAAGTTACGACAACATTAACTATTTTACTAATTTATTTATTGAGTTGAATGTATTGGAAACGACATTTAAGTTGGTGCGTAAAGTTGGGATAAACTACCTGTATATACTCTTGCCTACTGCTTCCGTCTGTTTGATTGAATGCCTTTGCAAATCTTTTGATTTAATAAGTACATACAAGGTTTACAAGATTTATCTGATTTAGCTAGTACTTTCTAAAAAGTTTGTGTCAAGTTATAACTTTATCACTGCATCTACTGAACTTATGAAGCTTTGATTCAATGATTTCATACATACATACTTATCCTTAAGCAGAGGCAGGCAGAGACCAGGGACTACCACTTGCCATCATCTTGACAGATCACTTTCGCTTCCCTGATTCACTGATTTCCTACGAAATGTAATGACTTAGTAACTAATTAAAAGTTTTGTTAGATTATAATTGCATGTCACTTTTGTACTTCCCTTTGCAGTTTATCTATGCTGTTTGCTGTACCTTTCGCAAATTAGTGTTGCCAGAACAAGTTACATCATGAAATTTAGTTTTACAGGATACTTAGGTTTTGAACTTTTGAAAGACGATTTCCTTTTTTTTTGTAACCAAATTCCAAACTCACATAAAGTTGGACTAACCTTCAAGACTCATAATTTATAGACAGTCCCTCTACATAATTTAAGATACGCTTACACTATGCAATAACATTAATTTCTGAACGCCGCTAAACTTCTTAAGTTGAGCTGATTATTTCATTTCCCCTTTATATTCGCATTTAAAATTAACTTTCTTAGTGAAATAGATTTTCTATGACATTGAATTCAACCAATTATTACATTTAACTTAGTTTTGTATTTATTTATTTATTTAATAAAATCAACTCCCTTTTAAAATCCGTAACAAACAAACACACATTTATGTGGGTTGGAGATGGAAATTTTTTACAGAATGATAATACAATACACTGTCTACATTAACACCTTCAGACAAGATTGTAATTAGCTTAATGGTTCTCTATTATTTTAATTCCCGATATTTTAAATCTACAATTCACCATCAGCAATTTAAAAGAAAATCCGTTAAAGTTGTACCAATTCCCAAACATCAATTAATTTCTAAGAACACAGTATTGCCACAATTATTATTCTTCCATTGTAATATAACTTCATTAATCCTTGGAAACAACTATACGAAATTCCTTTCAGTGCGTATTTATTATCATTAACTACCAAATAATCTTCTAACACAAGACTAAAGTTAGATTATTTATAAAATTACTTAAATTCACCGTTAATGTTATTGACTTGAGTCAATTCTTTCCAAAAGTTATATTTGACCAATAAGTGTAAATACACTTAATACACGGTAAAATGCAATTTATGATTAATCACTATTTCAGAAAGTGTGTGTTCACCCTTGGCCATTGACAGTCACAGGAAATTGACTAGAGGGTTGCCAGATGAGGCGATTTATCGCCATTTGGGCTATCTCGAAACGTGAATTGGCGAAAATTTAAATCAGCGACCAGACGACAATAGGCATGATGACAGTACTGGAAAATCACTAAAATTATGTATTCATTTAACAAAACTTGAATTGTGGATTATTTTTATTAAGACACATATTTAGCACGCATTTATTTATTAAAAGCGGGATTGATAATTATTACGATAATTAAAATCTGCAAAAATCCTATGTCCGCCATATTAGTTAAATAGCGAATAAGGTCACTTTCAGGAACACGCGAGAAAACATAGATTAGAACCGAACATATAACTTTAGGTCTGTCGTAGTGAACAAACAGCCGATTCTCTGGTTTTATTTACGATCTTTCTTAGTTATTTGTATTTAATTTAAATCCTGAGTGAAAAAACACGCATCATGGAACAAGGGTTTACTAAAGCAGACAGTGGTGATTTGCCTAAAATAGACGTGTTGATGGTGAGAGAATTTTTAGTTGTTCAGCGGAATTTAGGTATTAAATTGCGTTTTACACCACAGATTAATTTTACACTTTTGTACTGTGACGTTACTAGCGAACATTAGCGCGCGTTTCGGTGGGAATTTTAAATCTAAAAAGTAAAATGTAAATTTTTATCATTTAACCTTAACTTTACTGTAACCAAAAATATGAAATACATTGTAAATAATGTAGGTTTTGAGACATTATACGACAGTTTTTCCAAATTTGTCATCAAGCCCATTGGCTATGTCGTAACCTTTAGCTACTTGGGAATTCAGTATGTATTTGAAGTTTTATAATGCTCGGCAGATAACTTGAACAAAAATCCGCGTTATCGAGATGAATGCGATGGATATGTAAGAATAATTGGTTTTCGCTAACTATGAACGAAAACATCGTGAGGAAACCCGAATGTCCGGAGTTATTCACATACCTCAGCGCTTGGAATTGCCAATACGCGGTGGACGTGCGCGATGATTAAGCCCATACTCTCTCCCTGAAAGAAGGCTTGTGGCCTACAGTGGGACGTATTATTCATGCTAATTTGACTAACCTAAACTCCGAAATATTCTAAACCATCCGGCGTCCCCAGCAAATGGGACCCGAAATAGAGTTATCTTTTTAGAGAACACTTTATTGTACATCAAAATGGAAATCACACACATATTCCTTAACCTAAGAATACAGATGGCGGCCTTATCACTAACAGTCATCTATTCTAAATAACCTTTGGATGGACTGGACTAATACATTGGAGAAGCGAGTAGATGTACAAACATACAAAAGAGAGTTTCAGAACTGTGTGAATTACACATGGCTAAAAAACAGAGTACTTATATGAAGTACAACCATGCGAAATCAAAGAAATTTAATGAAGTTATTCGTCGGGCATTACAAGTATTTCTAAAATTTTGGCGACATTGACCGATCAGCTTCTGGCAACACTGATTGACAAAAGAGTTGTTAATTTTACTATTTATTCCATATAACGTCTAATCGGATTCGTAATCTGTTAATTAAAAGCTGAAGAACAGAAACAACAAAGATTGTTGTTGACTATCTAGACCTCGTCCTCATCTCGTTTAAACTGTAACTTCATACTAATTCTAATTAAGTTGGTTTATGATTTTCGAACTAAAACTTTCGTAAACACTACCTACACATCAAAACAAAAACCCAAGTAAGTTTATTACTTTTTGTGGCTACATAATCCCCGCAGACTATTGAAAGGTTTAGTTTAAATAAACATTTTATTTATAACATGGTTTGTTTTGTTTTTTAGGTTATATATGTGCCGATAGCAATAGATGAATCTACAACAAGGATTTGAAAGTTCTTCAATGAAACTAACCCACAGAAGGAAAAGGGAACCTAAACTCTTGGCTCGGCAAAAGAACACAAGAAGAAGGACTTCTGTACTATCTACAATGATCACACAAAGATTTTGTATAATTTACAAACAACAAAAGGTTTGTTTTATTGTTTCTCTGTCTTTCTATCTTTACTCAAGAATTTACATAGTTAGTTTAACATCCATATACAATATAAGTTGCCTTCTGATCGAGTTTGTAATGGAAGTTGATCTAGATAGTAGTGTAGTTAAATCATACATACTTAATCCATAAATTGATACCTACATAAAACTCAGTGAGTGCCTTCAACAACTTAAAATGCTAACCATTAGATACTTTTCTTACAATAGGAAAACATTAATACTGCGGCCTAAATCATGAACAGCTCCCATGAATAAGTTTAATTTATTTACCATTTTTTTCAGAATTGACAAGTCGAAGAGGAAATGCAATCCGTCCGGAAGCACATCAAAGATTCTCCTAAGACCCTATCTAATGCAGACTAACCAAAACCTACCTAAAGTGCTATTAAAGTATCTAATTTGAAGACCAAATCTACTTTTAGTTTTATTACTTGGGAGTAAACCTTATCTTGAAAATTTAAATCTGCTATTACAATTGCATGTATAAGTGAAAAATCCTAAGGTATATGCATGAAAGAGTGATTGAATAGGTAAATATTTAAGTAAATAAATGTTAAATAACTGAAATCACCGCAATTAAGTACTAATGTTGAACGTATGAATTATAATTTCAATAAATCACTGTCATTGCTTTAATTATTTCTCTCTTCTGCTTAATTACTCTTGCTTTAATGTTACTATCTCTTTGCTTTACATAATGATAACCTTATATTTCATAATAGAGAACTTAAATATCTTTGCAATCTTGCTGCCCTTAAACCTTCACTGTAAATCTCAAGTATAATCATAAAAAAGAAAATAAGCTTAACACTGCTTGCTGTCAAAATAGCCACATAGCCTTATGCTAACTCTCAAAATGAAAGATCAATCTAAACCAACCCACACCAAACTAGCTTCTTCTCAGAATAGATTACTTTTCATTCAATATAGCTCAATCTTTCTCTCAGATTAATTTGTCTTTGAACCCATTCCTAAATAAAAGCGCTTTCTCAAAATGAGGCAAACCATACTAATTTGAATTCTATGTAACTAATATTTGTAAAATGCTAAATTCAAACTTCTCCCAGAGATCAAATTGTTACTTGGCAATGTTTATTAAACCAAAACACTTGCTCAAGTTGTCTCAGAAGGAGAAAAACTGTATTTAATTAGGTAGTTTAACTTCTTTATTCAGATAACACAGACTCACTTTTTAAAAGTAATAAGAGGCAAAAACCAATTAATTTACAATAATTTAAGATACCTAATAGAATCAGTCAATAACTATAACTTTGATTTAATGACATTGGTAAAAAGTTATTTTATTTATTTACTTCTTTGTTTGTCCAAGACGCCCCCACAATTTTAATTTTTTTGTTAAATGATAATTTTGCATACACCAGATGTTCACTGTTTAACGACTTACCTAGCTAATAGTAAAAGATCATTTTGGTTTTAATTAAAAGTACCATAGAACAATAAATAGGCATGTGAATCCAGTCAAGTATTATAAGATTAGTTAGTCAAAAAGGTTAAAACGCTGAAATACACAATAGACAAATGATCTAATAATTGCTTTGGAAAATCTCAACTCCCCTATCCATTTCACAACAACATTTGTGGCATAAGGCCAGATAAGATACATACATAAATATCCTGGTCTACTACGGCACCATTTGTGACGCGCACCCCCTTTACCCTCTACTCCACTCTGCTACTTACTTACACTGATCCCTAAGTCCCTTAATACTGCTCCTGCCACTGATGACCACTGGTTCCTGAAGAAGTAGTCCTCTGGAGTCCTCTGCAGCGCTCCATCTTTGCCTCCGTTGAATGTCTAAGATATTATGGTTCTTCCACAGGAGATTACTAAGTAAAGTATGAGTACCTAGGTTTCCTACCTACTATTTTAGCTCAGTGTAAGTTAAATGTGTACTATGTAAAAGAACAATTTGTGAGTACCTAAAATCACAGAAAATTCACTTCTTTGGCCAAAATGTGATCGTCTAGATAGCCTAACAGGACCCTTTGTTGTGAAATAGTAACCAGAATCTTTTCAGGGAGTCGAGATTTCCAAAAGCAATTAAACAACTAGAAAGAGATAAAAAATAATCTATTTATTTATCAAGATTTGTAGAAATATTAACATTTGAGATTTAAAACAGATTTTAGTGAACACAGTTTAACACAGATTAGAATATTAACAGTAAATGTTAATCTTAGTTTGGTTTAGTCAATATTTGAGACAAATATGGTTTTAGTTTATTTTTGTACATAGTTTTGTATGTAGATTTTACACTCACAATTTTGGTTAGGCTCTGTGCCCGGTTATTGTTTTATTAGATAGGTTCAAGTTTTCATTAGTTTTGTTTATTTTGGATTGATTTTTTAATTGGTTGTTTTAGACTCTACCTAACAATGTACTTTATTATGTAAATGACTTCAACTGCTTGCAAATACTACTGCTAAACTGTCTGTTTGCTGGTTTTCTACCACGCCAAACACCAGTTCCTAACAAATGTGCGTGCCATGTTCAAGACCTGACCCATAGTGAGAAAAGAACATGGCAAAGAAACTCACCGTTCGATCAGATATAGACCTATTCCATCAAATTGATTAAATGTTTGAAATTGATGTAAGCCAGTTGATTTATCAAGAACAAATGCAAACACAAACTCTAATCAACCTTGAAACACAAGTATGTAGGTGAAGCCTACACCGAAGTATGGTTCTGTAGACTACAGCAACATTCCAAGATGCAAATCAGACTTTACCACATTTACTGCTAAGACCTGAGAATGATCTAGAGAGCTACCTTGACCAAATCGATGTAGTCAGATCCAATCCACTGGTATGAATCGTACCACGGCCTGCATTGCTTCAGCCATGATTTGCCCAAGCCATCTCACCAAAACGTTTCTCAAGCGATACCACTTTCACAGCTGAACTACTCAATATTTGCTGCTGTAGTCACATTACCGACACACTGTAGAATACTTTAGTTTGATAATCAGGTTGCTAACTCACCCTAATCCCAATTTAGACCGGCCGGTCAGCCCCGCAAAGAAAAGATTCCCAAGAAAACCACCGCCCGATTCCCGCCAAAGTCCCGAGTCCCAGTGCGCGTCTCTTCCTTTCCCCTCGCCCCCACACCCCGTTGCCATCTACCCCTCTTGGATTCCCTTGTCTTTTCAATGAAACCCTTTCAGAAATATTTTACATAATTTTAATTATTTTCTATCTGTAAAATAAGCATTTTGAATTCTTTACTAAAACTATATTTAATAGTTTTGCTAAATTATGCCTTTCCATAATATTCATTGACTGCATTATTAGGTTTTTGATGGATAACATTATCAGACTTCTACGGGCCCCTCCTTGTTCTATCTACAGATTACCCTTGACTTGACTTTTTCTTTACTTTTTTCCCTGTCGATACATTGGCATAGACAACTTTGCATACAGCCAACTTTTATGAACGTGGTTTTGTTTGTTTTAGAACCAATTGAGCAAACGTTGTTAAATTGTTGTAAAAATATTAAATAGTTTATTGGTTGAGAAACCAACGTTTTATTTCTTTATTTCGTAATGTGAAAGTAATGGACATTATTGCCCGAAATAATAAATATGTATTATTATTTATTGCAAAAAGGCGCCATCTAGCGAATCTCTAATACTACAGCAAAATTTGTTTAATTTTATTGATTATTGTACAACGCAAAGGATTATTATGTTCCCCTACATTTGTGAATAAGTGGCGGTCGAATTGCAAAGGCAGTGCGGACCGTCACAAAGCTACGATTAAAAACGTTCGTGATCCCACTCCTAAACTATCACACGTCCTGCTAACGGAACCACTTCGCAAACGCACCATTTGCGGGAAAGTTTTACTTATTCATAACGACATAAGGGTCATACTAATCGCATATTAAGCTGGGAAATCATACTTTTACGACAGTTCATAAATAAGGAATTAAGAGTCGTTTGTTGGCGAGTTTGTGGGTCGTAAAAGCGTGATTGTTATTGATATGGCTTTGTGTTTATTGAGCATTTTTATTGGTGTTATTAATAATTTTATGTGTATCATCTTATGAAAGAACGAAATTGATTTGCTCAACTTATCACACGGTATTCAAATGTGAAGTTGGTTAGTTGGTTGACAGAAGATATCAGTGATCCGTACACACAATATTATACCTGTTATCAAAATACCCATCGTTATAATGGACTAATTCTATCCAAATCAAGAGTTTCTCCCGTTATACAGTGAAATGGCTAAAAGAGATGGACGGTGTGTGATCTGAAACTAAAATTGCACAGCTAACAGTATTTTTGAAATGCTCCTACGAGTGTAGCTTCACTTGTATGTAGCTGACAGAGTCACGATGTCGTCAACACGTAACAAATCTAGCTATTCAGTGGGCGGTCATATAATAATGTTTCCAGTCTGCTCCCGAGATTTCCCCACTTAGCCTCATAGTTGGGCCATTGTACGTAGCAAGTGCTGAGGTGTGTAAATACCTCAGACACTAGGGTTTCCTCACGATGTTTTCCCTCACTTGGCGAGTGGTATTGCTACTATAACTTCAAAAATGTACGAAACTTAGAAGCCGGCGTTCTACCGCTCCGCTACCACCGCGTCTACTTAGTATCACCGTGTCGCTAGTAAGTATAACCCGCTTCAAGTTGTAGTAGGCTGTGGAAGACTTATTCAGCTACCAGCACCTTCTAGTCATAGTCATAGTTCTGCCCTCCTGGGCCTCGATTCTGTTAGTGCATTGTAGTATAATGACAGGTACACTGTCGGGTCACGTGACGTGTTTTTTCGTACCATTGACGCCTAGAAGGTTTGATGGGTGTGCCCGCGTAGACTTAAAGCAGCCATGAAATGAAAACCGCCATGTTCATGCAGTTGTCATGTTACTACAATGCATTAACAGAATCTAGGCCCTGTTCTGTGACTGTCCACTGTATTGGGTTTCTATTTTTTGGAAGTGTCATATATTTGACATAATAAAAATAATGCATTGTATATATTTGACAGTTCGGAGCTACTAACACTGGGATAATAATAATTACAAAAAGCCTATGCCTACATCAAAATTTTAAGATGACCTTAACTGACCTACACTGCGACAGAAAAGTGTCTAGTAGTTTATATGTGTGAAAATTCACAACAATAGAATTGTCAAAGACCAGACAAACAAATTAAAGGCACACCCGAATTGAAGCCTAGATTACCACCCACCTTAGAGTTACCACCGACGCGGTTTAAAAAATGTATTAAGCATAGTCTGTGCAAAAAAGCCTATTATAACATTAAGGATTATTTGGAAGACAAGGATGTCTGGTATTTACATAATGTTAACAGGGACGATTGTATCTAGTGTAGTGTAACTTTAAGTTGAAAACTCTGTTAATTAAGCAAACCTGCTTTGAAAAGAATAAATGTGGAGTTTCTTTGTTAGCTTCTTCTCCGCAAAATCTATTGTGAAACTAACAGCTTTGGCGTTCATTAAGTAAACATTTTGTTTTTATAGTGAATATTTTTTTTTTACTTTGACTTTGACTTTGATTGGGGGAGCACTGTCACTTAACCCCTAACCTCAATCCTCGTAGAGGTTATCTAACAGCTTGATATGATATTACCCGCAGACGTTATACGTTATCACAGACCATTCGTACGAGACGCACGCGTGCGACGCACTCTGAATGGGAATGAACTGGGGCAAAGAATAAGTGACAGAAAGGTTATCGTAGCAGTTTTTTAGGGTTCTGTACCCAAAGGGTCGATACAACAAAGTCGACTCGCATTACTCCTCACAGTATTTCTCGAAGCACTATTTGTAGAAACTACACAATTACCACCTCTCAGTTGACCTTTTTATTACAGGGATTGGTTAACATCATTTAATGCATTCAAGAATTGAATAAAAATATAACTTCTGGCGGCCTGACCACATCTTCCGACCATCGGGCTGTTGGTCTACCCACTGACTGCCGGTTCTCGGCATCCACTCCGTTACAGCCCTGATCCACCTGCCATCTTCCCGCCTCGTCAGGTGTCCCGCCCATCGCCATTTCAGACTCGAGATTCGATCACCAATAACGTCGATCTTCGCCCGACGTCGGATGGCGACTTTTGGTACTCTATAGTCTGAGACTCGAGGCCTAGCATGGCTCGCTCCATAGCTCTTTGTGCAACTTTAACTCGGTGCATATTCTGTTTCGTGACCGTCCGTGATCATCAGTGATCGAATAATCGGATGCATATTTACCTAAAGTTATTTTTTGGCTCAGAAATTATGGAAGCGGCTTCTTAGAACATATTTCTTAAATATAAATCCCGGGATTTCAGAAAATTCGGGAATGCAAAACTAATCGCATACGTAGCATGGAGACGACTTATTTAGCGTGTAGTATTATGAATTTAAAAAACCCGGGACTCTGGTATTACATAATTATTTATATGTGTCTTTGTTTAAAGTTTATTTTAGCCGTTTTGACGTTTGCAATGACAGTTTGGCAATTAACTTTATAACATTAGCCAGCACCCGATCTATAGTCGGAAAGCACTAAACGATAACTCTGAAATCGCTTGATTTTTTACGATCGATACAAAAGTGCATTCCATATTAGCAAACACCTGAACGCAAGTATCTGTATTCACCCGACTTAATTCTATAACCAAAACACTGTATTCGTCGATTCCGGAATCCCGGGATTTTTTCGATACAAAAGTGCATTCCATAACAGCCAACACCTCAACTTTAGGTAAATATGCATCCGATTATTCGATCACTGGTGATCATCGTTGCCTCGAAATACAACGAAAAGTTATTCGAAACGACACGAGGAACCTTGCACATCACCACTATTTAGTCTTTGACGCTGAAAAACAAAATCGCGGTGATAATTCACACGCGATCTCGATATTTGTTCGATTCAGACTTTTTCACGATCACTTATTTTACTTTACGATAATGTGACACTGGCAGTAAAATGTGAAAAAAAAAAACACATTTCGATGCCCTTGAAAGGTATGAGGTTGAAAGTATTCCATCAAGTGAAATTAATCAGGTCACTATTCGTGATTAGTGTAGGATTATGAGGAGTTTGCATGGTACGTCCACTGTACCTTTTTCATGACTGTATATTTTTTTAAGCAACTTCTTTCAAAAACCTTACATCTTTAAAAACAAACTTCTAAATATTTTACTACGCGAAGCGCAGTTATTGTAATTGAAATTCTATTATGTTATTTCTGTATGATAGTTTTAATACAACTCTGTTTCACAGCTAGACCGCTAACCAGATTTCGATAAAATTTGTCGTATGCTGCCTTTTGTATCAAACAAAGTACGAATCGAACGAATTCGACCGAAATCGAGCAACAGACACTCAGTAAGAAATAAATAAAACTATAAATACCACTGGCATATAAAAAGTGCACGTATTTTAAAGGAAATAGACACTTCCTTTCTTTCCTTGCCTTTTTTTAAATAACTAGTCTTTTAGTCAAATAAAAACCAACCGCGTTCATAAAGGCAATGACTTTGAAAACGAAAAGATCACGTTTTCAATTATAACAGTATTAATTAAGTCTGTTTAGTTTAATTCCGGTAACTTTTATTAAAAAATACATAGGGCAAAAATGATTTTGTCGGCAATTGTTCTCTAGTCTTCCAAGAGAGTATCACGTCACCTGTTGGATGGCTAGAATAAATATTATACAGTATTTTACACCTCGGCGCTTGAAATTGCCAATCCACCGGTGGGCACGCGTGGTGATTAAGCCCACACTCTCTCTCCGAGAGAAGGCCTGTGCCATCCAGTGGGACGTACATAGGCTGCTTATGATGTTCTTCGAAAACGTAAGGCCATCAAAAATGCTCATGACGATATAGAATAATCTGTCAATCCTGTAATATCTACCTAATTCATAGAGCTTTACAAATCCATTCGCAGCAAATTCCAAAGGGTGCCAACATACCTGAAACAAGCAAAAGGATAACCATTAAACTTTGAAGAGAATAAACACATGTATGCAGCGAAAAAAACGGAAAATCCGCCTGAAAATCAGGTGCCATGTCGACACACATTGGCGGAGGCGCGCGAGCGGTTAAACGTATGCAAAAAATATGTAACTGTGCTGCGCGGGACTCAACACGGTAGGCTGAGAACTTGGTAAATATTTATTTTATTGTATTTATTTATCAGACCTGCTCCTATATCACGCGCACCAATTCTGACTGTCAATTTCCATACTAATTGCCATCATTATTAGGCCCCTGGTCGCTCTAGAATCTTGCAGGGTGGTTTAACAGGAGAAATGTAGAACTCTCATCACTTCAGATTGCTACGTACAGTGTGGTTAATCTTACGCTATCAGGATTCAGGAAACATTGGTGTGATAAAATAAAGTTTTGTACAGGTCCTTTGTTATCGAGGCAGCACCATGTGTAGCTTGTCAAATGTAAATGTGCGTCGGGTCGCTTGTATTAACACCCCACTGGTGTCACGGGATGAGGATATGCTGTCGATCGGGTTTACACTTCATTAGTAATACGAGTATCTAATTTGATTACCTACCTGAACTTTTCGTCCAAATTTGTTACAAGCAAAATCAAGCTGAGGCCAGATCGGTCGTGGATCCTATAATTCAGTAAAAACATGATTGAGATATTGATCTGACACTTTTTTAAAAAAGAAAGAAAGACATTTATTATACCAACAAGACACATCACAGAAACCAAATACACAGATAAGTAACATAATAAATAAAAACCGGCCGAGTGCGAGTCTGACTCGAGCACGAAGGGTTCCGAACCATTATCTATATACAACATTAGATAATAAGATCGAGAAAAAACGGCAAAAAATCACGTTTGTTGTATGGGAGCTCCCTTTAAATATTTAATTTATTTTAATTTCATTATTTATTTTTGAAGCGAATATAGAACTAAATATTCTGTGAATTTTTATTCTATTCAAGTGTCTATCTGTGGCCGTCATTAATACAGCAAAACACGAAAAATAATTACGTTTCCTGTATGTGAGCCCCCCTGAAATATTTATTTATTCTGTTTTTAGTACTTGTTGTTATAGCGGCAACAGAAATCACCATCTATGAAAATTTCAACTGTCTAGCTATCACGGTTCATGAGATACAGCCCGGTGACAGACAGACAGACAGACAGACAGACGGACAGTGAAATCTTAGTAATAGGGTCCAGTTAAGTAACATAATAAATAAAACCGGCAAAGTGCGAGTCTGACTCGCGCACGAAGGGTTCCGAACTTATCTATACAACATTAGACACAAAGATAAAAAAAAACAGCAAAAAAAATCACGTTTGTTGTATGGGAGCCCCCCTTAAATAATTATTTTATTTTGTTTTTAGTATTTGTTGTTATAGCAGAAATACATAATCTGTGAAAATTTCAACTCTCTAGCTATTACGGATCTTGAGTTACAGCCTGGTGACAGACAGACGGACGGACAGACAGACAGCGAAGTCTTTGTAATAGGGTCCCGTCTTTACTCTTTGGGTACGGAACCCTGAAAATGATCTATAATAAAGATTTTTTTTTCATTGGTGGCGCTAGTGAAAGGCACTTAACAAGTACCCGAATGTTTTTAATTTATTTTATACTACACCTGCTTGGAAAGTACCTTGATACTTTATCAAATTTACGGTAGAAAGTACGTCATTGCATATCGAACAAATATGCGGGGAGAAAACGCATCTGAGCGGGAGAGAAAAGTGTATGAAAATCCATTTCTTACGTGGTTTTTCTTTTTTAATTTTGAGTAAGACTATGCGCCGGTAACCTAAATATCAAAAGCCAAAAAGTTTTTACAGTGAGTTTTTATCTCCAAGTTCGCAAAATGACACTGGCCACTAGCTGTGTGTTGGATGGTGTCGGGCTGGCAGTGCGACCCTGCGGCGGCAGGATAAACAATTTGAAAAAAGAACATGTGAAAATTGCAGACGCCATTGGTACTTTCCAAGCAGGTGTAGTATAAAGCACTATGTATCACTCGAGAGAAACTGCGATTCCCGATCTCGGGTGTTTTAACGAAACCCTCGACGGTAATCGGTCACTTTCTCCTCTCGGTGAACAATGTACTATTTTTATTTTCAACGTGACTCCGATGTTAGGCCTTATAAGCATAGAAATAAGAAATCCGGTCCGAGGCGGGAATTTTTGAACTGAAAAAGAAGTTCATAATAATATGAACTTGTTCAGTCCAAAACTTCCCGAACCGTCTGATTGTCGCTCCGCTCTCCGCGTCGCTCCAACCTCAGTCCTTAGCCTTAGCTCCAGTATTTCATTCGCTCGAGATCGGATTTAAATTTCAAATATTTCGACCTGGAAACGTCCTAGGTGCATCCTCTTAATGCTTATGCGATGCGGCGTACACGCGGCCTTAAAATAAAGTGTTTCGTTTCGATTCCTAGACCGGATTTCATTTAAGTTTAACCGTGCTATTTATTCAGAGCGGTGCGGTGGTAGCCTAGTGGGTAGAACATTGGACTCAGAAGCGAGACACCCAGGTTCGATTGTCAGTGCGGGCATGTACCTATGACTTTGTTTTCTAGGTTATATACATTTGTGAAGTTATAGTAGCAATAACACTCGCTAACTGTGAAGAAAAACATCGTGAGGAAACTGAGCGTCTGACCTATTCACATACGTCAGCGCATAAAATCGCCAATCCGCGGTGAGCATGCGTGGTGATTAAGCCCATACTCTCTCCCTGAGAGAAGGCCTGTGCCCATGAGTGGGACGTATATAGGCTGCTTATATGTGCTATTTATAAAAACACGATTCCTCTGAGATTTGAATGTGGGTGGAAGGGCCAGTAAGGGACGACCCAGGCGGACATACTTCGACCAAATAGGGGATGTATTAGCAAAGGGCAAGATAAAAATTACCCGAAACCGGCGTGTGTGCATGCAACGACTAATGAAAGTTGAGGAAGCGAAAGTGATTTGTCAGGATCGTAGCAAGTGGCAGTCCCTGGTCTCTGCCTACCTCTCTGGGATGCAGGCGTGAGTCTATGTATGTATGTGCGATTCATCTAAGCTAAGACAGCGGTTCCTAACCTTTTTCAGCCGCGGACCCCCAAGGAAATCAAGCATAATGCCAAGGACCCCTGAGTGAAAAAAGGTGCAATTTTCAGACAGTATTATATCATTGAATTAAAAAACAAAAACCAAACTTTTTCGTACAAAAACATTAATGAGAAGGTTGGTGCTGCTTTTTTGCAACTATGTCAGAAATGTTCGGGTTGATATTATTACTCAATTGCAATTTCAAATCAGATTCCACATGTAACCTGTTCCTGTATTTGTTTTTGATGTATACAAGAGTAGAGAATGCCTTTTCAAATAGGTACGTGGTGGAGAAAAGCAGCAAATGTTTCAGTGCTTCTTCTGAGACTTCCTTATAATCTTTTTTTATATTCACCCAGAAACTACACAAGGAGCTTTCTTTGAAATTAAGTTTCAAGGCAGAATCACACGATATTTCTATTAATTGGTTTTCTTGCACCGTTGTCAAGCCATTTATATCAGAAACATCTGTGGTGAAAGGGTCTGCTATCCAATTTTTAATTTTGTCCGCTTCTGAAAAATAATTCCGCAACGAAGACTTCAAAGCGCGGAGGTGATTTATTATCTCGTCTTGTACGGGTTGGCAGCAGTGCCGTAATAATTACGAGATGTTAATGCTCTAAGTAAGATAGATGCGTATTGGACCGCGGACCCCCAAACATATGCTCGCGGACCCCCAGGGATCCGCGGACCACAGGTTAGGAAACAATGCTCTAAGACATTCCTCAGAAACAGTTTAAATAATCTGTGGTTTGTATTTGTCCATCATGGGCCATCATTTAGAGCCCCCTTTTCATAATAACTGTTGTGATGCGGTAAAGTAAAGTGTAGGTAGGAAGGTATTTGTAGGTTACGAAGTTGTTTAGGACGAGTTTGTTTCGTCAGGGAGTCCATTCTGCCGCTTCCCTCATTTACAATGGCCATCTTGACTTTGTCAAAAACATGTCTGTATGTATGTCTATTTATTCAAATATTGATGTATGGTTTAAGTAACATTATATACTTTTCAACTCGTATTTCTCAATTGCACCGACTACCCGTCTCTTATTTCTTTCTTGTCTCCGTCTATGTTTACTTGCCTGTAATAAGGCCGCCAATTGTACTTCGATTTATTGAATTTCTGTTAATGTAATCTCTGTGTACAATAAATAATATTCTATCTTCTATCTATTTATCTTACGTACATTGCAAAATCGAACTCACAGATTAACAAGTAGGTGGAAGGCTCGGATACGCAATGGACATCGAAATATCGTAATAGCAGCCATAGGGGGTAGGTTATTCGTAAAGACTATAAAGATAAAGATGCGCCAGCGCATCCTTGACTACTTATTAAATATGAAAAGGAGATGAAAAGTGATAGCAGTAGAGATATTGATAAGCATCGTTAGTCCCCGCCTCACTATATTTCAAAAGGATTTGTTAGAAAAGTGTTTTATTACAGCTACATACGGTTCAAATTGGCTATTTTGGCGTTCTACAATACCGGCGTACATTTAGAATTATATCTGACAATAAATCGTGGGCATTAAAATACAGTTAATAAGCATTGATGTTGTATGGGAAAATAACTATTTGAAGAAATCGTGTTTGCTTAATTCGAAACCATATTTTAAGTTCACGTTATTTATTGGGTTATAAAGAATGTTAGCCAATGATGAAAGAATACTCCTTTTTCTGAAAATAAATCGTTTATTGGAAATAGAGGTTTTATAATAATACTGAAATAGACATGGTACGTCTACATGCTTAGTATTAATTCAATACAATTTACTTTTTTATACGTTCTCATGTTAAGCACATCATGTCTATACATTTTGGCTAGTATTAATACCAACAACACTTACATAAAACCGGCCAAGTGCGATTCGGATTTGCGCACGAAGGGTTCCGTACCATTATCCATACAACATGAGACCAAGATCGAATTTGAGAACAGCGCCATCTATAGAAACCAACAAGGTGCGTTTAACATTGACATTTAACGACATGATATTGGCGCTCTGAAGGTTACATAGATGGCCGCTAGATGGCGAGCGCTGTCTCTAGACAACGTTTGTTGTATAGGAGCCCCCTTTAAATATTTTTTTATTATGTTTTTATTTGTTGTTATAGCGGCAACAGAAATACATTATCTGTGAAAATTTCAACTGCCTAGCTATCACGGTTCATGAGACAGACTGACAGACAGACAGACAGACAGACGGACGGACAGACGAACAGTGAAGTCTCAGTAATAGGGTCCCGTTTGGCGCCCTTCGGGTACGGAACCCTAAAAAACGACATAGTAATAATTATGAGTGTTTATGAGTCGAGAAATGTACAACCTTTCGACCTTTAGTCCGATTCAAAATCGCTGACATCTGAATCTAATCCTACAGTAAACCTACGGACATCTATGTTTCTTTCCAGGTTCTCAATTGTTCTATCCATAATAATTTCAGCCTTCAGCTGTTTCTTCTCGTCGTCTTTAATTGCAAAGCCACCGAAATCGAAGGCCTCGAAACTCTGTTTGAGAGCTAAGCGTATTGCGAGGCATGGATCATCACAAGATATTTTCGCTAGCTTACTTTTGATGTCTACGTACAGCGGAGATCCTGGCGATAACCAACGAAGGCTCGGAGGCAGTCTTAGAACTTCAATTCCTTTAGATCTGATCAAATCTTCTAGACTGTACGTACTTCTAGTGTCCCGTACGGTTCCCATCAACTCTGACAGTTCCGCTTTGCGCATATCCTCGCTGTACGGCACGCTGTGCTCGTCTAAAAAAGCCATAATTTCAGCTTTAGTGCTCTGAGAGGTGACCTTTGGTTTGCCTTTGGGTCGCCGGTTGCCATAGGTGTAGACGATCACACTCGATTCCGGAAGTAACGGCAGCACGTCTTCCAGAACAAACGTTGAAAAGTCAAGCGTTTCAGTGTGAATTTTCGAAGTCAAAACTCCATTCTCTGAGACCACGTAGGTGACGGTCCATTTCGCTGGAGATGTGCCTTTCGCTCTGTACACGTTTGCGTACTCTTGCAGATCCATTAGTTTGATATAATTGCGGTCGGAATCGAACAAATTCTCCTCTATGAAGAATATTATTCGCCCCTCTTTGCGAAACATGTTTATTTTCTTCAAGTATCTGAATCTTTCAAATACTAATTCCGGTCTTTCAACTATTATTCGCCACTTTGTTCCATGCACCCTTTTAAACATGTAACCTATTTGCTTGAGGTGTTTTTTCACTGTGTCGGGCGTCCAGTAGATCGGTACGTTAGGTCGCAAATCACAAAAAAGGACGTGCAACGTGGGTAACGCGTCAGTAAAGTAAATTTTGTTCAAAGATGACCGTATTAAACATTGATAATATATAGTTTGTTCTATTGATTCGCATTCTATCGGTATATCCGCTGATTTCATGAGCGTTATTACGTCTTCTGTGAAGCCAGTGTACGCCGCAGTATATCTTAGCGCTTTTTTCTCGGCTTCCAGTACAGATTGTGTCGCTTGCTGTGCGTGCATACTTTCGAACTCGCATTTCTTCTGGAGTTTTTCTAGTAATCTTTCGCATTCGGTCTTGGTTTTCTTCTTCGACTTAGCTTTTAGCTTCATAAGAGTGCAGTAGCGTTCGACAATGGGTACGTAGTAAACGGTAGAAACAGCTACGCGCTGTCCCACGGAACTCGTCGATTCTCCTGCCTCGGCCGTCAAATCGATCGTCGACATTTCGGTCATGTTGCCTATAAAACGTAATCAAAACAATGAACACTGATCTAAAACTACTTTTTGTTTTTAAACGAGCGCAAAGCTCACGTCTTTAACGGTTGATTTTGCTGGGAAAACTGGGCGAGGGCGGGGAGCGGGTGAGGAGGGGCGCGGGGAGCTGGCTCAGCGACGGAACGCGGGGGGAGGAAAAGAGCGAGCGTTGAAAAAGTGAATTGGCTAAAAGCATGTGCGATTTTGTTTAGTCTATTATTACTCATCATACATAACACCAATTGTTAACACAACATTTAATTTTGCTTAAATTGAACCTACTAACGTTGATATTATTTTTATCGCGAAATCAATGTGAGTGCAGTGTAAATCGAGATTTAATAAGATAAGATAAGCATATTCTTTGTTCTATCAACTAGAGTTAAAATGCAAACAAGGTGACAGCACATCAACTTTCACTTGCCTGTTGCAAGGTGACGTGACTGCAGAGCGTTTGTATGTTAAGGTTGTACCTGTGAAATGTCATTATTAAGGTGAAATCACCCGCAGATCAAAACTAGTAACAACAACGAAAACAAGCAACAGAGTACCCAAGAAAAAATTAACAGTCACAATAACAGTGTGCACGCACATCAAATTAGTGAGCGAGCTTCTGCCACGACGGGCGAGCCGACGGGGGGCGGAGAATTGCGGGAGGGGAGTTCCATCCAGCCGGCCGCTTCCTCACCCCGCGCTCGCGCTTCCCGCGCTCGCCCAGTCGCACTCACGCCAAGGTCGAAACGACATGGCTGTTTAGATTCAAAGTGATTCACTACGCGCTAAAGATTCCAGTGTATTTTTTTCTACAGTTTTTAAGTGCTATTGTAAGTATTGTTTATTATCTAGCTCGAGCGTGTGCAGGAAGGTGGTCACTGTAGATTTTCGCAATGAAATTAATATTATAATGTACCTATTTGGTCGAGTGAGCGAACCGAGTCGCGCGCGCACGTCACAATATTTTTTGGTGTTTTAAAAATCTGACTGTTTATTATTATTACTTTCTTTATTGTACCAGAAGAAAAAATACCATTGGCTGGCTTAGTGCTAAACAGTATTTTACTCTAGCTAACCAATAGAGAGGCGACGAAAGGGTGCCAAACGTTGAAAGGATAAAACACCAACGCGGTGGCGGTGGCGGTCCATACAATATACTACCGCCAAAATGATTCATGTATGTTATGTGTGTCATCCTGAAATTTTATTTGGATGCACCATTGCACCTACAGTTGTCGAGATTTAATAGGCCCGTTTGGACAGCTGTTATTATAAGACAATGAGATGAGAACTAAACATCGGTTCCCTGAATTAGCAAGTTTTAATTATTATTTTTTTTTTTTTTTAAGTTAGACGTAATCGCTGTACAATTATAATCATTATTATTCACTTTGGCTAGATGAAGAGCGAAGATTATCCGTTGAGTTATCATATCATACATCCTCTCTTCAACATTTTGAAAATGGTGTTAACACCAAACCACATAAATAGGGTAGTAGGGTTTCTAATTGATTCTAACTATTGTTAACTTATGTCGTTATAGTAATTTAAGCTCTTACATACACAGCCTAAAATACAGGTTTATTCCTAGTTTAGGCTACGTTCATACTCTTGCCTATGTAAATTTAATTCGTATGCACATTACACCTACGATTTTATGAATAAATTTTATCCTATCTTATCTTATAAATCTGTGAAATTAAGGTCCAAATCAACACGCTCAAAGTCCAGTAAATAAGAGCCAAAGTAGACGTATTGCAAACAGAATCGGTCCAAAAACAAAGTCAGTCCGAAGAAAAATACACCGAATACAAAGAAGGCTACAGTTTTGTTCCAATATGGCGACGAAAATCATGTCTCTCTCTCTCTCTCTCTCTCTCTCTCTCTATGTCCTGCAGTGGGCGTCAAATGGCTCATGATGATGATGGTGACGATGTGCACTAAGTGCGGTTGTCGAGGTGGATGGAACGCCACCGTAAAATGTTTTGCCCGTAAAAAAAACCTTTTTTAATTGATTTTATTTTTTTATATATAAAAATAAGTTTAATAAATTTTATGTTCTAATAATTTTAAATAATAATATTTAAATCGAATCCAGCCGGTAAAAATATACAATCAAAAAGTTACAGCACTACACGGATAAAAAAAGAAAGAACCAAGAACGTTCTGGCGTTTCGCGATAATTCCAAGTAGGTACCAATTAACTTTGTAAATCGCGTAAGAATAAAAGTACTTGAATTGGATATTTACATATTATTTACCGCAACAAAAAAGGGATGTTTTGGATCTAAAACGTTTCTATTTGTTTTTTCGTATATGTTGTTGATTTTATCATAAGTTACGTTCTGTCATCATAACTAGGTGTCAAAACGGACCTATTAGAATTCGAGTACCGTAATAACTAAATTAAAACCTGAACGGTTTTACACTCATAGTTACGTATTAAACGGGTCTTTATGCGATTATTTATTAGGTAAAATTTAATTATCTTAAATTCCCGACGTTTCGGAAACGTTGCTTCGGCAACGTTGCAGCTGCCGTGGTCACGGGTAGACTTAAGTGTCGAATACAGTCAATTATTGTAGTGAAGTGAAGGTAGGTTGTCTACCCTCAAGTCACCCTTAGTTTTTCGCAGCGGGCCGACACACAACACTCACTACGTCCGCGGACAGGTCCGGTGATAAGGCGCGAGATTTGTATTTGCTTAACACGTGCTTGAAAGCCTTAATAATGTATCCGTGTGGCGCCGGATTAAGAATAGCGTCACTCCATTTCCTTCCGTGGAAGTCGTAGAAGGCAACTAAGGAAATCAGTTACCAGGAGACGGGCAGCAGCATCCTCCTGAGATTCCAACCGCATACTGCGATCGCCAACCCGCCTGCCAAGCGTGGGCGATTATGGCAATACCCCTCATGGTTATGAAAACCACGAAGAAGGCCTATGTCCTGCATTGGGTGTCAAATGACTGATGATGATGATGATGATGATGATGTATGAGCATCGCGAGTCATTAAAAAATACTTAAGTAGTATACTCGCTTGAAAACGTGCAAATCTTAGCGAACTCGTTCTCGGCCCTTATCTACTCATCTGAGTTGACTGAGATGTAATCGCTAAAACAAAATGGCCATATACATCACGTAAACACTAAATAAATATTATAGTCCTAATCAGCCTATATACGTCCCACTGTGTGGCACAGGCCTTCTCTCAGAGAGAGAGTATGGGCTTAATCACCACGCGTGCCCACCGCGGATTGGAGATTTCAAGCGCTGAGGTATGTGAATAGCTCAGACACCCAGGTTTCCTCACGATGTTTTCCTTCACCGTTAGCGAGTGGTATTGCTACTATAACTTCACAAAGTATATAACTTAGAAAACAAAGTCATAGGTACGTGCCCGCACTGGGAATCGAACCTGGGTCTCCCGCTTCCGATTCCAATGTTCTACCCACTAGACTACCACCGCTTCTGCACCGCAATATTATAGTCATTTATAGGATATACATTATTTTATATCCAATAAATATAGATATATTTAGATATAATAAAAATAAGCCCCCCAATTTTAGTTCACGCAATAATTCATGTACATTTAGAAATAATATAAATCAACGTAACGCAACTGAGTAGATTATTTTTATTGATGCATTAATTAATTAATTCTAGGTCAAGTTAAACGTAAACACATATTTACCAAATTAATGTTCTGTTTTGTCATACAGGTACCTCGTTAAAAATGGAAGTAGACAATTCACCAGAAACCCAGCGGCCTTTAATTAATCCTGAATATGAAAAAGAAGTCAAATTAAAAGTAGATTTAGCCAAGAAAATATATGTAAATTGCATCAGGAAACATTTTTTTGGCACGCCCAATACTCCTGCCTCGGCGAGGATAACAGCGATACATTATTCGGGCATTCCAGAATCAATTTACCCAAATCCAGTGCAAAAAATTTTCGAAGTCCCAAATATTAAAATTATCAAACCGAAAATAAGACCTATTATTCAAGAGATCATAGAAGACCAATACGTCAACAAGCAAGTTTTACCTGTACTAAAACACTTGGATATCTCTCATGAGTTATGGCAGTCAGCTATTCTAAAAAATGAAATTAGCAAAACGCAGTTGTCAATATTGCTACATGAAGATAATTTACCAGTTCTTATGAAGAAATTGGGTTACAAATGGCAGCGGTTACCGAGCACAGATAAGAAATTTATTATAGAAAGCCCAGAATATGTGAACGCAAGATACAAATATTTGAAAACTATAATAAAATATCGCGAGGAGCTTAGTGATATACTATATCTGGATATAGTAAACATAAAAGAAAAACTATTACGGGAAACTGACTACAGCTGTGATATTACAAATTATAGGATACTAACTATTTCACCTAAAAACGGAGTATTATCTAACACCGTGATCAGGATTCGAGATAAGCCAATAACTGAAATTTTGGAATCACTTGTCACAGAGACTCTTTTACGGGTAACATCACCAAATAGTGCCATAATCTTAGGAGACGATGATAATATGTTAAAAGAGCCAAGTCACTGCAGAAAAAAATGGCCAAATAGGGTTCACATGGAGAGTTGGTTGGAAGAGAAAGGAATTCCGTTCACAGAAAATATGCATAGATGCGAGTTGTTCGACCTGGTCCAGAAATACTCCTGCAAATCTCCGTACAAACAGAAATGGGAGAACTTATTAACTGCGAGTGGCAGAGTTGTGCTCAAACGCCCGAAATGGATGCAAGATTTCGGTGTTCTTTACGAATGGTCACCCAAAAAGATGAAAGATCAGCCAAATACTAATAATTTATCCAAAGGATTGAAAATATCGGCGATAGACAAGGAACTACAATATAATTGGTTGCATTTAGACAAGATGATAATAAAGAAAGAGTTAATCACTATGGGAACAGACAAATACATTGAGGATCTGATTGAAACTGTGATGCTGATGGTGAAAGAAAATGGCTTGTTGGCAGAAGATCTTGCTTTGAATGAGTTCGATGACGTCTCTTCTAGTGATGATGATGATTAAAAATTCATTATAACATATATTTTTTTACATAAACGACACTAACTTGTTTCATGTTTTGTTTTTATCTCCTCATTGTATTATTTTGCCGATAATCGCATGCCCTGAAGTCGGCTGCACGTCTCGAACCTCGTAAGTATTTAAGGGTTATTTAACGTTGTAGGTAAAATTGCGACCATAAGTCGCCGGCCCCTTGTAATGTGGATAGTCCCTTTATCATCATCATCGTCAGCCCACCGCTTTTCCCCCAAATACCATCCTCTCACAGTCCCTTGCCATCCGCATCTATGGATAGTCCTTTACTGAGATATTTTATCTCAATCGGACTCCGCGCATTTCAGCCCCAACCTAAAGGCTGTTCCTACGTAGAGCATGTTGTCTTGCTCTCACCACTAAACATTTAAAGAAAGAAAGAGGATATTTATTTAAATTGTCACAGAAACACAAAGTAAACAAAAGGTACACAAACAAAAGACACGAACGTCAACAAAACAGAGATAAAACAATCGTGAAGAGAACATGTGAGGCATATAGAGTCAAAGGCAGCCGGGTACCATATAGTAATGTAATGGCATTTGTAGTGATGGTGATAAAATGCGTATACTTCTGATAAATGTGGTCCGAGAGTTTGATAGATAATAAAATTGCGGACATTCAAGATATATTTTCCCTATCCTGTACCTGTTTTTGATTGAAAAAATTTGATTCCAAAATTAGTTATTTTGAAATTTTAAATTTTTTTATTAAAAACTGCTTACAGAAAAAAAAATTATTATCCGTAATTTAGGTACGCATCAAACCCTTGGCCACATTTATCAAAAGTTTACTCATTTTATTACGATAGTAAAAAATGTCAAATTTTGCGAGCGAAACAGCATGCTCGGTGCTCCACGTAAGAACAGCCATAATAACCTGCTTCCTAGCCGGAGATTTATTATATCAAATAATATCGCGAAAGAAGCCCAAAGTTTACGATAACGCCTTGTAGATAAATCATTCATTAGGATAGATTCTGGCGCATAACTCAAATTCAAGCCTGAATCCCGGAGAGGTAGGCAGAGACTAAGATTTGCTACTTGCCACAATCCTGACGAACCTTTTTCGCCATAATTAGTCGATAGTCGAGAAAAATATATCCGCTCTTCCATACTAAAGTTATTACCACCGGCATCAAACAAAATTCGAAGATTCCCCATAGTAACAATTTTAGTATTCACGACTAAAACCCCTCATTTTCGTACGTTTTTGAGGATTTCGTTACACCCTGTATGCCTAGGTCACTCTTCGCCTATTTTGTTATTTATTGTCATGATTTCGTACCATTTCAACATTTCACTAAACCGTTTCATCGGTCAATGTTCAATGTCATGATATTATACATTTTCAATAGAAATGTGTCATGATACCCTTAAAAGCGGAAGTGTCACTGTCACTATTCAAAAGTAACCGGTCGTTAGGTTGGCATCACTGCGACAAAATATGGCGGGGTGCATAGATTAATAGGGCAGGTCAGAAGCGCGAGCAGGATCACTGTTTGTTCGTTTGTCTGTTTGTAGTAAATGTTTGTTTACGTCAAGAGAACTTGCACTTGGAGCAGAGCGCATACGCCTACGTTGGCTAACAAGATTTCCATTGATTAGGGACACTTGATTACCCACTGGACTGTACAGGGCTCGTTAGCCATATTCCAGTCGTGTATTATATTATCCTGTTACCTCTAAATTGCGTAATTGGGAACTTGCGTCAAACTTACTTTGAAGTGATATTGCTTTTATACAATAGAACATTGAAAAATTCAAGAAGAATAAAATAATAATATCTTAAAAATATTGTTTTCGGGGTCCCAAAAAATGCGAAAAATCAAGTTAACTTAGAACCTAGGGCCAAGAACCTGGTCCACAATTTCAATTACGCCAAAAAACGGCCGTTTTCGCCAGAAACGAATTTGTAGCCTAGATTCTTGAACCTAATTTCTAAGCTGTAGGTTCTAACACAGACATTTTTCTCGTTCACTTTTTTGCAAAAAAGATAGTGAAAGAAGATGTTATTTTTTGTTCATTGGCGGCGCTAGTTAGCGCTAGAATGCATCTGGCAATGCGCGTGCACGCGTCACAAATGAATTTGCACAATGAAACGCGAGAAAACTCCTATATAGTTAACCAGTAAACTGCTAATCGACTTACAGGAAATTGAAATCGAGCTGGCAATCGAACCTCGACCCGTGAGGTAAGAAAGGCACAGAAGGACGCTAGGTTTAACTTCATCCCGTCGATGTCCACTTTTGGACAGAGGCCTTTTCAAGCACGTGTCAATCGCTTTTACTCTGTCCTGTTCTTCACCAGGTCTTTCCTGATGCTTTGTCGATCTCATTGCGAATCTTGAACAATAATAATATTAAAAAAAACCTATTTAGAGGCTAAAAAGAAGCAGAGAAGAGAGAAGTTTGTAAAGAGGTTCGAAATTTCGCCGATGTCTGCAATTGCCCATTAGCTCAGTAGGGAGAGCGCTGGCACGGTTAGCCAGAGGTCGCGGGTTCAAGTCCAGACATGGGTGGAATTTTTAGCCTCTAAATAGGTTTTTTAAATTGTCTTCAGCACGAATATAATAATAATATCTTTCACAATACAATCACTTGTCGTGGTCCCAAACTATCCTAGTTTGGGACCACCAAGTGTACTGTGACCATGTGCTATGGTAACCAGACAAGGAAATATACCCAGACTGAGGCCATTTGTACAAATGTACGGCGGCCCCCGTATAAGATCGACTCACCATTTCATTCTTCGATATGTACCCTATCTTTAAATCGCTTGTATCACCTTCACGCTTTTTTTTGCTCGCCTACCCTAATTTTTGCCTCTCCTGTACCGCCTGCTGGTTGACTGGTAGAAAATGCCACACGCATTAAGTCCACTTTCTTTTGTGCAATAAAGAATATCAGGATTTTCGAACTAAGACTAAGACCTCGAAACCTGGTTGGACTAGACGACAAAAACAAATTAAGTGAATCTGGAATAAATCTAATAATAAATCTAACTCTTTCTAACTACTCTAACTCTTAACTCCAAGAGGGCATGATGCCCGAGTAGGAAATAAGGGGACCATTGATCACAGTATCGCTTTAACTCGTACGCATCGTATGTACAATAACAACCGCCTTGAAAGAATCGGAGAGAGAAGATTTGGTGCTACAAACGTTCGAATCATGAGATGAAGACGGATCTAGTAAGTGGTCCGAGGTGATTTGTGTCACCCACATCTCTCTGAACTGGCTGGTGGTCGGTCTACGCTTCTACGCACAGTCATTCTAGCAGTGCCTCTTCTAGCATTCTAGTTGTCACTCTAGCAGTTTGAAACTCCATATCTTGTCCTCTCTGCTACTTTTATGACCTATCTCCAATTTGGAGCAGCGACCCTTCTTGTGATTCTTCTTCTTTCATGTCGAAAGCCTTCTCTTCCTTTGACATCTCGTCCCCAAAAGGGCGCTTCTGCGATCGCACTAGGTGAAAGTTTCGGGTACGTTTTTTCGCCTATACATCCCCTTTGGTCGAACTATAAAGCCACTTTTTATTATGGCAAACCCCTCATGGTTACGAAAATCACGAGGGAGGACTATGTCCTGCAGTAGGCGTCGAATGGCTGATGATGATGATGATGATTTATTTAGACCCCCATTTAATTAATTGATAAAACTTTAATGAAACAGTAATCTTCTGTGCACTTCTACGCGACCTGAACAGACCTTTGCAAGACTCGGGGCTTAATTAAAAAGCCTACTTCCTTTAACACACATTCTAACATGATAAACGCCCGCCGTACGAATGTAAAGCCTAACTACGAAGGGGTAGGGTGCTAATTCCCCTGTAGTCGCTAATGAAGCCTATCCAATAGTAAGTTTCAATTGTGCCGATTCGAGTCACTATTGACTTAGCAAAAACTTTATGTGCAATTCGAATATAGCATAGCATTAGATTGATAGACAGAGAACATGGGCTTAATCACCACGCGTGCCCACCATGGATAGGGTATTCCAAATGATTTCGTATATAAGAATCACCGTGATAAAATTGCGATATGAAGTTTTAAATTACAATAATGTCTGGAATGAAAGCCAGATTTTTTAAAGGTATTAAAGGGACTCCAGAGGTTTTAGAAAAATTCATAATTTAAACTCTGTTAATTAGGGAAATTCCTATATGCATTCTTGCCGGGATGGTGCGAGGTGGCCGGGGACAGGGAAGATTGAAATCAGAAAGGGAGGCCTTTGCCAAGCAGTAGGACACAATTAATAAAAGCTAATTAAAAAAAGAAAAAAAATAAGGACAAATTTTTAAACTTTATTTTAACAAACTGCTTTGCAGTTTAGCGAAATTTACTAATATTTAGGTTTCGTGTCAGGTCAGATGTCGCTGCCTGTACGTAATACAGAGAAGTTTGTAAAGAGAAGTTTAAAAACGATCTAGATCTTTTATTTATGTCTCTTGTTTCTTGTGTGCAATGAAGAATATTCGTATCTTATCTTATCTCCTAAAATTGACCTCTCTAAATTATAATTCTATATTGTACCGTTCATCAAGGCACAATTTCTGCGCTACTTTGACTTTACTTTGACTGTTTCCATTTTGTTATAAGTGTGAAGATTAAAAAAATGTATTCTTTCTCTCTCTCTCGCTTTCTTCACTTGGTCTTATTTCTTGTTTTTGTCATAGGAGGGAAAGCAGAGAGTGTCAGAAGTGGGTAAAATTGTCATAGGCAATAAACGAAGAGCCCCCTCTCTTTGTTATAATATGTGATCTCTCATAGGCATTCATTACCACGATGAACGTAAATTCCGACAAGTTCTCAGTCACCGGAGTTGCCGTCTAACTTTTATCTGCCCCTAAAGTGCTGGAGCTGGGAATGGAATAGCTAAATCGACTCGAACGCACCAAGAAATAAGGCTGTATTTCAAATGAATAAGGCATTAGTCGATTAAGGAATCCTAATCGAAGTTTCAATATTGGATTCGCATTGCATTTTTCCCGGTCTCACGATTCTGGTTCTTGTATCGGTAGAGCTAAGGGCGTTTTTCCCTTTCAGGGCCTAGAGATGGTCCTTCGTTTGGGAATCCAGGATATTTGGAGCGAAGGATAATCATACATTTTTTGGTTCAAGTGGCGCAGTAAACGTTTTTGAGCTTATTTCATTCGCTAATTCTCGCTCAGTCTTCTTCTTTGCTCTTTTCTTAGGGATATATGGCCCGGAAGCTTCCGTTTCAGGCCAGCTAGTGCAGATCGGCTTGGCTTTTTAGGCTGTTGATCATTCCCAAGTAATCCCTTGCGGCCCTCTCTTTCGATTGCCCAAGTGAGGACTTGTCTGGTCAGAAAAGCTGTGTTCGACGCGAAGTGAGACCTATCCGAGATTTTTTTTTCTATCCAAGATCTGGTCTCAGGTCTCTGGTACAGGACCCAGAGGTCCTCGCTCCCGATTGTTTCATCAGTAGATAGGAGCCAAAATGGATTTTGGCCTCCGAAAACAAAAATACGCCATCTCTCTCTGTCCTGCGCTTACACAACTTTAAAATTTGAACACGTCAATTACCAATTACCGTCATTACAATTTTCCGTTTAGAGGTTTACAACAGTTTTTGTTCTTTCTTTTTTCGAAGTAAGTTTTTGTTCTACCTTTTTATTTATGTATTATATTTTTATTTTTAGTAGAATAGAACCGGTTGCGACATTGGTAAAGAGCGACTTTCGTGAAACTGCATAAACCCCCTGATATTACACCAGAAAAAAAAATCATAGAACAAAGGTAGTTGCAAAACAAGTATTTCAAAAATTGCGAATTTTTGTCGTGTGCATTCAGGAGAGGTTAATATCCCAATGCTTTCCTTTTATGAGCCAGGTTATGCGAATATCTCAGTCAAGAACAATATGTCCAATGAGGCCATGTGCGGGCAATGTAGTTAGTGATGGAATTAGTCGCTGGCCAGCAACACGGGGAACCTCTCTTGAGGCTTGAAGTCCTTAGACAAGGGCTTTTACTGCACACGACACGACATCCACGAATTAAAGATTAAAGTGATAAATACATAGAACTTTATTCTTTATATGTACACCAGGAATAACATATGAGAATTAAACAAATGATTAATTAAGTGATCCCTTCGTCCCGATACAATGCTAGTTACAAAATTACATGCTTACATAAAGTGACGTCTGTAACCTGGAGGGGTGGCAGAGGCCAGGGTTTTTGATTTATGTTTGGTTTTAAAAGTTAAAGTACCAAAAAAAAAACATTGGGTTCGCTGACTGAATGCACTATACATAATTATGTTAGGTTATGTTCGATTATGACCTTAAAAAGAACAATGAAAAACCATTGTTATGGTGGCCCGATCGGGTCCTTTATAATTCTACAGATTACGGAAAAAAAAGTTAATTAAATATTTATAGATAGATAGATAGATAGAATATTCTTTATTGTACACAAAGATTACATTAACAGAAATTCAATAAATCGCAGTACAATTGGCGGCCTTATTCATCATCATCATCATCATCAGCCATTTGACGCCCACTGCAGGACCTAGGCCTCCTTTGTGGTTTTTATAACCATGAGGGATTTTGCCATAATCGCCACGCTTGGCAGGCGGGTTGGCGATCGCAGTATGTGGTTGGAATCTTAGGAAGACGCTGCTGCCCGTCTCCTGGTAATTGATATAAGTTTAACCTATAATAATGCTCACAAATTTTCGATTCTCTTTAAGTTTAACTCTTTAAATGTTTTGACAATAGTAAAAGGACTTATATGGGTGAATTGAAAGCCAGCTTTGCATGGATTTATACTTTCCAAAAGTGAAGCCGGTTCATGACAGGAATTCCTCTCATAAGCGGCTTTAACTCCGTCTTAAGAGTGTTTGAATGGGATCGACTTTTTATAAATCAGACTGTTAACACTCTGCTTACACAGTCGTATATTCCATTTAAAACATGTTTAGGAACATGTTGGGATGGAATTTCACATTGTTCGACAAAAGGATTAGGCGTAAGGCGTAAATAGCCTTTCGTGACTTAACTCGTTTTGCTAACGTCCAGTCCATTTTGTCCGAAACGAAACAAACTTTCGGCACACTCTGGTACACTAACCCAGTTTGTACATCTCGTCATTCCATATGCACCCCAATGACCTACGGCTATGGGTGAAATTAGTGTGCACTCTCACGTGATGTGTCCCTTGCAATGTTCTACGATTTTAACCTTTATGATCGTAGTAATAATGCTGAGATTGGTCGCTAAAGCGTTTTAGTGGCATGTACGTAGTAAGGACATTCACGTAGGGGTTTCGTCTAACTTAGACCACTGTAGTTTCCATAATTCGCGTAATACAATTTGGCTTAGGAATTGTAAAGGGTAGCTGTAGCGAGTGTTTGCTGGGGGATTAATTAAATGATCAGTATTCCATCAATCAGCTACAGCAAAAAAGTCAATCGATAGGCCCATTTTTATTACAATTATTTACATACATAAACTCACGCCTGTACCCCAGAAGGGTAGGCAGATACCAGGGACTGTCACTAGCCACGATCCTGACAGATCACTTTCGCTTCCTCCACATTCATTAGTCGTTGCGTGCACGCACGCCGGTTTCGGGTACAATTATTTTGCTTGGCAATGTAAATAAATTAACACTAACATGTGGTCATCAATAAATCAAATATCTAATCTGATTAAAACATAAAAATGTGTAGTGTTATTGTAAGAAAAAGTTCTTTTTCGTCACCTTAAGAATTATTTTGGTCAGCAAAATGAAACCATTTAACTGGTTCTGATTTCTAAGTTCTGTGCATTTGTGAAGTTATAGTAGCAATACCACTCGCTAACTGTGAAAGAAAACAACGTGAGGAAACCTGAGTGTCTGAGCTATTCACATACCACAGCGCTTGAAATCGCCAATCCGCGGTAGTCACGCGTGGTGATTAAGCTAATACTCTCTCTGAGAGAAAGCCTGTGCCCTACAGTGGGACGTATATAGGCTGCTTGTGTAATTGGTTCTTTGGTGAATTGTCTCATTTCTGATAATTTTGTGAAACATACAAGAAATAAGACAACATTGATCCGACGAACAGCGACCGTATAAGTTGTATAACTTCTGCGACTATGGGCGCGGAAGTGGCTCGCGAAAACCAGCTTGTTTTATGAAAGTCCAATTACACAGAGTTCGCCACGATCGTTGCACGGTACCGTAACTATCAAATAAGGAATCTCGCAGCTGTCTGAACCTGAACATACGGCCAGCAGGAGAGAAGGCGAATCTCGGAGGACGTGCCACATTATGGGTGTGCGTAACAAGAGGCAGCAAAGGTGAACGTAAAATGTACAATCGGAGACAGGCCCGCGCATAGACTAATCAAGGTACAGACGCCTTCCTTCTGTGTTGTGCATATTATGTTACTTATGTGCTTATTTTGTTTCTGTGATGTATGTTGTTGGTATAATAAATGTCTTTCTTCTTCTTCTTTTTCTTCTTCAACTACAGCTCAGCTCCAGTTTTTTTTATGTAGCCTATATATGTCCCACTGCAGCGCACAGGCCTTCTCCCGGAGAGAGAGCACGGGCATAATTACCACGCGTGCCCACCGCGGATTGGCAATTTCAAGCTTTGACGTATGTGAACACCTTAGACACTCAGGTTTCCTCACGACGTTTTCCGTCACGGTTAGCGAATGGTATCGCTACTAAAACTTCACAAATGTACGTAACTTACAAAACGAAGTCATTGGCACATGCCGGCATTTGAACACACGACCTTCCGAATGTAAGGCCTACCGCTCCGTTGCTACACAAGATCGCAATATCTAATCCTAATAGGGATAACACTACAAAGACATACATATTACAGGTGATACGAAACCCGCACAATGAGGCAGGAAGAATGACGCCAAAACAAAAATAAGGGATGAAGGGATGAGTGGATGTACACGCAGTGGATATCGCGGACCTTTATCCACCATTTTTTTCCCGCTGCCTTGTTCTCCACTACAAATACGGCCCAAAGGCAGCGGCTAACATAGTAACATAGGACATTGACATTCGGCAAACGGAATGTGATTTTTTTACGTTGAAATAAACTATTGATTTCTGATTTCCATGACTTCCAAATGCTTGAACTGATTTAGAAGTGTATGGTATTTGAATCGTACGTCAACCTGGTTAACACCATCGTCATCATCATAAGCAGCCTATATACGTCCCACTGTAGGGCACAGGCCTTCTCTCAGAGAGAGAGAATGGGCTTAATCACCACGCGTGCCCCCCGCTGATTGGCGATTTCAAGCGCTGAGGTGTGTGAACGATGTTTTCCTTCACAGTTAGCTAGTAGTATTGCTACTACATATAACTTCATATAACTTAGAAAGAAAAGTCATACGTACATGCCCGCACTGGGAATCGAACCTGGGTCTCCCGCTTCCGAGTCCAATGTTCTACCCACTAGGCTGCCACCGCTGGTTAACATAGCGTCTTAATATGAGACGTCAGTAGTGTGGCAGAACATACGAAACATTCACGTATCTGCAATTGTTTAGCTAAACTGGGCTTGTCACAGAACCGTATTCTCTTCTCTATTCTTCACAAATGAATAACAAATCAGTTTTCCGGACAAAGGAGCAGAGTCTTGTTGATTTCCGAAGAATAGTGATCAAAATACGGTTTTACCGACGCGAATAAAGTCTAATAAAAACCGGCCAAGTGCGAGTCGGACTCCCGCGCGTAGGGAAACCCACGCCCGTACCATTGTACAACATCTGTACAACATTTGAATGTTTCAAGCGTCTACCGGTTGCCGTTATTAATATCGAAAAAAAAAGCCAAAAAATCACATTTTTTTTTATGGGATCCCGCCTAAATATTTATTTTATTCTGTTTTTACTATTTGTTGTTATAGCGGCAACAGAAATACATCATC
Organism: Yponomeuta cagnagella; assembly: GCA_947310995.1. Lineage (NCBI taxonomy): Eukaryota > Metazoa > Arthropoda > Insecta > Lepidoptera > Yponomeutidae > Yponomeuta > Yponomeuta cagnagella. Next base: position 3,794,302 of record OX371292.1, on the reverse strand, counting down.
CAATTGTCTAACTATCACGGTTCATGAGATACATCTTAGTGACAGACGGACCGACGGTCGGACGGACAGCGGAGTCTTAGTAATAGGGTCCCGTACCCTTTGGGCCCCTAAAAGTTATAGCAAAGTTTTAGCTACAAAATAGAACAATCGTGAGGGATCACTTCCTCAGCACAACGCTGAGTCAGCTGCCTTTTGTGGCAACGTAGATACACCACAGGCTACATCTGTGGTCCTGTTTTATTTATTCGTTTTGTCCGTTGTGTATTTAGTTTTCTTTCTGTTGTTGTGCATATTATGTTACTTATGTGCTTATTTTGTTTCTGTGATGTATCTTGTTGGTATAATAAATGTCTTTCTATTTCTTCTTCTTCTTGATTTTTTTTTTATTTTCCTTTACACTACAGCCTTAACAGGCAGTCGGGTTTTAATGCAACTGTCTTTATATATTTTTTTCGTGGCTTCCTCCACGCTTTGGGATTGCGTCTCTGGCTTTTTATCCCTTACAGTTCTACGGCGGTTGTATTTGACTAAGCGGAGTCGTTTCGCGCAGGCCCGTGGCTAGATGGTATCGCACAAATTGCACACACACCCCCTTTACACGCGCAACACAGAGATGATAAGGGGTGGATGCGGTATGTAAGTACCTAGCGTAGAAACAACACAATCGTCGACAACACAACTTTTACACTCGTGATTCTCTCAGTTGCGATACGGGCGATTTTAGAAGGAAACACGAAGAGGATAGGATAACATAACTATTGTAAAATAAATATGATATCACTTCTGGTGCCGTCTCAGATCATATTTGTCATAAATAAAATAAATAAAAACCGACTTCGAAACACTACAGCACTAAAAACACAGAAATCATTTAAAGTTTTAAACGAACCTTTTCCTTTTAATTCCTCCTTTTTTGAAGTCGGTTCCAATAAATTCATTTAGGGTTACTAAAAATATTAGAATGTACGAACGCGAGAGATCCAAAGAGAGTAAAAGCTCTTCATAAATTATATCACCACCTACTTCATTTTGGTCTGCCCAAAAACGCCAAATAAATACCTCATCCGAAATGCCCCATAATTTATTTTAACATCCTTGGGCAGAGCACCGCGCACAATAACAAAGCGTCAAAAGAAAAAAAAAAACAATGGCTGGTGAAAAAAAAAAACGCCGCAAAGGTGTTCAAGTTAATGACAGTGTTTTAGGTGAAAAAATGTAGACGAATGACGTCAGGTTTGCCGCCAAATGTAGGTGGCGCATTATCTAACCCTCAGAGCATTTGAGATATCTGTGGTGTAACCTGATATTTTTAAGTGCCGTTTCAATGGAAGTTCTGCACTACGTAATTTATGTCGGCATCTTTCATAAGCTTACATTACGGTCGAATATGCTACAAAGCCAATACCTAAAGCTTAATGAGCTGTCAACTGCAGCTGCTGTCATAAGCAGGAAAAGCCTGAACTCCACTGACTTCGATCTTGGTGTCCCGCCGCAACAGACCAATTTCAATGATCGCCTTACTAAAGAAAACAGGCTGTCGCGATTCGCGATGCCCCCCCGCATCCTAACCAAACATATTGACACAAACATCACCGACAATAATTATTTCAGTAGACTCCCGCAAGAAAAATAAATGATCCTTTAAAAAGTCCCATGACTCGCGCAGTTCCTATACCTACTATATCAATAGGCATTGTTCACCCCAATTTTTTATTCTAGAAATAAAAAATATAGATTAATATAAGAAACTAATTTGAATATTTTCATAATATTCGATGTGATTATTTTTTTATTAATTATTTCTGATAGCTTAGTAAGTATGACGTCACCACTTGCATAATTATGTACGTTCCTTTGCCTTTTTTCATGCTTTTTAAAAATAAAAATATGTTGACGTTTGACAATGACAAACAAATGTCAGTCAGTGTCAACTACTTACCAATATTTTCTTTTCTAATCATATTGCCCATAACCAAGAATTGAATTGAATTGATTTTTTCATGTAAATAACAAACTAGAGCCACGATCGTAATAATTATTCAAATTAATCGAATATTTGGTGAGAATTGAGGTTATCTTCACTGTATTGACGCTTCTGACAGTTGTTGAACGAACGAATGTATTTATTTTTTATATTCGAAGGCAATGGAAATACCGCATTAGAGCCAACGATGACGTAATTGAAGGACAAATGAAGGTTATAATTTTTTTGCGGTAAATATTAATAATCCGTTTTAATTTTACTTATTTAAACCCCTAATAGTAATCAGTATCCCTATTCCTCGAAATGGTTTTCACTTTACGACAGTCGATGTCTCCCTGAACAATGCCCATTGGCAGTATGAACTCATATACGTTAGAACAAATGGAATATTGTCTACCATTTTTCTATTGTTATCATTATTTTATCGGTCTATACGGCTCGGTGCCAATCCTTGATAAACTATGCATCACAGCTTGGAGGGTAGTGCAGCTAAGACCTCGCTGAAACAGGTCGAATGTGCGCAAAGAGCCATTTTAAAGGTAATGCTTCTGAAACCTTTCAGATTCCCGACCAGTACGCTCTACAAGGAGGTTGGGGTCTTGACAGTACGACAGCTGTATGTATTAAGAGTCACTCTTGTGTCCACAAAAAATATATATTCTAGACCGAATACGAAAGTCAATCAAAAAACGGATACACAGAGCTAAAACAATCTCCGTTAAAACATAATTGACAAAACGGTTCAGTACGTTCCCCTTTCCTCAACAGAGTTTTGGCACATTGTCACATCAAAATAAGTAAGCCGCATGAAGTCAAACATAATATAGGAAAGAAATGGCTAATTACCCTCAGTTAATAACGATGATACAGAGACTATGCTGTTAACACGCACATAGAGACTCAAACTATCGCGCAATACTTTTACAACAAAGCGTATCTATCACGCACGCACGCACGCAGGCACACACGCACGCTAGCACACACACAGACACACACACACGCACGCCTAATTTATTATTATTTCCTTTAACACAATATTTTTTTTGTCAGTACCAATAGAGGCTCTCTGAAACTATTATATAAGCTAAACATAGTAGAGCGCCTGCGATACAGATTTCCCCACTGCAGGGCTCAATGCTTACTGTATGTTGTTGTCCGTATTATTCTGTATTCTAATTGGATATTCTGTATTTGTACTGTAATAATAATAACATCCACACAACACAATCACTTGTCCTGATCCCAAACTAGAATACCCTGTGCTATGGTAACCAGGCAGGGACATCACAAACATGGAAAAATACACCCAGACCGAGGCCTTGTGTACAGATGTACGGCGACCCCCCAGTGGAAATCGAACCCACGATCTCCGGCACGGTAATCAGAGGTGATACCGCTAGAAAGTAAAGTTATCTGAGCCTATCGTAGAATGAAAGAAATATTCAGATTACTACCGAAGCGTGAGTATGATAGATAACAAATGCAAAAACAACTAGGTCAGCTAAAACTGTCGCTAGCATGTACCCGTCTAAAGAAATGAGTATGCGACAGTGACGTCATAGACTCTGTTGTCTTGGAATGAGAGTGGAGCTCAGTGGAATTGCTCATTAAATGATTATGTTACGTACAGGTTATTAGCTACACGTGTTTTGAAATAAAGCGAACTGCTTTATTTCAAAACACGTGTAGCTACTGAACTTTTGAACTCGTGAACTTTTTTACTAGGCATAGAAATTATACCACTGCTAAGTAAATACGAAAAAGTTTCAAGTTCTCATTTTTTTTTCATACAAATTGACTGCGTCGAATGCAATCTTAATATTGTATGAAAATTACAAAATAAAATTCTAAACCTTTACTTACACATTGGAAGTGTTTTAGTAATGTAATTGACACAGAAGTAACAGTTTTCCGGCTTTGCGTCGTATCAAGAACACGTTGTGTTCTACATTACGTAGTCAACCATCCGAAAGCCATCTCCGACTTACCTGAAAATAAAAAAGGGACTGATTAATAAAGAGCCATAATTAATAAAGAGCCGTGGCCTCCCAAACGATGTTACATTTGTCTTTCACGCGTGTTCTTTTCCTGCGCTCGGAGGCCACGAAACCAGCGTTTACAAACCAAGCACGGACATTTTTTTATAACATGACAGTTCTTGTGTGTATTTCTAGAAATCACAAACACATTTTCTATCTTCATATACATTATGCTTAGTACTTTCTATTGACTTACGATGCTCATACATGGTTGTAAAAAAAGGGTCTAATAAATTAAATTGAATAATAAACGTAAATTTAGATTGTTAATGTACCTAATGTCATTATTATTTATGTAAACGAAATATTAATTCTAATTACGAAATTGATATGCCACTATCGGTAAAATTACACTTGTACTATTATCTTTATACACATGACATTATACGGTACTGTCATTTATTGCAATAAAATTGAAAATTAATTTGAATTATTGAATTATTATCAGGTAAACTTAAACGTAGGTAAACGTCGGAAATTAAGTTTCCTTAGTAAATAATCGTGATGAGACCCGTCTAATGTACAACTATTATGCTAAGAACTCGTGTGTGTAAAGTTGCACCGGCCTTATTAAAACACCTATATAATCATTTTGAATTAAACGCGTTCTATTCCACAGTTTCTCGCCAAGCAGAGTGTATAATTTCATGTAGCTATGATTCCTCAACCACAGTTTTGTTTACTTAAAGTTTTTTTTTGCCGGTCAAGTCAGACTTTTTCTAAGCTGGAAGTAAAGTTGATTGGAGTGTGTTGCCGACCGACCAACCAACCTTTTTTATTTGTCTTTCTCCTTGACATGGTTCCTTTTCAATTTTTAAAATATTAGACATAATAATATAGAAAAAGTATAAAAGAAGTAAAAACATAAAAAAGGTTGGTTGGTCGGTCGGCAACAGAGTGACTAAATGATAATTTATGTGAGTGGGTATCTAAAGGTGGAGACTTATTAAGCATAGCATAGCTCGTATATAAGAATCTTCTTATTTGAAATCGTTCGTTCCATGGCACCCGAAAACAGTCTAGCATTAATAATAACATCGTTACAAACTATTAAGTTGCGTTCAAAAATAATATCCCCGCTGCGCGCGTTCAGAAACCATTTAATGAGTACACATTCATCATAGATATGTTGTTGAATAGAGCATAGTGATATATTCCGGAAACCGCCATTAACTCCGCTTTTACAGCGGAATACGCAAAGGACTCATGGGCGCAACCAAGTTCGTTATTTCTTTTTTCTCGTTAGAAAACTGCATAGGATGTTCGAAATTTGAAATTTAATTAAATGAACGTCACTGTCACACTTCTGATTTACTCATGAATACCTTATTTAAATACAACATTTATCGTATGTGTTACTATTATTCAAGGTAAATAAAATATATAATGAATAATTAACACACAGTAAAATTAAGTGATTTAATTATTTTACTGCGCTAAGTGAGGCATTTAAAAAAATACATTGCATAAAATTATAAAACCTCACGCCTGTATCGCGAACACATTTCCTACGATCCTGACAAACGTTTTCCACAGAAATAGGACAAAACCAATGATCAATATTTTAATAGTTGATGCATGCGCGCACACCGGTTTCGGTTTTAATTTAATTATTTTTTTATAATTATGTCTACCACTATATATATTTTTTAATTATAATCATAGAGTTAATAATTAAAAATTATAAATTTCAAACCGAAACCGGCGTGCGGTTTCCAAATAATTCAGCAGTGACAATATTTATAATAACGATTTTTTTTATTTTTATTATTATTATTATTCTCTTTATTTATTTTCATAACTTAGAATAGGTTTATAAAATCAATATAAGAAGTAAAAAATAAAAAAAAATACAAAATATATTAACTTTATACAAACCTATCCTAGTTGGCCGCCGGCAACGGAGCTAGGCTCAAGCTACCGGTGGTTAGGGTCGCAGAGAGAGAAACCTCCGGATGATGCGCGCCGTGTCTAAGAGCACCACCCTTCTGTATCTGCCCCTTGATCCAGCCATCTAGCGAGAGAGCTTTAAGATGTTGGTCAAGACTCTTCGCTATGAGACCGTTCGCCGATACGACTATCGGGACAATGGTTGTCGAGTCCACAACCCACAACACATATTATTATTATTATTATTAAATAAACAAATTACAATCACAAACTAAAATTAACAAGAGTTTTACAAAGAGCGGGTAGATGTGAAACTGAGATCCCCACCCTAAGTAAGCATGTGTTTAGGGTTTCAGATATTATGGGTATGACTCACACCGCAGGGTTCTTAAACGTTTGCTCTATTCAGATTAGTGACACGGTAGTGTCAATAGTAAGAAAGAGTGAACCGCGTCCTAGTGCCCCAGGTTCGCATTCATCACGTCCGTAGTGGGAGAGGACGCTCGTCTGTTTTCGGCCTTCGATTTTTCGACCGATTTATTTCTGAGCCAGCTAGCTAAACGGATAAGGGTTGGGCATCGAAAACATGTGCCGGAACAAAATATTGCTAGGTATCTATGGTGAGCAGTGGCATTTTGGTACCGCTTTTACAGCGCTTGTGCTCATTGGATATGTTGATAATAAAAAAAACCGGTCAAGTGGGAGTCGGACTCGCGCTAGAAGGGTTCCGTACCATTCATTAGACAAAAAGATCGAGAAAAAACGGCAAAAAAGTCACGTTTAATAACCCTGCTTCAACATTTATTTTATTTTAATTTTATTACCTATTTATTTTTGAAGCGAGTATAGAACTAAATATTCTGTGAATATTTCAAGTGTCTAAAAATCGAGCAAAGAATGGCAAAAAAAGTTTTGTTGTATGGGAGCCCCCCTTAAATATTTCTTTTATTCGGTTTTTACTATTTGCTGTTATAGCAGTAATAGAAATACATCATCTGTGAAAAGTTCAACTACCTAGCTATCGCGGTTCAAGAGATACAGCCTGGTGACAGACAGACAGACAGACAGACGGACAGTGAATACTTAGTAATAGGGTCCCGTTTGGCACCCTTCGGGTACGGAACCCTAACAATAAAAAACAGCAACAAACGATTGATCGACATCAACAAACCGGTGATGTCTTTAGCCCCTTTACCACCGATTATTTAAGCTGCATTTGAGAAGTGTTTTTAAAAATAAGACTGCTTGTGTTAATCTGTTAACCAAGTTTTGTCTAATTCTCAAGTCGGCGTCTCACTTGGCCACTCGTATTTGGCAAAATGCGTTGATATTTGGCAAATGCCTATAGCCGGGTTTTCTGACGAATTTTCAGCACAGTACAAATACGCGAATACGGATAGCTAAGTGAAGCCCCAGTCAAATTGGTCTAATTTTGACCTTTAGCGCCACAAAACGCGTGACTCGTGCCATCGTTCTACCCATGCTGGCTTGAGTTTTAGTATGATTGACAAAATTCACTGATTGTTGCATGCGTGACCTAGTTAGTTCTAGTTAGACCTGAGATTTCCGCACTTAGCCCTATAGTTGGGCCATTGGGCCAAGCGCCAAGATATTATTATGTAAACACCTCAGACACTAGGGTTTCCTCACGATGTTTTCCTTCACGGTTAGCGTGTCTTATTGGTACTACCATTTCACAAATGTACGTAACTAAAACAAAGTCATTGGTACATGCAGGCCCCTCTTTCCCACTGGGCACTCTGGGCACGTGCCCAGGGCCCCGCAATCGATAGGGGCTCCCTTGATCCTGCCAGACCACCAAACGATAACAGATTTTTCTTGAGCAAGTACATACAAATATCTACTTTCTTGTTCTAATCTAACAAAATAGTGTTCTGTCAAGGTTGTAGGGGCCCCATTATCGTAATGTGCCCAGGGCCTCCAATAGGTTAAAGACGGCCCTGGGTACATGCCAGGATTCGTACTCAGGACCTCCCGAATGAGAAGCCGGCGTTCTACCGCTTCGCTATACATTCAAAGCCACTCTGTGAGTTGACTATGTCGTCGCCTAGGCGACACGCCGCACGGTTATTGTACCCATAAAGAGTCTTGCAAGGCTTCTTCATTAAGGTTTATGGGAAGGGGGTAGGTAGGGGCAATGCCTCATTTTAGGGTGTAGCTAAGTTCACTCCACAATTGGGTATTTGACAAAATATCAAATGAGTTACTTTTAAAATGGAATTTTGTATGAAAATACTTGCTTGTGACGTCACAATTCAGAGCACTCTTTTTATGTTTAATCTATTTAAAAATTGTAATAACTAGTGATTGACTAAATGAGATACGTTTTCCGAGATATTTTGTAATTTTTGTTTTAATCGAGCATATGAAATAATTTATTTTTGATCGTGTCAAATACCGTATTAGTGGAGTTTCTTTGTTAGTATCTTACACCACCAAACGCGATTAGATTTTGCGGCTACCATACAATCAATTAATCAATCAATCAATCAATATATTCATTTGTGAACATAGGTGTGTTTACAGAAAGGTCTTACAGTGTATTTTAGAGCGCTATGTTCTACCCAAAACGAATGTAGGTATATACAAATATGTTTAAGCAGTACAATAAAGAAGTTTAAGAAACATGTTTTTAATGTAGATAATCAATAAAAAAATTGGGTTTGATATTAATTTTTTTCAGTCAATCTGTTCGGAGATTATTCGGTTTGTTCACAAATTGCGTAGCCCAAAAATCTTCATATTTAATTAGTTTCATTACTACGACAAAATCGTCTCGGAATGTTTCAAAGGTTTTTTTTTCAGGATTTGTTGCAGTTACCGGTTATTGGTTATGTATGTATGTTATTCTTTGTTCTTTATGTGTGTGCTCTTTCATTAATCCTTACTAATATTATAAATGCGAAAATTTGTATGTATGGATGGACGTTTGTTACTCTTTCACGCAAAAACATCTGAATGGTCCGGATGAAATTTTGCACAGAGATAGATTGGATTAGCACATAGGCTATTTTTATCCCGGAAAAATACACATCAAAATTACCACGCGAACGAGGTCGCGGGCAACAGCTAGTATACAATATATCGTTCCATTCTTAACACTAGAATTTGTATGCCTTCATTTCTTATCTACTTTATACTTTTACATTGTAACTTTTTTTATGTTTCTTGTTTTCTTGTTTAATATTTTTTTGTCCATTCTGTTCCATTAAAAAGTCAACCTTACCTTGCCATCCGTATCAACGAACTCTGACCTACGTCCTAATCGCAGCCGCCACTATGAGTCGTCATCATCATCATCATCATTCAGCCACAAGAAGTCCACTGCTGGACATAGGCCTCCTTCATGGATTTCCAAAAAGACCGGTTGGAAGCGGCCTGTATCCAGCGCCTTCCTGCCACTTGGATGAGGTCATCTGTCCATCTTGTGGCTGGTCGTCCTACGCTGCGCTTGTCTCCATTCGAGAACTTTTCGGCCCCATCGGCCGACAGTTCTGCGTGCTATGTGCCCCGCCCACTGCCACTTCAACTTACTAATCCGCTGGGCTATGTCGACGACTTTCGTTCGTCTACGGATCTCATCATTTCTGATTCGATCTCGTAGAGAAATTCCGAGCATAGCCCTTTCCATAGCTCGTTGCGTGACCTTGAGCCTTCTTATGAGGCCCATAGTGAGAGATCACGTTTCAGTGCCATAAGTCATCACTGGTAAAACACACTGGTTGTATAATTTTGTCTTGAGCGTCTATGAGTCGTAGGCAAATGTAAAAAAATATTTGAATAAAACGTTTTGTACGTCTCTAACCGTAACTATTAAGTTTCCTGGCTCATTTAGGCTAATGTAGAGTTAAGTAGGACCCCAACCGCACCGTCTAAAGGTAAAGTGTTGGCCCTAATTGGGGCTGCATTAAAGTTGATCCCCATATAACATGATTTATGCAACGTTCGTGCGAACACCCCTTAACTATATGAAAGGTTAAGATAACTTGACATTTTTCATGCCTCGCATAATTTAGAAAAGTGCCTAAAAAGTTAAATGGGAGCGGGTTTTTGTGGAGTAATCTGCTGGGAATTTCCCCAAGGCGACTGAAAATTTCCAGCAGTTTTTAAGGCTGGCTTTAATAAGGTTAGGTAGTTAGGTACAGTCCGCAGCACGCCAACCTTCATATGTTAGTGCATAGTCGTAACCGTAATGTACTGGATTCTATCACTAATGGAACTAATTAAGTGGACGGCAAAGTAAATATTTGATCAGCAAAAATGTCACCCGAAGCAGATAAATAAATTAGTAGCAACACGTTGTCAGCAAACAAATGAAACATTTCAGCAAATTCATTAATCAAATTTTAATACAATAAGCTCCTCGTCCTGACCTTGAAAATAACAATAGAAATCTATTGTTATTTTCAAGGTCAGCACTGAGGAGGTTAAATTAGGAAGCTGATAAATTTGGAATTTTATGCTGGTAAATTTTTGATTAGGACGTCCACCAGCTCGCTGGACCAACGATCTGAGGCAGATGAGGATGGAAGAGGACAGAAGAAAGTGGCATGCCTTGTTGGAGGCCTACGTCCGGCAGTGGACAAGTGCGGGCTGATTGATTGATGGTGATTAATTTGGAATTGTCTCCTTTTAATTTCGTGTTTTTTCTGCTGCTTCATTAAATTATGTTGATGCTCAAATTAGTATTTTCTGCCGACTACTGGTTGCCATTAGTTGACCTTTTGGCCAATATTTCTTGCTGATCGGTTGAACACCACATCGTTGAAATTGGCAATGTTTTTCTTTTCGAACCCTGTGCTCGTTTTCTCATTTTGGCGGATGCGCGTCATAAAAGCGTCAAAATACTCAAAATTAATGGCATGCTGCGAAACGCGCGACAAACACAGGCGCGCGTTCTCATGCTACGAGCACTGGTTTATCGTAGGTATTGTACCTACTAAGAATCTTTACTGTTGATCTGCATAAATGGTTAAGACTTTAGAAAGATTCGCATTTAGAAGTTAATTCTAATTTGAATAAAAGTTCTTAAATGCATTTAGAAGGTGTGCTGCCAGTATAATTAAAATAGTTAAGTAGTTTTGTTCAACAAAAGCTTTTCAACAAAAACCTATTCAGTATCGCAATATTTACAAGTTTCTTTTATAACTTTGATATTTAAAAATTAAGTTGGTAAAAATACCCCTTAGGTAATTTTAACGAAACTTTCATAATACATATTTATTAAGAACTTTAAATTAAGTTTTCGTTTGATTTAATGTTCTCGATCCCCTAACTCGCAGTAATCTTTCACAATTTTAAGGACGATTTCCATCGCTCCGTCGCAAAATGTCCATTTCGCAGAAAGTCCACCGTTCGCAAAATGGCCACCTCAAAATGTCTCTTTCGAAAAATAACCTTTTCATAAAATGTCCACTTGTAGACATCGTTTTCTAAAGAGTTTGCGAAAGGGACATTTTGCGAAAAAGACATTATGCGAAGTGGACATTTTGCAAAACTGACATTCTGCGAAAAGGATATTCAGAGAAGTGGCCATTTTGCGAACGGTGGACATTTTGCAAAAAAAGACATTATGCTATGCGAAGTGGACGTTTTCATTCATTTCAATTCCACTCCAAAAAAAAAACTTTGTCTAAAGTGTTCTTAAACAAAACAGACGAGCGATCCAGGCTTTAGGGCCGGTATGCCGGGACTCCAACATTATAGTAAAATATGAGTGTATTTTTTGCTTGAAAATAAAGCCACGGTAATTTTAGTTTTGGCTATCCTACACTTCGTTTTTGATAACAAGAATTGGCTACTCAAATTAAGAACTGCTCACGCCATGTTCCTCTATTTTTTGGTAGAGAAACATAGCGTCAGAAATTCTTAATTTCAGTGAATATTTTATACTGGATATCCATTACGGTTCAAGAGAAACAGCACTTTACAGGACAGACAGACAAACACATACGTCGCATACGTAAGACATACGTCGCAGGCTTAATAATAGGGTCCAATTGGCACACTTCGGGTAATACCCCAAAAAATGGAAAAGGTACACCGCCTACTTCTCTACCCCGTTCAGGTCCCAAAATATGGGAGAAGGCAATTCCAGATAGCGACGTAAACCGACGTTATCATTTACTTACGAGTGCCACCGAAAATAAACTTTTCCGCAACAAGAAGTCCTAATTTTCAGCATCCAAGCTAAACGTGTTGTTATTTTATTCAAAGAAGGTATAGCCAAAAGCAATGCGGATCATAAGGTTTAGAAGACAAAAAGTACTTGGATGCTAAAGCTAGGTATATAATGCCCGACAGATAGTTGGAGTTAGTGTTTGGTTTGGAGGTTCTTTTTCTGCAAAATGATCTAGATTTTGAAATGGTACCTGTAATCACATTTTATGTGTTATTTTGAATAAAAACACTTTGAAATTATCAAATTTGAGTCCACGCAGTCGGGATGTGTTAGCTATTTTTTATTTGTCAATCTGACTAAGCTAAAGTTTGAAAGCTTTCTAAGGCCAATGAAACCCTAGATAGGTCCATGCGATTTCGAAGTCATTTGTTCGAGTTATTTGTCGGCCGTGTGGCGCCAGATTAAGAATAGCGTCACTCCATTTCCTTCCGTGTATGTCGTAGAAGGCGATTAAAGAAATAAATTACCAGGAGACGGGCAGCAGCGTCTTTCTGAGATTCCAACCGCATACTGCGATCGCGAACCCGCCTGCCAAGCGTGGCGATTATGGCAAAACCCTTCATGGTTAGTAAAACCAGGAGGGAGGCCTATGTCCTGCAGTGGGTGTCGAATGGCTAATGATGATGATGATTTGTCGGCCATTATTATACCTAATTTATTTTAAAAGAGCTGTAACATATGTAAAGTTCTATGAATGAAAATAGACAATTAAGTACTATTATCTATACCTGCATTTTTTCCACTGGAAATTAAGTAATTTAATATTCCTGCAATTTACTCCCACAAATTTAACCGAAATGGATATTAAATTAAAAATTCTCTAAAGTCGACATCTGAAACATGCCCGAAATTTTGGTTTTTAAAATGAAAATATTGCCTGAAAAGCATACCGTCCAACTTCACCGCCTACATTCATTCAGGTATACACAATAAACGAGCTCTATACAGTTTATGAGTTTACGGACTATATTAAAGTAGCATGAAAACTTTTTGGAGAAGGCATATTAAATACAATTTCAAACAAACTGCAATGAATTTTAACAGTCAATCAGCCAGTATTCGTCCACTGCCGGACATAAGCCACTAAGCACGCCACTTCTTTCTGACCATCCATACTCATCTCAGCTCCGCCAGCCATCTCTAGCAGCCTGAGCTAGCAGGTCCAGCGAGCTTCAATCGAGAACCTTTATACCCCCATCAGCTGTGGGTTCCTTGACAGGTGTAACCAGCCTATTGCCACTGTTGGTTGGTAGCCTCCAATTCGGTGAAATTCGGGTTCCAGTGGTACGCCACTTCTACGTGCTGGACGTAAAACATTGAATGGTCTGATGGGCCTTCAAGTCAGTGCCAAAATGATTTTGTCATGCAGAATATGCAGATCAGAATGTAGAATGTAAATTTTTCAGGATCGTGGCAAGAGGCAAACCCTGGTCTGGTCTGGCGTTTAGGTCAAACAGTCCAGATTTTTTGGCCTGGCAAACCTGGGGGGCAAGGAAAAAAATCATGGCTGAAGAAAACACGGCCGTAACATCAGAAAATGTACCGCGTCATTTGACATGACAGCGTCAAAGGTCTAATTCAGCCGGCAAAGAGAAGAGAGGAATATACAGAGTTGGCGGCCAACCTCCAGTAGTGGAGATGAAGAGCCCTGGGGGAGTGACGCTTGTTTTTTACTCTGGCAACCCTTGAACCTTAGCCCTGTACTATGCGGACCAAATTTTAGCGGAATCCAAACGTTTGCAATACCAATTAGTATGGAATTCGACAGCTAGTCGGTAGCAATCCTTCAGGATTTAGGCGTCCGACCGGTTAAATTTTCATTCCGTTCCGTTCTGAGTACCTTCTCCACTGCACGGTTCTCAGTTGCATGCCGCACGGGCACCCTATTTTAATATCCTCCATCCAAACTGACAAAGGGCTGCAGAAAAAGGGCGAGTCTTTGCAGGTGCGTGGCATTTCGCCTGTCTCCTCGCCTACTGCGAAACGGGGCCGTGAGCAGGTCGGGGCCGTAATTTTGTATTGTATTTGTGTATGAAATTCCACTGGCGCGAGTTCGCACGTAAAACGCACCAAGCTAGAGTAACGCTGAGCTATAACTATGTAACAGGATAATAGTTTATTACGGCAATATTCTCTATTATGTATGTTTATGGCGACGTTGCATATTATATCTACCAGCTGGGAAGGGTGCCACTAGACAAAATCCCAGAGATCTGGAATATTCCTCATTTATTGTCTTATAAAGTTTATACTAACTATTGTCGTACAATCACAATAGCACGAACACATAGATTTAAAATGCAATGAATTAACAGAAAGTAGGCCCTGAATAGTAACGTAACTTTTTTAACCGAGTTACACAGGAGTGGGCTCGCGGGCACACCCACAGATATAGATTTATTTATTTATTCAGTTCGGAGAATCATCAGCTTAAACTTATATTATAACATCGTAATTTAGGCCGACTTGCACCACTTTCTTAAATGTTACTCAAACAGCATTTAACTAAAATACTTCATAGAAAAACCGATGTAGCTTATATACGTCCCACTGCAGAGCACAGCCCTTCTCTCAGACAGAGAAAGTATGCGCTTAATTACCACGCATGCCCACAACAGATTGGAAATTTCAAGCGCTTAGGTATGCAGATTAAATAACGTTGTGGACTGAAAGAGGATCTAGTGACTAGAATTGAGAAAGAAATGTTGCGTTGGTTTGGACATGAGACGATGAAGTTAAAAAGTTTCACGAAACAAACATATCGAGCGAATGTGGGTGGAACGGCCGGCAAGGGGCGTCCCAGGCGTACATACTTCGACCAAATAGGGGATGTATTAGCAAAGGGCAAGATAAAAGTACCCGAAACCGGCGTGCGTGCAACGACTAATGGCTGTGGAGGAAGCGAAAGTGATCTGTCAGGATCGTGGCACGTGGCAGTCCCTGGTCTCTGACTACCCCTCTGGGATACAGGGCGTGAGTTTGTGTATGCATGTACAAGTCAGACACTCAGATTTCCTCACGGTGCATGTTTTCCTCTACGGTTAGCAGATAGATATAAAAAAAATATTTGTGATTATCCCGCTCCGTCGTATTAGGTACAGTCAACTGCGTGTTATGAGTGCAATCTCTATCCGACTTTTACCTTGAGTCCGTCAGTTCAACAGTAAGTAACAGTAGTTTACTACATACATACATAAATTCACGCTGTATCACGGAGGGGCAGGCAGAGACCAGGGTTTGCCAGACGAACGTTTTGTCTAAGATTTTTTCGTAACATCAGAGTTTAATTATCTTCAAGGCGCCAAAACAAAAACAAAATCGCGAAAAAATACCACTTGTTCCATTTTACTTCCGTAAGTGTTAACTTATGGAACAGCTGATAACTTGTCCGCCATTTCGAAGTATTCCCCATAGTAAATGGGAATTTACCGGGATTTTCTCACATTTATGATGTCCTCGCCTGGTTGCCAAAGCCAGGGTATCCCAGTTTGGGGTCAGGACAAGTGATTGTTTTGTGTAGAAGTTATTATAGTTTTTATGTAGATGGAGATTTTGTTATAGCCGGTTCATGAATTCGAATGATTTGTTTTTTATAAATTTATTTATAATTATACATGTTTCTCGAAATAAAATCATTCGCCAAACTGCGTGGCAGTTTGTTGGCCAATTATAGCACACTTCTTATTGTAACTTCTATGTTTGACTATGTTCCGTGCTTATGTTGTACAGGTTAATGGGAATCTCTAAGTTTCACGATCAAACGTTTGCAGACCGGGAATTACCGTGAGTTAGAAAAATTATGGACTTACCGTAAGACAGTAAAATTAGGCAATTACCGTAAGTCAGTAAAATGATGGAATTACCGTAAGTGACCGTATCGATATCGGGCCAAAGTTGAAATTCAATTTGGCTCTGTTTATTAAATTGCCCCGTGCTCTAAGGTTGATTTAAAGCCGGCCATAGAGTTGCGAACTTTCATGAGGATAGAAGTGACGAGTGGAACAAAAATATGTTGCTAAATTAACTGCACATAGTTTCGGTTATTGTTAACTCCGTAGAGAGATTTTACACGGTAAACTATCAACGGTCGAAGTATATCTTACGCACCGTTAGAACAAGGCACATGTCCTCAATCGTAAATTGTCAAGTTCTGTCGTTTCAGAACCAGTAAAATACAAAAGCCGACGCGACGGTGCTGAGTGGATATTATTTTGTACATCATTGTAGAGCACGTATAATCCCCGTATAGGCTACATGAGGATTAGATGTGTGCTGCAATGATTTACAAATCAATTTCAACTCGGCAACGTCAGGTTTTGTTAACTTTATAACTGTTTATATGCGTGCACTCTATTCAGTTACGCTGCAGGCGAATTTTGGTGTGCAATAAAGAGTAAATATGCTTGCGAATTCAGTTTTCATTGTGCAATAAAGAGTTATCTGTTCCAACTATGTGAAGAAACGGGTTGCAGGTTTTTCATGACTTTAAAAACTCATTGCAGTCATCGATAAAATAGTATTTTTTCATAACTTGTTATTTGTTTATATATAATACATCCCAGTGCGGGCATGTACGAGGGGCATGCCAAAAGAAACTAGATACTCAAAAATTATAAAATTTATTCTTTATTACAAGTATCGATCTTTTCAAAGTATTCACCCTGAGCACGTATACACTTTTCCATACGTCTGAACCAATTGGAAAATACCTGTGACCACTCTTCTTTAGATACCTCAGAAATCTCGAAATTATAGGCAACCAGCGCATCTTCTTTGCTTTCAAACCTCTTTCCCTTTAGTTTTTCTTTGATTTTTGGAAATAAGTAAAAATCACAAGGCGCTAGGTCAGGGGAATATGGCGGGTGAGGGAGAATTGACACATTTTTCGAGTTGAAAAAGTCTAGTGTTCTGGCAGACGTGTGCGGCGCCGCATTGTCGTGGTGCCAGAGAAGGTGCCGGATTCCTGACTTCGGTCGCTTGTCACACCAAGCTGATATTACTGTTGGAGCACAAACTGTCACATACCATTCGGAGTTCACCGTTCTTTCATTCTCTAGCACAACAGTAGCAATATGACCCGTTTTGCAGAAAAACGAGGCGACCATTTGTTTCTGTGTGCTTCGTGCACGGCGACATTTCGTTGGAGTTGGCTCGTCTTCAAAGCACCATACAGTCGACTGTCGCTTTGATTCGGGATCATAGTTATATAGCCATGTTTCGTCACCAGTCAGCCACCACCATCATATACGTTTTTTTTTCTCGCCTCCGTTGAATTTATCTATCATGAATAGGCACCAATCCACCCGACGGTTTTTCTGCTCATCGGTAAGTTTGTGCGGCACCCATCTCGAACAACGTTTACGGAGAGAAAGGTGGTCGTGAATTATGGTTTGCATTGCTGCTGATCCAATTCCCAGTTCTCGCTCTAGCTCTACATATGTAATGTATATGTGCCTGTATGTAAATGTATATAAATGTAATGTAATGTAATGTAATTCGTCGGTTTTCGCGAATAAGTTTTTCGACTGCACGAACGTTTTCTTGCGTGACCGCGGTTGGCGGCCGTCCTGTCTTCGCTTCATCTTCGAGACATCCCCGTCCTCTTTTAAATTCAGCAAACCAATTGAATACTGTTGCTCGGGAACAAGCAGACTCACCAAAAGTAGAAGCCAAAAGTTCAAAACATTCTTGAGGCTTTAAACCTTTTTTAAAGTCATAATAAATCATAGCGCGAAAATCACGTCGACTGAGCTCCATTGTTGCAAGTGAATTCCCGCCAGATTCTCGGAAAAATGATGCTCATTCAAATAAAAAATAAATAAAAGAAGTGTGTTCTATATTCAAATATGTCAATAAAAAACCAGCCTATAAGATGGTGTATAGCTTGCCAGTGTCAATTAAATGAGAAAAGAGTATCTAACTTCTATTGGCATGCCCCTTGTACCTACGAATTTGTTTTCTAAGTTATGTACATTTGTGAAGTTATAGTAGCAATACCAATCGCTAACGGTGAAGGAAACCATCGTGAGGAAACCTGAGTGTCTGAGCTATTCACATACCTCAGCGCTCGAAATCGCCAATCGTGCTGATTAAGCCCATTCTCTCCCTGAGAGAAGGCCTGTGCCCTACCGTGGGATGTATATAGGCTGCTGATGTATGTTATGTATATACTTATATATTTGTACATAGTTATATATTTGTTTGTATATTAAACGGGTATAAAAGTGACTTGAGGGTAGACCACCTACCCCCACTACAATAATTGACTGTACCGCAACCGGCAGCTGCAACGTAGCCGAAACGTTGGCAATTAAATTATACATGCGACATGTGTGTGCACTTTCGCGCCTTCACACGTCAATTCAACGACTGTCACCCCCGGTGCCGCCGCCGCTGAGCTGGCTGCTAGACAGAAATGTCTCAAGTACGGCCAGTGGATGAACAGCTACATCTTCGTGCCACTGGCTTTGGAGCCAGTGCCAGCCAGCCAGTGGGGTCTGGGGTTCGCAGGGGAGGGCCTTTGTGAAAGAGATCGGTCGGCGCTTGAGGAACCGAAGTTTTGACAACCGCTCCGGGGCACATCTGATGCAGAGGATCTCCCTTGCTGTGCAGCGCGGCAACGCCGCCAGCATTATGGGGACCTTTGGGTCGGATGTGGCTCGGGGTGGTTTATTCAATTGACAGCTTGTTAATTTTTGGAATTTATTTATTTTGTCATATCTTTCTATTTTTCCTTTTTTGTTAGTAATTGTAATTTTTTTATGAAACTACTGTGGATTCTAATTTTCGAGTTGTAGAATAAGAAATTATACGTAATAAATAATCACGATTAGATCCGATATACATCTAACCGTCGGTAAAACATTTCGCCCGCAGCCTCTCAACACTTTTTTCGCCGACCGTACCACATTTTCTCAGGCCGCCCATTACTCCGCGCCCGCGTCCCATCTGTTTCCCGTTTTTAATCTTTGCACACGCGGCCTCAGGATTGTGCGAATATTTGCGAGCGTGCTTCATTGTTACACCTTCAAGGTTTGGGGTGGTGCTGGGGTTGTCAGATAAAAAAATGTTATTAGTAAAACAAAATATGACTTAAGTACCCTATGATATTCGGGATGACATAAAAATATATGATAAAACAATAACAAGTGTAGCGCTAGTTTATACTTACGCTCCATACCCTGAGGTGCGAGACACACAGATGGGACGTGGGGCGAGGGCGCGGTAAGATGTATAGAGTCACAGACCACAGTCCTTGCTCTGCGGTCGCTCTTCTTGGTCTGTGACTCCATACGTCTTACCGCGCCCTCGCCCCACGTCTCATATGTGTGTCTCGCGCCTAAGAACGCTGAAAGTTTGTGTCCGTTGCACACTGTTTTAAAATTTCAGTAACAGAAAAAGTTACAAGCCACTTAAATTATACAATACATACATACATTCACGCTGTAATCCGGAGGGGTAGGCCTCAGTCTCAATCAATGTAGTATTATTCTTTAATTGGATCGTGGCAAACGAACCCTGCTTGTAAACTTGAGTCATGTTAGTCTTGAGAGTAAGTAGATAACTCGACGGACACAACGAATCGCAACTAAATACGGGCTTAGATGTACCTATCTACCCCTCACCGATCACTAGCAAGCTAAGCTCCTTGACAAAATGCCAACCGGTAAACTGCACCCCGAGTAGACCGACGCCATAGAACTATTATAAGGCATAGAATCGCAGTACAAGCTTCCAAAGTGAGTCAAAAAATTGGTAGCCAAATTGGAATGCTTAGCGTAGTCGGTTGTCAGCGTTGCACTATGTTAGAAATATATTGTTTATAAACAGTTACACCAAATAAGCAATCTAGCGCCATCTATAGTTAATCTATGGTTTACTTTAAATTGTCCGATATGAGGTTGCCTGGAAGAAATTGCTATTAGCAATAAGGCCGCCAATTGTATCTTTTCTTTTGTCATTGCTGTTTCTCTAACATTTTTTCCGGTATACAATAAAGAATATTCTTATCTTATCTTATCGTCTATACTTGCAATCTATGGTTAGTTTGTAATCTCTGGACAATCTTTGTCTACGTTTATTACTTTTTGAAATAAAAGTCTACGCTGTCAGCTTCCACAGAAATACGTTGATTTATTACACTATTAATGCGAATGTGTGCTTACTGTCAACGTCACTACTACAATCCACTTAGGCACACACATGTTTCGTTGAAGTGTGTGTGTGGCCTAGATTGTGAGTGGAATTTTGTTCGACACGCTGTCTCTGCGTGGTTTGTCTATGGCCGACACCCTGTATAACTCCGCAAACATGCTTAGTATAATCTCCTCCGCAGTTATACAGGGAGATTATAAATCAACCCCAAGCCCCATGTACACAGTCTAAACAAAGGCGCGATGAATTTAAACGCGAAACGAGACGGCGATTCGTGCTATTTTAAGCTTTATTACGACCTGGATAGAATTTAATGTTGGCTCGATTATATAAAGTACGTACATAAATTTCGTTACATTCACTTTTCGTCTGTAAACATTTTTTTTAAATACTATAAAAGCTTTGGCCTTTGCATCTATGCAATGAGATGATTTGTACAGCGTTCAGTGGCACCTTCACTCACACTAGATGGGTGAAGGCACCACTCGGACGCTGCAGTGACTGGGACATGTTTTTTTAGATGGAGTAGGCTTGCCCAGCACCTACACCATCCTGACAGCTAACCGTGAAGGAAAACATCGTGAGGAAACCCGCGGCTTGGTTGGCTCCGCACGTATTGACTTGTCTTTCCTGAGGGCTAGGCCGATTAAGCTAAAAACTATAGTATACTAAGTTAAGAAATTTATGATAGGGGTTGATATTTCTCGAGTTAACGAGATAAATGAATGACATACGACGAGCAAACAACTTGATAGACACCAGTAGGTCCCGTACCTATTGTTGGCAATACTACAACATTGATTAGATTAGATTAGATTAATTCTCTTTATTGCACACCATGCATTATAAAGGTACATAAAAAATCTTAAATATCTAAGTTACATAGTATACAACTGGCATAGTGTTCATTGAGTGAATGAAGACGGCTGAGTGAACAATGAATGAATGAATGAACGACTCTTGTTTCTGCTCTCTCGACCCGCGTCCGCCGTCCTTAACGGTGAATATTTGCGTGTCAAATTGTGCAATAAACTGTTTTTTAAATGCCAAAATACACGGCAAGGCCAACCTACTTGAACCCAAGGCGTTTTCATCAACACATACAGTCCAGTGGCCACTATCGTCCCTTAACCTATTTAAAAAAAAATTCTATCAACGGTATGTTAACTTGTAGACAAAAGCTGAATGACATGAAACCTACCAACATCTAATACCTTTAAACGAGCAAATCTTATATATACATATACAGGTCGATTTAGGGTTCCGTTTGAGAAATATTAAGCTTTAAAGCGCAATTCTTTATCAGAGTAGGGCGTTGCCCCCGCCCCTCTCCTGGCTAAACGGTGGATTGTAGAAACGTGAAAAAATTCAGGCGGTTAGCACATATAATGAATTTCAAGGAAAAGTATCATGGCTAAGTAGGCGACCAACTTATAAAAGGAAAATTTCGTACAAATTCCATTGAAAACTCCTTTGATGAAGTTGTTAGTTCTGTAAAGTTGGTTAAAACCCCTTCTACGAAACACTACACTGCGCGTGGCCCGACACGCACTTGGCCGGGTTTTTCTTCACGTCCATTTTAAAGTAAAATTAAACCTCATTTCTATGCTTACCTCCAGGCGAAAGCAAAGGGGCTCATTTGTTTTTCCACGGCATTCTTTTTTCAAATATTTTCTTTTTCTTCTTTTGTTTTTCTGTCTTGCCATGCCTGTCACTTGCATAGACAATGTTATCTTTTCTTCACAGCCATGATGAACGAAAAATAAAATGGATACTATTTTTTCAACGACCATATAATATATTCCCTTAGTAATGTACCTACATAATACGAATTTTCCATCTAAAACAGTCTGTAGCAAATTTTCAGCCTTTCAGCATTTCAATTTAAATAATTAATTTATATTTCGTTTCTATGTGTAGGTTATAGCACGTTGGAAAAAATTAAAGCCAAATACCAAGGCAATAAAAGGTTACGAGACATTCTAGGTTATTCAGAAGGGACAAAATATAGAATAAATAGTAAAGGACGTTTCACAACAATAGGCACTTGAATAAAAGGCAGTCAAAAAAGTCGATTTAAAAAGGGGGGAATTTCGGCGTTTCCGAAAATTAATAACAATCACTAAAAGATTACAGCTCGAACGTTGGTTAGAATAAATCATCAAAGAAAATTGCTCTTTTCTCACTTTTCCAGAGCTTTTTTGCGAGAAAAAGAGAAATAGCCGGCTATCAATATCACAAAAAAGGTTAAATAGTTTCTTTGCCTCAAACTTTCATCATACTTTACGATTAAAAACGTAACTATAAAATTATGAGGGAAGTTGACAATTTGACAACTAACTTATTGCATGGAATTAACATTATCATTATACATTATTGTACACAAAGAAAGATGTATTTACACAAAACATAAGCGTAATACAAACGAGTACATTGGCGAGCTGATAGCAATTTCTCCCAGCCAACAGATCGTCATGAAACGAATACTTATATTAATTTTTTCAGGCTAAAAGTCTGTTACATATATATATAAAGCCTAAAACTCGCTGCAGCGCTTAAAATCGCATATTGCCAGTAGGCATTGGGCACGCGTTGTGATTATGCCCAAACTCTCTTTCTGAGAGAAGGGATTGCCTAGTGTGTATTTAAGTGTTTGTTATGCTATTAAGTTTAATAAGTATTAATAGCTAAAAACTAGCTCAGTTATTGTTCAATCTACTCAACGTTTAATACCTTTTAATGTAGAGCATATGCTAGAGTACACAAGACTTGGCGACTGCCATAGGTACAGCACCCGTAACGTGGACAAACTGTCATCTGTGTCCCACAAGCTTACCAAATCAGGTAAGCTAATTCATGTTATGGGACCGAGAGTGTACAACCGCCTGCCAAGTGATATAATTAATTCAACATCATCGCAATGTTTTAAAATTAAACTGAAAAAGTGGCTTGTCAAGCAAACGATCTACAGCTATGATGGCTGGCTTAATTAGCTAGTCTTATTATTTTGTTACTTTTTCTTACTATTAGTAAGTGGAATTAAATGTAATTTTTCATTGTGTTAATTGTAATTATTTTGATAATTGTAATAATTGTAAATTTTTATTTATTGTATCCGAATTATCAATTGACGTGTAATTAATGATTATGAATAAAGATGTCTATGTCTATGTCTAGGTACAAAGGTGGTACATTAAAGACAAAAAACTCACTTTCACTATCACATTACGGTAGTATTAAGGGTTATTTTAACAACTGTGTACCTACTCCTAATTAGTGCTAATCACATACATACATGAACACACGCCTGTGTTCCGGAGGGGTAGGCAGAGACCGGGGCCTAGATTCTGTTAATGCATTGTAGTAACATGACAACTGCATGAACATGGCGGTTTTCATTTCATGGCTGCTTTAAGTCTACGCGGGCACACCCATCAAACCTTCTAGGCGTCAATGGTACGAAAAAACACGTCACGTGACCCGACAGTGTACCTGTCATTATACTACAATGCACTAACAGAATCGAGGCCCAGGATTTGTCGCGAACCTAACAAACCTCCGTCGCTTCTTCAACATTCGTTCGTCGCTGCATTAGGAAAGTTTGCCAATAACTTTGGCAATGAATCAAAGTACTTCCAAGTACCTAGATTTATAAAAATTCTGATTGATTGGCCGTACCCAATAGAGCAAAAGACTTAACCCATAACGTGTAACAAATGGTCAAGCGCAACACACAATTCAACTTCTACATAAATTTGTTACGCTTGGTAACAAACTGGCTGGAATGGAGCCAAAATTTTGAGACATGGCCGCGGGGTTTTCATTTTAGAATTGTCGCCCTCCCGCGTTATATATGAGTCACTCAACTACTATGTACGCCGTTTTTCACGTTCCATTTTTGAGTTAGCAGTTTTTTTTATTTTGAATTAAATTTACTCCATTCTAAAATAGGTGCAAAAAAAGTTTCAATAACTTTAGCGTTAAAAAGCTCGAAAAAGTCACAATTTTTTAGAGTTCTGCAGTATTTGTTTTTATAACCATTTTCCTACCTGTTCCCTTTACTATTTACAAAATGTCATTGCAGGGAAAATATAAAAATGTGTATGTCTACCAAAGATAATAGTCCCGAAATGTCCTTGACTGGTTATCACATAACAGGGTATTCTATTTTGGGACCAGGAGAAGTGATTGTGTTGTATATTTATACAGTCACATGTGTTTTATTTAATAAAGTACAATCTAATCTAGACAACCGAACGAAAACAGCTCAATTTTATTAATCTCAAACAAAAGCAAGTGTAGATAAAGAATCACCACAGCACTAGCTGCAAACAAAAAAAAAGAAACATTTAATAAAAAAAAAACAATCGAACGCCGCGTTTTTATTTTAATCCCAACCCTCTCGCGACTGCGTGCGACGTTTATGAACGCGTCTGTCAATATTCAATATTCCGTTTTGATATACTCGTTCGGAACACGCGGGCACAGAATAAAATGCGACGTAAAAACATTGGGGCTGTAGCGATGAAACTACGACTCGAGATTGAAAAATGTGTCGTTTAATACGGTTATTGAATTGTGTATATTGAATCAAAAGTCACTTTGATATTGTTCAGGACCGCGATCTTTTTAATGTAATTTAGTACCGGTTTTCAAACTAAGAAATTCGTAGGCACTACATAATTATTATTAACTTAATTCCGGAATCACATAATAGAACTTTTGTCGGAAGAATAACAACCTGGACATTCTTTCGTTAACTTGCATCCTTTATTGCGCGCAAAAATTTTCCAGAATTTATTTAGTTAAAAGAAGACGAAAATGAACATTTATTTACCTACTGCTAAGAGGACTTGTAACTACATAATATAATTAAAACCAGTAACTTAAATATAAATAATTATTCACACTGCCACTATTATCATCTGTCTCTTTACGGTGGATCTGCCCTTCTGCCTGTTTCGCGACTCGGCCTGTACAGTCAACACTAACTGTACATGATTTGTACAAAAAACAACTCTATTCGAATAGAGCTAGAAACATTTTCGTGCCTTTACGTCAGTTCGTATAGCAGTGTACTTTTTTGACGGGATGCATTCGACGTTTCGGCCAAAGTGGCCGTGATGGGTCGCACTGACCCAAATATGCAATTGCAGGGTTGCGAAGCCTAATTTTTTTATGTAGCCTATATACGACCCACTGTTGTCCTACCGCCCTTCTCACAGATCCAGTTTATGGGCTTAATTACCCCGTTGGCAATTTCTAGCGCTGAGGTATTTGAACACCTCAGACACTCAGGTTTCCTCACAATGTTTCCCTTCACCGTTAGCGAGTGGTATTGCTACTAGAACTTCACAAGTGGAAGTAATTTACAAAACACAGTGGTGGCGTTACAAAAAAAACACATTTTTCCTTTGGGCGAGCACATTAATTAGGATTTTGATAGATTCTTGTGGTAGATATTATTTTTGTTCGATATTCGTACTTAAATAGTACACTTTAAGAGCTGTCGCGGTTACCCAAACTAAAGCTGATTGTTCTTCCAATGTTTAATTCAGTCCTAAAGGCTCAAAGGCGAATGAAATTTTCAGTAGGCGAAAATTTTCATAAGTCCGCGTAAGGTAATTTCCCTGAAGGATAGAGATCTCTCGTATGGATGACCTTTTCTGCGTAGGTATACTCTGTTCCGGATCGAGTTTAGCTAGACGTAAACAAACTTTTTTTCCGCGATAATATAACAAGATTCTTTATTGTAAACCGGTTTTTTTTTACAGAAACAACAGTTACACAAGAAAAGACACAATTGACAGCCTTATTGCTAATAGCAATCGATCCGATCAACGACATGAAATAAAAATAGTGTTTGATAAAAGAATAAACCACGCTCTGCTACCAGAAATTTGTTTGATAAAAGAATAAATTACGCTCTGCTATGAAAACATGTTTGATACACAGGCAAAATCGCAATTAATGGCCATCTTGACAAGTGACAGACAGGCAGTGTTGCCAGGTCTGGTTTTACTTTTATTCCGAACAAATAGTATTTCGTGAATCAATGAGATGAATGCATTGTCTAGAACTAGCAAATAACTACAAGATGACATACATTTATGTAAACTCACGCCTGTATCCCGGAGATGCAGGCAGGAATCAGGTTTTACCACTTGCTTCGAGACCGACAAACATGTTTTGCTTCATCAACATTCATTAGTCGCTGCATGCACGCACGCGATGGGCAAGATAAAAAGTACCTGATACTTTTTATCTTGCTCTTCGCTAATACCTACATCCCCTATTCGGTCAAAGTAACCACTAATTATTGTCTAGTGGTGTTCGGGTAGAATATCTCAATTTATGTCATCATCATCAGCCATTCGACGCCCACTGCAGGACATAGGCCTCCTTCGTGGTTTTCATAACCATGAGGGGTTTTGCCATAATCGCCACGCTTGGCAGGCGGGTTGGCGAGCGCAGTATGCGGCTGGAATCTCAGGAAGACGCTGCTGCCCGTCTCCTGGTAATTGCCCTTAGTCGTCTTCTACGACATCCACGGGAGGAAATGGAGTGACGCTATTCTTAATCCGGCGCCACACGGTAATTTAATTGTATTTTATCTACACTAATGTTGTAACATTCTACTTATGTTTTCAATACTTGACTTATAATTACTACTGTTATAGCGCAGACAACAAAAAACTCAATTTAAGCAATTTCACATGATGGTATAATATTCACATCGATATCGTAAAATCTCATTATAACATCGATAAAACGCGACCAACTAGATTGCAGGGCCAATCAGGTTGGTCGCGCTTTATTGAAGCTGCGCTCTCATTGGTTAAATTTTAATGGCGGCAAAACCACTGTGATTATACACGTACGCGTGAATTTAATTTAATAAATTTGTTGTTTGATTAATTGCATTAGTGAAGATAATGTAGTGTATGCAACTGCATATAACACGGGTATTAAAACACTCGTTACTATTATGAAACTCGCTGCGCTCGTTTCATAAACTCACACTCGTGTTTTAATACCCTTCATTATATGACAGTTGCATAAACTACTATTATAAGATTCCTGCAATAACGTGTTTTCTGCTCAACTATACTCTCTCTACAGGACTCTTTCACATTTCGATGTTTTCCCAAAGTAAATGTTCGTATTTATTAGTAGAACGCCCTGTTTCCGAATTATGTGGGGATTTTGCTGTATTATTCTCCTTCTTTTGGTGCCATCTCCTATCGGAGGTCTGCTATCATTGTGGCTACTTTGTCCCGTGATGTTGCGGCTCGGAATAGTTCTATATTTGTCTCTGTATTTGTGGTATACGAGTACGAATAACTACTTGTGCTTCTGTTTTACTGGTCTGAGCTTATGAGGGTTCTGTTACACAAGATAATATAATATGTTGTTGCAATACAAAACATTATAGAGCTTATGAGGGTTTTGTTAAGGCGATATTACACGGTTCAATCACATTGAAGCAAAGGCAATTTAAAAAACGCATTTTGGCAATTTATCTTATAACGATGTCAAGTACTTCTTATGAATAGCTTATAAGTAGTTAAGAGTTCCGTTTCCTGTTTTAGACATATCATTTAAGGTAAACCTGTAACTGGGCCTCATAAATAAATTTAAGCTAAATTTATTTTATAAATTTAAGAGCCTGTTGGATTACTTAATAACAAAAAGAAATAAAGGCATTGAACATTCGACATTGAACGACCTTACCTATTTTACACGGTTCAATCACATTGAAGCCATGCCATTGAAAGGCATAAAATGCGCCCGATCGTTCAAACTCCGTGTTTACACTTTTCAATCGCATTGAATGATTGTATCTATGCGGCAATCGCATTGAAAGCGTTCGCCGAGATTTAGCTTTCAATTAAATTGCGCAATGGCGTTGCAATGTATTCAGATGTTTAGCAAGCAATATTGCACCGAAATTGAACCGTGTAATAGCTTGACATTTCAATGCCATCTTCATAATATCATCTTTACGCCTTGAAGCGATCACATCACGCCATATAAGGTAAAAACATGTCACGTGACCCGGCCGTGAATTTTTTTAAAAATTTATTTATCAATGAGTTAATGTTTCTCGAAAACAAATCATTCACCAAACTACGTGGCAGTTTGTTGGCGAATTAAAGCGCACTTCTTATTTTTTCTCTTATTCTAAGGCTGAATGCTGTCATAGTACAGTCGATAGCACACCAATATTTACATTTTAGTTGCAAAATCACCCGTAAAGTGAGTGAAGGGCACGCGTGTAAAGGTTGATGTACTGTCAGAGCCCCTAACTACGTGCACAAATCCTGAATGATTCTAATCGTCTAACTGTCAAATTCCATATTAATGAGGGCTTTTCAATGACAGCTATCAGTTGAGTTTCATTTAAAAAAACTAGATGGCGCTGCAAGGAAAACAAATGTCATCATACGTCTTAACATTTAATGTTGTACATCGTTATTACTCTGTGATAATCTAAACATCTCTCCTCTCGTCAACGAAACGAGCGAGCAACACGACAGAAACCGCAGAGAAGGTACAGTGATGTCATGTCAATTTTGACATATTATGTGACGTCAGCACCATCTATCGGTAACTTGCGGTGCTGTATTTTTTTTAATGACGCTTTGAAAAGCCCTCATTGCTCTCGCAAACGTCAGGTCTCCGACAGGATTAGGGGCACACAATTGGCCCTCTGAGCGGCAACGAAATTAAATCGACGCGTTCATGCAATTAACACTCTACTAAAACTGTACTGCGGCAGCTGTGACCGTGTGTTTAAGAGTGAATTCGGTTTTGCATCACACGCTCGAGCGCACGCTCGGGTCTAAGATAGGTCCTTGTCGGGGTGTCGCCGTCGACGGAATCGTTGTGGAGGACATCATCATCATCAAAACTGTACTATAATGCAATAAAAACAAAATCGAGACCGTGTCTCCCTACTCCGTAACAGTCTACTGAATTGGACTATCCATTTTGACGTTTCCGAAGTGTTTGACAGTTCAGAATAGGTTCAATCGGACAATTCCATACAACGGCGAAGATACAAATACTACATTTCTTTATTTCAGGAACAGGGTGCATTTGACAGGGGTTGGGGTGGAACTCTAATGTCAAGTATCACAGACCTCAGACTAGAAATCATTTACGCCAAAGTCGGCCGTTTTTGGCGGTAATGCTATCTAGTCCTTGGTTTTGTGCCTCCCGGTCGACGGCCATGTGGCCTAAAAATCTCTATTACCATGATTGAGAGATTGTACTGAAACTTTTTGCAAATACGGTCTGTAAAAACTTTTTCCATTGGTGGCGCTAGTAGGGCTCTATGGAGCCCCTTAAGGAAGCAGTTGCCAGGTCAGGACTTAGAAGGATACACGTAATTGAGTTCCAGGATGCTTCAGGTACTAGGGAGGTATACAGTTCCGGCAATTAGAAGACAAATACCTGAAGCTGCCGCATGCTTGAATGTCTCCGTTCGGTGAGTGGAGAAATAAATTCTGTCCTTGTAGACCTGTAGCTGCCGAGATGACCATTCTAGCTTCCCGTGTAGATAATTTCATTAGGAGTTTTATTGAAAATTCTACCAAATACAGCGTCGCATGGTGCATGCGCCTTCGAGACTACGTTCCGGAACTTTGCAGCTGTCAAGTATGGGATCTAGGTGGGACTTTAAAACGATAAATAAATTTGTTTTAAAAAAAATTATAAACCTATAATATACGTCCCAATGCAGGGTACAGGCCTACTCTCAGAGAGAGAGAGTATGGGCTTAATTACTACGCGAGCCCACCGCGGCTTGGCAATTTCCAATTGGCAAAACCCACGGCCTCCCGAGTGTGCGGCTCTACCACCGCATCAATAAACTTGATGTCACTTGTAAGCGGTGTTAGCCTAGTGGGTAGAACAATGGACTTGTAAAATATTCAATTCAATTCAAATATTTTTATTCATTATAAAAACAGAATGTTCACTTAATGAACGTCAAAGTTGTTAGTTTCACAATTAATGGATTATGTGGAGAAAACGCTAACAAAGAAACTCCACATTTATTCTTTTCAAAACACATTTTAACTTGATTAACAGAGTTTTCAACTTAAAATATTAGTCACGAATGTGTTCAACACTAGTCACAATCGTCCTGAAATTAATATTAATCTACTGTTTAATGCCAAACATCTTTGTCTTCTAAATAATCATTGATGTAGTAAGCCTTTTTGCACAGAATGTGCTTAACACATTTTTTAAACCGCGTTGGAGGTAACTCTAATATATCTTGAGGAATTTTGTTGTAGAACGTTATACAGTAACCTTATACAATAATAACATCATAAAAGGAAAGTGGGGCGGAGGAAGGCCACGGGAAAGCTATTTGGGACAAATTAAAGAGAAGTGGTGCTACAGACGCATGCTTAAAATTAGGTGGTCTCCCAAGGTTACCAACAAGGAGGTTCGAAGGATCAAAGCTGCAGTTATTTGAGGAAAATTATGAGGTAACTTGAGATAGACCTGTCTCCGCCAATTATTGGTCTGGTACGGAACGCCAAAAAACTTAACGGCTTAACTCTAGTTACTGAGCGTCAAATTAACAATATAACTATTACCCATAATTCATAATGAAGCTGCAATAAAATATGACGCAATAAACTCCCGTGCAGGCCAGAACAATAGCGTAATTCGCGTGTTGTGAAGCGTATAATTAGAAATTCAGTCACAGCGGCATATCGGTTTGACAGTTGCAACGTTGCCCACTGACTGGGCGATATTGCTTTTAGGATATTAGTCCGGACTGGTGTGGGAAGCTATGGAAGGTTCGGTCGAGCGGGGACACAAATTTTGCATTTCAAGACAGTAAATTATAAGTTTATTAAATTACTATTGGAGGACCGTGCTCAGTGGCGTGCAATAGGAGAGGCCTATGTCCAGCAGTGGACAAGCGTAGGCCGATAATGATCATGATGAAATTATTATTTATTATAAGCCTTTTAAATTGCGGTTTTTTGAATAAATACTTCTGTTATCTTATCTATCTATCTCATTAGCCTTTACAATTCATTTATTTACTTATACTTTATTCTTCATTGCACACAAAAAATGCATAGATAGCTCCATATAAAACACAAAATTTAAGCGTACTTCTCTCACACGGAGAGAGAGAAATGCAGAGCTCAGTGGACTTCATCACGGTGATCAAGTTGTTCAAATCAAATCAAAATGCTTTTATTCAAAATAGCACACGAACCCTGACTTAATAAACGTTACAAGTAAAACTAGGTGTCCATTTCAAAATCTAGATCATTGTGGAGAAAAAATGGACAAAAAAAAACTTCAAATATGTTCGTTAATTAACAGTTTAAATAATTATGCTAAAATATAGAACTGATGCATTGAAGTGGCTTTAATTCTAGACATCTTTTTCTTTTATGATTATATTCTTTTTGGTGCACTAACCCGTGCTGAGGACAATTTTAAAAACCTATTTAGAGGCTAAAAATTCCACCCACGCCGGGACTTGAACCCGCGACCTTTGTCTCACCGTGCTAGCGCTCTCCCAACCGTGACGTCACAGTTGGCGCGCGATTTGTATGGAGCGTTTGTGGATCTATTAGAATTACTGTACAGTCGGTGCAATGGCACTTTATAGCCAAGATAGTCATAAGGGAGCACATAACCGACGCTCTCCCCAGCCATTACAGTCACCGTGAACGAACCCGGTCGGAAAGAATCATCATCATCACAGCAATGACATATTACATATGAAAAGCCATTTAAACAGTAAGCAGAAGTGGGTGAATAAGATTTTTTTTGTGTTTGTTAATTTGATAATAAAAGAGTGCGATAAAAACGAACATAAGGTTGCGTTCACACTGTTGAAAGTTAAAAGCAAGGAGTTGAACGCAAGTGTGAGTGCATACTAAAAACAAAGACAACGGAAAGTTCTAAGGTTTCAACAATGAAGTATCCCTCAAATGTGGCTACGCGAATTGCCGCGGCGCGTTACTTTATTTAATAACTACTAACAAACATAATTATTGTTTCTCAAGTAAGTGAATCATTGTATTCTTATTGAGAAATAAATTTCTTAAATCACAATCACAAAGCCTTTTAACCTGTAAGATTATGGCCTTAAAACGAACAATTAAAAACCATTGTCATGGTGGCCCGATCGAGCCATTTAGAATTTTACAAATTAATATAACCTCTCCAACGGTATCATAATTTTTATTGCAAATTCTCCATTGTTGCAGACTGACCAAAGCTTGTTTCCACTGTCTGTGGTCCTTTGAATTGGTGTCACGGCCCCGCCCAGGCTCCACATCAAAAACTACGTAACTAAGTCATTTCTATTCACGAACTCGGCATTTGTTTTTCTGGCGACACGTCAACGCCAGTGAAAACAATAAATCATAGAGCAGATAGAAGATAGAATACACAAACAATTTCCCTAGAGGAGGCCCTGCATCGCGTTGTGTGTATAAATGAATTTTGTCGACGATACTCGTTTCTGGGCTGAGGTCGCTACGCGAGACCCGTAAAGGTTCGTTCGGGCTTTTGAATCAAATCAGAACATAGGAACTCGATACAAAATAAAAGTTGTAAGGCAAGTTTTTTAATGAGAATTTAAACTTTGGTAAAATTGCGTGAACAACGACGATCTAACAGAACCGAGACCTTTGGCGGTAACGGAGCAATAAGTAGACGGCAAAGGGCCCGTGGATACCGATGGCAATACCTCGCCATTCCCATCCAGAGTCCAAAAAAGATGGCTTGACGACGAAAAAGCTCATATCTAGCAGTGAGCAAATGTGGACTGATAGAAAGGACTGACTGAGTGAGTGATCGTGTTAAATATTCTCGCCTGACTGGAATCACTTTGACTGTCGGATTTTTTATCAAGTATTGTGTGCAAGTCCCACTGCAGTCCACTCCGGCCATTTTAATTATATTCAATTCAAATATTTTTATTCATTATAAAAACAGAATGTTAACTTAATGAACGTTAAAGTTGTTAGTTTCACAATTAATACATTATGCGAAGAAGAAGCTAACAAAGAAATTCCACATTTATTCTTTTCAAAACACGTTTTAACTTAATGAGCAGAGTTTTCAAATTAAAATATTAGTCATGAATGTGTTGAACACTAGTCACAATCGTCCTGTAACAGTTAACCTGTCAGAGTGTGCTTAACACAGTTTTTAAACCGCGTTGGAGGTAACTTTAATATATCTTGAGGAATCTTATTGTAGAACCTTATACAGTGCCCCATGAAGGATGTATTAACTTTTGCAAGTCCAAATCGTGCAAATGACAATTTGTGTTTATTTCTAGTATGCTAGATACAAAACAATGTTCAAGTACTTCTCATTAGATTCGTACCTATGTTTACGTTCGTTCAAAAGTATCTTAGTAGTAGAATAGCGGTGAGATGTATAGACATATAGGAATTCTAATCTTTGTTTGAAGCCATTCTTTCAGTGATTGATTTGGTATTATGTGAAAACTTCTTTCGTATTTATACGAAAAGAATACAGCTTTTGACTTCATACGTCGCAGAGTACCTATAATAGGGCAAAACCGTTCTCCCAGGGAGAGAGAATTAAATTGGCTTCGGGAAAGTAATATTTTCAGTTTGTCTGCGAGATTTACTCGTTATTGATCGATTTCACTCGAACGCCAGTGCCAATTCGGCACGCGTGATCATTAAGCCCATAGTGTCTCTTTAAGAGAAGGCCCGTGCCCTGCAGTGGTATGTTTCCAGAACTCTCCGAGCCATTTCATATATAAAATTAACCTCGTTACAGCATTAGATGCAGGTAATTCATTCCTCATATCAATTCAAGAAACAAACATCCTTTTTTGTTTACAATAACATTTTTTCATGCTTATTTTTTTATGATGTCTATATACATCCTACTTCAGGGCACAGGCCTTCTCTCGGAGAGAGAGTATGGGCTTAATTGCGTGCCCACCGCGGATATTGCAATTTTAAAGCGCTGCTTACTTGTAGGGGAATTTCATCACTTGCACAGTAAATTCCGTTTAGCCTTGCCGTAAACCACTCCACGTTCGCGGTCCTGCATAGAAGGCACAGTATCCCAGTAACCCAATTGTTCATAATTGAAAGCTTAGTTACACGACGAATACACCGATACGGTTGCCTGCACACACTGAGAGGACATTTCGGAATGTCTTGAGGAGTATTATGTTGTTTCTCAGTCTTACTTACGGTTTCTGGTTTGGAACAATAATGCCGGGTACAGCCGACAGCAGGGCCGCCGTTTCATAAAACTACAATTCACACCTTATTATGACAATTCGATGAACGTAGCGTAGCAGAGTCTTCCTCCTTGTTAATCTGTGAGTTAATCGGTTTTGCAATGTACATTGAATTGTCATAGTGAACCATGAATTAAATTTCTATGAAAAAGGGCCCAGGTCGACCTTTCAAGCACAGTTAATTAAAGAAAGGGACTGGACAACTATTGGCCTCTCGCTCACACAATATTGCCAATATTGCCGTATTACGTGACCGAGAAGCAAATAGTTTTTGACACTTGCAGTACATTTTAGTTGCAAAGTCGCCCGTATGGTAACTGAGTAGAGTTCACACGTGTAAAGGTTGATGTGATGCCGAATGTACAAACCGATTGGCTTTAGTTACCCGTTCGTTCGCATTCGATAAAATCTACGTTTTTAAAAGAGACTTAAATTTCTGACAATGAAAGCACAGTACAAATAAAGAATGCAAACTTACTACAAAATTAAATAAGAGAGTTGCCTACTCGAAGAAATCGTCTAATTATAATATAACCACATGTTAAATAGAGGCAATCAACGTTTTTGTTTGTTGTCTTAAAATATTATTGAAAAAAACAACAGTTGACAGCAGTCAACAGTTTATAAACGTAAGAGAAACCCGATGTTAGTATTTTAGTAACGAAACTCCAATCAGAAACTGGCGGATAGACTATATCCTATATTGTCAGAGCTTTAATCATATTTCTTTGCACATCAAATAAGCGCTCTGAATTGACAAACTTCTCAGTATCAAACGATATTCGTAGGTGGATGGAATTAATGGTGAAATCAATGCCTATCCAGATATTGGAAATCTGGGCTTAAGCCTGAGTGGGTTACTAGGTTACATGATATCATAACCAAGGCAACGTATATTCAGACATTCCCGAATGGATGAGGCTTCTGGTTAGACGCATAATCGACTACATAAAAAGCGGGTGGGGCTGTGGCGGGTTACACTGCCGTTGGATTAACGTGAAAGTAAGCGTTAATTTTTAACTCAAACTGCGTAATAAGGATCTGAGTAATGCCTACTTTGCTCTACTCAACAATATATAATATGAATTTCATACGACACGTAGGTCCAGAGGTGCGGTTTTAGCAAGTAACCCCCTACTAGACTGAAAGACATTTCACATCAAAATCTAGGAGTGTTACTGTAAAGCCCGTAGAGTGGTAATTCTATATTATGATATTATGAAAAATCTTAGACGTAGAGATAGATAAAGATAGATATAGATAGAATACAGTTATATCGATAGATACAGACCAGTGTACAAAGCTATTCGAGCCCCAATACTGATTAGGT
Organism: Yponomeuta cagnagella; assembly: GCA_947310995.1. Lineage (NCBI taxonomy): Eukaryota > Metazoa > Arthropoda > Insecta > Lepidoptera > Yponomeutidae > Yponomeuta > Yponomeuta cagnagella. The sequence continues at coordinate 3,758,413 of OX371292.1, read as the reverse complement.
CTCCTGTAGCCGACTACACAGAGGATGTTGAAAAAGCAATCGTTCCGAATAGTGTTTGCATAATTTAGTGACAGACCTCCGCTGCACAATTCCCTCTGTGCACCCGCAGGCCACTTCGGAACTGGGTCGGAGCAGGACGCCGGTGAAAAAATGTTACTTCCATCTCCTTCTGGCAGAGAAGTCTGAGCGAGTGAGACAGTGTTTGGTGGTCGGTTTGACGTTGCTTTCGAGCACTCGTCTGAGAAAGGGTTGGTAGAGAAACTAGAGATGGTTTAACTTTTGCAGACAGCACTCAGCAAAATGCGACATGGTTTACCTACTTTTGTAAAATTAACTAGTTTTGGTTTCGCAATCATGGAAGCTTATCATATAGGAACAACTGATGTAGATAGATAGATCTAGAGAACACCTTATTGTACATAAACAAGGTATATTTCTTAACCTATGTATCAGGTTTAAGATGATTTGAAAAAAAGATGGTCAGAGTGGAATTTTTTTCCCGCTCTTTTTTTCTCCACTACAATTACGGGCCAAGGGTTACATTGTACATTGACATTCAGTAAACAGAATGTAAATTCTTTACGTTGAAATAATATTTTGATTTGATTTGATTTTCAAAACCTTAAGTCTGCTTTTATCACTGGCTTACATTTTTTATGATTGTTAAACAACGGGTAGTTAGAGGCTTTGTGAGATAATAAAACTTGAGACATATTTTTCACATTTAAGATACATTTTTGACATCATAAACTCAGTTTTTGATAGAGAACAATTGCTACTAAAATAAACATTTTTGGAAGCCACTTTTCTTTATCAAAACCTAGGATATAGGAAACCAAAAATATATTTAGTAAGTCCGTAACTTTATTATACAGCAGCCTCAGGCCACATTTATCAAAAGTATCATCATTACATCATGAAGGGTTTTACCATAATCGCCACGCTTGGCAGGCGGGTTGGCGATCGCAGTATGCGGTTGGAATCTCAGGAAGACGCTGCTGCCCGTCTCCTGGTAATTGATTTCCTTAGTCGCCTTCTACGACATCATCAAAAGTATTCAATTTTTTTTTTACACTCACCTAGTGTCTACGCTGGGATAATTTTTCCCGGTTTTCACATTTAAAGAGGTGCTCTAAACCGGTGCTCAAAAGTTTTATAGGTGCTGACGCTAAAGGCCGAATATTTCACTTCATTCTTCATTTGAAACTAACAACAAATTTGATTCATGCACGCCAACATCGCATATGAGTGGTGTATGGTTACACCTTACGAATGATTTAACGCAAACCACATAGACAGAATACGCAAAGACAGAGCCAGAGGTCGCGAGTTCGAGTCCCGGCATGGGTGGAATTTTTAGCCTCTAAATAGGTTTTTAAAATGGTCCTCAGCACGGGTTAAAGCAACAAAAAAAAAGAATATAAAGACAGAGTGTGTCGAACAAAATTCCGCTCAAAAGCGAGGCGAAACGCACACATTAACACAGGATATGTGTCTAAGCGGATTGTGATAGGTGACGTTCGCAGACACGTTCACATTCGCATTAACAGTGCAACACTTACAACCGGCTACGCTAAGCATGCCAATTTGGCTACCAATTTGTTGCCTCACTGCGGGACTGCGGTTTACCTTACCTTATAATAATTCTACGGCAGCCGATATTCACTGATTTTATAACATTACATTTTATTACTGTGGATATAAATTTATTTTCATGTTGATACAAATGAGCCTTTGCTTTTCGTCTTTTAAAAAATGATGAGTCTATCTCTATCTGTCTCTCGCTCGCCCGTGATATGAGTGAGCAATTTAGTGAAGAGCAAGAAATAAGTACACGGGCAGTTCCATCGTGTGGAAATGTCAAACTGCATGCAAATTGAGAGACGACCAGCGCTTTGCTCGTTTGGTGTGAACGCGTCCCGAGAGGAGTTAGCGCTTTTCTGACTCTGAATTGCGATGGCTTTTTGCGAAATTAGCGAAATGAAGCGCGCTGTTTCAACCGTTTCATCCACTGGTACTAAACTAGACCTGTCAGGAACGGTAGACGTCAAAACAACCTTCATAAGTATCTATCTATAGGTATATCCAGCGAATGTGGGTGGAAGAGCCGGTAAGGGACGTCCCAGGCGGACATACTTGGACCATAATAGGTGTATTAGCAAAGGGCAAGATAAAAAGTAACCGAAAACGGCGTGCGTGCATGCAACGACTAATGAATGTTGAGGAAGCGAAAGTGATCTGTCAGGATCGTGGCAAGAGGCAGTCTCTGGTTCCTGCCTACCCCTCTGGGATACAGGCGTGAGTTTACGTATGTATGTATCTACAGAAAGATACAGAACACTTTATTGTACTTGCACTTTATGTTTTTATAGCGAACTACCGATTTGGTACACAAGCCGGTTTCGGGTACTTTTTATCTCTTATAATTTATAGGATTATTGGGACAAATTAACACATCACAAGAAATAAAAGCATAACAAGTCACATAAAAAAAAAACTTTGAACTTTGCATTTACGTAATGAGATGATTTATACAGCGTTCAGTGGCACCCTCACTCACACGAGATGGGTGAAGGGACCACTCGGACGCTGCAGTGCCTGGGACATTGTTTTTTAGATGGAGTAGGCTTGCCCAGCACCTATACCATCCTGACAGCTAAGTCGGCCTTGCCCACAGGAAAGACAAGTCAAAACGTGCGGAGCCACCCAAGCCGCGGGTTTCCTCACGATGTTTTCCTTCACAGTTAGCGTGTGGTATTGCTACGACAAATTCGCAGACATGAAAATAAACAAAGAAAAAGGTACAAGCCCGCACTGGGAATCGAACCTGGGTCTCCCGCTTCCGAGTCCATTGTTCTACCCACTGGGCTACCACCGCTTTTAAGTCACATAAATACAATGGAAAAACAGAAATTATATGACTAGGAAGTTGTTATTTCTGACACATCGCGCTTAATTATGGCGCCATTTGGAACACAATAACTTCGATGGATTGAGCGTTATTTTTACCTTATCAGAGCGTCCAGCACTAAATCGCCGTTACGGCAAAAAAGGAATCAGCGGTAAAGTGCACGGCAATGGCCGTAAATGGCCGTCTTGGTGAGCTGTTAACTGGCCAGCGGGCCGGACCACCCAGGAATCGGAAATCGCGCTATTTACTTTATTATGGCCGTAAAAACCGACGTTTGATGTTCTGACGGCTTTCCTGGGCGGCTACTCTGTTGCTGTTCCCTTCCGCGTGTCAAAATAGAAAGAAGAAGAGAAGAAGCGCGAGACGACCGTTTGAAATTAAAATCTAATATATAAAAATCTCGTGTCACGGTGTTTGTGGTCGAACTCTTCCGAAACAGTATCACAGATTTTTAAGATTTTTTTTTGTGTTTGTTTGGTAGGTCTGAGAATACGTCGTAGGCTAATTAATATGGCAGGACAACGTACATACACGTCAACATACATGTCCCACTGCAGGGTACAAGCCTTTTCTCCGAGAGAGCAAGAGAGAGATTAAGTCAGTTCGGTAATTGATTGGGCGACTGAATTTAAAAAATATGTGAGTGGTTGACCCAAAAGGGACCTCAAGGGAAAATAATTGATTTCGAGAAAATCGTGTTTGAAGTTTCGTGTATAAACAGGTTTCCAAAACTGCCTCGGCTCACAAAAAAAATCATAAAAAAATAACTAGGGCACCTAAAAATATTCTGGTTAGACCAAAACAAAGCTAAAATTCCAAAAAATACCAAAAATTCAAATAAAAAAATAACGGTTTCCAATCCCTCCAGGTCCCAGGTTTTTGTCAACCACTCACATATAAATTATTAAGTTTGAAACGGTCTATGCCCTGCCAGCCTCTCTGGGACATACATGTCCCGTTGCAGACACAAATATTCTCTGGCCGTTTGTGTATAAGTGATAGTGGCACATATAGGGAAGAGCGGGTGATCGTGCTCTTCCACTATAAAGGGAATTTTCCCGCCAGGCAGATCGCATGCCTGGGGACGGCCGGTCCGACTGATGTTCGTCGGACGCTATGTCATGTGGTATGTCATGTGAAACATTTTGCTTGCGCGATGCAGAAATGTTGGAGTTTATAGTGCGCGCGCAGAGTTGACATGTGCTCGCCACAGCACATACATTGTTTGTGAACATAAACTTGTCACTTCCACTTCTACTAATCATAATAATAAGTTCCACACAACACAATCACAAAACAATCCTGGTCCCAAACTAGGATACCCTGTGCTATAGTGACCAAGTAAGGACATCACAAACGTCTAAGTGCACTCGGACTGAGGTTAATTGTACAAATGTACGGCGGCCTCTAGCGGGAATCGAACCCACCACCTCCGGCATGGTAATCAGATGTAATACCGCTAGACCAACAGGCAGTCGAGAAAGAAAGATGTGAAGTAGAGTAGACGCCCGATCGTGAATCGGTAGCGGTAGGGACAGGTGATTTAGACATTATGACGTTAAAGGGTGATATTAAAATCTGACATATCCGTATCCTATCCCTTTGCTCATGGGAAGTCCGCTTTTGACGCTTTTTGATGTTTTTAACTTAACAAATTTAATTTGGATCCTAGATTCGTATGCATGACTTTCTTATTTATTTTTTATTTATTTTTTTATTTTATTTATTAGGCACACAAAACAGACATTAGCCAGCACATCATCAAGACAACATCAATTACTATGTAAAATCTAAACTAATATCCAAAACATGTGTACACAGCATGATCACAGTCTACGACATTAAACTTGAACGAGTCACTCAGCTAACACATTATTATGTGTTTTTTCATTCAATCAAGGCTTGATCAAGCTCAATCAAGCCAGAAACCAAACAAACAAAACAATCATTAAAAAGAAGATAAGAAAGAAGATAAGAAGAAGGAGGCGGCTATTTTTTCGGGCTGGATAAACTTTTCCGAAATTCCGACTTTAACAATCCCATACACGGATTAAATATGTCTATATTCTTATTGATTTTAGTTATTTCATTATATGAGCGACACATTCTTGTTATGGGATTGAAATAAGAGGTATTGTTTTTATAAGTATCTAATGTAAAAGTATTTCGGGAGCGAACCGAGCGTTTAACTAATTTTGTGTTGAGATTAAATGCTGCCAGCAGTGATGGTGAGTCAATAGACGAGTGTAGGAGCTTGTGCAAGTAGATAAGCTCAGTCTGTTTACGTCTAGTTTCAAGAGATTGCAAGCGGAACTTTTTGAGTCTCTCCGTGTATTCTGGCATTCTCCTACAACTCACATTGAACCTATGGTAGATTATTCGGAGGCATTTTGCTTGCACACTTTCAAGTCTTTTTACATGTATATCGTAGTAAGGGGACCATATAACCGATCCATATTCAAGGGTGCTACTGACAAGGCTGAGATATAAGTGCAACAAGCTATAAGGTCGCTTGAAGTGCTTCGTTATTCTTACAATGAATCCTAGTAGTTGGTTGGCTTTTTTAAGAATATGTTCATAATGGTCTCTGAATGACAATTTGTCATCAAACAATACTCCAAGGTCTCTAGCAGTAGTTTTTCTTTCTAAAGTTTGGTTTTCTATTTTGTAGTCAAAGTATATTTTATTTCTTTTTGAGGTGAAAGAAATGACGAAACATTTGCCTACGTTAAGGAACATGAAATTATGATCACACCACCTGCACAATGTGTCCAAATCTTCTTGCAGAGCTTTGCAATCACAGGGGTCAGTAACGGTTCTATAGATCTTTAGATCATCGGCGTAGAGCAGGCAAGGGCTCGAAAGATGTTGCACAAGGTCGTTGATGAAGATAATGAAGAACAAAGGTCCCAAATGGGACCCTTGCGGTATTCCTGATGTTATTTCGATAGGAGAAGATGTAAACCCTTTTACAGCCACAAGTTGACTTCTTTTTGTTAAGTAAGATTGAAGCCAGCGGAGTAGACTTCCGTGAATTCCATAGTAAGCCAACTTTACACATAGTAACCTATGATTTACCTTATCGAAGGCCTTGCTGAAGTCTGTATATATCGAGTCTACCTGCTGTACCCGGGCAAAGGCCGAACAAAGATATGTTTTATACTCTAACAAGTTTGTGACGGTAGATTTTTTCCTCACAAATCCGTGTTGTTGCGGTGACAGGATTGGTTTCACATGATTGTAAATGTCACCACACACTAGAGACTCAAATAGTTTACCTACGCATGACAAGATACTTATAGGTCTGTAGTTACTACAGTCAGATTTGTCTCCGGATTTATATATAGGAATAATTAGAGCTGTTTTCCAGTAAGAAGGGAAGATACCAGAACAGAGAGACTTGTTAAATATCAAATGCAATGGAATTGATAACTCTGTTACGCAGGATTTGATAAATCTAGGTGGTATCCCATCGGGCCCAGCGCCTTTATTTCCATCCAACTGTTTTACAGCTTTAACTATCGCATCTTCTGAGATGCTAAGATTATTTATATAGTCTGTGTATGGGGATTCACAAAAATCATGATCCAGCGTGCAATCTGCAGACATCTCAAAAACAGAACTGAAATATTTTGAATATAGCTCACTTATCTCTTGACCGTTAGAGGTGGTTCGGTCGCCATACCTCATTGTTTGGGGTATTGAACTACCACCTTTTTTACCTTTGACAAATGACCAGAATGATTTCATGTTAGATACCAACGAGTCCTCTATATCTGATATGAAGCAAGTGTAGCAATCATCGATCATTATTTTACATCTCCTGCGTAATTCAGCAAATACATCGTAGTCACGTGGATTGCGAAACTTTTTAAATCGCTTGTGAAATTTAAGTTTTTCAGTTAGACATCGTTTTAAAGCGGGGGTGTACCAAATTGGGTAAAGATGCGCGTCGTTTCTAGTTAGTGGGGTAAATTTCTTTATTATAATATCTAAAGTTTCATGAAATAATTTTACGGCATGGTTGACCTCAAGAGGTGCTAAAAGTTCATTCCAGTTTAGTTTCGAGAGCTCAGATTTAATTCTGGGTAAGTCACATTTATTATAGTTTAGCCTCCTGGCTCTTTTTGGTTTCATTATGTTAGTTTGCATTGTCTGTTCAATCTCAATCACTAGAGAGGGGTGGTGTTTATCCATTCGACTGAGTGGTTCAGCGCTGTGTACGCTTAGGATGTTATCCAGTGTTGTAAATACTAGGTCTAGAGACCTGCCGTTTTCATTTGTTATGTGATTAAGTTGAGATAAATTGCATATATTAGCAGTTTCCAAAAGAATATTTGATTTGGTAGTTAAATTTGACGCAGGTATCATTAGGTTCGAGATTGAACTTCGAACCTAGCAAATCTCAGGAGTATTAAAGTCACCTATCAGGACAAAATGATTGTTTTCCTGAGAATTCAACATAATTTTTTGACAGTTATTATGAAAGTGTGTTAAATTCAATATTGACATATCTGGTGGCAAATAACAAAGGCATAAATTGAGTGGACGACATGAGCTTTTATGGTCTATGATAGTAATCCAGAGGTCCTCATATGCACTATCCCAGGAACACTGGCGTATAATATTAAGATGCTTTTTAGTAGCCAATAAAACTCCTCCACCCTCCTTCTTCCTAGAACAAGTGCTGCTGCGGTCTTGTGACGGTCCGCACTGCCTTTGCAATTCGACCGCCACTTATTCACAAATGTAGGGGAACATAATAATCCTTTGCGTTGTACAATAATCAATAAAATTAAACAAATTTTGCTGTAGTATTAGAGATTCGCTAGATGGCGCCTTTTTGCAATAAATAATAATAAATATTTATTATTTCGGGCAATAATGTCCATTACTTTCACATTACAAAATAAAGAAATAAAACGTTGGTTTCTCAACCAATAAACTATTTAATCTTTTTACAACAATTTAACAACGTTTGCTCAATTGGTTCTAAAACAAACAAAACCACGTTCATAAAAGTTGGCTGTATGCAAAGTTGTCTATGCCAATGTATCGGCAGGAAAAAAGTAAAGAAGAAAGTCAGGTCAAGGGTAATCTGTAGATAGAACAAGGAAGGGCCCGTAGGAGTCTGATAATGTTATCCATCAAAAACCTAATAATACAGTTAATGAATATTATGGAAAGGCATAATTTAGCAAAACTATTAAATATAGTTTCAGTAAAGAATTCAAAATGCTTATTTTACAGATAGAAAATATTTAAAATGATGTAACATATTCCTGAAAGGGTTTCAACGAAAAGACAAGGGAATCCAAGAGGGGTGGATGGCAACGGGGAGTGGGGGCGAGGGGAAAGGAAGAGACGCGCACTTGGACTGGGGGACTTTGGCGGGAATCGGGCGGTTGGTTTTTCTTGGGCATCTTTTCTTGCGGGGACTGACCGGCCGGTCTAAATTAGGATTAGGGTGAGTTAGCAACCTGATTATCAAACTAAAGTATTCTACAGTGTGTCGGTAATGTGACTACAGCAGCAAATATTGAGTAGTTCAGCTGTGAAAGTGGTATAGCTTGAGAAACGTTTTGGTGAGATGGCTTGGGCAAATCATGGCTGAAGCAATGCGGGCCGTGGTACGATTCATACCAGTGGATTGGATCTGACTACATCGATTTGGTCAAGGTAGCTCTCTAGATCATTCTCAGGTCTCAGCAGTAAATGTGATAAAGTCTGATTTGCATCTTGGAATGTTGCTGTAGTCTACAGAACCATACTTCGGTGTAGGCTTCACCTACATACTTGTGTCTCAAGGTTGATTAGAATTTGTGTTTGCATTTGTTCTTGATAAATCAACTTGCTTGCATCAATTTCAAACATTTAATCAATTTGATGGAATAGGTCTATATCTGATCGAACGGTGAGTTTCTTTGCCATGTTCTTTTCTCACTATGGGTCAGGTCTTGAACATGGCACGCACATCTGTTAGGAACTGGTGTTTGGCGTGGTAGAAAACCAGCAAACAGACAGTTTAGCAGTAGTATTTGCAAGCAGTTGAAGTCATTTACATAATAAAGTAAATTGTTAGGTAGAGTCTAAAACAACCAATTAAAAACAAATCCAAAATAAACCAAACTAATGAAAACTTGAATCTATCTAATAAAACAATAACCGGGCACAAAGCCTAACAAAATTGTGAGTGTAAAATCTACATATAAAACTATGTACAAAAATAAACTAAAACCATATTTGTCTCAAATATTGACTAAACCAAACTAAGATTAACAATTACTGTTAATATTCTAATCTGTGTTAAACTGTGTTCCCTAAAATCTGTTTTAAATCTCAAATGTTAATATTTCTACAAATCTTGATAAATAAATAGATTATTTTTTAACTCTTTCTAGTTGTTTAATTGCTTTTGGAAATCCTGACTCCCTGAAAAGATCCTGGTTACTATTTCACAACAAAGGGTCCTGTTAGGCTTTCTAGACGATCACATTTTGGCCAAAGAAGTGAATTTTCTGTGATTTTAGGTACTCACAAATTGTTCTTTTACATAGTACACATTTAACTTACACTGAGCTAAAATAGTAGGTAGGAAGCCTAGGTACTCATACTTTACTTAGTAATCTTCTATAGAAGAATCTCCTGTGGAAGAACCATTTCTTAGACATTAAACGGAGGCAAAGATGGAGTGCGGCAGAGACTCCAGAGGACTACTTCTTTGGGAACCAGCGGTCATCAGTGGCAGGAGCAAGTTAAGAGGGAATTAGGGATTAGTGTAAGCCGTGTAAGTAAGTAGCAGATTAGAGCAGAGTAGCAGAGAGCAGAGAGTAGTAGAGGGTAAAGGGGCTGAGCGTTACAAATGGTGCCGTAGTAAACCAGGATATTTATGTATGTATCTTATCTGGCCTTATGCCACAAATGTTGTTGTGAAATGGATAGGGGAGTTGAGATTTTCCAAAGCAATTATTAGATCATTTGTCTATTGTGTATTTCAGCGTTTTAACCTTTTTGACTAACTAATCTTATAATATTTGACTGGATTCACATGCCTATTTATTGTTCTGTGGTATTTTTAATTAAAACCAAAATTATCTTTAATTATTAGCTAGGTAGGTCGTTAAACAGTGAACATCTGGTGTGTGCAAAATTATCATTTAACAAAAAAAAATTAAAATTGTGGGGGCGTCTTTGACAAACAAAGAAGTAAATAAATAAAATAACTGTTTACCAATGTAATTAAATCAAAGTTATAGTTATTGACTGATTCTATTAGGTATCTTAAATTATTGTAAATTAATTGGTTTTTGCCTTCTATTACTTTTAAAAAGTGAGTCTGTGTTATCTGAATGAAGAAGTTTAACTAATTAATTAAAGTTTTTCTCCTTCTGAGACAACTTGAGGAAGTGTTTTGGTTTAATAAACATTGCCAAGTAACTATTTGATCTTAGGGAGAAGCTTAGTTACATAGAATTCAAATTAGTATGGTTTTCCTTGTTTTGAGAAAATGCTTTTGTTTAAAAATGGTTTCAAAGACAAATTTAATCGGAGAGAAAGATTGAGATATCGAGTGAAAAGTAATCTATTCTGAGAAGAAGCTAGTTTAGGTGTGGGTTGGTTTAGATTGATCATTCATTTTGAGATTCAGCATAAGGCTATGTGCCTATTTTGACAGCAAGCAGTGTTAAAGTTTAACTTTTCTTTTTTATGATTATACTTGAGATTTACAGTGAGGGTTTAAGGGCGGCAGTTCTCTATTATTAAATATAAGGTTATCATTATGTAAAGCAAAGAGATAGTAACTTAAAGCAAGAGTAATTAGGCAGAAGAGAGAAATAAATAAAGCAATGACAGTGATTTATTGAAATTATAATGCATACATTCAACATTACTACTTAATTGTGGAGATTTCAGTTATTTACTTAAGTACTTACTTAGTCAATCACTCACTTATGCATAAATCTTAGAATTTTCCACTTATACATGCAATTGTATTAGCAGACTTAAATATTCAAGATAAGGTTTACTCCCAAGCAATAAAACTAAAAGTAGATTTGGTCTGCAAATTAGATTCTCTGATAGCACTTTTAGGTAGGCCATGGATAGTTTGCATTAGATAGGGTCTTAGGAGAATAAATTTTGATGTGCTTCCGGACGGATTGCATTTCCTCTTCGACTTGTCAATTCTGAAAAAAATTGGTAAATAAATTAAACTTATTCATGGGAGCTGTTCATGATTTAGGCCACAGTATTAATGTTTTCCTATTGTAAGAAAAGTATCTAATGGTTAGCATTTTAAGTTGTTGAAGGCATTCATGGAGTTTTATGTAGGTATCAATTTATGCAATATGTATGATTTAACTAACTACATTGCAATCTAGATTAACTTCTATTACAAACTCAATCAGAAGGCAACTTATATTGTATATGGACGTCAAACTAACTTTGTAAATTCTATCTAATTAAAAATAAATAGATAGATAGATGAATAATAAAACAAACCTTTTGTAGGTTGTAAGTTATACAAAATCCTTGTGTGAACACTGTAGATAGTGTAGAAGTCTTTTTCCTTGTGTTCTTTTGCCAAGCCAAGAGTTTAGGTTCCTTTTCTTCTCTGGTTTAGTTTCATTGAAGAACTTTCAAATCCTTGTTGTAGACTCATCTATTGCTATTGGCACAAATATAACCTAAAAAAACAAAACATATTATAAATAAAATGTTTATTCAAACTAAACCTTTCAATAGTCTGCGGGGATTAGGTAGCCACAAAAAGTAATAAACTTACTTGGGTTTTTGTTTTGATTTGTAGGTAGTGTTTACGAAAGTTTTAGTTCGAAAATCATAAACTTAATTAGAATTAGTATGAGGTTACAGTTTAAACGAGATGAGGACGAGGTCTAGATAGTCAACAACAATCTTTGTTGTTTTTGTTCTTCAGCTTTTAATTAACAGATTACGAATCCGATTAGACGTTATATGGAATAAATAGTAAAATAAACAACTCTTTTGTCAATCAGTGTTGCCAGATGCTGATCGGTCAATGTCGCCAAAATTTAGAAATACTTAGGTATAATGCCCGACGAATAACTTCATTAAATTACTTTGATTTCGCATGGTTGTACTTCATATAAGTACTCTGTTTTTTAGCCATGTGTAATTCACACAGTTCTGAAACTATCGTTTGTATGTTTGTACATCTACTCGCTTCTCCAATATATTAGTCCAGTCCACCCAAAGGTTATCTAGAATAGATGACTGATAGTGATAAGGCTGCCATCTGTACTCTTAAGTTAAGAAATATGTGTGTAACTTCCATTTTGATGTATAATAAAGTGATCTCTAAATAGGTATCTCTATTTCGGGTCCCAATTGCGGGGAAACGCCCGATGATTTAGAATATTTCGGAGTTTAGGTTAGTCAAAATAGCATAAATAATATGTCCCACTGTAGGGCACAGGCTCTCAGGGAGAGAGTATGGGCTTAATCATCGCGCACGCCCACCGCGGATTGGCAATTCCAAGCGCTGAGGTATATGAATAACTCCGGACACTCGGGTTTCCTCACGATGTTTTCTTTCATAGTTAGCGAAAACCAATTATCCTTACATATCCATCGCACTCATCTCGATAACGCGGATTTTTGTTCAAGTTATCTGGCGAGCATTATAAAATTTCAAATACATACCTACTGAATTCCCAAGTAGCCAAAGGTCACGACATAGCCAATTGGCTTGATGACAAATTTGGAAAAACTGTCGTATAGTGTCTCGAAACCTACATTATTTACAATGTATTTTATATTTTTGGTTACAGTAAAGTTAAGGTTAAATGATAAAAATTGACATTTTACTTTTTAGATTTAAAATTCCCACCGAAACGCGCGCTAATGTTCGCTAGTGATGTCACAGTACAAAAGTGTAAAATAAATCTGTGGTGTAAAATGCAATTTAATACCTAAATTCCGCTGAACAACTAAAAATTCTCTCACCATCAACACGTCTATTTTAGGCAAATCACCACTGTCTGCTTTAGTAAACCCTTGTTCCATGATGCGTGTTTTTTTCACTCAGGATTTAAATTAAATACAAATAACTAAGAAAGATCGTAAATAAAACCAGAGAATCGGGCTGTTTGTTCACTACGACAGACCTAAAGTAATATGTTCGGTTCTAATCTATGTTTTCTCGCGTGTTCCTGAAAGTGACCTTATTCGCTATTTAACTAATATGGCGGACATAGGATTTTTGCAGATTTTAATTATCGTAATAATTATCAATCCCGCTTTTAATAAATAAATGCGTGCTAAATAAGTGTCTTTATAAAAATAATCCACAATTCAAGTCTTGTTAAATGAATACATAATTTTAGTGATTTTCCAGTACTGTCATCATGCCTATTGTCGTCTGATCGCTGATTGCAATTTTCGCCAATTCACGTTCCGAGATAGCCCAAATGGCGATAAATCGCCTCATCTGGCAACCCTCTAGTCAATTTCCTGTGACTTTGTCAATGGCCAAGGGTGAACACACACTTTCTGAAATAGTGATTTGTGAAAATAGTGATTAATCATAAATTGCATGTTATCGTGTATTAAATTAGGTGTAATTACACTTATTGGTCAAATATAACTTTTGGAAGGAATTGGCTCAAGTCAATAACATTAACGGTGAATTTAAGTAATTCTATAAATAATCTAACTTTAGTCTTGTGTTAGAAGATTATTTGGTAGTTAATGATAATAAATACGCACTGAAAGGAATTTCGTATAGTTTTTCCAAGGATTAATGAAGTTATATTACAATGGAAGAATAATAATTGTGGCGATACAGTGTTCTTAGAAATTCATTGATGTTTGGGAATTGGTTCAACTTTAACGGATTTTCTTTTAAATTGCTGATGGTGAATCGTAGATTTAAAATATCGGGAATTAAAATAATAGAGAGCCATTAAGTTAATTACAATCTTATCTCAAGGTGTTAATGTAGACAGTGTATTTGTATTATAATTCTGTGGAAAATTTCCATATCCAAATTTATCCACATAAATGTGTGTTTGTTTGTTACGTATTGTAAAAGGGAGTTGATTTTATTAAATAAATAAATAAATACAAAACTAAGTTAAATGTAATAATTGGTTGAATTCAATGTCATAGAAAATCAATTTCACTAAGAAAGTTAATTTTAAAGGGGAAATGAAATAATCAGCTCAACTTAAGAAGTTTAGCGGCGTTCAGAAATTAATGTTATTGCATAGTGTAAGCGTATCTTAAATTATGTAGAGGGACTGTCTATAAATTATGAGTCTTGAAGGTGAGTCCAACTTTATGTGAGTTTGGAATTTGATTACAAACAAAAGTAAATCTTCTTTCAAAAGTTCAAAACCTAAGTATCCTATAAAACTAAATTTCATGATGTAACTTGTTCTTGCAACTCTAATTTGCGAAAGGTGCAGCATAGATAAACTGCAAAGGGAAGTACAAAAGTGGCATTCAATTATTATAATCTAACAAAACTTTTTAATTAGTTACTAAGTCATTAAATATCGTAGGAAATCAGTGAATCAGAGAAGCGAAAGTGATCTGTCAGGATCATGGCAAGTGGCACTCCCTAGTCTTCACCTTCAGCTCTGGGATATAGGCGTAAGTTTAAGTATGTATGTATGAAATCAGAGAATCAAAGCTACATAAGTTCAGTAGATGCAGTGATAAAGTTATAACTTGACACAAACCTTTTAGAAAGTACTAGGTAATTCAGATAAATCTTGTAAACCTTGTAGGTACTTATTAAATCAAAAGATTTGCAAAGGCATTCAATCAAACAGTGGGAAGCAGTAGGCAAGAGTATATACAGGTAGTTTATCCCAACTTTACCCACCAACCTTAGAAAGTACTAATTCAGATAAATCTTGTAAACCTTGTAGGTACTTATTAAATCAAAAGATTTGCAAAGGCATTCAATCAAACAGTAGGAAGCAGTAGGCAAGAGTATATACAGGTAGTTTATCCCAACTTTACCCACCAACCTAAATGTCGTTTCCGTACTCAATAAATAAATTAGTAAAATAGTTAATGTTGTTGTAACTTAACATAGCAGAACTTTCCCCATGAAAGATGCTAAAAGGTAAAAGTCAATAAAGGAATAATTTTATTAAATTTCGTATGAAAGTACTACATTTTATCAATTGCATCCTAAGAGATTTGTCATAAATCAAGTTTTCACTTGATAATATTTCAATTATGTAAGTTTCATGAAACATTTTGACGGGTAATTTCATTATGTAGAAGCTCTCCTTATATTAAGCTGCCTGCTTGTAATTAAGTCCCAAAGTAAACTGTAAGTAAATTCTTTTTCTGGTTGTGCAATAAAGTGTTCTCTATTTACCTATCTATCTAAACTCAAATTCAGGAATTTTATAAAAACAAAAAGGATTTACTTAATGAACGTCAAAACTGTTAGTCTCATCATTAATAGATATGTGAAGGAAAGGTCAACAAAGAAATTTAATAATTATTCTTTTTAAACAGTGCTTAGCTTAGCTTAGTTAATTAACAGAGGTTTCAACTTAAATTTAAACTAGCTGCACTAGACACAATTGTCCCCATCGTCACTAATTAAATACCAGTCATCTTATCTTCCTAAATAATCCTTAATGTTATACTAAGTTTTACATAGAGTATGTTTAAAACTTTTTTTAGACCGTGTCCGTGGTAACTTTAATATATTTTGAGGAATTTTATTGTAGAACCGTATAGGTACAGAGCTCCATAAAGGATGTATAAGTCTAAATTGTGGATAAGACAGGCTTAGTTTATTCCTAGTATCAATATTAAGATAATAATAATTTCAAAATTGCTGATTTATAAAATAAATTGGTGTTACATTTGGTAGGTGACCTGTTTAGATATGCTGTGTTAGAACAGATAGATTGCCTGATAGAAAATGCCGTTAGCATTAAGTCCACCTTTTGTGCACTGTGCAATAAAGAATTAACAATAATAATAGATTGAGAGTTATGGGTCTACATGATTAAATTCTGTTGATAATGATTGTAAGTTATATAGCAACTGTCAGTCAGAGTGTTGTTGCACGTCTGTAACTGGGTGTTAAGCTAGATTATACCTTATTAGCTAGTAATGAATACTATTAGCAGATTGTAACTAACGTTGACATTAAGAAATTCGTTATTTTTATTAGGTAGGTATGGTGTGCAATAAAGTGGTTTGATCTAAATTAATCTAACTACAGTTTAGATTAGACGTGACATCAAAGTAGGGTGAATGTACCAATAATCAGCACAGCTATTAATCATCAATGCTTTGATAAGAAGGTGTGTGAATCTCAGATAATTATATATTTTCAGTATTAAATTAAATTAAATTTACATTTCTTGGACCCTCTTCAAAGAAACAAAAACCTAAAAGCCAAATAAAATAAACATCTACCTACTAGGAAAAAACCCAGAATTTAAGTTAAATATCCTAATGTCCTATGTTCTGCAGTGGGCGCCGGATGGCTGATGATGATGATCCTAATGTTAAACAGGATACTGTAATAAAATATAATAAGCTAGAAATTGATACTATTAGGAGGTTGTAACAAGGTTGAGTAATGTCTAACATGACATCATAATAGGGTGAATGTATCAATAATCAGCACAGTTGTGCTTTACCGATAAAAAGGTGTGTGAATCTCAGGCATGTATTTTTGATAAACTCAAATTCTCAAATGTTTTAAACTCTTTACAAATAAATTAGAACTTAAAAGCGGAATAAATAATTGAAGAGGGTGAAATATTAATTTGTTTAACAGTATAGTATAATATAGATAGGGGGTGAAATAAAAAAAAATAAAAAACATCTGTACTCATTGTTTTAAAACAAATTAAATGTAAATAGTACATTCAAAACACAATTAAAATAAATTACTTTAATAAACGGTCCTCAAATTTTGCTCACAAACTATTTTGTTAATTCCCTAGACAATCTAACTATGAAGGGAAATAAAATTCAAATAATCAAGTTAAGTTCATAAATGTGTTCTTTTAGTTTGGGAGCGACAAAAAAACAAATAATAATAAATTCTCTATTGTAAAATATATTATGTAGGTATGTTTGAGACATTCAAGTAAGAAAAAAACTTTATCAATGAAACTAAATTGTTTACATAGTTGAACATTTTGTATAATCTACAAAGGGCAGCATCATTTCAGAGAGAGAGTCTTCATAATAGCACATAGTGAGGAACTCATTTAGTAAATTCTGTAGACATCCTAACTAGAGAGGTAAATAAAACCCATGTAAACGAAATGAACGCATGCTAAGCTTAAAACGAGTTTATGTGATTTTAGGATATTTCAGTTGGGGGGCGAGAAAAATAATAATATTTAAAGTAGATTCTGAATTTAATTGTAAAAGATTTTGTGTATGCTTGCGGGCATTTTCGTAGGAAGGGAAAAAAAAACTTAATTACCAATAGTACTTGTACCTTTTCATCTTTTTATGTCATGGTACTCTGGTGTATAATAAAGAATATTTTTATTATTATTCTTCGACATTCTTGACTAAAGGGCGGGATCACTTCAGAGAGAGAGAGTCTTCATTTTATCACAATGTGTTGTGATAGAAGTTGCTACAGTGGCACAACCTTTCGGAAGTTTTGGCGGAATTAAAAGATATACTATAGTGTATATTTTGGGTTGTAAGATACATTTTTTAAGAATATTTTCAATAACCTTAACGTAAATGGTTTGAATATTTTATGTGAGACAGCCATAGGTAGATCTATGTCAGAAAATTTTATCAGGGTTAATTCTTATAAACTCTGTAAGTTATTGCTATTATTATTCCGTTAAATTATTTAGTGGAGGAAGGGAAACAACGTTATTGAAACTGGTCTCTAGAAACAAAATTTTTAAATTTTGAATTATTTTATTAAATCAATATAACATTTCACGTAAAACAAGTTAAGTCCAGCAGTGAGATACAAAATGGCTACTCAAATATTAAAGGTGATGGGAAAAATTGTACTTACAAAATTGCTGATAAAGATTACAAAGTTCATCCAAGTGGCAGGAAGACGCTGGATGCAGGCCGCTTCCAACCGGTTTTTTTAAATCCATGGAGGAGGCCTATGTCCAGCAGTGGACTTCTTGTGGCTGAATGGTGATGATGACGACGTTGCTATTACCGGTGCTATAGTTACAAAAATAAATAAATTACCTAAACGCAATTCAGAGAATTTGTATCTTTTGTGATATCACTAATGTCAAAAATAAAAATGTAATATTTTTAAATGGAATTTATTAAAGAGGATAGGAACTATTTCCCTCCAGGACACAGGCGAAAGTTTATGTTGTGTTTAGGAAAACATTGTTGGTTAAAATTGTTATTGCACTTTAGTCTTAGTTTATAGCTATAACTAAACCTTAATTAAATTCAAGGAGTGAATAACTAAAGAAATGTCAATTGATATTTAAAACAAAATACATAAATAATATAATCATTTCAAAATTATGTGTTTTACCCAGCAGTGAAACACAATTTGTTACAAAAATGTTAAATTGGTTTATGAGCATAGGTATTGTAAATTTGAAAATGGGGTAAACTTAAAAATAGAAAATTTAAAACATTTTATTAACAAATGTTTTAAATAAAACATTTGAGTTAGGTCAATTTTGACTTCATCTTCCCGGATTGGACTTGTGATTCGTTTAGCAGCGTGAAATGGGGAGGGGGGGAGTTTGAAAGGGAAGAATTGCAAGAGAAGGAAGAATTTTCTAAATACTTAAAATCAGTTTCATAGATTTTGAAATGAAAGACGATGGAAGACAATGTATTTTGTCTTCTTAAGAGTACTTCGGTTATTTGGTTTATAGAAGTATGAGAAGAATGGATAAATGCTGAATAAAATTCGAGTTTTATTTGGAGTGAAGGGCTTTGCGAATTAAAAGAAACCAAAAGGGAAGAATAAGATTATAAGCATTCAATCCCAGAAACACAACACTTAACAGAGATCTCGCTTTAGACGAAACTTGGTGCTAGGGGTAGGCCAGATGGCAATCGTTTCTTCGCAAGGCGAAACTAAAGTGAGGTCTATACTCCACACGGAGGAAAGACTAAACTGATCTGGACACTACTATGGGTGCAAATCTGCTTATAGGATTGGTCGGCATAACGCCTTACCCATAGTTTTTTTTTTAATTTATTTAAATTAATAATAAAACAATTGTGCAGAAGAACTTAAGCTTGACCAGTACTATTATAGAGAGTGCTTTGGCCAATGGTTAACATTCTCCGTCCATTAACCAATTGGTTCAGCGAACGAAAATCTAAACAAGGGACGAATTGTAATGCACAATTGGCTTCCAAACTCTAAGGATGTGCTTTATGTCATGTGGGCGTATTGGTAGGTTTCGTACGTTCGAAAAATTGGAATGTTTCGGAACAGACAATGCGAGGATCACTAGGACTGGAGTGGATTCACAACCCATCTTTCCCGTAGGACCTTGGCATTCAGGCATCTTGTGCGATTGTATGTTGTCCATTACCGATGAGTCAGCAAGTTGGATTTTCAATTGTTGAATCCGTTTCTTATTGGATGGTTTAAAACACAATACACTCAAAATTTCACTCTGGGAAAGGTGTTCATAATCTCGGTCGTGAAACATTTGTGAATAAGTATAGGTGAAGTTTCTTTCAGTATCTAACTTGCAAAAACTTCAGGGGGCGCTGTGACGGTCCGCACTGCCTTTGCAATTCGACCGCCACTTATTCACAAATGTAGGGGAACATAATAATCCTTTGCGTTGTACAATAATCAATAAAATTAAACAAATTTTGCTGTAGTATTAGAGATTCGCTAGATGGCGCCTTTTTGCAATAAATAATAATAAATATTTATTATTTCGGGCAATAATGTCCATTACTTTCACATTACAAAATAAAGAAATAAAACGTTGGTTTCTCAACCAATAAACTATTTAATCTTTTTACAACAATTTAACAACGTTTGCTCAATTGGTTCTAAAACAAACAAAACCACGTTCATAAAAGTTGGCTGTATGCAAAGTTGTCTATGCCAATGTATCGGCAGGAAAAAAGTAAAGAAGAAAGTCAGGTCAAGGGTAATCTGTAGATAGAACAAGGAAGGGCCCGTAGGAGTCTGATAATGTTATCCATCAAAAACCTAATAATACAGTTAATGAATATTATGGAAAGGCATAATTTAGCAAAACTATTAAATATAGTTTCAGTAAAGAATTCAAAATGCTTATTTTACAGATAGAAAATATTTAAAATGATGTAACATATTCCTGAAAGGGTTTCAACGAAAAGACAAGGGAATCCAAGAGGGGTGGATGGCAACGGGGAGTGGGGGCGAGGGGAAAGGAAGAGACGCGCACTTGGACTGGGGGACTTTGGCGGGAATCGGGCGGTTGGTTTTTCTTGGGCATCTTTTCTTGCGGGGACTGACCGGCCGGTCTAAATTAGGATTAGGGTGAGTTAGCAACCTGATTATCAAACTAAAGTATTCTACAGTGTGTCGGTAATGTGACTACAGCAGCAAATATTGAGTAGTTCAGCTGTGAAAGTGGTATAGCTTGAGAAACGTTTTGGTGAGATGGCTTGGGCAAATCATGGCTGAAGCAATGCGGGCCGTGGTACGATTCATACCAGTGGATTGGATCTGACTACATCGATTTGGTCAAGGTAGCTCTCTAGATCATTCTCAGGTCTCAGCAGTAAATGTGATAAAGTCTGATTTGCATCTTGGAATGTTGCTGTAGTCTACAGAACCATACTTCGGTGTAGGCTTCACCTACATACTTGTGTCTCAAGGTTGATTAGAATTTGTGTTTGCATTTGTTCTTGATAAATCAACTTGCTTGCATCAATTTCAAACATTTAATCAATTTGATGGAATAGGTCTATATCTGATCGAACGGTGAGTTTCTTTGCCATGTTCTTTTCTCACTATGGGTCAGGTCTTGAACATGGCACGCACATCTGTTAGGAACTGGTGTTTGGCGTGGTAGAAAACCAGCAAACAGACAGTTTAGCAGTAGTATTTGCAAGCAGTTGAAGTCATTTACATAATAAAGTAAATTGTTAGGTAGAGTCTAAAACAACCAATTAAAAACAAATCCAAAATAAACCAAACTAATGAAAACTTGAATCTATCTAATAAAACAATAACCGGGCACAAAGCCTAACAAAATTGTGAGTGTAAAATCTACATATAAAACTATGTACAAAAATAAACTAAAACCATATTTGTCTCAAATATTGACTAAACCAAACTAAGATTAACAATTACTGTTAATATTCTAATCTGTGTTAAACTGTGTTCCCTAAAATCTGTTTTAAATCTCAAATGTTAATATTTCTACAAATCTTGATAAATAAATAGATTATTTTTTAACTCTTTCTAGTTGTTTAATTGCTTTTGGAAATCCTGACTCCCTGAAAAGATCCTGGTTACTATTTCACAACAAAGGGTCCTGTTAGGCTTTCTAGACGATCACATTTTGGCCAAAGAAGTGAATTTTCTGTGATTTTAGGTACTCACAAATTGTTCTTTTACATAGTACACATTTAACTTACACTGAGCTAAAATAGTAGGTAGGAAGCCTAGGTACTCATACTTTACTTAGTAATCTTCTATAGAAGAATCTCCTGTGGAAGAACCATTTCTTAGACATTAAACGGAGGCAAAGATGGAGTGCGGCAGAGACTCCAGAGGACTACTTCTTTGGGAACCAGCGGTCATCAGTGGCAGGAGCAAGTTAAGAGGGAATTAGGGATTAGTGTAAGCCGTGTAAGTAAGTAGCAGATTAGAGCAGAGTAGCAGAGAGCAGAGAGTAGTAGAGGGTAAAGGGGCTGAGCGTTACAGTCTCTACGAAACACATTATAGCGAGAATCGAAAATCTCACTATCAAAGACACCCGCATTCAAATTTGTTTCGGTGAGGCAAATAACATCGTAAGAACTATTCAATATGTTAAGATAGAGTTCGTTAGTTTTAGAGCGGATTCTGTTTACATTCTGATAGAAGATTAAAACCATTTTAAACCTATGTAAGATCCAAATATCTGTATATAATGTGGAAAATGTGAGGTTAATGCAAATTGTTCAGTGTATCAACATTTACAATGCGAATGGCATCAGCACCATCATCCTTACGAACATATATTTGCCCGAACCTAACCCATACATATTTATAGTTTTTTTCCTTGGACACTTTTCTGGTTGCCGCATGAAGGTGTTTCATTTCAGGAGAGAGATGTTCAGTTATGTAAATTCTTTGAGTTTCGCCGGTGAAACCAAGGTGAGTGGTATTTAACTTTTCCTTGTTCCTCTTATTGAATCGGGTGGCAGCTGAGATCACGGTATCGCGGAGTCGCGGCGATGTCAGTGTAACCAGAATATTTCTAGGCCTGTTTGAAGATGGGTTTGCTTTGGCAACACGACGACAATTCTTTATCTCGGTTTCAGGCATAACACTCTTGAGACAGTCGCACAAAGTTCTAAATAGCGTCATAACGTTTTCATTTGGCTTTCCGGCACGGCTTGTATTTCCAAATTGCAGTCACGGGAGATTTTTTCGACGGATGAAAGACGGGTCTTCAGTGTCCTTATTTCCGCTTGGATACGCTCCTGCTCTTTTTCCATTGTCTGAATAGATTTTTCCCCATTCTCTATGCTATGTTTCATGTCCTTCTGCTCGTCCATGATAAAATCTGTCGTCTTAGTAAAATCTTCTTGGACATCCCGGACAGCGACGCTTACCTGAGCCGTGACCATGTTCTTAATGTCCTCTCTCAGAGAAGCCCGTAAGCTCAGCATCCACGGAGAGTTTGGCGAAAGTTTTTGGTCTAGTAGGCTGCCGATACTGTCCAATGTGACTGCAGATGCCTGCTGCACTACTGAAGGGGAGTTATTCTTCTTTGTTTGTGTATTCCTCCGATAGGTTATATTGAGATTCGAGGGCGAGTCTAAGGCACGCACGGGGGTGGTGCAATTGGGCCCCACGCGTTTCATTGCGCATCTGCATTTCGGGCATATCCATTGGTCTTTACTGCTCGCGTCGGGGATTGCACCGCCTGCGCAAAGATCCGCGTGATATGGCTTTCTACAGTTTTCAAAAGAACAAGTTATATATTCATCGTCTGTTATGTCCTTAAGACAGCCATCACATTTTCGGAAAGACATTGTTCTCTTTCTATTTTCTATAAATAAAATTCAACATAGGAAGAAAAAAAATAAAAAATCGCACACAGGGCGGGACTCGAACTCGGGATCTTTTCAAGCTCATACGTTATGATGGCTGCTCTAGTACGACAGAGCTACGGCCGCTTTGAACAGAGTTGCGAAAATAGTCGTCTAGTTGCACACTGCGGAGTACTTTATCGATCGTTAGCTTTGAGTAGACGACAGAATTTTCAATAGTACCGACACAAATTAAAATTAATGATAGAAACCTATATTTAATTACGTGTTTTTAGCACTATGAACTGTTCACTGCACTGTATCAGGTAAGTACTTTTTGCGTCTTAGTTTTAGCTTTAGGTCAGTATACTATTTGTTAAGAATTATGGACTTTTTACCACCTTTTATGAATAAAAACAAGGAGGAACAGTAACACGTCAAGTCGTCTCGATTCTCGATTGAAAATCCTTTCGTGCACGGACTTTCGTGCCACGTACGATCTCACATATATTACAGTCACGTTCTCGAAAGATATATATACATAAACTCACGCCTGTATTCCGGAGGGGTAGGCAGAGAGGGTTCGCCACTTGCCACGATCCTGACAAACCTCTTTCGTTTTAACAACATTCGGGTACTTTTTATCGTTAATTTAATACATTCCTTATTTGGTCGAAGAAGAAGAGTGTGATGTGTTTGCGGATGGGATTGGAAGTGTGATGAAGGTATGTAAGAGAATGCTAGAAGATGTTAGATAGGTAGTGCTCAGTTAAAATATGGTAACGCTTTGGTGTACCTAATTACTGTAATGTTGCAATATTTATGTAAATAAAAATAAATAAATATTATAAAAATACTAGCTGACCCGGAAAACGTTGTTTTGCCATATTAATTAGCCTACGACCTACCAAATATACACAAAAAAATCATAAAAATCGGTGTAGCCGTTTCGGAGGAGTTCGACAACAACGACACTGTGACACGAGATTTTTATACATTAGATATCAGAAACCCTACAGTGGGACGTATACAGGCCACGTCAGTCGTATGGGTCCAGACAGATGAGCATAAATTGCCACTGAATGGGTTCCACGAGACGGATATTGCCCAGTTCCACCACCCCACCACCACCAACCACCACCACCAACCAGTACCAGCACTCGCCAGTCGCCCGTGCGCTGCGGTTACTCTGTGCCCTGCTCGCTGAAGCACCAGAGTGTGATGTGTTTGCGGATGGGATTGGAAGTGTGATGAAGGTATGTAAGAGAATGCTAGAAGATGTTTGATAGGTAGTGCTCAGTTAAAATATTGTAACACTTTGGTGTACCTAATTACTGTCATGTTGCAATATTTATGTAAATAAAAATAAATAAATGAATAAATAAATTGCAGACGTGGTCGGCCAAGGCGGAGATGGCGGGGCGATCTCTCAACGATCGCCCCGCCATCTCCGCCTTGGCCGACAATATTCTACCCACTAGGCTACCGCCGCTCCTTTTCCCAGCATTGGGACACAAACACTACTAACTAAAAAAAAATATGTGGTGGCGATGGCGGTTTATTGATAACTATAAGACTTATGATATTTCGTAAGACTTATTACTTAGGCCTCACGCCTATTTCAAATTGTCACCAGCTGTCAAATCACTCTACGGAATTAAAACGGCCATAACTCCTAAGATGTAGCCATATTTCCAAAAGCGATTTCCTTCTTATTTCTTTCGTGGAGAAAATAAACATTTCGCTGGCAACTTCTGGGCATGTTCCCACTTTGCTACATTAAGCTACGCTTAAAAATATTCTTTATAACATTTTCTTTTTTATAACATTTTGGTTGAAATATTTTCTTTGTTGTTTTTTTGTTTTGTTATTGTGGCGTGTGCACTATTTTTATAATAAATGTTTTTTCTTCTTCTTCTCTTTATCTACTCTGATACTATAATACAAAGATAAGAATAATGAAAACAAAACTCTTATGACAAACATTACGCATAGGCCAAAAATAAAAAGTTTTATTACGATAAAGGTCTTGTATGGACACCTGAATCATAATATAACTTTTTATTCAGCTGGACCAAGAAGGTTAAACCTCTACTTTAAAAAAAAGGTTTCAATGAACAAGTGCGTGGCGACGCAACACGCATGCGCAATCGATGTTTGCGCCTTGGCGCCAACATTTTACATTTAAAAAAACTTTTCAATATTTAAACAAAGTTTGGTTCTGTTTGTAAAATAAATTAGTTAACAGTATTGAAAATAACAGAAATGAGGTCGATATTAACATACACTCTCCGAAAACCTCCACGCTTAACGCTTCCTGTCCGGTTCAAATTCAATTTCATAATTGTAATATTCAGAACATCAATAATTATTACAAGCAAAAATAAATTTGTTGTTATTCAGCGTTTTATTTGCAATATTATTTTATATATTATAGTATGAGAGTGGATAAAGTAGTGTATGATGCTTTACATAACTTGGTCGTATAACACTCGTGTGTTATAAAAAAATTAAAAATTAGAAATTTAGTAAAATGTACTAAAAGCACATTCCACACTACCATAAATGCAGTCAATCTAAAAATTCACATTTCTTGTATCCCTTCTGTTTTTTTTATGACACCATTCCTTGTACACTCTTTTGTTTCTGTATTTAAATAAATAGGAGGAAATTTAGCCTTTAAATTGTAATATGATCAATTTTTAAAAACCTATTTAGAGGTTAAAAATTCCACCCGTGCCGGGACTCGAACCCGCGACCTCTGGCTAACCATGCCAGCGCTTTCCCAACTGAGAGCTGAAATACATTCCGAATTTTGTACCGTAATAAAGGGTTAGCTTCGATGTTTAGACTGATGCACGGAGAATTAGTGTGTGAGATTTAAAAGTATGTCGAATTGAAAAATGTATCATACCGGGAATGGGCCGTTCCTGTCTCGTCCCTAAGATGATATCTGCTGGTGACGGCAGCGTTTAATCGGTCCAAATCCCTTAACGGACACAATTCTGTCGCTGTCTGGGAAAAGGAGGTTTTTTTTTTTCTGTGTTTTTGTTTATGTTTTTGTGACAGATAAACGGGCCTGGCGCAGACTTAGTCGCTCATTGCTGGGAGCCGGGGCAATTTACTTAAGGGATAAAAGTAGACAAGACTTAGGGCCGGTTTCTGAATTGAGAATTTCACTAAGTAAATACTTAAGCAACGTTCTGTCACGCTCTTTTCTGAGAAATTCGAAGAAACAGCACTGCAGTTAACTGTTTACTTAGCAAAATTCTCAATTCAGAAACTGGCCCGTAGACTACTTGGAAGTGCTAAAACAGACCTTAACTCACACCACAGCGCATCTTGAACTCAACTCAATAATGTAATCATAATAACATCGAAACAACACAATCACTTGTGCTCGTCCTAAACTAGGATACCCTGTGCTAAAATTACCAGGCAAAGACATAACGAATGATTAAATTCACCCAGACTCAGCACCTGTCGTAGGAGGCGACTAAGGAAATCAATTACCAGGAGACGGGCAGCAGCGTCTCCCTGAGACTCCAACCGCATACTGCGATCGCCACCCCTCCTGCCAAGCGTGGCGATTATGGCAAAACCCCTCATGGTTATGAAAACCACGGAGGAGGCCTATGTCCTGCAGTGGTCGTCAAATGGCTGATGATGAGCACCTCACACATAGAGCTATCTATTAATTTTACTTTCTACATTGTATACAAATAATGAATATCGTTTAACTCGCAATGCTCACACACAGCTCCACTAATTTTATTTCCTACATTGAATACAAGATCACTCATTTCGTCATCGGACATTATTCGATGATACAGTCCGTATAGCCGATATAGAGAATTTTGTATGCCGGTCGGCAATGAGTAACAAGCTTTCTCTCGGAGAGAGAGAGAGAGAGAGAGAGAGAGAGAGAGAGAGAGAGAGAGAGGGAGGGAGAGGGAGGGAGAGAGGGGGAGAAAGAGAGAGAGAGAGATAAAGAGAGAGAGAGAGAAAGAGAGAGAGAGAGAGAGAGAATGGGCCTATTCGCGGTTAGAGCCCTTAAAAAGAGTGTTCGATGCATACGCATCAGACACCTTAATCAGCAATTTCATTGCAGCGGTGAAGTAAAATGTCACTTTCAAGTCAGTACACGATAAACCGCCGCCGTGTATTTACATTTGTGGAACTATCAATAAACCTTTAGTATAAAATAATCAAATCTATCATTTACGTAAAGACAAAAGCTAAATAAAGAGGACTTTTAATTACAGAACTTCTAACACAAAATTCACACATTGCAGAAAATTTCCACAATTAGCAATATAACAGTTACACCTTGATTAAAAAAAAAACCTAAAGGCAAAAGTTAGAATCGTACTCGAGGGAGTGATAAAATAACTACCGCACTGTTATGGCTTCAACTTCTGCTATTATGAGATCTTTATTATACCATATCATATTGTGGGTGGTGTTCGGTGGAATTAAGCCAGCATGTACTCGGCTGGCAAAACGCGCGTTTTTATAACCGCTAGAGTCAAAATATAAGCGTGACCACTGCGTCACTGCAGGGCCTAGCGATCCTGTTTTGAAATTGACGACAGACGTCCTTGGAGTATATATAATTTCGTAGAACGTAGCAGACATCAATCAATCGGACCGTATTCGTCAACTGCTAGACATAGCCTCCCTCAAGGTATGCCACTACTTTCTGTCCTCGGCCATCCTCATCCAGCCACTGCCAGCAATCTGCAGCAGATGGCCGGTGAATGAATGAATGAATGATTTATTGCCACAAACAAATATGCTTACATACAATAATAAAAAAAATAAAGGAGTGTGCGTGTGACAATGTTTCTATTTGAAACAGCGCTGGTTTTCAAATAGCACCTTCCTAATAGTGGGCTTCCTACGCTGCGTTCGCTAGTTCCTAGTCTTCACCCGAGAACCTTTACACCCCATGGACCATCGGTTCTGCGGCATATGTGACCATATGTGACATAATGTGACATATGTGGCTGTATCAGTCACCTTAGTTCATTTTCAAATTATCTCATTACTTATGTGTCTGACGTGATTTGAAGAACGTAATAGACATATTCTTAAGAATTTGCTTGGTAAAATCCTTATTCCAGACACCGGCGGCAATTTTTGTAGTGCGGAACTGCAAAAACTCTACGATTTTGCCTTCAAGTGCGTAGACATCCAAGGAGGTATCTTGCTATCCGATCTCTCTCATTAAGTAGACGAAACGTAGGCCGACCCAAACTATAGATATACACGCATAGCCAAAGCATATATTATGCGCCCAAATGACCCTTGAGACGACTGGCATAAGAGCGTTCATTCCAGTTCTAGGTAAAGTTGGTGGAGAAGGTTCGCTTCAGCTGTCAGAGTTCCGGCCAGAGAGCCTATTTAATTAATAACGTTATTAGCAATAAATCTTCCTAAAAGACATCCAATACTTGGCAAATTTTAAATATCTATTCAACATCCTCTAAAAACTTGCCAAGTATGATCTGCACATTTAAAATTCACACACTTTTTCCGTGTTTATCAAAACACAGATCACTCTGCGAGGACAAGGAACTCGGCAAGTACTGACATATCGTGTTGGAGACGAGAAGTTGGCCAGTTTTTTAAAATTTGTATTTTGGTGAGATTTGAAAATTGTTTACAGCACCAGAAAACAATTTGCACAAACGCGACGTGGCTTCCATTCCCGTTTGTTAATTTGTACAAATCGTCTCAGTCTGGGTGATTTTCCATTTCTGGTTCACCATAATCATCAGCCATTTGACGCCCACTCCAAGACATAGGCCTCCCTCATGGTTTTCATAACCATGAGGAGTTTTGCCATAATCGTCACGCTTGGCAAGCGGGTTGGCGATCACAGTATGTAGTTGGAATCTCAGGAGGACGCTGCTGCCCGTCTCCTGGTAATTTATTTCCTTAATCGCCTTCTACGACATCCACGGGAGGAGATGGAGTGACGCTATTCTTAATCCGGCGCCACACGGAACGCCATTTCTGGTTACCACAGGCTATTCGAGTTCAGGACCAAGACAAGAGACTGTGTCGTGTGGCCTTAAAAAAAATAACCACCTGCTACAGCTTTCTGCCCGCATAATCTATGACACAAGGGGAGAATAATAAATCATCCACGTTATTATTATACGAACTTGATACTATAACGTGTTTACGTTTTACCGTTGCATAGATTACAGAGTACATTTTGGTTGCGAAGAGCGGTGGTAGCAGAGCGGAAGAACGCCGACTTCTCGTTCGGGAGGTCGTGGGTTCGAATCCCGGCAGGTACCGAAATTTTTATATATTAGACTAGCTGTTGCCCGCGACTTCGTTCGTGTGGTAATTTTGATGTGTATTTTTTTCGGGATAAGAAATTGCCTATGTGCTAATCCAGACTATAATCTATCTCTGTGCAGAATTTCATCCGGATCCGTTCGGAAGTTTTTGCGTGAAAAAGTAACAAATATCCATCCATACATACAAACTTTCGCGTTTATAATATTAGTAAGGATGACTTAGTACTTAGAAACTTCCTTACTACTATTTATTTATTTATTTAGACCCTATAAAAAATTCAATTATATTGCAATTCTATTCTAGAACTTACGGCATTGTAAAGTTAAAATTCGGGAGAAAGCATACCTGAAACAAAACAAAAGTCATTAGTAAGTTATTCCGTATGTCACTACAAATTGAAATTCGAAGTACTCGCTAACCGATGCTGATGATCCAATTCCTGTTAAGGGAAGACTTAGGTGGCTTCACTTAGCAGGAATTGAGTAATTTATTCTGTACTAGCTGTTGCCCGCGACTTCGTTCGCGTGGTAATTTTGATTTTTTTTTTCGGGATAATAAATAGCCTATGTGGTAATCCAGACTATGATCTATCTCTGTGCAAAATTTCATCCGGATCCGTTCGGCCGTTTTTGCGTGAAAGAGTAACAAACATCCATCCATACATACAAACTTTCGCGTTTATAATATTATTAAGGGTGTTACTACAAATTGAAATTCGAAGTACTCGCTAACAGATGCTGATGATCCAATTCCTGTTAAGTGAAGATTTAGATGGCTTCACTTAGCAGGAATCAAGTAATCGCAGACCAGCTCAGGGCCACTTCTATAGGCTATGTTAATCAGTTATGTGTGAAAAGTGTTACTATTCGGTGCAGGAATTCCTGTCAGACTCTTCTTTAAAGAAAGATATGTAATTCCTTTTGACATTATCAATTCCATAAAGCAGAATTGAATTGACATATTATTTTTTTTATGATTTACGACAGAATAAGTACATTAAGTTGGGCAATACAATCTATGACATTTTTATTTCTAAGATTCTTGACATACTAAATTCTCAATACGAGTATCACGTTCTGTTTTCTGTATTTGTACGCCGATTGGTAAAGCATAGAGGACAAATTGTTTAAAATTAAGATCTGGCTAATACTGTAATGTAAGCATAATACGAGTACCTATGATTGGACAAATAAATGTATTGATTGATTGATCACATTAGGTCTTTGGTGAATTGTCTAATTTGTAATGTAATCCTGTAGTTACCAATTCCTAAAATTAGATCTCGTAATAAAAATCCTGTTTTTTTTTATAGGAGTTTTTCGGACTTTTTGTGATAATGTTTTAAGCACTGTGGCTCGTCAGAGGCGCGAAAACTCGCGTCTACGTGTTTACTTCAAAAATTTTCGACTTGAATTTTTGATTTCCTGACAGAACTGACTAATTCCGGAAACCCGAACTGTTGCCAACATAACATTTCGCCCGCAGGCTGGTTAGATCGATAAAATAAACTCAGAAACCCAACCCACATGTTAAAAATGCATCCATCAGAAAATCACGTCCACACGTCAACGGCACAAAGAACTGAATGAAGATAAGCCTTTATCCCTTAAAACCTAGACGTCAGTGGAGAGCAACGATTTTTCAATTTCACTGCGACGCGGGTTCCCCGCGGAGGATCGGAAACGCTGCGTGGCGAAACCCGCATATCGGGAAGACAAATGATTGCGGAAGATGAATGGTCATTCCGAGGTGAGCCGGTAGGGTTGGGAAAATACGGTGTGTAAGGGAAACATGAAAAAATGTGGGAAATAAGGCAATTAGCACAAGTAAAAAATTAGAGTCATTTAAAGTAGACCTTGAAAGTAGCATAAAAACTCAAGAAAATTACCAAAATGCTAATGCTCATTATGTAGACTTTTTCAAAGTCGTGTCGGGTAGTTTTGAAAAAGTTTTTAAATTGCGGCAGCTAACAAATAATGAGAATAAAGTAGGATTTAGTGAATGGGCAACCTCGGGTATCCGGAAAAGTAGCGACACACTTTATGAACTGTATGACAAAAAGACTTATACATATGACACCAAATTCATACAGCACGTCAAAAAATATTCCAAGTTATTTAAGGCCGTCTGCCATAAGGCTAAATGCGATCATATAAAGAATAAAATCTTACAGTCACCGAATAAAATTAAAACAATTTGGACAATAATAAATAGAGAAACGGGTAAAACAAAATTAGGAGACCGAGATATTTCGCTTAAGATTGATGACAAAATAATAGCGACAAATGAAGATATCGCTGCAGCATTTGAACAGTTCTTCACTAATATTCCAATCGTGACTACAGCTCCGTTAGACTCGTCACCTGATCGTGCAACAACATTACTAAAAGACCATGTCTCCTCGTGCGAACACGATTTCTCATTTAATTACATTAACGTTCATAACGTTCTTAAAAAATTTAAATTATTGAATCTTAAAAAAACCGAGGACTTGTGGGGTATGTCGGTAAAAATTGTTAGTTCAGTGATCCATGTCCTAGCTTTACCGTTAGCAAAAATTTTCAATAAATGTGTAGATGAGGGAGTATTTCCGGACCTCATGAAATATAGTAGACTAGTACCCTTATTTAAAAGCGGTGATAAACACGATCCAACCAATTTTAGGCCCGTCTCAGTACTACCAGTATTAAGTAAAATATTTGAGAAGATCATCTTAGATCAATTACTTACGCATTTCAATAATTACCAACTCTTTCATAGCCAGCAATTTGGTTTCACTAAAGGGCGGAATACAACAGACGCCGGAGTTATGTTACTTAAACATATTTTCAGCGCGTGGGAGGATCGCAAGGATGCAGTAGGCATATTTTGTGATTTATCAAAAGCATTTGATTGTGTAGACCACGAAACGCTACTCCTAAAGTTAAAACACTACGGAATAAAGGGTGCAGGTTTAGATCTTTTAAGATCGTATTTAGAAGGAAGGGTCCAAAAAGCAGACGTAAATCGTATTAAATCCTCGGGTTCACTTGTAAAAATAGGAGTCCCGCAGGGATCTATCTTAGGGCCGCTCCTTTTCCTAGTCTATATAAATGATTTACCGTTTATGGTACAAAAAATGTCTGAGATAGTGTTATTTGCTGATGACACGTCACTTATTTTTAAAATAAGGAGACAAGAAAATAATCTTGACGATGCAAATAATGCTCTCTCGCAAGTACTAGATTGGTTCACAGCAAATAATCTGCTGCTAAATTCTAAAAAGACAAAATGTATAAAGTTTTCCTTACCTAACGTACGAGTAGTTGAGAACAACATAGTAATTGGACATGAAAAATTAGAATTTGTAGATGACACTGTATTTCTGGGCATCACAATCGATGCAAAACTACAATGGGGTCCACATATTGTAAAATTAGCACACAGACTTAGCTCTGCAGCATATGCAGTGAAAAGAATTAGGGAACTCACTGACGTTGCAACTGCTAGGCTTGTTTATTTTAGTTACTTCCATAGTATTATGTCCTACGGTATACTACTATGGGGCCGGGCAGCAGACATTGAGACTATCTTCATCTTGCAGAAGAGAGCCATCCGATTTATTTACAAGTTAGGTAGTAGGGATTCGCTAAGAGATTTCTTCAAAGAAACCAACATCTTAACAGTTGCATGTCAATACATTTATGAAAATATTATGTACGTTAGAAAAAATATCAAAGACTTCGAAAATGTTGGTGGCCACCATAATGTTTATACTAGAAATAAACATAAATTGTCATTTCCACTATTTAGACTTGCAAAAGTTAACACATCCTTTATGGGGCACTGTATAAGGTTCTACAACAAAATTCCTCAAGATATATTAGAGTTACCTCCAACGCGATTTAAAAAATGTGTTAAGCACATTCTGTGCAAAAAGGCTTACTATAACATCAAGGATTATTAAGAAGACAAAGATGTTTGGCATTAAACAGTAGATTAATATTATTTAAAGGACGATTGTGACTAGTGTTCAACACATTCATGACTAATATTTTAAGTTGAAAACTCTGTTAATTAAGTTAAAACGTGTTTTGAAAAGAATAAATGTGGAGTTTCTTTGTTAGTTTCTTCTCCACATAATCCATTAATTGTGAAACTAACAACTTTGACGTTCATTAAGTAAACATTCTGTTTTTACAATGAATAAAAATATTTGAATTGAATTGAATTGAATTAGCAAAAATAACTCAAATGTACAGTAGAGAATTTTTGGAACGTCACTTAATACTTTCTGCCGAGGGTAGTAAACTAACAGTTAATACTTTCAATAAGACGCCTGTCACCTCAGTCTACCGAGACCACGGCACTTGCAAAAGTACCGAAACGTCGAAAAATTGTAAAATGGAAAAGTAAACGAGTTAATATCCGTTAAAAATCAGTTTTATTAGATTTATCTTGACATCTTAGTTGCAAAGTCGCCCGTAACCATCATTTTGACTAGTAGGTAAGAAAATGACTGTGATGTAAAGATATAAAAATGAACCAAGAAAAATATTATGTACAAATTTTCTACAAATTATTCAATATTACTTATATATGTTTGAGAAGACACCTGCCTGCAGTTTGAGTTATTTTAGTGAACTAAAATTTATGTAAAATATAACTCCGGACGTTAATTCAGTAAATTATGAAACGCCAATATCAGTTAGAGTTCTGCCGACAGGTTAAAAGAGAAATGGAAGTGCAGCTAAAACTAAACTAAAGTGCTTATTAAATAATAAATATCAAAGTGACATCCGCCAATACAGATTCTCAAGAAAAATCAAAACTGAAACAAACTTTTCTGCTATCTCTACCGACCTGCATTAGAACGAAAGCGCTGAAAAACTCAGTCGAACGAGCAATCGCAAAATATGTTCCGTACAGAAGATAAACTGACGCATTGTAGGTAAATCAAATGTCAAACAAATTCCATCCACTCAATCACTTAGGTGAACCTAAGTGATTGGGTGGATGCTCTTGGTTACAAAATTAAAGAAAAATCTTTCTCAAAATCTTCAGAGCAACACC
This sequence comes from Yponomeuta cagnagella, assembly GCA_947310995.1. Classification (NCBI taxonomy): domain Eukaryota; kingdom Metazoa; phylum Arthropoda; class Insecta; order Lepidoptera; family Yponomeutidae; genus Yponomeuta; species Yponomeuta cagnagella. The sequence continues at coordinate 3,723,927 of OX371292.1, read as the reverse complement.
ACCTTATTTCGGATATGACTTGTTGTCTTGTTCGGATACGAACTGAGCATATCCTCAGAGCATACTGAGGATATGCTCAGTTCGTATTTATGTATCGCTAATTCAAAAAAAGTTTGAGGAAAACAACTTAGAAATCATAAAATACGGCCTTAACGTACTAACAGGGTGTATTCGCCGCATAGTTATATTTTTCTGTAATAAATTAATAAAAACAATAAGGGTGATTCGGCTGTCACGCAGCTAAAGTTTTCCACTTGCATTACTCTCCCTCTCTTACTCTCTTATACTCAAGAAATAGGTTAGGACTGAGTCGACCTCCTTGGTTTAGCATTTTGCGGACAATCTTATTTTTCAGAGCAAAAATATGACTTTCCTATAGGCGGCGGATTCGGCCGGCGAGGAGCGGACGTTTTTCGAATCTTAACGAAGAGCGGAGTGGCTTTGCGCTTGTATTTTTTATTTATTTTTGCCCACACTTTTGGGTCCGTTGACGGAACAAACGGTTTTCATAACTGTGCAAAATCTACCATGCCGGAGACTGGCTTCGATTCGCACTGGGGGTCGCCGTGTATTTGTACAAATAGCTTCAGTCTGGGTGTATTTCCATGTTTGTGATGTCCTGGTTACCACAGCCATAGTCCTAGTTTTGGACCAGGACAAGTTGGCACTTGTGTTCTGTGGAAGTTATTTATTTATTTATTTACTGAAACCTGTACCGGCACAGTAAAATCAGCTACGTGTCCGCGATTTGACAAAAAAGTTTTTTGAAATATAAAACCTTTGATTTCCATGACTTTTTTGCTACACCCTGAAGGAAAAGATTTTGAAATGAGCGAAGATTCACTAAAATTAGTCGACAGATAGTGTGTGGATGCGAATGGAGACCCTGTTGGCCTATATACGACTGTGGACAACCGATTACTATAATAATAATTGGCTAATGTTGATGAAGCCAAAGAGGTCTGTCAGGGTCGTGGCAAGTGGCAAACCCTGGTCTCTGCGTACTCCTCCGGGATACAAATATGAGTTTATGGTATGTGTGATAAATGTAAATGGCATTTACTCAACCGTGCGCAAATTGTGATTTGGACAAAATCGACGCACCCACCTATCATTTAGACCTCCGATTATCGTATCTGTAAATCACTTACATTACCTGTATCAGGGATTTTTGGAAACACTTCAACTCCTAACCAGCCCTATCACATAGCGACTAGCGAGCGATTTGAAACCCATGCGATTGCGCATCGAGCTCGCCGCGATTGCGTAGCGTTTGCCCGGCGAGAACGTCGCGGCGTGCTCGCCGCGTTTTGGACACTCAGTAGCAAAATAGATTTCATTCCATTGCATCGACGACGATGCCCCTCTAAGCGATGCCACGTCCGCTTACACACGTATCTTTGATATGACTCAAGTGGGGTGGGTCGGTCTGTCGAACGCGATTGTACAAAATGGCGTGGACGGTGACAATCGCGGCGGTATCTCCGCGACGGCGCAGCGTCGTCGCGGTAATCGCGTCGCTTTGAAATCGCTCGCAAATCGCTGGTGTGATAGGGCTCTTACTATCACTGCTGCTAGATTTCAGAAATTACTAGCTCCGAGAGAGTAGAAGCTGGTCCCGAGTTTGATTGAGAGAGAGCATAGTACTGCTTTTACTCGTATGTTTCGACATCTACGCGTCTAACTCGCACTTAAGTATAATCACTACCGCCTTGAAAGAATCTGAGAGAGAAGATACGATGATACAATCCTTTTTTTCAAACAATTAATAAAATAAGAACCAGGACGAGTGATTATGCGTATGCAAGTTATGAAATTTATTTATTTAAGATGAAGATAGTGATAGTTGAGAGATCTGCTACGTCTATCAATTCCTGGGCGGATATCCACAGGGAGACTGAAAATTAGGTGGATGGACAAAGTAAAGAAGGATCTCATAGAATGCGGAGCCTTGATAAACGAGGTTGTAGCGAGGTCGTGGGATGAAGAAAAGTCTCAGCTATTTGTTTGCACCTTTTATTCCGTCCACACGCTGTAATCAGTACAATTTTGATTGAAATTCACCTGAGGTTATTACGTCTCGCCTTAGCCTTAGCGGGAAGAACAACGATGGACCGAGTCACTGAGCGAATGATGAAATTGAATGAGTGAGTGGCCAATCAGTGGAAGTGCTTCGTGCACATCCTCTCGCTAAATGTCATTGAGACTTGAGTGCAGCTGTATTACAATGTTGCCACCAAGTAAAGCTGACCCCACCACCATGTGGGACTAAAACTGGGAAGAGAGAGAGAGAGAGAGATTTAAGATAAAGGTAGATATAATAAGGCCAAAGTTTTTTTTGAGGTGATTTGTATCATTTAAAATATCTGATCGAGATCTACTCATGCAATTCAAAAGTAACAAAGGAGACACAGTGGGTTCATCGGCACAAAGACGACCGGACCTTTTTAAGGGACATGGTTCAATTGCCACATTGTGCTTAATTCGTGTCCTAGTGTATTAAAAAGTCATTTGTAACAATCGAGGGGTCTTGACACCCGCGGCGTTTACTCACGCCTCTCGAGGGGCTCGGCTGGGACAGATTTGAGTCTCGACAGATTGCAAGATCCTCAATTAGGATAAGAAAAACATAACATAAACTCACACCTGCGACCCGTTGGGGTAGGAGGAGACCAGGCTGGCAGGCTCTGACACTTGCCACGAATTAGGATTCTTCTTGTTTATGCGCAGTCTCCTATCGGAGGTTGGCAACCAATTCGGCTTTGTTGCTTTTCGAGGCTGCCAATAAACGAGGAAACTTGGTCGTTGCCGGTCCCAAGCCCGGATGAGAAAGAAGGACAGTTCATCGTAGGGCTAAGCACCTGGCATGGTAATTTCTCACGTTTTTTTAATTTCTCACGTTTCAGCAAACAACTTTTTACGCGGAAGAGGGGCGGGGGACGCAAATTTAGTAAAATAAAACAAACACCATGTACTTGTGTAAATTATATTATAAAAAAAACACCAAACACAATTTATTTGTGTAAAATATAAACATAAACATTTACATACAGGCAAATACATTGCTTCTGGCCCCACACTAGGATACCTTGTGTCGTGGGAACCAGAAACAACGACATCACAAACATGTAAACATCCAAGACCTGGGGTTTTTTTTGTCCCCAGCCGGGATTCGAACCCGGGACCTCTCGCATGGTATGCAGATGAACTACCGCTGCGCTACGAGGCCGTCGTAGCGCAGCGGCAGGTAGTATGTACAGGAAAGAAAAATGGGACCCTTCCTTCTCTCTCTATAATACCTACCTACTGAGCCAAGAATACTTTACCTCTGTCTACCCCCCGGGCACGACCGACTACAAACGGTTCGTCAAAGGTTTGCCCAAAACATGAATCATGTTTCATGTTTAATTCAAGCCCCGCACAGCGTATGAAAACCTTATACGCGGGGTAAAAGTTACAATCAAAAGGTATACACACAGTTTGCCTTCACTAACTTCACCTGGATACACAAAGCTGTTCCATACATTTTGTACACTTACAAGGAAAATGTTAGTCGCATAGAAGGCCAATCTTGCTTAAGCATAAGCGGCTTGTTTGTAAGCGCATAATGTCGTTTTTTCTGCCTGTTGAATTCCTGCTGATGACTGCCTCGTTTGTCTAGCGGTATCGCGTCTGATTACCACGCCGGAGGTTGTGGGTTCGATTGCCCCTGGAGGCCGCGGTACATTTGTACACATGGCCGTTCATTTGTGATGTCCTTACCTGGTCACCATAGCACCGGGTATCCCAGTTTGGGGCCAGGACATGTGAATGTGTTGTGATGAGGGAACCGCAAACAGGCCTGAGAGTCTAATACACACATAGTTGAGTACAATGCAGTGTTTTAATGATAGAGAGGATACAAAGGAAATGTACCTGTACAAGCGAATGCACGGATACTACCTATTCCTTTATCCCTCCCTATTTGTCTATGGCATGGTTGGTCTTGATACATTGGAGCTGAGACGGAAGCTACAATTAGGTATCCGTTACCGCTTGTTGATGCGTAATATTATTTACAATCCCTCTGTACTATGCAGTATTAAAATATTCGTCCCCGACAGCTATACGCGCGCTTGGCAGCGTCGACGACGACACCAGTTGTTCTCGGAAAGCGCGCTGCGCACGCGCCGCGCTAACAACGCACCGACGCCTAAGGCACTTGTTCTTCTCAACGGTTTTCTTACAGAGGTCCAACATATCGACATTTTTGTTGACTCTATTAACAAAATAGCGTTTGAACTAAGATTACACTTATAGCATTATTCTGTCATTCCAATAACCCGCGCAAATTAAATAGTCATCTCTCGCAAGGAAGATCGAATCGCGCGAGGCGCCGAGTTATACGGGTTGTACCTTTGGAGTGCGATTGGTTACTAGCCTGCCAATAGTGACAAGAAAACCACCATACCGTACTCATCATCGTCATCATCATCAGCCATTTGACGCCCACTGCAGGACATAGGCCTCCGTCATGGTTTTTGTAACCATCAAGGGTTTTGCCATAATCGCCACGCTTGGCGGGCGGGTTGGCGATCGCAGTATGCGTTTGGAATCTCAGGGAGACGCTGCTGCCCGTCTCCTGGTAATGTATTTCCTTAGTCGCCTTCTACAACATCGACGGAAGGAAATGGAGTGACGCTATTCTCAATCCGGCGCCACACACCACTAATATGACTCTATTGAACCACCATGCAATTAAGAGTCTCGCTCTCCTGAGCTTCTGTGCAACCACAAAACCGCTAGACACACATAAATAAGGAACCTTTGCCGTAATTCAGGTTCAGTCGAGGCATCAAATTAATTTATTCCGTTGTTACCCTGCCGACTTCCCCGAGGTCGAATATCAAAGGAAACGGCGGGAACCGATGCCGGGGAGCCTTTTCGATCTTTGGATTTGACCTCGTTTGTTTGTTAAGAAAATCTTAATTCATCATCTCATAACTCATAACTCAATATTACTTCATATTAATTAATTATTATATTAATTCATAACTCATTTTCCACACAAAACAATCTCATGTCCAGGCCTTAGAGGCTAACATACACTAATTGCTGCTATTTGTCATTCCAATGGTATAACTCGCGCAAATTAAATAAGCATCCCTCGCGAAGAAGATCGAAAGGCGCAAGGCGACGAGTTCAGTTGCATTGGAATGCGATTGGTTAGTAGACTCCCAATAATGTCAATGACACGACCATTACCGTACTAATATGACACTATTAAACAACTATGCATTTTAGAGGCTCGCCCCCCGAACTCCCGTTGACCGACATCGTTGAAAATGGGATCTTCACGGAAATAGAGGTCAAGGAAAAGCTGATAAAACCGTTTTCAGAAAGACACTGGCTGGTTGGAAAAGAACGGCACATAATCTAAGAATTAAGTATAATATGTTCAGTCTGACGGGTTCAAACCTCACAATTGCAGCCCGTCGTCCACGTGCTCCAAAGTACCAGCTTGTTTGATGATTAAAACAACGAAGCCAGAACGGAATTAGCTCAAATTAATGCTCCGGATGAACCGGAGCTTCGGTATTGGATGAGATAAGATATCAGATTAACCTTTCATCTTTGTTTGTTATACAAAGAAAATTGGGGTAATAGAACCCGCAAGCTTCGGCTTGCTAAGTCGTCGTCGCAGGCGGACGATCCGTCCCTCTGGAACCTCATTTGTATTTCGCCATTTACGAGCCTTTTTAAAAAAAAATGTCGCGTAAATATGACACATAAAAGTTTTTTTTAACGTAGGTAGTTTTTTTATTCTATGGTAAAATTAATAAGACACGCAAGTGTCAAAACCTGGTGTTATTATAGTCAACTTTGAAACATATGAGTCTTTCTTGGGGAGGATTATAATATTTTAACACCGACACTTATATGAATACACATACACCCCCTGTATGAACGTAATAATAATTAACTTCCACACAACACAATCACTCGTCCTGATCCCAAACTAAGATACACTGTGCTATGGTAACCAGGCAAGGACATCACAAACATGGAACTGCACCCAAACTGAGGGCATAATCAAGTACGGTGGCCTTAGGCGGGAATCGAACCCACGACCCCTGTTTGGTAGACAAGCTACACCAACGAGGCAGTCTAATCGTTTGTGATCCTTTTTTTTTCGCACGTCTTTATTTCACCGATTTATTTTCTGTCCCTCCAATTCTCGTTGGCCTTAGTATAAATACAAGCAGCCAAACATGACTAATGGTCAACCTACCAACAAAAGTCACCCTTCAGATATATATCAACAACATAATTAACAACAATGTCTCCAGCACATAATTCTTTATTAAACACACACCGACGTGCGCAGGTCATAATATATCAACGATTGATATTAATCTGGAAGGCATGTCCTTACCTTCAGTTGACGGTGGTTGATATACGAGTCAAGTTGTTCCAAAGCGACCCATACTATTGTGACACTGAAAAACAGTTTGCTAGTAAATTTTTTGGCCATTTCTCAGTACTTATTGAACACCCTCATATTTTCATATGTAGTAAAATAGGCTCGCTCACCTCTACATCGTTAAACGTACTACAAACAATAACAAAACGTGCGGACTCAACTAGGGCGCGGGTTTCCTCAAGATTTTTTCCTTCACAGTTAGCTATTTGATGTTTCAGTCAACAATTTTATTATTTTCACCGCCGCCGGTGGTCAGCCGAGTGGGGGTTTTGGGAACACGCCGCACGTCAAAGCGTGTCAACTCCGCCCGCGTGACGAATCACTCGGTGTCAGAGTGCGGACGTCTTGCGAAAGAGGGTCAGGGACCCGGGTAAGCCTTACCGAAGTAATGGTGGACGAATTAGGTAGTGAGTCTCGATATTTTGAGAAACACACACATTAACTCACGCCTGTACACCGGAGGTGTAAACTGGGACGAGGGTTTGCCACTTGCCGCCAGTATATCGGAGAGGTAGGCATTTGACCGAATGGATTAAGAGTGTAAGCTACGATGAGGTAGAACATTTATTAAAATTAGTTATATAGCGTGCAAATGCAAATATAAAACTCTCAATCACACACACGCAAGCACGCACGCACGCACGCACGCACGCACGGACGGACGGTCGCACGCACGCACGCACGCACGCACGCACGCACACACACATACACAATCCTTATATAACTTACACAATCTACACAACAAACCGTATCGATAATATTTTCTAAATCTGAAGCTTAGGATGGGTTTATAAACTGTTTAAAATAAAGCGCTCAAGCATCCTTTTAAATTGTGCTTGTTTGAGACTTTTATTATATAATTCCTCTGGGAGGCTTTTATAAATGGCAGGTACTAAACAATTACCTAGCCTAGATTGGAGTGTTTAGGTTTAGCGTTTAATTATTATCAGTTATTAACAGACATTGAGACCATCTTTGTCTTACAGCAGAGAGCGGTCAGATTTATTTAATTTTATAAGCTAGGCAGTAGCGATTCGTTAAGAGATTTCTTTAAAGAAACTAACATCCTGACGGTTGCTAGTCAGTATATCTATGAGAATATTATGTACATCAGGAAAAATATAAGTAATTTTAAAACCGTATGTAGCCAACACAACATAAATACTAGAAGTAAACATAAACTTTCTTTCCCAAGATTTTGGCTGGCAAAGGTGAATACATCCTTTATGGGGCATTGTATAAGTTTTTACAATAAGATCCCTGAAGGTTGCCTGAAGTGCAGTTAAAAAATGTGTAAAATTAAAGCCAGTTCAATGCATCCTAGTACTAGGTTTTTAAAAGATATGACATGTAAACTCTGTTAATTAAGGAATATGTTTGAAAAGACTAAGTTTGGAGTTTTTTGTCCGTTGTTTCTCCAAATGATCTAGATTTTGAAACGGACACCTAGGTTTTCTTGTAACGTTCAGTAAGTCACAGTTTCTGTGTTACTTTGAATAAAAAAATTTGACTTTGACTTAATTATAGTGTTTGGACCCCTCGTTAGTACAGCATTTCTCATGTACTCCTGCCACAGGCCAGATCCTTCACAGCCCGGTGCGTCTCCTGATTCCACATAATTGCAGGCGAATTTAAACAAGGCTACAGTAGTTTCCCCTTTTTTTGGTGCGAAAGTTGAGAAAACTACGAGTTTTTACTACGTTTAAACTACGTTGAGTTTCGACCTCAACGAGTAGTTTTCGCAACTTATGAACTTTTCGTTATTTCTATGGCAAGAACATCGCTTGAATTCTACTTCTCTTGCCTCATACACGCATTAAGGCATTGCTTCCATACAAATCCCCGATGTCCACACACGGACGCTACACTCTAAACGACGGACGCCATACTATCTTGAAGTGACAGTTGGCTGTTCACATATATATGTCGAAGTTATGTAAGTTAAGTACATTTGTGAAGTTATAGTAGAAATACCACTCGCTAACGGTAAAGGAAAACATCGTGAGGAAACCTGGGTGTCTGAGCTATTCACATACCTCAGCGCTTGAAATCACCAATCCGCGGTGGGCACTCGTGGTGATTAAGCCCATACTCTCAATCTGAAAGAAGGCCTGTGCCCTACAGTGGGACGTATATAGGCTGCTTATGATATGTCGAAGAACTGACGGTCGATGGGGTGCAAAGGTCGTCGAGTGGAGACCACCGGTTCCCTGGACCGGGGATCTGAGGCAGATTGCTGGCAGCGGCTGGATGAGGAAGTCCAAGGATAGAAACAGGGGCGTGCCTTGGGCGAGGCCTATGTCCAGCAGTGGAAGAATACGTGGACTGATTTATTTGACTGATACTGTCTCGAAATAGTGCGCCGTGTTACATCGCGCTATATATTATGTAGTATAGCGCGTGTGTGATACGCTTAAAGTAAAGCGAATCGTGGCTAATAAAATTCACACACAATACAATACATACAAGAGCTATTAATTTCCCGTAGCAGCGATATTACAAGGAAATAAATACGGGATCCGGCTCGAAGGACCATCCTTAGGCCGCCATGACAGGGGGCGCACCGAAAATATAATAAACAGCTTCCGCGCACGCCCTCAACATATGTTGGGGTGATATATTGCTGTTTTCTTTTATATTAATGTACTTTTTTATAATGTAGCGTGGAGACGACAGGTTAATTGAAAATCTTCGAAACGGTTGAAGTTTTTGACGGTATTCGTTAGCTAGTTTAAGCTAGTTTTCTTTAGGCCATGTTTTTTACACTTTAAACTCTATGAATACTTGACAATCTTAGCTTAAATAAAACTATACGGGGTGTACCAAAATCTCCATATACATCCTAAAATGGGGTGAGAACCTAAAAATGTCACTAGATGTAGATTTGATTAGTAATAGTGATAAGTAAAGTATGTAGAACTGAATATGCCAAAGATTTGAAGAAAAACATTTACACAAATACATAAACTGACGCTTGTATCCCAGAGGGGTAGGCAGAGACCAGGGACTGCCACTTGCCACCATCCTTACAGATCACTTCCGCTTCCTCAACATTCATTAGTCGTTGCATGCACGCACGCCGATTTCGGGTGCCCTTGCATAAATATGGTCGAAGTATGTCCGCCTGGGACCTCCCTTACCGGCCCTTCCACCCACATTCGCTCGATATATTTGTTTCGTCAATCTTACTTCCTTCATCATCTCCACAAGTATTGTAACTAACGCGGTGGTAGCGCAGCGGTAGAACGCCGACCTCACTAGGCCGTACAATTTCAAGTGCTGAGGTGTATGACACTCAGGTTTCCTCACGAGTTTTTCCTTCACGGTTAGCGAGCGAGCGTAATACACGCGTATTTATTTATTATACAACATCGAACACAACAGTGTCTTCCAATAAACTGGATTCGCTTCAGATATGTAAGGAGATAAGTTCACCGCTAAGCCGCGTTCAGTTCTAATGGCGAAATAGATCTGACAATTCGGTAAACACGTCCCGCAAATCCCCGAAAAAACAAAAATCGGATTCATACGAATCCACAGAGTTTCACAGAAAATGTATTTCGTCTGGAAGTAAATAAAGCCTTTCATCGGACGCGGACGCCTCGCCGTGTCAGCAGCGTGACGCGAAAACAAAAATATTTCGTGAAGGCGTCACGGCATGGGCCCGCCACTCTCTATTTGTACTGCGCCACTACGGACGAATGGTTTGCCAGATCCAACTTATAATTTCGTAGATTATTTAACAAACAACTTTCACACAACATAATCACTTGCCCTGGACCCAAACGAGGATAATAACCAGACATGGAAACATCATAAACATGGAATTATTGTACAGCCATTTGTACAATAATGTACGGCGACACCCAGCGGAAATTGTACCCACGACCTGCGTCCACTGATGAGTAATTAGGTTCACTCGGTATACAGGCTGCATTCGTTTCAATCGGTCTTTCTGTGCATTCCTATAGCGGCCCAGGGCGACAATATATTTGATACGGAATAACGTGTGACTATCGCAGTTTGGAAATATTATCAAGTGATATATTTTTCTTGGAATTGTCACTGTGCGTCTCTGCAATATCTATTTTGTTCACTATAACACAATGATTTCATTATTTATTTATTTTATTTACATAAATATTGCAACATAACAGTAATACGACCTCGAGGCGCAGCGGTAGTGCATCTGCATACCATGCGAGAGGTCCCGGGTTCGAATCCCGGCTGGGGACAAAAAAAAACCCCAGGTCTTGGATGTTTACATGTTTGTGATGTCGTTGTTTCTGGTTCCCACGACACAGGGTATCCTAGTGTGGGGCCAGAAGCAATGTATGTGCCTGTATGTAAATGTTTATGTTTTTATGTTTAATTACACCAAAGCGTTACAATATTTTAACTGAGCACTACCTATCAAACATCTTCTAGCATTCTCTTACATACCTTCATCACACTTCCAATCCTATCCGCAAACACATCACACTCTGGTGCTTCAGCGAGCAGGGCACAGAGTAGCCGCAGCGCACGGGCGTCTGGCGAGTTGATATCGGTTTTTAACCTAATGAACTTTTTGCCAATTTGGTCTTTTAGTTCTTTACACTAGAGAGGTGAAGTGACCACTCAGACGCTCAATCTTATTTAAATTAGAATATCCCTGGACCCCACACATCAAAACAATCCTCTACACAAACCAAAATTATTTGTTCCCCGAATAAAATTTCAAAATCAAAAAATTGTATCCATTTCAAAGTTGTTAGTTTCAGAAATAAATATATTTTGTGGAGGACCTAACAAAAATAATTTTTAAAAGTTAACGTTTACATGTACAGCTTTGAAGTTTATATGAAGTACAAAGTTTATTAAGATACTTTTTATCTGAATCCTAAGGCGCCTAGCACCAATTTCTACATAACTGTTCAAAAAAATTACTTCTAAGAATTCTTTTATACGTGTTATTTAATCTTTAAAATTTTAAACCAGAAGACGGAACACGAAATGATAATGTCACGCCGTCAAAAACAAATCCCGACCCGAAACAAAAGCGGGAAAAAAACTCCTGAGACGATTTAAATGTTCCCGAAACACAGCCCGGTCCCTTGGCCGAAGTTCCCCGAGAAATTTATTATTAAGTTGTGTCGCAAAACATCGATAAATCTAACGGACGTCCCTAGAAAGTTCTCGGATCGTTCGCGGCGCGAAGTAGACAAAAACAGAAGCGAAAGAATTGAAATCATTTTATTAATTGAATAAATATAAAAAAGCTTTGGCCTTTTGGCTTTGACTGCCTCGTTGGTCTAGCCGTTAAGGCGCTCAGCTACCAAAACAGAGGTCGTGGGTTCCATTCCCACTGTGGGCCGCCGTGCATTTGCACAAAGGGCCTCAGTCTGGGTGTACTTTCGTATTTGTGACGTCCTTGCCTGCTTACCATAGCACAGGGTATCCTAGTTTGGGACCAGGTCAAGTGATTGCATTGTGTGGAAGTTATTATTATGATTACTTATATAATTTTGAAGTACAAGTGAAAAGAACTTTTTCAAATAACACATACCATAAACTCACGCCTGTATACTGGAGGGATAGGCACAGACCAGGGCCCGCCACTGTTAACAACTAATCAACGTTAATGAAGCGAAAGAGCTGACAGATCTCTTTCGCTGCATCAACATTCATTAGTGCGCGCACGCCGGCTTCGGGTACTTTTAATCTCGCCTTTTTGTAAGACCTTTTTGAAGTAACCGTAACTTCTTGTGACTTGTTATTTTTACAGCAACACACGGCAGTTCCCAGCAGTGGGACGTTTAGTGGCCGATGATGATTGTGTTGAGTTATGGGCAGCGTGACGCAGTGGATAATAGCGTAGTAGCGTAGGAAAAGCACTGAAATATGTGATAATAAAATAAGTCTGTATTTTCATCACAGTTGTGACACGATAAGTAAACAGAAAAGTCAAAGTAACATTAGACGCAAATAAAACTTACGGCCAGTAACTTGTAATGTGCCAGACCTCCAACAAACACCGCCTCAAATTACAAGTTCTTGGTCTGACCTTACCAAACAAATTAAATTCCAAAATAACAAAACAAAACTTAAATTCCTTCAAGTACTAAGTTAAAAATCAGCAGGGCTTGACTCCCAAGCCATGAGTACACTTAAAGTGTTTAGCGCTTGGCAGTGGCTTGGTCAACACATCTGCCAGCATGTCTCCGGTAGGTACATGGCTTAACATAATATTCTTATTGTCCCTCAAAACCCCCCTAATAAAGTGGAATTTAATGTCAATGTGTTTACTCCTGGCATGGAACACCGGGTCCTGAGCAAGAAAAATAGCAGCGCGACTATCGGCATACATTGAGATAGGGGCATATTTGTTAAATCCTATTTCCTCTAATAAGCTTTGTAAATACAATCCTTCCTTCATCGCCTCTGTTAAACTCACATACTCTGCCTCACAGCTGGAGGTGGCTACGGTTCTTTGTTTCCGCGAGCTCCATGATATGCATGCACCGCCTAAACTGAAAGTATATCCCGAGAAAGATCGTCTATCGATGGAGCACCCTCCCCAGTCTGCATCAGAATAGCCTTCAATAGACTTACCCGTCTTCTTGTATACCAATCCATAATTAGATGTACCCTTTAGATAGCGAAGAATACGTTTCGCGGCATTCCAATGCTCTATCTTCGGGTTCGTGGTAAACTGAGCCAATTTTATTACAGAATTGCTTATATCCGGTCTGGTGCCTACACTCAAATACATTAAGGAACCTATAAGTTCTCTATAGGGCCATCGCTTTTGCTCAACATTAGTTTTCTCTTCTCGTTGGCTTGCAGATGGATTAGATACTTCCATAGGGGTTTTACAGCTATTACAATTTTCCATTTCGAAACTTGCCAAAATATCTTTTGTGTATTTCTCTTGTGACATAACAATGACATTGTCAGTTCGCTTAATATCTATGCCCAGAAAATATTTGGCCCGACCGTAATCCTTTAACTCAAACTCTTTTCGTAACTCATTTTTAAAGCGAATGATACGATCTTCTTTTTCTGACGCCACCAGAATATCATCTACGAATACCAACACCAATAGATGTTCGTTATTTTGAATCCTTGTATAAAGACAAGGCTCATTGAGGCTCTGTTTCAGTCCCATATCTTTTAGCTTCTTGTCTAGTTTTATGTTCCACTGCCGGCCTGCTTGTTTTAGTCCGTATAAGGATTTCTTTAACAAGCAAGTATCACCGCCTGAATCAATGCTATCCAGCATTACTTCTGCATTTTTAACCACGCGAGGGTCCTCCTCTTTACTATGAGCAAGCTTCATCAGGCACTCTTTTAATAGTCTAGGTGTCCGCATATATATTTCCTCATCAAGGTCTCCATTCAAGTAAGCTGTATTAATATCTAACTGATGTATTTCCAAGTCCAATTCCACAGCTAGAGCCATTAACATTCTTACAGAGTCTAGTCTAGCTACTGGTGCAAATGTTTTGTCATAGTCGACTCCGAAGCGCTGACTAAATCCTTGTGCTACAAGTCTAGCCTTCTTTTTTGTTGTTTTATCCACATTGAGTTTTGTGGTCAGGACATACCTACAACCAACAACATTTCTGTTTTTAGGCTTTTCTACTATCTCCCACGTGCCTTTATTTACTAAGCTTCTTACTTCTGAGAGAATTGCTTCCTCCCATTCAACCCTTTCGTCACTTTGTAGAGCATCGTCGAGAGATATGCCTGCCACCCCTGCAAAGTCGACGCAATCTGTGAACACATCATCCGATGATTCAGAACTTTGTATTTCTGATTCTTGTTGTTCAGTAGGGGTCAGAGATGTTTCTGGCTCTGAACCTTCGGGGGCCATGATTATATCCACTGGGTGTGGATCTTCTTCTACCTCTACAACTCTATAAATTTTTCTTGGACGACCTATTTGTCCAGTACGCTCTATCCTCGGCCTACCGACTCCTCTTTTTAAAATCACTTGTGGAACTACAGTATTTTCTACATGATCTGTCTCCACGTGACTGATTCTGTCTTCCGTCTCAGTCTCTACGGAAGATGTCGCAGGTTCTGGGTTTCTCAAATCAGTCTCCACAGAAGATGTAGCAGGTCTTGAGACTCTCGTATCATCTCGTATAGGCCTAGACTTATTATTATCTTTTATTAGGTCAATTTCTATAAATTTCTTTTCGACTTCATCTCTATTCTCAATCTCCATCATAGTCTTGGGTGCATTTGTAGGTACAGGATTCTTTATTCCCAGTGTCTCGTGAAACTTTATATCTCTCGCTATAGTAAATCGCCTCTCTCCGGGTATCCAGACCCGAAACCCCTTTGAAGTCCTTGGATATCCTACAAATATCCCAGATATTCCACGTGCAGCGAATTTGTCTTTATTTGGACTTTTATCTAAAATATTGACTTCAGTTCCAAACTTTCTAAGATAACCAATCTTGACAGGTTTCTCAAACCACTTCTCATAGGGTATTTCTCCGCCTAAGCTGCTAGTCGGACAGCGGTTTCTAATATAACAGGCCGTATCTACAGCCTCAGCCCAAAATACCGTTGGCAGCTCACAGTTCAATAACATGCATCTCGCCATTTCAACGAGAGTTCGGTTCATCCTCTCCGCTACTCCATTCTGCTGTGGCGTGTGGGGAACCGTTAGTCTTCTTGATATGCCCTCCTTACGTAGAAAATCATCAAACTCAGCACTACAATATTCCCCACCATTGTCTGTTTGGAAATATTTAATTCTCGATCCTGTAAGGTTTTCAACGTGACTTTTATATATTTTAAAAGCCTCCAAAGCCTTTCCCTTGGTACTAAGGAAATACACCTCACACCAACGAGTGCAATCATCAATGAAGGTAATGAAGTACTTGGCACCTGTTTTAGACTGGCACCTCATCGGGCCTACTATATCGGAATAAACTATTCTTAATTTATCAGAACAAGGTCCTGCTGAGTCGGAGAAGGTCGATGCATGCATTTTACCCTTTGCGCAAATTTCACAGTCACGCAAGAAACGTACATCATTTTCACCCACATGTTCCCCTATTCTATTCAATAACTTAGCAACATCTCTTCCATTTAAATGCCCTAAACGTTCATGCCAACAGCGTATATCATCTACCTTATCATTTACTATAGCGTTAGCCGATTCGCACTCCTGTAGGCAGTACAGATTACCCCGGCGAAATGCTGTCAATATAACTTTACCACTACCATCGATTACAGTTGCTAAATCACGAGTGAAATTTACGTTGTGTCCCTTATCAGTAATTTTAGCTACGGAAATCAGATTGGTTCGCAAATCAGGTACGTACAGTGTATCATCGAACTCGATTGTCTGTATCGATTGTTCACCCAATGCCGATAGTCTTACTACACCCTTACCTCGGACCATAGTGCTTAAATTAGTAGCCAAATTTAGCTTTCCATCGGCATGTTCAATGTTACCATAAAATTTTCGTATGTCGCCGCATAAATGAGAAGTACAACCGGAGTCAAGCACCCACTGATGTTTCAATGATGCAATAAGATTAGCTTCCTCTAAACCTGTAACATTTAGACAAATTAATCCGTCATCCACATTAATATTAGCATTAAAATTATAGTACGCATTTACATTATTTTGACGACAGTCCGATGCTTTATGCCCGGGGCGATTACAACGATAACATCTTATCGACTTCTCCATCAGTTGCCAGTTTTTGCGATTCTTATCTCCATTTCTCAAACTTCTCTGGTCGTGGTATGGAAACCTCTCATTCTGACGAGCATACATCACTTGGGTTCCACTATTCTCATTCCTAGACTCGTATTCCTCTAGTATCTTCACTTTTAACACCTCTGGCTTAGGGAGATCGTCTCTACTTTCTATAGCACAGCGAAAGTTCTCAAAGCTTGTTGGCAAACTGTATAGTAACATAACCGATACTAAGTCTTCATGCATCATGACCTCCATACCTTCGAGTCTATCTACAATATCAAAGAAGATACCCATTCCTTCTCGTATGTCACCAGAGTCGCCCATTTTATGTAGTAGCAGTCGCTTTAGTAATGTAGCCTTCTTGGCAGGTCCACGTGAAGCGAATACGGTATGCAGCTGGATCCAAACTTGATTCGAAGTGGTACAACCTCTTATGTGTCGTAATTCTGATGCACTTATAGAAAGAATCACATCGGCCTTTGCCTTCGCATCTTCACTCTCCCATTTAGATATAGCTACTTCATCTGCCAGAGGTTTCTGCTTCTTACCACAAACATAGTCCCATAGTTCAGACTTCACCAAAAGGGCCTCCATGTGGAGTTTCCAACTCTCAAAGTTCTCCTTGTGGAGAGGCTCTATGCGTAAAGTAGACATCATGTATAGTCAGACTCTAAGTCACACGAGCTGCTTTACAAGTTTAAATTCCCAAGACTTGAAAATATTACTCTACGCTACATTCCTGGGCCCATAACCTTTGTTGGGTTATGGGCAGCGTGACGCAGTGGATAATAGCGTAGTAGCGTAGGAAAAGCACTGAAATATGTGATAATAAAATAAGTCTGTATTTTCATCACAGTTGTGACACGATAAGTAAACAGAAAAGTCAAAGTAACATTAGACGCAAATAAAACTTACGGCCAGTAACTTGTAATGTGCCAGACCTCCAACAGATTGTGACACAAAACATTAATGTGGTGCGTGACTGTACTTTGTCATAAATTTGGGTAAAATGCGAACGTACTATGTCCAATTGGCGAAAACATAAAAGTGATTTAAATTAAGTTTCACTATATCGCGTAAAAATCTTGGCGTGTCCAGATGACGAAATAATAAGTGATACTAATTTTTAGTTTCACCAACTGGACACAAGTGTGTCCAGTCTTGTGTGTCGAGTTGGTGAATAACCCGATTTACTTAAGTATTCATTTTGATTTTCACGTTCTGATCGCAGTATGTGCGTATACTAAGTATCTCTTACCCCCAGTTTCTCGTACACTAACAATGTGTTAAACACATAAGACAGCTGTGAACGAAGGACAGTCGTGTGCCATTCATTTATGATATCGTTGAGTAGAGCCGCTAGATGGCGCCAGCGCCGCGAAACACATTGCGCAGTTTTAGCTCAAAATTAACGCTTACGTATAGATTTCACGTTAAACCAACGGTCGTGTTACCCGACACAGCTCCACCCACTTTCTTTCCATTTGTCTCTCCCTCCCTCTCTTTCCTTCTCTGTGTGAGATATGTGAGAGTGGGAACTCAATCGCTCTCTCAACAACATATTCTTCTAGGGCCTGACTAGTTTGTTCCGCGATAGCTCGCGGCAATGAAAAATGCTACGTCCCTTGACAAATGTTGTGAAACTGCAAGTTTTAGAATCGTAGTTTCGTGAAACTGCAATCTACCTTCGCGGGCGACAATTTTTTGCCCCATTCGTTAATGTTTTCCGTTGGAAAATATTACTCACAAAGACAAGGAGTGTCCGCTCATAAAAGAATACATACGGGTTCGATTCCCATACTTGATTTGTACAAATGGCCTCAGCCTGGGTGTTTTTCCGTGTTTGTGATGTCCTTGGCTGGTTAACAAAGCACAGGGTATCCTAGTTTAGGACCAGGGCAAGTGATTGTGTCGTGTGGAAGTCACCAATTTGAAATTATATGGTCCCAACTGAAAATCAGTTTTGCTGGTGTTATGCTAACTATAGCACACACCAGTAAAGTATGCTGAGTTGGAGCCCCTTTTTTGTTGTCACGGAGGCACATGAGGCGTTTGAGGTCCGAGGTGGCTGGGTGCCATACATTACTATATGGTACCCGGCTGCCTTTGACTCTATATGCCTCACATGTTCTCTTCGCGATTGTTTTGTTTTATCTCTGTTTTGTTGACGTTCGTGTCTTTTGTTTGTGTGCGTTTATGTTTACTTTGTGTTTCTGTGACAATTTAAATAAATGTCCTCTTTCTTTCTTTCAATTTATTTATTTATAGATACTGTTGTCAAATAGCGTTGGTATCTTAGAGGTACCTTAGAGGTATGTCCAGAAGTAGAGCCAGATACTAGTATTATATTTCCAAGAATATAATATTTCTATAAGACAGGCCCACGCATTCAATACCTAGCTACTCGGTTTTCTAAGAGCTATTATTTGATATTTGAAAGCAACATGTAGAGAATATTGTGTGCCCTATGCATCTCACATGCAGATAGTCAACTGCATGTAAGGAGTATGATAGCATTATTACTGTTGCATTATTCATACAGTCAGCGCAAGAATTCAACGAGATGACTTGGTAAATTATTGAGGTTGCTTTCAAGAAAAGTAAACCTTAAATGGGAACGTTTGATGTAGACAAATTACTTTAAATATGATATAATTTGTATACATATATGGGCTCGAACGGCGGCAATAAAGCTGAGCCCATTCCTTTTTACCACAAACATTTGTAAATGAAGGAATAATTGTTGTTTATTGTTTTTGTGTGGTAAATAAAATATTTTCACTTTCACTTTCACTTTCAAGTTTGTTAGGTTCGTGGTAAACCTTGGCCTCTGTCTAGCTCAGCGGGTTACTGGAGTGCGTTTATTTAGCATGTGTATAAATAGGCTGTAAATAGCGGTGGTAGCCTAGTGGGTAGAACATTGGACTCGGAAGCCCCAGGTTCGATTCCCAGTGCGGGCCTGTACCTATGACTTTGTTTTCTAAGTTATGTACATTTGAGAAGTTAAAGTAGCAATACCACTCGCTAACGGTGAAGGAAAACATTGTGAGGAAACCTGAGGGTCTGAGCTATTCACATACCTCAGCGCCTGAAATCGCCAATCCGCGGTGGGCACGCGTGGTGATTAAGCTCATACACTCTTCCTGAGAGAAGGCCTGTGCCCTACAGTGGAACGTATGTAGGCTGCTTATGAAATAGGCCGTTTATTGATTGAATGAATGAATGAATAACCATTTATTGTCAATAAGAAAGATGTGTTACACTTAACTTACAGACTAATTAGAAACTTAATTGCTTAGATATTATTTAAAACAAGTTCTAAGGTAGAAAAACTTAGCAATCGGACAGACGCTCAGCCTGTGCTGCGGGATGCAGGGCATCCTACAGCGCTGATTTTCAGCGAAGCCCGAAACTTCAAGTAGTAAAGTTATTTTATTAAGGCGACTAAGGAAATCAATTACCAAGAGACGGGCAGCAGCGTCTTACTGAGATTCCAACAGCATACTGCGATCGCCAACCCGCCTGTCAAGCGTGGCGATTATGGCAAAACCCCTCATGGTTATGAAAACTACGAAGGAGGCCTATGTCCTGCAGTGGGCGTCAAATGGCTGATGATGATGATGATGATTAAGGTGAAAGAAAGGTAGACCACTGATACCAGCCAAAAGAAAAATAATAAAACAACTAAAAGGTACCCACTAACTAACCAACTAATTATGCAATTCAGTAACATAATATGCCATGGAAATTAAAACGCACGCATTAATGAATCAACTTTATCTGAGGTGTCACATACTAGAATACTCCAGCTTCATCCAGCCTGCCTTAGATCGTCAGTCCAGCCAACTGATTGGCGCTGCGTTTGCCAGTTCGTGGTCTGACACGATGGGTTTTGTTCTGAAAAGTCTAGATGCAAAATTTATTTATAGAGGTCAATATTGGTGATTGGAAAAGGAAACGTTACTTTTAAACGCATTTAAAATCAGTTTTCTCAGTGTCGCAATATAACATTTTCCAAGCTGTTCCAAGCTCATATCGACGAAGGGTATAACAGAAGTTAAGCTCGAGGCAAAAGCGTAAAAGACACGGACTGGAAAGTTAAGAGTCAATTCTTATATTCTTTTCGTTGCACTAACCCGTGCTGAGGACAGGTTTTTAAAAGAGTCAATTTGGTTGATATTTAGATATAATAATTTGATGCCTTGACATTCGTGTGGCCAATAAATAGTATTTAATAAAAAGAAATAAATAAACTTTCGAACTAAATCCAGGAGAGTGAATCTCAAGATTTATTTTTTTAATAAGTATAATCAGCATAAATGGTTATTCATTCATTCATTCAATCAATAAACGGCCTATTTCATAAGCAGCCTACATACGTCCCACTGTAGGGCACAGGCCTTCTCTCAGAGAGAGAGCATGGGCTTAATCACCACGTGTGCCCACCGCGGATTGGCGATTTCAAGCGCTAAGGTATGTGAATAGCTCAGACACTCAGGTTTCCTCACGATGTTTTCCTTCACCGTTAGCGTGTGGTATTGCTAATATAACTTCACAAATGTAGATAACTTAGAAAAACGAAGTCATAGGTACATGCCCGCACTGGGGATCGAACCTGGGTCTCTCGCTTCCGAGTCTGATGTTCTACCCACTAGGCTACCAACGCTTTAATAAGTATGTAAATTATTTTAACTAACATTAAATTATTACTAAATATAATGTAATGGCGCGCGCGCATGCAACGACTAATTAATTTTGATGAAACGAAAGAGGTCTGTCAGAATCATGGCAAGTGGCAGACCCTGGTCTCTGCCTACACCTCGGGGATACAGGCGTGAGTTTCTATTACGTTATGTTTAATGAAAATATACAATTCATAACGTATGAAGTAGATGGAGATCCAGCAACTGCAGCGAACGAATGCAGTTGACAATTGGTTGATTGATTGATCCTAGCCCGTTCTATTCTATCCTGCCCTATACTTTTGTTACATTACATAAACACACACCTGTATCCCGGAGGGGTAGCCAGAGACCAGTGTGCCTGTCTCGTCGTAACGAGTATCCGTTTATTTTCTGTTGTATCCATATCGACGGTCCTTCTACAGTAGATAGATAGAATATTCTTTATTGTATGTACACCAGTATGTGCCTCTATGACGTCATCTAAGGGCACAATCTCGACAATGCACGCCCGCGGGTATTGCCCGCATTGTGTCGGGAGTATGTGCAATATTACGTCTATTTCCAGAGCCTTACGGTCTATTTTTACTTTTCCGTGACCTGCCTCGTAGCGATAGAGAGCTCGAGAACAACAGGCTAAGCCGCTTCGACATTTAGTTTGAGAATAGAAGTACTGAGGCTAGTTATTGGAAATAAATACTTTTCCAGGGTCTCAGATACAGGCGTGAGTTTATGTTTAAATTACAGGTTTTTTTTTTTAATATCAGATACAACTTCCACAAAACACAATCACTTGCCTTGGTCCCAAACTAGGATACCCTTTACTATGGTAACCAGGCAAGGACGTCGCAAACACGGAAATATACCCAGACAGAGGCAATTTGTAAATTGAGTGCGGCAGACTCCATTGAGAATCGAACCCACGACCTCTGTTTTGGCAGTCAAGCATACTAACCGCTAGACCAACGAGGAAGTTAAGACAGGGTTTCCAACTGCGTGGCCCTTATCGAGTTTAATTTTTAGTACCGGGCTTAAGAGCTGTGTTAAGACGTTTCTCAGAAATGCGTCAACGGCAAAATTACAAGCAAATTCTACTGTAAACAACGTGATATTTTCTTCACATTTTTTCGTTAAAAAGGGCCAAGTCCATTATAAAACCTCTTTGGCTGCGGTGGCCCGTGAAATTGCCCGTGACAGGTTATTGCTTTCATTCCCTTACAGACTTAGTCCAAGATTCGGGTCAGTTGTAAATCATAACAACGAGTAACGCAGTGAGAAACAGCTCATTTTTAGGGTTCCGTACCTGAAAAGGAAAATGGGACCCTTATAGGATCACTTTGTTGTCCGTCCGTCTGTGTTTTTTTTTTTATGTAGCCTATATTCGTCCCACTGTAGGGCACAGGCCTTCTCTCAGAGAGAGAGTATGGGCTTAAACACCACGCGGGCCCACCGCGGATTGGCGACTTCAAGCGCTAAGGTATGTGAATAGCTCAGACACCCAGGTTTCCTCACGATGTTTTCCTTCACCGTTAGCGAGTGGTATTGCTACTATAACTTCACAAATGTAGATAACTTAGAAAAACCAAGTCATAGGTACATGCCCGCACTGGGGATCGAAGCTGGGTCTCTCGCTTCCGAGTCTGATGTTCTACCCACTAGGCTACACCGCTCTCCGACGACCGACAACACTCATTTGTAGCAATTTCACAAATTGGGTATTATTATTTGTATTTCTATAGTGACATGTATGTATGTATGTATGTAGCACGTTCCGGGTGCCAAAGGAGGAATAATATGGTCCCAACTGAAAATGATCATTTATTTGTGCTTAGAGACACACACACATAAAGCAATAAGTACATAAAAGTTGATGACATACAATAGTTTAGGTACAAGTACAAACTTATCTTACAAACTAACTTATATGTATAAACATAAGGTTATATGGCACTTTTAGGCCATATATGGGTGTGCCACAGAAGCTCAAAAGGCCGTGTCTCAGCATTATAAATATCCACTTTAATTAAGCAGATATTTACTGATTTTCAGCTACAGCCAGAGTGTGAGAACGGCGATGATAGATATTTATAGATAATCATTAGGTGTTAAAAATAAAAAATTGTACAAATTAAACCATAACACATAACAAGAAAAGACGCTCTGTACATTAAATATATTAGAATTTCATTATAATTAAGGTCTACTAATTTCATTCTTCATAAGGGAAGTAGTGTTTTGTGTAATTAGTGTTGTTGTTTTGTTGTTCTGTGCCCCTTCTTTGTTGTCACGGAGGCACCTGAGGCGTTTGGGGTCCGAGGTGGCTGGGTGCCATGCATTACTGTATGGCACCCGGCTGCCTTTGACTTTATGTGCCTCACATGTTCTCTTCACGATTGTTTGGTTTTATTTCTGTTCTGTTGACGTTCGTGTCTTTTGTTTGTGTACCTTTATGTTTACTTTGTGTTTCTGTGATAATTTAAATAAATATCCTCTTTCTTTCTTCTTTCTTTCTCTCTTTCTAACTTTCTGGTGTACAAAAAAAAATCTTAGATACCTATACACTCATACGAGTTCAAGTAAATAAAACTCCTACGAGTACATTGGTAGAATAGATTAGAATATTAGAGATACCTCTTGTAGCCACCCAAAAGCCACCCCGGATCATAGTCTATAAAACGATACTGAAACACTCCGATCTGTTATTCTTCAATTTCCAATTGTGTCTTCTCAGAAGATGTAGAGATAATATTTCAATATAGTGTAGTGTTTTATCAGAACATTACTCGTCTGAAGATCAAATTAGGTATTTCCAATATTGATTTATTGTGATTTAAATGTGAATTAAACTTACGCCTGTTAAAAGCTAAAAGCTCGAAAAATTTAAAATTGCAATGTGTTATACACACATTTCGGCACGATAAGGTCTATTAGTTAAGTTCAAAGTATTGTATATTTTTTTTTTTGTAATTAATGACTGTTTGTTGCCAGAGTAAAATAAAAAAAAATCGATTTGGAAAACATCGTAAGGAAACCTGAGTTGCTGAGTAATTCACACACCTGAAATCGCCAATCCGCGGTGGGCCCGCGTAGTGATTAAGCCCTTACGTACTCTCTTTCTAAGAGAAGGTTTATGCTCAGCAGTGGCACGTAAACAGGGTGTAATAAAATCCCGACATAGAAACTAATGTTGATGAAACGAGCGAGGTTTGCCAGGATCGTGGCAAGCGGCAAACACTGTTCTCTGACTACCCCTCCGGGATACAGGCGTGAGTTTATGTGATCAGAGGCCTCGCAATAAATAAATAACTTCCACACAACCTAATCACTTATCCTGGTCCCAAACTAGGATAATCTTGGCTAAAGTAAGCAGGCAAGGACATCCCAAACATGGAAATACACCCAGACTGAGGCAATATGGACAAATCAATTTCGGCGGCGTCTTGTGGGAATCAAATCCACGTTTCCGTTTTGATAGTCAAGCATGTTAACCGCCAAGCTAACGAGACAGTCATATTGACTCCACTGTGCCTCTTAGTATCTTAGAACATAAATTTCATCAACTTAATTACACTTCCTTTGATAAGAGGCTTCACAGAGGTCCAGTTCTTCTTTGTAATTGTAATTAATTATAATAAAATATAAAACGCCTACGCAATTAACGCTCGACGAATTAAGGCAGTTTCTGTTTCATTTCTTCATTGGAAATGCCTCGAAAATTCCGGTGATAGAGGAGAAGATATAAATTTTTGAATATTAAAACACTAATATTCTTACTTTAATTACACGATTTTTTCAGGCAGTTTCAATGCCTATAATCCACTAAGCATATCATTACATAACTTCACTCACACCTTCAAGATGATCCTTTCTGCATATGGCAACCCAAGTACTCGTATATTGTCTTGTTTTCTTTTTTACGGTTCTATGTTGGCTAAACTGATTGTCATTCTCTTTGTGTGTGACCGAATATCCATGGCGTGTGTTGTCTGGTTCCTAGTGCTGCTTCTTTTAAATCTACAGTCCACGACACGACACGAAACTATTTCACCCTCAGCCAACGTCTAACATGGTCCTTCGAGCCGGATACCTCATTTATCTTTTATCACAACACACGCCGTGGATATTCGGTCACACACAGACAATCAGTTTAGCCAACGTAGAACACTAAAAAAAAACCGACCAAGTGCGAGTCGGACTCGCGCACGAAGGGTTCCGTACCATTATCTATACAACATTTGAGTATTTCAAGCGTCTACATGTTGCCGTTATTAAAATCGAGTAAAAAACGCGAAAAAAATCGCGTTTGTTGTATGAGAGCCCCCCCCCCAGATGTTTATTTTATTCTGTTTTTAGTATTTGTTGTTATAGCGGCAACAGAAATACATCATCTGTGAAAATTTCGAGATACGGCCTGGTGACAGACGGACGGACGGACAACACGAGTCTTAGTAATAGGGTTCCTTACCCTTTGGGTACGGACCCTAAAGAAGGAAACATTAGTTTACTTGTGTTACCATAAACACATTCTACACAAAAAGTTACAAAATTCGATACTAAGGTAGTATATAGCATCAACCACCCTCAAAATCCTTTTCCACAGTTAGCATGAACCATCATTGCAATGTTACAATTTGATATCATTTGTTAAGGGGGTCCAGGGAGTAACACTAGCGCCACTGAGGAAAACAAATCATCCTTTTTACAGATCAATTTTGCAAAAAGTGTCAGTACAATCTGTCATAACATAACATAAACTCACGCCTGTATCCCACAGGGGTAGGCAGAGACCAGGGACTGCCACTTGCCGGTAAGGGACGACCCAGACGGACATACTTCGACCAAATAGAGGAAGTATTAAGAAAGGGCAAGATAAAAAGTACCCGAAACCGGCGTGCGTGCATGCAACGACTAATGAATGTTGAGGAAGCGAATGTGATCTGTCAGGATCGTGGCAAGTGGCAGTCTCTGCGTACCCCTCTGGGATACGGGCGTGAGTTTATGTCTGTACTGTATGTTGTCTTTACAAAAACACACTTAACTTTCCTACGGTTTATTACGTATTATACACGTATATTTACATATTGATACGTAAAATTCTTTTTTTAATGTTACAATAATTAATTGCAGATATTTTTGTTATTTTAGATTTTTTTTTTTTTTCTATTTAAACTATACTCCATTCCGCGAAATGAGCTCCCAAAGAAAATCGTCCACCCATTTGTTAATGCGCCTGACCTTCAATAGCCACTTCAATAGCGGACCGTCTTCGCTTATCTCTAGCCTAGGTCTAGATCAATGAGATGCGAGTATTTGGTTACCTAGGAGTTCAATTCGTGGAACGGAGTGTATATTCATCCCACTGCAAGGCACAAGCCTTCTCTCAGAGAGAGAGATAGAGAGAGTATGGGCTTAACCACATGGTGGTTAAGCCCGTTAAGCCCGTGCCCACCGCGGAATGGCCATTTGAAGCGCTTAGGTATGTGAACCCCTCAAACACCCAGGTTTTCGGGATGTTTTCCTTCAAATTTCTAAATAAAGAATAATAATTTTGACCATTCTGCACTCCGGTGTCCCGCATTTCTAGTCTTTGGCGTGCATAATTTGCGGCGTGACAGCCAAATTGTCTCCAGTTGTAGAAAGATGATTGATTTAAAAAAATGTCCCACCGGACTGATGATGAGGTGAGAACTTAACCTTTTGTGAAATTGCTACAAATAAGTGTTGTCGGTCGTCGGAGAGCGGTGTAGCCTAGTGGGTAAAACATTGGACTCGGAAGCGAGAGACCCAGGTTCGGTTCCCGGTGCGGGCATGTACCTATGACTTTGTTTTCTAAGTTATGTAGATTTGTGAAGTTATAGTAGCAATACCACTCGCTAACTGTGAAGGAAAACATCGCGAGGAAACCTTAGTGTCTGAGCTATTCGCATACCTCAGCGCTTGAAATCGCCAATCCGCGGTGGGCACCATCAATGGTATGAAAAAACCCGTCGCGTGACCCGACCGTGTATACGGCATTATACTTCGATGCACTCAGAATCGAGGAATCTAAGCCCAGATGTCAGGACTCGAATCGAATGGAAATTCAAGACTTTGAAGTGGGTAAACACGAATCCACTTTTCAATACCACCACAGCTTAGCGTCCAGAATCTCCTCCTGGGGGCAGGGTTGCCAGATGAGGCGATTTATCGCCATTTGGGCTATCTCGGAAGGTGAATTGGCGACCAAAAATTGCAATTAGCGACCGGGTGACAATTGGGCTATCTCAATTTTATTTTCGGCGACTTTTGGGCTGCTTGGGAAATCAGAACAAATTATATGTATTTATTGGGTAATTGTATCTTTGTTTATCGATCTTTGCTTTTTTTTTGGTCCGAGCGGTTTAAGGGTGCAATGAATATTAATTGCTAAGATGGACCAGTAATTACACTCAAAAAAGTATTTTTACATTCGTAAGATTAATTGAGAGAATTTAAGAAAACACTTGAGTACAAAATAAACTATGAGCGCCACAATTTTAAAAAATCATTTTACTGAGGCGATTTTGGGCTACAAAGCTGAAAATTTAGGCGATTTTGGCTACAAGAACTTATTCGATTTTAGGGTGACTGTTTTTCAAAACTTTGGCGACATTGGCCGGCCAGCATCTGGCAACACTGCCTAGGCGGACAAAAAACAGACAGAGAAAAGCCAAAACCCCTAATGCAAATGAACGGGAAAGCACACCATTTATCAGCCGGCACTTTTGCCGGGAAGTCCCGAAAAACGCCCTCCTTATCTCTGAGGAAGTGAATTTGGAAAAAACTTCCTTTCCGACGGAGATGCATTATGGTCCTTAGAAGATACGTTGCAGTTCATAATGATCCACGGGGATGAGAGGCGTTTTACTCCCTCAATGAGATAGCCTTATTTTTTCTTATGTAGCCTTTATAGGTCCTACTGGAGGGCACAGACCTTCTCTCAGGGAGAGAGAGAGAGAGATAGAGAGAGAGAGAGAGAGAGAGAGAGAGAGAGAGAGAGAGAGAGAGAGAGAGAGAGAGAGAGAGAGAGTATGGGCTTAGTTGGGCTACTTGGTATAGGTTAAATGGAGTTATGAAGTTGTGTAGCTTTAAATAACCTTAAAAAAGAGTCCTTATTAAAGTTGTGTCGGAATCACTGACACTTATTTTTGTCGGATGAGTCCAAAAAAGTTTCGCTCTGATTTGCAGAGTATAATCACGGGGGGTAACTGTGGGTAGAGGAACCCGCGTTAATAGATAGCTTACCTAAGCATGCCGCGCGCCCACGCAGAGGTGAGGTACGGTTGCAGTGAATTTTGGTCGGACTCATGTGACAAAATTACAGGTAAATGAATCTGGAGTAACATTTATAATGCGCCGTGATTACAGAAGATTTAGTTCGAACATTAGAGAGCCTATTTTATTTACGGATAAATAACCAAATTCAACCAATCTGGACCTGGCCCCCGTGGTGAAGTATGGCCTATAGCTTCCTCAGGGAAGAGACCCGTGCCCCTCGGTGGGGACATAATGGGTTGATGATGATAAACCAAATTCATGAGATAAACGCGGAACCAAACTTTCTTTTAGTTGTTTTTAATCATCGCAAGTCAACATCAACCGGTAACGTATTGTTAATAGCAATTCACAAATCACAAATCAAAGATGGAACTGATGAAAATAAAAAAGTAACGCATCTCCCATAACAAATTGCTGCAACGTAGCTGCTTCTCAATGACCAGCGCAGCTTGACCCCACGAGTCTCATTGTCCGATTGAGCACCGCGAACATTTTCTTTACCCCCTCGAAGCCAAGTGGGGGTCAACGGGTCTGGATACGACTTAATGAGATACTGAACACAAAAGGAAACATTTCGAGGCATTAGTTGAGGAGTATTTTATGATTTATAGATAAGTCTAGGCGAGGGAATGATTTTGTTTGTCTACTCGACGGGATCTACTAAAGTTGTTTCTTAGGTCACGATTGTTAACACTAATGGACGGATTGATTTACTCTTATTGGCAATTAATGTCCGGCTATTTACTTGCGGTCCCCTGACAATTATGTCTATATCGCTGTAAGTATGTATGTACAATTTTCATTACAATTATTTATTTTGTTATCTTTATATATAAACATAAACATTTACATACAGGCGCATGCATTGCTTCTGGCCCCACACTAGGATACCCTGTGTCGTGGGTACCAGAAACATCATCATCATCAACCCATAGCAGTCCACTGCAGGACATGGGTCTCTCCCTGTATGGGAGGTTTTGCCGTAATCTCCACGCTTGGCAGGCGGATTGGAGATCGCAGTGTTTGGTGGTCTGGTGTCACAGGTCGACGCTGCTGCCCGTTCCCTGGTTTCCGTTTTTTAGTCGCCTCTTACGACACCCACGGGAAGAAATGGGGTGGCTTATTCTAGGCCAGTGCATCTGCATCATCATCACCATCATCATCAGCCACTTAACGCCCACTGCAGGGCACAGGCCTCCCTCGTGGTGTCCATAACCATGAGGGGTTTTGCCATAATCGCCACGCTTGGCAGGCAGGTTGGCGATCGCAGTATGCGGTTCGAATCTCAGGAAGACGCTGCTGCCCGTCTCCTGGTAATTTATTTCCTTAGTCGCCTCCTACGACATCCACAGAAGGAAATGGAGTGACGCTATTCTTAATCCGGCGCCACCGATGACTGACCTGGTCCCAAGCTAGGATACCCTGTGCTATGGTATGCGCCGTAAATTCGTGCAAATGTACGGCGGCCTCCATTGGGGATCGAACTCACGGGCCCTGTTTTGGAAGCTAAGCGCCTTAACGGCTAGACCAACGAGGCAGTCAATTACTACAAATGGCTTAGAAAATCCACTCCTGTCAGGCCAGGATTCAAACCCACAACTTCTTGCAGGTGAGGCAAGGGTTCTACCGACATGCCACAGCACCATTAAGTTGCTACTTCCAGTTACTTAAATAACGTTATATAATAACACTTTACTATTTAACGTTATTTAAGTAACACAATTAAGTCAGTAAACAGTCACTGAGAACATAAAATCGAGGCAGACTGAATTCTAACATCTACGCAGAATTTAGACTATCAGATAAGTGAAAGTAACTAGAAAGATAATTAGATTTTATGCCATATGCAATAAACACTGGTGTACAATAAACAATATTCTTATCTAATAACAACTTTAAAAACATACATCCACTTCACTAATCTCTTGAACAACCCAATCCTTCTCTGAGTGATATAAAATGAAATAACCCTCCAAACAGAAGCATCGTTCGAAGGGTCATTGGGAACCGCCACAATCTTTATGGATCGGGTTAGATTTTCGAGACTGTAGCAGTATGGTGCAGAGGGTTAGCTTTGGCTTCGTAAAGTAGGTCATGAAATAAAAGGGGTTAGAACATGTTCTTTGTGTGAAATGGATGTGCTGGCCAATGACCATAATTTTGGGAAAATTTTCAAAATGGTGGCGCACGTTGAAACCTATGTGCCTACTGTATGCAATTCTTTGTAATGTTGTCAAATAAAGTTTATTCTTATTCTTATCTATAAACGAACAAAAAATGTCATACGGCATAAAGTCCTAGAGTGCAAGGATAATACATGTGAAATATCCTGCGTGGATACAAATCCTAACTTATTAGGCTAAGGACTTTATGGGATTGACATTTTATGCTCACGTATCGTCTATCAGTACACAGGTTTCGTTGTGCGCCGCTTTTCTGAAAAATTCAAAACACCCCCCGAGTACCAGGAGACGGGCTGCAGCGTCTTCCTGAGATTCCAACCGCATACTGCGATCGCCAACCCGCCTGCCAAGCTTGGCGATTATGGCAAAACCCCTCATGGTTATGAAAAACATGATTGAAACCACGAAATGAATTGCACGGAGTTACAGCACTCGACGAGGTGACATAATTTCGTTGCATGCAGTTTTAGCAAGTGACCCGCTACCATCGAACTGAAAGACGTTTCACGTGAGCTTTATTCAGAAAGGGTCTTCTGCATGAAACTTCGTGTCCAAGACTCACTTGTTAGACTTCGCGAGTCGAGGGCTCTCGGGGGTCAAGGGTGGGTCCTTTAGACCCCACAAGACCCCTAGAAGACCCCTACAAATTGACTGCGGTGGTCGGTAGACATTATTAGTGGGTGAAGACGAATGTAAGAGGGCCCCATATTAGATTTGCATTTGCGGGCTGGAATTGGGTAATCGGTTTGCCAGTGGATTGATGGACGGGTTACATTGGTGCGGTCTGTTTATGAGATCGCTAGGGTTCTAAATTATATTAGAGTAATACTAATAATAACTAATAAAACGAATTTGAACGGATATTTACTCGTTTACTTTTTCATTTTACATTTTTCCTACGTTTCGGTACTTTCGCAAGTGCCGTGGTCTCGGTAGACTGAGATGACAGGCGTCTTTTTGAACGCATTAACTGTTAGTTTACTACCCTCGGCAAAAAATTGGTAAATTTTTAAATGTAACCTGACAAAACAATAATTTTATTAAAAATAAAGTTATTGATATTAAAATTAAATCTACAGTCACACTTCTAGCAACGGGGTCTCAAGCACTTAAGCACTGGTTCCCATGCTATTAATATGTCTAGTGCTCGTGTTAACCTTAGAAAACAATAATAACTTCCACACAATACAATCACTTGTGAACAAATACGAAATTGAATTTTTTGGTGCATTAAAGACGAGAGAAATAAAAACTCGATGCGCTTGACTTGAAGGTTTAATTTGGGAGTAGTTTTGACAGCTGTCACATGACAGATCGTAGACAATGTACGTTTGTAAAGCAAAAATAAAACTTAATGTTTCATTGATTTAAACATACTCCTAACGCAGAAAAATAACATAAAGACATTCTTGTATTACATAGCAAATATAAACAGTGGACTGTAGACTTTATAGGTTTGTTTTTTATCGATAGAATTAAGTAACAAAATTAATGACTTACTCATTAAAACTATGTGAATACAAGTTATAGCTTTTACATTCTTGTGGAAAAACATGACATCCATCATTGGGTAAGCTAATTTAAAGTAATTACAATGCTTCTCAATTTACATTGTTCTACCATATATTTAATTGCAATTAGGTATGCAAGTACAGGTAAGTATCTAGCTTATAACTAAGTACCTAGGATACAAAACAGAAATTACTTTCTCTATAAAAGGTAAACTTATTATAGCACAATTGGCTGTGATAGATACCTATCTTATACTAAGCTTAAACTACTAATGGCACTCATGGCTTAGGTATTACAACCTTATTATAACACAATTGGCTGTGACATCTTATACTAGGTAAACTTAAACTACTAGTGGCACTCATGGCTTAGGTATATTATTTTACTAATTTTATGTTTTATTTGTAAAAAATATTAGTGACAAAGTTAGCTGAAGTGTTAACATTGACACTTAACTTATGAATCAATAGGCAGTATACAAATTTTTGTTATGGAAGTATTGTGGCATCTGCCATTAGCCTTTTTAACCTCTAAAGCTCTAACCTTGCCATCATTTCCAGGAAATACCTTAGTGACTCTAGCCATAGGCCACATCATGGGAGCTGTATCAAGCTCTCTGAGGATAACAAGAGATCCTACTTTAACATTAGGTAAACTAACTTTCCACTTTGGACGATTTTGTAACACATTTAAATATTGTTTAAACCAGTAGGTCCAAAACCTTTGTTGTATTACGGTACATTTATTCCAAAATTTTATTTTATTTTCAGGCATGTTCGTGAGATTCTGATCTGGTATACAAGTAAAAGGAGCTCCAGTCAAGAAATGACCGGGCGTCAAAAATGAAAGATCTTCAACATCTGATGACATTGGTGTTATTGGCCGTGAATTTAAAATACCTTCAATTTGAACCAATATTGTATAAAGTTGTTCATAAGTAAATATGTGAGAACCTAAAACTCTTTTCAGGTGGTGTTTTATACTTTTCACGGCAGCCTCCCACAATCCAGCAAAAACTGGAGAATAACTCGGAATAAAATGAAAATTAATACCTAAAGTGGCAGTTTGATTTTTTACTTGCGACTGATGGTCTTGAGAAGTATTTAACTTATAAAGTTCAGTTAACTTTGTCTTGGCAGATTTAAAAGTACTTGCATTGTCACAATACACATCAGTAGGACAGTTTCTTCTAGATATAAAACGTTTAAAGGAAGCTAAAAACGCGTCTGTGGTGAGATCAGACACTAGTTCGATATGGATTGCCTTTGTTACAAAACACACATAGACAGCAATATAACCCTTAGTTGTTATTACGCTTCTTAGTCTAGATTGCTTGATCATGATAGGTCCTGCAAAATCAATACCTACCTTTTCAAATGGCCGGCTAGCATGAAGTCTGTCAGCCGGCAATGAACCCATTAGCTGCTTTGCCGTTACACCTTTGAGTCGAAAACATGTAAGGCATTTATGAACATATTTTTTGACAGTTCTTAACCCATTCATAATCCAATAAGTTAAATTTAAGCTACTCAATACATGTTTTTGACCGGCATGAAGCAGTTTTAAGTGTTCATTTTCTATTAACAATTGGACAATTTTTGATTCACGAGGCAAAATTGTCTGATGTTTTTGGCTGTAGGGCAAGGATGAGTGTTGTAATCTACCACCTACTCTCATAATGCCATTAGCATCGAGAAAAGGGTTGAGCCCTTTAAGCTGGGATGATACTGGCTTGTCAGCTTTTAGTGAAGCAATATCTTGTTTGAAATATAAACCTTGTTCATTTTTTATTAACAATTGCAGAGCATGATTTCTTTCGGCAAATGTCACAAAGTTTTCTTTAATTTTGTTTGAACCTGGCTTTGAGTTTCTAACAAATCTTATTATATAAGCAAGTACCCTTGTTGCCTTGTTGATATTAGAATATTTATTCAATATAGATGAATACAGTGAAACTATGTTACCTTGTGATGCTGCACAGACCACTTTGCCACACTTCTTGTTCCTAAATTTTACCTCTGGCAAATCCTCCGTTGAAAGAGTATCTAAACTGTAATCATTGAATTTGTAATCTGAGTTTAACATAATCTGTGGACCTGACCACCACAATTCATTACCTTGTAACTCGCTAGGGTTTACCCCCCTACTTAGACAATCTGAGGGATTCTGATCAGTGTTGATGTATAACCACTGGTAGGTATGTGTATACTGATTAATTAAATTTATTCTATTTGCTACATAAGCATTCAATTTTGCAGGTTCTGTTTTCAGCCAAGCCAACACTACCTGGGAGTCACTGAAAAGATGCACAGATTGAATAGCAACTTTCTTACTTAGAGTATCATATACTCTAACAATTAGTTTCGACATTAGTAAGGCAGCATTTAATTCCAAGCGTGGCACTGACAATTTACTGTCCTTTGGCGCAACTCTAGATTTGGAACAAAGAAGTGACATATTCACATTGCCCAACTTATCAGTGACTCGCAAGAAAATTGCAGCCCCATAGGCTTTGATTGAAGCGTCAGAAAATCCAATTAATTGTGCAGTCTCTTGATTATCTATGCATACATTTCGTTTAACTTTAATATGTGGCATGTTTATTAAGTCATTATAGAATTGCCACAGCTTTTGTATAAAAATCTTGGCTTGAACGAAAACAGGTCCAGCAATGCCTAGAGGGTCATAGAATTGACTTATGAAACTCAAAATTTGTCTTTTAGTTTTAGGAACTTGTTTAGGGACCGGGCAAGACATTATGAAGGAATCTGTATCAATATCGAATTTAATTCCTAAAGTTTTGATACTCATATATTTTTGCAACTCCTTCTCCCCAGAAACCCGCCGTTCCATTGATATATCTTTGAGGATCTCCTTGTCATTGCTTGACCATTTATGGAGTTCAAAACTTCCCTTTGAAAGTAATTTAATTAATTGATCCTTGGTTTGGATTAAATTACTTTTACTATCATCAGTATGCAAAATATCGTCTACATAAGTAGAATTCAATAAAACCAAAGCGGCACTTGGGTATTGTTCTTGGAACCTGAATGCTAGTTCGTTTAAACATCTTGTGGCTAAGTATGGTGAATTTTTTAAACCATATGTAACCGTATTCAGCTGAAGGCATTTAATTGGTTCATCTGCTGAGTCTCGCCACAGAATATTCTGTAGAGATCTCTGCTCTTGAGTCAGAAGTATGTTGCGGAACATGCGTCGGATATCGCATACAAAAAAGTATTTGTTCAGTCTGAATGAAAGCAAAATGTCAAACAATTCTGGTTGAACTATGGGTCCATTTAATAAAATGTCATTTAAGGATACTTTGTTGCTAGTCCTCATCGACCCATCGAAAACTGTTCGTAATTTAGTGCTGTATGCCTCTTCTCTGATCACTGGGTGATGAGGCAGGAAATAGACAGCTTCTTTGGAAAGATCATATTGAGAAATATCAATATAAGTTGCATGCCCTAAGGCGATGTACTCATGTATGAATTGTTGATATTCTTTGAATAATTGATGATCATTCTGTAATCGTTTTTCAAGATTTAGAAATCTTTTTATTGCTAAGCAAAATGAATCTCCTAAAACATTGTTCACATCATAAATAGGTACTTTGATAGGCATTGAAACTACAAATTTATCATCAGTTAACTGAACAGTTTCTTCAAAGTACTTTTCGCAATACTTCTGCTCAGACGTATGTTCCGCAAACACCTCAGGCACTGATTCTGTTTGCCAAAACCCGCTTAAGGTTTCATTGATGTCTGACTTACATTCCTGGCAAAGCAAAACAGCTGGTTTCTGAGGAGTGAAGTTGGGGAGGTTGCCACCTACCACGTAGTCAAATTGTGTGTGTAGGACCCGTGGCTGTGCAGCATCACCCTCCAGCTGCTCCTTAGGTTGCGGCAACAGCGACTGAAAAACGACATCGGCAGAAAGTAAAATATCTATCTTGTTTGTGATGTGAAAGGAGTTGTCGGCTAGCTTAATATTTTCTGGTATATGGATACCTGTTTTGTCAAATGAATTCTGTGGCAGATGGGTTGTAATATCATCTACCACTAAGCAGTTTTTTGTGACCATGTATGGATAGGTGCATGAAAAAATTTCTACTTGCATTGACCTCTCTACTTTTCGTTCAATATTGAAAATACCTACAATATCCTTAGAGTTAGGCAATATTGGTTTACCTACTTTTCTTGCAAGTTCAGTAGTGATCAAAGAAAATTGGCTACCTGTATCTAACATGGCCCTGGCAATAATCTCTTTGCCTCCGTTGCAGATTAATTTGACTTTTGCTGTTGGTAACAATACTTGTTCCTCACTCAAGCGTGACAAAAGGCATGGTCATAAGATTTTATCACCTGCTTTATTGACCACTTTGTGATCACTATCCTTGTGCAAAAGAGAATTATGGCTCTGCTTGCATTGTTGACATTTAAAGTAGAATTTGCATCTATTTTTGTGTGCATTTAGGCAAATTTTGCACAGCGTGTTGCTATTGACAAACTTGAGCCTTTCATCGACTGTGGCCAGCATAAAACTTGGACAAGAAAATAGTTTGTGATTGGACTTACCACAGTATAGGCATTTTACTTGTTTGGGAACAGCATTGGAGACATGGCGGGAGGAAGCAGCAGCAACCACAGCAGCTTGGAGAGGCACCATAACACTGGGCGTCTCACAGTCATCAGTGTTTTCCAAAGCAAAGGCACGTTGCTCTAGGAAATTTAAAAAAGCGCATACTGTAGGTTGTGTGTTTTTGTCATGCTGCAGATAATAAGCCTTGGTGCTCCCTGCATCTATTTTACGTATTAATATACAAACAAGCAAGCTGTCCCATTGGTCTACAGGTTGTCCCAAGTTTTTTAAGGCAGCTGTGTGTTGTTTTACTTGTGAAATGAGTTGCCTTAGTGCCATGACATTAGATTGGTTTCCCATGCTTGCCAAATCAAATAGGCTGAATATGTGCTCAAACGTTATCCTATATTTGTTGTCATATCGAGTTTTCAGAATACTTAAGGCCTCGATATAGCTAGATCCCACCACAGGCAAGTTTTTTATCAGATCGTAAGCCTCCCCTTTGAGAAAACTGCGCAAATAAAAGAATTTTTGCACCTCACTTATTGTTTGGTCATTGTCAATGAGTGCGCTAAACATTTCAATGAAAGGACAGTAGTTTAGGTAAGTTCCATCAAAAGGCTCGATTTGTACATTTGGCAACTTTAGCTTTGAAACTGAGCCAGTGCTAGTTGTGGGGGCAGCTACTGTATGTTGGTCCCTGTCAGCTAATTCGGATAGAATGCTATCAACACAGAAGAAAAAACAGTTCTCAGTGTCGGTTGGATCTTCGCCATCGTTCAGAAGAATATTTAGGGTTTCGTACTCACCAAAAACTAATTTTGCCCTCTCTTCTAATAGTCTGAGCATTTGCTCAGAAGTTCCTTTCAGAAACTCTGGCTTCAGCTTATTTTTCAGCCGTGTGAGACTGGCTTTGTATGTACCACGCTTGACCACGTCGCTAACGTCCTTTTGTGGGGGTGCCATGGTTAGTTGACCAGTTTAAGCTTTGTGTTAGGCTGCCTTGACAAGTACAAGTAAATTTCAGCTGAATTACAAGAAGAAACAGCAATAAACTGACAGAGTATAAATCGTGCTTAGAGCTAAAAACGCTTTCAGGCAAAGAAAAAGAATATGGCCGCTTGGCTTTGGTAGACAGAAACAGCGTGGCGGCGAAAACATTTAGCGCGGCGCCACTGAAGAGGTAACCGTAGTTAATCTTGACCAATGACGAGCCGTAGATTTTGCGACTTCCGGACGGGTATAAACAGCAACCGTCCGCTATTGGCTGTTGCCATGTCACCTGTATGTTGTCAGCCCTGTAGTGCCGAGGCGAAGAGAACCCCGCCGATCGCAACACGAAGCGAAGCGTAACGTAAGCACACAAGACAAACAAAACCTGTCGTGTTGTAGGTATGCAAATGGCGTCCGACCACTTCGCGACGCAACTTTTTGATGATGAAGTGATGTATTTTTGACCTCCTCTTGATCAAAATTTTCTTGCCACCAACAATCCCTGCTTTTAGCCCACACACAGAGCAAGATAGCCGTAGCTATTAGATGTATGACTCCACCCGAATCTTGCACATGTGGTCGTCGAGTATAGCACGTACAGCACTGAAACTTTTCACTCGTTGCACTTCCGCAAAGTTCTTGTAACAGGACCATGAACAAATACGAAATTGAATTTTTTGGTGCATTAAAGACGAGAGAAATAAAAACTCGATGCGCTTGACTTGAAGGTTTAATTTGGGAGTAGTTTTGACAGCTGTCACATGACAGATCGTAGACAATGTACGTTTGTAAAGCAAAAATAAAACTTAATGTTTCATTGATTTAAACACTTGAACTGTTCCTA
Organism: Yponomeuta cagnagella; assembly: GCA_947310995.1. Classification (NCBI taxonomy): domain Eukaryota; kingdom Metazoa; phylum Arthropoda; class Insecta; order Lepidoptera; family Yponomeutidae; genus Yponomeuta; species Yponomeuta cagnagella. The sequence continues at coordinate 3,685,658 of OX371292.1, read as the reverse complement.
AACTAGGATACCCTGTGCTATGGTAACCTGGCAAGGCCGTCACAAACATGAAAATACACCCAGACTGTGATTACATTCGAACTCTTTATTGTACTCACCAGAAAACCAAATAATTTAAAAGGCTTACATATCAAAGTGTTGCCATATACAATTTACTTTATGATATTAATAAATACTTCATTGGACCAGAAAAAAGATTGTTCAATTACCGGGCATAATACTAAATATAATTTTGACGACAAAGTGTGACATTGTATGACAAGAGGTGGGACTAGAAGGGTCTTAAGTTTCGTGACGCGACGTTTCAAAAATATAATTAACGTAAAAAATATGTTTTGTTAATTTTTTCAAATGTTTGATACGATGTTGATAATATTAAAACATGCTTTCAATGGAAATAAAATTTATTTTATAAATAAAATCTTTAGTTTTCAGATATCTACTGAAGTTACCTAAGGGCCGTTTATGGCCCTATAAACACTTGTGACACTTACGTCAATAAATATTTTTATAAAAATTAACTATTTATGGTGAAAATACCCATATTTTATCCCTATACGTACCACTGTTAGGTTACTGTTAGGGTTAGGTTAGACCTCGCGATAATATTTCCCCCGACACGCAGTCTAACCTAACCCTCAAACAACCTGATATTGCCCTACTTCGCCCCGGGGCAGAGTTAGCACCTTCCCTGACGGGGCATATGTTAAAAATATCCCGGCAGCGGCGCAGGCACGTCGGACGATAAATCGCGTCGGCGCGGATAGCTCTCATTAATTATTTATGTATTTAGGTGTCGGGTGCCACGGACCGAGCAGGAGCGGTGGCGCTCAAGTGTGCGAACAACGCGAAATTGAAAAAGAATATGAACATTCAACGCACAATTAAATATCCGGTTGAAAAAAGCATTTTGGACATAAATTAAGATTTAATATTCAAACAGTAAATACTGTTACTGGTAATAGCAATCCAAATCGCAATCATAGAGTTGTAGGTGTGGCTGAGAACTGGCAGTCATTCGGTGGGTAGACCCGCTACCCGATGGGTCAATGACAAGGACAATGGACGAGATTGATGAGCAGATCGGTGAGGTTGATGTGGTGATGAAGAGGCCTTTGCCCAACAATTGGCGTCTTTAATGGGCTCTATAGATAGATAGATCCAATAAATGAACAAACAATCACTTACATATTAAAAAAAATCCTTTATTGGCTTCATGTATAAATTTTTGAGGATATTTTACTGCAATATTGCTGTGTGTGGCGCCGGATTAAGAATAGCGTCACTCCATTTCCTCCCGTGGATGTCGTAGAAGGCGACTAAGGAAATAAATTACCAGGAGACGGGCAGCAGCGTCTTCCTGAGATTCCAACCGCATACTGCGATCGCCAACACGCCTGCCAATCGTGGCGATTATGGCAAACCCCTCATGGTTATAAAAACCATGAGCTAGGCCTATGTCCTGCAGAGGGCGTCAGATGATGGTTGCTGTGGATTACTGTTTAAACGAATAAAAATAATAATAAAATGACTATTTCTTTTTAAGCTATAGAATTTAAATCTTGTTCCATTTATTGGTTAGCACTCAAGCAATTGTTATTTCCATTATCTACCGCAAACGCAGATGCTTGCAAAACACAGACGTGAAACTAGAAACTAAGTACCTACATAAGAAAATTTGGTGTTGTGTTAAAACAATCAAACTCCAACAGATATTTTTTTCGAGCTAAAATTGTCGTAAGCGCACACATCATTAGCTTCATTCCGGACTCATTTACTTGATTTTTTTAGATATTTTCTTTTATATTGAAATAAGTAATTCACGAGCGGCCAGCGTGTAGAACCCGCTCGGTCCGTGGCAGCCACTATCGCCCGCGCCCAGCTTCGCCCGCCGGTCATTTAGAACTATCGCGCCGGGACACGCGCAACGTTGCCTCATTACTCACAGACGTTCGGCGTATTTGTTCGCTTTGCCCAGCGGCCGTTGAAAAAAGAATAGGAGATTTGTTGGGCTTTGAAGTTTTTGTTTCGCTGTTTGGTTGCGTGGGATTGTTCTGTCTGCTGAGCTGTATAAGATGTTGCGCTTTTCGTTTCAAGATCATTTGATTCACTTGAGCTTTCGTTTCAAAGTCGTTTGGAATTCAGATAAAAATCATCCTTTTGTGCCAAAGGAGAAATCGGTCCCAACTGAATATCACTTTTGCTGGTGTTGTAGTCCCTTTTTTGTTGTCACGGAATAAGTTTTTTGGCCGAGTAGGGCGTCCGTCGCCCCCCCCCCCCCCCCCCCCCCCGCACATATAATGAACTTCACGGCTGAGTAGGCTTTACAAGTAACGAGTAATAGGCGACCATCCAGTGAAAATTACGTTGATGAAGTTGTTAGTTCTGTAAAGCAGATAAACCCCCCTCTTTCTACGGAACCCTCGTGGTAGAAATAATAATAAATAACTTCCACACAATACAACCACTTTTCATTGTCCCAAACTAGGAAACAAACAAGCAAATACACCCAGACTGAGGCCATTTGCACAAATGTACGCCCCCAGAGGGATTCGAAACCACGACCTTCGGCTTGGTGATCAGACGTGATACCGCTAGACCAACGAGGCAGTCAGCAATGAACACAAAATGTTTGATTTCGATTTCAAACGCCGATCCCTGGAATCGTCCCTGTAGCAACTTAAGAACTCTAGGCAATAAGTCACGAAGTTTTAATCTTTATGACTACTGCAGTAAGTACGCAAGTTGCTTTGCATTTTATGACTGCGTGAAGTTGAAGTTATGACTGATAATTATTGCAAAACTACGCAATGCTTCGGTCACACACAGCGACTAGTCGCTGCGAGTACACTCGCTGTGAATACTAGTCGCAGCGACAATTCGGCGCCTGCCTGTCGCACACAGCGAGTTCTACACAAATAGAAATACAAAATTTCTTTATTTCATGAACAGGATGCATTTGACAGGGTTTGGGACTCTCCGGTTTGGTAAAAAAAAAAACCGGCCAGGTGCATGTAGGGTTCCTTAGAAAGAGGGTTTTTTATCTGCTTTACAGCACTAACAACTTCATCGAAGTAATTTTCAATGGCATTTGTAAGAAATAGGCTTACTAGTTAACGTGTAGTGTTTAACGAGTAATAGGCAACTACTTTGATAACTTAGTTGCCTATTACTCGTTGACTAGTAAAGCCTACTTAGCCGTGATACTAAGTTCAGATGTACTACTACCCTGAATTTTTTCACGTTTACAATCAACCGTTTAGGCGCGGGAGTGGAGGCAGCCTACTCGGACAAAAATTTGTGCTTTAAAGCTTAATATTTCGCAAACGGAACCCTAAAACAAACAACGGTAATTCTACACCCACAATATTTTTCAACGACTAATCCAACGATACCACATGATGTCGCCCCCCCCCCCCCCCCGCACATATAATGAACTTCACGGCTGAGTAGGCTTTACAAGTAACGAGTAATAGGCGACCATCCAGTGAAAATTACGTTGATGAAGTTGTTAGTTCTGTAAAGCAGATAAACCCCCCTCTTTCTACGGAACCCTCGTGGCCCGACACGCACTTGGTTTTTGTAATTTGGATCGTTTTGTCGACTGTACAGCTTTAGCGGTCTTGACTTCTTCCAATCAAGTATTTCTTAACTCCATTTAAGAAATAAAGACTCAACGAAACCATTCATCACAATGGAAAAATACATCCAAGTGTTCGCCGTCCATTAATAGTCCGGTTACGAGACTCCTGCTACAAACCGCCACTTGTTACCATCAAAGCTGGAATGCAATGTCTTTTGTACCCAATCCCTTGTACTCTATCACGAGGGGATAAGGTTGGGAATCGAGCAGCCGGATAAGGGTATGCGTGACAAATAAAACGCAAGGTTTGACCGCGATGGACTGACTCTGTCTGCGACAAAAGATTGAAGATATACCGAGAGGGGCTAGACCAGCGGTTTCCAAACATTTTCAGTTCATGAACACATAAAATACGTTCTAGAAGTTGAAATGGACACCTAGTTTAACTTGTAACGTTCTTTAAGTCGCAGTTTGTATGTTACTTTGCATAAAAAACATTTTGATTCCATACCGACGTAGTACTTTGTCACGGCGCTCTAAGCGAATTTAACTGCCTTGTAGATCTAGGGGTTAACACGCTTGACACGCTTGAAAGCGAGGTCGAGGGTTCGATTCTCTCTGGAGGCCGCTGAACATGATTTGTACAAATAGTCTCAGTCTGGGTGTATTTTTATGTTTGTGATGCCCTTGCCCGGTTACCAGGGCACAGGGTATCCTAGTTTCGGACCATAGCAGACTCATATCAATACATAGCGGCTAACATAGTAACATAGTACATTGACATTCAGCAAACAGAATGTAAATTCTTTACGTTGAAATAAATTATTGATTTCTGATTAGAAATAATAATAAATAACTTCCACACAATACAACCACTTTTCATTGTCCCAAACTAGGAAACAAACAAGCAAATACACCCAGACTGAGGCCATTTGCACAAATGTACGCCCCCAGAGGGATTCGAAACCACGACCTTCGGCTTGGTGATCAGACGTGATACCGCTAGACCAACGAGGCAGTCAGCAATGAACACAAAATGTTTGATTTCGATTTCAAACGCCGATCCCTGGAATCGTCCCTGTAGCAACTTAAGAACTCTAGGCAATAAGTCACGAAGTTTTAATCTTTATGACTACTGCAGTAAGTACGCAAGTTGCTTTGCATTTTATGACTGCGTGAAGTTGAAGTTATGACTGATAATTATTGCAAAACTACGTAATGCTTCGGTCACACACAGCGACTAGTCGCTGCGAGTACACTCGCTGTGAATACTAGTCGCAGCGACAATTCGGCGCCTGCCTGTCGCACACAGCGAGTTCTACACAAATAGAAATACAAAATTTCTTTATTTCATGAACAGGATGCATTTGACAGGGTTTGGGACTCTCCGGTTTGGTAAAAAAAAAAACCGGCCAGGTGCATGTAGGGTTCCTTAGAAAGAGGGTTTTTTATCTGCTTTTCAGCACAAACAACTTCATCGAAGTAATTTTCAATGGCATTTGTAAGAAATAGGCTTACTAGTTAACGTGTAGTGTTTAACGAGTAATAGGCAACTACTTTGATAACTTAGTTGCCTATTACTCGTTGACTAGTAAAGCCTACTTAGCCGTGATACTAAGTTCAGATGTACTACTACCCTGAATTTTTTCACGTTTACAATCAACCGTTTAGGCGCGGGAGTGGAGGCAGCCTACTCGGACAAAAATTTGTGCTTTAAAGCTTAATATTTCGCAAACGGAACCCTAAAACAAACAACGGTAATTCTACACCCACAATATTTTTCAACGACTAATCCAACGATACCACATGATGTGGTAGACGAGACAAAAAAAAATATCCCCACTTTTCATGTTAGGGGAGGTTCAGAAAACAAAAATGGTATGTATACATATACCAAATTACAGCTTTCTAGTACCACCGGTCTTTGCACTAGGCCGCGGACGGACCGACAGACAGACAGACGGACATGGCGAAACTATAAGGGTTCCTTGTCGGACTACGGATACCTAAAAAACCTGCGTTAGGAGAGGCCCGCTCTTTCAACGAATATAAATTTACACGAGAATTTCAACCGTCACAGTGCGCATCCGCAGCGAGTAAAGTTGAACATGCACAATTCTAGTCGCGGCGACTTTAACTCGCGGTGAGTGAATCTACTCGCAGCGATTAGCCAGTCACACACAGCGAATACTCGCGGCGAGAAGCCCTCGCAGGAGTTAGTCGCTGTGTGTGATTAAGCTACCTTAGGTACCACTCTACAATCTGAGAATAACACCGTATTCGTTATTGGAAGAAGCACTTATAAAAGTATCTACTAAGTTGCTAGAGTAACCATAAATTCTAATTCAACAATTTTATTAATTATAACAAAAACAAAACGTTTACTTAATGAATGTCAAAGTTGTTAGTTTCACAATTAATAGATTATGTGGAGAGGCTAACAAAAATACTTTACAGAGTTTTCAAATCGATACATATTTTCAATATGATACATATGATATAACTAAAGACAAGAAGTACGAATCGTTTTTGCACGAAACGTAGGTACTTATCAAATTAAAGATTAGAAAGAGTTTCATGTGTAGATTGTGGATATTTCTCACGTATTTCCTGGTGATAAAGAACATTGTATTTCATTTCATTCATCTTTTGCCTGGGTGTAAACAAAAACATTTAACAAATACATTCATGTTACTATCTAACTATCCAATTCAAGAAATTGATAACCGGGTTTTATATATTTTTCTCAAACTAGATTTATGCATGACGGAGATATAATGTAACATATACTCATACCTGTATCCCAGAGGGGTAGGCAGAGACCAAGGACTACCACTTGCCACAATCCTCACAAATCACTTTCGCTTCCTCAACATTCAGTAGTCTTTGCATGCACGCACGCCGGATTCAATAAAAAGTACCCGAATTACGGAAATAACTTGATATACATTATTGCTTTCTTTTAACGATTTTCGTCAACGATTCGTTTACATCTATGGAAAATCTGAATGCAACGAAATATTTGTACTTAAATATGGCCTATTCCTACGCCTAAATGTCATTCAGCCATGTACTTTTATTTAAGCATGATTAGCCACGCGACTAAATGTCAATGCTAAACGAAATCAGTTGACTGAAGGTGGCTAGCCAAGTGGCTAATATAAGACGTCTGCTTCGGTAGGCTGACCAAGATATAACATAAGAAACTGAACTTATTGGGGCATGTAAGGCATTTTCGTCTTTATATTACTTTAAGTATTAATTTTTTAAGTTATTTTTAGTTCCGAAACGGACTGTTCTGCAGCATGGCCACCCTTCTCGAGGGTCGTGCCGCCGTTCACGGCCTCGCCTCATCACGTCTCTCTAATGTTATTTTCAATCAAATGGTCGAACCGAGGCATTGTTTGTTGCTGCATAACTGTTGTTTAGGACCTACTTGTGGATCGAGACTGTAGTTTTGTGGAATCTGTGCTTTACGGGGCTCCATGCACGAGCGTCACCGATGGAAATCATATCTTTTTTTACAGATCGTTTTACAGAACCGGGCAAGTGCGAGTCGGACACGCGCACGAAGCGTTCCGTAGCATTATCTATACAACATTTGAATATTTCAAGCGTCTACCTGTTGCCGTTATTAATATCGAGCAAAAAACGGCAATAAAGTCACGTTCGTTGTATGGGAACCCCCCCTTAGCGTATTTGTTGTTAGCGGCAACAAAAATACATCATCTGTGAAAATTTCAACTGTCCAGCTATCACAGTTCATGAGATACAGCCAGGCAGACAGACAGACAGACGGACAGTAGAGTCTTAGTAATAGGGTCCCTTGGCCCTTGGGTACGAAAACCTTAGGATGACGACATTTGGTACTCCATCTATAAGTCTGAGGCCTAAACGTAGTTATGTGAGAAAGAATAACCTCAATTTTGTTTTATTTTAGTAACTATTACATTTCCCCTCCATCGGTGTTGTGTATTGTTCAACTGCTGGGTAATGATAACTACATTTAATTAAAATTATTATTTTTATTTCGTATGCCTACCAGTTAATTTCTCGCACCACCTGTGGTTCAGTGGTAGAAACTGTTTATAGTATTAAGCCCACGTTATTATTGTATTTTTTTACTAAGGTGCAATAAACGTACTAATAATAATATTGCTTTGCTTTCTTTGTGTCCTTTTTTTAAGGCTTGTTTTTTTTTCTACTAACATATCAACTCATCAGGGCCGGGTTTCATAAAACTTGAATTAGTAGTTTATTATGACAATTCGAGGTGCATTGCGTAGCCGCGTCTACAAGTTAATCTGTGGTTTAATCGACTTTGCAATGTACATCGAATCGCAATAGTAAAACATGAATTGTACCAATACAATACAATATATAGTTCAATACTTTACTTTACTTTATACTTTATTGCACACATAAAATTACATGAATAAAACAAAACATTTACAGAATTAAAAAGTGTACATGGCGAGCTTATTTCAGCAGAAATCTCTTCCAGGCAACCCTTGATGTGGTGATACGAAACATGTAGTTCTATGATACAGGCCCCAGGAACAACAACGACGGAATTACGCTCTTGCAAAATGAGGTACGAGTAAGTATGTCATAATACTCCAAAGGTAAATAAATAAATAACTTCCACACAACATAATCACTTATACTGGTCCCAAACTAACAATAATCTAATAATCATTCTAATAAACATCGAAACAACTGCATTGCTGGTAACATAAATACATACATACATACATAAACTCACGCCTGTATCCCAGAGGATACCTTTATCGTTCTTTTTTCGGAGTCGGTTCTACAAAACATTTTTGTGCTCGAACTAGGTCATAAAAATAATCTGTATCTCAAGCGGATAATAAAAAAGTTAAACCATATCGATGTTATTCCGGACAAGCGATATCTATACGTTTACTTCGGTCCCAATTCTTTAAAATTAAGTGACAGTGACATGACTTGGAGTGTCCAAAATCTGGCAAATAATGGTCAAGACATTTCAAATCTGGAACATTTCATTCGGAATTCAGTTCCCACACCGAGGCCCTCTTTCCTAACCCACCGGGGTGTGAATTTAAACGTGAAATTTGCTTTGGCACACTCTTCTACGCTCCGGTCCGCTATTTTTCTGGCGCATTTTCTTTAGGGCATCCCTATACGGCGAGCGAGCGAGCTAAACATTGAAACACACCAACGCGATGGCGGTGGCGGTCCATACATACATACGTCATTTACTGCAGTAGTATTTATATGGACGTATGTATGGACCGCCACCGCGTTGGTGTGTTTCAACCTTTAGGGGCCATTCATTGATTACGTAAGACGACTTAGGGGTGAGGGGGGTCGACCATGACTTATTCTTTCTTACAAGGGGGTGGGAGGGAGTCTCGACAGTTCTCACGTTAGCTCAAAAAAATACGTAAAGTAAAAAATTATACTTTGAGAAAGCGCGGGCAACGATTCCTCCCAGGGCACACCCACGTAATTTTTTTATGGAATCAGGCGTTACTTTGCGGAAATCCATAATAGCATTAAAATGTGAAAATTACTTTGCTAAATTCCGCCAAAATCCCACAAGCAACATACGGTTAGTTAATGCACCGCCCTCCCTCCCACTTTTTCAAGCAGAAGCAAGAAAAAAAAACACCACCACCGATAACAATACTTATGTGAAAAGATGCGTTGCGACGCGTTTTGCCTCTAACACGAGGCATCCTCAGGCTCCGATGGCCGACTGACAAGTGACCGTCACCCCAACAGCAGTCCGTATTTCTAGGCTAGGCCGTCCCGCCCCCCGATGACATCATCTAACCGTCAAACCGGTGACCGTTAAACCGTCAAGCGCCTTACTAAAATTTAAGTAAGTGATTCGGGAAATAACGGCTACTTTAGGACAATTTCAGTCCATTAAAAAAAAAAGACAATTTTTGACAATTTTTGTACCTATTAATATATTAGCCGCACTACCCACAAACCAAAGGTTGACTAGTGGAAAATGCTATTTAGCATTAAGTACGCCTTCGTACAAGAACATTTTTTATATGTAATATGCTTAATAAGCATATTTTATATAAGATCAATAGAAGTAAAACTTATCTCGCAGTGTGACGTCGCTGTTTCGCAGCCCTGCTTGTCTCAGCGCTAGTCTGTGGGAATCTCGGTTTATACTCGATTCACTTGACGTGCCTTAAACGAATTGTCGGGGCTCCAGTTAAACACAACCCAACAACAGTCGAGTCGGCAAATTTCGGCGAGTTGCAGTTAATAAAAAGTCGAAGTCGAATCGGTCTTATTTATAAAAAAAAATGAAGTAATGCCTCTCTCAGAGTCTCTTTAAGCAAGACATTATTTAACTTTAGTGGCCCTTTTAACTTTTGACGAAGTTTTGCGAGTTTTTTTAAAACTCGAAGTTGAATTGACGAAACTTAAAAAACTATGGAAAATATCAAAAATGTACCTCCTAAAACGAAGAAAAGCAATTTGCAATTTTTGGCCGCCATAATCACCTCATCTGGCAACACTGAGAGAAACAGCATTTTGTGTTTGACATTCATTCACTCATGTGGTGCAGAGAAGTTACTCTATGGTGCAGAGTACACACCACAGATTAAAGACACTGCTTAAAATGGGTCGAGACTTTAATTGCGAAGGGCTTATAGCTTAACTAATGTACAGATTTGACTTTATAAATCATAATTTAGTTAAGATCTGTCTTAAGACTGACATTAGTCTCACTGAGAGATGTTTTAGTGGAATAGGTTTTTTTTATAAATAAGACTGAAAGTGTTTTTTTCAAAGTAGCGCAAAAATGCGAATTAATGAACGGTTCTTAAGTGGAGTGGAAGAATTGGTAAAGGCACAGTTGGACGCCTGCTCGCCTGAGGCACACTGCTGATAGCGGCTGGACGAGAATGGCCGGGGACAGAGAGAAGTGGAGCGCCTTGAAGGAGGTCTATATCCAGCAGTGGCCGCATATGGGTTGATTCAACGGACTCAATGAGTACTAGAGACGGTGACTAAAAGTCGTTAACAGTAAATGAATAAATTGTTAATATATGACGACCTCGTGGCGCAGCGGTAGCAAATCTGCATACCACGCGAGAGGTCCCGGGTTCGAATCCCGGCTGAGGACAAAAAAAACCCCAGGTCTTGGATGTTTACATGTTTGTGATGTCGTTGTTTCTGGTTCCCACGACACAGGGTATCCTAGTGTGGGGCCAGAAGCAATGTATATGCCTGTATGTAAATGTTTATGTTTATATGAGAAATCAACCGAACAACACTAACACGCGGCTAATTAGCTAGGTACCACCAAACATAAATTAATTCCGAAATTCGAATTAATTAATCATAATATGCTACAAGGACAATTAGCTGCCGATCAAGTGTGTCATTGTAACAAACAAATGTCATGTGCATTTTGACGCCAAAAGCATAAATTATTAATTGGATAATTACATTTGTCTAATTGGCACAATGTAGTACAGCAAACATAGTTATAAAGGTCAACATTCACAACTGCGTTTAGTTTTAGTGACATTAAAGCTAAATAAAACATTTAGACTGTCTCAATATATCTTCGAACAAACAGGGGGTGTCTTAGCAAAGGGCAAGATAAAAAGTACCCGTAACCGGCTTGCGTCTATGCAACGACTAATGAATGTTGAGGAAGAGTAAGTGATCTGTCAGGATTGGCAAGTGGCACTCCCTGGTCTCTGCCTACCCCTTTGGGATACAGGCGTGAGTTTATGTATGTATGTAGTCTATATTATAGGGCACAAACCTTTTCTCAGAGAGAGAGTACGGGCTTAGTTACGACGCGTGCCCACCGCGGATTCGCAATTTGAAGCACTGAGGTATGTGAACACTTCAGACACTTAGGTTTTCTCACGACGTTTCCCTTCGCAGCAAGCGAGTGGTATTGCTACTTAAGCCCTTGGTACATGCCGGGATACGAAGCCACGACCTCCCGAATGTGAGGCCGGCGTTCTACCACTGCGCTGCCACCGCTGTTTGTATTTATTGTTTATTCTTTATTTCATGGACAATCCGCCATTTTCGCTATTGTGATATTACGCGGTACATCAATAAATACGGCCAGTCCGATCTTCGAGAGTAGTCTTACTATAAATTCAGTACACACGCACCTTTAGACAGGTATGCCACTCAAGCCGTGTACTACATCTCCTATAATTTAATTAAGGTCAGATCATTAAGTATGACAGTTAGTTAATTGTGACGGGGTTAAAGTTTAGCGGAGTGGAAATTGATGGAAATCTGGATCTAATCATATTTACATAGTTTAAATTAGAGACAATACATACTCCGAATTTCACAACCTAGATTATGACTTAAGGAGTATTTTTTTGTTATTTGCACCAGAACAGACAGACTGCGATCTTATTCTTAAACGTGATCTATAATACTATTATCACTAATTTTTTTGGTTGTTGTTTCGTACTATAAAAAAAACCGGCCAAGTGCGAGTCGGACTCGCGCACCGAGGGTTCGTTTAAATTTGTAGGTAGGTACTTACATACCGTAAATAGTTCAGGAATCGAGTCTCGCAGATTTTTCCGAGCTTTTCCCGAACTTTTGTTATTATTTAATTACAAATGTAAAGTTTTCAGATTGTTCCCCGTATTTGTAGTATAAAACAATAATAGCTGTCAAATTTCACAATTATAGGTCAACGGAAAGTACCCGCGTTACTGATATAGCTCGAAGAATTGCTTAGTTGAAGTGGCAGTGGGCGGGGCACATAGCTCGGAGAGCTGATGGCCGTTGGGGCGGAAAAGTTCTGACCTGGCGACCGCGGACTGGTCGACGCAGCGTGGGCTCCCACCAGATGGTCTGACGACAGGTCGTTACGGTGGCGGGGAGTCGCTGGATGCGGGCGGCACAAGACCGGGAAGCTAGGAAAACCATAAGGGAGACCTATGTCCTGTGGGCGTCAAATGGCTGATAATGATGATGATTGACAGTACTCTATGAATTTTGATTCCCTTGAAATTTGATATAGCGAAATATACGTTTTTTTGCGGCGTAAACGGAAGTATCTTTTTTTTCATGAAATAAGAAGTTTGATTTTTTCACAGCTTCAAGGTACTGTAGACCACGGTTATGGTTTTAATTTCAATTCGATACCTCCACGCGTTTCCGAGATAAAGGGTCTTCACAGACAGACGAACGGACGGACGGACGGACAACAAAGTGATCCTATAAGGGTTCCCTGTTGATGTACGGAACCCTAAAAATCACTGACAACAAATAGTATGTGGTGCTGAATAAAGTACATATTACTTATCTCTTCCAGACAACAGGGGCACCAAATCCTGAGCGATTTCCATCGTCTGTCAATTTCCACCCTACTTTGACAGTCAGACGATTGGAATCATTCAGGATTTGGTGCGCGTAATATAGGAGCAGACAGAGAGGAGTATCAAGTGAACTTACTAAGAAAACCTTAATTGGAATTCACGAAGTAGCGGCCTTACCTGAAACAGACAAGGAAAACTCATTAGCGCCAAGAATTTCTAACTTCAAATATATTGACCATTAGAGCTAGACTAAACGAGACATTCGTGGAAAGATATTGACTGCCTCGTTGGGCTACCTTGTAACATGCTTGAATACCAACACAGAGGTCGTGAGTTCGATTCCCGCCGGGACTGGCTGACCGTGCCAGCGCTCTCCCAACAGAGGTAATGGGTAAGTGCAGGCATAGGCGAAATTTCGAGCCTCTTTACAAACTTCTCTGTATTACGTATAGGCAGCGACATCTTTCCGAAGTAATTTATTTACATCACTTGCAGATCCGAGCAACCCACTTTGCAGTTAGGTTTTTACATATCATCGCTGTACCTACATGAATATATTCATTTTGTTGCACTAACCCGTGCTGAGGACAATTTTAAAAACCTATTTAGAGGCTGAAAAATTCCACCCACGCCGGGATTTGAACCCGCGACCTCTGGCCAGCGCTCTCCCAACTTAGCTAATGGGCAGGCATCGGCGAAATTTCGAGCCTCTTTACAAACTTCTCTGTTTTACGTACAGACAGCGACATCAGGCCGAAATAATTTTTTAACCTCTAAATAGGTTTTTAAAATTGACCTCAGCACGGGTTAGTGCAACCAAAAGAATATAGAAAAACAGTATTTAAAAAAAAAAAATATATATATATATATATAAAAGAAGATATAATTATTTTCCAGTGGTAACGTTCACCGATAGCGAGGCAGAAATTTGGCAAGTGGACCTGCCCTTCTATCATGTCAGTTACATGATACCACTGTATTCATGATCTGAATACAGTGGTATCATGTTCGTATGATCGTATTAACTGTCCACTGCACTATTTGGCGATTCATCATCAAATATATATATTTTACTATATTTTACGTTATGTATATTTTATTATTATTACTTTGGACGAAACTTATATTAATTTCTTCATGAACGTAGGTAAATAGGCATATCCTGTTGTTCGAGGCAAATAAATAAATAATAAATATCATCATCATCATCAGCCATTTGACGCCCACTGCAGGACATAGGCCTCCCTCATGGTTTTCCTAACTATGAAGGGTTTTGCAATAATCGCCACGCTAGGCAGGCGGGTTGGCGATCGCAGTACGCGGTTGGAATCTCAGGGAGACGCTGCTACCAGTCTCCTGGTAACGCATTTCCTTAGTCGCCTTCTACGACATCCACGGAAGGCAATGGAGTGACGCTATTCTTAATCCGGCGCCACACTGAATCAGGCATCAGGAATCAGGTGAACAGATTACAATAACTGAAACACCCCAATTTTACTAGCATAAAGAAGAATATAAAATGGGTTAGTCAAGCTCGAGCTGTAAAGCTTCCTCAAGAGAATGTGTGCTTTAGTAAAAGTAAATATACCTATATTTAACACATTACATTAACACATTAACACACAGCAAACGCTGAAATAGTATCATTGTCACACGCATACTCCTTTATTTTTTAATTATTGTATGTAAGCATGTTTGTTTGTGGCAATAAATCATTCATTAATTAATTATTGGTCAAACCTCCGTGTTCGAACAGTCTATCTTCCGTCATTTTGGTCGTTCTCTCCGCAACCCCATACTACAAATACTAAAACAACAGTTCGACCGTACCGAAGCCGTTAAGAACTTCTCGTTTAGTGTGCTATTAACCCTTAAACCGCCAAACAGTCGGTTAACCGCGTATTAGTGCGACATTAAACCCGCCGCGTGCACGGATAGTTTTTGCCGTTCCCTAATAGCTGGATTAGCGCGTTCTTTTACGGTGTTCGAATTCACTAAAGTGGGGTTTAGCAAGTTTATGACTACAGCGACTAATCGTAGTTATTATTTACTAACAGTGGTTAACGGGTTAACGGATGTCCACCCTGAAGTACTATTCTAAACGCTGGGTGAGATTTTTTTTTAAATCGGATATAATACGTTATAACAGTAAGTTAGGATCGTAGCAAGAGGCAAACCCTGCTCTCTATCTACCCCGTACAGGATACAGGCGTGGGTTTATGTAATGTAATGTGCCCTACTATGTTTATACAATGTATTTCCCGTAATCGTCCAATGGCAACCCATCCGATATCCGCACACAGTATAATAATATCCCTATACGAAGCGGTGGTAGCCTAGTGGGTAGAACATTGGACTCGGAAGCGGGAGACCCAGGTTCGATCCCCAGTGCGGGCATGTACCTATGACTTTTCTTTCTTAGTTATGTACATTTGTGAAGTTATAGTAGCAATACCACTCGCTAACGGTGAAGGAAAACATCGTGAGGAAACCTGGGTGTTTGAGCTATTCACATACCTCAGCGCTTGATATCGCCAATCCGCGGTGGGCACGCGTGGTGATTAAGCCCATACTCTCTCTCTGAGAGAAGTTCTGTGCCCTACAGTGGGACGTATATAGACTGCTTATAACGTAGCGATTGACCTGCAGGATAACTAGCTTTGGCTTTAGATCTGTATTTGTTCTACAAAATAAAAGATAAAAACCGACTTCGAAACACTACAGCACTAAAAAGTTAGAAATAACTTAAATAGTTCTAAGTATGTATACAGGTAGGTATTGTAAAAGTATAATTTAACACGAGGCATCCTCAGGCTCCGATGGTAGACTGACAAGAGCCTGAGGATGCCTCGTGTTAAGAGGCGAAACACGTCGCAACGCATTTTTTCACACAAGTATTGGTGTCGGTTCAAAGCCGGCAAATCATCATCATCATCATCATCAGCCATTTGACGCCCACTGCAGGAGACAGACCTCCTTCGTGGTTTTCATAACCATGAGGGGTTTTGCCATAATCGCCACGCTTGGCACTCTTGGCAGGCGGGTTGGCGATCGCAGTATGCTGTTGGACTCTCAGGAAGACGCTGCTGCCCGTCTCCTGGTAATTGATTTCCTTAGTCGCCTTCTACGACATCCACGGGAGGAAATGGAGTGACGCTATTCTTAATCCGGCGCCACACGGAAAGCCGAAGCCGGCAAATGCAACTTGCAAAAAGGAATCGAACTGAAAACTTCGCCCGGAGGTCGGCGCCCGACAATTTGCCAAGAAAAGGCTAAGAGATGCGAAAACAAACTCGCTGACAACAAAACTTTGTTGATAATTCAATATGCGAATTGCTAATTCGGATGGGACTCGGTGAGGGCGAAGCTGAAACGACTTGTACGGTCTGCAGCAGGTCAACCTTTACATTTTTGTTGCAATAATACTAATGCAGCCTACATACGTCCCACTGTAGGGCCCAGGCCTTCTCTCAGAGAGAGAGTTTGGGCTTAGTCACCAAGCGTGCCCACCGTGGATTGGCGAGTTCAAACGCTGAGGTAGGTATATCACCTCAGGAACTCAGGTTTCCTCACGAATGTTTTCCTTCACAGTTGGTGCGGGCTACTGCTAATACGAATTCAAAAAAGTACGTAACTACCAAAGTTACGCTTCACATTCACGAAGTCGTGGGTTCGAGTTTCGAACCCCGGGGATGTACTAATGACATTGTTTTCTTAGTTACATACATTTGTCAAGTTGTAGCGGCAATACTACTCGCTAACTGTGACACAATACGTCGTGAGGAAACCTGAGTATCTGAGGTGTTTGTACTCCAGCGCTTGAAATTGCCAATCCTCGGTCGGTACACGTGGTCATCAAGCCCATCTCTCTCTCTGAGAGAAATTTAAAAAATACCTGAATATTTTTTTAAAGCTTCTCTCGTATAGAACTTTTGGAATGTTGATGACCCTATCAACATAAAATTGAGTGCGTCTGCAGCTAAGGATAACTTAGAAAGTTAATAGGATACTATTACATTATTCAGAGCGTAAAGAGCTTTGCTTCATAATAGTCCGTTAAACTATCTAGTGAGTAACTCAGGTCTTAGTTTGCAAGTAAGCTTGCTCGTTTATAAAGTTTTAAAAAGCTAAAGCTATTTCACAGGGACTATCACTTGTTGCATATTAACCTTTACGAGAATCTAACTCTTAACTCTTTGCTTTTATGAGCTTTGACTCCAACCATTTTATACAAATAAGGCAAGGGACGCTCCAGCGGACCTACTTCGACCAAATAGGGATTGTTCTAGAGAAGGGCAAGAAAAAAAGTGCGTGCAATGACTAATGAATGTTGATGAAGCCAAAGAGGTTTCTCACGATAGTGGCAAGTGGCAAACCCTAGTATCTGCCCACCCCTCCGGGACACAGGCGTGCGTTTATGTAGTGTAAGTTTACAATCGTGTACCTAGCGTACAGCAGACAGTACATCAGCCTTTACATCCGTGCACTCTAGTCAAGTTACCTTAAAAGCGAATTGCAACTAAAGTTTAATGGTATTTTTTTTTCGAGTACTTTACCTGGTCCCCGCTAACCCCTCCGGGATACAGGCGTGAGTTTGTATAACGAAATGTGATGTTTTCTAACTCTGAATATTTATTTGTAAAACCGGCCAAATGCGAGCCGGACTCGCGCACGAAGGGTTCCGTACCATTATCTATGCAACATTAGACAAAAAGATCGAGTAAAAACGGCAAAAAATCGCGTTTGTTGTATGGGAGCCCCCCTTAAATATTAATTTATTTTAATTTAATTATTTATTTATGAAGCGAATACAGAACTAAATATTCTGTTAATATTTCAAGCGTCTACCTGTTACCGTTATGAATATCGAGCAAAAAACGGCCAAAAAAAATTACGTTTATTATATAGGAGCCCTCCTTACATATTTATTTAATTCTGTTTTTAGTATTTTTTGTTATAACGACAACAGAAATACATCATCTGTGAAAATTTCAACTGCCTAGCTATCACGGTTCATGAGATACAGACAGACAGACGGACAGTGAAGTCTTAGTAATAGGGTCCCGTTTGGCACCCTTCGCGTACGGAACCCAAAAACACAGAAAGCTCGATAAATTGTTCGTACATTATCAGGCGTCAGGAGCACCGTGAAACGACATAGGTAGTTCACGCCCAATTTGTATGGCGCGTTTTTGTACCACGTGACTAGAATAACTTCTTGACAGGTTATAATTTGAAAAGTATTAGTCGTAAAGAAAACCTTTATCAATTTATCTGATGCTATTATTTGATAAGAGGACAAAAAGGGTGATACCGTGGAACATCGAGTTAATTAATTAGCATTGTGTTCATTAGGAAATCGAAAAGAAATCTTTTTCGGGGACCCTTTTCATGGCAAAACGAAAGACAAATAAACCCCACAGAACCTAACGCTCTTTCGTCAATCCATCGTTTAAAGAGGGTACGGTTTAATTAGACCGAACAAGTCCTACCTTTACATATGAATAAAGTTTATTCTATCTTAGGTAGGGCGGAAGGTGCTCAAAAAGCAGTTAAAATTGTCTTACTTAAGAAATTAAAAGCCTTTTCGCTATACTAACTGATACCGCGGCTTCGTCCGCGTTGAAGAAAGAGACAATAGCATACCAATAATATGTACCATACAATGTAAGTGACTCGCTCTGGGGCATATCTGAGCCAAAGGATTTCCCTCGCTGTGCAGCGCGGCAATGCGGCCAGTATCATGGGGACTTTTGGGCCGGAAGTGACTTATACTTGTACTTTGGACGAATAAACTTTTTCCATCCTCAAGGACCATTAAAAATATCAGTGAAATAATTTTAAAAATCGCATAAGCAGTTTCGGAAATTACCTCCTACATCGGAACGAACATACTACACACATACACAATGGCATGCTTGTATCCTGGATAGGTAGGCAGAGACCAAGCCACGAACAAAAAAAACACATTTACCTCTATATGAGATACAGGCCTAGCCTAAACCTGTATATGTACAAGCAGTTTTTTAAGGAATTGTCTTTTTGGAGTTACTTTACTTTACTTAACCTACCTAAATATAGTGTGGGATTATCTGGTCATCATATGGGATATCCTAATGCCACAGTTGACAGCACAACTGTACCTCCTTAATACTTGCGGTTAGGGGATCGAAAACGCTGGTGGAACTCAGGGAATAAATCAGGGTCCGCTCTCAAGTTATAATGAAGAAACCGGATGGACTTGTGAGATTATTGATATTATGTATGGTTATCCAACAATATCTGATCAGGTTTCATTCGGTATATACCGGTTGAGGGATTATTTAGAGCTACCAATGAAAAAAACAATATCTTCTTTTATATTTTTTACGTTTTTTCAAAAAGTTAATATCACCAATCTCAATAATTATGATAGACATTTTTAAAATTTTAAAGTATTTTGTCCAACAACGGCCGTATTTATCAGAAATCGATCTAAGCTGTAACCTATGTTTTTAGCGTCATATTGAGTTAACGTAGTTTATATATTTTGTACCATACTAACATACGTTTAAGTTTATTACTAACACAAAATATTAATCTTATTTATTATTACAAATGGAAACATGGACTATATGTCTGAAATAAATAAAGTGAATTGGATTTTACAGCATAAGAGATTTTTCTCTTCTGTAAATTCCCGTAGAAACAATACGACCACTTTTCAATAGAATCAACGTTGCTTGTGCTAATATTTTTAAAAGAAGTAAAAAACAAAAGACGATAAAAAAAGGATATTTTGAGTTATTCAGAAAAAGAATAAGTTTGAACTAGCAAGGAGGTTGCATACTTTTTTGCAGGCGCAAACGGTAACGACTAGCGCGTTTCAGCCCTTACCGTATTCTGGTTAATCCACAGGCAACACGCGCACAGCTGCGGATTTAATAGCGTTGCGATAACTAACTGTAAAATTACATTTGCATTTTACATGAGCGCAGAAAAGCGAGATTCTTTTCGACCTTAAAAAGTGGCGCGGTAAACTTTAAATTGCTGTAACGTCGGCGCCACTACGACACTGTAAAGCATAACAACGCGTCGTAAAGGTTTACGAAGCCTTTAGGACCGGCCTGTCGAATGGGGGAAGGGCTTTTTGAAATAATGTCTTAGTTAAGGCGTGAATGAATCAACTCTTAAAATGAAAATATGTGTATATTTTTGGTTGGGAAAAAAATTAAAAAACATCATATCACACAAAATGAGCTAGGCATGTTTTTTGGGGTCCGTACCCAAAGGGGTAAGGGACCCTATTACTAAGATTCCACTGTCCGTCTGTCTGTCTGTTTGTCACCAGGCTGTATCTCATGAACCGTGATAGCCAGACAGTTGAAATTTTCACAGATGATGTATTTCTGTGGCCGCTATAACAACAAATACTAAAAACAGAATAAAATACATATTTCAGGGGCGCTCCCATACAACAAACGTTGTCTAAAGGCAGCGCTCGCCATCTAGCGGCCTTCTATGTAACCTTCACAGCGCCGATGTCATGTCGTTAAATGTCAATGTAAAACGCTTCTTGTTGGTTTCTATAGATGGCGCTGTTCTCAAATTCGATCTTTGTGTAATTTTGTATAGATAATGGTACGGAACCCTTCATGCGCGAGTCCGACTCGCACTTGGCCGGTTTTTTTTATATTGCCTGCATCAGCCCGTAGGTATTCGTCTACTGCTGGGCATAAGCCCTCGCCGAGGAATGCCACTTCTTTGTGTCTTCGGCCACCCAAATGACTATGATGAATAATACTGAATCCGTGATGAATCCGTGTGGCGCCGCGGATTAAGAATAGCGTCACTCCATTTCCTCCCGTGGATGTCGTAGAAGGCGACTAAGGAAATAAATTACCAGGGGACGGGCAGCAGCGTCTTCCAACCCGCCTGCCAAGCGTGGTGATTATGTCAAAACCCCCTCATGGTTATGAAAACTATGAGGGAGGCCTATGTCCTACAGCGGGCGTCAAATGGCTGATGATGTGAATAATACTCATGAACGTATTTCGGGTCTGATTAGCGGGGGACGCGAGATATTTACCCTATAATTCTTCGTGAAATCCACAAATATTAACAAAAAAATAATTTGCTCGCATGTGTCTGTCATAAACTCATCCTGACTGCGCGGACGATTGGATTCCACAGCTGTCATAGTAGCTGTAGGGCACAGGCCTTCTCTCAGAGAGAGAGTATGGGCTTAGTCACCACGCGTGCCCACCGCGGATTGGTGATTTCAAGCGCTGAGGTATATGAGCAGCTCAGACACTCAAGTTTCCTCACGATGTTTTCCTTCGCCGTTAGCGAGTGGTATTGCTACTATAACTTCACAAAGTGTACCAGCTGTACCTACACATTTTTCTCTCAATATGTAACGGTGTAACCGCCTCTCCCCATATTTCAAATACTCCAGGCCTGGCAAATTTAACTTAACCCTTCTTCAGCGGGGCTGTGACTGGCGGAGACATTGTCAAATTGCCCAGTTATTTGGCCCAGCCGGCCGTTAACCGTACGCCGACGGCCAGCAAGGGCTCGGGGTTTGGGCCTAAGATTATGAGCTCACCAGATGAACTAAATAGACATAAGTGGAGTACCCTGTTGTAATTTTTTCTTGTAGTTTTTATAACAAAACCTATTGTCATGGGCCATCCTATCCTAGGCCGCCCGTCATGAACTCTGCATCATACGATAATGAGAAAAGATAATTATTAAAGCTAATTATTAAAGGCCGTTTAATTATTAAAGGCTGTAATTCTTCAAAATATGTATATCTATATAATTAGGTACATTTTATATTCTTTTTGTTGCACTAACCCGTGCTAAGGACAATTTTGAAAAGCTATTTAGAGGCAGAAAATTCCACCCATGCCGGGACTTGAACCCGCGACCTCTGGCCAACCGTGCCAGCCCTCTCCCAACTGAGCTAATGGGGAAGTGCAGCCAGGGGCGAAATTTCGAACCTCTTTACAAACTTCTTCGTATTACGTACAGGCAGCGACATCTGGCTGAAGCGATTTACATCACTTGCAGCCCCCGAGTAGCCCGCTTTGCAGTTAGGTTTTTACATCGGAATGATATCGCTATGATTATATTTTTAGCCTCTAAATAGGTTTTCAAAATTGTCCTCAGCACGGGTTAGTGCAACAAAAAGAATATAATCATGTAGGCACAGCAATATCACAGATAGCAAAGATGTCCGGAATTAACGTCAGCTCAATGCATGAGTTTTGAGTTCTAGCTTTTCGAATAGTACGTAGACTCTGTTAATAAAAAAAACAAATTTGAAAAGACTACGTTTGAAATTTTACGTTTGGAGTTTTTCTTTTTTTCTCCGAAATGATCTAGATTTTAATATGGATACCTAGTTTAAATTGTGACCTTCATTAAGCCGCAGTTTCTGTGTCACTTGGAATTAAAAAAAAGATTTTGAAGTGCCAAGTCTATAACTTTACTCTGTGGCGCCGATTCAAGGGGCGGTGTTAAGAGATAAGAGGGTTTTAATTAAGTTTGAATGTGAGCCCGAGAAATATGCGCGCATCGTGTAATTAAAGGCGCTCAAGGTGGTATTGGGCGAAAACTATATTCATTTCGAATGCCCGACGCTTGAACCCGTTCGATGAGCCGCCTTGGTTTATACAATGTGTAATTTTAGTCGTTCTGATGTCGCATAGCTGAAAGGACGGTGGGGTAGGCCAACCTATACCAGACAAACTTCGTTTTTAACAAACCAATGCAAAACAACAAAAAAAAAAAAACTATAAATCAATCATCTATTTAATAATAATAATAATAGCGTTGGTAGCCTAGTGGGTAGAACTGTGGGATAGAACATCGGACTCGGAAGCGAGACACCCAGGTTCGATTCCCAGTGCGGGCATGTACTTATGACTTGGTTTTCTAAGTTATGTACATTTGTGAAGTTATAGTAGCAATACAACTCGCTAACTGTGAAAGAAAACATCGTGAGGAAACCTGTGTCAGAGCTATTCAGAGCTCCCGATGCTGGGCACAGGCCTCTCAGAGAGAGATCATGTCTTAATATAATGCTTCGTTGGTCTAGCGGTATCAAGTCTGATTACCATGCCGGAGGTCGTGGGTTCGATTCCCAGTGGGGGCCGCCGTACATTTGTGCACATGGCCTCAGTCTGGGTGTATTTCCATGTTTGTGATGTTACCGCAGCACAGGGTATCCTAGTTTGGGACCCATGGCCTCAGTCTGGGTGTATTTCCATGTTTGTGATGTTACTGCAGCACAGGGTATCCTAGTTTGGGACCAGGTCAGGTGATTGTGTTGTGTAGAATCTACTAGTTATTACTATGTTCTAGTTCTAGTTAAACCTGAGATTTCCGCACTTAGCCTCATAGTTGGGCCATTGTACGCAGCAAGCGCCTTGGGTTTCCTCACGACGTTTTCCTTCGCCGTTAGCGAGTGATATTGCTACTACAACTTCACAAATGTACACAACATAGAAAACAAAGTCATTGGAACATGCCAGGATTCGAACGCGCGACCCCCCGGATGAGAAGCAGGCGTTCTACCGCTCCGCTACCACCGCTCAACTACTCCTCAATTATTTATTACTGTAATCACCGGCTTGCTACAAACAAGCGAAATTAACAATAGTAATTAGTAACACAGCATGATTCATCAAACACACCCACACTCAACCAATCTGTTGCCTTCACAATTTAATTCAGTTATACAGTTAACCATTATATTAATGAACCGCCTATGACTTGTCGTTTCCGCATTAATTTAATAAATAGGCAATTTATATGATTGTGCTTTGGGGTTTTTCACGCGGCCGAGTCTTGGCATTATTATGTGAGTGTTATCATACTTCCGTGCGGCGCCGGATTAAGAATAGCGTCACTCCATTTCCTTCCGTGGATGTCGTAGAAGGCGACTAAGGAAATCAAGTACCAGGAGACGGGCAGCAGCGTCTTCCTGAGATGCCAACCGCATACTGCGATCGCCAACCCGCCTGCCAAGCGTGGCTATTATGGCAAGACCCCTCATGGTTATGAAAACCACGAAGGAGGCTAATGTCTGATGATGGAATGATGGATTTTTGATGATTATACTGCCCGAGACTACGTTGGCGTGGTAAGCCCATGTCCACTCTGTAGGTCCATTTTAAATTCTGGTGAAAGAATTATTGAAATCGGATAAGTACTTTCGGAGTTACCCGCAACATACAAACTTACGAACATTTATAAAGTTATCAACTTTGCCTGTATATAATATTAGTATAGATAAAGATAGTATAGAAGAAAAATCTTATACACAGTGATAAAAATACCTAAATGTCTGGACGAGTTTAAAACCCGATATCAAAATTGGTACCAAAAAAAGACACAGAAGAGACTTACTCCCGGTTTCTCGTACACTAACAAGCTGTTAATCTACTGTTAACAACTGTCAGTGGTTTTTTTGTATGCACTTTGGTCAATTAACAGCGTGTTAGTGTACGAGAAACTGGGTGTAACATACCCAAAAGAAGAATAAATTAATAATTATAACTTCCACATAACACAATCACTTGACTGCCTCATTGGTCTAGCGGTGCCACGTCTGATTACCATGCCGGAGGCCGTGGGTTCGATTCCCACGGGGGGCCGCCGGGCGTTCGTATGAATGACCTCATCGCCTCGAAGGGCAAGAAAAAAGTAACCGAAACCGGCGTGCGTGCATGCAATGACTAATGAATGTTGAGGAAGCGAAAGTGATCTGTCAGGATCGTGGCAAGTGGCAGTCCCTGGTCTCTCTGACTACCCCTCTGGGATACAGGCGTGATTTATGTATGCATGTCTGTATGGCCTCAGTCTGGGTGTATTTCAGAGAATAACAGATGTATTACAGGTTATCCTAGTTTGGGGCCCGGACAAGTGATAGTGTCGTGTGGAAAATATTATTATTATTATTATTATTACTTGTCAGGATACAGGTAGTCAATCAATCAGCCCGTACTCGCCCACTGCTGGGCATCTGCCTCGGTCCTCGGCCATCCTCATCCAGCCGCCGCCAGCAATCTGCCTCAGACCGTCGGTCCAGCGAGCTGGTGGGCGTCCTACGCTGCGTTTGCCAGCTCGTGGTCTCCACTCGAGAACCTTTGCACCCCATGGACCATCAGTTCTTCGGCATATGTGACCAGCTCACTGCCACTTCAGGTTGCCAATCTTATAGGCTATGTCAGTCACCTTAGGTGTCGTCTTAGGGGATTCGGAAACATCACTAGGGGGAGGCGGCGTGTAGTGAGATATCACGTGTATTAATTTTTTCTTTGAACGCGCGATTTCTAAACCGAAAAGCGGTGCGTGACCTTGACTCGCTGTTGCTAGGCAACGATTTCCGCGTGAATTTTTTTAAGAACCTCTGTACCAAAAATATACACGTGATTATGGGTAGGGGGGAGGGGTCGCATGAAATCTCACCACGTATCACCATGGTGGTGGTTAAAAAGTTGCTAAAAATCACGACCCCGTTGTTGGGCACTTCATCATCATTATCATCATCATTCAGCCACACGAAGTACACTGGTGTACATAGGCCTCCTCCATGGATTTCCAAAAAGACCGGTTGGAAGCGATTTGCATCCAGCGTCTTCCTGCCACTTGGATAAGGTCATGTGTCCATCTTGTGGCTGGTCGTCCTACGCTGCGCTTGCCGATATGTGGTCTCCATTCGAGAACTTTTCGGCTCCATCGGCCATCAGTTCTGCGTGCTATGTGCCCCGCCCACTGCCACTTCAACTTACTAATCCGCAGGGCTATGTCGACGACTTTCGTTCGTCTACGGATCTCATGTTGGGCACTTCGTATTCAACTAAATAATGTATAGCACGAGCCCCTTAATAGGCACGCACCACAAGCTAAACAGTTTACAATAGTGTTCTAACTAACTAATCACAATGACGAACGTCCATTGGTTCGTCCATTATAAATCGATCAATGCACACGTGTCCAATTCAGTGGCAAAACAATGTGGGAACAGAAGCAAAGCATAACGGTCTCTGAACTACTTTTGAACAACGTTTGTAAGCACTACACATTCTTAAATTTATTCCGGAAGCTCTTCCGAAAATTAAGTTAAGAGTATGCCGGTATTATTATTTTTTTAATAACTAAGACTATTAAGACTGTAATGCCTTATTTTAAGATAAAACGTACCCGAAACCGGCGTGCGCGCAAGCAAAGACTAATGAATGTTGATGACGCGAAAGAGATTAGTCCAGATCGTGGCAAGTAGAACTCTGGTCACTGCCTACCCCTCCGGGATACAGGCGTGACTTTAACCATTGTGACTATCAAGATAAGGACTAAGGAGGTTATGTAATGTAATATTATATTTGTCAAATACGAGTGGCAAATATTAACCATCCTCCTAGAAATACAAACCTTACTCCCTGAAATTTGTGAATCGATACAATATTTGTTTTGTGATTAAAATTTAATTTGTTTTCCTTCGATTTTTGGTAATATTTGAACAGCTAAAATCAAACTGAAAAAGTTCATAATAGATAAGATAATGCTTTTCAACAAACTTTTATAAAAGAAACGCAAGACAACGCGCAAAAACTTTATTTAGTCTATCGAAATATCACGATTTGATATGAATTTATAATCGTGACAAGAATCTAGTTTTTTTTTTTCAATTTAATGAAGGAATGAGTTATGCTAGGATCGATCGGCAAGTGATAAACTCTGATCTCCGCATACCTCACGAAAGAGGCGTGAATATATGTATCTCTGTATGTTTAAAAAATACTTAATCAATCTTCTCATAGAAAAAAAATCCAGGAATTAAAATTCTATTAAATACATTGTATAACTTTCTCAGCCAGTGTTACTTCATGAAAATAAGCTGCTTCAGGATCTTCTGATCGATTCGCAATTACGAATTAATTACCTAGTTGCAGATACACGCTCCTAATTAATTTTGATTCATTTGCTTCTGATAATTTATTGTATCTCAATGTAAACCAGGTTTGAGGATTAACACACGAATTTCCCGCAAGCGCAGCAGGATATTATGTTTAGTCTTACTTACAAGAGTAATAAAACAAGAGGTCCGTAATCCGCAATCTAGAATAAACTTGACCGGACTTTTGAACCGCTGTAATAACCTAATAACTATTGTAGTAATGGATAATGAACACTCACTTAGATCTCACAGCACTTTTAATTTATGTTTAATACTTTTTATTCGGTGGACGTTCTGTCAGTTTTCATTGCTACCTTACCAGTCTTGTCTTTTTAACTACATTCCCGAATAGTGCCTCTGGTGACCCCGGTTGTCATACAATTACTTTGACAGCCGAGAGCTGTCATCGGTGAAAGAAATGGCTACAAAATGACAGTGGCTAAGTGACTGTCGGTCTGTCATTGTCGATAGAACGATGAACTCTTGACGAGTGCTCATTGTCTCAATTGGATCTCCTAGGGCAGCGGTTCCCAATCTTGAAAACGGTTTAATTTTATTTTAATGAAAAAAGAACCTGATGTTGGATGATACAGGAGTAGTGGTGGGGTATTAGAATATTGTTATCTTATCTTATTTTCTTACCAGTTTTTTTTTTTTTACGTAGCCTCGTTTGTGTCCCACTGCTGGGCAAAGGCCTCCCCCAACTCAGACCAGATGTTTCTGTCTTGTGCCACCTCAGACCACTCCGGCATGTGTCGAGGTCATCTCGCCAACGTCTTCTTGGCCTACCTCTCCTGCGACGACCGCCTTGTGGCACCCACTCAGTGGCAAGTATCGCCCACCTATCCGGGTGCATTCTACTGATATGCCCTGCCCAGCTCCACTTCAACCTTACAGTCTGGACACCCACATCAGCTATGCGTGTTTTTGAGCGTAACGTAGTGTTGCGGATATGGTCAATCCTTCTGATGCCCAACATGCTAAGCTCCATAGCTCGCTGGCAAACCTTGAGCCTGGACTTCTGTTCTTCGGTCAACGACCAAGTCTGGGAGCCGTAAGTGAGGACGGGCAGGCAGGATGCACATGTCGACGAGTCTCCGTTTCAAGGAAAGCGGAAGGCTTCCTTTCAACAAATCCTTCATTAACCAGTAGCACTTCCAGGCGTTTTCGATACGGCGGTTGATTTCCTTGCCTTGCCTGTTTTCGAAGCTTACTATCTGGCCCAAGTAGATGTACTCGTCGACATAGTGTATCTCCTGCCCATCGACCTCAACTTTGCTTTTGCTTACTATTACCCACGCGAAAAAGTATGGACTAATGTTAATATCCATCATTCAGCTCGTCCACTGCTAGACATAGACCACCAATGAACGCCACGTATTTCTATAGTTGGTCATCCTCATCCAGCCTTCACCGGAAGTCTGCCTGGCATCCTCGGCCCCGCGAACTGGTGGGGCGTCTTATGCTGCGTTAGCTAGTTCGTGGTCTCCACACAGAGTCTTCTACAAGTGCGTCCTGCCAGTTATGACCCTCGGAGGCCACACGTACACTGGCGGTAGAAAATGCAATTGTTTCCTATTTTACATTCTTTCTTATCTTTCATGCGCATCCACACCAACAAGGATGGCTATGTCGGGTTTGTTAGCTTCTTCAAGACTCTTTGAGAACTCCTGAATCACACGAACACAGCGCGTGTCGTGATTGCCTTTATTGATAAACACACAAGCGACAGTCCGAGTTGACAGTTCCAACAAATAATTGAGGGAAAGTTTCTTATATTTTTATTCCTTCAAGTACCTGGATGACCAAGCTTTGCTCGCTATTATTTTTTTTGTTAAACGTGTTTTTTGGATTACACTTAGATACGATGAAAAAAGGGGAAAAAAGGAAAAAAACAATCGGACTGGGAGACATCTGGACTCGAACCAGGGTCTTCTGGTTTCGGGACCGCCCGATATCCCACCTGAGCTATTACAACCTTGTATGACATTTTAGCAGTTTTCCATTGCCTAAAAACACGGAAATAAAATAAAATAGAAAATACGGAGAAGACACGTGGTGATAATGTGATTTATTAGCATTTCTTAAACTTTCGCAAAACTTGCATTTTTTGTAACATTTCGTACATTTTATCGCATAGGTCGCACGGGTCGGGTCACTCGTTGGTGACTTGAGTGGAACTGCTTGCTGGGCGTGACGACCAGGGGATGTGCTTTGCAACATTACCCTTCATATGTTTAATAAAAACGGTCAAGAATAAACACACTTAACTCTAACATAAACATAGGACATGTAATACATACAGACATTTTACATCATGTTAAAATTTACGTGTCGTCTAACAGTAGTACTACAATAGTGCAACGACCTCTCAACTCTTTCGACACCCATCCCTGAACCAACACACGACAAGCGCATTATTAATTGCACCTCTTAACGACGTGTAATTATAAGAACATTAAAAATTTACATACATTTACATAAAGTCCTCGTCGGAGATGCGCTTGCGAGCAAGAATATAGGAATAAGATGACATAAAAAAAAATCATCTATATGAATCTATCCATCTATAGAGCCTATTTAAGACGTCCACTATTGGGCCTGGACCTCACGTCAACCTCGCCGGTTCTCTGATAATCTCTAAACAACCATCATCATCATCTAAATAAAATATAGATGTTGACTTTTATTGTGAGTCAAATGGGGAAGGTTTAAGGCTGCCGTCTACATCTGGCGTTTGTCTAGTTCACACATTCTATTAATTTAAATTTTGGAACTAAAACTTTCGTAAGCACTACACATTATTGACTTCACGGGCGCGCCGCGCGTCAGAGACGAGCAACCAAAGACGCGAGTTCCGTCTCTACTTACCATGTTAAAACTCTGCGAATGAGAGCGAAACCTGGTCGTTCCTCCGACAAAAAAGTAAGTAAGTGAATCCGGAATTAAGTCCACAATTTAAATTATTTTAAAAAATTGTGTAAAAAAGTACACAATTTTTTACATAATAAATGTGGTCTGAGGCTTTACTAGACAATACAACTACGGACTTTAAAGACATATTTTTATCACCTATACTTAGTTTTCGATTTTCGAAGCCACTTTTCTTTATTAATCTATAGAATTCTAAATGAGCCAATCGGACAACCATAACAATAGTTTTTAATTATTCTTTTCAAGGTTAAATAAGTGTTAAATACTAAGTTTAAGAAAACAAAATTTTATTTAATATAATATGGGTTTGTCAGAATCGTAGCATACTAATACGTAGCGATACAGGTGTGAGTATATGTATGTATGTAAAAATAAAACAGCTGTACTGTACTCAAATCCTACTAATAAAAATAATAATAATAATAAAGATAAATGTGGTCGCCCGATTACACCTTGCTCGCCACTGCACACTCAAACAAAGTGGGCGGAGCCGGTCCAGCGAGTTACTCTAGTGAGGATTGATTCTAATTGTTTTCTTATTGGCTTTTTGTCTCAGATTTATATGCAGCCTAGGGCCCTTTCTGAAGTGCCAACACATTATACTGCAGCCCACGTAAGTGAGAAAGCCGTAGTGAGAAAGATGACTTCGGAATACCGGGTTACTTTTCAAATATACAATACCCATATTGTTTTTTTTTCTGATACTATTATAATCACAAACTGAATTCCACGCGAGCGAAGCCGCAGGCACAGCTAGTTTGAAATAAATTAATTGAATAAGTCTTATTGCTGGGTCTTCTTTTAAAGACAAAGAAAGTGTCTATATGTTACAGTTAAAAACAGTTTTTAGATAGAACTCGTTTTCCCTAGTTAGAACTAGTTATTACTAAATGTCTTTGTTAAAACTAGAATTAACTAATGCTCAAAATTTAATATCAGTTAAAACTAGTTATTACTAGACAAAACGCGCTTTTCCGAAGCAAGTTAGTTAAAACTGTTCCAACCGAAGTTAAAGTTCATTGTAACTTATTCTGATTGGTCGAGAGACGTCACCTGATTCGACAAGTGCGCGGGAGCGGGGGAATCCCTTTCCTAGCGCCGCCGTCCGCGTGCTATGCGCTGCGCTCGCTCCGTTCATTCCCACTTTGTTATTATTCTGATAAGCACGTATGCACGCACGCAAGCACCGCGGATTGGCGAGATGAAGTGTTTTACATAAACGAAATAATAGGAACGCACCTAGGCGAACAAGAAATAACAATCAAAAAATAGTCTGTTACTAGTAAATAAACTAGTGCACCCAAATTTACCATAGCCATTATTTTAACGTAACTTTAAATTTAACATAGCCATATCCACTGATAAAAAACCATTAATTGCTCTCATAACATGTTAGACTTTAATATTCGAGCAACGATAAAAATGTAGTGGTGTCATACAACTTACCTAAAAACTACCTATCGATGAGTTTATTTTATTTATTTATTTATAGATGCTTTTATTGCACTTAAGGAAATTGTACAATGCGGCGGACTTAATGCCACAAGCATTTTCTACCAGTCAACCGCAGGATTTATCTGATCATTCAAGAAATGCAAAGCAAAATAAAAATATAAATAAAATCAAAATCTTTTTATTCATTATAAATTATAATGCTGAAATTATGACTGAATGAACCTTACTAATTACACAAAGGAGTCAATTTCAAGCAAGAATCAGATTGTTTCGGAGAAAAAACTTATATCGATAAGTTCTCCTACTTCATTTAGAAAATAAATATTGGACTACTCAAAAACACAATCCCAGAAAAGTGTGACTAACAGATATCGAATGCGTTTTATTCGTATTTCACGCAGAAGAAGTCGCCGGCACACTTCATAACATAACATAAACTCACGCCCGTATACCGGAGGAGTAGGCAGAAACCAGGTCTGCGACTTGCCACGATCCTGACAGATAGATCTCTTTCGCCTCATCAACATTCATTAGTCGTTGCATGCGCGCACGCCGGTTTCGGGTACTTTTTATCTTGCCTTATTTTTTATCTTTTTATTCTCCTCTCGATATTAAATCCAAAATGTAGTCCCGATTTGTTAAGGCATATTAAAAATTACTTATTTTCCTTGTTTTGTCAAGGATGAGTTTAAAACAACACAGGAACGCTAATGACCAACGAAAAGTGCTTTTATTTTTATGTTACATCAGCTACCGAATTAAAATGACTCATGGAAGTGATTGATTAAGCGTCAACTGTGACTCACCAAATTCTACACGGAAGCGCTTCGAATTTTTAACTTTTTGTAAAACTTGTAAACGGAAAACTGATGACTCGTACTCCAGTCGGTTAGAAAGTGTGTCATTTACAGGTTAAGAAGGGCTACATATCTAAACGCAGAATCAAGTTCCTATTCCTTGAACTTGATAAAAATCACATTAAATCGAGGTAGATAGATATATAGAATATTCTTTATTGTACATAGAGATTACATTAACAGAAATTCAATAAATCGAAGCACAATTGGCGGCCTTAGGTAGCTTAGGCAACCAGGATCACAGGCTCACTTCTCTATTCGGATACCGCTGAAAATAAACCAACTTTATTATGTTATAAAGAATAGCGTCACTCCATTTCCTCCCGTGGATGTCGTAGAAGGCGACTAAGGAAATATATTACCAGGAGACGGGCAGCAGCGTCTTCCTGAGATTCCAACCCCATACTGCGATCGCCAAACCGCCTGCCAAGCGTGGCGATTATGGCAAGACCCCTCATGGTTATGAATACCATGAGGGAGGCTTGTGTCCTGCAGAGGACGTCAAGGGGCTGATGATGATGATGATTATGTTATAACGTTCAAAGATAGACATGTTAACAAATAACAGATGAAAAAACATAGGACATAAAATAAAAGAGAAATTAAAATACCCTCATTCGTTTCTAATTTCGAGAAATAGAAATGAGAACACGGAACTCGAGCCCATTTTCAAGGCTTATCTATATTGTTCTGGTAAAACAAAACTCCAGTACAGTCGACAATACTTCGGCATTCACGTTCATGTACTCTACTCCGTTACGGGTGACTTTGAAATAAAAATGTCATTTTCCATCCGACTGTACTGACTGTATTAAACATAAAGAACTCTCTTATTTTTCGAATCGTTATTTTAACATTTATTCAGGCGCGTATATTTTTCCTATGATTCAGGATTCCAATTTAAATTCACGTGGGCATGTGAAATGACTTTTTTCCTATTTTACAGGTAGGCGTGCCTAACGCCTAATTGTGTTTTGGCACAGATGTCACGGATTGTGTATGGCGTGGTTGCTGAAAAAAAAAAATCTGTGTCTCGCGAATTAATTATTTCAACTTTCCGCTAACTTTTTTAATTATTGTCATCCGCTTTTGCGGCGTGGAGCGGACGCATTTTTGTCCGGAATGTTTTTTTGAGATGGTTTATGTTTTTTCAGGGCCCGCTTTTATAATTTTGGCGTACCTCGTGCAAATTGGCGAGGCGAAAAATATTTTTGTGGCAATGTGACCACTGGAGGTGGCGGAATAATCGGAAAAGAGGGCGTTAAATAAATTGTGTAGGTCTAATTTTTTTTGCCATAGAGATCCTTTTAATCAATCAGCCTACTCGCCCACTGCTGGACATAGGCCTCCTTCAGAGCACGCCACTTCTTTCTGTCCTTGACCATTCTCATCCAGCCGCTGCCAGCAATACGCCTCAAATAGTCGGCCCAGCAAGCTGGTGGTCACCCTGCGCTGCGTTTGCCAACGAACAGATCGTATAGAACGATCTATGCTCTGAGTCTCTTTGATGGATCGCATCAAAAATGAGACAATTCGCCAAATATCTTGCCTGACGAAGCCCAACAGATTAGCAACAACCGATACAGATTAGCCTAAAAACCGATATTTAATACTCTATTAATAAAGTGGAGTGGAGATCACAAACCGCCCTAAAAGAATTAAAATAGTCTGCCAGTCACTAAAACCTTCCGCGGAGATTACTATTTGTAACAACATTTACGAATTCTTCGATAAAACCAAAGTGCGTAATTGAATCCATGAGAAGGGATGAAGAAAGGCAACTCGAAAAGAAATCCTACCCGTCAGTAGCACCCACCAGTTTTTGACAGAAACGGTTTATCATGTAAGTATAAAAGTTGCGTCCAAACTTTGGGCGAACTGAATGAATTTATCATCCCAAAATGCACTCCCGAAATTCCGACGGCAGAAACATACAGAACGTTTACTTAAGCTGCCATTTGACAGAGATAATATTAGTCCTTACTGAAGATCGATATTTTTAGGTTTAGACGAACGAAAAGAGCAATTACAAAACTCTTTATTTTACACAACAAGTTGTAATCACAATAAATTACAAACAAGATAGATAATTAAGAACTCTGAACTCATTCCTGTATCCCGGAGGGGTAGGGAGAGACCAGGGTTGGCCACGAGACTTATGAGGCACTAATTTCTTTTTTCATAATTGTTTTCTCACTTCTAAGCACAAAAACTAGATAAGTATCTTTAAGTTCCCGAAAACGGCGTGCTTGCATGCAACGACTAATGCATGTTGAGGAAGCGAAAGTGATCTGTCGAGATCGTGGCAAGTGGTCACGATCTCGACAGATCACTTTCGGTCTCTGCCTACCCCTCTGGGATACAGGGGTGAGTTTATGTATGTATAAATATATGTATAGCCTCGATTTGTGTCCTCTAAACGTATTGACAGATTTTAATAGCGATCCTGTAAGTCGTTTGTAAATTAAAACCAAAACCCTTATGTATCTCTCTGTCTCGTTCTTTTTCGAGAATTCTGGAAAATCATAAGAATACTAAGTATTTACTTAGTGAAATTTTCAATTTTTAAACAGACCACAAGACCATCCTTCTATCTATGATATATACATACATACATACAAAAACTCACGCCTATATCCTAGAGGGGTAGGCAGACACCAGAGACTGCCACTTGCTACGATCCTGACAGATCACTTTCGCTTCCTGAACATTCATTAGTCGTTGAATGCACGCACGCCGGTTTCGGGTACTTTTTATCTTGCCCTTGCCCTATGATAGCTATATAATGCAGCCTATATACGTCCCACTGTAGGACACAGGCTTTCTCTCAGAGAGAGAGAGAGCATGGGCTTAATCACCACGCGTGCCCACCGCGGATCTGAACGCTCAGACACTCGGGTTTCGTCACGATATTTTCAGTTAGCGACTGGTATTGCTACTACAAATTCGCAAATGTACGTTACTTAGAAAACAAAGTCGCTGGTACACGCCCAGGCTTCAAATTCACGACCCATTGAACCCTGCTACCACGGAGTTTGTCCCTCTGTCATATTCTCACTTTACTGAGACCCGCGGTTTTCGTAGTTCTGTTCAAGTTTTATATAGTTTTTTTTTTCGACGCTCGCTGTGATAAATGAAGATCGTCACCGAATGTAATTTTCAAGTTGGTGGTTGAGCCAGATTGTTCTGCTTAATGGACTTATTTTATTATTAAACCATTTATTTCGGACCATAACATCCATATATCTCAACCTAACCTTAAAAATGTAGATAAAAACTATAACTTAACTTACTAAGGTAACGGGCTTAGTTTTTTTTTAGTATTATTGAACTTGTTATTTAATTCAATAAAAACAATCGGTTTGAACATTAAGCTATTGTATGTCGCAAAATGTTCCTTTCAATGTTTGTAACCTTCTCAAAACAAACATACTTATTAAGTACCTATGCTTTACTGTAAGATAAGATAAGAATATTCTTTATTGTACTTTGAAAAATACAAACTACTATTTACGCCCTTATTGCTAAAAGCAATAATAATATTATATATCAATGTATTATAATATTATATTATAATACATTAATAATAATATTATATATACTGCGATCGCCAACCCGCCTGCCAAGCGTGGCGATTATGGCAAAACCCTTCATGGTTAGAAAACCACGAGGGAGGCCTGTGTCCTGCTGCAGTGGGCGTCAGATGGCTGATGATGATGATATCAATGTAATTGTATTGCTGTGGATTTCTGTTAAAATAAATAGAATAAAATATATACATTAACTCACACACATATCCCGGAGGGGTAGGCAGGCAGAGCCCAGGGTTCACCTACTCTTTTGCTTTATTCTCAAAAACGTCGATAAAACTAAAACAACGCTTTCCCATCACTAGAAAGCGCAGTGCGCCTACCGCGCACTATGCAAATATCGATCGATTTGCATTAAACAAATGCGCCAAATCGATTCTATAATTGTTATTGGCGATTCATTTAAATAAACGGCCCACTTTTAAGACTATGTGTGAGGTCTCTGGCGCATTCATTAAAGTAGTTTTAGCTTTTATTTCAGACGATAAATCGTTGAAGAAAAAACGTTGCAAGAATAAAAGTCGAAATCTTAACCCACACGATTTAAGTAGAGTTCATACCGGCTTTGAAGCACTTCACATCATACGGATTTACCTGTCTTAACGAAGACCCGAACGTGTTTCTGGTCAGAACTCTAAAAAGTTGTTTGTATTGCTAAAGTGGGATAACCCACCGGACCTTTCTGCAACACGCTGCAATGCCACCACCGGGACTTGAACCAGGTACCTTTCGCTTGACATGCAACCGTCCTACTCGCTTAACTACCGTAAACTTGACAGAACCGAGATCTAATATATCTCGAAGGCGCCACACTGCGTTACACAACCGCCGTTTGGCCGATCGCATAAATTATACCATTAATTAATAGTCAACATTCAGACTACATATCTACGAGACATCTTCACATCGAGGTAAGAACCGAACTAAGCAATAAGCCGGCCAATTGTACTATACACAAGCAGCCTATGTACGTCCCACTGTAGGGCGCAGGCCTTCTCTCAGGGAGAGAGTATGGATTTAATCACCACGCGTGCCCACCGCCGATTGGCGATTTCAAGCGCTGAGGTATGCGAGTAGCTCAGACACTCAGGTTTCCTCACGATGTCTTCCTTCACCGTTAGCGAGTGGCGATATTTCTCTAATGCATTTTTACCGGGATGGTGCGAGGTGGCTGGGGACAAAGAGAGATGGAAAGCTGAGGCCTTTGCCCTGCAGCCTAGCTTGCGCCAACGCTTTCTGACGGCACAATATATCTGTTTGTCCATGGGTAAGGTCTCTAGTCTATCCAGTGAAGAAGTCCAAGAACGAGAACGTACCATGACATTTGCAGGGCTATCCATAGTAGATTGTTGATTGAACCCTGTCAATCAGATATTTGTATTCTTTTTTTGTTGCACTGATCCGTGCTGAGGACAATGCTGCCTGTACGTAGTACAGAGTCATTTGTAAAGAGGCTCGAAATTTCACTAATGCCTGCACATGCCCATTAGCTCAGTTGGGAGAGCGCGGGCACGGTTAGCCAGAGGTCGCGGGTTCAAGTCCCGGCATGGCTGGAATTTTTAGCCTTCAAATAGCTTTTTAAAATAAGGGCTGACAAACCAACTTCAATCAGAAAGATAAATTGGGGATCGATTTACGGCAAAAGAAATCCGAAAATTATTCGGGAGAGGCCACTTTTCTTTGTAAGATTTTTATGTGAAGTTCGTTTGCCACATCTGCAGCTTCCTAGTGTCGTGGCGCTTAAAGGATTACGCCACCAATTTGAATATGCATGCGTCCGTGTGTAATGGCAAAGTTAGCTGATAGCATTTACTGCTGAGGGCATAATTCTCGCTTAGTGACTTACATTTGACCGTTAACCAAGGGGGAAAAGCAGAAGCAGCCTCTCTCAGCGAGAGAGAATGGGTTTTAGAGACTGACAAACTTGCCAGATAGCTGAGAGCATTTATTGCTAGGGCATAATTTTTGCTAGATGACTTACATTTGGGCGTTTACCAAGGGCAAAAGGCATCAGCGGCCACTCTCAGAGAGAGAGAATGGGCTTAAGGGGCTGTCACCCTCGACCAGTTAGCTAATAGCATTTATTGCTAATTGCAGGGTCGGCAGACAAAAGCACATGAGTTCCAAACAAAACTTTTGAGGACGTGAAAAGTAATAATTATTAAATTACGGTTTTATTTATAAAAACACGATTCCTCTAAAACATTCCTCAGAGGCAGTTTAAGTAATCTGGTGTTACGGCTTTACCTTTAACACAGACTATAAACTGCCTCTGAGGAGTGTTTTAACCAATCGTGTTTTTATAAATAACAATGTTACTATAAAATATTTTTATTACTACCTTATTAACATCAACGGAGAGTTGTCTTGAAACAATGACATGAACAAACATGTTTTTTATCAAAATTAATTAAAGTGCTATTTTAATTAATTGTGTGGTATAGAACGACAATTTTATGACAATTTTGACTTGTGTGCTTTAGTGCGCCCGACCCTAAAAGTTTGCTTTTCCTTTAGCATAAAAACAGAAATAATACAAGTATACTGCAAAGAATTTGTGTGGTTTGAAAGACATAGCAAAATGAACGTGCGTGACAATTTCTATCGAATACGACAGTATGTTTTTTTTAAGAATCGCACCCTTAAAAAATATCTCAACACAAACTTGAATCGGGTTCTGTTAGACGGAGAGGTGGTACTAATTGGCGTTTTTTAAACAAGATTTCTCAACTATTTTTTTATTTTTATTTACGTCTATACTTAAATTTAATAATCTAAATAGATGGCATTTTTAATTACTAATTACATAACCGAGGCTTTCAAACCACCCAGAAATGAGCGTGTACTTATCGTGCTAACTCTGTCCGTAGCAAAACGCATACACACTTAATAGTAGATTAACAGCTTGTCAGCGTACGAGAAACCGGGGGTCAAAGTCACGACAGTATCCAGCAGGGGTATGCAGAGCCTAATGGCCTGTTTCATAAAACTACAATTCATAGTTATTCCTAGAATTTTTGCTCGACAATTGATGATTCCTAGAATTTGGGCGTCAACGATGGGGAAAAGGCAGAAGCAGCCTAATAGGTCATACTGCAGCACAGGTCTTCTCTATCAGAGAGAGAGAGAAAACCAAACCAAACCAAAAAAACCAAATAGGGGATGTACTAGCGAAGGGCAAAGTAAAAAGTAACCGAAACCGGTGTGCGTGCATGCTGCGACTAATGAATGTTGATGAAGCGAAAGAGATTTGTCAGGATCGTAGTAAGCGGCAAACCCTGGTCTTTCCCTACCCCTCCGGGACACAGGCTTGAGTTTATATTGCAATGAAGGTTTTTGATAAAAAAAATTATGAGTATACTTTTCTCAATTTATTGATTTGATGCGGGCACACAAAGTAAAATTACAGAAATTTTCGACATAATTTCAATACCTTTTTGTACATCAGAAAACTAAAAGGAATAATGAAAATTAAAACACATACATATATACATAAACTCACGCCTGCATCCCAGAGGGGCAGGCAGAGATCAGGGACTGCCACTTGCCACGATCCTGACAGATCACTTTCGCTTCTTCAACATTCATTAGTCGTTGCACGCACGCACGCCGGTTTCGAGTACTTTTTATCTTGCCCTTTGCCAATACATGCCCTATTTGGAAGAAGTACGTCCACCTGGGGCGTCCGTTGCCGGCCGTTCCACCCACATTCGCTCGATATATTCATATCGTCAATCTTTCTCCCTTCATCAAAACATTTCATGCATGCCAAAACGTCCCAGTTCATGAACACGATTTTTCAAGCGCCCAATTTAGGAGGCATAATTTATAAACGTTATCGCTCAAGGAACACCTGTACTCTCAACGATAAATTGACGTCGACGATTGACGTCGTAAAAAACGTCAATATGGGGTCGCCGGTGTATCAGTTATTTGACGATTGCGATACATCAAACGCTTCCTGTGAGCGGATGTCATGGGTTCGTCCCAAATTATCCTTAAAAAAATTTAAATATTTAATGCCACTAAATTAATATTATAGGCAGCTGTGTTAATTCTTTACTTTACATTTCTATAAATGGAACAAGTACCCAAGCGCCATGTTATAACTTAAGGGATCTTAAGGGACCTCTGAGATCGCATTCGAGTCCTCCGTCAAGTTGCTGTTTTGTTTCGAAATGCAGGATCACTGAAAATGGCACTCGAGAGCGATTTCGTAAGCAAGACCGATTTATAAATACGACCCTTAAATTATAACACGTCAGCAGGTACCTTTTCCAATATATTCCAAATTATAGCAATATAAAGTACAAAATTAAGACTGCACTGGCAATTCAATAAACGAACTTTGTTTGTCATAAAGTGAAATTTATGTTTGATAATGGCCCGGTGGGCCGACGACATTGTGAAAGCGACTGGGAAGCAGTGGACGAGACTGGCAAGGGACCGGATGGGTTGGCGTGAAAGAGAAGAGGCTTATGCCCAACGGTGGGCTCTGTTTATAGGCTGATTAGATAGATAGATGATAAATGGATGATATTGAGGCCTACAGGAAGTAACAAATCCTCAAATATACATATGTGGAAAATGTGGATTCTACTCTGAATACTAAAAAAAAAATTCTAAGTGTAAAACTTACAAATGTAATAAAACTTACAAATGCCGAAGATAATTATTTTGAGCCATAACTTTTTACCAAAATGTAGGGGTTTGTAGATTTAGGCCTTGCAAAGCTTTGTTCTAATGAGATTTAGTAACGTTTTAACAGCTACGTAAGCGTTATTATTATTAATTTTGTAACAAACCCCGCCTTTACAGGTTTTCCACCTAATACAGCAGAAATATGTATGAGTTTGTCTATGCAGGAGTCTTGGCAACCTATTTTACATAAAATGTTTTTGGTGGAATAAATTATTTAGCTGTTTGTTAAATTTTGTTTCACTGTGGTTAACTTTATGTATTTGAACAAGCAGTAAGACATTTATTATACCAACAAGATACATCACAGAAATAAAATAAGCAGATACAAGTAAGTAACATAAATATGCACAACAACAGAAGGAAAACTAAATACACAACAGACAAAACGAATAAATAAAACAGGACCATAGATGTAGCCTGTGGTGTATCTAAGTTGCCACAAAAGGCAGCTGACTCAGCGTTGTGCTGAGGAAGTGATCCCTTAGCGCTGATTTTCAGTCAGTGCCAGTTCTTTAGTTATTTGGTTTCAAGCAGATATTAACCACAGTGCAAAGGCATCGGCGAATTCATCAGGACGAAATGTTTTTTTTTTTTTTTGCCAGGCCCAGAAGCAAGTGATCGCTTCGGAATAACCTCCTTCTGGGATATTGGAAACGGGCGTTGTGTGTTTTGATAAACTGCTGTTCCTTACAGCAGTATTGGTTATATAGATTACCTAACTGGATGCATATTATATCGTGGATAATATATCTTTTCAAACTGGCGACCGGCGTGACCGAACTTAATAAAATTGACACAATGTATCATCGCGTAAGATGCATTTTATAAAGAAGAAGAAAGACATTTATTATACCAACAAGACACATCACAGAAACAAAATAAGCAGATAAGTAATATAATATGCATAACAACAGAAAGAAAACTAAATACACAACAGACAAAACGAATAAATAAAATAGGACCATAGATATAGCCTGTGGTAAGTCTCAGGTGCCTAAAAGGCAGCTGACTCAGCGTTGTGCTGAGGAAGTGATCCCTCAGAGCACTGACTGAAGTGCCTACGGTAACTCATTATCAACATCATCAGCCATTTAACGCCCACTGCAGGACATAGGCCTCCCTCATGGTTTTCCTAACCATGAACGGTTTTGCCATAATCGCTTGGCAGGCGGGTTGGCGATCGCAGTAACGGTTGGAATCTCAGGAAGACGCTGCTGCCCGTCTCCTGGTAATTGATTTCCTTAGTCCCTTTCTACGACATCCACGGAAAGAAATGGAGTGACACTATTCTTAATTCGGTAACTCATAATTGACGGTAACTACGGAGTGCGTGCCGCGGTTCATTTAAAAAGAATTAAAACAAATGCAATAACATACAATACAATGAAGGTAAAAATATCGTGCTTAATAGTTACATATATTATTAGTTTTAAATTAATATGTGTGAAATATAGAAGAAGACCATAATAAACAAAATTCAATGAGTAAATATAAGTAAAGTGAAATAATAAGGAGAAGAGAGAGAAAGATACACACCAAAGTAAATACATGAACGTAAATACATTAACGTAAATATATGAACGACATTACGCAGGCAGCATTAATGGCCGCTTATGATTTAATTGATGCGATTACATGGTCGGTCATTTTAGTAAAAAGTTATGTAAGTTATTAGTTTTAAAATACAATTAATAAATGAGAAATATCGTTTCCGGGAATCGTGTTACACCTTGTTTAGACGCGCTCATGTAGGTAATTGTCTTAGTACAGGAGACAGCAGGTGCAGGGCGACCTTCACATTTTCCCTGCAAAATCGCCCGTGACGCAACTGAGTCCAGTGCACGCGTCTACAGGTTAACTTTAGTCATCGACTGTACTACAATGTATTAAATGACCCTAGACCCGCCTCAAATAACATTGGGCCGGTTTCTGAATTGAGAATTTCACTAAGTAAATACTAAGGGACTTTCTGTCAAGCTCTTTTCTGAGAAATTCGAAGAGACAGCACTACAGTTAACTATTTACTTAGCGAAATTCTCAATTCAGAAACTGGCCCTTTATTTGTCACCTAACTTTTTTTGCATTTGTACAAATGCTTGAGTTCCCACGAAAACATTTCGGTGCACCGGTCATCTATCAAACACCATCAAATAAATTGTTCCAGCCAGCCGCAATGGACAATGCTTGGGCGCCCATATTTCACACTTGGTTGCGTGTCAAATTTCTATATGGGGGCTTGTTGGTCAGATTAACAAAATGGTAATTTATTAAGGGTTCAACGAAAAAAGCAAGCATAGAAAGAAAAGTATAGAAAGAAAAGAACACTTATAGAACGAAAGTTATTGTATAAGATAAACTCTAATTGAGGTGTCTCTGGACTGCACGTTTTAGAATCAAGCGCTTCACACATGGCAGCTATAATGTACATGCCGGGATGTATTGCTTCAAATTATAATAAACATAAACATACAGGCACATACATTGCTTCTGGCCCCACACTAGGATACCCCGTGTCGTGGGAACCAGAAACAACGAAATCACAAACATGTAAATATCCAAGACCTGGGGTTCTTTTTTTCCAGCCGGGATTCGAACCCGGGAAATTCGATAATAAAATATCACACACACACGCACGCACGCACGCACGCACGCACGCACGCACGCACGCACGCACGCACGCACGCACGCACGCACGCACTCACGCACGCACGCACGCACGCACTATCGCACGCACGCACGCACGCACGCACGCACGCACGCACACACACACACACACACACACAAACACACAACAGGTAATATAATGTATCTTTCCCTTCATTCCATTGATATACGTCTCACTTTCCAGCTGCTAAGGTACAAATGTATATTTTTGTATCGCTCTGTATCTTAAGACACGAAGAGTAAAAATATACATTATAGGTGTGTCGTGTGTGGTCTCCTGACGATTTCTGTGGAAAGATGTAATGAGGTGTATCGTGCTATAATATACATCTAACATAACATAACATAAACTCACGCCTGTATCCCAGAGGGTTAGGCAGAGACCAGGGACTGCCACTTGCTACATCTTTTTACGTTATAACTGCCGTGTGTGAAGTCCTTAAGAATAATGTCTGCGTCGTTGGTTGAGCGGTTAAAGCGCTTGACTGTAAAAAAGTTCGTGGGTTCGATTCCCACTGAAGGCCGCCGTACTAGATTTGTACAAATGGCCTCAGTCTGGGTGTATTTCCATTTAAGATGTCCTTGCCTGGTATCCTGCGATAACCAGACAATGCTATGGGACCAGCACAAGTGATTGTGCTGTGTGGACGTAATTTATTTATTTATCTCACCCAAAACACGCGGCAGCCGGCAATCGCCATACATTTTGTTGTGTACCCCAAATACGGTCGCTTGCAAGGCAGGGGACGATATATCAATGCGGCGATATTAAATAAAATTCCTAGCAATATATTACGGGGGACGCCTTTTATTGTGTGTGTACAGTCAGCAATAGTAGCTCTATCCTACGGTAGCTTTTATCGGGCTCGGCATACGAGCGAGATTCGAAGTAAGTGTGACTTTTGACACAGGCGCCAATAAAGCTCAGCACATTTTTAGTTAAAAGTAAACATGAAGGAAAACATCAAGAGGAAGCCCAAGTTTTTGAGGTATTCACGTACCTCAGCGCTAGAAATCGCCAATCCGCGCTGAGCACTCGCTGGGTTCTCCGACATTACCCCTAAATAAGGTGTTTTAATAGTATCTTATACACTTGCGGAAAGTAAGGTTTTATACGAATAAGTGCCAAATTGAAAACACGAGCGCAGCGAGCGTTTTCATTGGCACGCATTCGGATAAACCCCCTTTTACGCTCAAGTATCTTCAACATTTTTCAATGCATTTTGCGAGGAAATACAACAAAAAATAAGTATAATGAAATAATAACTATTATTTAACCAAAGCCTATTCACAACAAAATGGCGTGCTTTCTTCGCAGAGCGCGCGTTTCATACAGTTTTTTTTTT
Source organism: Yponomeuta cagnagella (assembly GCA_947310995.1). Lineage (NCBI taxonomy): Eukaryota > Metazoa > Arthropoda > Insecta > Lepidoptera > Yponomeutidae > Yponomeuta > Yponomeuta cagnagella. The sequence goes on along the minus strand of OX371292.1, from coordinate 3,641,248 downwards.
CTTGAGGCAAAGGTACAGTATACATACAGCCAATAACGTGAAAAATATTTTTGTTTGCGGAAACAAAACACGTATTTTTAAATGAGATAATCAAGAATCTTATGTGTTATGGTGTTTATCATCATTCAATTATTGCTAGAGCGCGCATACTTACAAATAATTGTTTTTTTATTGGACAGCAAAACCTCCTTGCATCTTTGTATTTTTTTAAATTTTATGACTTGCACCGTGCACCAAAGAGTCAAAAACTTAAAAAAATTACTTTATTTCACGCGTGAAATAAAGGTTCAGTACTTTTTAGGGTTCCGTACCTCAAAAGGAAAAAACGGAACCCTTATAGGATCACTTTGTTGTCCGTCTGTCCGTCCGTCCGTCTGTCAAGACCCTTTTTCTCAGGAACGCGTGGAGGTATGAAGCTGAAATTTATATCAATTACTCAGGTCTACTGTCCCTTGAAGCTGTGAAAAAATCAAACTTCTAAGCCAACGCAATCAAAAGATACAGCCGTTTATGCCGCAAATTTTCGACACTTGCAAGGGAATCAAAACCTACAGGGTGCTTCCCGTGAACTCAGAATCTTGAAATTTGGTACGAAGCAACGTCTTATAGCATAGATAAAGGAAAAATTACGAAAACCATAAATTTTTAGTTACATCACATAATATATTTTTTTTTAATAATTTTAAACTTACTACCCATTTCCTCATAAACGCGTAGAGGTATTAAATTGAAATTCATACCAAATACTCAGGTCTATAATACCTTTAAGCTGTAACAAAATCTAACTTCTATGTCAACGCAATCAAAAGAAACAGCAATTTAAGCTGCATATTTTGAAACTCGCAAGTACTCGCAAGGGAATCAAAACCTAAAGGGTACTTCCAGTCGACCTAGAATCTTGAAATTTGGCATGAAGCAACGTTTTATAGCACACATAAAGGAAAAATTCCGAAAACCTTAAATTTTTAGTTACATTACAAAATATATATTTTTTAATAAATATAAACTTATTACTTTTTTCCTCATGAACGCGTAGAGCTATCAAGTTGAAATTCATATCAAATACTTAGATCTAATTGCCTTTAACCCGTGAAAAAATGTTGTTGACATTGCAGGTTTGTACGGAACCCTCGGTGCGCGAGTCCGACTCGCACTTGTTTATTTCACGGGTGCAATAAAGAGTCGGTTTCCGCAATTTTTTTGTTATACAAAAAAGAAAACTTTACGAGCAACTGCATTGAAAAATACATTTTACTCTCTGATGGTTAGTATTAAACATCTGAAAACAAAATATTACTCTTCAATGTCCGTCGGTCATTATTTTAATGATTTTTAAAACTTTCTAACACCAAAAAAAATCCCGAACATGAGCCTAAATTATCTCTTGACGTGGTTTTATTTGAGCTGTACTGAGTTGTAGATAATAAAAAATATACCAACATGACTATCACTGAATGTGTTAGAGACGTCGGTCGTCAAAATTCCATTAACAGGATTTGTATACTTACTTTACTTTACTTTATACTTTATTGCACGCATAAAAACACATGAATAAAACACAACATTTACAGAAAAATTAAAAAGTGTGCATGGCGAGCTTATTTCAGCAGAAATCTCTTCCAGCCAACCCTTGATGTGGTGATAGGAACATTATAAACAAGGGGGGAAAGTGGACAATAATAATTATTATTATATGTTAAGCCAATACAATCATACATAAATATTTATTGGCTATAAAGTTAAAAAGTTACATAACTAGAATACGTAAATAAATAAATAAATAAGTCAATAAATAAACTAAATAAACCCACTGCAATAGTGAAAAAAGGAAGTGCTCTTTCAATATGGCCCTGAAGACAGCAACAGATGGACTCTCCCTGACTTGGGTAGACCGTTCCACATACGAGCAGCACGCCCAGAAAAGGACTTAAAGTAAAACTGTGAGTTGCAGGCAGGAACTTGTAAGGTCCTAACATCACAAGTCCTCTGTGGCCTGGCACGTGGAGGCAGCAGCGAGAATCTTTCCCGCAAGTACAAGTGGTATTGTGCAATTGCAAAACTGTCTATTTTTCCCCCAACAATCCGCTCGCGCAGTCCCATACAAATCCGTGCGCTCGAAGAAACCTGTCTTAGGTCGCTACTCTGTTCCTTTTTCTCTGCTGTGGAATAACTAGGCTTCCTATTCTACGAATTTAAAATTAAGGGGATCCAGCGGGCTAACTAGCGCCACTTATGAAAAAAGAAAACATATTATCTTTTTTTACAGATCGTATTTGCAAAAAGTGTCTGTAAAATCTCTCAATAATGTTAACAATGATTTTTAGGACCCAATTCAGGGAACCTAGGATAATGAACCTGGGAATTATCATCATCAACCTACGCTTGTCCACTCCTGGACACAGGCCACTGAGCACGGTCCTCGGCTACTCTCATCCAGCGAGTCTGAGGACGTCCTACACTACGTTTACCGATCCGCGGTCTCCACTCAAGAACTCGTCTACCTACCCCATCGGTTATCAGGGCCTCGATTCTGTTAGTGCATTGTAGTATAATGACAGGTGCACTGTCGGGTCACGTGACGTGTTTTTTCATACCATTGACGCCTAGAAGGTGTGATACGTGTGCCCGCGTAGACTTAAAGCAGCAATGAAATGAAATCGCCAAGTTCATGCAGTTGTCATGTTACTACAATGCATTACCAGAATCTAGGCCCAGTTCTTCGGATGATATGGCCGGCACACTGCCACTTCAGCGTGCTAATTCGTTGGGCTATGTCGGTGACTTTGGTTCTCTGGGAATAGATAGCACTTATGCGTTTTTGGCGTTAATGCTATCTAGTCCTAGGTTTTTTGCCTCACGTTCAGGGCCATGGGTCCTAAAAATCACTATTAACATGATTGAGAGATTGTACAGACACTTTTTGCAAATGAGATCTGTAAAAAAGATATGTTTGTTTTCCCATGGCGACGATAGTGTTACTCTACGGACCCCTTAAGATGGGCGAACACAAAATTACTTTTTGACGTAACGTTTCGAAAAAAATCGTTGTACATTTCTTTATGTAAGAGCTCTGACAATAGCATAGACAATCCAGAAAGGTGGAGAAAATAAAATAACGTTTTCTGAAGAAAGTTATGAGAACAAAGGATCTCGGTACAAAGGGGCCACGGCAAACAATTATAGCTCATGTTGGTGCGATACATGTCAACGATAAAAGTAATATGCCCCACCAATCTTCAAACTCAATGCTTTAAAGAACAAGATCGATGGTGATTGTGAATTTCCCCACAATTAATAAAATAAACAAAAATTACAATAATGCAGGGGGGAACTTGACATGATTAAAGAAGAAAATTATAGTAGCAGAAGAAATAACAAAAATTTACTAAGACAGAGCCGTGGGAACTTGGTATACATGTATATGATTCGTTTTAACGACATATTGTATTGATATTAGTAAACACGATAATTGTTGTCGCACAACGTTTCCATCGTACACCTGTAGTACCCTATATGTCCCCAGGGACAAAGCCCTATAAAGTACATGCTATTAAGGGCAAGTTCACCCGGTAAAATCAAAGGAATCATTTTAGGTAGTGTTTGCGCGTCATCGATCCTCTGCTGACGGTCACTTGTCAGTCGACCACCGATGCCTGACAATGCCTCGAGTTAGAGGCGAAACGCGTCGCATCGCATTTTTTCACACAAGTATTGGTGTCGGTAGCGGTGTGTTTGTGTCTTGCTTCTGCTTGAAAAAGTGGGAGGGAGGGCGGTGCATTAACTAACCGCATGGTGTTTGTGGGATTTTAGCGGAATTTAGTAATTTTCACATTTTAATGCAGTTAAAAATACGTGTACATTTCTAGCAAAATCGAGAATTCTAGACAAAATGTACAAATATTCCTAACATATGGTCTTATTTATTAAAAAGGTGAGTCCACTAAAACACTCATAAGAGGGAGTTTAATCTTATCCTAAAACCTAGAACTCATGCATTGTACTTGCTTTAATTCATCATCTTCCAACCCTCGACTACGGCCGTGAAATGGCTTGCCCTTAACAGAAGTTGCTACAAATAAAGTCTGTATCTGAGTACAAAAAGCCATAGCTTAATTATGTCACAGGAATGTTGATCGTGGCTTAAGAGAATGGTAATTTATTTCATGTGTCATACAGTAGGGTTACTTCCCTTTTAAATGTAGGTAATTCCAAGCCCTTCGATGGTGCTTAGTAACGTCCGAACATACCTGAAACAAAACATGCCATTGTTATTTATCAACGTACTAAATTAACAGAGATAAAATCAACACTATTAGACGCGTTAAACTTCATGCTAACTGGAAAGTATCCTATGCGTTAGTCCAGTTCTTACATTGCGCGCACCAAATCCTGAAGGATTCCAATGTTTTAACTGTCAAATTCTACAAATAACTATCGCAAACATCAGGATTCCGACAGGATTTTGTGAGCACAGGAAAAGCAACTGGTCTGTCCTCGTTGGAAATTGAAATTGAAGCTATTATTGGAAATTTTAATTATTACATCATTCCTACAGCGATCGTAATGCCGTAACCAGGGACCAATCCTTGCCTTGTCTGCGAGGCAAAATGACTCCTATGGTCTTCAACCCTTAAAAGGATCTTATCAGATCGAAGATCACCAAAATTCTCGCGTTTCGCTTGCAACAGAGCGATTCCAAGACGCACGACAATAGAGTTAACCAAGGTCTTATGCTGTAGGTACAGGCAACAGCAAAAAACCTTCACATGCGTGCAAGCTACTCAGTAAATACGTCCGAATTTGACAAATAATGTAATGGAAAGTGATGACATTTTAGCACTACGAAGCGAGCATCATGCTACCTGGACATAAGCAGATTCCCGGTTGCTTCTGGATGAGCAAGGTCGAGGACTTAAAAAAAATGGCGTGCCTGGGTCCCCCGGCCTATGCCCAGCAGTAAAAGAGCGATGAATTGGGTGGTTCGGAGGCTTAATTATACGCACCAAATCCTGTCGGAATCTCGGGATAGTTTGCGATAGCATATTAGTATGGCTTTTGACAGTTAAGCTTTCGGAATCATTCAGAATTTAGAATTTAGAAACAGGACAGAAAAAGGAACACGCGATAAGGGGGAAACTCGTACCGTGGGTCACAGAATCGGGGCGAATCCCGAACAATGGCAATTTTTCGCGCCATTAGCCACGGGGCGCTGTTACGATGTAATTACAGGCACTCGACGTCTTAACGCTTAATCGCACATTAATTATTATTTAGTTGACATACAGGCTCCGTGGCATTGAACTTTTCGGTTGGGAGTTAGGAGTCAGCTCTGCTGTGGAGTTACACGCAGCCTTTAATATTGCAGATTTTAACAGGAGCGAGCAGTGGAATAGATCTATAGCTACGTAAACTTTACAAAAATCCGAGCAAAATGAATAACAAACTCTATCATACATAAGAAATAACACTGGCCTTTGACAATACGTATAAATGGCGCTTGGCTGTCGACTAAAAAAAAGAACTTTATTCCTTTTTTTTAATGAAAACTTGCAAAACTTTTTTTCTTTTTAAGGCCACGGTGAGAAGTTATAGTAGCAATACCACTCGCTAACTGTGAAGGAAAACAACGTGAGGAAACCTGAGTGTCTGAGCTATTCATATACCTCAGCGCTTGAAATCGCCAATCCGCGGTGGGCACCCATAATCTCTCCCTGGGAGAAGGCCTGTGCCCTGCATAATTCGCACCTTGATTTCCTTAACGTCACTAAACAAAAATCATCAAAATGGAGGTAAGTACCGCCTACCTACCATCTAACCTACAATCTCGGGCCTATGTTTGCTGAAGACACTGGTTTGAATAGTTCACTAAAAAGCCTCTAGATGGCATTGTGTCGTTAGGTACTTTCTCGCGGAACGCATGAGTTTTAACTGAAGAATGACACCTTCGCTGAAAATGTGTGTATTTCGTTTAGTGACGTTAAGGAAATTAAGGTGCGAATAGGCTGCTTATGTAAGGCCATGGTATTATTAAGATAAAATAATTTCGATTATACTCGTAACACTCTCAATTAAAGAAAGGTGCTACAGAACTTTTTGCTTCTCGCTTCTACAATAAAATAGTTTATTATAGTTGCTCAATAAAAAGAACAATAATAATTATTATTTTGCAGTTTACCTAATAAATAGTTGCAATTACATTGCGAGTATTGCGACCCGTTAAATGTATATCTAAATAGTTGTCCAGTCTCTTTCTCGTACTAACAGTGCTATAAAGACTCACGGCCTTATTTATAATAACACGATTCCTCTAAAGCACTTCTAAGAGCAGTTTATTTAATCTGTGGTTACGACTTTTCCTTGTTAGATCCCCGCCACGTACTATTTTAATTGTCGTTTTAAAGGAATCGTGTTCTTTTTAAGTAAGACCCTAATCCTTTTTCTAATATATTCCGTAAAAAGTAATTATAGTCAAGTAGTACAAAAACATGCCAAACAAATCGGGCGGAAACTATGACGTCACAAGGTGCTCGTGTATAATAAAATAGCGTAACTTAATTTTTCGCCTGAGACGACTTTTATTTTATTTCTGAGATTTTCTTTGCCTTATAAATACGATGTCACACCAATCCAATTTTGACGCAAGGCTCCATTATCAAACGTATGACGTGGCGCTTGACGATAGAAAAAAACCGGCCAAGTGCGGGTCGGACTCGCGCACACAGGGTTTCATTGTCAGTTAGCAGTTATTAATATCGGGTAAAAACCGACAAAAAATCATGTTTGTTGTATGGGAGCCCCCCAATTAATAATTATTAATTATAATTATTTGATAATTATAATTAATAATTATTTGATTCTGTTTTTAGTATTTGTTGTTATGGCGGCAACAGAAATACATTATCTGTGAAAATTTCAACTGCCTTGCTATCACAGTTCATGAGATACAGCCTGGCCTGAGAGACAGACTGACAGACGGACAGTCGAGTCTTAGTAATAATGTCCTTTGTCTACGGAACCCTAAAACAGCCAGCATTAATTTAGACAATTACATTAAGGCCGCCACATTTCTTCGATTGACAGTTAAGATGGGCGTTTTAAAAACAAATAGCCTTAGGCTTTCTGTCCTTATGAATAAAGACTGCTCATATCTCACCGGTTAGGAATCACTTATGGGGTTGGTAGGAAAAGTTAACCTTTAATTCGCCGAAGGGACTCTCGACCGTAAAACCTTAGCCCTAAGGGCGAAGTTGCTCCGAATTCGCACAAAATTAATAAATTTTGATTAGAGAGCTTCTTGAAATATTGATTCAGAAGATTTATTCTGTTTGATTGAAATGGATTTTCCAAGAACGAGTGAAGATATTTGAACGGAACCGGGATTTTCTTCGCATTATTTTTTCAGATATTGTAGGGTATTGACTCGTATTCATATTTTAACGAATGCTTACTTAAGTTGATGAAGCTGCATCTGGAAGAATGTTAGCAGATACGCGATCGTGTGAATTCAAATATTTGATAGACCAACTGAAGTTTTAATTACATAGATATTTCTCGGGAATTATATGTTTTCTTTATTTATTAGATCGCATTCAAAATTAGTTGATTAAGCCCATACTCTTTCTCCCTCGCACATTAGCAAATAACTTACAACATAGAGCCGTGGTACGACATAATACAGCGGTGGTAGCCTAGTGGGTAGAACATCGGACTCGGAAGCGAGAGACCCAGGTTCGATCCCCAGTGCGGGCATATACCTATGATTTGGTTTTCTAAGTTATGTACATTTGTGAAGTTATAGTAGAAATACCACTCGCTAACAGTGAAGGAAAACATCGTGAAAAATATAAAAAATATCCTATATGCCAATCCAAAATTTCATCCGCATCCGTTCAGCCGTTTTTGCATGAAAGAGTAACAAACATCCATCCCTACGTACAAACTTTCGCGTTTATAATATTAGTAAGGATTAGTATGTGAGCATGTTTGTTTGTGGCAATAAATCATTCATTCATTCATTCATTCATTAAAAATGCCGGCAAACATCTGAAGCAAAAAGCTGCGCAAAGTGGGAAAGTAAGTGCTGCGCCGGCGGGAACTTATTTATTAATTAATCGCCTAGCCGAAACGTTCCTCTCCCGCCTCGCGCTACATTTTGTCCCAATCAGTCTCGAAATTCGTTGTTCAAGATGTTTTCCGGCATCTGTATATGCCTATCGGTCCCGTCTGTTTTTGCGTCTGTGCGTTTGTTTCTTTTGTGCAAATATAATAATGTGCAAATGTCATTTATGCATTTATGCTAATTTAAAAAAAAAAAAAAAAAAAAAAAAATACAAAGTTGTTCAATAGAATCATATTGTTATGTTAATGGTTGTTTCATTAACGCTATTGGTAGTCTAGTAACCAATCGCATTCCAATGGTATAACCCGTGCAACACAACTCGGCGGCGCCTCGCGCGATTCGATCTTGTACTGCTAATGGTTTATAGACTACAAATACAAATATATATTTATTTATATATTATATATATGTTTATATATATATATTTTTTCTCAATCCACAAATCAAGTGCAGCTTATTTAGATACAAATGATAGATGCGATAGTAGAATTTGTAGAAAGACTGGAGCCTAAACTAGGTCAGTGATCTGTATTTTAGGTTTCCGGGCCGCCCAGCTCAAAACATCCTACTAACATATATAGCACATTTATTATATTATTGATATAATAAATGTGAAAGGTTGTGAAGATGTTTGGATGTTTGTTACTCAATCACGCAATAACGGCTTAACGGATTTATATGAAACTTGGCGTACAGATAGAAAGAGACCTGAATTGAGACGTAGCATATTTAATATCCCGGTAATGCGTCCCCGCGGGGTAATATTTACTTTAAGTTTAAAATAGATGGCGTTGTGCGAGCGAACGTTGTGTATAAAAATATATGGCGTTGTGCAAGAATCGTATAGACGGATTCTGTGGCGGTACGAAGTTCGCCGGGACAGCTAGTTTGATAAATATATTGTATCTTATTTACAAGCCAAATAGAGGCCAAATAACAGCTATTGTCAAGCTCATATCATTGTATTGAAAAACATATGTGTGTGCGATGTGTGACTATATGATGTCGTCAGCGCATCGTCAGCGCGCAAAAGTGGTCTAACCCAGAATTTTTCGTATTCGTATTGCAATTTATTTAAAACATAATAAATTTTTAAGCAAAACCGGCCTATCCCTAGTTTCACCCGTGGATAACAGATGGCGTTGTAAACATTCTTTTTGCGCGTATTGTTTTTGCCTCCGAAGCAGACTAAGTATTCAATTTAAATTGATGAAAGTTTATACCTCTTTATCTCCATACTAACTATCTTAAGCTTAGGCGACTTTACGTAAACACATGACTAGAGCTCGAACCTGTTGTCGACTGTACTAACAGAAGCAAAGCTGTATCTCTGTAGCAATGCGCGTATTTATTTCGTGAGCGAACTCAGCCGCAAACATTTTTACGTTAAAAGCCTTAAATAAATAAAATGTAAATTCGTGAAAGCAAACCAGCTATTTGCTCTACTATACGGTTCAACCTTTCGGCCGTGGAGCTGCGAAACTTGTAAGTTGAATAAATGAGATAAGATAAGATTGTCTTGAAACCGGCGTGCGTGCACGCAACGACTGATGAATGTTGATGAAGCGAAAGAGACCGTGGCAAGTTGCAGCCTCTGGTCTCTACCTACCCCTTCGGGATACAGGCGTGAGTATATTCTATTAAATAAGATTCGTTGGTCCAGTTTAACAAGACAACTCTTGCAATAATAGGTAGGTGCGTAGTTATAGGAGCTACGAAAATTGTAGCGGAAATAAATGCGAACGGCAATAGGATAAGATGAGATAAGATTTGTGGCGAGCACATGTCAACTCTGCGCGCGCACTATAAACTCCAACATTCCTACATCGCGCAAGCAAAATGTTTCACATGACATACCATAAATATAACGTCCGACGAACATCAGTCGGACCGGCCGTCCCCAGGCATACGATCTGCCTGGCGGGAAATTTCACTTTATAGTGGAAGAGCACGATCACCCGCTCTTCCCTATAGTGGTGACCCTCGACAGAACAATGTCAACCTTCCTTCGCTCTCGCAGCACCCCACATACAATCAGTCTCAAAGCAAGGCCAGAATTGTAAATTTGTACATACTTGTACATAGTCATACTCTTCCCTCTCACCTCATCAGTTCCACTACAGTCAACGCACCGACTACTGGTACTGATGGTGATCTCCCCCAACCCCTCGGCACGGCAGCCACACAGCAACAGCGCACGTTGCCAGTGGTACAGCAGCCTTCACCGGTTCCCACCACATGCGCGGTCCCCATGGTACTGTCGCCGGTGAAGTGACTGTTAGCCGCCGAACACCTTCAACCGCTAGTCGACTCACTGAGTCAGCGCCTCCTGGCACTTGCAGGCTTTAGAGCACAGACTTCGATTCCTACCAGACCTAGCTATGCGTAGCCACGGTCTTGAAGGGGAGTGATGTGGCGAGCACATGTCAACTCTGCGCGCGCACTATAAACTCCAACATTCCTACATCGCGCAAGCAAAATGTTTCACATGACATACCATAAATATAACGTCCGACGAACATCAGTCGGACCGGCCGTCCCCAGGCATGCGATCTGCCTGGCGGGAAATTTCCCTTTATAGTGGAAGAGCACGATCACCCGCTCTTCCCTATAGATTTATTGACCCAGTTTAACAACATAATTTGCACTTTTTTATTTGAAGAAGAAGAAGAAGAAAGACATTTATTATACCAACAAGATACATCACAGAAACAAAATATTTGGCTATGTTCCTCCATTACTCCGTCAAATCTTATCCGATTTCGACAATTCTTTTTTTTGTTCGAACAGGTATAACTTCCCATTGGTCCCATTTTAATTTGGTGAAGATCTGATGGAGACTTTCAGAGATGGAGAACGGAACTCGTCAATGGACAGCAGTAAATAAGCCCTATTGGGGCCCATCCTTTAGTAATATTCGTATGTTTCATAAAATAGCGTAAAAGTAGTCCCAAGTTAATTTGGTGATGTTCTGGTGAAGACTTTCGGAGATGGAAATTTAGAACATCAAATTTTAAAGCAACGAATTAAGTAGTTAGGGTAAATTATGGTTATAAGGGACTTATTTATTTTTCTCCCGCTCCCCCAATAAAAATTAAAAAAAAAAATTTAAATCAAAAATAAAAACAGACTTCGAAACACTACAGCACTAAAAAGTTAGAAATAATTTAAATAATTAGTAGTAGAAGTATTTATACACGTAGGTATTGTAGAAGTATAATTTGTAGTCGGTGCCCAGTTTCAAGACCAGCACATATATTTTGGGCACCGGCTCCAAATTATACTTCTACAATACCTACGTGGATAAATACTTCTACTACTAATTATTTAAATTATTTCTAACTTTTTAGCGCTGTAGTGTTTCGAAGTCGGTTTTTATTTTTTATTAAAAAGAAGCATTATCTTTTGCCTTTGCTTTTAATAAATAAGATGCAAATAAAATTTGCTTTTAATAAAAGAGTTAAAAAAAGAAATTCGCAAAGACTATTTTTTTTCTTGAGGGCTGAATCAAAAACCATTTCGAGATTAACATCTAAGTAACCATATTTTCTATATTTAAGATAAATATTAAGGAAGATGAGCGTTATTTTTGCCAAAAAACAATAACCTTCATTTGACCTTCTGATGACGTCACATTTTAAAATAAACATAACATATGGCAACACTACGTTACTTAAAAAAAAGACTTGCTGTCATAACTGTCATATGCATATAATTTCCTTGTCTGTGAAAAAAACGTCTGTGATAGAAAATGACAGAAATAAAGTGTGACAGTTTGCGCGACGTTTCGGCGTGTGCACTCGAAAAATATGACGTCACGCTTTCAAATATTTTAAATAAATAATTTATAATAATAAACTTAACAAATCGCTGAAAAAATGAAATTAGTCTCTAGAAATTACTTCTGCTTTAAGGAAAAAATATAAAATAAGATCAAAATAAAAAATATACTGCCCGAATTGACAAAACCAGTCCGAGATGTCGATAGCTTGCCTGGCTGTAGGCGCAAATTTTATTTAGCTGGCTTGTGACAAAAAACTATTTTAAGGTAGTACCGATGGTAGCGGAGCGGTAGAACGAGGGCTTCTGATTCGGGAGGTTATGGGTTCGGATCCCGGCATGAAGTTTGTGAAGTTATAGTAGCAATACCACTCGCTAACTGTGAACGAAAATATCGTGGAGAAAACTGAGAGCCGAAGGTGTTCACATACCTCAGCGCTTGAAATTTCCAATCCGCGTTCGGCACGCGTGGTAAATAAGCCCATACTCTCTCTCTCTCTCTGAGAGAAGGCCTGTGCCCTGTAGGGGGACGTAAATAGGCTACATAAAAAAGTTAGTAGATTACATTTTAAGGTCTATTTATTTATATTTGTAATACCAATATCTCTTGTACGTGTGATGGAAATGTATTATGTAGATAATATATAGCTGACCCTTTTTTTTGCCACGCCTAATCGGTAAAATTGCATTGAAACCTATTGTACCTCTATTATAATAACATACACACACAAACATGTAATTTATGGCATTAATATATTGTTTGATTGTTTGAAATGCTTCCAGAGCCTCCAAATTCTTACCATTCCCACATCCGCGGCGCAAAAGTATCAAATATATGGAAAAACATTCACCTTTGGAAAGGTGGCAAAAAATCAACATGCGTTTTTCTCATTTATATGCGCGGGAATATTGGGAAGAAACCTTAGATTTGGCTGATATTGGCGCGCCCTGGAGCCCCATTTACACTCCTTCACTGCAGTCACCACTTACTTTGCTTAACAAAAAAACAATGTTGAAGTGGTATCGCAGAAACACAGAAATTTCATAAAATGTGTACCTTTTTCGAACTAAAACTTAGATTCCGTCCTGGTTTCGCTCTGATTCGCCCGTAACATAAACCCGAGCTTATGTTAATGATTTGTAGCGATTACGAAAGTATCGCTACTTGCCATGGTGAGAAAGGCATGGTAAACTTTATCCAAGACGCCGCAAAAGTATTAAAAAAATACGAAAAGAGGTTGAGTTACACACAGTGACAGAGCGTCACCGCCCTGTAGTTATCATCATAGACATAAATGATTGTATGTTAGTTTGTAAGTAAAGTTTTGAACAAAAAGTGTTTTCTAATAGCAATATTTTAGTTATTACTTTTAGTAATAAGGCCGCCAATGGTACTGTACTATATTATTGTTAAATTCTCATATGTAATTCCTGGTGTACATATAATAAAGAATATTCTATTCTATTCTAAATTGTTGCCATTTAACATTGATTTGTACAGCAAGTTTCATGGCTTATAAATAAAATATTTCATACTCATAGAGTCTCATTTATAAAAAGATGATTCCCCTAAGACACTCTTAACACGGAGTTCAAGCTGGTTTATGGCAGAAGTTCGTGTTGTATGTGTGGTTTTGATGTGTTTTTAGAGGGTACCTCGAAAGAAAACAACGGAACCTTTGATAGGATTACTTTGTTGTTCGTCCGTACGTCCGTTGCACCATTTGTAATTAAATCATAAATTAACTAGTCATTGAAGTTCGGTAAAAGCTCGGAAAAAATTGTGACTGGATTCCTGAACTATTTATAATATGTCAACACCTAAAAATTTGTACGGAACCGTCGGTGGGCGCGTCCGAATCGCACTTGTCCGGTTTTCTATAAATAAGACTGTTACTCTTTAACTCGTTAACAATATCGGCCTCGCAGTAAAGTTCTCTTCCAAGTTTGACTGCAGAAGGAGTGCAAAGTCAGCATTAGATTCCGTGCGAATATCGGGGTGGGCACAGGGGAATAACCCGCTTCAAGTGAGGTGCGAAAGGTGTCGAAAGTGCTCGGGATAGTACACTCGATAGATAAGGGTGCGTTTGTACTTGAAGATTGAAGAGTGGAGTGTGGAGAGCGGGCTGTGTGATGGAAGCTCCGATTCTGATATAACACGATTAATTAAAAAGGGTAATTGAAATACAACTTGCCTACCGATCACACAACACAGTGGGCTCACAGTTTAAGCACTTAAAAACACAAATTATGTGTTTATCAGCATAGCTTTTATTTTTACATTTTCCTTATTCTTTCAGTATCGTTGATTCTTCTACTTCGACAGACCTGTGAAAAAACTCCAAAAACAAAATTTGTTGTAAAATATTAAGTCTAATTGGGGAGTTTCAGGAATTAAGCATTTTTTAATAAACCTGTATTACCTGTGACAAGCTATTTGATGTTGTGGCATCAATGACACGCTAACTCGTATTACTTATTTAAGTAATTCTATTTTAACCAACGAAAAAAAATAAAAATAAAACAATAAAAATAACATACTAATAACATTCTTCTCTTACAGGTGTGTCCTTGAAAAAAAAACGATTAAGATAATAATATTTAGAGCTGCTATAAAGAAATTGTTACTTAAAAAAAATTTTGCACTTTGATTTATACACAAATGTGAAGCCAAAAACTTGACATTGGCAGTATAAAGGTGAACCTAGACCTGGCCGCACTTCTTAATATGAAGTACTGTGCAACCTCGCACACCCACCCGCGCCGCGGTCGCCGCAGTACCTGAAGTGGCCGAACTGCCCAAGCCGCCGCTGATGACGTCAACCGCGCCGGCCCGCCCGCGGCTGGCGCTGCGGCCGGGCGCTAGTTGAACCAGTGCGACGCGTGCGGCGACGGGAACGACTGCGGTGACTGCGGCGCGGACAGGTGTGCGAGACCATTAACAAAAGCGATGACTGCGGCGCGTGCGGTGCGGCCAGGTCTGCGTACACCTTTAGTCCCCACCGGCTGGTTGCCACAATTTCCTAAAATTAAATTGAAATGCTATTGGTGCCTTGTTAGATATGAACCAATTTGGACTGTAAGAGTTATTGCACTTAATTTTATCGTACAACCTGTCCCAACTATGTAGATAACCAAAGCAGCACTCGGCATTCATAGCCTAGTGATATTCAGATCTTTTGCCTTCCCACCCCTTTCACCATTTCACCGTTACCGCCCTTCTACCACTTATTCCTAGGGCGGCAAGACTCAATTTCGCTTGTCGAAGCGCAGCCGATAAAGTTGGTAATATAGTGGCAACTTAGGGTAAAACATGTATGCATGAATAATCCGTACGTTATGAAAGAAGTATGGTCTAGGCTTTTGGTGAAAGCCTGGATTATGGCTCACAGTTAGTACGTTCGGGTTAAATATAATGTGAGTGTTCTAAGCCGTGTGTGGTTTTGATGTGTCATTCACCAGCTTAAAACATGGGTGGAGTATGTCACAAGTGGTTTTTAAGATATTAGAAAATATCATCATCATCATCAGCCATTTGACGCCCATTGCAGGAAATAGGCTTCCTTCGTGGTTTTCATAACCATGAGGGGTTTTGCCATAATCGCCACGCTTGGCAGGTGGGTTGGCGATCGCAGTATGCGGTTGGAATCTTAGGAAGACGCTGCTGCCCGTCTCCTGGTAATTTATTTCCTTAAATCGCCTTCTACGACATCCACAGAAGGAAATGGAGTGACGCTATTCTTAATCCGGCACCACACAGAAATATGATAGATGATATTTACGTATTTATTATTAAGTATTTGTCAGCGTGCCCACCGCGGATTGGCGATTTCAAGCGCTGAGGTATGTGAATAGCTCCGACACTCAGGTTTCCTCACGACGTTTTCCTTCACAGTTAGCGAGTGGTATTGCTTCTGTAACTTCACAAATGTACATAACTTAGAAAACAACGTCATAGGTACATGTCCGCACTGGGAATTGAACCTGGGTCTCCCGCTTCCGAGTCCAATGTTCTACCCACTAGGCTACCACGCGTGGTGATTAAGCCCATACTCTCTCTCTGAGAGAAGGCCTGTGCCCACAGTGGGACGTATACAGGCTGCTTATAACATTTGTCACGTTATCGAATTTTAGTTAAAGTAAATCGCGTTGTGAAAGACCACGGATTTGGCCGCCGCCGACCATAATATGCTCGAACCAGTTTCTTCCGATTTTTCCAACCCTTAGTCCTGATATTGTTTGTTTATGCTTAAAAGTACCGATTTTTACAGGTAAAATGATTTTTATAGGCCTGTGTGTAAAATGCAGGTTATAAATTGTCTGTGTGCCAAAATAAATCAAAATCCGTTCAGCTGCTTCGACGTGATTAAGCAACAACTATCCAAACAAACTTACCTTTATAATATTAGTAAAAAGTAAAATAGATAGATAGAGAACACTTTATTGTACATAAAAAAGAAAATTAGATATTTCTTAACCTTAGTGTACAGACGGCGGCCTCGTCACTAAAAGTGATATCTTCCAGACAACCTTCAGCAGAGTTAGAAACTTGCACTCGCGTCGCATATTTGAACGCTTTTAACTTGGAACCGTTTTTCATAAACAAAAAGCAATAATTTAAGTAATACAGTACATCGCTTAGTTTTCCCTCAACACTTCAATATTTACGAGCCTCACTCACTCATTCATTCTAGTCGGTTTGTGTGCCAAGGACCTCATACAACATGCAAGTGATACTTGACTAGAAATTCGTTTAAGCTTTACATTATTTTACGGGATTATTATTTCTGTAATGCGCAATTTCTGAGATACACGAAATAGAGTTTGTGTTTGGTAACAGCTTTTGTTCTGAGAGTTATTCTTAAGATTTTTATTTTCCACAATATCAGCTTATATAATTTTATTATAATTTTTCGAGCTAATGACAGGGTTTTCATAAAATTTCACTAAATTCGCGTTTTACGCTATCTACTAATGAAGATACACTAGTGTTTACAACAAAAAAAGGAATTCAGGAAAACCGGCCGTGTGCGAATCGGACTCACGCACGAAGGGTTCCGTGCCATTAACCATATAACATTTGAATATTTTAAGCGTCTACCTGTTGCCATTATTAATATCGAGCAAAAAACTGCAAAAAAGTTATAGCGCCAACAGAAATAGATAATCTGTGAAGATTTAAACTGCCTAGGTATCACAGAGATACAGCTTGACAGACAGACAGACAGAAGCGTTTAACATTGAAATTTAACGACATGACATCAGCGCTGTGAAGTTTATATAGATGGCCGCTAGATGGCGAGCGCTGTCTTTAGACCACGTTTGTTGTATGGGGGCCCCCCTTAAATATTTTTTTTTATTCTGTTTCTAGTATACGTTGTTATAGCGGCAACAGAAATACATCATCTGTGAAAATTTCAACTGTCTAACTATCACGGTTCATGAGATACAGCCTGATGACAGACGGACGGACGGACGGACGGACGGACGGACGGACGGACGGACGGACAGCGGAGTCTTATTATATCAGTGCTATCCTTATCCCCACTGATCCCCATCTCAGCTGTGTACGGGACGTAAATAGACTACCTAAATAAAAGTCACCTGGTTTCATTTCCTTTTTTTACAAAGAGGCTAACTGTTAAACAAAAAAATTATGAAATCAGGTGACTTTTGTTTATGTAGTCTATTATGGAGCGTTGGTAGCCAAGTGGGTAGAACATCGGACTCGGAAGCGAGAGACCCAGGTTCGATCCCAAGTGCGGGCATGTACCTATGACTTGGTTTTCTAAGTTATGTACATTGTGAAGTTATAGTAGCAATACCACACGCTAACGGTGAAGGAAAACATCGTGAGGAAACCTGATTGTCTGAGCTATTCACATACCTCAGCGCTTGAAATCGCCAATCCGCGGTGGGCGCGCGTGGTGATTAAGCCCATACTCTCTCCTTGAGAGAAGGCCTGTGCCCTACAGTGGGACGCATATAGGCTGATTATGCTATTTACGTCCCACTGCAAGGGACAGGCCTTCCCTCAGAGAGTGAGAGAGTAAGCGGGCTTAATCACCACGCGCGCCCATCGCGGATTGGCGATTTCAAGCGCTTAGGTAAAGACTTATCGCTATTATTTGTATTTTGTGCAATAAAGTGTGGAAGACCAATAACAAAAATAGACAAATAGTATAACAAAGAAACGTCAAAAATATATGGAAGAATTGGAACCTCCTCCTTTTTTTGTAGCCTTTTAAAAAGTAGTTGCACCACACAAAATCTTTAGTAATCTTAATTTGGGTGTCACAGAAATCATCCACTTTACAGCCATACCGTATCTAAAAAGGCTGCCCCAACTAATCTCTGTGCCCATAAGCCACAACCGCAGTATGAGCTGAAGCGCACAAAGTTTCCAGAAAGCCAAACCGCCAGCCTGTTCATTTTTGTTCCACATTTACACACTTAGGGTGACCATTTCGTAAAAATACATTACATTACGTAAATTGCATAAACTCACACCCTGTCTGTTGCAGAATCTACATGCGATTTACTATGCTGACAAGTTCTTAGTGACTGTTTACACGTAAATTTATCTTAAAATTTGTTTACTGATTATCAACACGTGTAAACCTGCCGTAAGTCCGCACGGGGAGTTACGAACCAGATGAGACCGGATACGTCCGGATAAAACCGGATATGTCCGGATAAAACCGGATATGTCCGAACAAATTTGAGCAGATTGTAACCCTACAAGCTAGCTAGGTGGAAGTTGCACGCACGTTGTTTTGGCAGGAGAGGCTTGTGGTTCCTTCGTAACCGACTCGGAAAATGTAATCAACAGAAGGTGTACAAATGTATATGTACATAAAACATACAAATACAAGCGGAGAAGAACGTTTGCCAATTGCCAGGGCCGCGTTTCACAAAACTACAACTCATAACTGTTTATTATGAAAATTCTATGTACATTGCGTGCATTCTTCCCACTTGTTAATCTGCGGGTTAGTCGTCTAAGAAATGTAGATCGAATTGTCATAATAGGCCATGAAATGTAGTTTCTGTAATCAGACCCTGGTGTGCAACTCGTAATCCACGCGACACGAACGATGTTCACACGAACATACAAACGTAAACTCACGCTTGTATCCCGGAGGGGTACTGGCACAATACAATACTGGCACAATACAGTTATACTCAACTAAGATTACAAAATAACGAGTTGGCCTCCGTTGCCGAAGTAGCTAAGAACCTTATTTCAGCAAGCAGCGCCTTCCCCACAGAAAACAATTATAGCAACAAAAATGCAGCATATAAACAACTTTTAATTCTAGTTTAAATTAAATAAAGTGTGAATGTTAGTGTGACCTCTCGGTGAGAGAGGGTGTGTTTATATGAGTATAAAAAAGCCTCATTCCCGAAAATAATTATAATTTTATAATTGTATTTTTAAAACAAAAAAGAAAATTACTGTAAATGACCCTTTTGCAGGCTTCTTTAGTTAGAGGATAGATATTTAATACCTTATTTGTTTGTAGACTAAGTTTATTTTTCATCGATGTTTCTCTTAGGGGAGCTTAGGGCCTCAACCAAAGATTTCCACATCTGACAATGGTTCACGGCAGCCTCTAATTCCGGCTAGTGCCCATCGACTTGGACACAATTCAATACAAAAAAAAATCATTCATTATGAAAACTAAAATAAAAAATCAAAATCAATTTTTTTTATTCAAAGTAGCACAGAAACTGCGACTTAATGAACGTTACAAGTTAAACTAGGTGTCCATTTCAAAATCTACATCATCTTGGAGAAAAAATAGACAGAAAAACTCCACAAACAAACTAACAGTTTTATAAAAGGCGAATTCACTAAAACACTCTTAAAACGCACGTAATCCGGCTTTAGGACAGGAATTCCTGCTATAAACCTTAATAAAAGTCAAAGCTGTTAGAACATGGGACGGAATCGTCCCCGTTAACACTATTTTAAAACCAGACTTATTTTTCTTCAAAATAATCCTCAATAGTAGGCTTTTTTGCACAGTGTGCGTTGTGATAGGCAAATAACATCATTACGCCACATGCCTTCACTTATATGAAAGATAGACAATTCCTCCCAAGGCACGTAGGATTATTATATATAAGCTAGTGTAAGACTAGAATAAGGAAGTTAAGAGTTAGAAGTTAAGAGTTAAGAGACTGGAGTCTTAACGATATACTAATTAAAATGTGATCAACCGTTCCTGTGGTTTCCCTGCTGCGCCGCCGTCCTGCAACCACTCCCCCCACCACTGGGCATACTTCATGGCGACCGTGACAAGCGTGACAGCGTGACCGTGATGTCGAGGCGAGGCGTCTGCAGAGGGCGTGAGTTTTTGGACTTGTGCAGGTGCTTTTGGTTGTGTTGGGAACAGGTCCCCGATTTCCAATGACAATGGGTGGCCAGGAAAGCATCCCGCTCCGCGTCAAAGGGTTGTACATCGTGAACCAGCCCTATATCTTCAACATGGTGTTCCAACTGTTCAAGCCCTTCCTCAAAGAGAAGCTCCGGTCCCGCATTATCTTCATGGGCAACGACCGAGACCAGCTCCACAAGTACATCAGTCCGAAGTGCCTGCCTGACTGTTACGGAGGCACCCTGTCGCTGCCAAGGGTAACGGGATCGCAGTGGTTGGAACTACTGCTCATGTGCGATCAGGAGTTTGCAGCAATTAATTCCTATGGCTACAAGAAGAGGTAGACTACCAGCGGCAAGTGGTGTGTGTTTTGGGTGCTTGTGATATTCCACGTAAGACTTTACATGTTTGAGGCGTTTTGGTGTAGTACAGTTGGTAATTTCGGTGGATTCAGCTCATTTATAAATAGATTAGTGTGTAAATACAGCGCAAACTACGTAGGTATACATACATTTAACGTAATTTTCTCACTTCATAACTCAGATAATCGGGCGTATAACAATTTGCCTAGGTATGGTTTTTCTAGGTCAGATAGTCAGCGTAATGAGGAGTTAGAATTTTTTCGTCCGTGACAAAGATTATGTAGACATTTTGTCATATAACAATAGTAATCACGTAGTGTTTTCATGTTTAGACAATGATTTGTCGCTGTTAGTAGATACGGGTGCTAATGTGTCGATTATAAAGTATGAATTGATTAGTAAATTAGGATTACATATAGTTCCGGATAGGTTAAGTATTCGAGGCGTTTGCGGAGAATTGCAATCTCTAGGCTATGTCGATTTACAGCTTTGTATAAAGGAGCAGATTGTTGTTCACAAGTTTTATGTGTTTGAAGGACTACGTTGTAAGAGTGATGGTATTTTAGGAGAAGATTTCTTTTCAGAGAAGATTGAACACATTTTTGTGTGTGAACATCTCAGACACTCAGGTTTCCTCACGATGTTTTCCTTGACCGTTAGCGAGTGGTATTGCTACTATAACTTCACAAATGTACGCAACTTAGAAACTAAATGTCATGGGTACATGCCGGGATTCGGGATTGAAACCTTCATTTTAAATAATTTAAATATACCCCGTTTTAATAAAGGCACCACTTTCTAGCTCACAAAGCAACAGTCGGACTGAAATATTCCGAGCACTAACCCCAACGCTGTTGACATAGACTGGATAGCCACGAATGAGGAACTTGCATCAAACTTTTATTGGAGTGTCTTAGATATTTTTTTCGGGATTTTACAGGTCCAAGAAATGCGAAAAATCAAGGTACTGTAATAATATATAAAACATTTTAGAAATTAAAATTTTATAATTAATTCTTAACGTTTTCCAGTCAGGGTATAGCCGCATAAAAACACTATAAACACGAGATAACTATAAACTTTCAAACATTATAAAGCGTTATGAGCAAGTTGTGACGCCATAGACTGAGCCCGGTTGTATGGTGTGTTTTTGTACCTCGTGACTAGAATGACTTTTCGACAGGTTATATTATGAAAATTACTAGTCATAGAGAAAAAATACCGCTATTATTTACGTTTACGTGGCCTCTCCAATGAGATTTAAACATTTATTGTGCAAGTTCTCCATTGGACGTCCGCCTCGCGTCTGGCAACACCGGGGATTTGAAAACGTTTACCGTTTACGCAAATGGTGCATGTGGCCACATCAAGGGTTTAAATGCCTTAGCTGTTTACGTAACTGTTTTATCTCTATAGTAGTCGTGCCTAAACGCTTCATTGAAAAGAAAGGGGTGATTTAGTTCATTTCCTTCAAACTTGTTATTTTAGTAGTTCATAGTTCACGTTTCGTTCACGTTGCTGAGTTGTTAAATGAATGTAGTCAGTCATTAATTATTCGGTGTGGCGCCGGACTAAGACTAGCGTCACTCCATTTTCTCCCGTGGATGTCGTAGAAGGCGACTAAGGAAATAAATTACAAGGAGACGGGCAGCAGCGTCTTCCTGAGTTTCCAACCGCATACTGCCGTATATCGCCAACCCGCCTGCCAAGCGTGGCGATTATGGCAAAACCCCTCAAGGTTATGAAAACCATGAGGGAGGCCTATGTCCTGCAGTGGGCGTCAAAGGGCTGATGATGATGAGTCATTAATTATTCAATTAATTAAATCATTCTTTAAATCATTCATTCATTCGTTCGTTCGTTCTATCACTAATTCACGGTTCGTTCCAGCTCTCGTATCTATCGGCTCGCGCTAGTTCGTAAATTACAATGAATGAATGAGTTGCTAAATGAATGACTAACATATGTAGTCCCAAGATGATGGAAGAAAGAAGCGTTACGATTTTTGTTAACTAAGAGCGAGAGAAAGACGAAGGTTATCGAACCCAGAACCTCGTGATTGTAAGTTTCCGAAGTTATCTAGAAGATAGAAGGAAGGAAAACATGGGGAGAAAACCTGAGTGCCTGAAGTTTTTAGATACCTCAGCGCTCCAAATTGGAATTCCGCGGGGGGCACGCGTGGTAATTAAGCCCATATTCTCTCTCTGAGAGAAGGCCTGTGCACTACAGTGGGACGTATATAAGCTACATAAAAAAAATCTAGGAGATTACCTATCACGCAACGTTTAACCGTGGGAGCTATAAAGCTTTGTAAACTGGATCCGGGCAATAGAGTGGACTATTAAACGTTAGCTATATCAATAAGCCAATATGATTTTCACATGCATGCACGGTAAGATAAGATAAGATAAGAATATTCTTTATTGTACCAGGAAAAACACAAACATGAAATGTTTACAAAAATGCAGTACAATTGGCGGTCTTATTGCTTTGAGTAAAGGCTGAAAGCTGTACAAGTACAGCGAGTTGTTTGAATCAAACACGACAGCGTCAATCGAACCCACGACCTGTTTTAGTAGTATTGTTCAATAACACACACATAAAAAAAATACAAACATACAAAATTGTTTTAGAAAAACATTACAAGCATGGTTTGCGTTGGTTACCACACTAGATGTAAATCTGTGCGGTGGTAACCAGAAGAAGGTTTAACATCATTATTAGGTTAGCGCTTACCGTTAATGGTTTGTTTTAGTTACATTTTACATTTTATACACACATAGTATACTTCTAAAAAAACTATATAATAAAAGGTTAATGAGTGAGATAAATAAAAGAACATATATTATGTCATATATACTCTATAGGAATTTATATGTAAATACATAATTTACATAATTATGTACATATAATGTATACAAGCTTAGTCCTGATGAGTTTGAAAGCCGTGGCTATATAATTAGTAATTAAAAATGGCATCTATTTAGAATATTACTTTTAAGAAATGACAAAATAAAAGAAAATTGTTGAGAAATCTTGTTTCACGTTGAGAAATCTCATTAGTACCGCCTCTCCGTATACCAGAATAATGAACCGTGGACCCGCGGCACTCGCGCGCCGCTCGCTCTGGCTGGCAACTTATGGTTCTAGCAGATTCGAGTTTGTGTCGAGATATTTCTGAAAAATGCGTTTTCAAAAAAAGCAACCTAGCGTATTCGGTAGCTATTGTCAGGCAGATTCATTTTGCTATGTCTTTCAAACCACCCTAAATTAATGCAGTACATTTTTAGTAAATTGTGTTCCCATTGTGTCTAAATCATTGTTATACATTAAACAGGTGTTTTCGCGATTATTTATGAGATAAAATTTAATTAACTTAATTCGCGACGTTTCGGCAACGTTGCAGTTGTCTTGCCTTGGTTTGTCCCGTTTAAAGTCGTCGAAATGTAAGAAGCCCGTTTTGACAGCTACACAAAATTGCATTTTACTTTGGATTTACTTGAACAAATACTTAAAAAGACACATACTCTGGCATAGTATTTAACACTCGAAAGAAAAAAGAGGTTTTGTAGCCCGAAAAGTTACTCATAGTTTAGATTTTTAATGTTTTTGATCTCAAACTAGGTTAGATTCTATTGTTTTTGTAACTGTCAGAACGGGCTTCTTATATTTTGACGACTTTAGTGTAAAACTCACTTTTGGTAGACGAGCAAGTCACTAGAACGGCGAGGCTGTCGTCTTATGGGGTTCAAACCCAGGACCGGAATATAAGACGTGCCCATTATGCTTATATTCGCCGTTTTGTCCCGCAGCCTATTAATAGCCAATAAATCGTTCATCCTATTGTCTCTGCCCAAATTGGATCAACCGACATCTGCTAATGTCATCTGTCATAATAATGGACTCGTGGACTCGTAGGTCCGCTCACACACAACTGATTATTCGACGAGAGTAAGGCTTTAAAAACACAGATGTATTATACCGTGTTGATGACTACTACCAGGTTGTTTAGCGTTGCATTAGCGGCTAACCAGCTGCAAAAGTTAGCTTTCTCCTTAATAGTCCGTAAGTCTTCCTCCATAGGGTTTTAGCTGTAGGAAAACGGATACTTTAGAAAATAATAAAGTATGGAGCTTCTTTGTTAGTTTCTCTCTACATAATTTATCAATTCGGAAACTAATAACCTTGACGTTTTACAATTGACAATTGTACAATTGACGTGTACAATTTGAACATTTTTATGTAACATTTTATTTCTATCGTGAATGAATCAGCCCGTATTCGGCCAATGCTGAACTCTCCAAGGCACGTCACTTTCTTCCCACCTCGGCCATCCTCGTCCAGCCGCTGCCATCAGTCTGCCTCAGATCGTCGGTCCAGCGAGCTGGTGAGGCGAGCTGGTGAGGCGTCCTACGCCTAATGTATTTTATATATAATAAATAAACCTACACACATATGCCTACACAGATAGGCACAGGTAGATATGTAATGTAATGACATGTTAAATTCGTGTGCAATAAAGTATAATTAATTAAAACTAATATTTTTTAATTGAATTTAATTGGTAGGCGTTTCTTCGAACTAGGAGGACGCGCGAAGCGTCAAGTACTCGTCTGTGTGAGGGTACCTTTTGTACCGGATTGCGGTGGTTAGATGCGTTAAAGATATAGAGAACCATTTACGACTGACAGAATTATTGGCCTAACGGGCCATAGACGGAGTAAATACTAACCTAACGGCCTGTACATACATAAGCAGTCTATATACGTCCCACTTTAGGGCACAGGCCTTCTCTCAGGGAGAGAGTAGGTATGGGCTTAATCACCACGCGTGCCCACCGCGGATTGGCGCTTTTTAAGCGCTCAGGTATGTGAGGAGCTCAGACACTCAGGTTTCCTCACGAAGTTTTCCTTCACCGTTAGCGAGTGGTATTGCCACTATAACTTCACAAATGTACATAACTTAGTCATAGGTGCTATAGTACATGACCGTACTGGGAATCGAACCTGTGTCTCTCGCTTCCGAGTCGCAGAACAACTATACAGTGGTACAACTGGTACATGGAAATTTCGCTTTGGCTCGTTTGTGAAAACGGCTAATAAAAGACGAATTTTAGGGTTTCGTACCCGAAGGGTGCCAAACGGGACCCTATTACTAAGACTTCACTGTCCGTCTGTCTGCCCATACAACAAACGTAATTTCCTTGCCGTGTTTTGGTCGATATTAATAACGGCAACAGGGAGACGCTTGAAATATTCATAGAATATTTAGTTCTATATTCGATGCAAAAATACATAATGAAATTAAAATAAAACCAATATTTAAAGGGGGCTCCCATACAACAAACGCGATTTTTTTGCCGTTTTTTCTCAATCTTTGTATCTAATGTTGTATAGATAATGGTACGCACTTGGCCGGTTTTTTTCCATTGTTAGCGCTATCTAGACTTCGTATTTGCTTAGTAGAAATCAGGAATCGGAAACCGGCTGCATGGCAATCCAGTTTATACCATCGAAATTCATTTCGTCAGTGCAACGAATGACACAGACACGAACAACATCCAAAAAAATACCTTTACCGAAAGGATATTGGAAAAAATCCAATCACAGTCCAGCATAAAAGCATGACTGATCAAATAGTATCCACAGTGGTAGAGCAGTAAAATAAAGTTACAAAGGGATTGCTGAAGGCTCATTATTCGAGTCAAAATCCGCAGTGAAGCCCCGCGTTTAAGCAGAGGATATTTTAGGGTTCCGTACCCATAGGGTGCCAAACGGGTCTCTATTACTAAGACTTCACTGTCCGTCTGTCTGTCTGTCTGTCTGTCACCAGCTGTATCTCATGAAGCGTGATAGCTAGGCAGTTTATATTTTCACAGATCATGTATTTCTGTTGCCACTGTGACAACAAATACTAAAAACAGAATAAAATAAATATTTAAGGGGGACCATACAACAAATGTTATCAAAAAGACAGCGCTCGCCATCTAGCTGCCATCCATGTAACCTTCACAGCGCCGATGTCATGTCGTTAAATGTCAATGTTAAAGGCTTCTTGTTGGTTTCTATAAATGGCGCTGTTCTCAAATACGATCTTTGTCTAATATTGTATAGATAATGGTACGGAACCCTTCGTGCACGAGTCCGACTCGCACTTGGCCGTTTTTCCTATTCTTTTATGGTATAACTGTTGTAATAGATTGCTGATTGCGGGCAGCGGTTGGTTGAAGATGGTTGAGGACAGAAAGAAGCGGTGTGCCATGAGGGAGGTCTATCTCCATTGGTGGACGATTACAGATTGACTGAATGATTATTGTTGTAAACCTATTGAGAGGATAGTAGTAATTTACAAGACATTGGTATGGCGGTGGTAGCCTAGCGGGTAGAACCTCGGACTCGGAAGTGGGAGACCCAGGTTCGAACAAGCGCTGAGGTATGTAAATACCTCAGACAGTAGGGTTTCCTTACGATGTTTCCTTCGCCGTCAGTGAGTGTTTTTGCTACTATAACTTTACAAATGTACGCAACTTAGAAAACAAAGTCATTGGTACATGCCGGTACTTGAAACCACGACCTCCCGAATGAGAAGCCGGCGTTCACCGCTCTGTCCGAAAGTCCTAATCCGTATTCAAAACTTCTTTCATCAGTATTTAGAACGGACCTTCAGGGTGGGCACAGGCTAATCCGTTTACTACGCGAACGAAGTCGCGGGCACTGCTAGTTACAGTATCAAGTTAGACTGTAGCGTCTAAAGACGGATTAAAGTATGCTTTAGGCCGCGTAGAACTCCACCGTGGATTAAAGCGCAAAACAATGCAATGAGTTAACCCATTGCCTGCGAGCCGCATCGATTTCACTCGCGGTTCGTGTACACCGCCACCGGTACCGGCTGGCCCTAGAATCAGGTACCTAGCACAAAAGTGCACGGGCAAAAGTCAGTAAGTTCGCACGCTTCTTTGAGGGTTTATAAGCAGACTATTCAACCGCCAAAATGTCTCAAACATATACATAAACTGACGCCTGCATCCCGGAGGGTTAGGCGGAGACCAGCGTCTGCCACTTGCCCCAATCCTGACAGATCTCTAGACGCAAAATGCCCTTTTCGTATAATGTAAGATAAGACTGCCTCGTTGGACTAGCCGTTAAGGGGCTTAACCACCAAGACAGAGGTCGTGGGTTCGATTCCCACTGGGGGCCGCCGTACATTTGTACAAATGGCCTCAGTCTGGGTGTATTTTCATGTTTGTGATGTCCTTGCCTGGTTACCATAGCGCAGGGTATTCTAGTTTGGGACCCGGACAAGTTGTGTAGACGTTTTTTTTTTATATTATGGAAGTTATAAATAAGAATATTACGACGACGCTATTCGGGCGTGATGAATGTCAAAAGTCGCGACTTTCCAGTACAGTATCCACTACTGCTGCTACTGCAGCGAGGCTCGAGCGCCAAAAGTGTCCTTATGGCTTATCACATTTTTGGACACTATCGGGGTTTGGGGGGCACAGGCCAAGATTTTTGCTAGGGAGCTGCGGCGCCGATTGAGGGACCGTGGGCTGGCCTACCACTCTGGTGCGTTTCTTTGCGAAAGGATTTCCTTCGCGGTGCAGCGTGGCAATGCTGCCAGCGTTCTGGAGACCTTTGTTTCAGATGTTTTCCGCGGTGGTTTGTTGAGTTAGGTTAGGTTTCTTTTTCGGATCCTTAAACTATTATTGTACGTATTTGTTTTGTGTTTTTGGTCGATGTTGTATGGTACATGTGTTTTTTTTTTATATGTGACACATTTTCAAGATATTATTAAATAGAAATAATTATAATTTAAGCTTAAAAGTTATTCCAATATTAATTTCTCAAAAAACGACACGCACTATGCCTCGAGTAGTACATTAAATTGTCATTGTACATTAACGCGTGCGTCGTGCCCTCGTACTACCCATGCAGAAAACAATTAATGTATCTTATTAATCAATGTACCTTTCTCGGAGTATCACGTTCACCGTGCCAATGTAAATCAAGCGTTCGATCACGTTTCAACGAACGGTACCAACGCAAACAGACCCTTTATCCGGCTGGGATCTCGCCCGGGGCCATTCATGCAGGTGCATTAAACGATTCGTGATTTACAACTAATTTCCGACAGCTGTACCTACATTGTGCCGTGTGTGACGTCACGGGAAACAAATGAGCGTCGGTCGTGCTTTGTTCTTCTTTTCCGTCCTGTTGCCTTGAAGATGGATGGTGGGTGCAGTTGTTTTAAATGCTGGCGAAGGAGTTAAGTTTCATTAGACTCGAGCAGTCCGACCAGGGCCAGAAACTGAGTGGCGGCCGAGAGCCGGGCAGCGGTCAGTAAATAGAACAACAGTGCGATTGGTCAGGCCTTCTCTCAGAGAGAGAATATGGGCTTAGTTAGCACGCGTGCCCACCGAGGATTGGCAATTTGAAGCGCCGAGGTATGTGAATATCTTTGATATTCAGGTGTACTCACGATGTTTTCCGCCAACGTTAGTGAGTGTTATTGCTATTACAACTTTACAAGTGTACGTAAATTAGAAAACAAAATCATTAGTACATGATGGGATTCGAACGAACGACCAGTTCGCACATACAACACGTTATTCAACTAAGGGGCTACTATAGTTAGAATTAAGATGTTCACTTTTTGCAAAATATTGTAAATTAATATTTTTAGGATTCCGTTTTTTGCTCGATATTAATAACGGCAACAAGTAGACGCTTGAAATATTCAAAGAATATTTAGTTCTACATTCGCTTCAAAAATAAATATTTAAGGGGGCTCCCATACAACAAACGTGATTGTCATCCACACCCACACTATTTGTGTTTCTAAGGTTATTTATGATTTTATAAATATCGAAGGGTGTACTTGGAACCATAGGTAAACATCGAGTTCTTTTGGTGATTAATATTACATGTCACTTTATTTCCAGCGCCTAACACTGGTTTAATTTTATCAATAAAAAAGTTGTTAAATGCTGTGGCTATGGCTGCAGGATTTGTTTGTCTAATGTTGTATAGATACGGAGGCGAGCTGGTGGGCGTCCTATGCTGCGATTGCCTTTGCATCCCATCCTTTACCGATGCTTTGGCATATGTGACCAGCCCACAAAAAGCAAAAGGGTCAATTTAATTTTTCATACAAACTGACAAGTCTTGTTTAAAAAATACATTGAGAAATATGAATTTTGAACTTTTCAAACTGTTAGAGGTTTCATCACCGACTGGCTGAACCTTGTTTTAATCCTGGCCGATCGCATCTCGACATTGTTTGATTGACATGATGTTTTATGTAGTACTCTGTTTTTTCTTCTTGTGCTGAATAAATACTATTGTATATTTTCCACTAAATACGTGTTTAAATCACTTTATAAAAGGTTATGGGCCCAGCACGCTTTTTAATCCTGGCCGATCGCATCTCGACATTGTTTGATTGACATGATGTTTTATGTAGTACTCTGTTTTTTCTTCTTGTGCTGAATAAATACTATTGTATATTTTCCACTAAATACGTGTTTAAATCACTTTATAAAACAAACATAATCAATCAATACCAAAGAACGTTTACAGATTTTGCGTTGTTTCAATAACTTCTACTAACTTCCACTTCCACACAATACAATCTTTGTCCTGGTCCCAAACTAGGATACCCTGTGCTGTGGTAACTAGGCAAGGATATCATAAACATAGAAATACGCCCGGACTTAGGCCATTTGTACAACAATGAATAGCGAACCCACTACCTCCGGCAAGGTAATCAGACGTGAAACTACTACACTAAGGAGGCAGTCGAATGATATAATTTACATACTTAATGCAGATGTTCTACAGAGTAATGATCATATGACAACCAGACAAACACGGACAATGGCCAGACAAAACAGATTAAAATACCATTCATTTTCAAACAATTATTACCAAACTGGCAAAGCCAAGTCATAGTTATCTTATGATGTAGCGCTTAAGACAGAGAGGTCAAGCAGGTCGAGGCAAATCCTTTCACTCTCTTGAGATGAAGGTAGCGTTTACATCCCTCCCACTGCAGCTGAAGTGAGCAGAGAGCGTTGTTTAGAGGTGGTCATAAACCTGAACTATAGCAAAAAAAACACCAATTAACATACACAAAATTTAGTTTTTTTTCGCATTTGACAGAAACTCTGTCGCTGACTCTTGTTGATAGTTCATATTGCCACTATGGAACACTTAATATCTTTTGGGTTGGAAGGGCACGTAGTGTCATTTTTAGAGTCAACGCTATTTTTCCGTATTTATATCGCGAGGAAACCTGAGGTATTTAAATAGCTAGCAGAATCATTGTTTGAAAATGATTGACTAATTGTTTTGAAATCTAGTTGAGTTCTAGTTATTAACTGTAAATTGAAATCAAATAACTATAACAGAGCATATATTATTGAGCTAAGTAATCAACGGCTACGGAGGAAAAAGCAGCACAAGGAGATGAATGTAAATGCACCTCGCAAGGTGAGGCTGCGCTTGCGCAAGCTGGGCGGCGATGATACGTGTTTCGTACTAATGTAATACGGTGTAACAAGTTGCAGGGGATTCTGCACGTGTGAAAGGGATTCTAGTTGTACACAACACATACACAGATAAAGATGAAGATAAGCCTTGTAAGACTGCTTCGTTGATCAAGCGATGTCACGTCTGATCGCCATGCTGGAGGTTGTGAGTTCAATTTTCACTGGGAGCCGCTGTACATTTGAACAAATGGCCTTAGGTGTATTTCCATGTTTGTGATGTCCTTGGGGACCATCCATAAAGTACGTCACACGTTAAGGAGGAGGGGGGAGGGACAAAGTGTGAAATTGTATGGCAAGGAGTGGGAGGGGTCCTAAGTTTCGTGACGTCACATTTAAAAAATATAATTAACAATTTATTTTTTTGTTCATTCTTTCAAATGTTATAAATAAATAAGAAAAATAAATAAGAAATAAAATTAGTTTGGGAACTGCTGTTTTGATTTCATAATTTCTAAACGTAAAATTGCAAAACATGTGACGTCACAGTACGGAGGGGTCTCACAAATGTGACCAACTGTGACAAGGCCGGGGGAGGGGTCAAAAAATCACGAAATTAGTGTGACGTACTTTATGGACGACCCCTTGCCTGGTTACCAGAACGCAGGGTATCCTAGTTTGGAACAGGGATAGATTGTGTTGTCTGGAATTTAGTATTATCATTATTCAATTTTCCATCGGCCAACCAGACGGCTGCCTCATGTGCACGCGTTTGTCTTGGAAAATCTGCGAATTCGCACCAAGCAATTCGCGGTGCGAATTATTTTATATTAAGAACGGCAAAGTTGTGGAACGCGTTGCCGTCGACCGTTTTTCCAGAGAGATATAACCTGGATGTCTTTAAAACTAGAGTCAACCGGCATTTAATAGGTAAACACGTGACATCTTCGACCTCGTCCTCGACATCGTCCTCGCTTACCATCAGGCGTGACTGGGGTCAAGTGTCAACCAGTCTTTTACACATCCTCTTACATACACAAACACTTCTCACACTAAACACACAAAGAGGACACACCAAACACACATCAAACATGTTTGTTATGTTTTAGTTTAGTACTTTATATAGTTTCTTTTTTTACAGAAATAACTCCTGGTATGTTTGTGTTTCAAACACCTATGAACTGTAAAGGCTTAAGTTTATTTAGATTGTGCCATTCCTATCCGTGGGGTGCGGCACTGTATGCTGAAACACGGGCTCTGCCTAGTTCAGCAACAGAAGCTTGCCATTTCTTATAAAAACGTTATATTTCGGTTAGTTCTTTCTGCTAAGTTTTACAATAAGTGGAGATATTAACTGGAAATTGTTTTTATGAAATAAACTATGTATTTGTATTGTATTTGTCCTATTCATGTTCATATTCATTTATTAGCGATCTTAATGGTACATACAATGATGTTAAACATGTTCAAGATTATGGGCGCTGGTCAGGGCATTGCTAAGGTAAACTTACTTATTTATAGATAAGAATTTTTTTTTGTCTTAACAAATATTAATTATAAATTTAACATTACAACACTTATATTAGCTTTCTTTGAAGATTCTCTAGGAACTATGAAAAATTTTAAATATTTATAGCTTACATACACTATTATTTATGTCTATTTATATTTACTTTAGTTTATCATTAAGGAAGTCTTCGATGTCATAGCAACATTTTTCTATAAGAAGTGACTTTAATTTGTTTTTAAATGAATTATGTATTTGCTCGTTTTTTATATTGCCAGGTAATCCTAATTAAAAAAAAAACTTTCAAAAATCCAGGGTTTACACAGTTCTCAACATTAACCAGGGTGTCATAACTTGACAGTCACACATTTTATGACCTCAATGGTGCCAAAATGTCTCGCAGAGTGCGTTCCGACATAAATCCCGACGAAAAAAACAGGAATGGAAAAGGATAGAAAGACAGAACTTACATTAGCGGTAACCAAATAAGGTTGTCTCAATTTTTAACAGATCTACAAATAGAAGGAGGAACACAATGGGAAACTTGCGTCAAACTTAAATTGGGTATTCGACAAAATATCAAATGAGTTACTTTTAAAACGGAATTTTGTATGAAAATACTTGCTTATGACGTCACATTTCAGAGCACTCTTTTTATGTTCAATCTATTTAAAAATTGTAATAACTAGTAATTGACTAAAAGAGATACATTTTCCGAGATATTTTGTAATTTTTGGTTCAATCGAGCATATGAAATAATTTATTATTGATCAGAATAGAAGACACAATTTGCTAAAGGTGTCTGTACAATCTCTCAATCATGTTAATAGTGATTTTTAGGATTCATGGCTGTGAACCTAAGGCAAAAAACCTGGGGCTAGATAGCATTAACGCCAAAAACGGTCCTTTTTGGCATAAATTCTATCTAGTCCCAGGCCCGTGATCCTAGGTTCGTTGTCGTGGGTCCTTAAAATCACTGGTAACATGATTGACAGATCGCACAGACACTTTTTAGGGTTCCGTTTATAGTTTCGCCAAGTCCGTCTGTCTGACTGTCTGTCTGTCTGTCCGTCCGCGGCCTAGCGCAAAGGTCGGTGGTACTAGACAGCTGTAATTTGGTATGTGTATACATATTTATCACGCCGACAAAGTTCAAGAACAAAATGTTAAAAAATTTTTTTTTACTCTGCCTCCCCCCTAACATGACTAATGGGGATGATTTTTTTTTCTCGTCTACCCAAATCGTTAGATTGGTCATTGAAAAATATTGTGGGTGAAGACCAACCAACGAAGTCTAGCGGTTAACACACTTGATTACCAAATCAGAGAACGCCGGTTCGATTCTCACTGGAGGCCGCCGTACTACTTTATTCGTACAAATGGCTACAGTATGGGTGTATTTCCATGTTTGGTGTCCTCGCCTGGTTACCATAGCACAGGGTATCCTAGTTTAGGACCAGGACAAGTTACCAAGTGTGTAAGTTACTACAGTACCTCTGGACAGTCTTTATCTGTCCTGTATCTACGTAAAGCTATAAAAACATGTCATAACATTCCTTTTACGTTTTGTCTGTCGTAATTAGGGAATTAATGGCTTCCAAGGGAAATTTTAAGTCTCATAGTAGTACAACATTTTTAGTTCATTTACAACACGATACATACACTCGTGTATTTATTGTCGCGTAGTGGATTGTTTTATAGGGTTCCGTAGCCGAAGGGTGCCGAACGGGACCCTATTACTAAGACTTCACTGTCCGTCTGTCTGCCTGCCTGTCTGTCCGTCTATCGGTCTGTCTGGCACCAGGCTTTATCTCATGGACCGTGATAACTAGGCAGTTGACATTTTCACACATGATGTGTTTATGTTGCCACTATAATAACAAATACTAAAAACAGAATAAAATAAATACTTAAGGGGGGCTCCCATACAACAAACGTTGTCTAAAGACAGCGCTCGCCATCTAGCGGCCATCTATGTAAACTTCACAGCACCGATGTCATGTAGTTAAATGTCCATGTTACAGGCTTGTTGTTGGTTTCTACAGATGACGCTGTTCTCGATGTTGTATAGATAATTTCGTGCGCGCGTCCGACTCACACTTGGCCGGTTTTTTAATTGTTCCATGATCGCCATCAATAACTTTAAATTCCAAAACATTACTTAGTTTTCTTACAAAAGTAGGAAAAACATTAAGGAGGCGCCCAGACACGCGAACAGCACCCGTTCACGAGCATAACGCAAGGGTTATCACCAGTCAAGGCACCGCAAGCCATCACCAGTCTCAACCATATTAGAGGGAGATAGGCGACCTAGCCGAATGGCCTTCAGCCAACCAGCAGATTGAGTTCCTGTTAGTTACAAAATGTATGATAGGTTATTAATATGCGATCACGTCGTCTGTACACTTTTTATGTATATATATAGGCCTTCTCTCAGAGAGAGAGAGTGCGGGCTTAATGCGCGTGGGCAGCACGGGCTCACCGCGGATTCGCAATTTCAAGCGCTGAAGTGTGTGAACACCTCAGCGCTCACACTCAGGTTTCCTCACGATGTTTTCACTCACAGTTAGCGAGTGGTATTGCTACTATAACTTCGCAAATGTACGTAACTTAGAAAACAAAGTCATTGGTACATGGCGGGATTTGAACCCACGACCTCCCAAATGAGAAATAAAGGACAATTATTATCCTATCTGAGAAGAGACTCTATATTCCAAACCTTTCGACGATTTACTCGTGTTCCGACGACTCTTACGCTTACCTGCAACGCAATAACACAACTTTTAATCAACCGTCAACAGTCCAATAATTTCGGAGCCGACACTTATTCATATTCCGAAGGCAGGGGGCCACAAACAGAATGTGCCTATTTAGACAAACATGACATACATACCTGATTTACATAAAACTACACTCTCCTCCTGCCCACACAAGTATGGCGGCGAGAAATAAATATTAAGCTCTTCATAACCAGTCCACGGACTAGGAAAGTGTTATCTACAGGAAGTTAATCTTTGTGAGTTAGTCTGCTTTTGAAACAGCGATAGGAAGCGCCCTGCCTACAGACATACATAGCAAAACTAACGTGCCTGACAATAGCTATCGATATCGAATACGCTAGTTTGTCTTTTTAAAGACGCAAAAATATCTCGATAAAAACTCGAATCTATTAGAACCACTAGTAGCCATCCAGAGCGGTGCGTGCGTGCCGCGGGGTCCGCGGGTCATTGTTCTGTTAGACGGAGAGGTAGTACTAATTGTTCGCACATTTTTTTAAACAAGTATATCTCCACTCGACGCAAGATTTTTGACCTTTTTTTTTATTTACGTCTTAAGAGTAATAGTCTAAGAAGATGGCATTTTCAATGACTAATTACATATCCGCGACCTTTAAGCCACCCGGAAATCAGCGTGTATACGTTCCACTGGAGGGCACAGGCCTTCTCTCACACAGAGAGAGAGATTATGGACTTATAAATATAGATGAGTCAAAATAAAAAATTAAGGTTGATATTTTGACTCATCTAGGCTTTGTTGAAGGCTTTCTAGGAGTCTTGACTAGTACATTAGTACCACATTATCCTTAGTTCACTTTTGTAGCATACTCAATATTCCCTTAGCGAACGGCGCAAGAAGTACTGAAATTACATATCTTCTTCTATACTACTAATAATAAATCTGTAAGGGTCGGTCATGGAGTAAGTTAGTTTGTTTTCAGAGATATTGTGTTTATAGGCTCAATATATGATACTGAAACTAATTTCACGATTTTTAGAATTTTTTTCTGTATGTGTGTATGTATGTATGTATGTTCCTCCATAACTCTTAAACCAATTATCCGAATTTGATGAAATTTGGTATAAAAACATATAGACATCTGGGACACAGGATAGGCTATTTAAATTCTAGCTCCAGTTATGATAAGACGTGGCCCCCATACGAATGCTGCTTCGTCAAAATCGAAATGTACGCGAACGGAGTCGCGGGCACAGCTAGTTACCAATAAACTATCTAATGACTAAGCAGAATACATTCCAGTTGGCTGATCCTTATATCTACTTAAGTGTTATTACAGGGCTAGAGCTTAATAGAAAGGTACCGACACTTGAAGGCTGTTTAACGTCGGGTATGGTGTCTCGCTCGCACAATCTAACATTTTAGTGATGTTAGCAAAATGAGTATGCTTTATATAAATGTGGTCTGGGATAGGTAATAAATGTGATAGGATATATTAGGGGTTAAAGTATGAAGTTGCCGTTTTATTGCAATAGGTTCTTTGAATTGACATAGAATCTTCATGGTTTGAGGTTTTCGAAAAAAACTTTTTTCAAATGGTTGTGTGTGGTGTGTGTGTGTGTGTGTGTGTGTGTGTGCGCGTGCGTGCGTGCGTGCGTGCGTGCGTGCGTGCGTGCGTGCGTGCGTGCGTGTGTGTGTGTGTGTGTGTATATATTTGTGTACGAGTAAGTGTTGGAGTGTGTGTCTGTGTTAAACAACAGGGTTTTTTTTTAGAATCCAACGTAAACGAGGCACGGTCGCAGCCTGTGTAATACGTCAATAAGGAATTTAAGACATTTTGACCGAGTAACGTAATTATTTCACGTCTGACCTCATATCCACTCCACCAGCCAGAAAATTAGCTAAATTCCAGCTGAACACAACGATATGCCCTCAAGTCTACTAAATATTGTTCTATCTTGCATACAAAACCATAGCACTATCGATTCGTCGGTTTGCACTAAGGAAGTTTGATAGAAATGTCATTGGAACATCATTAATTAATAAATAAATAACCACACAACATAATCACTTGTCCTGGTCCCAAACTAGGATACCCTGTGCTATGGTGACCAGGCAAGGACATCACAAACATGAAAATACACCCAGACTGATCCCAAATTGACAGACTGATTACAAATAGTTTAAAAAACGGTCATAGACGTGCTATTTTCATTCCAGTGGCCTTTTAAAATCCATGATAGATGATTTAAACAGTGGTCATCATCAACCCATTATGTCCCCACCGAGGGGCACGGGTGTCTTCCCTGAGGAAGGTATAGGCCATACTCCACCACGGGGGCCAAGTCCGGATTGGTGGAGGCTTGTAGACTAGTGGCTCGTCTACTGTCAGAAGTTGACAAGCCGCCCTAAGGCCTCTGACTTGGCTTAACGACTGCCATCTATCGACGGCAGCCGGCACCAACAGCTTAACGTGCCTTGCGAAGCACGGAACCGCTCGGAAAAATGCCACTAGCGTTAGGCATACAGGGCGACCCATCCATGCACTGAACGCGCCCTGTGTTGCTTAACCTTCGTGATCGTTTAAGATCACTCAGGCATCCGGGGCTACGAGCGACTCGTAGTGGTAAGTTATTGACAACTCCCCGAGCCCGGTACGGGAACTAAGCTAGCCTGTCTTGAATTGCCTAAAGGTTCTATTAGTTTTATATATTCTATTATTTAAGTATATTATATTATACGTATATACTAAACTACAACTATCAGTACATATTATCATTATCATCAGCCATTTGACGCCCACTGCAGGACATAGGTCTCCTTCGTGGTTTTCATAACCATGAGGGGTTTTGCCATAATCGCCACGCTTGGCAGGCGGGGTGGCGATCGCAGTAGGCGGTTCGAATCTCAGGAAGACGCTGCTGCCCGTCTCCTGGTAATTGATTTCCTTAGTCGCCTTCTATGACATCCACGGAAGGAAATGGAGTGACGCTATTCTTAATCCGACGCCACACGGAATATCAGTACATATACTGGACATCAAATAAAAAAAACTTTCATTCTTGCGACGGCTATAGTCTTTTTGTGAATACTTATTTCGTTAAGACTGTATTTACAAAAATACTATCGCCTATACTGCGTTCCACGAGTCGAACTCCTAGGGAAACAAATAGTCGCATCTCATCGGTCAATGCGTGCGGCTAGAGATAAGCGAAACAATAAGCGAAGACGGTCCGCTTCATAGGATGGGTTTACTTAATGCAGTGCAGTGACTTTTTTTGGGAGCTCGTTTCGTGGGATGGAGTATAGACTCTATACTCGAAGAACTTTAAGTAAAGACGAGGCTTTCCATCATCTGCACCAAACGCATCCTGAAGTTTTTCGAACATACATGCCGCCGCGGGCCAGATAGGCTGGAGTATCACATTATCACCAGTCGCACAGACGGGAAAAGAAGCAGAGGACGAGCACCAATGCGACGGACGGACACCATAAGTGAAGCTACGGGAGGGACCGTAGGGTAGTAGCAGCCATACATCCGGAGCATAATCGGACCGAATGGAGAGCGTTGCAGTGAAAGCCGCCCCATAGTAGAACCTACGTACCTCAGTCATGAATAGAACGAAAAAAAATAAAAAAACCGGACAAGTGCGAGTCGGACTCGCCCACCGAGGCTTCCGTACAAATTTGTAGGTACTTACATATTATAAATAGTTAGGGAATAGTTTTTTTTAATGATTTAAATGTACAGTTTTCAGATTTTTCCCTTTACTTGTAGCATAAGACGATATTAGATACTTGCCAAATTTCATAGTTCTATAAATTTTGATTTCCTTGAGAGTGTCGAAATATACGTTTTTGGCGTCATAAACAGCCGTAACTTTTTTTTAAGTTAACTTAGAAGTTTGATTTTTTCACAGCTTCAAGGGACTGTAGATCTGAGTATATGGTTTTAATTTCACCTCCACGCATTCTCGAGATAAAGGGTATTGACAGACGGACGGACGGACAGACGGTCGGACCGACGGACTGACAACAAAGTGATCCTATAAGGGTTCCGTTTTTCTTTTTGAGGTACGGAACCCGAAAAAGAAAGAAATAAGAAGTTGTTACGTCGACAACCTGCAATTAGTACAATTGAGTCCCCGGGGCTCTAGCGTAGCCAGGTTAAAAGCCACTACAATTTCGGCCGAAAATTTCATTACGCCGCCCGTACGCGAGGGAGAGTTTAGGGCACGGTAGATTATCTGGCAGACAAGGATTAATAACGGTTTGTCACACTCTATACCCATCTATTGCGTCGTAGGAATATTGGCTGATAGCGGCTTTGTGAATTTGTAGTTACAATATCACGCGCTAACGGTGCAGGAAAAATGACGTGCCTTAACCATGTGAACACCTCAGACTACTTGTAACTTCACAAATGTACGTAACAAGTGATTGGTACATGCCGGGATACGAACCCACGACCTCCCGCATGAGAGGCCAGCGTTCCACCGCTGTGCTACCACTGCAAAGTCGCCGCTGCCAATCTACTGCTAACAAATGTCATAATGTTGGACTTAATGATCGTTACAAATTGAACTGTCATTTCACAATCTAGATCATTTTGGGGATAAAAAGGACAAATAAAACTAGAAACTTGGTCTTCTCCAATTTGGTCCTTAATAACATTTTAAATTTTAAAACCTAGAACTCGTGCACTGAGTTATCCTTAATCCCAGACATCTTTGTTATCCAAATTATCTTTAATGTTATAGTAGCTCTTTTGGGCACAAAGTGTGCTTTAAACATTTTTCGAAATGTATAAAGCACACTTTGTGCTTCGTTTCACTCTGCGTTTCTGGCAAGCTTCATATATGTCCAGCTATCTTATTGTAGTATCGTATACAGGATGTATACACGATAGTGTAAAGTATGTAATAACGTTTGCCAGCCTAAATCATGGGAACGAAAGTTTATGTTTATTTCTAGTTTATGTTTATTGTGTTGGCTACCTACAGTTTTAAAGTTACTGATATTTTTCCTGACGTAGGTACATAATTTCTCAATTCTCATAGATATACTGACTAGCAAATGTCAGAATGTTAGTTTCTTCAAAGAAATCTCTTATAAACGAATCGCTAAGGCCTCGCTTAAAAATGAATCTTTGCAACCAAAGCTTTGCATTT
This sequence comes from Yponomeuta cagnagella, assembly GCA_947310995.1. Lineage (NCBI taxonomy): Eukaryota > Metazoa > Arthropoda > Insecta > Lepidoptera > Yponomeutidae > Yponomeuta > Yponomeuta cagnagella. Next base: position 3,600,700 of record OX371292.1, on the reverse strand, counting down.
CGTAATGGCATCCCAGGACAAGCACGAATGCACGAATCTGTAATCAAATTAAGAAACTATTAGGCGAAAGAATTTAAAAACCGCCATTATCTCAATAACCTTTAGACAACTCCTAATGATCGGAAAACGAGTCTATTCATGAAACGGGCCTGAGAAACGATTGCGATTCGATCTCTCGAACGAAACAAATCGCGAGGCATTAAATATTGCAACACTCTTTTGACCCTTTGAACTCGGCATTTCGAGTTACCTTTGGGTCTCGGCCGTTGGGCCTTTGTGTTAAAAAGCATTGCTTTTTCGATTCATCTTGTATTCCTCCCTTTGCCAGTAAAATTTTAAATAATTTCTTTCTTTCTGGCCAATATTTCTTAGGTTTTCGTTTGCACATTTATGTTTTAATGTTTACTTGTCAAAACGATCGCAAAGGATTTGGATAAGTGTACCTATGTGAAAAAATCTATCTTTCTATCTCTACAAATTTGGTTAGATTTTGGTTATTTTCGTTTGGTTTCTAATGTGTCAAATAAATGATGTATACGTACGTCAACCTGTAAATTAGCCATAACTTTACATGTATAGGTACCGATGTTTATTTCTCAATAAATATCTTTATCTTCCATAAATCATACCTCTATCTTTGTAATATCTATAAAAAATATCAATTCAGCGTTTTAGCTCGAACTTTTTATAAGCTAAGTTAAAACATGTTGCTTAATTGTTTTCATAATTTTCATAACACTACTCATATGGTTTACAAAGAAATAAAACTTGGAAAATTCACCCGGAAAAGAAAAGAAAATCTATGACATTTCAAAGGACTGGTCGGGATTTATGTATGTCGGGTTAGCTTATTTTATTAGTGAATTTCCTAAAAGGATCTAAGTGAGGGCTCTCATCGCAACAGCCCGGCAACTCGATTTCGTAATCCGACTCAGAATGGTCGAGTGAATTATGAAAGATGAATAGTATCGATTAAAGCCGAATGTGTTGACATGTGTTCACGACAGTTGTCGTTATTTCATTATTATGTTGAAAGATACGTGACGTGTGAAACCTTCTTTGATATTTGATAGTTAAACTGCTGAATTGGTCACTTTGTTGTTTTTACAATGGGTTTGCTCTATGATGGGTGTCTGTTCGGAGTCTCTTATTGGTTGTAAGTATAATCAATTGGTGTAACAAAATCCTCATATACCCCGAGAATAGAGGATTCTACTCATGGATACGAAGAACTTTCACTATGGGAAAAACATAAACGAGATGGCAAAATGGCTGACGATGATGATGGTTATTATTATTACGTCAAGATTAAAAATACTCGTACATGTTTTATTTATTTAGATACTCAAGAATAAACTCACAATACCACATCGAGGAGTGGCGCTGGTGACTGTATCCAGTTCCAGTAAAGAACTAGTACCTACAGACGCCAACGTCAAGTACGAAAAGATCATGTTAAACTGATCCACTACTATAAACCTTATCAAGCAAATACCTTATGTTTATATTTATGTATAAGGAGTGTTTTTGGCAATAAATGTAGTTCACTTTCACTTATTATATACCTTATGCGGTGGTGGCCTAGAGGGTAGAACATTGGACTCGGAAGCAGGAGACCCAGGTTCGATTCCCAGTGCGGGCATGACCTATGGCTTTGTTTTCTAAGTTATGTACATTCGTGATGTTTTAAGAGCAATACCACTCCCTAACGGTGAAGGAAACATCGTGAGGAAACCTGGGTATCGTGAGCTATTCACATGCCTCAGCGCTTGAAATCGCCAGTCCGCGGTGGGCACGCGTTGTAATTAAGATATACTCTCTCCCTGAGAGAAGGCCTGTGCCCTACAGTGGGACTTAAATAGGCTGCTTATTATATACCTTATCATATATTCCCATTTCTTATACAAATAAATAAATTGTTCTATTCACGCCACACCTGTATTTTGCTTAACGTTAAAGAGGTCAGCTGTGGCACTAACTTTAGCAACTTGAAGAAGAAGAAGAAGAAAAACATTAATTTATTATAACAACAAGATACATCACAGAAACAAAATAAGCAGATAAGTAACATAATATGGACAACAACAATAAGAAAACTAAATACACAACAGACAAAACGAATAAATAAAACCGGACCATAGATGTAGCCTGTGGTGTATCTAAGTTGCCACAAAAGGCAGCTGACTCAGCGTTGTGCTGAGGAAGTGATCTCTCAGCGCTGATTTGATCGCATCAAGAAGTTAAACTCCTTCTCCTGCAGGTTGTCTGGTAGAAAGGGCCGTTAGCATTAAGTCCACCTTTTCTAAACTTCTTTTGTGCAATACAGAATTATTAATAATAATAAACGTGGTCCCAAACGCTGCCGAGTAAAACTTGACACGTTCATCCAAAAACAGAGACTCCTACACAATAGCTACACAATAAGCTCACCGTTCGTGTAAATATGCCGGGTCTGAGATAACCCTAGACTAGCGACAGTGTTAAAGTGTCATATCTAACGTAACCGGCTATACGTGACCGTGCCGAGAGCTTTATAGGGGGATTTAGGGCGGCTGGCGCAAGCCATGAGCGGCAGCGATTTGCGAAATTTTTAATGGTAACGTCCAAAAGACGCTGAAGCTTCTTGTACGCTAACAGTTTGCAAAATTCAAAATACATATTCAAATTTTTGTGATTATTTACTGTTTTTTTTGAGGTTCGAAATTTCGCCGATGCCTGCACTTCCCCAATAGCTCAGTTGGGAGTTGGGTTAGCCAGAGGTCGCGGGTTCAAGTCCCGGCATGAGTGGAATTTTTAGCCTCTAAGTAGTGATAAAATATGTAACAAATTTAATGTTATAACTTGTTACTTTACGACTAGCGCCATCTATGATTGGTTTAGCATTACATATTTGTCTATGTCAATTGGTTGTCTATGCTCGTAATTAAAAATAAAAAGGTCAGTCTATGGAAAGCTTACGTGGTGTTTTATTAGGTTATGGGCCCAGTCCCGCATTTTTCAAGTAAAAAGTATAGTTTTTTGGTGCAAAATGTCTGGAAATTACATCGCGAATATCCCGAAACTCAAAGGGAGAGAAAATTACGACGAGTGGGCCTTCGCGGCGGAAAATTTCTTAATTTTGGAAGGCGTCGACATCAACAAGGTGGCGGACCCCAATACCCCACCGACCGACGTTTTGAAATCGAAGGCGAAACTGATTATGACGATTGACAGTACACTATACGTGCACATAAAAGATGAAGGCACTGTGCAAGGCGTCTGGAGAAAACTCAAATCGCTATTTGACGATTCCGGATTTACCCGAAAAATAAATCTGCTACGGAATCTAATATCAATCCGCCTTGAAAGTAGTGAGTCAATGACCTCATATGTTACGCAAATCATCGACACGGCGCAAAAATTAAGAGGTACAGGATTTAAAATCGACGACGAATGGATGGGATCGTTGTTATTGGCTGGTTTACCCGAAAAATTCTCGCCAATGATAATGGCCATCGAGCATTCCGGCATTGCAATATCCGCTGACGTAATTAAGACAAAGTTGCTTGACATGAGTGCTGAAGTTGGCAACGAAACGGAAGGTGCATTTGTGGCAAAAAGTTGGCAGCATCGGAACAAGAAGAAAAGTTATATTGGCAACACTGCCGATACGTCAAATAATTACTCTGTGAATCGATCTGCTAAAAAAATCAAATGTTTCAAATGTAAACAAGTTGGCCACTACAGAAACAATTGCCCATTGCTGAAAGTTAATACTGAAAACGCTTTCAGTACTATGTTTTCACATAATAAGTTCAAACAAAGTGAATGGATTGTTGATTCAGGGGCAAGTGCACATTTGATAGCAAGCAAGGAACTTATGAAAAATATTTCACATAACCCGACAACAAAGGAGATTATTGTTGCGAACCAAGTAAGCGTGCCTGTTTTATGTTCGGGAGAAACGGAGATAACGACTGTTGTGAAAAATACAGAATATCAGATTACTGTTAGAAATGTGTTGTGCGTTCCCGATTTAACAACTAATCTGTTGTCAGTTAGCCAACTCATCAAAAATGGCAACAAAGTCAACTTTGAAGAAGGAAAGTGTTGCATTACAAATCGAAACAATGAGCTAATTGGCGTGGCAGAGTTGATTAATGGAGTGTACCGATTGAACACGAAGTCTGAATGTTTGTCTGTTGTTTTGTCAGCGACAACGACTTCAAGTATGGATTGGCACAGGCGGCTAGGACATATCAACAGTAAGGATCTGAATGTGATGAAAAATGGCGCTGTAGAAGGGATAACGTACAATGACAAAGAAATTGTCGGTAAATTTAATTGTACAGTGTGCTGCGAAGGAAAACAGACAAGGTTACCTTTCCCACACAGCGGAAAAAGAAGTGAACGAATACTGGAAATCGTGCATACAGATGTATGCGGACCGATGGAAACCACATCAATTGGTTTATCCAGGTACTTCTTGCTCTTCGTGGATGACTACAGCAGAATGTCATTTGTGTATTTTTTGAAAAACAAAAGTGAAGTCTTTAAATGTTTCCGTGAATTCAAGCTCATGGTTGAAAAACAGATGAATGCCAGCATAAAAGTGCTGAGGTCAGATAACGGCACAGAATTTTGCTCACATGAAATGACCAACTATCTGAAGCAAACTGGTATTATTCATCAGCGAACCAACCCGTATACACCCGAACAAAATGGACTGTGTGAAAGATTCAACCGTACAGTTGTGGAAAGAGCCAGATGTCTTTTGTTTGATGCAAAAATGGAAAAAAAGTTTTGGGCCGAAGCAGTTCACACGGCAGTCTATCTAAAAAATAGGTCGTTGGCTTCAGGATTGGACCAGAAAACCCCATACGAGCTCTGGACAGGTGAAAAACCAGATGTCAGCCACATCCGTATATTTGGAAGCACAGTCATGACTCACGTCCCCAAAGAAAAAAGGAAGAAATGGGACAAAAAGGCAGTGAAACACTATCTAGTTGGTTATGCCGATAATGTAAAGGGCTACAGGCTGTATAACCCTGAGACAAACAAAGTTGTAACTAGTAGAGATGTTACTATCATGGAGCCAAAGAGTTGCTCAGACATGGTACAAATTGTCGTAGAAGAGAATCCAGAACTGTTATCAAATACAGTAGAAGAACATGAAGTTTCAGAAATTTCAGAAAATACAGAATCAGATCTATCACAATCGACAGTGAAGGACGATCACAGCATATATGTAGAAGAAGAAACAATTTCTAACAGTTCTTCAGATGAGTTCTTTGACACCGCAGCCAGCAGGAAGGACCTGAAAAATCTCTTGCCGATGGATAAACCCAAACATGAGAAAAGAGAAAGGCGTATGCCTGAAAGATACGGCTTTAGCAACTTGTGTATTGAAACTGAAGTAAATGATCAGATATCACTTGAAGAAGCTATGAATGGGCCGGAATCTAGGGAATGGCGGAAGGCGATGGACGAGGAACTCAAGTCTTTTGAAGAAAATAATGCGTGGGAAGTGGTAGATAGGCAAGAAAAAGGTACAGTGGTACAGTGCAAGTGGGTGTTCAGAAAAAAGTTTGACAGTGACAATAAAGTGAGGTATCGTGCTAGACTAGTGGCTAAAGGGTTCTCGCAAAAAGAGGGTATAGACTATAAAGAAACCTTTTCACCTGTGCTTCGATACTCAACGCTGAGACTTTTGTTCGCTCTAAGTGTTAAATACGAACTTGTAATAACTCACCTTGATGTCACCACAGCATTTTTAAATGGTTTTCTGAGCGAAACGGTTTATATGAATTTTCCTGAAAACTATGAGTGTAAAGATAGGAAAACTAAAGTTTTGAAGTTGAAAAGGGCAATTTATGGTCTTAAACAATCAGCGAGGGCATGGTACAAACGAGTTGATGATTGTTTACAGAGTATTGGCTATGTAAAATCTATGTATGAGCCTTGTTTGTTTGCCAAACAGCATGGAAATGTTAAGACATTCATTGCACTATTTGTAGACGATTTTTTCGTTTTTTCAAATTGTCAAAAAGAGACAGATAACCTCAAAACTGAATTAAAGTCAAAATTTAAACTAAAAGATTTAGGAGAAGTTAAACAATGTTTAGGTATGCGTGTTCGAAGGCAAAACAATGTAATTACTGTCGATCAGGAACAATTTGTTGAATATTTGTTGCAAAAATTTAACATGCAAAGTTGTAAACAAATGAATACACCGATGGAAGTTAACTTGAGACTGGAAAAAGATATTAAACATTGTAAACAATATCCGTATCAACAATTGATAGGAAGTTTGTTATACTTGTCTATTTTAACTCGCCCAGATATATTCTTTGCTGTTTGTTACCTCAGTCAATTTAATTGTTGTTTTAATGAAGAACACTGGAAGCATGCTAAGCGTATTTTGAGATATTTACAATGTACAAAAAATTTTGGTTTAAGATTTGAGAAGGATGATTTAGATTTTGTTGGCTATGTAGACGCCGACTGGGCATCTGATGTTACTGACAGAAAGTCTTACACGGGCTATTTATTTAAAATGTGTGGTAGTGCTATATCATTTGAGTGCAAAAAACAAAGTACCATTGCGCTATCAAGCACAGAAGCCGAATATATGGCCATTTGTGAAGCTAGCAAAGAAGCTATCTATTTAAAAAATTTATTGTGTGAGATGCAGTGCAGAAAAGATATACCTGTAATCCTGTTTAATGACAATCAAAGTGCGCAGAAGCTTACTGAAAACTGTTTATTTCATAAAAGAAGTAAGCATATTGATGTTAGGTATCATTTTGTTAGAACTGCGGTAGAGAATAATTTTGTAAAAATTTGTTATTTAAAAACTGATGATATGCCTGCAGATATCTTAACCAAGAGTTTGAGTTCACCAAAGCACCATAAATTCTTGGAACAATTAGGTATTGCTAAATTGTAAAAATTTAAAGTTAATATTTAAGGGACTACGTATTTTTGGGCTAGTAGCTACATTAATTTGTTAAGTGGGTGTGATAAAATATGTAACAAATTTAATGTTATAACTTGTTACTTTACGACTAGCGCCATCTATGATTGGTTTAGCATTACATATTTGTCTATGTCAATTGGTTGTCTATGCTCGTAATTAAAAATAAAAAGGTCAGTCTATGGAAAGCTTACGTGGTGTTTTATTAAGTAGGTTTTTAAAATTGTCCTCAGCACGGATTAGTGGAACAAAAAGAATATAAAAAAAAATTAAATTAAATTTCTGTTAATGTAATCTTTGTGTACAATAAAGAATATTCTATCTATCTATCTATCTAAAATCGTGCAATAAAATGTTCTCCACCTATCTAAAAGTCAAGACCTTTCACTCAATCCACAATTGTCTTCATACAGATACTACCAGCTACCAGACATACAAATACTAGGATTATAATGACCGGCAGTTAACTTGAACAAAAAACATCGAATGAGTTTTAGATGGACACGTCAGAGCATAATTTTCTTTAATGATTTTTTAAGTTGACTAAACTAAACTCCGAATAATTCTATATAACATCCCGCGTGAAAGTTGTTCAAGTTATTCGTCGGGCATTATACCAATCTGTTATTTTTTTATACCAATTCAAAACTTTAAAGTTGAGCAAAAGAAAAAACCCCAGACTCTCCTTTTATGCCTTGGACCACAAAACCTAGTGGGGGTTTTACATCATTTTATTATGCGTGACTGCCTCCTTGAAGTTGTAACGTGGCCCGGTTCCGAATAGTGTGTTTAGAGATACACTAGTTTTTATACTTCTTCGTCTTTTATAGTTTTAGACGTATCTCATAAGAACAACGCCATCTTGAACATGGCGAACTTTTACTGTTAGGTATACGTGCCTATCTTATCTTGGGTCGGTTTTTGTCTTACGTGGCAGTACTTTTTCTGGTATCATAACCTGCTTAGTATTCTTATACTACAGGCTGATTTCTGGGTGGTAAAAATCTATATTACTATATTACTTTTAAGTACAGACGTAAGAAAAACAAAAAAAAATAGTTGAGAAATCTGGCTTCAGGTTGAGAATTCTTGTTTAAAAAAATGCGCGAACAATTAGCGCCTCTCCATCTAACAGAACAATGACCTGCGGCACGCTGGATGGCACTAATGGTTCGAATAGATGCGAGTTTGTGTCGAGATATTTTTGAAAAGTGCGTTTTTTTAAAAATCAAACAAGCGCATTCGATAGCTGTTGTCAGGTACGTTCATTTTGCTATGACCTTCATGTATTTATATTACCGAAATATCAGCACAATTCTATAAGCATCGCACTTAACGCGCTCTACCAATGTCGAAGCCATCAGTAAATGATTGTCCTATATAGATGAATGTCCATTCTATGTAACACATATTATTATAGTGTTAAGCATTATCGATTAAACAGCGCCACAACAAAGCAGAATAAACGCAGAAATTGGTTTTTTTCTTTAAAAAAAGGAAAAAATACCAAAAGGTTTTATGAAAATCGTAGAACAAAAGTTGTTGTACGAGACAAACTAACCGAACATTTTGCAGTTATTGTAATATTGCAAATTAGAAATAACCCTGTACAATTTACTGTCTCGTTGGTCTAGCGGTATCACGTCTGATTACCATGCCGGAGGTCGTTGGTTCGATTCCCACTGGGGACCGCGGTACATGTACAAACAATGTACAATGTATTTGTATAAACAAATGGCCTCAGTCTGTGTGTATTTTCCATGTTTGTGATATCCTTAGCTGGTTGACACAGCACAGGGTATCCTAGTTTGCGACCAGGACAAGTAATAGTGTTATGTGGAAGTTATTTATCATTTATGTATTTGTTTAACTCACTTAAGTTTTTATTATTTATCAATTTTTACTTGAAGGCCTGGAATTTCACTCAACAGTCTCATACACTCAGAAATAAGAGACAGATAAGCCCTTCACCACTTAACGAGTCAAACCCATAGCACAGTATAACTGTGCCCATAGATTCTACTAATGGATTATGCATAAGGGCCAAGCCACACCTGACCGAATTTACGTCGCCGATCTTCCGTTGCGTAATTTACGCAGAAGTGTACCCTTCACACTAAACGTATGTTCGGTTCGTTCAATTCATCAGTTCAACGCGAGCCGAAGTTACGGGTGGTGTGGCCTGTCTCATTCATTGCAAATATTGCAATTCGTGCGCGACGGTGCCGTTTATTCGTCGGGCGTACAGCTTCGGTCACACACAGCGACAATCACACACTCGCCGCGAATGCTAGTCGCAGCGAGTTCTACACGACAATTTCGACCGTCCGTCAGTGCGCTGTCGCAGCGAGTAAAATTAGACATGCTAAATTCTAGTCGCCGCGACTTCAGCACGCGGCGAGTGAATCTACTCGCAGCGATTAGCCTGTCACACACAGCGAATGCTCGCGGCGAGTAGGCACTCGCAGCGATTAGTCGCTTTGTGTGACCGAAGCATAAGATGCGCCGGCCCAAACGCCCAAAACACACGCTTCTCTCCACGCGTTTTTGCAATTCGGTTTCTGCGCTCGACGTAACAACTGATCTTCGGTTAAATGTGTATGATGTGAGATATTTACATGGAATTGGTGTATCGGCGTTACGCAACGGAAGATCGGCGACGCAAATTCGGTCAGGTGTGGCTTGGCCCTAAGACCAGTATGTAGAAAGCAAAAATGTTTTTCATACAATGACGCATAACTTCCAAGCTAGGTATTTAAAGCTAGAGTTCGGATTAGTAGTTTCAAAGTCATGAAGTTCAAAGAACTTAAATCCTTGGATTCTCTGAACAGAGTCGTTTAGAAGTAATATTTTAGGTTGGCGAGATTATTTTTGTTTTACCAACTTTTTTAAATTAAGCAACTCCTGTTAGTACTTAAATCTACTGAAGTTAATCGTTTCTTACAGATTTCTTTAGATGGTATTTTTTAGTAACTCAATACTCAACGCAATGCTCATACACAGTAATATATTTAAGTGGTCTAATCGTGATTTTTTACTACGTAAAAATGTATTTAACTTAACTAGATGGATGTAATTAATAATTAGAATGTAAATAGATTTCTTTAGATGGATTTTAAATTAATTTAAACGTCCTATTCTTTAACTCCACTGAACAGCTCCTATATTCATCATCATCATCATCAGCCTACGCTTGTCCACTGCTGCTCCTATAGCACGCCACTGAGCACGGTCCTCGGCTACTCTCATCCAGCTCTTGCCAGCCGCCCTACGAAGATCATCGCTCCACCGAGTCTGAGGACGTCCTACACTACGTTACCGATCCGCGGTCTCCACTCAAGAACTCGTCTACCCCATCGGTTATCATTTCTTCGGATGGTATGGCCGGCCCACTGCCACTTCAGCATGCTAATTCGGTGGGCTATGTCGGTGACTTTGGTTCTCTGTCGGATCACCTTGTTTCGAATTCGATCTTTCAGAGAAACCCCGAGCATAGCCCTTTCCATAGCACGCTGAGCGACTTTAAATTTGTGGACCAGCCCCACCGTGAGTGTCCACGTTTCGGCACCGTATGTCATGACGGGTAGGACGCACTGATTGAAGACTTTCGTCTTGAGACTCTGTGGGATTGGCGATGTGAAGATTCGACGTAGTTTCCCATACGCTGCCCAGCCCAGCTGTATTCACAGAACTTTTCTTTAGACAGATATTTAGGTAAGGCGAGACTCGCCACCTAGTGCACGCTAGGTAATCTCCATAGAAAGGCGCGAGCGCAGCCGCACACACACAGCCTTTTTCCGTTCCGCGTTTGTACACGCCGCCAAAAGCGGCGTCGTCGCTGAGCCAGAGCCCTCGCCATTTTAGCTAGTGTAGGTTGTGTCTAGTGCTCTTGTTAACCTCAGAAAATACTATAGTGTAGGCTATTATGCTTCGCGCGGGCCCGAAGATTACTTACCATCTTTATTTGTACTGTGCCTAGTGGCTGCCACAAGACGGACATCTAAGTCGAGGCCGAACGGAGAACGGTGGAGAGACGATCTCTACCAACATCTGCTGCAGAGGTCTGAGGAGGCGCAAGAACCAAAAACTTTGGCCCAGCAGTGGGACACAAACGTAGAGGGTACATAAAAAATAAATAGGATCTGGATATTTTAAGGCACTAAATACCTGGGTCAGCTGCTGAAGCTGCAGCTAGACTCGAGTGTGCAAAGTATAGGCAGCTGATGAGCAGCTATCTGTTTGTGCCACTCACCGTAGAAACTACTGGAGTTTGGGGTGCCCAGGGGAAAGTTTTTGTTAAGGAGATAGGGCGTCGTCTCAGGAACCGTGGCTTTGACTACCGCTCAGGGGCATTTCTGATGCAAAGGAAACGCTGCCAGTGTCATGGGTACCTTTGGGTCGGATATGTCCCGGGGCGGTTTATTGATTGTACTGTACGGTGTGTGTATGTGTTTTTTTTTTTCCTTTAAACTTATTTTATTTTTTATATTATTGACATTGTGGACGAAACTCCTCGTGAATGCTTACGTATATTTTGCCTCTTGTTAGGGTTGCTATGTTGGTTATATAGAATTTTAAAAAAATTTTCGTTTATAATGAATTTTAAGTATTTTCGATATACAACAAGCCTTTTAATAATTAAGTAATTATGTTAAGTTATCACTGCACTACTGTTTGTTTTTCTTAAACTATTGGAAAGAAAATGTAAAATAAAATGAAAATTAAACATTAAGCTAAGGTTATAATTTACTAATACTCTATGAACTTGCCTATTTCGTTTAAGTACCTATGTTTGAAATAAACATTTTCAATTCAACAAAATTGTTGAACAACTATCATGTATGAATTTATTATTATTATTAATACATTTATTGCACATAAGTAAGAAATACAATGGCACTGTGGCGGACTTAACGCTAAAAGCATTTTCTACCAGTTAACCGCAGGTGGTGCGGTTGACTGGTAGAAAATGAACCATCGTCGTCGATTGTAAATCGTCTTATCCGTCTGTTTCGTACGCCTACCAGATGAACCGGTAGGCGTACGAAACAGGCGATTTACTTCAAGTGAAATTTAACCTGTTAGTTTATGACCTTGAAAAGAAGCATTGTCATGGGGTGGCCCGATCGGGTCCTTTAGAATAATTCTACAGATACAAAATACAATACATGTTTCTTTACCGACACACTTTGCTTTTACTTCGTTCTTCGGTAAGGCAAATGAGACTTAAAGACAACATAATAAGACTGTAAAACATGTTACGGAAATAACGTAATACTTGGAACGTAATACTTCAGCATCGATCAAATTAAACCTACGGGAAGAAAAAGTTTGAAATATTCAACTTAATTCTTCAAACAATCTTAAAACTTAACGCTGTCTATTTTTCCGAAACCGGCAAGTAGGAGACCCTGGTCTCCGCATACCCCTCCGGGACACAGGCGTGAGTTTATGTATGTATATTCCCCCGCAATACAAACTGAAATTAATACCATAACACAACTTTGTTGTTACAGCACTAATGCTAATTTATGTTTCGTTTTATGGAAATTTGCAAATTTCGGAAAGTACTCCCAATGCTTAAAAACTTATCTAGAGGCTAAAAATTCCACCCACGCCGGGACTTGAACCCGCGACCTCTGGCTAACCGTGCCAGCGTTCTCCCAACCGAGCTAATGGGCAAGTGCAGGCATCGGCGAAAATGTCGAACCTCTTTACAAACTTCTCTGTATAAGGTACCTACGTATACTTCCAATGTTGTTAAACTTTTTAATTACTCCATCTAAAAAACCATATCCCAGGCACTGCAGCGTCCAAATGGTCCCTTCACCCATTTAGTGTGTGTGAATGTGCCACTGGAGGCATCTCATTACGTAAACACGAAGGCCACAGTTTTTTTTTTTATCACAACTGGTTCCCCACGACACAGGCCTAGCCTAATATGGTGACCCCCGGAATCTTCCCTAACAGAAGTCTTAGGGCCGTTTTCTCCACAGAACCAAATCTAGATTACAGCAAGCTAAATCCGGTTTTGGGCTCTAAATCGAGATTAAAATCCCAAATTGGATTTCTCCAACAACGGAAACGAAAGTTTAAACTAAAGTCTCTGAACGGCCGATATTGGAGGATTAGCTTCTAAAACCAGATTAACAGTCGGTCATAAGCTGTCAAAAAGACATCAAAAGTAGTTAGGTAGAAGAAAATTACCCAACTACTGGTTTTATATCGAGTATTGAGAAATAAAGGTTAATTTTCAATATGAGAAGAGCTTTGGAATTATCATTCTTTGACGATGAAGACGAATTTGTGGTTCGTCGTCCGAGGTGGGTTCGCGAGAGGGCAGAAGATTTTGACAACCTCGATGATGTCGATTTCGTAAGACGGTATCGTCTCACAAAACCTACCGTGCTGACCGTGTTGGAATCAATTGAGGACAAAATAGAGTACCCAACGAACATGTAAGTACCTACAAAAATGTTCCTTTACTTGCGTCTTAGATATAGCATTAGCCAGAAGCCCCATTAGCACCAAGTACGTAACTATACCCACACAAGACATTCCGCACATTTTGTCATTAGGTGCCTACTAATGGGTTCTTTTTATTTCAGAAATGACAGCATCTCACCCGAAAATCAACTCTTGTGCGCCTTACGATACTATGCAACTGGTTGTTATCAGATGACTTCTGCAGATCTAGGGGGTTTTTGCACTTCTACGGCACACAGAGTTGTACACAGAGTTAGTGCTGCTATTGCTGCACTACAATCACACCATATTTACTTTCCGGAAACTCCTGATGCCATCTGCCAGACACAAACAAAATTAAGGGCAAAAGGAGATGCATCGTGGCCTACGTACAACGACTGCTATGAAATTTATGTCACTGGAAAGCTTATTTAATATGTAACTTCATATAATAATTTATAATTTTTAGAATACTGCCCAAAAATTCTAAATAAAATGTTTTTTTTCTTTTTTTTTTCTTACTGTTACCACCCAGAGGAATAAAAACTTCAAATGTCAATGTCATGTCATAAATGAAACATAACCTTCAAAATGCTGATTGAAGGACTAATTGTGTGATTATAATAATAATATCTGTGAAAATAAGTCTTAGTGAAACGTTTTTGAATGTGGAATGATTTATACAGCCAGTGATCTCTTGGCTGGCTTACATACGCATTGTCTGAGCTTACTGGACTCCCGGTTTCTTGTACAGTAGGTAACAAGATGTTTTTGGTTTTCAGTAGACAGACATGTTCACGAGAAACAGGGGGTTACCCTCCATTAAACGGGACTTAATACCAAAGCAGAATCAATAAATTAGCCCTTTATTCGTCCACTGCTGGACCTAGACCTCTCCTAAAGCTGACAAGTTCTATTTGTCCTCGGCTATCTTCATCCAGTCGCTGCCAGCAATCTGCTTCAGATTCTCGGTCCTGTCCCGGGAGTCCTGTGCTGCGTTCGCCAACCTTATATTGGAGTGACATTGCTTTTGTACCATAATAGACAAACTCAATTCAAACGGGACTTAATCCTTAGGAAATCCATTGGATAACTAAGCCACGGGCTTCCACACTATCTTATCAGTCATACATGCTGGGATACGACCTTAGGACCTTATGATGTGAAACAAACTGATGTAAACACTGCACTACTAATACCTCGCACGCATGTGAAACAACATGTATCCTCTGGGCTACCACTTCACATCAAAACTCCCAACTAAGCATCTACTTTCCACCCGCTTCACATCATAGGATAAGTAATAGAATTACACAACAGGGAAAAGAAACGACCAAGTTAAAACAACTTTTTATTGTACAAAAACAATTATTACCTACAGACCTTATAGTATTAAGTTAGTGCGTCACCGAGAGCATTCGCCTTTTATGTAGCAGATTCAGCATAACATTACAGTACTGATGTGTCTTGATTTTGAGCATTCGCTTGCAGTCGTTTTTAAATGTCTGGCAAAGTGGTCATTACCACTGAGCCCGGCAATATTAATCGGCGAAACGAACAAATAACTTCCAAACAACACAATCACTTATCCTTATCAATTGCTTGATTATGTAGCGCTTTTGGGCTTTTAAAAATAACTTAATTAATCGATTATGAAAACAATCGATTTTTACGTGCAATATCACATCCCTAGAGCTAACTAGCGCAAATGATGGATTAAATCTTAACTGAGTATTTTCTTATACGTTCTTGCAAAAAGTGAACATCATTAATCACAATAATGGTTATAGCTATTTTTGTTGGGTTAATAATATGAGAATTTTATCGTTTTTAACTAAAAACGGATGTACAAGATGTAATAAGAGAATATTATACAAGATATAGAGGTCTCGTATTAGAAAAAATCTAATCACAGACTAAGGAGAAATATCTGAGTGGCATACCTATCGTACGTTGGGCAACCCTATATTATTTTTAAAGTGACAGCTCGTAATGCGGGTTGCAAGCTCAATTATTTATGTTCCACTTTATTATATTTTATAAATTATAGGGCAATAGTTAAAAATCTGATTATACATCTCATAATTGAGCAAGATTATCGTCTCTACGGTCGTGAAAACTTGGTTCGAGTCGTACTCCTAGAACCAGCTCTCATACATTTTTTGGATCTCCTTTCCTTATGTCATTGGTGCTATAGATTGCACTCATGTGAAGTTGATGAAATCACCAGGTAAATAATTGTTTTTCTTTTCATAGATAAGGCATGGCTATAGGCAGGTATAGTTTTATGCAGCTTCAGTGTCAAACTACCTACCACGGGAGTAATAACTGCACCTATAATATCACACTAAAAATTTACTTTAGTATCAGAAATGTGTCATTTTTAACAAATGAATTATGTATAATACAACCTTCTTTTTTTTTAGGTGGAGAGACTGCAGAGCTTTTTCGGAACAGAAAAAATTATTTTTCACTTAACGTGCAGGCCATTTGCAATGCTAACTTGGAATTCACAGATGTGGTGGCTCGGTGGCCAGGGAGTACACATGACTCATACATTTTTAATAACTGCTTTAGAAGAGCTATGTTCGAACAGGGTCAGTATGGAACTGCTGTTCTTGTTGGAGATGCTGGCTATGCATGTAATAAATACATGATGACCCCATTGGATCAGTGCAATACACCTGCTGAAAATCTTTACAATGAGTCACAGATTCGGACAAGAAATTGTGTTGAGAGACTATTTGGAGTCTGGAAGAGACGCTTCCCGGCCATGGCCATTGGCTTAGGTGTTTCTGTAAAGAACTCATTCCCAATAATTATTGCCACAGCAGTATTACACAATATTGCAAGGAAGTGTGGTGAGGCCACACCTCCTGATGATAGTCAAGTTATCAATTCAACTGCTTGGAATGCAATGCTAGCTCAAAGTAACATAGACAACAGAAATATTGATGCTGGAAGGGCACAGAGAAATAATCCCCACCACAGAAGGCGCACAGAGTTAATAAGCAACTATTTTGCACAGTAAGTTTGATCCTCATTCTCTCGATACACATATACAAATCTGTCTAGCCATTTCAGTGTGAAGAAGATAACACATACACACTTTTTCGCTTTTATAATATTACTGTGTTAAGGTGATGTATAAAGATATTTAAGGTAAAAAAAAACAATGCCAATCAGGTTACCTTGATTCATATATTATATCTTTATTCAGGTAGTTGGTTAGAATGTTTATGTACCTACCTAAAAGTAAAACCATGCCATGGAATTGTACCCTACTTCCTTGAAGCACTATAATCAAAAAACTTATGCACTATTAAAAACTAATACAAATAATGACTAATATAATATTAATGGTTTTTTTTTTTGGTTTTTCAGATTAGCAAGATAATCAAGTGCTGCTGCAAAATTTAAGTTTTAAATAAATGTTTTCATGTCGTCTTACTATTTTGTACCAGCAAATATTTTTTTCAATTTAAAAATTTGTTTGAAATAATCAGTCAAATGCTAATAAATAAAGCTAAAGATGTATGTTAAGAATTATTATTATAGTAGGCAATACACAATAATTTCTATTCTTTTAATTTATTCAATTTAAATTTCAATATTTGCAGTTCTACTTGCTCCTGCTCCAGCATAACTTGTTCCCTTTGCTGCTGTAGCCGCAGGATCTGCATTTGCAGCTCGTGCTGTTCCCTGGCCTGTTCATTGGCCATGCAGAGGGTATTAATTCTTTCTTGGGCCAAACTTCTCGATGCTGTGTCAATGTTGTGCCTCAAAAGTGGTCTTCTTCTACTGGATCCAGGACGAGTCTGAGTATGGGTCCTGAAACATAAATTAATTAGGATTCAGGACTGGTCAATTGGCATCTACCACAAAATAGGTAGTGGGTAGGTGGCTACCTACATTACTGAGAAGTCAGGTACAAACCTCAGTGGTGTAGGCAGCTGCTGGTCTACTATAGTTATTAATGGGTCCGGTGACAGGCTTGGTGCAGGACGAGTTTGGGTATGGGTCCTAAAACATGAATTTAAAGTATCATAACTCAGGACCGGTTTGAGTATGGGTCCTAAAACATAAAAGAATCATAAATCAGGACTGGTGGCATCTAAAACAAGATAGGTACGGACCTACATTAATATTGATTAAATAAATTAGGTACTTAATTAACCTCAGTGGTGTAGTCAGCTGGTTCTCTATGGGATCAGGTGATGGGCTTGGTGTTCGGACAAGAACTGGGTTTCTTGCTTGTCTCAGCATACTTGGAGTGTAGTTTGACCAGTCCTTCATGGAAAGATGATTACTTTTTATTTACATAAATAACTTTTGTAGCAGATCCTGAAACTCACAAATGTCGACTTGGGGCCTTAGGTTATGGTCTGGGGCCTTATTGTCTAAGAGCAAGAAGCGATCGCAATCACTTTGAAATGACAACTTTGTATGAAATTAAATGATATTGACGAGCGCCAATATCATTACATTTCATACAAAGTTGTCATTTCAAAGTGATTGCGATCACTTCTTGCTCTTAAGACAATAAGGCCCCAGACCATCATGGACTGATGATTGACATTTTATTTACAAAGCAACTTTTCTAGCTAATGCAATGAAACTCACAAATGTGTCATCCGTTGTTGTTGTGTCCATTAACTGCTGCGACATTAACTCACTGCCTGATTCATCTGAAATAACAGTTACATTTGGTTGGTTATTAAATACATCTACCCCAGTAAACCAGCTGAATCCAGATCTTATCCAGAATAAAACTCACCTAGGACATGAGTGCCATCACTGTCGAAGGGATTAACATATCCTGTAATTCTTGATTTTATCAAACTGAGGACACGTTCTGCAACTGGATCGTCATCAAATTTTTTTGGTGGTCCCCCTCCTAAAACATGTTGGAAGGGTACTTATAATAAATTTAATTCATTACTCATATACCTACCTAGGTAGAAAGTAGGCACTTACCTGTTCCCATGAAATGTTGATTCTTTTGAGTCTGTTGTTGTTTAACTCTTTTCTTTAAGTTTTCCCAGCACATTTTTAGTGTGGACGAATCCCTTGCGTGAATACTGGAATTAGCATTAAACTTTATCGCAATTTTTGTCCACTCTTCGTTCTTCGACCGGATGGTCGTGGCGTCGGATTTTTTATTTTCCACTATATGATAGTGTTCCTCCACCAGATCTATTATTGCATGTTTTTCACTCGTTGTGAATACTGGTTCCCTCTTACGTTTTAACATTATAAATTCCAGAGCCGTTCGAAAATAATCACACACAAAACACACAAGCAACAAAGTTGAAGAAAAGAAAGTCAATTTATTGAAATTTGTTCAAATTTAGCCGCCTTTACTCATCCAAGGTTCCCGCGCTTTTTTCGAAAAGAAAGTTTTCAAATTACACAGAATAACAGGAAAAAATAACCACAGAATCTCGACATTTTTGACAGCTGCGTTTCAAAATTAAAAAAAAAAATTGTGTTACCAGCCACAAATCTAAGCGTTTTTTGTCTAATCTGTGACGTGAACTAGATTTCGTGAACCCTTATGAAAAGTTACCGGAGAAATCGGATGGACAGTAATCTATTTTTTAAACTTCGTTCAAGCATGATCCAGATTATGAAATCCAGTTTTGCACAGCTAATGGAGAAAACGGGCCTTAGCACCTTATTTTGATATTTGGTTTGTACATAAAAAAAAACTTTTGGTTGCGGTGGTAGCCTGGGTAGAACATTGGACTCGGAAGCGGGAGACCCAGGGTCGATTACCAGTGCGGGCATGTACCTATGACTTTTCTTTCTAAGTTATGTACGTTTGTGAAGTTATAGTAGCAATACCACTCGCTAACGGTGAAGGAAAACATCGTGAGGAAACCTGGGTGTCTGAGCTATTCGCATACCTCAGCGCTTGAAATCGCCAATCCGCGGTGGGCACGCGTGGTGATTAAGCCCATACTCTCTCTCTCTCTCTGAGAGAAGGCCTGTGTCCTACAGTGGGATGTATATAGGCTGCTTATGATGTGCAATTAAACATGTTTCTCTTTATCTTTAAATGTGAGTTTATGTTGGTATATTTCCATTCTCACGTGTAAATTTGAACCTATGAAGCAATTGCTCAGTCTCTATTGATGAATTAAGCCACAAAAAACAACTGATAAGCACAATGACAGTATTGTTTTAGGCAGATATGGATCGAGCGGCGACCTCGATCGCAGGATGGCTGCGGCCAACTTTCATTCAGTTAAAAGGTCAAATGCATTTGGGCGTGATTGGTGAACGATGGAACTTGGACTTTTTGGTTGGCCCACATAGGCAATTAAATCATGACTGAGCTAGGATCCCTCCATTAGCGGGTTGCAATGAAACTGCGGACTTCTTGAAAACTAGACTTAACTAAACTAACGACACTTTTTATTTGTTATTGCATTGAAGTGGACTAATATTTTGGATTGAGAAAATGTTAATTACGTTAATGTGGTCGATTTTAAACTTTTTTCCGCGACGCTACTTTTTAACCGACTTCAAAAAAGGAGGAGGTTATCAATTCGACGTATGTTCCTCCATACCTCCGTCAAATCTTAACCGATTTCGACAATTCTTTTTTTGTTCGAACAGGTATAACGTCCCATTGGTCCCATTTTAATTTGGTGAAGATCTGATAGAGACTTTCAGAGATGGAGAACTTAACTATTCAATGGACAGTAGTAAATAAGCCCTAATGGGGCCCATCCTTTAGTAATATCCGTATGTTTCATAAAATAGCGTAAAAGTAGTCCTAAGTTAATTTGGTGATGTTCTGGTGAAGACTTTCGGAGATGGAAATTTAGAACATCAAATTTAAAAGTAACGAATTAATTAGGGTAAATTATGGTTATAAGGGACTTATTTATTTTTCTCCCACTCCCCCACTAAAAATTGAAAAAAAAACCGACTTCGAAAAACTACAGCACTAAAAAGTTAGAAATAATTTAAATAATTAGAAGTATTTATACATGTAGGTATTGTAGAAGTATAATTTGTAGTCGGTGCCCAGTTTCAAGACCAGCACATATATTTTGGGCACCGGCTCCAAATTATACTTCTACAATACCTTCATGTATAAATACTTCTAATTATTTAAATTATTTCTAACTTTTTAGTGCTGTAGTGTTTCGAAGTCAGTTTTAATTTTTAATTTAAAAATTTTATTTAACCTGCTGTATTAAGTGGAAACCCTGCAAGGGTGGGCTTGTTATGAAATAAACAATAATAATAATAAAAATAGCCCTATTTACAAGGATTATCTTCAGAATATCGAAAAAGGCCGCGAGTTTCAGGATTATAAAAAGGCCAAGGTTTTACTGAACTAACAACTTCATCAAAGTAATTTTCAATGGATTTTGTGCGAAGTTTTCCTTTTATAAGTTGGTCGCCTATTACTCGTTAACTTGTAAAGCATACTTAGCCGTGATAGTTTTCCTTTTAAGTTCATTATAATTATGTGCTACAGCCATGTATTTTTTCACGTTTCTAGAATCAACCGTTTAACCGGGAGAGGAGGGGATGCCCAACTCTGACCAAAATTTGCGTTTTATACCTTAATATTTCGCTCGGTGGGCGGGTCCGACTCGAACTTGTCCGGCTTTTTTAAATAAATCGCGATGCTCATACAAAGTATATAATATAGAGCGCGATCGCGATTGGACCCGTTTAACATATAAGTATACAGTAGTTATATAATAGCAGATCACTTTAGCGTCCTAAACATTATCAGTCGTTGCATGCACGCACGCCGGTTTCGGGTACTTTTTATCTTGCCCTTTACTAATACATCCCCTACTTGGTCGAGGTATGTCCGCGTGGGACGTCCCTTACCGGCCCTTCCACCCACATTCGCTCGAATATTTGTTTCGTCCTCTCCGCATGTCCAAACCAACGCAACATTATTTTCTCAATTCTAGTCACTCACTACATCCTCTTTCAGTCTACAACTGTCTCTTATCAAACTATTGCGTATCCTGTCATTCAAAGTACCTAACACCTGATAAGATAAAAACGTATTTATTCAAACAACCACAATTTGAAGGGTACAGATGAGAATGTTAAAATATATAAGTAGTGGTAGCACATATAGAATAAAGAGCATTGGACAGTTTCTCAGTTTGCGTTGTCTCAAACAACTTGTTCAAAGCAACAAGAACAATGCGCATAGATTGCCGTGTCGATCGCACCAGGTGCAGCCAAGGCCGTGTTTTGCAAAAGGTACGCCCATCGTCTATGGAAAACATAACAATATTTTAATTAAGTACACCTTATGTTTTGACGCAAGACTGTTCATGATGTGCAAAGGGATTCGATGTTCATTGTTGACATTGTAGTTACCTATTCGATTTTAGGAACAATAGTTGAAAGGCAAACAAATAGTTTTATTTCATTATCAATACACAGAGTTGCCTGTTACAAGCTGTCAGGTCAGAGTGAATAAAAAAAAACAATTATGTACCAAACCAAAAAAATACAGACGTCAACAGGTTAATTTACAAGAAACCAGGTTTTAGAATACTGGCCACTCAAAAATAACAGACGCTCAAAAGGCACCTTAATATAAAAGGAACAAAACAACATTCCAATTTCAAATCCCCGTTTCCAATCCGAACCCAGCAGCAACACTAAGGTTTTATTGGAAAACTAGTGGCCAGCCGTGGTTTTGTTCCATAGACTAAATAGAGATGGTTTTGTTCGCATTGACTGGATTTTCTCTTTAGGTATTAACGAAGCAGAAAGAAAGGTTCGAATAGACATTGAGATACTTAATAAAGAGGTAATGTACGCCGATCGAAGCGTTTGCAATAAAGTAAGGTAAGGACTTACTTATACATTATTGCACTGCATACATGATTATTTTAATATTATTAAGCAATAAGAATTGGAACTGCAATTTCATTATTTTAGTACGGATAGAGACAGGGACTTTTATTGGAATATGGACCGCACGCAGCATTCAGTGCACGTCGCCACTCAAATCTGTGGCCAGCGCATTTCGGAACGCGCCCCGGTGGTGGCGTTCTTTTTTTAATACATTCGAATTTTGAACTCTGCAATGCTCGTCTTGGCAACAAATATTTATTGGCTGAACGTGCATGTTGTGGTTGATGTGTGGTTGCCTTTTGGGGAGGAATAAAAAACATAAAGTATCCGTCAAAATCTCAGAACATAAAAAGAAGGTCAAAATATTGGCTGAATAGATCTAATTTAAATAAAAACTTTGTTTAGCCGCGTTTTTACGACCTTAGTACGCTTGGACAGAGTGGCCTATTATAACTACACGGAAGCTGCTCGTATAGAATTCGCCGGCGATCTTTGTACAAAATTTACTGTTTTCATCAGATTGTAGTATTCGAGTGGCCATTTTAGCTCACCCGGTCCGAGTGCAATAAGATCGTGAAAGACTTCAAACAACATTTTCTACCGTTCAAATGTCAGATTTTGACTATGAATGTACTGGAAAGTCGCGACTTGACATTTAAGCGTGACAAATAGCGCGGAGGGTAGTTGTTGTTTTAGGCTGTTACCGTTTGCTGCATTCTCTAAATAAACACCTACCTTAACAACGAAACAACAATGTTTAGTATGTTTAAAAACTAAATATAATTATTGGTAATTAGGATGTAAGTAATAGTGTAACAGTGTGAACATTTTAACCTGGCAATAAACGATTTGATTTGATTTGATTTGAAATAACGCGACTCACGCTCTAAAATATCCCATTTTTTTTTTAAGTTCGTGATTAAAAATAATTGAAAATGTTTTGAATGACCAAGCGGTTGCCCGGTCACCATCGCACTGGGGATCCTAGTGTGGGACCAAGACAGGTGATTGTATTGTGTGGAAGTTATATATTCATTGTATTTGGCACGGCCTATAAAGGATTGATTTCTAGAAAGGATAGCGCTAAGCAGGTATGAGTAATCGAGTGCTAGTTGAGGAAAAAACGTCTTCACGAATGACTCAAATATTACTGCGCTTTGTCGGTAAGCAAACCATACGGTTTGCGGTTAGTGGAGGTACATTTTACATTGTTATTCCACAAATGCGTGAAGAGTGCTTGACTCAAGCACTTTCGAAATAAAGTCTTCTCTTGACTCAGAGTCCTTTTTAAAATTCAAACTGAGTAAAAATAAACACGAGCTTCGTAGAATTATATTGCGGCTCCCTTTTTAGTTAAAAGCTTTACAAGAAAATACCGTAAGTAAGTAGGCATGACACAAATACGTAAATAAAAGTAAGTCTTATTTATAAGAACACGATTCCTTAAAACACTCCTCAGAGGCAGTTTAAATAGTCTGTGGCAAAGCGAAAGACGTTACCAGAGATCTATTTAAACTGCCGCTGAGTAGTGTTTTTAGAGGAATCGTGCTCCTACAAATAAGACCGTAAGTCTTGAAGAATATACTCGACAGCTGGTCCAACTTTGCAAAATCGCCGGTGATGTAACTATGTTTGATTACCAATGAAGAGGTCGTGGGTTCGATTCCCGCTGGGGGCTTTTCTTTGTGTGTGCAGGTTGTTTAAAATGTACTTGTTGATGTGTTGTGTGAAGTTATTAGGGGTTATCGTGCTTCCGCTGTGGTTGGAATCCGCGAAGGGCGTGATTAAGCCCTTACCCCCCTGAGAGACGACGACCCTGGACCAGTGCGGATTTGTGGACAAAAATTACACAAATTCCCACTGGTGGGGATTTACAGTCGGGATTACCAGGATAACTCGTTATTTGTTAATATTATATTAATAAATACACTCTTAGAAGGCATGCGGGTGAAGTAAAGTTCGACATGCAGGCGACTATACTTAACATTTTCAGGGAGAGTTTAACTCCTCTGTGTTGTGTTTTTCAATCCAATCACATTGATTTCACGATGCCAACTCGCAATATTTTAATAGCCCCTGCATCAAGAGACTTAAGGCGGAAACAGATTATTGAAACGCGACGCGACCCGACCCAACGCGACGCGTGTTGAGTCAAATCTTACTATTTGCTATGATCAGAATCACATTAGGAACATCCGACGCAACGCAACTATTCGTACAAGTTAGGTCATCGCGTCGGGTCACGTCGGGTGGAGTGTTATTAGTGTGTTGGAACCTTTATCTTCACTCACTAGATCTCTTTACACTTTATTTCTTCAGTTGGTACCTTAAAGGGACTTTATTATACTTGGTTTATTTACGACGCGACTCGACTACACTTGAGAAATGGCTGCATAAAGCTCATGGGTGCGATGATAAAATGTTTATTTTACACACGAGCGGTTTTATTGGCTCCAACTGGTAATAATCCAGCATTCTCTGTAGTCCCATACTTGTTCTAGACTTATATTTTTAACCGACTTCAAGAAAGGCTCTGTAAAATCTTAACCGATTTAATTATAAATTTAATTAATTAAATTAAATTTAATTATAGTGCAATCGGTTTTTCTCAGTACCTAAGACGGGTCAGTTAGGCTTTTGCTCTAAAAATGTAACAATAACAAAAGTAATCGACAGGTCATATTTACGTTAATTATTTCTGCGTTTTACATAAGTAGATACACCTACATAAACTCACGCCCGTATCCAGGAAGGGTAGGCAGAAACAAGGGTTTGCCACTTGCCACGAACCCGACAAATATCTCTTTCGCTGCGTCAACTTTCATTAGTCGCATGCGCGCACGCCGGTTTCTTTTTTCCGTGTTTTAATTTTAAGTGGTTTTAAGGCCGTTTTTTGTTTATGAATCATCCAGCTAGTCTCTTGCTAGAGTACTATCTAGTATAGATAAAAAGATAGATACCTAGAATATTCTTTACATAGATATTGTTTATTGTACATGGATTCGATATTTGAATCCCTGCATGTACCAATGACTTTGTTTTCTTAATTTACGCACATTTGTGAAGTTGTAGTAGCAATACCACTCGCTAACGGTGAATGAAAACATCGTGAGGAAACCTGAGTGTCTGATGTGTTCATATACCTCGGCGCTTTAAATTGCCAATCCGCGGTTGCCACCCGTGGCAATTAAACTATTTAAAAAAGTACGTACGCCAAGAAATTACATCAACACATTTACATGCGTATACGCAACGAAAGTACAATTAGGGGTCTAAAATAAAATGTCAAATTAGAAGCAGTTGCCATTTTCCTAAAGAGGCGAGCTTATTAGACAGAATCTCTTTTAGGCCCCTCGCACACAGCGACTTTTTGTAGCGATGCTGTCGCGCGTATCGTAAACTTGCAACAGCATCGCTTTAGTCGCATTTGCAACGCGCTGCTGCAACATCGCGACTGTATCGATGCAAACGCGCGAGCGTATCGGAAGACATCGGGAGAAGAACGGACGAAGGGTGGCGCATGCGTAGTGCAACACAGAGAGATCGAGAGTGCTGTTGTCCATCGGTCCAACGGAGTCCATCTTGCAACTGTAGCGATCGCAGGCATTTTGGTTCCGTTACTGAATCGCATTTGCATCGCGACAGAAGCGCGACGGTACCGCGTTTGCATCGCGACTGAATCGTGTTTACGGTTGGCGAGGGCGCAAAACTTGCGCCCGCATCGCGACTGTATCGATGCGAACGCGCGCTACAAAAAGTCGCCGTGGGCGAGGGCCCTTAAACAACCGCACAATGTTATCGCCATAGACTTGGTCAGTCGACTATCCAACGCTACATTTTCGCACAGCCTCAAAAACAGAAAATTACGATGACCATAAAAATTGCGCGTCGATTATTAGCGTATTCATTCGAAATGTAACAAAAACTTTCAGTATTCCGCTCATGGCGCGTTTAGACCTAGCGAGCGAACGCTATCCTTATATCCCGACCGTAAACTTCTCTCTCTTTCATTTGTGAACTTGTAGTAGCATTACCACTCGCTAAGGGTGAAGGAAAACATCGTGAGGAAACTTGAGTGGTGTCTGAGGTGTTCACATACTCCATCTCTTGTGCCCTGCAGTGGGACGTATTAGGCTACATAAAAGAAACTCTCTCCGGCTCTCTAAAATCAGAAATGTATTTCAGCGTAAATAATAGGGGTTAAAGTATGAAATTGCCGTTTTATTGCAATAGGTTCTTTGAATTGACATAGAATCTTCATGGTTTGAGGTTTTCGAATGAAACTTTTTTCAAATGGTTTCTATGATGTACTTTTTTTAAAAAATGTGAAACATTTGAATATCGACTTTCAATTGTTTTTGTTATTCAATTTAGACAAGAAAGATGGATACTGCGAAAATTCGAGTGATTTTTTAATACGAGTTCCGACGCGGAACTAACGCGGCAGAAACAGCCCGCAATATCAATGCTGCGTTTGGAGAGGGGTCTACTAATGAACGCACCGTACGATTTTGGTTTAAACGTTTTCGTGATGGAAATTTCGACTTAAAGAACGAGCCACGAGGAAGACCGCCCACACAGGTGAATAACGATGAATTAAGAAAGATAGTGGAAGCCGACCCTAGTCAAACTACCCAGGAATTAGCGGCATGGTTTAACGTTACCTTAACCACAATATTGACTCACTTGCGTCAAATCAATAAAATAAAAAAATACGAAAAATGGGTGCCTCATAATCACTCGAATTTTCCCAGTATCCATCTTTCTTGTCTAAATTGAATAACAAAAACCATTGAAAGTCGATATTCAAATGTTTCACAATTTTTAAAAAAAGAACATCATAGAAACCATTTGAAAAAAGTTTCATTCGAAAACCTCAAACCATGAAGATTCTATGTCAATTCAAAGAACCTATTGCAATAAAACGGCAATTTCATACTTTAACCCCTAATAATTTACATTATATTTTTTAATAAAAACTTACAAGAAGAATTTAATTGTTTATTTTTTCATTTTACAATTTTCCGACGTTTCAGTACGTTTGTAAGTCCCGCGGTCTCGGTAGACTGCAAAAATTACAAAGAAAATATTAAATTACGTTCCAAAATTATTTTGCCAAATTTTTTAAATATAAATTGGCAAAACAATTATTTTATATAAACTCAAAAATATTGATTATATTTCTTGAATGATATCTTAGGTATAGCGCTCAACTGTGATAGTTTTGTCATTATACCAATAATCTAAAAGTTTGTGTGTTTATTACGCTATCATGCATAAACAGATAAACTAATTTTGTACACTGAAAGACCATGACTACTTGGAAAAGTTATGGCACGGTAAGAGTCTCGGTGGCAGCTAAAGTTGGAATAGGCAAGTTAGCTTCGCTAACTTGAGCTCGACAGCTAGATTTGCTGATTTTAAATATTTATTTTAAGATTACGTAACATACGAACGTAAACTCACACGGTGAATTAATTTTTTTTTTTCGTTTTGGTTTATTAATATTATTTAAAATCTATAATATGCGTCCTCTGTAATGAGAATGTACTTGTTGGACATCAAGAGCATCTGGATATAGTTTAAATAAAAAGATTTCTGCCACATGATATTCTCATTCAATGAGTCAGAGTTACAAAAATATCAAATGAATTTGTAAAATATTAATGTACGAAATCTTGTCTTTTTAGTCGTTACATAAAAGAAAAAATCAAAGCTTTGTGGAAGTGTAGTAGAATGTTCTATGATTTTATTAATTTACAAAAAAATTGCTCTGTAGGTATAAACTTGCTCTGACAGATTCTTAGCATTATGTTAAAGAGTAACCGGTGGGTAGTTAGCGCAGACATTTAGCGAGTGCATGCGAAAACAGTCATTATTGTGTTGGGAAAGGGCCTTCTGAGACCACAAGTTTTGTGTGCACTCAAGGTAAAAACTTAACAATGCACGGATAGTTATTTTTACACGTTAGAGCACCATAAATCTCTTTTTAAATGTTTAAGTTGGAATAAGTAAAGTTAGTACAGTCGACAGCACATCAACCTTTACTCGCGTGCACTCTACTCAGTTGTGTTACGGGCGACTTTGCAACAAACACAGGTCAATTGTTAGAGGATTGACATCTGATGAATCGCATCGCCAAAAATGTAAATTGTGCCATCCATACAACAGAACTTTGGCCTGAAATTGATTAATGAGGTTATTATTATTATTATTATTATTTATTTAACACTTTTCTTGCACTTAACCTAATGTACAATACGGCGAACTTAATGTCATAAGCATTTTTTACCAGTCAACCGCTTCATGAGGTTCTTTCTAAAGCTTCGGTCACACACAGCGACTAATCGCTGCGAGTGCCTACTCGCCGCGAGCATTCGCTGTGTGTGACAGGCTATTCGCTGCGATTAGATTCACTCGCCGCGAGTTGAAGTCGCCACGACTGGAATTGAGCATGTTCAATTTCACTCGCTGCGAATACGCGCTGATAGTCGAAATTCTCTTATCGAACTCGCTGTGTCTGACAGGCGGGCAGCGAATTGTCGCTGCGGCTATTATTCGCGGCGACTGCACTCGCAGCGGTTAGTCGCTGTGTGTGACCGAAGTTTTAGGCTCGCAAAGGATTAGCATTTGACATGGCCCATCCGCTGTAGGCACCAAACATGAAATTAAATGATTTTTTTTAAGTTAAAATTGTCAATTTTATTTTATTGTTCAATATTTATTTACAGTCATAAATTAATAGTATTCACTATCATTAAAACTAACTAAAAATAGAAAACTGCGCCCAGATCGCCGCCTCTGGGAAGGGTACCCAGTATGCTGGCTACGTTACCTCGTTGGATAGCGAGACTTATTAGCCAGCCCTGGGGTCCCTAGTCGTGTCAATGAAATATTTTAATTCGGAAATACACAAAACATCCGTGTGGCGCCGGATTAAGAATAGCGTAATTCCATTTCCTCCCGTGGATGTCGTAGAAGGCGACTAAGGTAATCAATTACCAGGGGACGGGCAGCAGCGTCTTCCCGAGATTCCAACCGCATACTGCGATCGCCAACCCGCCTGCCAAGCGTGGCGCTTATGGCAAAACCCCTCATGGTTATGAAAACCATGAGGGAGGCCTATGTCCTGCAGTGGGCGTCGAGTGGCTGATGATGATGATGATGATGAGTCTACTAACCAATCGCATTCCAATGGTAAACCCGTGCAACTTAACTCTAACTTAACTTGATTGATTGATTGCCTCGGTGGTAGCGCATCGTTCTTGCCCTCAGATCATAGTGATTGCCTAACATGCTGGTCGTGGGATCGAATCCCGGCAATATCTGGCATGTAAGTACTTGGATTTTCCAAGCTACGTACATTTGTGGATTCGCAGTCTGCTACCACTCGCTAACTGTGAAGTAAAACATCGTGAGGAAACCTTAGTGTCTGAGGTGATCACATACCTCAGCGCTTGAAATCGCCAATCCACCAATTGCTGGTAAGCTCGATGTTTTCGGGTAGTTTTCCCTCGCCGACATAAGTCCGCCTGGGGCGTCCTTTACTGGCTTCCGTCCACATTCGCTTCAAATTCGTGTACCCAAAACACACATACATACATAAGCAGCCTATATGCGGCCCACTGTAAGGCACAGGCCTTCTCTCAGGGAGAGTATGGGCTTAATCAGAACGCGTGCCCATCGCGGATTGCCGATTTCAAGCGCTGAGGTATGTGAATAGCTCAGACACTCAGGTTTCCTCACGATGTTTTCCTTCACAGTTGGCGAGTGGTATTACTACTATAAATTCACAAATGTACATATCTTAGAAAAGAAAGTCATAGGTACAGGCCCGCACTGGGCATCGAACCTGGGTCTCTCGCTCCCGTGTCCAATGTTCTACCCACTAGGCTAACACCGCTGTTAACACCCACCCAAAACATAAGCTACTGAAAAACACGAAACTCCACCCCGCCATTGTTAGCTTAGGCTATGTATACACTAGCGCTTTTTCCATCGTAACAGCAATTAATTAAACTTTCGAGGGGCGACCGTGCCTTATCTCCGGGGTGACAGTGTGGGCGCGGCCTTACATGTGTCGGGGATAGAATAATGGGACATAACAGGAAGTTATAAAAGGACTGTTGGTAGGAAAATGTTTTTATTCATAATTCGATCATATACTAAGGCATGCTTGCACGATTTTCTTAATTGTGACTTAAGTAGCATTGAACTAAAATTTACTAATCTGCCTCAGATCGTCGGTACAGCGACCTTGTGGGCGGACCTTGTACCCCTTCAACTATTCTCGACTACGTTCTTCGGCAGATGTAACCAGCCCGCTGCCACTTCAAATTCAAATTTCAAATTCAAAAATGTTTTTAATAAATTTTAAATAAAAAGTGTAATGTTCTGGTGAAGTCTTTCGGAAATGGAAATTGAGAACTTCAAATTTTAAAGCAACTAACTAATTAGGGTAAATTATGGTTATTATAAGGGACTTCTTTATTTTTCTCCCGCTCCCCGACTAAGAATTGAAAAATAAAAAATGTTAAATAAAAAATAAAAACCGACTTCAAAACATTACAGCACTAAAGAGTTAGAAATAATTTAAAAGCAAAATAAAGAAGTCCCTTATAACCATAACTTAACCTACTTCATTCGTTGCTTTAAAATTTTGAAGTTCTCAATTTCCATTTCCGAAAGTCTTCACCAGAACAGCACCAAATTACCTTGGGGCTACTTTTAAGCTATTTTATGAAACATACGTATATCACTAAAGGATGGGCACCATTAGGCTTATTTCATTAGGTGTCCATTGAAGAGTTCCGTTCTCCATCTTTGAAAGTCTTCATCAGCTCTTCACCAAATTAAAATGGGACCAATTGGACGTTATAATTGGACCGTGTTAAGCAGACACATTCCAACCCATAATACGTAACTTGTGTGAAAAACGTTTTTTTATGTATTAGATTGCTTTATATTTGTAATCACTATACTAGTTACACGTCTGAAAAAAAAGGATAAAAAACGGTGTTATGTTAATTTGGAAACATTGGCAATCGTTTTTCTCGAAAGTTTCTTACTGTGGGTTGGAATGTTTCTGCGTAATAGTGTCCAATTGTCGAAATCGGTTAAGATTTGACGGAGTTATGCGAGAACATAGCCAAGAAAAAAGAACATACGCGTCGAATTGATAACCTCCTCCTTTTTTGAAGTCGGTTAAAAATTGCACAGAAACTGCGACTTAATGAACGTTACCAGTTAAACTAGGTGTCCATATCCATATTCAACTTGCTAATCTTCGTACAAAACTCCGGGATACAATGTGAATTTAAAATAACTGAAGAATGCTTAATGCTTAAGCTAATAAAGCACAGTCGTTTTATGAGCAACTTTGAATCTTTCTATAGCACGCTTGCACTAAAAACGTTGGTAGCGGAGCGGTACAACGCCGGCTTCTCATTCGAGAGGTCATGGGTTCGAATCATAAGTTACGTTTGTGAAGTTACAGTAGCAATACCACTCGCTTACAGTGAAGGAAAACATCGTGCGTGAGACAACCTGAGTGTCTGAGGTGTTCACATACTTCACCGCTTGAAATACCGCGTGTATAGCTCGCATAGTAATATTCAAAAACGAATTCGAATGTGATTCAAAATCGATTGAGTTATCAAATCGACGCGTCCGCCAAATCCCGAAACTGAATCGAGTCCGGCCGTGGGGCAGCGCAAACGAAATTATTTTAACAACCAATATATTGGACAGTTACCAGTTACGAGGGAACAAACCAGGTTTTTTTTAAACACTTTTTGTGAGCTTCATTTTATTTTATTTTGCGTTGTTTCAGCGCTGTGAATGGACGCGGCGTTTATTCAATGATAACTGTTTTTACGAAAAAAAAAAAAATGCTTTGTCTTTCAAATTTAGACCTTGATCGGATTTCGTATAGACGACAGATTTGGTACGAAAACGTTGGTCAGATAACCTAACAGGAACTTATCTAGCGGGCATGTAAAAAGCACGGGCCTTCCCTCACAGAAAGAGTACCGGGTATCTATCAAGCACGGGCCTTGTCACACAAAGAGAGAGAGAGAGAGTACGGACTTAAGGCTGGGATCTCCGACATTACCCCTACATCAAGTATTTTAAAATACATTTTGCTCTGCAATGGTTAGTATTAAAAATCTGAAAATTATATATATAATATATTACTTTTCGATGTCCTATCAGGGCCGTCGGTTATTATTTTGATTTTTTGAATTTTATAGCATCAAAAAAAATTGCCAACATGAGTCGAAATTATCACTGAATACGGATTTATTTAAACCGTTCTGAGTTTTGGATAATAAATAATATCACTGAATGTGTTAGTGAAGTCGTTCGTCAAATTTCTATTTATAGGATTTGTATTTCTGTAATCTCAAAAATGCCTACTTTTCTCCAACTATTAGCTTGCGCAGCGCAATAAGTCCCATACAAAGCCGTGCGCTCGCTGCGTGCGTGCGTGCGTGCGTGCGTGCGTGCCTGCGTGTGTGCGTGCGTGTGTGTGTGTGTGTGTGGTAGGTGGGTGAAATATATTGGAAGAATAAAAGATGGCGTGCGCGCATGCAACGACTAACGAATGTTGAGGAAGCGAAAGTGATCTGTCAGGATCGTGGCAAGTGGCAGTCCCTGGTCTCTTCCTACCCCTATGGGATACAGGCGTGAGTTTATGTATGTATGTATGTATGTAATAAAATGTAATAATAAGTGTCCTTATACAGTTACTGTTTCATGTACAAATGCTAATGGCGAATAGGTACGGCGTATACGTATTGTCAAACTGAAACGTCGTCACGGCGGGTTTTTTCATTTCAATTCATTGTAAATTTTTCGAAATATACATGTTTTTAATAAATTATAATGAGATCAAAACACGACCCAGGCACAGTTTATAAAATGTACTGTTAATTAAAGAAAAGGACAGGTCAATGGCGTTTGTTCATGGAATACTGCCGTATCTATTGTGTGAGCGAGAGACAAACACTCACACAGTATCTGTCTCTTTAATTATCCGTGCTATCTTCTGTCAACTGTATTTAGATACTTACGTGTAACCCAAAACCAACCTAAGGACGTATCCAGGTAAGCTCATTTTCGAGTCACTCACACCCTCAGTCGACATACGAACTCGTGTGCCCAAAAGTTACACAGGAAACGGGAAGTATTATTCAAATTATTACGCAAACCTGGCATTTGCGAAGCCACCCAGCGGACAACAATCGCAGGTGAGTTTGCGGGGACCGCTGACAGGCAAGGCGTCCGGTCCCCTTTCTACGCGCGGCGAAAACCGCATTGAAACTGACTTGAATCCGTGCTTGTAAATTGTGATATTAACGGCAACAATTGTATTTTTGGCACGAATGCTACATATTGTTAAAAGACTAATTATGAAATAGTTAAGAAATATCAGTGTAATTTCTTTTTTTATATACAATAAAGTGTTCTCTCTAAAGCATAAGCAGCCTATATACGTCCCACGTGTAGGGCACAGGCCTTCTCTGACGAAGAGAGTATGGGCTTAATCACCACGCATGCCCACCGCGGATTGGCGATTTCAAGCGCTGAGGTATTAATAGCTCAGACACTCAGGTTTCCTCACGATGTTTTTCTTCACAGTTAGCGAGTGGTATTGCTACTATAACTTCACAAATGTACATTACTTAGACAACAAAGTCATAGGTACATGCCCGCACTGGGAATCGAACCTGGGTCTCCCGCTTCCGAGTCCAATGTTCTACCCACTAGGCTATCACCGCATCCTTCTCTATATATCTCTCTATTATAGGTATTGAGTTGCATTGCGTTGCATTGGATTGCATTGTATTAATAAATGCTGAAGAAGGAGATACCTAAAATCCTGTATAGGCTGTGTGTGGGGCATGCAGCGCGTAATGCCCGCGCCGACAAACGTATAGACAACTCCGCGGGCCTTAAACTTCAGCAAATGGACGATGAAGCGGCATGACGGCGAAGTTGGTCCGCTGTTTCGGTATAATTTACTGTGTACGTGTGCCTTTGTTTGCTCAGTACGAGCTGGATTACTTATTTGGCACGAGTATTAGGAAAGACTCGCGCCTCACGTGCGGGAGGTTGTGGGTTCGAACCCCGGCATGTACAAAAAACAATGCATCTATTGCAAGACCCTTCCAGGCACCCCCTCTGGGTACGGAACCCAAAAAACACAACAAATACAGTAGAAACAAAATACAAACGGCCTTATTTAAAAAAAGACACGATTTATCCAGCTAAAGCACTCCTAAGAGGCAGTTTATTTAATCTGTGGTTGCGACTTTTCCTTGTAAAATCTCCACCACGGACTATTTTAATCGGCGTTTTAAGGAGTCGTGTTTTTTATAAGACCGCCTATGTTGAATGTTAA
The DNA here is from genome assembly GCA_947310995.1 of Yponomeuta cagnagella. Lineage (NCBI taxonomy): Eukaryota > Metazoa > Arthropoda > Insecta > Lepidoptera > Yponomeutidae > Yponomeuta > Yponomeuta cagnagella. The sequence goes on along the minus strand of OX371292.1, from coordinate 3,566,018 downwards.
TTAAATGTTTCGTGTGCGATAAAGAATAATATAATGTTTGTGTTTTTCGTGGTACAATAAAGAATATTCTTATCTTATCTGGATTTCTTGTGGCTGAATGATGATGACATCTTATCTTAACTTTTAATAATAAATAAATACTTTCAGTCTTTTGTAGAAACTCGATTCCACTAACACACTCTTAAGATGGACTTACAGCCGGTTTATAACAGGAACTCCCGCCATAAACCGTCTTAAGATGATTTTAGTGTAATCAACTTTTTTTATAAATAAGACTGATAATATCCACAGTTCAGTTATACTAAGAATGCTGATGACGTTTCATATCAGCTAAAAAAATCCAATAAAATGCGAATCAAACGCAAAAGTAAGTAATGTTTTGCTTGGATCAGAATAAACGCAAAATACATAGCGACGGCGACGTGATGAAATGTTTTGGAAAACCTAACTACAATATGCGCCGCCTATCGAATATATGCCAGTAAAAGTATTCTGTCTTTCTTTGGGCACATCGCACGACGACCTGATAGCCTTGAATATAGTATCCTCATCAGCCATTTGACGCCCACTGCAAAACATAGGCCTCCCTCATGGTTTTCTTAACCTTGCCATAATCGCCACGCTGGGCAGGCGGGTTGGTCGCAGTTGGCGGTAATGTATTTCCTTAATCGCCTTCTACGACATCCATGGAAGGGAATGGAGTGACGCTATTCTTAATCCGGCGCCATACGGACCACGGTTGAATATAGTATAATGGCGGACAAAGTGGACGGGAAGGGAGCTCGAGGCAGACCAGCCGCTAAATGGAGTGAGACCAGATCACCAAGGAAACAAAACTCAAGTTTCCCCAGGCGGTCCACACAGCGAACGACAGGTCCATATAGAGACCATTCTACTCTCTCTATGCTTTAGAAAACCCACTTCAACTAGACGTTTACGATGATAATGGTTTTTCTAACCATAAGGGATTTTGCCATAATCGCCACGCTTGGCAGGCGCGTTGGCGATCGCAGTAGGCAGTTGGAATTTCGGGAAGACGCTGCTGCCCGTCACCTGATAATGTATAATATTTCCTTAGTCGCCTTCTACGACATCCACGGAAGGAAATGGAGTGACGCTATTCTTAATCCGGCGCCACACGGATTTACGACTGTTGAGCATTAACAGACTACTAAGAAGGCGGGCGGGACCAACCTAAGGAGTTAGAAGTCGGGTTGTTTTCGGATTACCTAACAAATAATAAAAATTTAAAAATAATAAAAAATAAGGGGGGTCTCCAAACAACAAACGTGTTTTTTCGCAGTTTTTTTGTTTATGCTCTATCGTTACGAACGGTAATACGTACGGGCATCAAACTTGGGGTGATTGTGGGAATTATTTTGTATTCTAACGACAAATAATAAAAAACGGCCGAGTCCGAGCATGGAACCCTCGGTGCGCGAGTCCGACTCGCACTTGGTGGGTTTTTTTTTTGTTCAAATGCCTTTTTTTAATAATCAAAATCGGTGTTACTATCATAAACACAGTCCATGTTAATAGATAGATAGTCTTTATTGTATGTACATCACGAATTACATATTTTATTTTTATTTTATTTTATTTTATTTGGTGTACAAAACATATTGAGAATTAAACAAATAAAATATAGTATTGTTTAATTCAATTGGCGGCCTTATTACTAAAATAAATTGGTTCCAGGCAAACATTTTGTCAATTATTTCTTAAAGTAACCAGTCACCAGTATTTAACAGTATGTAGATATTTGTGGCACGAAAAACAATATACTTACTATATTTAGGTAGTTATAATATACCATAAACCATAAACAGTGCGAGCTTAGAAAAGACACATTTGACTTACTTGGAAAATTAAGTACCTAAGACAAAACTCTGCAGATAAGTGAAAAGTGGCAAACACTGGTCTCCGTCAGGTTCCCACAAGGTTTGCCACTTGCTACGATTCTGATAGGCCTCCTGTACTTCCATTAGAAAGCAAAACTCTCAGCGTAGACGGCGAGGTACAGGTACCCAGAATGATTTAAGGGCGGGCACTTCAGCGAAATGCCCTTAAGGGCAAGCCTGTCACATGTCTACGAGAGATCGGAGATAGGGCACGGTAGGTTCGGAAGAAACTTTAAGGCGCTTGCTTGTAAATTGAGATTAAGGTCGACTTGCGGACAGAGCAACTGGGCGCAGAAGCTAGCCTTAATACACAAACTATCTCTCTCTCTCTCACACACACACACACACACACACACACACACACACACACACACACACACACACACACACACACACACACATACACACACACGCACACACGCGCGCGCGCCCGCATACCTATCGAGTTTATGTACACATAGAGAGAGAGTACAACGAAGAGCTACAAAAAGAAGAGGAAGAAGAAGAAGAGACATTTATTATACCAACAAGATACATCACAGAAAGAAATTACGCAGATAAGTAACATAATAACACAACAATAGAAAAAAAAACTAAATACGCAACAGACAAAATTAATAAATAAAACAGGACCACAGATGTAGCCTGTGGTGTATCTAAGTTGCCACAAAAGGCAGCTGGTCCTCTGCCTTAAAAACCATCCCTATGAATACAGTTCCTTCAACTCGTAGCCCCGGCTGCCTGAGTGATCTTAAACGATCACGAAGGTTAAGCACCACAGGGCGCGTTCAGTGCATGGATGGGTCGCCGTCTATGCCTAACGCTAGTGGCATTTTTCCGAGCGGTTCCGTGCTTCGCAAGGCACGTTAAGCTGTTGGTGCCGGCTGCCGTCGATAGATGGCAGTCGTAAAGCCAAGTCAGAGGCCTTAGGGCGGCTTGACAACTTCTGACAGTAGACGAGCCACTAGTCTACAAGCCTCCACCAATCCGGACTTGGCCCCCGTGATGGAGTGTGGAGTATGGCCTAAGTATACCTTCCTCAGGGAAGAGACCCGTGCCCCTAGGTGGGGACATAATGGGTTGATGATGATGAACTACTTTGGAACAGAGCTTAGAGAACGAGGTGACCTAATAGAGACTTACAAAATCTTGAACAGTTACTATAACGTACCGGACCTTGCTAAAATGAATAAAACCAATTCAATTCCATTGAATTCCAATATTTGTATTCATTTAAAAAACAAAGTGTTTACTTCATCATCATCATCAACCCATAGCAGTCCACTGCAGGACATGGGTCTCTCCCTGTATGGGAAGATTTGCCGGCGGCAGGCGGAGATCGCAGTATTTGGTGGTCTGGTGGCACAGGTCAACGCTGCTGCCGTTCCCTGGTTTCCGTTTTTTAGTCGCCTCTTACGACACCCACGGGAAGAAATGGGGTGGGTCACTCTAGGCCGGAGCCCCACGGTCTAAATGTTTACTTAATGAACGTCAAAGTTGTTACTTACACAATTAACAGATTATGTGGAGAAGAAGCTAACAAAGAAACTCCGCATTTATTCTTTTGAAAACACGTTTTAACTTTCATTAATTAACATTTTCAATTGAAAAATTACTACTCATGAATGTGTTGAAAACTGGACACAATCGTTCTATAAATACTCTTTAATATTAATCTACCGTTTAATGCCGAATATCTTTGTCTTCGAAATAATGCTTGATGTTATAGTAAGCTTTTTTTGCACAGAGTGTGCTTAATAAATTTTGTAAACCGCGTCGGACGTAACTCTATAATAATCTTGAGGAATCTTGTTGCAGAACCTTACTCAGTGCCCTATAAGGATGTATTAACTTATGCAAATCTAAATCGTGGAAATGACAATTTATGTTTGTTTCTAGTATTAACATTATGATAGCTACCAATATTTTCGACGTCTTTGATATTTTTTCTAACGTACATGATGTTTTCATAAATGTATTCGCTTGCAACTTTGAAGATGTTAGTTTCTTTAAAGAAATATCTTAGCGAATTCCTACTGCCCAGCGTGTAAATAAATCGGACGGCTCTCTTCTGCAAGATGAAATTCCAATATGTATTGGTTCCAGTCGAATTGGTTGCCAACCTCCGATAGGAGACGGCACATAAAGAAGAAGAATACACACTTTACACAGGACATTATGACGTACTAGTAATGATGTTTGTTACCCGGCAATATTGCCAATATGCCCTGCTATGAAAGGAACAACAACAAAGGCGATGGCGCAATTTTTTTTAATAACTTTTCGCCTGGGCATATTCGCGATTTTTTTCTTTTTTAATTTATTGACTTACGTTGGTATCGCAGAGTTTTAAATTTTATAAATTATTCGCCAAACTGCGTGGTAGTTTGTTGGCGAATTAATCGCACAATTTTAATATTTTTTTAAAATAGTATTAGGTAACAATTACAGTCGAGTGCGGATCCCCCCCATACATGCTTACTCTGTATTGGGTCATATTACCAGTGACTATGCAACACAATGCAAAGGCCGATTCGCCGTCCACTTCACCTCACGTAAAACTTTTATCTGAAACATATTAGCAGCCACCCACCGGTTTGATGGTCGTTAATGAAACATTTTGTTTTTATAATGATAAATTTGTAGAATTTGAGCTCACAATTCTGAGTCAAACCTATCCAACAAGAACTTTTTCAGCTTAGACTTAAATACGGCTTTACTTTCACAGTCTTCTTCTAAGAAATCGATACTATTTAGGATTTTAGGAAAAAGGAACTTTCTCGTCCTCTTACCATAATATGTTTCTGGGTATCATAATCGCAACGCGTGCGCACCGTGGATTGGCTACGCACGGACCTAAGTCATAATGACGGCCTTCTGTAGTTAAGACAATGACAAGAGAAATGTTCTTGTCTACCGATCAGACTAAAAACATTAAAATGCTCTGCAATGGTAACGCCTCAAACAATCGGACGTTCACTTGTTGAAAAACCAAAAACCCGACTACTAAGTCTTAGGGGCCATTTAAGTATTACGTAAGCACGTTAGGTGGGTGGGGGGTCCTTGCCTTGCTTATGTTTGATGACATCGGGTGGGGTCTGCATGCTGATTACGTCAGCAGTAGGTATTTATTTTTCACTTTTTCGGTTCTTTTGTAATTTAGTAAATTTTGCTTTGATAATATGCAACCCTACTTTTCTATGCTCGAAACGCATTTTCAGTGATTCAATAAAAATAATGGATACGTTTAGGTACTAGCTTAAAACCGAGTAGAGGATTTGCCGCGCGCTATTCACTTTTCTAAATTTCCTCCGCCAATGTTTTGTTTCGTTTTGGTATGATTGAGCTTTGCTTACTTTTGCTGACGAGGGGGGGGAGGTAAATAATTGTAATAAATCTACTTACGTAATACTTGAACGGTCCCTCAAGCAAATTTAAACTTTTTGTAAGAATTCTTTCGGGATTTTTGCTTTCACAATTTTTTTATCAGAAGCTTTTTAGTGACTTTACTAACAATATGACGCTGACAAACGCCATTTTCTTTTCTCGTTACGTCGTGTGACGTTAATATAGCCAACGACACTCGCGTTAAATTCGATTCAGTCTAGCCTTTGCCCGGTCATAAATAAACATCATAAACCTTCGCCTGTAATATTAAGTTAAGAAATACATGTCCTTTGTCGTGTGTTCTCTATCTAACATACATATATACATAGGTACCCGCGAACAACATATCTCTTTCTCAGTCGGGTAAAAATCGGGTCCGCTCGAGGCTTGGCTCGCGGTCGTTAATCAGGCGTATTTTTGTCGCGTCCGTCCGTCCGTCTGTCTGTCACGACACATTGTGCAAGGCCATTAGTTACCTGGCGACGGGCAGGGTTGTCAAGAGCTGACCAATGGCAATATTGGTTTGTATGTAAGCGACTGGCAGGTAAATTGCGGATGTACGCCGAACGCCTCATTGAAGAAAAGAGTAATTTAGTTCATTTCTCTCAAAGAAGTAGTTCTTCTTAGTAGTTCATAGTTAACGTTTTGTTCCGGCTCTTATATCCATATAATTATTAGCTGACCATAATGAATTGACCATGATGCGTAATGCTTGATCTGATTAATGTCTTGTAGCGGTGGTAGCCTAGTGGGTCATTGGACTCGGAAACGAGAGACCCAGGTTCGATTTCCAGTGCGGGCATACCTATGACTTTTTTTCTAAGTTATGTACATTTGTGAAGTTATCTTAGCATTACCACTCACTAACTCACTAACGGTGGGCACGCGTGGTGATTAAGCCCATACTCTCTCTCTGGAGAAGGTATGTGCCCTACAGTGGGACGTATATAGGCTGCTTATGATTAATGTCTTGTTAAAAGTTTTACGTCATTCCGGGTATCCCGTTAGATAACTTGATGAAGAAGTAAGAGCAATTTTTAAATTAATAATTATGTTAATTTCAGTCCGAAGAATTCAAAGTCACAATCCGCGTCCCCCTCCAATGAGAACGTCTAAAAAGTTCAAAGTCCCAACCCACGTCCCCCTCCAATGAGAACGTCTAAAAAGTTCAAAGTCCCAACCCGCGTCCCCCTCCAATGAGAACGTCGAAAAAGTTCAGAGTCCCAACCCGCGTTGGGGGACGTCGTTGGCGGGGGGCAACGAGAAAAACCGACAAATTCTAAGTCCCACCCCTGTCCGCCGCCAACGAGAAAGTCTGAAAAATTCTAAGTCACAACCCCCTAAGGAGTCCCGAAATACATCGATCCGAAGTCAGACATTTAGTCAAGTTATTTGTCGGACATTACACCCAAACAGGTACTTTTTTTTTTACTTTATTTATCCACACGTTATAGTCCGACTCGCACTTGGCCGGTTTTTTTCAATTTACGAACATTCAAGGACGCGTTCTCGGTGCTGTAGTGTAGAGTAAACTTACTTTAAACTTATTTTACATACTTGCACATGTTTATCACTTAGTTACCATAAGCGGAAACTTATTAGCGGATTTTTAGTCTATGGTTACACTAAGTGTCTGTCCATTTATAATGTAAGCTGCAAGTTTCCCAAATAAATAATAAATAAAATCATTTATTGTTGCTGCAATCCTCTCCATCCAAAGGTTGTCTGGAAGAGATCGCTCTAAGCGATAACCGCCAATTGTATACCACTACTTAGATATAAGAAACGATTTGTAATATCTTTCACCTGGTTGTGCAATAAAGTGTTCTCTATCTATCTATCTATCTATCTATCTTATACATCAGTTAAGTCTCGTTTTTTTTTGTTACAATTTGTTATTATTTTGTTGTGTTATGAATAAATGTCCTTTATTAAATTATAATAAATAAATTAAAAAAAAATCCTGCAGTGTGTTTTTCGTGTGCAATAAATTACAATAATTGCTCTTCTTTTTTTTCTGGCTGTGCAATAAATTGTTCTCTATTTGTCTATCTATCTATCTATAAAGTATAGGCTAGGTACAATAATACGCCTGTAAATTCGTTGCCGACCCTAACTCAAACGCCACGGACATTCTTGAGATTTATCGTCTTCTTGGGAAATTATTGATCGGGATTAGAGTTAGATTCGGACTGACGGATTCGCCCGGAGATCTATTGGGCAGTTTGGGCGCCGTAAATTACCGTTCTAATTGTCCTGCCAAAGCTGTATTTGCAAACCGGTGTTTTAAAGTATGTCGACACCTCAGCCAGGGCTGCCTGGCAGACTGGCTGCCAGCGGCCACACAGAAGGGGCGTGGGGCGAGGGCGCGGAAAAGACGCGTCGTTAATCCGGTTCAATTTCATACAAAATGTACTGAAGGGACGGGACGAAGCCCACACAGAAGAGACGGGGCGAGGGCGCGGTTTCTATACCACGCGTCGCGTCTTTTCCGCGCCCCCGCCCCAAGTCGCTTCTGTGTGGCCGCTATCTTAGGGTTCCGTGGCACCCAATTTAGGAATAGCTGATATAGAGTTTTCGATAGATGATTGACTTACTGTTAGATTGTAAAACAAGATTGGTTGAAATGGAATCAATGTTAATTTACAACGTTAACTAAGTCGCAGTTGCTGCGCTACAATTCTATGACAATTCGAGGTACATTGCGTAGCAGAGTCCACAGAGTTAAAACCTCTTATAAATTCACAGTCCAACGTAAATGCATGTAGCTTTTATCTTACGCCAGCAGTGCCCGCGACTTCGATCGCGTACTCAGAAATCGTAAATTTATTTCAACTTAAAGAATTTACATTCTATTTCTTGAATGTCAATGTACTCATACAATGTTAGCCTTGGGGCCGTGTTTGTTGTGTAGTGGTAGTTGAATAAGCCTAAAATAATAATAATAACTGCCACACAACATAATCACTTGTCCTGGTCCCAAACTAGGATACCCTGTGCTATGGTAACCGGGCAAGGACATCACAAACATGGAAACACACCCAGACTGAGGCCATGTATGTGTTACAGCCAAAGTAATAAATCTGGATATTATATATATTGTCTAGTCATTATATATAATGTCTACTCAGTTTAGATAAAGTGATGTTTTATGCTAACGTTTTATTTTGGCAAGTGTTATACAGCAAATAATTGTTTGATTAAATTTATTTTTCGCATATTGTTTGTTAGGTCAGTACACATAAGCAAAAATAGGTTCGAAGTTTCAGGATCTTCGGGTGTTGGTTCTTTTTTTTTATATAAAAGCGAAAAAAATATTTCACTAAAAAACTTAGTTTTGTGTCAAACTTAAACAAGGTTGGTGCATGGAAAAGTCATAGGTACCCTACATTATGATATGGCAAAACGTGGGATACCGCCGTTTTTGCCAAACGATACTTTTAACTGAATAATTAATTTATTACTTTGTCTAGTGAATTTGGCTTTTATATATAATGACCAGTCATTATGTATAATAGCTATTTAATCACTATGACTGTAACATATACATATATTAGGCGGCCTCCAGCGAGAATCGATCCTTACAGATCACTTTCGCTTCATCAACATTAATTAGTCGTTCGCAACGACGTTGACAACTACATCGGACTCGGAAGCGAGAGACCCAGGTTCGATCCCCAGTGCGGGCATGTACCTATGACTTGGTTTTCTAAGTTATGTACATTTGTGAAGTTATAGTAGCAATACCACCCGCTAACTGTGAAGGAGAACATCGTGAGGAAACCTGACTGTCAGAGCTATTGACATACCTCAGCGCTTGAAATCGCCAATCCGCGGTGGGCACGCGTGGTGATTAAGCCCATACTCTCTCCCTGAGAGAAGGCCTGTGCCCTACAGTGGGACGTATATAGGCTGCTTATGTAACGACGTTGATGAAGCGTAAGTGATCTGTCAGGATCGTGGCAAGTGGCAACACCTGGTCTCTGCCTATCCCTCTGGGATACAGGCGTGAGTTTGTGTTACGTTATGTGTTATGTAGGTAAGTGAGTATACTTACTTTGATTTATGTATTTACAGAAAATTTGATTTAAGTGCTACTCTAACACAAACCGTAGAACGTGTCATGATGAGTTAAAATGGCTCCCGATTCGTCTTCGCCGGAATGCACATATACGAGTACACTCTGTATCATATAAAATTCTTCACAATCCCTCGTCTCCCGCATACCTCAGAGAAAGGTATCAGTACCTGCACTCTGGGGAAAGGCCAATTAGAACTGTCAACACCCACCTTCTTAAAATCACAACTCTGGAGCTTACGGTGACTCCTTCACGGTCCATTCGGTTAGGCTTTGGAACGCACTGCCACAGAAAATATGCGCTAGTCCTACAATTGGTGCATTTACGTATAAGAAGCAGTTGAAAGAGTCTCTATCATAACTTTGCGCTATATAATTATCTTCACATCGCCAATCCCACAGAGTCTCAAGACGAAAGTCTTCAATCAGTGCGTCCTACCCGTCATGACATATGGTGCCGAAACGTGGACACAAATTTAAAGTCGCTCAGCGTGCTATGGAAAGGGCTATGCTCAGGGTTTCTTTGAAAGATCGAATTTGAAACGAGGTGATCCGACAGAGAACCAAAGTCACCGACATAGCCCACCGAATTAGCATGCTGAAGTGGCAGTGGGCCGGCCATACCATCCGAAGAAATGATAACCGATGGGGTAGACGAGTTCTTGAGTGGAGACCGCGGATAGCGGAGATCGGTAAACGTAGGACGTCCTCAGACTAGGTGGAGCGATGATCTTCGCAGGGCGGCTGGTTATTGACTATCTCGCATTATGATTAAAACTTATTAAATTAAATTAAATTCAATTAAAATTTAAACATTTTTTACCTACAAATTGACATAAACGTTATTTATATTTCTATTTTTCTATTTATATATATATTTTTTTAACGGTAAGCCCTACCTGCATGACACGTTTTCTTCATTTGGCGTGGAGGTGCTATTTGAAAACCAGCGCTGTTTCAAATAGAAACAGCAAACGCTGAAATAGTATCATTGTCACACGCATACTCCTTTGTTTTTTAATTATTGTATGTAAGCATGTTTGTTTGTGGCAATAAATCATTCAATCAATCATTCAAAAAATCATTCAATCAATCAATCAAAGAGCTGGATGAGAGTAGCCGAGGACCGTGCTCAGTGGCGTGCAATAGAAGAGGCTTATGTCCAGCAGTGGACAAGCATAGGCTGACGATGATGATGATTATGATGATATATTTATGTATTATTTACACATACAACGTTTCTATTAATTTTTATACCTACCTACTTAGTCTGTGTAGTGTACTTATTTTCAGTTTAATGTTGGTTATGGTTAAAGATTTTTGTAGTTTATGTAGTTTAATTTGCACACGTATTCAGAGCCGTTTTTTACCGCTGTTCCGACTCTCCAAGGTTTGCTGGAAGAAATCTCTTACAGAGATAAGCTCGCCCTCGTAGTACATGATATTTCTTGTGTAATGTCCTGTTCGATGCAATAAAGTATATACTGTAGAACCTGCGACTTGCGACTGAAAGGTCACTGGCTAGCCTATCGCAGACTGTGAAATCGCTCTAAAAACCCCCTCAACTTCAAGCCCCGCCACCTACGCGTCCATAGTGAAAGTAAAGAGTAATGGCGACGAAAAAAAAAAAACCAGCGACTAAGCCCATTGTTTTTGGTACAGCATTAACGCATTAGGTGAGTTATTGCGAGGCGGGCTTATGGCTATTAATCTCCATCTCTGCCGGACTCGGCGCGCGGTCCAAGTTACAAGAGACAAGCAAAACTAAACTGTACCAACAAACTGGATTCACAATGTTTTCTAAAATAGGAATAGATAAAGATAAAGCAAGATAAAAAGTACCCGTGCGTGCATGCAACGACTAATGAATGTTGAGGAAGCGAAAGTGATTTGTCAGGATCGTGGCAAGTGGCAGTCCCTGGTCTCTGCCTACCCCTCTGGAATAGCGGCGTAAGTTTATATATGTATTTATGTATGCAGGAATAAATAAACTAAAACAAAAAAAATAATTAACACCGGAGAAAAAGGTTCTTTTTACAAGATTGGTATTCAGAACTGCTAATAGATGGAGCTAGTAGTTGATCGTAAAAGCTGAAATATAAGAAAATCTTTCTGGGCCTCGATTCTGTTAATGCATTGTAGTAACATGACAACTGCATGAACATGGCGGTTTTCATTTCATGGCTGCTTTAAGTCTACGCGGGCACACGTATCAAACCTTCTAGGCGTCAATGGTACGAAAAAACACGTCACGTGACCCGACAGTATACCTGTCATTATACTACAATGCACTAACAGAATCGAGGCCCTGGTCGCTTTGTGTTGCGTTGGTTTATCACATTTTCCTCAACGCAATCGCTCGGCGCGCCTGCCTAACACCAAACACTTGTGGAGACCGACTCGCGAACATGCAATGACGTGAAATATACGAACCATCGTACGCACAGTCTGTCATTTAGTCAGACCGCTGTCAAACAGTATCGTCGCCAGTGGGTTTCATTCAGTCTATCCTATAATCTCGAAGGAGACCTGCGTAAAACACTAGCTCTTGCCCAGTAAAGGCAAGCACATGCTATGGGATGTCAGGTCTACCACAAAATCATGGGGCTCACCAACCTGAAAGAAGAGGAAACACCCGCTCACGTGACCATTCACCGTGAGAGCGTGGACAAGCAACGGACCGCCATTATTGGAATGCTTTGATCCCTTCAAGATGTATGCAGTGACATCAGAGCACTGCTGGCTTTCCAGGGAGAGATAGGGTGGCTGAAGTAATCTCACAGCTTTGCTGCTTTCAATATCCTATGATGAAGCAAGCGCGGAAATGTCAGTCTGGTGTCTTAGTTTCGATGCTGAAGATTAGATAGGTATCGGAAAATTATACAGACATTTCTTAACCTTAATGTACAGACGGTGGCCCTATCACTAAAAGTGATCTCTTCCAGACAGCCTTTGGATGAGCCTGGAAAAGTGGGCAAGAATCGTCGCCGATTGGGTGCCGTGCGACAGCCATTGGCGATATGGTAGACTGAAGAGAGATTGTGTAACGACTTGGCCAAGTTTACATTCGTGCTAAGAATTCGTCAAGTACAAGTAGGAATGGAAGTCTAAGGGGAGGCCTTTGGGACACAATCATTCCAGCAGTGAGACACAATCATGGCTACATGACAAAATAGAGTTTAGTTCTCCAAATAGGAGCGTAAATTTTCGAACTCAGATTAGTGAAAAAACCCTATCACTCAGTTTGATTGGTGAATTCGGCACTAAGCGCCAGTGGCATAAAACTACGGTTCAAAATGTGTATTACCCTGTGTAACGAACGGACAAAGAGTACCACTGTTAGTTATTCCGGGAGAAATTTATTGTTTTGCGGTTATACTGTTACAAGGGGGCTTCTTGTTAGGTGCAACAAAGATGGAACTGTCAGTAGACCGTTCTGAAATAAAAGAAAGCATTTGAGTTTCCAAACAGTGTTTTAGCAAGTATATTTTTGTTACCATGTCTTCGTTGATGGCCAATTGTTAGATCTTCTTTCTTGAGCAACCTTATATTACAGTCTAATTTATTGAGAAAGACCTTGCTATTTCTATAAGATCAGATAAGAAATTTGTTTATTTTCTCTCCACAAATTACATTCGTATAACTAATTCCAAAAAGCTTCATTCTATATATATATTTTTATTTAAGACACAAACTGCAGTGCAGATAATAACAAACTATGAATGTTATAAACCTATTTAGAGGCTAAAAATTCCACCCATGCCGGGACTTGAACCCGCGACCTCTGGCTAACCGTGTCAGCGCTCTCCCAACTGAGCTAATTGCCAAGTGCAAGCATCGGCGAAATTTCGAGCCTCTTTACAAACTTCTCTGTATTACGTACAGGCAGCGACATCTGGCCGAAGCAATTTACATCACTTGCAACCCCAAGTAACCCACTTTGCAGTTAGCCTCTAAATAGGTTTTTAAAATTTTCCTCAGCACGGGTGGAAGAATATAGAAGAATATAGTTTTTAATTGGTGTTAACACAACTACTAAGCCTATTTTCAGAGCCCTAGCAGGGGTTTTGATTTTGTTTTTTATTGGCATAGATTTCATTGGAACCTTACATTTATGGCCGTCACAGACGACGGCGATATTTTTTCCACACAATATCCAACATGCAACCCGCGTCGACACACGACTGCGGTCGGATTTAGTGTAGAACAAGGCAGAATATAAGCAGAATATAAACTATGGATGCACGAAAATAAACCGAAGAAAACTATTTCTTGGAATTAATCTGTGGTCTACATTTAATATAATTTTAATTTGTCGGGAAGAGCCTGAACCCATTCCGAATTGTTTTATTTGGCCAGTCTCTATGATAAATATCTTGGCAAATAGCAAATGATACTGTTATTTTATGTTCCTATCTCAATGATGGGAAACTACAGAAGCTTATTTGGCGAAGTGCGGAATTTTGGCACATTTGCCGTATTGACTGCGTCGTTGGTTTAGCGGTAACTACGACTTGATTACCTCGACAGAGGTCGTGGGTTCCCACTGGGGGCCACTGTTCTATGATTTGTGAAATGGCCTCAGACTGGACGATCTTCCTTGGTTGTGATGTCCTTATCGGCACGTTGTAGCGGGTTTTCCGCGATTTATTCAGTGCAGTGTATCCTAATCTGGGACTAAGATAAGGTGCTTCAAATATTTTGGTGAGGAACCAGAAAGACCGTTTACCAAATCATTCTTTTGTTTATGGACAAAAAAATCATAGAACTAGAGTTTTAGTAAAAATTACAAACTTATCAACGTGTTTTAGGAACTATGCCCTTTAATAATAACTTCCACACCACACAATCACTTCGAGATTACCCTGTTTTTTATAGAGATGAATAATGTTTTATTTTCACACCATATCTATTCACTTTTACTATTTCTAGTGAACTAACCGGACCTTCTTAACCGGAATAGAACACGAGTAAGACACGCTTATTATTTTATACCACACCCACTCAGAAAGTGTCTCACTGCTCGTTCATTCTTATGAACGCTTATGGGTTGCAAAGTCCGATTTTCAATGAAAGGAAGCTGCCAGCCTTTTTCTGCACTACGAAAAAAACAAACGCGGCAATTTGTTTTGTTAAATTTGGTTTTTTACTAAATTAATAATTTAACAGTACGCTTTTAATTATTCTAAACTAGCTGCTGCTCGCGACTTCGTTGGCGTGGTAATTTTGATGTGTATTTTACCGGGATAAAAAGTAGCCTATGTGCTAATCCAGACTATAATCAATCTCCGTTCAGTCGTTTTTGCTTGAAAGAGTAACAAACATCCATCCATACACACAAACTTTCGCGTTTATAATATTAGTAAGGATAATTTTATTTATACTACACCTGCTTGGAAAGTACCTTGATACTTTATCAAATTTACGGTAGAAAGTACGTCATTGCATATCGAACAAATATGCGGGGAGAAAACGCATCTGAGCGGGAGAGAAAAGTGTATGAAAATCCATTTCTTACGTGGTTTTTCTTTTTTAATTTTGGGTAAGACTATGCGCCGGTAACCTAAATATCAAAAGCCAAAAAGTTTTTACTGTGAGTTTTTATCTCCAAGTTCGCAAAATGACACTGGCCACTAGCTGTGTGTTGGATGGTGTCGGGCTGGCAGTGCGACCCTGCGGCGGCAGGATAAACAATTTCAAAAAAGAACATGTGAAAATTGCAGGTGTAGTATAAAGCACTATGTATCACTCGAGAGAAACTGCGATTCTCGATCTCGGGTGTTTTAAAGCCCTCGCCTACGGCTCGGGCTTCAAACGACACCCTCGACGGTAATCGGTCACTTTCTCCTCTCGGTGAACAATGTACTATTCCCTCGTAGGTGTATAGTATAAAGCACTATGTATCACTCGGGAGAAAGTTCTATTTCTGTCCTCGAGTTTCTCCGCTGCCAACATTGCTTCAGGAACAGATCAATTTTTCTCCCCCCGGTGTACAATGTACTATTATTATAAACAGCCTATATACGTCCCACTGTAGGGCACAGGCCTTCTCTCAGAGAGAAACCAAACTGGCCTTTGCATCTATGTAATGAGATGATTTATGCAGGCGTCCAGTGGCACATTGTGTCGACAAAGTGTGACATTGTGTGACAAGGGGTGGGTGGGAGGGGTCCAATGTTTTGTGACATGTCGAAAAGTTAATCAATATAAGTAATTAATAAGTTATTGCTTTTAATAATACATGATGTTGATAATATTAAAACATAATTTAAACGGAAATAAAACTAATTTCGGAACTGCCCTTTTAATATAATAATGTATGTTCAGGCAAAGAACAAATAAACAAATTTTTGAGTAGACTTCTTTAATTTAAGAGAAAAACAAAGATTTCACGTTAACAGATTTAGGCGGTGCGCGCGAGCAAGTTTTCTTCCGTGATTGACCATAGACAATATAGATGTGTGTATTTCTAGTGTTGGGCATGTGGCGTAGACAATGTATGCACGTAAAATTGCAAAATATGTGACGTCACACTAGGGGGGGGGTATGTGACCAACTGTGACAAGGACGGGGGAGGGGTAGAAAATTCACGAAATTAGTGTGACGTACTTTATGGATGACCCCTTAGGTATTCACAAATAGGTATTAGCTTGCCTCAAATCCATGTAGAATTGTAGATACATATATCTACAATTCTATACGTAATTATCCTTCCTAATATTATAAACGCGAAAGTTTGTATGTATGGATGGATGTTTGTTACCCTTTCACGCAAAAACGGCAGAACGGATCGGGATGAAATTTTGCACAGAGATAGATTATAGTCCGGATTAGCACATAGGCTATTCTTTATCCCGGAAAAATACACATCAAAATTACCACGCGAACGAAGTCGCGGGCAACAGCTAGTTTCTTCATATTTGTATCCACATAAGCGCATTTTCAAGCCGTAAAGAACTAACAGCCTGATTTATAAATACACGATTCCTCTAAAGCACTCCTCAGAGACAGTTTATTCAATCTGTGGTAACGTATTTTCCTTGTATCAAATCTCCTCCACAGACTATTTTAATCAGCGTTAATCGAGTGTTTCAAAGAAACGTGTTTTTATAAATAAGAGCGTAAGATTTTTTTTACTTGTAAAGAACATGGCTAACACTTAACACTTATAAATACTTTACGGAGCAATTTCGCAGATGATTGTAGGTGGTACGATAGTCTGTTATTTGTGTTATTACGATAAGTATGGCACCTATTAAGTGGAACGTAAACCTCGGATTTTTAGCAGGATTTCTTGGGAACCGACCCACCTGCCACACCAAACGTAAGTTATTAATACTAGAGTCAAGGACACCAACAATAGAAGCAATGGGACTTGTCTCATACGTTGAAATTAAGCCGAAAAGTTACTTTAACGCAGCTTTTTCTCCCTGATGAGACTTGCTCTATATTTTCTTGTCTCCAACGATCCCGTCTGCGCGGACTTTTGGTAATGTTCAAAAACTGAGTAAACTGAGTTTTGGTCTACATAAGCAGCCTATATAAGTCCCACTGTAGGGCACAGGCCTTCTCTCAGGGAGAGAGTACCGCGCGTGCCCACCGCGGATTGGCGACTTCAGACGCTGAGGTATGTGAATAGCTCAGACACTCAGGTTTCCTCACGATGTTTTTCCTTCACCGTTAGCGTGTGGTACTGCCACTATAACTTAACAAATGTACATAGCTTAGAAAACAAAGACATAGGTGCATGCCCGCACTGGGAATCGCACCTACGTCTCTCGCTTCCGAGTCCAATGTTCTACCCACTAGGGTACTACCGCTTTTTGTCTGGCAACAAGAAATAAAGAGGTCAAGTTGCGCGCCGGGCATTACCTACACCTCTTAATGAAGTATGGCCAAAGGCCCTTTCCCGAAGATACAATAGCCTCGGAGGCCAACAATTCAATCAATAGGACTGACTCACGACGAGGCGACTAAAGGCTGGTTTACATTTGCTAAATTTCTGTTCTATTTAAGCATTGATTTTAAGCATGCTAAATAAAAGAGTGCTAAAAAAAGACGCCGATTTACATTTGCTATTCTTTTTTCATCATAAAAGATAGAAAATGCGAAGAAAGCACTCGCATTGCGAGTCGAAAATATGGAATCTCTAATAATTTTGCAAGCTGTTGAAATAATATCACAGTTATTGGCTGAACGCCTGAAAAACAGGATACTTAACAGATTAAAGTTTTTTCAATTTCTGCATACGCATTGTCTCTTAGAATTTTGTTTTTGTAGCTTTCACTGTAGGAATCCCACAGGCACTCATGTTTTTCATATTCGTTTCAAAGAGAATATAACCACTAATTCGTTTATTAGTTTAATTGTTAAATCGCGTGTCCATTTTACTTGCGACGCCATTTTTGTTGCTTTTTTTTTTAAAGCACAGATCATGGATAAAAAATCTGACCATCAGTCAGATTTTTTTGCCTGCTAAAAAGGAACAGCGTATTTACATTTGCTAAATGCATGCTTTTTTAGTATGGTCTAAAAAAGCGTGCTAAAAAAGTATAAAAATATAGCAAATGTAAACCAGCCATAAGGCGTGAATCACTATTCTTTGTTCAAGCTGTTCGCTCTGGTGTGTCCCTGAGGGTTTTGTTTATCTTGTCTCGTTCTTTCTTGAGGGTTAGAGAGAAAGGTCTAAACTATCTTGCTATCCCTACCTGCTTGGAATCTTGAAGGGACTGTAGTTGGTTTTGAAGGAAAAATGGACAGATAAATTCCAAAGTTACTTTTTAAATTTTGGTACTTAATTAATAGAGTTTAGATTATTATTCTTAAGCCTACAACTCATGCATTGAACCAGCTTTAATAACCAGACATCATTGTCATCTAAATAATCTTTACATGACTTTTACACTGCACCGGGCTTCGTCGCGTAGCGTGGAGCCGCGGATTTTTAAATTGTATGCAAGTATCTCAGTTTTTCATAGAAAATACGCCTTAGACAACACATAGACGACGCGTCACCGCGCGGGAGCGCGGCCTTGCGGGTGAATTCCGCCAAATCGCGCGGAAGCACGCGCGGTACGCGCGGACAGTGGCTCCACAGTACCGCGCGTGTTTTTATGCATAAAGGACGATTGATTTATAGATCTCCATCGTAATTAGTCTCCCAATTCGGGCATACAAGAATCAGGTTGATAAAATAACTTTAGGATCGTGAAAAAGTTCGGTATTAACCATTTTCCACAAGGGTCGACTGCGAAGTGAATATTTGCCGCGGGGCCGTCATACAACGCCACTCCGCGCCGAGAAGCGGATCAAACCGCTAGGTGACGCGAATCCGCTCCACGCTCCGTCGCCGCGCGCGTTATTCGCCGCTTCGCGCAGTGTGCGGATCGCCTTAATGTTATAGTACTAGCAATTTTATGCACAGTCATAAATACAATATTTGGCGAGGCTGTGTGTTAACAGTCAAGCCACTTAGTGAACTCTTTTATAGGTATAAATATAGGCCCTAAAGTAGGTTAAGAAAACAATACGTACCGGATAGACGACAGACGTTTCGAGGCAATAAATGACTGATAGCCTGAAAAATGAGGCCAAGACAACAAAGTAGCAAAAATACGCTATTTTTCCAAGCGAAATTGTTAATAAACAATGCTTTTTAATCGAACAAACAATATTATATCGCGGGAGCAGGCCGTTTACAACCGTACGTCATACTGTATTACGACCAATTTAAAAGCGAATATAAACAGTTTCACATTTCACGATACTCTCACACTATGTCGTCGGAATAATAATGTCATAAATTTACTAAGGCCGAAGAATACTAGTCCGACGATGTGCAGTTTCGTTTATCGTCCAATGCGAAAACGACCTAACTTCAAAAGATGTTTCGAAATACGTGGACGTGCCGCTGCCGGTACTAAACCTGGCGTGTTTTGTACAGTTAGCAAAGAAGGGAAAAACATTTTGTGCACGATTCACTCCAAATGTAATTTGAAAGAGTTTGTCATTCATTCCATTACCAGTAATTGCCGACTCAGGGTCGAATTTTCGAGATTTTTTTTAGTAAAATATCTCTGGCGCAAAAATCCTCCAAGATTAGGGCATTTAGTCCAGCTTTTTGATGATCGTACAAAAAGTTCCAGGTTCAGGACCGGCAACTACGTTTATTTAGACAAATTAGGCATATTATTATTGTTGCACTAACCCGTGGCACGGTTAGCCAGAGGTCGCGGGTTCAAGTCCCGGCATGGGTGGAACTTTTAGCCTCTAAATAGGTTTTTAATATTTAGACCACGACATGTTTTTTTTTTTTTGGAGTGGCCAACCCTGTTCTCTACTTATCCCTACGGGTTAAAGGCGTGAGTTTATGTATATTTTGAAGATATAAATTCCTAAATTGGTTTCAACCTGCTAACGCATAACTTAGGTTAACTGACGGCCGGCCCACTGCCTATAATTCTACGAGGGGCGGGCAAAATATTTATCATTATGACCTATATTTCCAACTTATTAAACTGTATTTAGGTTAATTGAATCAATTATGTTTGTTCAAAATGTGTTTCAATCGGGTATTGATAATTTTAATAGGAAAAGGGCGTGGCAGGGTTCTGTAGGTTTCATAAAATGTTTACGTGAATGTTTCAATTAAATTACAACTTAATGCCCACGAAACATTTAACAGGATATGACACAAACAATTCTTGTGCAAAGGGAAGTTTATCTCTGTAAGAGATTTCTTCCAGCATACCTTGGAGAGTGAGAGAAGAGTAAAAAACGGGTCTTTATACGTGCAATTTTTTTTTGTGTTTGGTGTACATTGTAGATACGATAGATTCTCACTTCTGGCATCCTCTGGAATTCTCGACATACTTAGTTTTTGATTAAAAAAAAGACACGATATACTACAAACTTCTTTTTTTAAACCTATTTAAAGGCTAAAAATTCCACCCATGCCGGGACTTGAAGCCGCGACCTCTGGCTAACCGTGCCAGCGCTCTCCCAACTGAGCTAATGGGAAGGTGCAGGCATCAGTGAGTTCTTTTTTTAGTCTATATACGGCCTTCTCTCAGAGAAAGAGAGTATGGGCTTAATCACCACGCGTGCCCGTGCGAACTTCTTACGCATTTATAAAAAATATTTATATCTACCTCAGTGTCTCAAGACAAAGGTGTATAACCAATGTGTGTTGCCAGTGATGACTTATGGATGTGAGACCTGGTTGCTGAAGCACCGGAGTTACTTATATAGCTCGAAGAATTGCTCAGTTGAAGTGGTAGTGCCCGGGGCACACAGCTCGGAGAACTGATGGCCGTTGGGGCGAACTGCGGACCGGGCGACGCAGCGTGGGAAGACCCCCACCTTTCATATATAAGACCACCAGATAGTCTTAAAAATGAAAATTTATCTAAAATATCGGTAATTTTCTATTTCCACACATACATAAAATCACGCGCGTATCAAGAAGAGGTAGGCAGGGACCAGGGTTTGCCACTAGCTACGATCCTAACTTAACAAACCTCTATTTTATCTTTATTAATTCGAATATAATTTTTATTTATGTTGTTACCTATCAGTGGTTTTGTGCGTATCGAATACGCAACCCTAAAATGCGAAGAATGGAGGCCACAACAATCAATACTAATTTATATTAATGACAAGGTTGTTTTTAAACCTTTTTCAATTGTTCGATTATGGATTTTACGCTTTTGAATTGGAGATATGAATCATTCTAATCAAAGCTTTATCTAGAAATACATCGACAGAAGACGCACAGACTAAATGGCATGAATGACATAAATGGTGTGTAAAACTTCCAGCAAATGTTTTGGCCTTTTCTTAAGCGTTTTTTTTGCGTATGAAATAACGGGTACATCATGCCGTGTGCCTTTACTTTACCAAAGCCAATGAGAATAAGCATTTATGCTCAAAATATGTTTATGTAGTACATATGTCACTTTACATATTAACACGATGTTTTAAGTGACATCATCATCATCAGCCATTTGACGCCCACTGCAGAACATAGGCCTCCCTCGTGGTTTTCAAACCTTCCCGGTGTGTGCCGCGACGGCGGTGGCTCCCCGCGACCATGACCAGGTCGTCAGACCATCTGGTGGGGAGCCTTTTCACCGGTCCGGTCCGCATCGCCAGGTCAGAGCTTTTTCGCCCCAACGGCCATCAGTTCTCCGAGCTATGTGCCCACTGCCAGTTCAACTGAGCAATTCTTCGAGCTAAGTGACATACTTAGTGACAACTAACGTTTTTTAGGAATGTGTATGTGAATGTAATAGATACTCAGATTTCGGCTATGTCTAAACTAATGATTCAATCTTCTGTAATATCTTAGTTTACTTCGAAGGTCGGATGATTATGTGCAATTCCGATACATACCTTTAGGCCTATTAGATGACTGATCTTGACCATCATAAAGATCAGTGACGTCAGTACATACCTGTAAAGAAACAAAAAAATATAATTAGATGGTAAATCAAGATTATTATACCTTATACATACCAAGAGTATCCTTTATGTCAAATTTTTAATATTGCCTATATAAGTCCCACCGCAGGGCTGAGGCCTTCTGTCAGAGAGAGAGAGAGTATGGGCTTAATTACCACGCGTGCCCACCGCGGATAGTCAATTTCAAGCGCTGCGGTATGTAAACACCTCAGACACGCAGGTTTCTGTAGAAATAAATTAGATGCACTGAAATGAAAGAAATCTAAATATATTGCAATTGGCGGCCTCATCACTTAAAGCGATTTCTTCCAGACAACCATAGACGGAGTATTATGAAAGAAATTATTATCATACAAGCCGGGCTTAGGGCTTTAGTAATGTATCACAGTATACTTTTCTTAGCATCTGGTTATGTATACCCTACAAAGCCACACAATTCTACTAAAGAACCTAAGGTATGATTTATAGACTGTTATAAAATATGTTTACTTGTTAACAACGTGGCTTAATGAGTCTGTAAACGTGCACAAATTAACTTCAAAACCTCAATGCTCACAATACAAACCTACATACATACGTAAACTCACGCCTGTATCCCATAGGGGTAGGCAGAGACCAGGGACTGCCACTTGCCACGATCCCGACAGATCACTTTCGCTTCCTCAACATTAATTAGTCGTTGCAGGCACGCACGCCGGTTTCGGGTACTTTTTATCTTGCCCTTGGCTAATACATCCCCTATTTGGTCGAAGTATGTCCGCCAAAGTAAGGAGGGTAGTGTATTTAGCTCGTATGTATGTATGTAAGTATGTCCGATTCTACATTCCCTCATAACTCCTTAACCGATGGTCAGATTTTGATAAATAATATCTCAATCGATTTGTTGTGTTTACGCGAGTCTCATAGACAATATGAAATTAGCATAAATCCAAGATAAAAATTAAAAATACTAAAAAGTCAAAAGTAGAAAACTGAGATAAAGAATAACCAACAACCTGACTGCTGAGCATTCACTGTTAAGTAGACGGGACCCAAATTCGAAAAATAACTCAGGCCGGTACTCAGGTTGGTCCCGCCTGCTTAGTAGTTAAAGATTTATTAGTAGTAAGATTTATTAAGTAGTTTATTTCAGTGTTTTATTGATCAACTTATACGTCGGGTTTTACACTAGGTACTTCTTTTTTTAAATGTCATCGGAAACAGCCACATCCTGGATCGCTTACGAAAGTTTTAGGAAGTTGTAATTCGCTCTGAACCTGGGTCTGCCGTTTTGTTATCTTTAAGGCAGAATCTTAGCTATATATTTGAAAATGAAATACTTTTCAAATGCTTACATCTTAATTTTTTCTATACAGACACCCGTTTTTGCGATGACTTAATCGTTAGTTTTTCTTAAATACTAGTTTTAATATTTTCTGGCTATCAGTGGAAGCCTGTTAATGCCATGTTCATATTTTTAAATAGTATTAAGTTATATAATGTCTCTCCTTAAACTAAATAAATAAATATACCTATTTGAGTTTACCAACCAGACCCTTAGTTTGCTTCAACGACATACAAACGGGTTGGCAGAATTGAAATTGCAATATTTAAGCGAGCTCAGTGCATAGGAGAGTCCAGCGCGCTCGGACGCATTCAAATTTCAGCCGAGTCGACTTAACACTGCGAGCGCCGAAATTACTCATATCGTAATTACAAGCACACTCGCACTGCCTCGTTGGTCTAGCGGTATCACGTCTGATCACAATGCCGGAGATAGTGGGTTCGATTTCCGCTGGGAACCGCCGTACATTTTTACCTATGGCTTCAGTCTGGGTGTGTTTCCATTTTTGTGATGTCCTTGCCTGGTTACCATAGCGCAGGGTATCCGTGTTCGGGACAAGGATGAGTGATTGTTTTGTGTGGAAGTTATTTATTTATTTATGCCAGGTTTTTTACGGCATCCCCCAGTGGTAATCGAAACCACGACCTCCGTCATGTGTGCATCACAAACTCATTCAGATTGCGCGGATTTAACCACTGCAGGGCATGGCCTTCTCTCACACACACACACAGAGAGAGTCATCATCATCATCAGCCTATGATTGTCCACTGCTGGACATACGAGTAGGCCTCTCCTATTGCACGCCACTGAGCACGGTCCTCGGCTACTCTCATCCAGCTCTTGCCAGCCGCCCTGCGAAGATCATCGCTCCACCGAGTCTGAGGACGTCCCACACTACGTTTACCGATCCGCGGTCTCCACTCAAGAACTTGTCTACCCAGAGAGAGAGTGTAAGGGCTTAATCACCACGCGTGCCCACCGCGGATTGGCGATTTAAAGCGCTAAGATATGTAAACAACTCGGACTTTCGGGTCCGCACGATATTTTCCTTCACCCTTAGCGAATGGTATTGCTACTACTATGAAGGTAAAAAAACACAAAAATACGCAGGAGAAACATTAAAAAAAAATTCAGCCAGGATTTGAACCCACGACCTCCCGAATAACTACCACAAAACTGTAAATACGAAGAAAATATTTGAATAGCTGTAGACCCTTTCTTACCTTAGCGTGCCTCAGCGTTTGAATTTGCCAATCCGCGGTGGGCGCGCGTGGTAAATAAGCCCATACTCTTTCTGAAAGAGGCCTGTGCCCTGCAGTGGGACGTATACAGGCTACATAAAAAATACCCTTTCTTTACAGAAAACGCTAAAACCATATTAACCAGTCTTTCACAAATTTATCAATGGAGCGAATGCCTCTGATAGCCTGAATTTATTGAATACCCGACCTTGGGAACGTTATCAGACTTTCAGTCTAGACATTTATCTTAGCCTCTAGACACAGGCGTCAGAAGATTATTTCATTTTACATTTTTTCAATGGAAGCATAAAATATACATTTTTTTGCAGGTGAAATCCCCTTTTTTGTTTTCGCCCTTTAAATACAAACGGTCTTATTTTTTTTTCAAAGTTATACAATACATACCCTTCTGCCAAACTGTATCGCAGTTTAACGGCAGACACTTACACACAATAATTAAAAAATAAAGTAGTGTGCGTGTGACAATGATACTATTTCAGCGTTTGCTGTTTCTATTTGTAACAGCGCTGGTTTTTAAATAGCAGATATAAGAAGTAGATTCCACTTAAATACTTAAGACGGAGTTAAACCCGGTTTATACACGGTACTCCTCCCATAAACCGGCTTTAACTCCGTCTTAAGAGTGTTTTAGTGGAATAAACTCTTTTTAAATAAACACCTTAGTTGACTGTTGACTTTCGTTAATATATCTACTATTTTGTCGGCGTATGTCAGCCTTGGGACGTCCCTTACCTGCCTTTCCACCCGCATTGGCTCGATATAATTATATCCTTCGTCTATCTCTCTTTTTTCATCTTCTCTATACGCCCAAACCAACACGACATTCCCTTGTCAATTGTAGTCACTTATACCAGCAACAGCAGCAATATTGATAACAATAGTACATACGTACATACATACATAAACTCACTCCTGTATCCCAGAGGGGTAGGCAGAGACCAGGGACTGCCACTTGCCACGATCCTGACAGATCACTTTCGCTTCCTCAACATTCATTAGTCGTTGCGTGCACGCACGCCGGTTTCGTGTATGTATTAACAATAGTAAAATAATAAAAATTGAAACCGGCCAAGCGCGAGTCGGACTCAAAAACAATATTATTTATTTAGAAAAAAAATGTTTTCTTTCATTCACTTTGAGGCACTACCGGTTTCTCATAATCCAATGATATGTTAATCGTATACACTTTGGCCAAATGACAACAGTTAACAGTAGAATGACAGATTGCTAGTGTACGAGAAACCGGGGGGTTATTGGGATTCTGACTCACACGTGGCCAGTTTTTATTATTATATCATGTCAATCATTCTGAGCACAAAGAGACTAAATATTATCTTCTTATTAAAGTTACTATGTTTACACACAAAATCCGAACATTCACAAAAAGTTTCGTCATAAAAAGTGGCACAACAAACACAGAACATAAAACTAAAATTCTTTCTCCAGGTTGTGCAACAAAGTGTTCTTTGTCTATTTATCTAAAATACTAAATTAGTCAAAAATACCGCCCTGGGACGCAGCCGACCCAAAAGATCCCATGAGGCAGCGTTACCCCGCTGCACCGCCAGGGAAATCCTTTGTATCAGGTATGCCCCGGAACGATTTTCATAACCACGACTCCTCGGGCGCCGACCGTCCCCCCATACTCCCACAGCCAGTGGGACAAACAAATAATGCAGCCTCAGAATGCAGCATAAGCTGGATATATTTAGAAATTGCTTTTAGCAATAGGGCCGCCGATCGTACTGTGTATTTTTCAAATTTTTATGTTATGTGCAATAAAGAATATTCTTATCTTATCTTACCTTATTTCCTCATCTTAAGTCTAGCGTCATTAGAGCGGTGGTAGCCTAGTGGGTAGAACATTGGACACGGAAGCGAGAGACCCAGGTTCGATTCCCAGTGCGGCCATGTACCTATGAATTTGTTTTCAAAGTTATGTACAGGTGTGAAGTTATAGTAGCAATACCACTCTCTAACTGTGAAGGAAAACATCGTGAGGAAACCTGCATTTCTGAGCTGATCAAATACCTCAGCGCGTGAAATCGCCAATCCACGGTGTTCACACGCGGTTGGTGATTAAGCCCATCTCTCGCCCTGAGACAAGGCCTGTGCCCTACAGTGGGACGTATCATGTACCTATGAATTTGTTTTCAAAGTTATGTACAGGTGTGAAGTTATAGTAGCAATACCACTCTCTAACTGTGAAGGAAAACATCGTGAGGAAACCTGCATTTCTGAGCTGTTCACATACCTCAGCGCGTGAAATCGCCAATCCGCGGTGGGCACGCGTGGTTATTAAGCCCATCTCTCGCCCTGAGACAAGGCCTGTGCCCTACAGTGGGACGTATATAAGCCGCTTGTAATAAGTTTATCATTCTTCCTTTATCCTCCCCATACGTCCAAACTAACGCAAAAATACGTAGAAACCGGAAACAATTTCCTAAATTAAATCTATCCGTAGTGGCTCCATCTATCTACCCAGTAACCTTGAACCGAGTTACTTACATATAAAAATAATTCGTTGCGTCTCCCTCTCGGATAGGGAATCTAATTTAGCGGTCGAGCACACATACCATAGAGCTGATGGGATCTTAGACGGGACGCATATCATTAATTTTTCGCAAGTCACTGTCAGAACAAAAAACTTTTTTTAATATTAGTATTTATTCAATAAAAAGTTACAATTAATTAAGTAGCCTATATAAGTCTCATTGTAGGGCACAGCCCTACTCTCAGAGAGAGTATGGGCTTAATTTCCTTGTGTGCCCACCGCGGATTGGAAATTTACAAACACATTTTCCATACAAAAAACTCATTGAAACCTTTGCTATCTGAGAGACGAGTTATTTTTAACTAACATAAAAAGTATAGTATGAGGTCATCATTTCTACACCCGTATTTGTTTCATACACAATTTTGTCGACAAGATCAATAGGTAGGTATATCATTCAGAGTCATAAGAAGAATATCTCCAAGCAAGAATATTGCGTGATTGAGTAACAATCATCCAAACCTCCAAACATCCAAACACCCAAACATCCAAACATCTTCACAAACTTTCACATTTATAACATTAGTAGGATTGTTACGTTACAGATCTTCTAGATTCCCAGCTCTACGGCCCAAAGCTATGATTTACTGAGAGTCCCATCCCAACTCTTCACGCCGCCGCTTCTGGAATGTGCGCGAAATATCCCAGAGTCCTGTGGCGGAAGGGTTAAGCCCTTAATGGCTAGAATTATTGGAATTTGGATGATTGGCATTTTGGTTGTGATTTTGGGGTTATAAAATGTAGGTAAATCATTGACTGAGAGACAGTGCAGTGTAAGCTTTTTCTGTAACTGCTCTCAGTAACAAAATCTATTTACTGGGTGTCGAGGAGAGGACTGTACCTAAGGAAAACTAATGGAAAACGGGTAAAATGAAGTATAACCGTGAAAATAACTGGAATATAACAGAAAAGCCGGGAAAAGTGGAGGTGACAGCATGAATATTATTACAGAATGAGTGACGAGAGAGAGAAAAGACAATAACAGGAAAAATATACAAAATCATAAAATGACTCCAAGGAGTCTCCAACCCTGGGTGTACAGAAATCCTCTAATTATAACTACCTACAGTGTAGGCAATGAGTCGTATTCGGCACATATTCGCAAAGCAATTCATAGATGGCGCTTACAGGCGTGGCCATAGAAGAACCGGAATGTGGCTGTCAAAATTTATCTGTGCTAAGAAAAAATTGACAGACGTGTCCCCTGTACTTGTACGTGCACGCCTATAAGCGCCATCTATGAAGTGCTTTGTGAATTTGTACTGAAAACGGCTCATTTAGTACTGAGCTAAAGTACTAAATTTTAATATGGAATAGCTGATTTTTTTTTGTTTTTTTACAGTACTCCCTATACCAAAAGTTGTTTCTATTAATGTATTGAACCCTTCATTAGGAAAGATAAAGAGATTTTAACACCCTGTATTTTTTCTTTTAAACTAAATGACGACTCTAATAATAATACATGCATAAACTCACGCCGGTCGAGATAAAGGCGTGAGTCTATGTATTCCGGAGGGGTAGGCAGAGACCAGTGTTCGCCACTTGCCACGATCCTGACAAACCTCTTTCGCATCATCTACACTCATTAGTCGTCGCATGTGCGCACGCAGAGATTTTCATACTTTCACTGGAAAACGATGTTTCCCTTCACCGTTAGCGAGTGGTATTGCTATTGTAATTTCACAAATTCTTCAAAACTTAGAAAATAAAGTCATAGGTACATGCCCGCACTGGGGATCGAACCTGGGTCTCCCGCTTCCGAGTCCAGTGTTCTACCCACTCTAGGCAACCACTTGTGAAAGACAATTACTAGTCCAGAATTGCCCACTCTACCACCGGGAAAACCGGCATAATATAATCTCTAATACTTAACCAAACTACCCGCAAACTCATAACAGAGTCTCCTCTGAGTTGTTTTATAATAATGCACTGTTAAGCCTTCAGACACTGCCGTAACTGGTGACCTAGGTCTCAGAGGGAGTGCCAAAGAACTCGTGGTCATTGGAAGGTGGTTCTGGGTTTAGGCGATAGTTCACTCGACAGGCGAGTAGGTTATTAAAGTATTTAGCTAGTACAGCAATGGAACACACAGAAAGCCTATGAAAACATACTTATACGTAGCACAAATAACTGCTGTAACCCCTGATTTCCCGTATACTAACAATTTGTTAATGTAGTGCTAACAGCTGTCAGTCGATTTTTTGTATGAACTTTGGTCAGCGGGCAGCTGTCAACAGTAGATTTACAAATTGTGAGGGTACGAGAAACCGGCGGTTAGACTATTGGAATCATTCGCCTCGAACGTGTGCGTGCGACGACTTAAAGCAGCAATGCACTTAAATCGTTATGTTAATTCAGTTGTCATTGTACTACGATGCATTAGCAGAATCAAGGCCCTGATGAACTGTATGAAGGCCCTTCATACATGTACCCTTCATTGAAGGGTGTTGCGTGCAACGAACCATTCCCTCTTTTTACTCTGGCACGGCAGTCCCAGCCAAGCCATTACTGAACCGATTATTACCGAGCATATAAGAAGTTTAAGGCCAGTTTTGACGAGCGATTTCACAATTATTAGTATGGAACAATTTTCGTAATATGTTTGAGGTATTTCATTTAAGAAGTGTGTATCTCAGAGATACTATCTCTGCAGCTGCTTAAAATGTCTGGAATCAAGAGGCCTCGCAACCATCTAAAAGGGGCCATTCAAGTATTACGTAAGCTTATTGCAGGGGTCGGGGGGGGTCTAAGCTTCAATTATTTTTGTTGACATGGGGGGGAGGGGGTCTGGTTGGTGATTACCCGGAAAAATATCTTTGCACCTGCCACCGTCAGACGGCCATCTTGCGAGACACATAGATATTTCGACGGGTTATACATCATGAAGCCAAAGGTTTGACGTTTTAAGTTACGCTGTCATTTACTGTCGCCCAATAAACACAGGGGCCGTTTTTGAGAGTGAATTTTGTAGGAAGAAATACTTCTATGGTTTTTTTAATCACAGTATCCGGCCATTACATAAATAACGCAAATTCCAGCCAGGTTTTGTTTACTTTTTTACTTCCGCGGCCATTTTGATTTCCGAAACGCATTTCGGTCGCGTTCGTAATTCAAACTCGCGTTCCTGTGACCATACTCGCGATTTTAGGATTCTTCTTCCTTACCCCCGATTTCTCGTACGCTAACAATCTGTCAATCTAATGCCACCACGAATTTGGCGAATCTACACTTCTACTTTTTTTTATATAGCCCATATAATTCCAGGGCTTCTCTCAGAGGGAGAGCGTAGGCACGCGTGCCCACCGCGGATAGGCCAATTCGAGCGCTGAGACATGTGAACATCTCCGATACTCAGGTTTCCGCACGATGTTTTCCTTTACATTTAGCGAGTGGTATTGCTACTACAACTTCAGACATGTAGGTAGGTAACTTAGAAAACAAAGTCATCGGTCACCGGTATCCGAACCCACGACCACCCGAATGTGAGGCGTGTTCTACCGCTGCGCTAACACCGCGCTACTCTAGATCATATTATTAACAGGTAAAGTGTGTATGGTTGGATGTAAAACTTCGAAACTACTCAACCTATTTCAACGGGAAACGGACCTTCAAGATACAAGACGTAGGCTATCATCATCATCATCAGCCATTTGACGCCCACTGCAGGACATAGGCCTCCCTCATGGGTTTCTAACTATGAAGGGTTTCGCCATAATCGCCACGCTTGGCAGGCGGGTTGGCGATCGCAGTATGCGGTTGAAATCTCAGGAAGACGCTGCTGCCCGTTTCTTGGTACTTTTTTTCATTAGTCGCTTTCTACGACATCCACGGAAGGAAATGGAGTGACGCTATTCTTAATACGGCGCCACACAGGATACAGACGTAGGCTATAATATTATAGCTAAATTCCACGCAGGCGAAGCCGCGGGCCTAGCTAGTCTGGAATAAATTTGTTGTGCGTCAACGAATGGGTTAAATCAAGAAAACAATCGAATCGCGCGCGCGCACGCACACACACACATACGATTATGTTCTACCTAAACACATAAAACACTCACCTGGCTGAGATTTACACTTTTATCTTTTTAATATTTTTGTCATAGCAGTAATAAAGTAATCAATCTTTAAAATAAGTAAAATATCAAATTAGACGTTTTTACGCTACGGAAGTGCGGTGTCACCTAGTACGGGCATCATACATGTTGCTTGTGTGCTTGTTTTGTTTCTGTGATGTATCTTGTTGGTATAATAAATGTCTTTCTTCTTCTTCTTCTAAAAGATACTATGTGGCGTTAAATTAAGCAGTTTACGAAAATAAACATTTTGTATTTGTATTTTGTAATCAATGAGAACGTAACAACACTTAGGTGGCAATGTGGCTTGGCTTGGTTTCTTGAGTAGAGCCTTCTGGCTCCAGGCCAAGCCATGCCTTAATTGATTCCACGGGGTCTTGCCAAAAATGCGGCGTGTTACATCTATTCACGAAACCAATATGATTCTGTTCTGCCGCATTGCTACTGAAATGCTCACGGAATCGTGCGGTTTGAAAGTGTGAATTATTGAGAATAGTCCCGAGGGATGTTAGAGCAACAAGATTGGATATTGGAAATCTGCTTAGTTTAAGATATTAGGCTGCGTTTTCGTTTTCAGCCTTAATAGTGGAACGGTGTTATTGTGTACTTTATCCGTCTATAACCAGTTATCTTAAAACGAAAACCCCAGTTACGCTACGACGTCAAAATTGAAACCAGATTCTACCGGATGGATCCGGCTCAAACTGAGCATGGCGAAATGTGAGAAACTAGATTTGCTCGGGATCCGGGTTCGATCCCAGCCCCGTCATATGATTACGCTTAAACCGGGTGTAAAATTGAAAAAGGACACGCGATATGGCGCTTGTGACCAAGTTGTAAGAATTTTCGGGATTGTTTTGAAAACCCTCTGTGAATAAATGTCACTGGTGGGTTCGTGGGTAAGGGTAAAAAAGTTAATTGGCAACTAAACAGCTAAGCCCACGACAGGACGTAACCCAGGATTTATTTTAGAGTAAATACTTAAAGGCGTGCGCGCATGCAGCGACAAAATGTATGTTGATGGGGCGGAAGAGGTTTGTCAGGGTCGTGGCGAGCGGCAAACCCTGGTCTCTGCCAACCCCACCGGGTTACAGACGTGATGTTATGTATGTATGAGAGTAAATACTCATTTATTCAAAGTGCGGATGCTACGGTCACCTTAGAGCATATATACGTAAGAAAGCAGTGATGGTCACGGCGAGGACGCCATGAGCATCATCATCATCGACACTTATTTATACAAAAAAAGAGAAACAAAAAAAATGGAAATAACAAATCTTATTTTCCACAACCCATGGACGCCCTACTCAAAGCCTTACTTTAGACGCGAAGAAAAGTGTAACCAGAACCAGATCTCCTACAATCTAGGCTTTCGCGTACAATGTACACAACCACGGGTCGCAAATATTTTATTTTTCTTTGAGCCAATATAGGTGACCTGAATATCCCTATTTCTGCTTCCCTGTCTACCTACTAATATTATTTTAAATGTGTTGGTTGGTTTGTCATTCTTTCGCGCAGCAAAGTCAGTCCGTCCATTCTCTGTAAGTTTTATGGCTTGAACCGTAAAATAAAGAGATTTGAAAAAAAAATAAACCGGCTAATTGCAAGTCGGTCAGCCGCAAAGGCTCCCGAACTGAATGGAAGAAAAACGTTTTGGCTAAATCCGTACAACACTGTTAATTAAAGAAAGAGATTGCCGTCTATTCTGTGTGAGCGAGAGACAAGTAAGTATTCTATCTTAAACTAATCGTACTACAATATCATAATTATTTTATATACATCTTTTTAGGGTTCCGTACCCGAAGGGTGCCAAACCGGACCTTATTACTAAGACTTCACTGTCCGTCTGTCTGTCTGTCTGTCTGTCACCGGGCTGTATCTCATGAACCGTGATAGCAAGGCACTTGAAATTTTCACACATGATGTATTTCTGTTTCCGCTATAACAACAAATACCAAAAACAGAATAAAATAATTATTTAAGGGAGGCTCCCATACAACAAACGTTGTCTAAAGACAGCGATCGCCATCTAGCGGCGATCAATGTAACCTTCACAGCGGCCGATGTCATGTGTACGGTAAACGCTTCTTCTCAGTTTCTATTTATGGCGCTGTTCTCAAATTCGATCTTTGTCTAATGTTGTATAGATAAATGGTTCCCTTTGTGCGCGAGTCCGATCGCACTTGGCCGGTTTTTCATTTAATTTTATATGACGGTACGGAACCATTTGTGCACGAGTTCAACTGACACTTGGTCGGTTTTTACGTAGATATGAGAGCTTAAAATTGCAAAATGCCGCTTACACATTGGATCCTACAGGCATCTCTCTCTGTCTAACAAGGGACGTGTGAAAGAGAGGTGTGATGACTTACGACTATGTGTGAGACTGCCTCCTCAACCCTTCAGAGATTAACACACATTATTAAGTCGACTTCCCCTATTTAAACGACAAAACATCTTCATTAAAGTCTTAATACACGAACATTTAGGTGCAAGCAGGATTTAGGTTGTAATTTATAAGCGTAAACACACTGAAGGATAAAATGTAATATTGTCATAATAAACAATGAATTGTAGTTTTATGAGACGCGGCTCAGGAGTCACAGCCGGAGCCGCGTCTCATAAAACTTACTAGCTTCTTTTATAATACGTTTTGGCGAGAAATGATCCGTGTGGCGCCGGATTAAGAATAGCGTCACTCCATTTCCTTCCGTGGATGTCGTAGAAGGCGAATTAGGAAATACATTACCAGGATACAGGCAGCAGCATCTTGCCGAGATTCTAACCGCATACTGCGATCGCCAACCCGCCCGCCAAGGGTGGCGATTATGGCAAAACCCCTCATGGTTATGAAAACCACGAAGGAGGCCTGTGTCCTGCAGTGGGCGTCGAGTGGCTGATGATGATGATGATGATGATGATAGGACCTAGGAGTTTATGACGGAAAAGAAATAAAAAGTAAAGAAAAGCATTTTTGCCAACTCCACACAAACTCGAAAATTGTTCGCTGTTTTTTTCATCATTAAAAAATTGACGCAAAGATATCTTCATTACACTGTGTATTCACATTCAATAGAATGTTAATTCTTTATTCTATTTTTTCAGTTGCAATTTCATAATTTATATACAACGTGACGTAGTATGAAGACCCCTTTAAC
This sequence comes from Yponomeuta cagnagella, assembly GCA_947310995.1. Taxonomy (NCBI): domain Eukaryota; kingdom Metazoa; phylum Arthropoda; class Insecta; order Lepidoptera; family Yponomeutidae; genus Yponomeuta; species Yponomeuta cagnagella. The sequence continues at coordinate 3,531,816 of OX371292.1, read as the reverse complement.
TCACCTCTTTCACCGCAAGTTCTCTTCCCCTCCACTCTGTGACACAATAGGATGATTCGTACCCCCTTAGGGCTGTTCGATGGACGATTCGCACTCTCTGAAGGCATCGCGTGAGCTTTGTGAAATTCAATATAACTATTCATAAAGCAAATGCTCCCAAAAGTAATGAGAAAAAGAAGTGAGGAATTTCATACCTACTGAGGGCAGTCCGCAGTTTGAATCCGTAAGTTGGCTTAAATTATTAATATTTTTATAATTACCAGATCCTGTTATCTGGGATATACGCCTCAGAAAACAGATGAGAATAGGATTATTCAAAATACAATTACCTACATAGGTGCGTCAGACATACGTCGATGAAATAGGGGATGTGTAAGCGAAGGGCAAAATAAACAGTATCCGAAAATGGTGTGCGTGACTAAAGAATGTTTTTTAAAGCAAGGCAAGTGGAGAACCTGGTCATTGCCTACTCCTCTGGGATACAGGCAGGAGTATGTGTATTTACAACTACTTAGTAGGGTGATTTTTTTTATTTTTTTACTAATAATTTCAAATTAAAAATGATAATAAATTATCGTCTGTTCATACAATAGAGACAAAAACTAAGCTATGTGAATTTATTTGCTAGAGTCTACAACATATTTTCTCAGAAAAATATGTTCCAACAATGTCACTAAAATATCCCTTCCTTTTTTCTAGTTGTTCAATTAAATGTTTATCTATGAATTATAGAAAGTATACTTTCATCTTGACCTTGAACTTAATTCAATCAGACGAGAAGAAACGACTCGCGAGGGACGTGTTCACACGCTGCCACTAGCGCGACCCTCGCGGAGAGTGAAGAGCCGGCCTCCCAGACGTGACTGAGGGCTGTCAATTGTTCGCACGTCGGGCAGACGTGTCTGGAGCACGCCTCACGAGCTGACGGATCCATGGGGTTCCCCATCGCCCCTTGTTTACTAACTGTACACTCGGTGATAGCCGAAGACACGTATTCTGGTCGATCTTCACACCTGCGCATGTATATATACTATCTATCATTACGTGTGGCGCTGGATTAAGAATAGCGTCACTCCATTGCCTTCCGTGGATGTCGTAGAAGGCGACTAAGAAAATCAATTACCGGGAGACGGGCAGCAGCGTCTTCCTGAGATTCCAACCGCATACTGCGATCGCCAACCCGCCTGCCAAGCGTGGCGATTATGGCAAAACCCCTCATGGTTTCATAACCTATTTCCTGCAGTGGGCGTCAAATGGCTGATGATGATAACACGATTTTTATAAACCGAAACACGATGCCTCTAAAGCAATTTAATTGATCTGTGGTTACGACTTTTCCTTGTAAAATCTCCACCAGAGACTATTTTAATCGGCGTTTTAAGGAATCGCGGTTTTTATAAATATGACCGTAAGATTTCGCTAAGCCTTTTTGTCTTTCTATGTTATTTTCTTGTACTTGCATGAGGCATAAAAATAAAAGAAACTAAAGCCCTTCAGGTTAAATACAATCGCATCTACATAAAGCAGCCTATATACGTCCCACTGTAGGGCACAGGCCTTCTCTAAGGGAGAAAGTATGGGCTTTATCAACACGCGTGCCCTCCGCGGACTGGCGATTTCAAGCGCTGAGATGAGTGAATAGCTCAGACACTCAGGTGTCCTCACAATGTTTTTCCTTCGCCGTTAGCGAGTAGTATTGCTATTATAAGTTCAAAAATGTACATACCTTAGAGTATCACTGGGAATCGAACCTGGGTCTCTCGCTTCCGAGTCCAATGTTCTACCCACTAAGCAAACCACCGCTCCTAAACGCACCTAAATGGAGGTAATAAATTACCTGACTTGTCAGTAAAATTACTGGTTAGGTTACATTTTAGACAAAAGGTAAATTGTTGTCAAAACAAATTATATTCCGACCAATATTTTATCTGCGAAGAGACCCAAAACACACATCAGCCTCTAACAAAAATGTTTCAGTAAATTAAATGCAAGTGTAAAATAAAAATAAATTGAGACAGACTTGTATGTAGCGGGGTATAAAACGGAAGTGACGACAATTCTTGCCATAACTAAAAAAAAACCCTAGATATACTTACTAATCTAACCAGCTACAAGTAAAACATAAATCCTTCGTGGTTACTGGACAAAAAGGTATAAATATACTTCCTAACGCAATAGACAGTACCCTGCATTATGGAAATGCCACGCGAACGGACAAAACAACCAAACATCGGACAATCAGAGCAGTCTAGACGGGAAATCAAACCCGCTACCCCTTGCTTCACAGTCAGTTTGGTACTTTCGAGGGGTAGTTGATGAAAGCTTTTGAAACTGTCGGTAGCCGTCCGGCAGTGTTGTGTACATTGTATATTTAGACAGGCTTAAATCAAACCAAAGGGGAATAGGTAATTGTATGGTCCAGCAGAACCAATATGGAGCTGTTCTCTAACCGACCCTCCTCGTATGTAAGGCAAAATAACACGTTTTTCCTTCCTCGCCATCCCCATACTTGTATGAAAACCGGCCAAGTGCGCGTCGGGCTCGCGCATGAAGGATTCCGTACCATTATCTATACGACATCTGAAAACTTCGAGCGTCTGTTGCCGTTATGAATATCGAGCAAAAAACGGCAAAAAAACCACGTTTGTTTTATGGGAGCCCCCTTTAAACATTAATTTTATTCTGTTTTTAGTATTTTTTGTTATGGCCACCACAGAAACACATCATCTGTGAAAATTTTAACTGTCTAGCTATCACGATTCATGAGATACAGCCTGGCGACATACAGATAGACAGACAATCCGACAGTGGAGTCTTAGTAATAGGGTCCCTTGGCCTTGGGTACGGAACCCTAAAAAGTAAAACATGTTAGGACCTTCTTCGCGCCAATTTGTTACCTACCCAATAAAACTCTAAACTCTATTCCGCTCGCGTAGAGGGATGGAGGGAGGTAGATAAGTGTATTTTTGTGATGAGATACAAAAAAAATCTTCCACACAGCACAATCACTTGTCCTGGTCCCAAACTAGGACACCATGTGGTTTGGTAACCAGGCAAGGACATCACAAACACGGCATACACAGACTGAGGTCGTTTGCACAAATTTACGGCAGCCCCCCGTGGGAATCGAACCCACGACCTCCGGCATGGTAATCAGACGTGATACCGCTAGACCAACGAGGCAGTTAAGGTCTCTGACCGCCCCTCCTCAATGTAAGGCAAAATAAGACGTATTTCCTCTTCATACTATATGGAAAAGCAAGACATAATAGGACTTCACCGACAATTTGTTTTACCTAATAAATTGACAGTCCTTAACCGTATTCCGCTTGCGGAGAAGGAGACTGCATTTTTGTGATGAGTTAACACTTGAACATACCTGAAACAAAGACAAAATATGCTTAGAAATTTCAACTGTAAATTACCTGAGATTAAATAAGCACACACACTTATCTCATCCCTTAGGATACCAAACCAAACAAGGACATAATTACATGGAAAAATAATCAGACCGAGGGCATTTGCATAAATCAAAATACAGCCGGTCCTCAGCGGAAATCGACCGACAAACGCTTTCTATGTACTCAAGGCAGCGACTCATTCCAACTTATGGTTTCTGGCCTGTTTGTTTAAATTAGTGAGTCATAGTCACATCATTATTATCTATGACCTCAAGAACTTGCCAAAGACAATAAACTAAGGCCTTCAAACAATAGAAAAACACATCCATCTTAAACTTTCGTTTAAAAACATACTGAAGCTCAAAAACGTATATATTCCTCTAAAAAGTCACTGAAAACTTGCAGTTCCCCCTCCCTGCCCTACCTACCTACACCTACGCGGGCCTGTCTGTCTGGCCAACACAATGGAGTCCTCAGCGCGAGGACCCTCGCAGAGTCACTTGCAGGTAGGGGAGCCTGAATATCTTAAGCGACCCTACGCGTCGTGGGAAAAGGCAAAAGCTTCAGGTTAAGCTAGCCCTTACTTAATGAAAGGTATATTAAGTACCCACTTGGCTTGGTAACGAGCAGAACATTGGTGAAGAGACACATGAAAGAGTAAATGACATGCAATAATTAAATTCTGCAATATTTAATATGCAATATTTAAGTTCCGTGTGGAGCCGGATTAAGAATAGCGTCACTCCCTTTCGTTCCGTGGATGTCGTAGAAGGCGACTAAGGAAATCAATTACCAGGAGACGGGCAGCAGCGTCTTCCTGAGTATTCCAACCGCATACTGCCAACCCGCCTGCCAAGCGTGGCGATTATGGCAAAACCCCTCATGGTTATAAAAACCACGAAGGAGGCCTATGTCCTGCAGTGGGCGTCAAATGGCTGATGATGATGATGAATATTTAAATATCTATAATTGGAGTTTCTTACTTCTTACTTACTTCCTAATAGCGTAACAACCTTTCTTTCTGAGGTCTTCTTCAATACACTAAATGTAATGTTTAATTGGAGTTTCAGAAAGTAGTAGGCTCACTTTCCTTATTTTTTTCGATATAACAAAACGATCCAAATCAAATTTCAATCCACAATAATCCGTAACTACATAATGTGTGCGCAAACTGCGCCAGGTTTTCTCATCGGCTATTCCTCAGAGCCTAAAGACAAGGGTCTTCAACCAGTGCGTCCTACCAGTTATGACCTACGGAGCTGAAACGTGGACACTGACTTCAGGACTAGTGCACCGATTCATGGTCCCTCAGTGTGCTATGGAACGGGCTATGCTTGGAGTCTCTTTGATGGATCACATCAGAAATGAGACAATCCGCCAAAGAACCAAGGTGACTGAAATCATCATCAACCCATTATGTCCCCACCGAGGGGCACGGGTCTCTTCCCTGAGGAAGGTATAGGCCATACTCCACCACGGGGGCCAAGTCCGAATTGGTGGAGGCTTGTAGACTAGTGGCTCGTCTACTGTCAGAAGTTGTCAAGCCGCCCTAAGGCCTCTGACTTGGCTTAACGACTGCCATCTATCGACGGCAGCCGGCACCAACAGCTTAACGTGCCTTGCGAAGCACGGAACCGCTCGGAAAAATGCCACTAGCGTTAGGCATAGACGGCGACCCATCCATGCACTGAACGCGCCCTGTGTTGCTTAACCTTCGTGATCGTTTAAGATCACTCAGGCAGCCGAGGCTACGAGCGATTCCGGTGACTGAAATAGCCTATAAGATTAGCAAGCTGAAGTGGCTGAGGGCTGGTCACATATGGCGAAGAACATCGGTTCGATGAGGTGCAAAGGTTCTCGAGTGGAGACCACGAGCTAGCAAGCGCAGCGTGGGGGGGGCCTACCGGCTCGCTGGACCGACGATCTGAGGCACATCGCTGGCAGTGGCTGAATGAGGATGGCTGAGGACAGAGGGAAGTGGCGTGCCTTGCGGGAGGCCTATGTCCAGCAGTGGACGAATGCGAATACTGATTGATTGATTGACATAATGAGCAATCTAACAAGAAACGGAAGAAATTGTCCTGCTCGTCGTAAATAATAAACTGAAATGCGGAGACGTCACTCCACTCTAAAGACAATCTGTCACTTAACATTAAAACAAGTATCGTAAATTAGCATTGAATCTCTCAATCCTTATAACTTGGGCCTCGACGCACGGTCCTTGCATATTTAACCGTGAGGAGACCTGACGTGGACTGAAAGATTAATCTTACGTGGAAATTGTTTCTCGACTTTGTGTCCTTTTGTGACCGCCGTAGCTCAGTGAATCGATTACAGACTTTGAGACTGGAAAGCCCCATCATAGAGTATACGTATTTCGTATTATGTCGTATTTTCACTGTCTAGTTTCTTAAGAATTGACATAAAATTAGTTTTGATGTACAATTTCGAAGCTCTATCATTCACACTTAAGCGAATACTATTTTGAAAATGTCGCTGTTGAAAAAGTTTTCTAGAATTTACAAGAAACTTACAAAAGACATCGACTGTCATGCGTCTCAAGTTCACCACTCGAACGTTATGTAACTGCTAAAATACCGAATGAAAATAATACTAAGAACATCCACACAATGGCTATCCATAATTTCTGCCTACACCCTCTGGGATGCAGGCGTGAGTTTATGTATGTATGTTCCACACAACAGAATCACTTGAAAAAATAAAAATATATTGCGAACGTTCAAAAAAGACTCTTAATTTACGTTAAACGAAACCGAGCAATGGACGTAGTCCGATTGCGAGGAATAACAACCAAAAACAAATAAAACAACAACAATCGATTAAACAAGCACAAAGCTTTGGCAAAGCAAAACGACCGGCAACTCGTTAAGCGACAAGAATAACGGTTTGCGAACGCAGCCTCAGACTAAAAGCCTCAGAATAAAGTTATTGTAAACTTGTTTATTGTTTCTGTCAATTAAAGTGTTTTTGACATGTTCGGGCAGACTTCCCTTTAAATATTCAGAGCAAATTAAGTTGGTTCAGCAGAAAATAGTTTATGATCGCGATAGACGACGTAGATTTTTTTTTTAGTTTTTTAGGGTTCCGTACCTCAAAAGGAAAAAACGGAGCAATTATAGGTTCACTTTGCTGACCCTCCGTCTGTCTGTTTGTCTGTCTGTCAAGACCCTTTATATCGGGAACGTATCGTACGGGAACGTGTAGGTATCGAGTTTATAATAACATGTTGAGGAAGCGAAAAAGTTCTGTCAGGATCGTGGCAGTCCCTGGTCTCTGCCTACCCCTCTGGGATACAGGCGTGAGTTCATGTATGTATGTATGGAGAAACAATGGGTTGTGGTAAATGTAGGGTACTGCAGAAATCAGACTTTAATTTCCTAAAATAGGTACACGTTGGATGACTTACACCTCTTTCTTAAATGTGGTTTAAAAAGCATCTAACCAAAGTTCTTCATACAAAAGTCAATTTAAATTGCGACTTATGTGGCATTTAAGAAGTGCCGCAAGTCAGCCCTATTCCAGGAAATTTAGAAAATTTTCGACAGAACCTTTTGTTCTGGAAACAGTTTTTAGGGTTGCGTACTCGAAGGTTGCCAAACGGGACCCTATTACTAAGACTTCACTTTTCGTCTGTCTGTCTGTCTGTCCATCTCTCTGTTTGTCTGTCTGTCACCTGGCTGTATCTCATGAACCGTGACAGCTAGGCAGTTGAAATTTTCACAGATGATGTATTATGCCGCTATAACGACAAATTAATTAAGGGGGGCTCCCGTACAATAAACGCTGCCTAAAGCGGCCATCTACGTAACCTTCACAGCGCCGATGTCATGTCGTTAAATGTCAATGTTAAAATAAATTTGTACCACGATATCGGATATTATACAACTAACTACCTATACGAGCCCATGACGAAGGCCCACTGTTAGGCATTGGCCTCTTCGCCAACCTCTCGTGTATTGGGCAGTCGGACCGAACGAAGACCAATTATCAGCCACTATTCAGTGATCACCTTCGTCCACCGTCCTGTCCTCCCGTCTAACCAGATTTGTGTCTAAATAAAATAATAGCAGTTCCCGCGACCACGTTCGCGTAGTCAGTGATTGGGACTGCCTCGTTGGTCTAGCGGTATCACGTCTGATTACCACGCCGGAGGTGTGTTCGATTCCCACTGGGGGCCGCCCAGGGAACGAAATACACCTAGACTGAGGCCATTTGTACAAATGGCCTTAGTCTAGGTGTATTTCCATGTTTGTGATGTCCTCGCCTGGTCACCATAGCACAGGGTATCCTAGTTTGGGACCAGGACAAGTGATTGTGTTATGTTTAAGTTATTATTGTTATTACTTTCTGAGATTACCACCTACATACAAACTTAAAAACATATAAACTGTTTAACTTTATAATATTATTAGTATAGAAAGGGTTATTTATCTATCTCCAAAGATGTCTCGCCGATAATTGAACCCGGGGACCGCGACATCGATACGTGGGAACGTAATTAATGCTGTCAGCGCGGCGAAGCTGAAAATTTACTGAATAAAGTTTCGCCTTTGGCTGAACACCGCTGTTACCACCTGCCTTAACAAACTGTTTTCAGTTCTGGGTATTCTGCACGAAAAAATGTATAGAAATATTTTGTTATTTCCTTTTTCACGTACAATTCTATCTATCATCTATAATTAGTTTATTTATCGTAGCTGTAATTTACCATCATCATTAAGAGCGGTGGTAGCCTAGTGGGTAGAACATTGGACTCGGAAGCGGGAGACCCAGGTTCGATTCCCAGTGCGGGCATGTACCTATGACTTTTCTTTCTAAGTTATGTACATTTGTGAAGTTGTAGTAGCAATACCACTCGCTAACGGCGAAGGAAAACATCGTGAGGAAACCTGGGTGTCTGAGCTATTCACATACCTCAGCGCTTGAAATCGCCAATCCGCGGTGGGCACGCGTGGTGATTAAGCCCATACTCTTTCTCTGAGAGAAGGCCTGCGCCCTACAGTGGGCCGTAATCACGTCTCGTTTAATCACCGCGCGTGCCCAGCGCGGATTGGCGATTTCCGTCGAAAAATTTCTTCAGTCGAAAAACCTATATTGGACACATAGTAAAAGGCGTCCGACGGAATAAACAACAGATTACTCCTTCGGTAGGCTAGTTTTATTTAGTTTTACAAATAAAAAAAAAATTGAAAAATTTTAGGAAGAAAATATGTTTTGATTGAAATTTGTGTAATAACTGCATGCACATCAGAAGAGCTTAACTAAATGCGGTCATGGTAGTTATAAATATCATAAGGGTTATACATTTTCGAAGGATTTAATTTTTTTTGGTCACTTAAAAAAAATTGAGCTTTTTTTTTCTTTTTCTTTCTAGAGTAGCCATGAGCAGGTGCACCGTCTGGTGCCCGCTTATCGTTTTGGGACACGTTGTATATGGATAGTGTGCATTCTAGGTATAATTTGCCGACTTATGTAGTCTGTTAAACGTTCTCAATTCAACGAGAATGTTTTCTTTTTGCTGAGAAGCTTCGTCAAATCTATTTTTTTTGTTTGAATAGGTGTAACGGCCGATTGGTCCCGTTATACTTTGGTGAAGATCTGATGAAGACTTTCGGAGATGTGGAACGGAAGTCTTCAATGGACAGCAGCAAATAAAGACTGACGGGAGCAATCCTTTAGTAACTGATGTATGTTTCACAAATTACGTCATCAAGGTAATCCCTGGGTCTTCACAAAAAATCGTAAAAGAAAATAAAACCGACTTCAGTATACAACAATAAACCTATTTTGTATTCGCCCCATGTCAGTCCAACAGCTAATCCTAACGGCCGTCACTATGCACGTTATTTTATTTAAGTTTCATCACCATCATCAGCCATTTGACGCCCACCTCACGACATAGCAGGGTCATGGTTTCCTATGCTTCCCGGTGTTGTGGCGCCGGCATCCACCAAATCCCTGCCACCATAAGGTAGTCAGACCATCAGGAGGCCTGCTCAGGCTGCGCCGTCCGGTGGTCATCCGGTCGTCGTCCGTATTTAAGAAACATTAATTAAAAAAACCGGCCAAGTGCGAGTCGGACTCGCGCACCGAGGGTTCCGTACAAACCTGCAAGGTTTACAAAGTTCGTTCATTACGACAATCGAGTCATAACTATGGTATTTTTATTGCAAAACATGAGGAAAAAAGTAATAAGTTTATATTTATTAAAAAATATATATTTTGTAATGTAACTAAAAATTTAAGGTTTTCGGAATTTTTCCTTTATGTGTGCTATAAAACGTTGCTTCATGCCAAATTTCAAGATTCTAGGTCGACTGGAAGTACCCTTTAGGTTTTGATTCCTTTGCGAGTACTTGCGAGTTTCAAAATATGCAGCTTAAATTGCTGTTTCTTTTGATTGCGTTGACATAGAAGTTAGATTTTGTTACAGCTTAAAGGTATTATAGACCTGAGTATTTGGTATGAATTTCAATTTAATACCTTTACGCGTTTATGAGGAAATGGGTAGTAAGTTTAAAATTATTAAAAAAAAATATATTATGTGATGTAACTAAAAATTTATGGTTTTCGTAATTTTTCCTTTATCTATGCTATAAGACGTTGCTTCGTACCAAATTTCAAGATTCTGAGTTCACGGGAAGCACCCTGTAGGTTTTGATTCCCTTGCAAGTGTCGAAAATTTGCGGCATAAACGGCTGTATCTTTTGATTGCGTTGGCTTAGAAGTTTGATTTTTTCACAGCTTCAAGGGACAGTAGACCTGAGTAATTGATATAAATTTCAGCTTCATACCTCCACGCGTTCCTGAGAAAAAGGGTCTTGACAGACGGACGGACGGACAGACGGACAACAAAGTGATCCTATAAGGGTTCCGTTTTTTCCTTTTGAGGTACGGAACCCTAAAAATACTATTTTTTTAAGTAAATAAATAAAACAGCCCGGCCATCCAGAGGGATAATGCTGCCAGTATCTTGGGAACTCTCCCCAACGGCAGCGGTCTAGAGACAATCTTTTATATATAGATAATATTTATTGTAAATATGAATTTTGTTATTTTACTATTATATCATAAAAGAACAGATACAATTAAAAAAACATAATATAATAAATATAAACAAAGAATTGTTTATTTCAACCCAAGTAAATAAAAACTATTCTTATTCCTAAGAAACTTACTGAAACACAGTGGAGAAAGGCGCCCGTATAAAAGAGTGGCCGGCTACAGTCATGTTAATATCACTCTAAGGCGCCATAGTCCACCAAAGTTTCCCATTAAATCAACACCCACTGACACAATAGAGCAACAAATAGAAGGATCCATTAGCACCAGATAACTACTTGCTTATTCAGTTGCCGAGGAAAATCGACCTTATTGCAATTTGAGACGGAAAATCTTTTGGGAACAGCTCACACTGAAACTGACCGCTATTCCAAGCGATAAAAGCCATATTATTTAAAAGTAAAAAAAAAATAAAAAGCAATGGATGTGCCTGTATGTAAATGTCTATGTCTATATAAAAAGGTTACAGGCAGAATATGCTGGCCATCAAGGAACTGTTATTTACGTTAATTTAAATAAGTATTACGTTGGACGACGTTATACGTCGGCGAGATCTTATTTTCTTTCTCAAGCAGGGGAGACGAGCAACCGACGTCGCGAGCTCCTCTCTACTCACTATGATTAAGCTCTTCGAATAACAGCGAAACCTGGTCAGATTCTTCCAACAAACATTGAAGCAAGTGATTCCGTAAGTAATTAAGTTAATAAAGCAGAGAAATGAAAAAAATCCTAAAACTCATCTTTATTTTCTACAGAGTTCCTACAGTACCTACTAACCGGCTGTAAAATCAGCTGTACGGGGAGCAAATAGCAGAAAACGTGACCGTGAAGTGAAAAAATTAATCAACCTAAAATAGCACTGAAAATTAAGTTCTTAGTATCTTGAAATCTGATTGATTTAGGGGCTTTGTTCGCAAAAACCTACCGTGCTAACTAGCTTGAAGAACAACTGTCTAGTAATAAAGTAACCTTTGCACAAAATTGTTTTAGTGCAGTAAACAATGTTTCAATTCAAATGAACCTAAGCACACAATAATTGTGATAATTATTATCAGTTCTATTCTAGTATAGTATTTTCTAAGGTTAACACGACCACTAGACACAATAAAAACTGAATTTGTACGGATATTTACTCGTTTATTTTTTCATTTTACTAGTTTCCGACGTTTTGGTACTTTTGCAAGTCCCGTGGTCTCGCTACACGGTAAACGACTGAATATCCGTGCAAATTCAGTTTTCACTCTATTATAGTAGTTTATGCAACTGTCATATAAGAGAGAACGGCAATTATTTTACATTTTTTCAGCCGCACAGAAAAAATTGTAAAGTAATAATGGCGGCAAAACAAATCTAAACTGCGCAGGTCTGCTTTTTTTATTTGTTCTATTTGGGATAGGCAAAGCAGTTATATACAGCCATGTGCTCAGTGTGGTTGAATCAGACCAAAAATTCACAGAAAAGTTTCCTGCAAGGAGAATTTTAACCGGAAGTGTATCGTAATAAGTTATTACGAAATAACATATAAATTATTTCACGATACAGGTTGTCAGAAATTCTCATACAAAACTTGTACATTTATTTTTAAATTTTTTCAGTTATCTGTGAAATAACACTGACTTATGTATCAACTTTTAAGATCATAATTCGAAACTTACGACATGAGTGTAGATAAAATAACTAATAGGCGTTAGCTTACAGTGTGACATCATCTTTAACATCTGACCAAAGCAAACAAAGTAATTCACTTTTAATAAATTATACGAAAGTTCGACACAGATTTCCTTCTCTCGGGACAGTTTTCTCTCCCCACCAGCGGCTGATGGTTGATAGAAGTACCACTCAATATGACACTGTTAATTAGAGAAAGGGACTGGTCAATTATTTGCCTCTCGCTCATACAATATTGTTGTCTATATCGCTGAGGCGAGTGGAAAATACAGGGTGACTTCGAAAACGTTCGTTCAAGTCACGTGACCCGACCGTGCATCTGTCACTGCACTTTAATGCACTAAGAGAATCGAGACGCTGCTCATTGTGTCATACGGAACCCTAACCTTATTCGAAGGGTGCAAAAAGGGCTACTATTAATATGCCTACGACGTCGGTCTGTCTGTCCGTCTGATCTGTAATTTGCAGATCCCTCAAAAATCCCTATTCCTAATCAATGAGTGGTGGGGATTTGTGGATAAGATATCTACAAATGTCCACAGGTGGGGATTTTCAGTAAGTATTAGTGGACTAACCCGAACACAGAACTTCTATGTCTTTAGCAGGCAGATACCTCTCCCGTTCCATAAAGCTAGAATTAGTATTAAACTTACGATTGTCAGTCATTTTCGTCCGCGTGTCTAGCTTGGGTTATTCGTAACTTAGGGTCAGTCCACTAATACTTACTGAAAATCACCACCAGTAGGGATTTGTAGATGTTTCGTCTACAAAACCCCACAAGGCACTCATTGGAGGCTCATGGGGATTTGTGGATGAAATTTCTACAAATCCACAGTGCTAAATATTCAGTAAAATAACAGGTTTGCTCACAATATTTTCCTCGACAGTGACAGAAACTTCTGCGCTTCTCTGTAACAGTCAACTACTTTGTACACAACTAGAGAAAGTTTTTAATTTCATAAGGAAGTTTTACATAAGAAGGCTATTTATTCCGTTAACTGAGGACTGAAGTGTTTGAGGACAGGAGAAATAAGTAGCGGGAACTGCGATGTTTCCTATTTGTTTTTCTATTTTTTGATTCAACGAACTGATTCACAAAGCATCCTTCTCTCCGTCAACGACTGCTTTTTCCCAAACACAGGAGACGTTTTCAAATTGAAATGCATGCACGCACGCACGCACGTACGCACGCACGCACGCACGCACGCACGCACGCTCGCACGCACGCACGCACCTGTACTTTAAAACTTTAAAATTTAGTTTATTGTTACCTAGTACTATTTTTAAAAAAGAGTGCGATTAATTCGCCAACAAACTGCCACGCAGTTTGGCGAATAATTTATAAAATTTAAAACTCTGCGATACAAACGTAAATCAATAATTTAAAAAAAAACTATACACCCAGAGGCCATTTTCACTAATCAAGTATGTTAAATGTTATTATGTTAATAGCCTCCAGTGAGAATCGAACCCACTCGAACTCTGTTTTCGTAGTCAAGCGTGTTAACCGATTGACCATCGAGGCAGTCGAATAACTGTAGACAAATAATAGTAAACAAGCTACCTATGTAAAATTCGTGAGTTGGCTTCTGACCGACCGTAACAAAAACCACACTCTAAGAAAATTCTTATCTTATCTTAAGTAAGAACGGACATGAAACACCGATATTTCTACGCGCTCAAAGCGACTCCGAATACTTTTCTAAAGCACTATTATCGCTGGAAAGAAAACCCGTAAATGACCTTTTTCACACTCTCCTCAAGGCGAGCACTCGTCCAAATATAAGGCACCAACAGACTGAGCGAGCGAAGTTTCGCGGGCGACGAATACAGGCATATCTTCGTATCTTTCGATTTTTTATGTAGCTGATATACATCCCACTGCAGGGCCTTCTCTCAGAGAGAGAGTGGGCTGGCAATTTCAAGCGCTGATCTATGTGAACACCTCAGTCACTCAGGTTTCCTCACGAGGTTTTCCTTCACGTTAGCGAGTCGTATTGCTACTACAACTTCACAAATGTACGTAACTTACAAAACAAAGTCTACATGCCGGGATTCAGACCTCCCAAACGGGCCGGCGTCTAACTGCTGCCCTACCACCGCTTCTTCGTATCTACTATAGAAATTTCAACCTCGTGCTAGGTGCTTAATAATGCTTAGTGGCTTTCTCCGCCATTTTTAAGAATAGTATTTTTATGAGATTAAGGAAGTTCGGGAGTAAGGCAGCCCCTCATGGAGCAATTCCCATACAAACGTAACGACTTGCCGGATCTCAATATGTTACGGATCTTTACCAATAAGTTAAGCGTACCCAAATCAAGGTTTGCTCGTGCTTAACTGAGAATGACAAGAGTAAAAAACCGGCCAAGTGCGAGTGGGACTCGCGCACGAAGGGCTCCGTACCATTATCTATGCAACATTTGAATATTTCAAGCGTTTACCTGTTGCCGTTATTAATATCGAGAATAAAACGGCAAAAAAAAACACGTTTGTTGTATTGGAGCCCCCTTAAATATGTATTTTATTCTGTTTTTAGTATTTGCTGTTATAGCGGCAACAGAATTACATCATCTGCGAAAATTTCAACTGTCTAACTATCACGGTTCATGAGATAGGCCTGGTGACAGACAGACAGACAGACAGACAGACGGACGGACGGACAGCCTAGTCTTAGTAATCTTATCCTTACCCCCTTATCCTGTGGGTACGGAACCCTAAAAAGAAATGATAGCCTCATAAGACTTCATAGAAACTATTCTCAAGGCTGTAATTTCTTTTTTATAAGTTTATTTTCAATTCTAAGCACCATCAAACCTCGATTTGTGTCCTCTAAACACTCATTGATTTGGTAAACTTAATTAAGTACCTTAAAAAAACCTTCACTCACACTAGATGGGTGAAAGGACCAGTCGGACGCTGCAGTGCCTGGGACATTGTATTTTAGATGGAGTAGGCTTGCCCAGCACGTATACAGCTTAGTCGGCCTAGCCCACAGGAAAGAAAAGTCAATACGTGCGGAGCCAACCTTGCCGCGGGTTTCCTCACGATGTTTTCCTTCACAGTTAGCGTGTGGTATTGCCACTACAAATTCGCAGATGTACGTAATTTGGAAAACAAATAAAGTTATAGGTACATGCCCGCACTGGGAATCGAACCTGAAATTACCTTAAGAAGGCCGCTAAAGGAGCAATTCCCATACAAACGTAGTTTGGTTTTTATTTACACGTGATTTATGTATAAGTATACCTTAGAATAGCGGAGAAAGAAGAATAAGGAAGAAAATCAAATCGAATACCGAATGCTCTCAATCTCCAGGTGTAACGCGGCTTTTAGAGAAATTTCACAGGTCAATTGTTAGCCTATCTTTTGTGTGAGGTGTCACATTTTTAGTTCGGTCTCGTAGATATAGGAAATTGAGCTCTAGGATTAACAGGCTACGACAGGTTTCAGCCCTGCTCGGGGATTTATTTTTGTGACGAAAATGTCGGGGAAAGTTCGAGTCAATTGACGGAATTCTCGAAAATGTGGACAATTCGGCAATCTGTTTGTTTGAAAAAGTCAATTTTAATCAATTTCATGTTTGTAACGAATACTATTGACATTATGTGCAACTATGTAACTAGCCATTGATTTCAAGTTATTTGAGAAGATCAACGAATAGGTATAATCTTTACTATACTACAATGCATACTACTTGATAATAATAAAGCTGCCTATATATGTTTTCTTTTTGCTGAGAAGCTTCGTCAAATCTATTTTTTTTTGTTTGAATAGGTGTAACGGCCGATTGGTCCCGTTATACTTTGGTGAAGATCTGATGAAGACTTTCGGAGATGTGGAACGGAAGTCTTCAATGGACAGCAGCAAATAAAGACTGACGGGAGCAATCCTTTAGTAACTGATGTATGTTTCACAAATTACGTCATCAAGGTAATCCCTGGGTCTTCACAAAAAATCGTAAAAGAAAATAAAACCGACTTCAGAATACAACAATAAACCTATTTTGTATTCGCCCCATGTCAGTCCAAAAGCTAATCCTAACGGCCGTCACTATGCACGTTATTTTATTTAAGTTTCATCACCATCATCAGCCATTTGACGCCCACCTCACGACATAGCAGGGTCATGGTTTTCTATGCTTCCCGGTGTTGTGCCGCCGGCTTCCAGCAAATCCCTGCCACCATAAGGTCGTCAGATCATCAGGAGGCCTGCTCAGGCTGCGCCGTCCGGTGGTCATCCGGTCGTCGTCCGTATTTAAGAAACATTAATTAAAAAAATACTATTTTTTTAAGTAAATAAATAAAACAGCCCGGCCATCCAGAGGGATAATGCTGCCAGTATCTTGGGAACTCTCCCCAACGGCAGCGGTCTAGAGACAATCTTTTATATATAGATAATATTTATTGTAAATATGAATTTTGTTATTTTACTATTATATTATAAAAGAACAAATACAATTAAAAAAACATATAATAAATATAAATAAAGAATTGTTTATTTCAACCCAAGTAAATAAAAACTATTCTTATTCCTAAGAAACTTACTGAAACACAGTGGAGAAAGGCGCCCGTATAAAAGAGTGGCCGGCTACAGTCATGTTAATATCACTCTAAGGCGCCATAGTCCACCAAAGTTTCCCATTAAATCAACACCCACTGACACAATAGAGCAACAAATAGAAGGATCCATTAGCACCAGATAACTACTTGCTTATTCAGTTGCCGAGGAAAATCGACCTTATTGCAATTTGAGACGGAAAATCTTTTGGGAACAGCTCACACTGAAACTGACCGCTATTCCAAGCGATAAAAGCCATATTATTTAAAAGTAAAAAAATAAAATAAAAAGCAATGGATGTGCCTGTATGTAAATGTCTATGTCTATATAAAAAGGTTACAGGCAGAATATGCTGGCCATCAAGGAACTGTTATTTACGTTAATTTAAATAAGTATTACGTTGGACGACGTTATACGTCGGCGAGATCTTATTTTCTTTCTCAAGCAGGGGAGACGAGCAACCGCCGTCGCGAGCTCTTCTCTACTCACTATGATTAAGCTCTTCGAATAACAGCGAAACCTGGTCAGATTCTTCCAACAAACATTGAAACAAGTGATTCCGTAAGTAATTAAGTTAATAAAGCAGAGAAATGAAAAAAATCCTAAAACTCATCTTTATTTTCTACAGAGTTCCTACAGTACCTACTAACCGGCTGTAAAATCAGCTGTACGGGGAGCAAATAGCAGAAAACGTGACCGTGAAGTGAAAAAATTAATCAACCTAAAATAGCACTGAAAATGAAGTTCTTAGTATCTTGAAATTTGATTGATTTAGGGGCTTTGTTCGCAAAAACCTACCGTGCTAACTAGCTTGAAGAACAACTGTCTAGTAATAAAGTAACCTTTGCACAAAATTGTTTTAGTGCAGTAAACAATGTTTCAATTCAAATGAACCTAAGCACACAATAATTGTGATAATTATTATCAGTTCTATTCTAGTATAGTATTTTCTAAGGTTAACACCACTAGACACAATAAAAACTGAATTTGTACGGATATTTAATCGTTTATTTTTTCATTTTACTAGTTTCCGACGTTTTGGTACTTTTGCAAGTCCCGTGGTCTCGCTACACGGTAAACGACTGAATATCCGTGCAAATTCAGTTTTCACTCTATTATAGTAGTTTATGCAACTGTCATATAAGAGAGAACGGCAATTATTTTACATTTTTTCAGCCGCACAGAAAAAATTGTAAAGTAATAATGGCGGCAAAACAAATCTAAACTGCGCAGGTCTGCTTTTTTTTATTTGTTCTATTTGGGATAGGCAAAGGAGTTATATACAGCCATGTGCTCAGTGTGGGTGAATCAGACTAAAAATTCACAGAAAAGTTTTCTGAAAGGAGAATTTTAACCGGAAGTGTATCGTAATAACATATAAATTATTTCACGATACAGGTTGTCAGAAATTCTCATACAAAACTTGTGAAATAACACTGCCTTATGTATCAACTTTTAAGATCATACATAACGAAACTTACGACATGAGTGTAGATAAAATAACTAATAGGCGTTAGCTTACAGTGTGACATCATCTTTAACATCTGACCAAAGCAAACAAAGTAATTCACTTTTAATAAATTATACGAAAGTTCGACACAGATTTCCTTCTCTCGGGACAGTTTTCTCTCCCCACCAGCGGCTGATGGTTGATAGAAGTACCACTCAATATGACACTGTTAATTAGAGAAAGGGACTGGTCAATTATTTGCCTCTCGCTTATACAATATTGTTGTCTATATCGCTGAGGCGAGTGGAAAATACAGGGTGACTTCGAAAACGTTCGTTCAAGTCACGTGACCCGACCGTGCATCTGTCACTGCACTTTAATGCACTAAGAGAATCGAGACGCTGCTCATTGTGTAATACGGAACCCTAACCTTATTCGAAGGGTGCAAAAAGGGACACTATTAATGCCTACGACGTCGGTCTATCTGTCCGTCTGATCTGTAATTTGCAGAACTTTTCCCTTAAAAATCCTTGTTCCTATTCAATGAGTGGTGGGGATTTGTGGATAAGATATCTACAAATGTCCACAGGTGGGGATTTTCAGTAAGTATTAGTGGACTAACCCGAACACTGAACTTCTATGTATTTAGCAGGCCTCTCCTGTTCCATAAAGCTAGAATTAGTATTAAACTTACGATTGTCAGTCATTTTCGTCCGCGTGGCTAGCTTGGGCGAAAATTACAAAATTATTCGGGTTATTAATTTAGGGTCAGTCCACTAATACTTACTGAAAATCACCACCAGTGGGGATTTGTAGATGTTTCGTCTACAAAACCCCACAAGGCACTCATTGGAGGCTCATGGGGATTTGTGGATGAAATTTCTACAAATCCACAGTGCTAAATATTCAGTAAAATAACAGGTTTGCTTACAATATTTTCCTCGACAGTGACAGAAACTTCTGCGCTTCTCTGTAACAGTCAACTACTTTGTACACAACTAGAGAAAGTTTTTAATTTCATAAGGAAGTTTTACATAAGAAGGCTATTTATTCCGTTAACTGAGGACTTAAGTGTTTGAGGACAGGAAATAAGTAGCGGGAACTGCAATGTTTCCTATTTGTTTTTCTATTTTGTTTAATCAACGAACTGATTTACAAAGCATCCTTCTCTCCGTCAACGACTGCTTTTTCCCAAACACAGGAGACGTTTTCAAATTAAAATCCAAAACAGTCCAGAATTCAATGCATGCACGTACGCACGCCCGCACGCACGCACGCACGCACGCACGCACGCACCTGTACTTTAAAACTTTAAAATTTAGTTTATTGTTACCTAGTACTATTTTTAAAAAAGAGTGCGATTAATTCGCTAACAAACTGCTACGCCGCAGTTTGGCGAATAATTTATAAAATTTAAAACTCTGCGATACAAACGTAAATCAATAATTAAAAAAAAAACTATACACCCAGAGGCCATTTTCACTAATCAAGTACACATTATGTTAAATGTTATTACGTTAATTATGTAAGGCCTCCAGTGGGAATCGAACCCACTAACTCTGTTTTCGTAGTCAAGCGTGACCGCTTGACCATCTAGGCAGTCGAATAACTGTAGACAAATAATAGTAAACAAGCTATGTAAAATTCGTAAGTGGATGGCCACTGACCCACCATAACAAAAACGACACTCTAAGAATATTCTTATCTTATGTAAGAAAGGACATGAAGCACCGACATTTCTACGCCCTCAAAGCGACTCCGAATACTTTTCTAAAGCACTATTATTGCTGGAAAGAAAACCCGTAAATGACTTTTTTCACACTCTCTTCAAGGCGAGCACTCGTCCAAATATAATGTTAAGGCACCAACAGACTGAGCGAGCGAAGTTTCGCGAGCGACAAATACAGGCGTATCTTCGTATCTTTCAATTTTTTATGTAGCTTATATACGTCCCATTGCAGGGCCTTCTCTCAGAGAGAGAGAGTGGGCTGGCAATTTCAAGCACTGATCTATGTGAACACCTCAGTCACTCAGGTTTCCTCACGAGGTTTTCCTTCACGTTAGCGAGTCGTATTGCTACTACAACTTCACAAATGTACGTAACTTACAAAACAAAGTCTACATGCCGGGATTCAGACCTCCCAAACGGGCCGGCATCTTACTGCTGCCCTACCACCGCTTCTTCGTATCTACTATATAAATTTCAACCTCGTGCTAGGTGCTTAATAATGCTTAGTGGCTTTCTCCGCCATTTTTAAGAATAGTATTTTTATGAGATTAAGGAAGTTCGGGAATAAGGCAGCCCCTCATGGAGCAATTCCCATACAAACGTAACGACTTGCCGGATCTCAATATGTTACGGATCTTTACCAATAAGTTAAGCGTACCCAAATCAAGGTTTGCTCGTGCTTAACTGAGAATGACAGAGTAAAAAACCGGCCAAGTGCGAGTGGGACTCGCGCACGAAGGGCTCCGTACCATTATCTATGCAACATTTGAATATTTCAAGCGTTTACCTGTTGCCGTTATTAATATCGAGAATAAAACGGCAAAAAAAGACACGTTTGTTGTATTGGAGCCCCCTTAAATATGTATTTTATTCTGTTTTTAGTATTTGCTGTTATAGCGGCAACAGAATTACATCATCTGCGAAAATTTCAACTGTCTAACTATCACGGTTCATGAGATAGGCCTGGTGACAGACAGACAGACAGACAGACGGACGGACGGACGGACAGCCTAGTCTTAGTAATAGGGTCCCTTATCCTGTGGGTACGGAACCCTAAAAAGAAATGATAGCCTCATAAGACTTCATAGAAACTATTCTCAAGGCTGTAATTTCTTTTTTATAAGTTTATTTTCAATTCTAAGCACCATCAAACCTCGATTTGTGTCCTCTAAACACTCATTGATTTGGTAAACTTAATTAAGTACCTTAAAAAAACCTTCACTCACACTAGAGGGGTGAAAGGACCAGTCGGACGCTGCAGTGCCTGGGACATTGTATTTTAGATGGAGTAGGCTTGCCCAGCACGTATACCGTCCTGACAGCTTAGTCGGCCTAGCCCACAGGAAAGAAAAGTCAATACGTGCGGAGCCAACCTTGCCGCGGGTTTCCTCACGATGTTTTCCTTCACAGTTAGCGTGTGGTATTGCCACTACGAATTCGCAGATGTACGTAATTTGGAAAACAAACAAAGTTATAGGTACATGCCCGCACTGGGAATCGAACCTGAAATTACCTTAAGAAGGCCGCTAAAGGAGCAATTCCCATACAAACGTAGTTTGGTTTTTATTTACACGTGATTTATGTATAAGTATACCTTAGAATAGCGGAGAAAGAAGAATAAGGAAGAAAATCAAATCGAATACCGAATGCTCTCAATCTCCAGGTGTAACGCGGCTTTTAGAGAAATTTCACAGGTCAATTGTTAGCCTGTCTTTTGTGTAAGGTGTCACATTTTTAGTTCGGTCTCGTAGATATAGGAAATTGAGCTCTAGGATTAACAGGCTACGACAGGTTTTAGCCCTGCTCGGGGATTTATTTTTGTGACGAAAATGTCGGGGAAAGTTCGAGTCAATTGACGGAATTCTCGAAAATGTGGACAATTCGGCAATCTATTTGTTTGAAAAAGTCAATTTTAATCAATTTCATGTTTGTAACGAATACTATTGACATTATGTGTAACTATGTAACTAGCCATTGATTTCAAGTTATTTGAGAAGATCAACGAGTAGGTATAATCTTTACTATACTACAATGCATACTACTTGATAAAGATAAAGCTGCCTATATACGTCCTGCTGTAAGGCACAGGCCTTAGAGAGAATATAGGCTTAATCACCATGCGTACCCACCATGGATTGGCAATATGTACATACATACATAAACTCAAGCCTGTATCCCAGAGGGGTAGGCAGAGACCAGGGACTGCCACTTGCCACGATCCTGACAGATCAAATTCGCTTCCTCAACATTCATTAGTCGTTGCACGCACGCCGGTTTTGGATATTTTTTATCCTGCCCTTGCCAATACATCCCCTATTTGGTAGAAGTGTGTCCGCCTGGGACGTCTCTTACCGGTCGTTCCACCCACATTCGCTCGATGTATTTGTTTCATCAATCTTTCTTCCTTCATCCTCTACACAGTATTTCTATTTCCAAACTAACGCAAACATTCCTTTGCCAATTGGGTATTTGACAAAAAATCAAACTTTTAAAACGGAATTTTGTATGAAAATACTGGCTTATGACGTCACATTTCAGAGCACTCTTTTTAATAGATTAAACATAAAAAGAGTGCTCTGAAATCTTAATCTTAATCTATTTAAAATTGTAATAACTAGTAATTGACTAAAAGAGATATATTTTCAGAGATATTTTGTAATTTTTGTTTTTATCGAGCATATAAAATAATTTATTGTTGTTCGTGTCAAATACCGAATTCTAGTCACTACATCCTCTTTCAGTCCACAACGATCTCTAATCAAACTGTTGCGTATCCTGTCATTCAAAGTAACACCAGACATACTTCTCAAGGAGCTCATTTTTACTGCATTATTCCTATTTTCTTGCTTCTTTTGCCGAACCCAAGTCTCGCTACCATACATAAGTGTTGAGGCCAGCACTCCAATATGGATAGCCAATCTAGCTCTTTTGGAGATGTTTTGTCCACCCACTAAGGAGTGTAAGGCACCGTTTCCCTGATTTGGCAATACATACTCCATAACAATATTATTTTTTATTCCTTACTAACCTATCAAGCCCCCCGAATATCTCTTTAGGCGAACTTTTCTGAACAGTGAACGAAATTGTCACGCTTGGGTGGTGACGCTGAATGACGTATACTCGGCCCCAATCGGTCGGTGAGGCTGAATCGCGTATACTCGCCCTAGTCGGTCGGTGACGCCGAATCGCATATACTTGGCTCTAATCATTATTTTTATCGTGTGGTCTGAAGCACAAATCCTCTTCTTTTGCCCTCAAACCCGAAGTCATTCCAGAAACGTATTCCCTGTTCAAAGTGACCTACAAACTCCGCCTCTACCAAGATCGTCAACATAGTAGTTAACAAAACTGCATGTCAAAAAGGTTCGGACAAAGAGACACGAGACAGCCGACGTGTTTCGCATGCACTCGTTAATCAACACCGTGGCGCCTTTGTAGCACCTTCAGGAGAACAGCTCTTGCACAGAGAGAGTAAGGGACATACAGACATAAAGCCACGCCTGCATCCCATAGGGGTAGGCAGAGCCCAGGGCTTGCCTCTTTCGCTTCTAAACATTTACATACAGACAGATATCAGGGGAAGGGGAGAGAAAGGGATAATCTCTCTGAGAGAAGGTCTGCGACATACTGTGGGACGTATTCACGCTGATTTCTGGGTGGTTTGAAAGCCACGGTTACATCTACTTAGACTACTACTTTTAAATATAGATTTAAATAAAAAATAGTTGAGATATCTTGTTTCGAGTTGAGAAATCATGTTTCAAAAAATTCGCGAACAATCAGTACCACCTCTTTGTTTTACAGAACAATGGCTTGCCGACCCCCCAGCACGCACGCACTGCTCTGCATTTCTACTAATGGTTCTAATATAATCGAGTTTGTTTCGAGATATTATTGAAACGTTTGTTTTTTATCAAAAAAAACTAGCGTACACGGAAGCAATTGTCAGGCACGTTCATTTTGTTATGTCTTTCGAACCACCCAAAACTAATGCAGTATAGGCTTACCATAAGGTGCACTCGTTGCCTTCTGGAATAAATATTTTCGCACAAAGGGAGAGATGTTAGAGGAAGATGAGAAAGAGAGAAGCGACTCTTCCTGACTCAGCTAGTAGCTGAGGAGCAGTTCGGAGGAGCAGAATGCAATTCGGAAGGTCCTGGTTTCAATGCCGTTTCAATACCAAATACCAATGACTTTGTCTCTAAGACACGTTCGTAAGCAGCCTGTATACGTCCCACTGTAGGGCATAGGCCTTCTCTCAGAGAGAGAGAGTATAGGCTTAATCACCACGCGTGCCATTGGCGATTTCAAACGCTGAGTTATGTGAATAGCTCAGATACCCAGGTTTCCTCACGATGTTTTCCTTCACTGTAAGCGACACGACACGTATGTTTGTGAATTTGTAGTAGTACCACTCGCTAACGGTGAAGGAAAACATCGTGCCGAGTGTCTGCGGCGCCTCGCAGTGGCACCTATATAGGCTGCTTACGAGGTTATGAGCTTATGCACTTAGTTGCAGCACTTTAGGAAAACAGCTTTTGCACCGATAAAGTAGAGGCACAACTTCGGAATAGATTTGAGTTAAGAACTCTGAGAGAGCGTGTTACAAAATCGAAATAATGACAGTTTTTATGACACATAAAAGATAAAGTAACTACCAAGGCCAAAAATGCATTTCAAATGACATTTGCATTCAACTTCTTGATGAACACACGTAAATCAAATCTTATAAACATCAATGGAGTAAAGATAAGAGTGTGATTATGACCACAGGATAGAAGTGCAAACATGACTATCCAAACATAGATGACGACTGACGACTGGAGCCGAGTATACGCGATTCGGCGTGACCGACCGACTGGAGACGAGTAAATCCGATTCAGCGTCAACTAACGCCGAGTATACGCGATTCAGCATAACCGAACGACTGGCGATGACAATATCTGACTCGACGGCAACTGAAGCTGAGTATACGCGGACAGCGTCAGGGACCCGAGCGTTACGGCTCTGTTTTGTTCACTGTTAAAAAAAATGTTTTCACTTCAAAAACGTGTCACGTGACCGTGAGTATGTCGTCGTACTATGGTTCACTAACAGAATCGAGGCCTGGGGACGTTATTACGTAACTTTTCTACTGTAAGTATACACGCTCATGTCTAGGTGGTCAAACCAGCAAGCTGCGGTTATGTATTTATTAATAAAAAATGGTATCTATTTAGACTATTACTTTTAAGTATGGACGCTGAGTCAGCTGCCTTTTGTGGCAACTTAGACACACCACAGGCTACATCTGTCCTGTTTTATTTATTTGTTTTGTCTGTTGTGTATTTCTTATTTTTCTTTCTGTTGTTGTGCATTTTATGTAACATTAGTATCTGTTTGTTTTGTTTCTGTGATGGATGTGTCATCTTGGTATAATAATGTTATTCTTGTTTTTCTAAAAAAAAATATATAGTTGAGAAACATTGTCCAGAGTTGAGAAATCTTGTTCAAAAAAAAATTCGCCAACAATTAGTACCGCCTCTCCGTCTAACAGAACAATGATCCGCGGATATTTTTGAAAAGATGAGTTTGTCGAGATATTTTTGAAAAGTGCGTTTAAAAAAAAACAAACAAGCGTATTCGATAGCTATTGTCAGGCGAGTTCGTTTTGCTATGTGTTTCAAACCAGCCAAAATTATTGCAGTAGACTCGTCCGATTTAACCTACTCCGAACTTTCAAATACGTTTTAATGTACCAAAATGTTCGTGCGATAAATGAATATGACATATTTTACTTTGCTTTACTTGACACTTCGGAAACTTCAAAATGGATTACCAATACAGTGGACAGTTACGGAATAAGCAGACTGCTTGATCTTCTCTGTCGGTTCCAAACTAGGTTCAAAAGCTTCGAACAACCTGTGGAGCTGTTGTGTTTCATCTTTCCACCTTTGTCAAACTATGCTTTACGACGACGCTTTTTTGCCTTTTTAATCGGAGCAATGGTGAATGGAACGCTGTTTGAAGGCACGTTTGGAAAAGTTTGTCTCTCCGAGAGAGGGAGAGAGAGAGAGAGAGAGAGAGAGAGAGAGAGAGAGAGAAGAGAGAGAGAGAGAGAGATAGAGAGGGAGAGAGAGAGAGTATGGGCTTAATCACCAGACGTGCCCACTGCGAATCGTAATTACAAGAGCTAGGGTAAGCGAACACCTCAGTCGAATGCCTGAGCGTTCACGTACTTCATGGGGAAACCCACTGAGGTTTCCTCACGATGTTTTCCTTCACAGTTAGCAAAAATATTTTATGAATCGATGAATATTCTATGAATCCCTCCAATTTAAAGTCCAGTATTCTACACCACAAAAGCTGATATAATATACATGATAGCTTCGTGGAAATCGTTGAATGGTGTTACGTTCCACGAGGCACTACGTCCTACGTCCCCTATGAGGTGCCACAGGATATAACACGAGACGACACTTCTCCACTAAATTCAAGTACTGGTCACTTTGTCATAAACATTTCGCACTCCCGCTAAAACACTTTCACAACTCAAACAACCGTGATTGTGGATTATAGACACGACTCACGTTACTTGGTCATTTGAAAAAAAAAAAAAACAAAATTTTGCGACAGTATTTTAGCAGCGGTGCGATTCAAAGAATTAAAGAGAATAATTTATTTGCAGGTTTTCATTTTTCTGTACAAAATTTCACATCAAATGTTAAAATTCATGGTCTCCCTTTTATTTCTGACACAAGGTTATTTAGAAAAACATAATCCTTATGATGAAACCTTTTGATCGGTATAATAAAGCTACAGGGTACATTTTTTTCTCGTGTAGCTGGTTCGATTCCCGGTTCGACCATGAAATTATTTAAAAATCTATGAAAGCAGTTTAAATAGTTTTTTAAATCAAAATAATGTCTTCTTTCAGTAAAATGTTCCATGTGGCATAGTCGTGGGACGCCCTGTATACTGTGTCAGTGACAATGACCAAACCAACACCCTTTATGTGTAAAGCGGTCGCTCAGAAGCCTACATATTGTGACATTTTTGTGAAATAACTGCAGTAGAAATTTGCGGTCGCTTTAAACGTAGGTTCCATTTTTGTGATATGTCTGGGGAAAAAAAGCGATTGAGATCGAACTGTGTTTTTGCGCGCTGTCCCGTCTTTCTTTTTGTTTTCATCGGGCAACACCCTGGCGGTCGCCGGGTGTATTTTTTGAACGCAGAAATGTATAACATGTTTGCAGGACATTCTACACCGTGTAGCGAGTGGGCTATCAAAAAAAAAAAAATCTCGATATAATGAATTTGAAAATAGCAAAACCTGCGACTAGTCGCCAGAGTATCTCTTTCAGTTTTTGATGGAAAATTAGTTTTAAGTGAAACATTCGTAGACCGCTATTCGAGTGAGAGTGAAGTGAAAAATACCCTGTGCTGCGGTAACCAGGCAAGGAGATCATAAACATGGAAATCATGAAGACATGAATGTAGTTTATTATCTTAATTGTAAGAAATAAAAAAAATATTTCAATGCAAAGATTTACATTCTGTTTGCTGAATTTTAATATGTTACCCGCTGCCTTCGGGCCGTATTTGACTGGAGAAAAAGGCAGGAGTTAAAAAACTCCACTCTGACAATCTTTTCTCAAATCTAAACCTAAATTTAAACCTAATATTTGTTGCGTATATCATACATTATGTCCGGTGCTAGACCGACACCACGAATGTTACAAAATGTATGTTTAGTACTTTTAAACAAAAGGCCTATTCCCAACCGACTATTTACGTAAATAAAACCGCCACGCAGTGGCTTTTTTTCAAAAAACTCTGTCCCTCACTAAATTGGAAGCCATTGAGAGCTGACGCCACGCTACGCCGCGTCCTGTCAATAAGGGCTTAAGTTGCCCCCTTTTTTGTTAAATTAGATTGGTACCTTTTTGTACGGTACCCTTTATGTCTATTCCCAAAGGGATAGGCCTCTTTGGGTTGTTACTTATTCGACCAATGACGTCAGCGCAGAACTTCCACTGCCTCTAGTTTTCTTGACTGAAGCCGTTCGGTTTTTACTTTCTTGAATACAATGATGTACTTTATCAATTGGTGTTCACACTCAGCTCTTGAAATTGCCAATCCGCGGTGCGCACGCGTGGTGATTAAGCCCATACTCGCTCTCTGAGAAGCCTGTGCCTGTGCCCTGCAGTGGGACGTATATAAGCTACATGAAAGAAAAACTTTGGGCCAGTTTATGAATTGACAATTTCGCTACGTAAATAGTTAACTGCAGTGCTGTCCCTTCCAATTTCGCAGACAAGAGCGTGACAGGACGTTACTTAAGTACTTCGTGAAATTCTCAATTCAGAAATCGGCCCTATATGAATTATTTTCTACCTTTTCTAGTCATTTATTATCTGCGCTCAATTAAAACATATAATCTAATACATAAAAAGCTATAACAGTATATAAATAGAAAACAAAATTAATTCAAAAAAATCATAAAAACGAAAGTTTAGATTTCGGTGCTCAATTCGGTGAAAAATATATGAAATGATCTGGATGAATAAATAAGAAACTTTTTATTCTACAGGTCGTGAGTGTTACTAATTATTACACTGTTCTCTAAGTTACGTACTACAAATAAATGTACGTAACTTAGAGAACAATGTACACAAATTTGTTCCAATTCCATTCTCTGGGTGTAATTTTGAAGTGTGTTTAAGTTTCCTTTAAGGTCTTAACCTCATGGGTTGAGTGGGGAATAACCCGGCTTTTAGCCCAGAATGTATTTACGCGCGTGTACTCTACTCCGTTGCGTTACGGCTGACGTTGCCATAAAAATGTAGATTTATTTTCCGTTGACATTACGTCTACGCAGCGGCACGGATGGCTATTGTATTTTTGTAATTAAGTTCGCTTTTTAGTATGGAGGCTTAATATTCGTGTTAATTGATTAATTTGCGGAAATTGGGGAACAAATTAAATCCTTGTCACGCGTGAAAATGAAGTACGATTATCGGATATCGCACAGGGGGTAGGTTTACTTCAAAAAATCCTGTAATTTCCTGATACGCCCGGAAACCGACGGTTGCCAAAAATCCTACCAATCCAGACGTTTGGTAAACTTAAGGGTCCCCAGGGAGTAACAAAAGCTTCACCGATGTAAAAAAAATTCATATCTTCTTTTACAGATCGAATTTGCAAAAGGTGTCTGTACAATCTCTCAATCAAGTTAATAGTGATTTTTAGGACCCATGGCCGTGAACCTAAGGCAAAAAAACCTGGGACTAGATAGCATTAACGCCAAAAACGGTTGTTTTTGGCATAAATGCTATCTAGTCCCAGGCAAAGAGTATGTAATCACTATGTTATAAGAGTCGGCACTTGCTAACAACACGTTTTCAAAATTATGAACGTAGTTTGTACCAACCTAACAAAAAATAGTATAATACCAACATGAGAATGAAATTGCAAAAAATTAGTGATGGACTGCTTATCGATATCGATAAAAAAATTCGAGACGTCTCTCCTCTTACCTCATTTTCATTCTTTGGAAATTAAAGTAGGCGATAAATCCCAACACAGCAGGTCAACTCAATTATTTCGAGTATGACATGGTGTTATCGCTTACTTTCATAATGAAAAAGGCATTTTTTTTTAATCAAATCATTTATTTAGCATCAAGTGTAGAAAACTTAATGTCACCAATGCGTCACGTCGCTATCAAAACTTTGCACTTTGGTCGAATTTCAGATCTTTGGAGTCTGCAACAAACAAAACAATAAGTCAAAAAATATATTATCTATACCATATTTATTTGAGGCTGAGACAAAATGAAACTTTTTAATACTTTTAAAATGATACTGTCTGATAATGTTGTATACGTAATTTTTTTATAAAGTATTAAATCTAATTCAATCTAATTTACTAATTTCTTAGTGTAAAAACCGAAATAACATTTTTCGACAATGAAAATAGTCTAAAGAGTACTGAAAAGTGGTTTACACTTTGTCTCAGCCCCACATAAATATGGTATAGGTACTGCTAATAAAAATAATGTCAAGGAACGTTTGTATCACCTGTTTACTATTTTGCTGTGCTTTGAGCTTACGAAATTTTATTTGCGTTCGCGTTAATTTCTTCTGCCTTTATGAAATCAAAATTATATATTTGACATTGTCTTCGAATAAATTTTTTTACAATTAAGGCAATCATTCTCTCCGTCATATAACGGTGGCTATTACAGCTCCACCATGCAAATCTTCATTGCCTGTCGCTTTAACCCATAAGCGGCATCTAGAATACAAAACAAAGCGGTGCAATGTATTTTTAAAAATATAAAACAAAACTGAGTGCTTTGAGCAAAATAAAACAACATAAATCATTTCTATTCTTGCTGTGTGGTGTTCGACGTTTAAAATTAAGTAGTTGTGATCAATTTTAGACAGCATGTAGAATCTGGCAGAAATCAATCGTCCAAAATATCGATAAAAAAATGTACCACATGGGTACCGCACTACAACCGGCGTTAATTTAAATTTGTCAAAATCGTAAATTGTTCTAAATAATTCAGTTGTTTTATCCAAGCGCATTAACTAAATATCAAAATTTGCGTACATTTATTATGATAAACTTGCTAATTTTACCTGTTTGGCTCCAGTGGATATCTGGCTAAGAATATGCCAGACGTACATTAATTTCTGACTCTTCTAATGCCACAAATTTCACATTTCCTCAATGCTTTTCCTCCCATATTTCTTGTTTATCACTTTTCACGCACTACACCTATTGCTAAAGTTAAAATAAATAAAATAATGCCACACAAAAACAACAAACGAACAAAATTACCGGCCATTTGCAAAATACGTAATACCAACATTATCAACATTAGATTTCACATATAACCCGACGTAATTTTAAATCATGATACATCTACGTGATTCACTGCGGAGTTAATGCCTTTTGTTTTAGCAGGATTATATTTTTTGTTTCATTGTTGGCACAAAGTACGTTCATAATATTTTTTGTATGGAGTGACGAGGGCCTGGTCCCAGGTTCGTGATCCTGGGTGCCTTGTCGTTGGTCGCAAAAATCAATGTTAACATGATTGAGAGATCGTACAGACACTTTTTGGAAATACGATCTGTAAGAGAAGATATGTTTTCATTTAACTTTTCCTTTCCTTTAAGAAAGAACCAGTGTATGTTACCAGTGATGACTTATGGCACTGAAACGTGGTCTCTCACTATGGGCCTCATAAGAAAGTTCAAGGTCACGCAACGAGCTATGGAAAGGGCTATGCTCGGAATTTCTCTACGAGATCGAATCGGAAATGATGAGATCCGTAGACGAACGAAGCAGTCGGCACAGCCCAGCGGATTAGTAAGTTGAAGTGGCAGTGGGCGGGGCACATAGCACGCAGAACTGGTGGCCGATGGGGCCGAAAAGTTCTCGAATGGAGACCACATATCGGCAAGCGCAGCGTAGGACGACCAGCCACAAGATGGACAGATGACCTCATCCAAGTGGCAGGAAGGCGCTGGATGCAGGCCGCTTCCAACCGGTCTTTTTGGAAATCCATGGAGGAGGCCTATGTCCAGCAGTGGACTTCTTGTGGCTGAATGATGATGATGAGATGGTTTTTGGGTAGATCTGGCGTTAAGATGATAGTCTGTTGAATTTTGACTATAAATCCTCAGTAGATTTGTCATCAAGGGCGTGTGTTCGCTTCAGCGTTGGGGACTTCTTGTGGCTGAATGATGATGATGATGATGATGATGATGATGATGATGATGAAAAGATATGATTTTTTTTTCATTGGTGGCGCCAGTTAGCCCACTGGATTCCCTTAAACTTTTTTTTATGACAAACATCCCATTCACCGCATTTATGATATTATTGCGATGTTTAAATTTAATACTAATTGGAAACATAAATTAAATAAAACAGCGATTCAAAGAACCGCGAATGGATCTCTCAATTAAATTGTACCGTGGAGTTGTCGGAATTCCGCAATGGAAATTGCAACAATGCGATTGTTAAAATATGAGATGTTTTGTTATAAATATTGAGCGGGCGCAGGGACGTATCTAGGGAGATTTCTGAGGGGGTAGGGGTGCGAACGAGGTGTGATATTTGAAAGTTTATATAAATTCACGTGAATGTTTAGTCCAAATACTGCAAGCCAAATTTAAACAATTTGATGTAAACTTAAGACAACTTATTTTTATTATTTGTCCTCTGGAAACTCGTGTGTTTCTTTGCACGTGTTAATTTATTGTCCACTGAATAAGATGCTGAACGCACTTTTGGGTACTAACTCGGAACCTCTGGCGGGATGAGGAAATTAAATAAAAATATTTCAATGTATCAAATTCTATTTTGTAGTTTTACGTCTCTTTTTACATGAATAAGCCTTACCTGTACCGTGTTTTTTTTTATTTGGTGAGATGGTGGTATTTAAAAACTAGCGCTATTTGGAATAGAAACAGCAAAGCAAATAGTAAAAATTCACACGCACATTTATGTGCTATACATTTACTACTATCGTTATATAAGCATGTTTGTGACGATAAATAAATAATTCATTCGTTCATTCACCCGTTCATTCATTCATTCGTTCGCTCATACATCATTCATTCATAAATGGGGGTTTTTTTCCACATTTCAGCCGTTAGCCATTTAGGCATGTAAGAAAATAAAAAAACTAGTTCTTGAGATACTGCCTTAGTACTCTCCTGTTCACCGATACAAGAGGATTCGCCCGTCTGGAGCGAGCAGTATATCATAGTAGCGTCTGAATTATCAGGGAAATAATTTACTCTGCCCCACGGAAGCGTATTAACTGCCTGCTAGATTAATGTTCGGTATGAAAGCGTTTGGCGCCTTATTCTGGACAACAGCTGTTGGGTTGTAATGGTTATCTATACAGCTGGATATCCTCTTCCGTTTCACGCCAAATAATAATAATAAGATCAGATTTAATAATATAAATTATAATTATTCAAGAGAAAAGTTTACAATATAGTGTTTCTTACAGAATTACACCTTACATGGTCTCTACTCTAGATGCCTAAGCTAGTTACTTTGTGTTGTGTGTCTTAATATGTTAATGGTTCTTTGTTTTGTATGTGTTGTTTGCCTTCCGTGCTAATGTATAATCAGCTTATTTTTTATTGTGTGTGTGTAAATGCA
Organism: Yponomeuta cagnagella; assembly: GCA_947310995.1. Lineage (NCBI taxonomy): Eukaryota > Metazoa > Arthropoda > Insecta > Lepidoptera > Yponomeutidae > Yponomeuta > Yponomeuta cagnagella. The sequence continues at coordinate 3,498,752 of OX371292.1, read as the reverse complement.
AATAAAAAATTATCTAATATCTATCTAAATACTCGATCTCGCTTGTTATACTTAAATCAAAATCCAAACCAAAACGCAATCGTTTCCCAGGGCCAGAATACCCCAGCCTATACAGTGTACAGCAAGCCCAGTACATGCGGAGCACGGAACAAACGTGTCGGAGAATAAATTAAGACGGGACTGATACAGGCGCGCCATTGTTGCTTGTCTTCAGAGGGAAGGGTCACTGGGAGGCTCTACTCTCGAGGCTGAAGGCAGTCACTTGTCATTGAATTGAATAACTAGTAAGTTATTGGGTTGCCAAGCGCACAGTGCGTTCCGGGCCGTGTGCCTCTTCGTTGCCTAAACCGGACGACTTTATAATTTCAAAATAGCAGATGAGAACTCCTGAGCGCCTCATGTGCTTGGTTAAAACGATACGACATTACATAAACAGACACAGGGGTTTGCCATTTGCCACAATTATGACAGACCTCTTTCGCTTCATCAACATTCATTAGTCGTTGCATGCGCGACTCGCATTTGGCCGGTTTTGACATTGGAAATGTCTTTTCGTTCGCTCCAATGTAGGCTCCGATTTCACGAAAAAGTGCGATCCCCTTATATCTTGGACAGTTGTGAAGATATCATATTCAAATGATAACTTTACAACTGTCCAAGAGTGAAGATATCAGGCAAAAGACGCGTATTCACGAGAGCTGTAAGGTGCAAAAAGAATTATTCGAGAAAGTAAAAAACGAAAAAGGTTATGGCCGAAATAGTGAGTTTGATTTTGTCGCTCGATATTTTGGAAACGAAGAATTATATATAAAACTCCTCTGGACAATTTATTCAGCTACAGTTTGAGCCTAAAACAAAAACAGGATCGGTTTAAGGGTTTGCCCTGTAGCCCAACCTTTTAGAAAAAAGTCAAAAAGTCAGAACGCCATTTTCCACATGACATTTATGACTCAATTTATTTCCCATACGCTCGATAGTCGTGTGAGGCACGAAATCTGTAAATGTTTTTACAATCGTTAAACATCAGCAACTTTAACTTGAAAACTCTGTTAATTAAGCAAACCTGTTTTGAAAAAAATAAATGTGGAGTTTCTTTGTTAGCTTCTTCTCGGCATAATCTATTAATTGTGAAACTAACAGCTTTGACGTTCATTAGGTAAACATTTTGCTTTTATAGTGAATAAAAATTTTTGACTTTGACTTTGACATGTTAAAATGTGCGAGCGAGACAACTTACCAAACGTAAAGGCAGCCTTAAAATTTTGTTAAGTTGGCAGCTCTGCACCCGAACATACCCGAGCGTTTCCGAAGTGTTGCATAAGTCGTACAACACAACACGGGTGTTAGTTAACACGATGATGTTGTTAACAATGGTGTCGTGAGCAATACTGTACTGTAAGCCGGGAGCGTTTTAGTTTAACCTAAACTGGGAATTCGCAGACTGAATAAGGGTGTGCTTACTTAGTTGGAGGTTGCATTTCTACTAATATTATAAAGAGGAAAAGTTTATACGTTTGCAAGTGTGTATGTAGGGGGTAATCTCCTAAAGTTGACTTTCACCAGTATTCACCCTACTTCTAAGTAGGCTAGTCGCCGGCACTGCTAGTCCGATATAACACTGTCAACGCAGCGTATGGCTAATTTAATTTAATTTAACAAAAAAAGCGAGTCGGACTCGCCCACCGAGGTTTCCTTACAAATTTGTAGTCTCGCAGTTTTTCCGAGCTTTTCCCGAACTTCAAAGACAATTTTTTTAATAATTTAATTACAAATGTATAGTTTTCAGATGTTTCCCTGTACTTGTAGTGTACGACGATATTAATTGCCAAATTTCATAGTGTATGTCAACGGACTACCCTATGAATTTTGATTCCCTTGAGTGTGGAAATATACGTTTTACGGCATAAACGGCCGTAGCTGTTTTTTACGTCAACTCGGAATTTTGATTTTTTCACAGCTTCAAGGGACTGTAGACCTGACTACATGGTTCTAATTTCAACTCGACACTTACACGCGTTCTTGAGATATAGGGGCCTTGGCAGATAGACGGACGAACAAGAAAGTGATCCTATAAGGGTTCCGGAGGTACGGAACTCTAAAAATGACTAAGAAAAACACAAACTACATTGAAGAGTTCGTCGATATTCTCAATAATCTCATCAATAGATCTTAGCCTAAAATATACGCCTTTCAAAATCACACGCGTTCTTTTTTTTATGTAGCCTATATATACGTCACACTGCAGGGCACCAGCCTTCCCTCAGAGAGAGTATGGGCTTAATTACCACGCGTGCCCACCGCGGATTGGCAATTTCAAGCGCTGAGGTATGTGAACACCTCAGGCACTCAGGTTTCCTCACGATGTTTTCCTTCACGCTTAGCGAGTGGTATTGCTCCTATAACTTTAACGCGTCCTAACAAAAAAAAAAAGAATTAAGGAAATAGGACAACACGGAAAGGAATTATTTCGTTTGCGCCGGTACCGGTACCGGTACTTTATATCTTACTCTTTGCCCAAGATAAAAAACTTGCAAGCAAAAACTCACGCCTATACACTAGAAGGATAGGCTGAGACCAGGGCTTGTCACATGACAGACCTCTTTAATTTAATTTATAAGTCCGGTTCCGGGTAATTTTTATCTTGCCATATGCCCAAAACTGGTGGTAAAAATTGTTGTACAGATTTTAATCTGCCCTAACCTTGAACAAGTAAAGCAACGAAATAACATTTGTCAAATCCAGCCCCTTCGTAGATTGCCATTTTGACATTGACATTAGAATCTAAACGAAAACAGTTCATATTACTTAGGCGTTAAGAGCGTTGAAATTTAACTTCAGCTGCATAATTACAATTGCCAGCATTTCGGCTAATCTTGTAATAAATAAAGGGTTCGAACAAAACAAATCCTGGCTAAATTCATTTGGCACGACTCAATTTACACTGCTAGCTGCAATATAATAGCTACTGTTAATGATGCAGCCATTGACCGTCCATTTCTTTGCAAGATTGTGGTTGAGAAAAAAACCGGCCAAGTGCTAGTCGCACTCGCACACGAAGGATTCCGTATCATTATCTATCACACAAAGACAAAAAGATCGAGAAAAAACGGCAAAAAAACACTATTGTTGTATGGGAGCCCCCCTTAAATATTTATTTTAGTTTTAATTTAATTATTTACTTTTAAAGCGAATATAGAACTAAATATTCTGCGAATATTTCAAGCGTCGCCCTTATTAATATCGAGCAAAACACGGCAAAAAATTACGTTTGTGTTATGAGAGCCCCCTTTAAATATTCATTTTATTCTGTTTTCAGTATTTTTCGTTATAGCGGCAACAGAAATACGTCATGTGTGAAAATTTCGCTTGCCTAGCTATCACGGTTCATGAGATACAGCCCGGTGACAGACGGTCAGAGAGACGGACAGTGAAGTCTTAATAATAGGGTCCCGTTTGGCACCCTTAGGGTACGGAACCCTAAATAAGAAAATTCTTTTGTGTACGGACTTGGGACTAGATAGCATTCATGCCAAAAACGGCCGTTTTATGAGTTAGTGCTATCTCCGCCTAGGTTTTTACCTTAGATTCACGGTCGTGGGTCCTAAAAATTATATATCGTTGTATATTTTCTTGCACGCCATTTGTTTTAAGTTTTCCATTTATTAAGATCATTAGGCTTTTATCTATCCGTGAGGAATGTTTAGGAGCTAACTCGTTTTCTCTATTTAAGTAATTTTTGTTAATTCTGTTCTTCCTCCTTTATAAAATAAAATAAATAAAAATCACTGTTAACATGATCGAGAGATTGCAACGATACTTTTTTTCAAAAACGATGTTAGCACTAGTGTTACTGCATAGAGCCCCTTAAGAACGTTAATAATAAAATAAATAACTTCACACAGCACAATCACTTGACCAGGTCCCAAACTAGAATACCCTGTGCTATGGTAAGCAGGCAAAAACTTTTCTTAACGCTTTTCCATTGTCAGGACAGAAGGAAGTGGCGTGCCTTGGAACAGGTCTGTGTCCAGCAGAGGACAAATATGGGCTGGTGGACTGGATTGGCCTATCATCATCATCATCATCATCATCATCATTATCATCAGTCATTTGACGCCCACTGCAGGACATAGGCCTCCCTCATGGGTTTCTAACCATGAAGGGGTTTGCCATAATGGCCATGCTTGGCAGGCGGGTTGGCGATAACAAACTTATAAGAAAAACTCGTAGTGAAACTCTTCCAGTATCAGTGGCGTGCCTTGGAAGAGGTGTTTGGCCATCGGCCAGCAAAGGGCAAATGGATGGGATTGGATTTGTTTTATTTTATTTATTGCATTACACAACATATAATTATGTAACATTGCTTGTTATAATATCATGGTGAAAGCTTATGATCTATTTACACGTCCTTTAACGTGCGATGAAAGCGTGCTAGAATATGGACGAGAACCAAAACACATCAAGCCACATACAAACAAATATGGCGCAATAATCCATATATGGCGCAAAGATCAATCCATATTTATGGTATATAAATACTAATTATGTAACATTGCTTGTTATAATATCATAGTGAAAGCTTATGATCTATTTACATGTCCTTTAACGTGTGATGAAATCATGCTAAAATATGGACGAGAACCAAAACACATCAAGCCACATAAAACTAAATATGGCGCAATAACCCATATATGGCGCAAAGATCAATCCATATTTTGCGCCCAACCCGGCGCAAAATATGGATTCATCTATCAATCAATCAGCCCGTATTCGTCCTCTGCTGGACATGGGCCTCCACCAAGGCACGCCACTTCCCTCTATCCTCAGCCATCCTCATCTAGCCACTGCCAGTGATCTGTATCAGGGCCTCGATTCTGTTAGTGCATTGTAGTATAATGACAGGTACACTGTCGGGTCACGTGACGTGTTTTTTCATACTATTGACGCCTAGAAGGTTTGATACGTGTGCCCGCGTAGACTTAAAGCAGCCATGAAATGAAATCGCCATGTTCATGCAGTTGTCATGTTACTACAATGCACTAACAGAATCTAGGCCCAGATCGTCGGTCCAGCGAGCCGGTGGGCGTCCCACGATTGATCTACAACAAGCTTGAAGAAGTGGCCCTGGAAGAGGTTGGCTTTCCTAAAAATAAACACAGTAAGGTTTTTTTTCAAAACCGAGATGATTCCGCTATTCGTTACTGGAACCAACTAGTTACCAACGGGGGGGGGGGGGGGGGGGGTATTTCTCAGCTTTGAAAAAAAAAGAACCGTACCGTGTTTATTTTTGGGACAGCCGAGGTATATGACCACTACCCAGCAAAGGGCAAATGGATGGATAGAATAGATTGACCTGTAACAAGCTTTTAATAAAAAAAAACCCTTGGTAAAACACTCTTCCATTGTCAGGGCAGGAAAAAGGGGCGTGCCTTGGAAGAGGTGCATGGCCATTGGCCAGCAAAGGGCAATATAGATGGATGAACTGAATTGGCCTATAACAAGCTTAAAAAACCTATTATTATTTAGCACGGGTTAGTGCAACAAAAAGAATATAATCTATAACAAGCTTTTAAGAAAACTCTCGGTAATAACTTTCTTCCATTGTCTTTTACGGTCGGAAAATAAAGTGTGATATATCTTTGTTTCCATGTTAACAATGTAAGATTTTTAAGATAAAGATTTTTTAATTACCAAAGAAAAATTTGCATAGTTACAATACTCGCGGTATCCGCACTAGACTTTAAGTCTGTATCGCAGAGACCTTGTTAAACTTACTAAAGTATTTGTCAACAGGTTCGGTAACGCTACAAGTAAACGCTATAAAAATAAAAGTTCTTAGGAAAAATAGTCTTAGAATAGGTATCATTTAAAGATAGATCTTAAAAATTATACTTAACAAAAACTAGAAATACAAAGATGTGTTAAGTGTGTAGAGTGTGTGTGTGTGTGTGTGTGTGTGTGTGCGTGTGTGTGTGTGTGTGTGTATGTGTGTGTGTGTGTGTGTGTGTGTGTGTGTGTGTGTGTGTGAGAGTGTCTGCGTGCGTGTGTATAAGTGTGATGAATATGTATGTGAGTAATTTTTCTTCATAGACAAGCATTAAGGATCTCTTCAGTTTTTTGGTAATCCAAATCTTGGAGCCAAGCCTCTATGGCTCGTTTAGCTTTGGTTGTTGGAAGATTTTTTAAATTATCAATATGTAGGCAAATTTTGTTATAAATATGTATAAAAGAGAATGGAGGAAAACGTCGAGCAAAGGTGGTACGAATAGATGGGAGAGGTATTCTGTAGACTCGACGGGAAGCTAAGTTTAGAAAATCTGGGGAGTTAACTGTCTTTGTATGTGTTGCGGTAGCTACTTTAGATATGAATAGCTGGCGTACTCGAAGAACGTTACTTTCTCTGTAGAGTTCATTTGTGGGAAACCTGAAGGGCTTTCGTAACATAACTTTTAGAACTGCACGTTGTGCTCTTTCAACCTCTATCAGAGTAGTTTTAGCTATCCCACCCCATACCGATAGGCAATATAAAATTGCACATTGACATAAAGATTTGTAAACTAGTATTAAGATTGGTTTAGGGGCTGAGTTACGCAAGGATTTCATTATGTAAATAGATTTACGTAGTTTGCCAGAGAGGGAAGAAATGTGTTGCTTAAATGATAAGTGTTCATCCAGCAATATTCCTAGGTACTTTATGGTATCAGTGTGGTCAATTGCTAAACACGAACAAGGGACGTGTGTTTGTTGAGGATTATCTTCCAGAAAGGAGCAACAAGAGTGGATAGTGAGTTTAGAGAGTATGAGAGGTTTGGATGCACGGGTTTTGTGGAAAGCAAGAAATTTGGTTTTCTTAACATTAAGAGTAAGCAGGTTTTTATTTAACCAATTTGCAAGTACAGCCATACCCAGTTCAGCAGATTTAAATATTGTTTCCCAGGAAGAATCGTGAAAGAGCACAACTGTATCGTCAGCATAGCAAATCAGATCAGCGTCTTTTAATGAGATGTTAAGTAAATCATTCATATAGATTAAAAACAAAGTGGGTCCAAGGATACTGCCTTGAGGGACTCCAAAATAAACAGGGAGTTGGTTACTTATTATTTCATCCACCCTAACGCACTGCCGACGATTAGTAAGATAACTCTGGAACCAGCCATGAGCAATACCTCTTATACCAGCGTTTTCTAGTTTGCGTAGGAGTATAGGGATCGACACCGTGTCAAACGCCTTAGCAAGGTCTAGGAATACACCCAAGCAGCATTTGTTTTCATCAAGGGAAGCAGTTACTAGGCTTGTCAGCCGCAAAACCGCATCTTCTGTTGACTTTTGACGACGGAAACCGTATTGGTTTTTGGATATGTAGGAGTGATCCTCCAGGAAGTTTACCAAGCGCTTATTAATAATTTTTTCAAGCAGTTTCGAGAAAATGCTGAGTAAAGTAATGGGTCTATAATTGCTAGGGATTAATTTACTTCCGTCTTTGTGGATTGGAGATATCACACCTAACTTCCATGCGTCAGGAAATGTGCCAGTTGACATACTTAGGTTAAATATATATGTTAGTGGTTCGATTAAAGCAGATTGAGTTAGTTTAATTAATAAAGGTGAGTATCTGTCAATGCCTGGGGCGCTACCTATTTTAAGCTCTTTTATATAATGACTGACTTCTTCTATATCGGTAGGGTATAAGAATAACGAGTTTGTAGGAGCTACGCTACTTTTATAGTCTGCGGCCAGTCTGTCTTCGGTGGTTTGTAATCGACAAAGCGTTTCGCTTGCAAGTTTCTGACCTACGTTAGCAAAGTACTCATTACAGGTGGCTAAAGCTTTCGTAGGATTTGTGTCAGTGATTAACTCCTTTGCATCGTTGTTACGTCTTGAAAAGTTGCATATGTTTTTTATTGTTTCCCATAGTTTCTTTGGATTTTTTAAATTTTCTGTCAGTTGATTGCTTTCGTATGATGTTTTAATCCTTTTTTGCAGATCAGACAAGAAGTTACGATACCTTTTGTAGGTAACTTGACAAATTAAATTTGTAGGGTTGTTTTTTGCCTTACGATGAAGTGCGTCGCGGTTTTTTTGACATTTAATGAGACCCGGAGTTACCCAAGGCTTAAGATTAAACTTACGACGGGGGATAGTTAGTTCCTTAGTATGGACTATAACAGCATTTTTTAATATCTCAGTAAAGCAGGATGTTGCATCATTAGTGCTATTATTTTTAGTAACGCCAGACCAATCAGTCGATTTTAGCTCTGTGGCCACCGCCGCGAAGTCAGTCACCAGTCTTGTTCGTTTATAATTTCCGTTTTTAGGTTTTATAGAGGGGACACCAAGAACGCAGATGTTGTGATCAGTAACATCAGTATGTGCTACTATTCCTACAGCAGATTCTAAATTTTTAATGAAAATGTGGTCTAGACATGCATCCCCTCTGGTAGGGGAAGTAATGGCAGGAAGAAGTTGGTGTTCTGTCAAAAGGCATAGATATTCAGAGCATTGGTCACTCAGGGGATAGTTACAAATATCCAAATTTAAGTCACCTGCGAGAATCATAACTTTGCTTTGATTTTCTTTAGTAAGGGCTTGGTCTAGAGTTGTCAAAAATCTATCAGTTGAATGAAAAGACGGGGATCGGTAGATTCCAAATACTACAGTATCTGGGGATAGCTTAATTTTTAAGCAATTGCAGTCATCTATCAGGGGTTCAGAAACCGTAGGAGTCCAAGAATTTAGAATAAAGGCAACCACTCCACCACTTTTGTTGATGTATTTGCTGGTACGATAGTCGGTATACCCAGTAATCTGCGGTAAGAACATTACATCATTAAGCCAACATTCAGTTAGGATAATAGCGTCAAAAGTTACCTTTAAACGCCCCAAAGCTAGTAGAAACTCGTCAAAATTCTTTTGTATACTTCGTATGTTGAAGGTAAGGATCTTAAAATTGTGTGTTGAATTTGAGATCAATTCACAGCAGTTTTCAAGGCTTTCAAGTGTGTGGCAGTTAATTTGTAGTATCTTTTCTGTTTCAGTTAGGTAATCCATGAGTGAGTATTATTATCTATAAAATGTTTAGAAATCACAATACATTTTGCACTTGAAAGTCTGAAATTTTGTGTTACTATTGCTTGATGAGCTTGCTTGTTATGAAGTATTTTACGAGTGTGGTATGTGTAAGTGTGTATGTCTGTTGAGGTTAGTGATTGTATGGGATATGCACATGTATGATTCCGGTGTAAAGTTTGCATATTTGTGTATGTGGTCTTTATAACGTGTGTAGTGTGTGAGTTTACATTTAGTAAAGCGAAAGTGACTAGTGATAACCAAGGAACACTAGTTTTTGTGACATCGGCAATCCAATATAATAAATAAGTAATACTTAGGAATATTGGGTTACTATGTTTGCACCTAACACGTAGTAAGGTAGCTAACAAGTAGGCAACAGTTACATTATTGTGCTGTACGCGGTATGTCGCCGGAAGCTGGACCAACTTTTTCTTCAAGGTCTGCCAGTGACAAGATGCGAGTGCTCGGTTTGTTGTCATTTTGACGTACGTGAACTGCTCCGTTCTTGACCCAGCAGTAACGAAAGTTGTTGGCGGAAGCGCGGAGTCTAGCCTCTCGAAATAACTGGCGGTTATTTTTCGTCAAGCGCTCGTTGACATACAGTTTGTTGGAGGTACCGTTCACGACATCTTCTGAGCTGAGATTACGTCGCGCCTTAGCTGCTTTGATTATCTCATTCCTCTTTTGCCGACGCAGTAGTTTCACCAATATGGGACGGGGTTTACGGTCTTCTGATGTTTGTAGCTGAGATCCTCTTACTGGTTGTTTTGGTCCGATGCGGGTGACGTCATCGATGTCAGCTTCATTCAGCTGGATACCGAGCTTTTGAGACGTAACTAGCACAATGTGTGTTAGACTTTCGTTGGTGCATTCAGGGACTCCGACAATCTCCAACTCATTTTTCATGGAGTTTTGTTCCTGCACGTTCAGTAGGTGTTGGAGCTCAATAACTGAAGATTTAAGACCAGCAATTTCTAGGTCCGAAGCCGCCAGCTTTTTCGAGTAGTCGGTGTGAGTGACGCTCAGCGACCCCGCCAGCTTTGAGAGCTGGTCCTTAAGTTCAATTACTTCCTGCCGCAGTAAACTCAGTTCTTGGTTTTGTTGTTTCATTTCGCATATCTCTTGTCTTAGTTGGCGTATCTCAGATAAAACAACCGAAGAATCGGTGGTCTGATTTTCATTGATAGCTTTTCCTTTGGGTTTAGAACCCCGCGAAGTATTGATATTAGAGCTTTTAGTTTCAGTCGGCCCAGCTTCGATGGAACGCGTTGAGCTCGGTGTACTATCTCCTTTAGCGCAAGCGCCGGCCGCGGTGACGGGAGGATACATCATAGAGTTGCCGTGCAAATTCAGTCGAGTCGCCGCGCGCATTTACGCGGGAAGCAGGCGCAGACGGGCGGGAGTTCTATGGGTGAAGAAGCGGGAGGCGGGGGACGCTTACCGATGCAGGGGACTATGGCCGAATTAATAAATTTGAAATGTTTTTGCTTATATCTTCTGTTTCACTGTATGTACGATAAAACTGTTTACACCACTGATTAGCTTAGTGTGTTAGCAAGATGTTGAATACAAACACGAGAACCGGAGACTATGTTTTACCACTTTTTGAATTTATTAATTACGGAGCGGCGTAACATAGATGCGTACCGGACGATGACCCCTGTCTTGACTGTAAATTGTATCATTATTGAAATGATGACTTGCGTATTCCGTGGCTTTTAAGATACGGGTTAACTAGCTCATTCCTTTAAATGCTTACAACAAAGATTGTTTGAGTTTTGAGTTTGAGGGAAGAAGTGGCGTGTCTTGGAACAGGTCTATGGCCATTGGCCAGCAAAGGGCAAATGGATGATGGATTAGATTGATCTATAACAATTTCTTTAGTAAAAAAAACCCTTCAATAGCAGTCAACGAGACACTAGTCGCTCGCCGTTCTCGCTAATAGCTTTCATTAGAGCCGAAGCATGGAGGGCCCCGTATTAATTAATCATCCAATTACAAGTTTTGAGTTAACGTCTTAACGAGACGACACTGAACAGCTATAGCGGAAGGACTGGAACTTAAGTAGAAACGACTTACGGGATAGTGAACTGTGTATTTAGTAGGTACACTAGGCATGAACATTTGAGATTTTAAGTAATTTTCAATTACAGATTTCCACGTTATTACTACGGTGAAGACGGCGAGTGACGATATTTTACTTATTGTATTTGGCCTATACACGTCCCACTGTAGGGCACAGGCCTTCTCTCAGAGAGAGTATGGGCTTAATAGCCACACGTGCCCACCGCGGATTGGCAATTTCATGCGCCGAGGCATATGAACACCTCTGACAGTCAGGTTTCCTCACGATGTGTGTGAACACCGCAGACACACCTCAGCGCTTGAAGTTGCCAATACGCGTGGTAATTAAGCCTGTACTCTCTCTCTCTCTGAGGCCTGTGCCCTGCAGCGGCACGTATATAGGCTACAGAACAAAAAAAAAAAACAGAATCGAGGCTAGGATCGCTACCTACTTCTGCATCCGGTTAGTTAATGATGGCGTCTTCCGTCGAGGATTTTTGGATGCGACACTTCTCTTAATTAAATAAGCAAATTGTTTCATTAATTGGGACATTTCATAAACAGCTTAATTTTGTGTGATTTACTCGACCTGCTTCATGAAATTAGGTCTTTGACACCGACTAAATCATTTATTAACATTCTTGGCTAATTTCTCGAAAATAGGCGGTTAAGAATCGAAGTAGGGAGAAAAGAGAAAATAATTTCATTATTATTAAGGGCAAAACCGTAACGAGAAAGTCGTAGAAGGCGACTAAGGAAACCAATTACCAGGAGACGGGCAGCAGCGTCTTCCTGAGATTCCAACCACATACTGCGGATCGCCAACCCGCCTGCCAAGCGTGGCGATTATGGCAAAGCCCCTCATGGTTATGAAAACCACGAAGGAGGCCTATGTCCTGCAGTGGACGTCAAATGGCCGATGATGATGATGATGATGATGATGAAGGGGAAAACCGTGGTCTCCGGGATATAGGATATAGGCGTGAGTTTATGTGATGTATGTAATTTTTTAAGTAACTATACTTTGATTGTCAATGGCGGCCGTACTTTCTACAAGAGATCCCAGTTTGGGTGCTGTTTTTCGATGTGTGTGACGGTCTTTTCCGGTTACCATATCACGGGTATCCTAATTTGGGACCAGCTCAAGTGATTGTGTTGCGTTGCTTTCATTGTTTTATTATTGTTGCAATTTGTTAATTTGTTTGTAAAAGATTATTATAATTTTAGGCGCAAAATCTTCTTATTACTTAAGTATGGCGACTACCGTTATGTCAAAATTGCCACAGCAAAAAAATGTATTCATGCTATGTAAACTTTGTTTTAAAAACCTATTTAGAGGCCAAAAATTCCATCCATGCCGGGACTTGAACCCGCGACCTCTGGCTAACCGTGCCAGAGTTCGCGGGTTCAAGTCGCGGCATGGGTGGTATTTTTAGCCTCTATAGTCGTGGAAATGTAAGAAGCCCGTTTTGACAGCTACACAAAATTGCATTTTACATTGTACGTATTTACTTGAACAAATACATAATATTATTTTACGATCGAAAGAAAAAACAGATTGTGTAGCTCAAACAGTTACTCATAGTTTAGATTTTTAATGTTTTTGATCTCAAACTAGGTTAGACTCTATTGTTTTTGTAGCTGTCAAAACGGGCTTCTTATATTTTGACGACTTTAAATAGGTTTTTAAAATTGTCCTCAGCACGGGTTGGTGCAACAAAAAGAATATAAACTTTATTTTGTGCATCAGTTTTCATGTAAACTGCATTTGTAAACTTTATTTTGCCCATGGAACATGTTAGCTGGTCTAAAAATAAATTACACAAAAATAAGACGGCGCCTATTGACACAAGAAACCCTTTACCCGAATTTTTTTTCCCAGTGTCATTTTTCACAAAAAACTTTGTTCGCTATTTTTTCTCAGCCCTTCAAAAGTAACTTCCCCCAATAATTTAAAGGAACGCGACACCGTCAAATCTCAGACGTAAAGTTCGAAATTCTCTATTACCCTCGCTCTTTCCGCCATCGAACAACTTAAAAACCTGGCTCTCACCCTTCACATTGCGCGGAATCGGAATGGTTTGAAGGAGGTTTTCTTAATCGGGGTCGCGCAAAGGTCACCCCTGTAACTTGTAATTACAGGACTTTGTTAATTAATAGGAGCCCGAGGCACGTTCAGGGATTCATCACAGGAAACTTCGGACAGATATCAAATGTTGGAAAAATTGCCCTGAGTAAAACTTAATCTGTGGTGAAGCTGCTAAAAGATATTACTAAATAACTTTTTTAGCCAGGCTGTACACCGAAGTCCCATTCCAGGGCACAGCCCTTCTCTTAGACAGAGAGAGTTTGGGCTTAATTGCCACGCGAGCCCACGGCGAATTGCGAATGCTTTATGCAACGTTTAGTAGCAACTACCAACACGACTTTACTGTAAGCATTAAATTACATAAACTCGCGTCTGTACCCCGTAGGGGTAGGCAGAGACTAGGGTTTGTGCTGCAACACAAACTTTAATTTCTATGGTTTAAATTCGTCGTTGAAGGTTGAAACTAATAAGCTAAATAATCTTGTTAGTTTTAATTAACTTAGTTCTAATAAGTCAGAAGTTACCTCTCTCTGAGGCCTTTGTTTTCCGTATTTATTTTCTCTTTCTCCAATTCGTGGTAAGCGTTGCTGGTTGTACAATTACTTAAAATACTTAATTGTTACCTAAGTTGCTGTTACCACTCATTGTATAATTGTTTGTTTACCCTAATAAAATAAGTAAAGAAAAACACCAAGCCGAAGAGATTTCCGTACCAAAAACCCGTTCGGAAAGTTTTCTAGTAACCTCACTTCACCTTGAAAGCACTGGTAAACTCCGCCTACACCGAAGGGATACCGGCGTCAGTTTAAAATAGGTTACTCTCCTCTTTAACTTCCTCGCGAGTGAATGAGGGCCGAGTGTGACCACACAACACTGAGCCAACGTTTCTCGCAATCACCTTTCCCCTAGAAAGCACTGATAAACTCTTTCTAGTCCTTGCCTACTCCGGAGGGTACCGGCGTGAGATTAGCCTAGTTCACTTAGCTCTCCTCCTACACTTCCCCGCGAGTGAATGCGGGCATAGTGTGACCACACAGTACCGGGAACAATGCAAGCGTCGCAGACCACGAATATCCCCGACCAACTACACATTATTATAATGCTGCATAATTTGAAAGTTATTCAAATTCCACCACGGGTAGGTAGGTACGCGGGTAGCGACGGCTCCTAACTAATCGTTTGACGGGGCAGGGTTGCCAACCTCTCTTAATTAAATTAATTAAATAATTTGCAGATAGCACTTGTTCCCAATGGAGATAACTATTCCAAACATCCAGACTTGGGCCGTCGGTGTAAAGACAGGTACGGTTCCGCATGGAATATTATTAGTAGATAATAAATTACTTTTCCTGATTCCAAACTAGGATACCCTTGTGCTATGGTAACCAAGTATGGACGTAACATACATCGAAATACACCCAGTCTGCCATTTTCACAAAAAATGTAAAAATGGCAGACTGAGAATCCAACTCCAGCGGGAATCGAACCCACAGCATGGTTAGACCAAAGAGGCAGCCAAGCTAGATTATTACTTTAGTAGACTAGCGAAGCTGGAGGGTGTGGAATTAAAATTAAACAATAAAAATATTTTTCCAGGTTTTACAGGTCTATGACAAAAAACTGGCACTTAAATGTCATAATTTGACAACCAATGCACCCGGAACCGGCGTGCGTGCTGCGACGACTAATGAATGTGGAAGAAGCGAAAGGAGTTTGTCAGGCTCGCGGCAAGTGGCAAACCTCTCTGCCTTCCCCTCCGGGGTACAGACGTGAGTTTATGTAATTTAATTACATAAACTTACGTAACAGACATATTTTTTGAATTTTCAACCATAGCGGGGCCAAATTGACCTGCCTCGAAACCTTTCTAAATCGAATTCGATTGAGATGAAAACGAGATCGAGTGCGATCGAATGAATCAAATTTTAATTACCTCCAAACCGAATAAGAGGAAGTTGAAGATACATCAGGGTGCATTTGAGGGCAAGTAAATGTTGGCAACCCTACGTTGGGGGACCACGACTGCTGTGGCGGCACCAACTATGCGGCAACACCAGACACTTTCAGGAACACCTGAGGCAATAATTCCCGTGGAAATACCCGCTGACAGCTTAACGAGTCTAAACAGACATCCAAAGAGTGTGGACTTACAAACAGCTGAACAGTGAGTTTGTTACGTAGAGTTCTAAACTCCATTGTTATGCAAATTATACTGACGTAAACTTTCTATATTCTCGATTGTACGAGCGTCGAAAATATTTGATGAAATCAATAAAATCTGATCTGTCAGGATCGTAGCAAGTGGCAGTCCTGGTCTCTGCCTACCCCTCTGGGATACAGGCGTGAGTTTATGTTATGTTATGTTGTTCAATAAAATATTTGGCCTTTGGTCACGACACCCATCGAAACCACATGAAAAATTCTGTTACTTCCTTTTCCAGCGGCAAAAATAATAACAACTTACGGTGGTAGCCTAGTGGGTAGAACATTGGACTCGGAAGCGTGAGACTGAGGTTCGAATCCCAGTGCGGAATCGAACCTCGGTCTCCTCTATACGTCCCACTGTAGGTCACAGGCCTTCTCTCAGGGAGAGTATGGGCTTAATCACCACGCGTGCCCACCGCGGATTGGCGATTTCAAGCGCTGAGGTATATGAATAGCTCAGACACTCAGGTTTCCTCAAGATGTTTTCCTTCACCGTTAGCGAGTGGTATTGCTACTATAACTTCACAAATGTACATAACTTAGAAAACCAAGTCATAGGTATATGCCCGCACTGGGGATCGAACCTGGGTCTCTCGCTTCCGAGTCCGATGTTCTACCCAGTCGGCTACCACCGCTATCGTAACTATGTGATTATCCAATTAAGAAAGAAATGAGGGTGTGCGCCTATGATCACACGATAGACGTGAAAGCTTGTATAGTTTTCTTAACATAGATGATGACTGGTGCCGACTACATGTAATCCAGCGTTAACAACTAACTGGTTCCAGAATAAAACAGATATAATGGGCGATCCAGTGCTAACTAGGGCAATGGGAGTGGCAAAAACTGATCTCTGCCTACCCCCCCGAGCACCAGTTGAATCAGTTTCAGGGCCTACGTAATGTACCCACCTTACAGGCGGCTTAAAGTTAAAGTCGGTAGGTACGTAACAATAGTTCAACCTACCGACTCACCGATACAAAAGCGGAACCCAACACTTCTGAGCTTTCGTGAGTGACGCAATCACGAAATTCGCAAAACAAATAATACTGGAGGATTCCCGAAAACTAATGGAGGTAGAGTATTCCATTTCCACTTGGAAATTCGAGCGGAATCTGCATAAGATGAGACGGATGACTGTCGACTTGCGTCACTGAGTAGGTACAGGCACGATGCAGAAGGTCTACTTTGAAAGTGACACCTATGTCCAATCCAATGTAATAAGAGCTCTAGGTCTACGTAAACCAAATTACATAAACTATTGTCTCTATCCCGGAGGAGTAGGCAGAGATCAGGGGTTGCCACTTGTCGTGGTCCTGACAAACCTCGTTCGCTTCATCAACAACTTGAGTCGTTGCACGCCCACCGCGGATTAGCAATTTCAACCGCTGAGGTATGTGAACACCTCAGATACTAGGTTTCCTCACGATGTTTTCCTTCACCGTTAGCGAGTGGTATTGCTACTTTGTGGCAACTTTGACACACAATAGGATGCACTCTGACGCTCAGACTTTGTCTTGTATTATGTTGTATTTATGTGACTTGTTTTTCCTTTGTACTTGTTTATGTTACTTTGTATTATGTTGTATGTATGTGACTTGTTTTTCCTTTGTACTTGTTTATGTTACTTGTTATACCTTTTTTTCTTGTGATGTGTTAATTTGTCCCAATAAATGTCTTTCTTTATTTCTACTTTAATTTCATAAACAAACTCATAGGTACATGCCGGGATTCGAACCCACGACCTACCGAATGAAAAGCCGGCGTTCTACCGCTCCGCTACCACCACTTTACTACCTAGGTCCTACGCCATTCAAATGTAAAGAACAGCTAATAAATTTTAAGTTTACTGCCGAAGTAGAATGACTAATTTGGAAGACACGAGTGCAAACCTGCGGAGCCGAAACGTGGACGAAACATCATGACAGTTCACTGGTTCAAAGTCACTTAGCGTGCTATGGATTGGGCTATGCTCGGACCTATTTAGTGGATTACACCAGAGGTGAGACATTTTCCAAAGAAAGAAAGTTATTGGACCGACGATCTGAGTCAGATAGAGGACTGACAGTGGCTGGATGGGGATCGCTGAGGACAGAAAGAAATGCCATTCTTTGGGGGAGGCCTATGTCTAGCAGTGGTCGAGTATGAGCTGACGGAATGACCAAATTAAATTTGGTCATACTGAAGACATCTTTGATGTTCACATAAAGTTGAGAACTGAAGGCCTTGCTAGTTAAGTTATTCGCCATCCACCTTAGCGCCTTCTGTTCTGGTTATATCGCGCTCACGTCGCAACGGGAGACGTTCCAGAATCTAATTTAAAACGAAAACTTACATACGCTAGTTAGAGCTGGCTGCTTGGAGGCACCGGATAAGGACTCCTGATGTGAGAGTCAAATGGCCTAGACTCCAGGCGAAGACAACTGGGACGATCGCTATCTTTCTTTCGAGCTCGCATATGGTTTAAGGTTACAAAACGACTGCAATGTGGGGTCGAGAACGTGGGAAGAAATGTCGAGTCGAAAGGAGGCAATTTTGGATTAGATTAGAATTCTTTATTGCACACCATGCATATATATAAGATTCAAGATCTTTAGTGTCCATGGTTTTTCAACTTTTTTAGGAAATTTATCTAATGTTTCGGCATATAAAGTAATTAAAATATGAAAACAGTGGAGTTTTTCGCTCCCTTTTCTCCATTACAAAATCGACGCGAAGACAGCTTATTTTACACTGTATTATATACTCACATTTAACAAACAGAATGTAAATTCTTTACAAAGAAATACATATCTGATTTCTTTCCTGCAGTCAGGCTGCTCGCCCTGATATAATATTCAAATTAAGGGTGTCCACGTTGAACAAGAATGGCAGAGATGTATCAGCATGGCGAGATTGGCGAGTCAACAAAAATACTAAAAGGGAGATGAATAATAACTTCCACGTAACACCATCACTTCTCCTGATCCCAAAATAGGAAGCCCCGTTACATGATAACCAGGCAAAAACATAACAAACATGGAAATACACCCAGAGTGTGGCCATTTGTACAGATCAAATACGGCTACCTCCAGAGGGAATCGAACTCACGCTTAGTCTAGTGGTAACAAGCTCAATTACCAGATTTTCGTAGTCGAGCGAGTTACCGCTAGAGCAATGAGCAATGCAACAGTCTCATCATCAGCCATTTGACGCCCACTGCAGGACATAGGCCTCCCTCGTAGTTTTCATAACCATGAGGGGTTTTGCCATAATCGCCACGCTTGGCAGGCGGGTTGGCGATCGCGGGATGCGGTTGGAATATCAGGAAGACGCTGCTGCCCGTCTCCTGGTAATTGATTTCCTTAGTCGCCTTCTACGACATCCACGGAAGGAAATGGAGTGACGCTATTCTTAATCCGGCGCCATGCCGAGTATGCCAGTATGCCGAGCAAAATTCCCCTTAAAATCAGGGTGACAAGCACACATTGACGTAATATTATGGATGAACACTTTGGAAGCTCGGTCTGTGGTTCTATACCTTATCATAATTCTACGAGTAGGGTATTAATTTCATTACTAACATACGACAAATAATATAATGAAACCCTAGCTCCGCAGAAGATTGTAAATAGGAAAGCCATAACAGGCAGATACAACCACCGAATGCAAGTCACAACGAGCGACAATAATTGGCATTGGCAACGGAAAAGCTAATCCAAACTCCGACAAACATATTAGAATTTAATACGACAAACTCCCGGGCTTCGGGGCACAGACTAAGGAGAAAGAAGGCGCACTCAATGCAGATATCATTAACAGAATTTGACCAGCGGCTAACCTAAACAGAGCTTGTGGTTTCGATGTCCACTGAGGCTGACTTACTTGTTTTGTACAAATGGCCTTAGTCTGTAAGTGTTTCTATGTCTGTGATGTCCTTGCCCTGTCTCGTTTATAACACAGGGTATCCTAGTTTAGACCAGGACAAGTATTTGTGTTGTTGTTGGGAGTTATTCATTCATTTATATTCAAGAGAAAACAAGTTTGTAAGTTTAAAGGAACAGTAAAAAATACGGATTTGGTCAGCAATAAAATGCTTTCTGTCAGCAATAAAAAGGTCGACAGAAAATTATAAATTCAGCAGCAAAGTAATAAAATTGAGCAGAAGATTCTAAATTGATCAGCAGAACATTCCGAATTGATCAGTCAGCAAGACGAGGATTGTATTTGGTGAAGTTTTGGTAAGCTTTAAAATTAATTTTGTTAACCAAATGAAAAAGTTCTTTTGCTCTTTCACGCTGTTCTGATCAAGTAGTGATTTTTCGAATCAATTATTAATTTTTTCATATTAGATTTTTTTTTGCTTTCAAAGTGGTTTCTTTATCTACACTGAAAAAACGGTTTTCAGTGTCATTTTGTACGTTTGTAACGGCATTTTCTTCTTCTTCCTGTTCCTCCCCACTAATTGAGGAAGTCGTCAGCTCCCCATATTCTTCTTCATTTTTTGCCAAGCAAAACAGACCTTCGGCGCTGGCTACATCCACTACTTAAAGATACCAATAAACTTTACAATTTCAGTCAGAAGGATTTCGAATGGGTATCACGTTAGGCCTTCTGTCTCGTTCTACCCGGTGGGAGCTCCAAACAACCGAGCGAGTTCGGGCAACTGTGAAATCGTACACTAGACACATTTGAAATCGGGTATAGGTGCCAGAAACAACGTTTCATAAGCGGGTCGTCTACCGTAAAAATAGGCTTGCGAGTTCAAAATGTTTACAGTCAAACTGTACTACCCCGCCAGTCTCCAGAATTGATCAAATGTACTGTTTATTTATTTAAAGACTTCTTCAAGTTATTATGATGGGCCAGATTGAGGGAAGATGTGTGTTGGGAGAAGAAAGAAGTCGTGGCTCAGAAACATCAGGGGATTGACAGACGTAGCCAGCGTAAAAGTCCACTTTCGCTTGGCAAGAAACGAATAAGAATATGGTGACACAGGAAGATAAAGTAACTGTTACATAAATCGAGAACAATGTGTTAACCCTGGGGTAATTTTTTTGTAGTTCGTGCACTATTGATTATGTCAAAATCCTACATCGCGCCAGCAAAGTTTTTTCAGTGTTGATATAACTACAATAGCCGTCTTCAGTCGTGCCGCTCTCCCTCCTAGCCGCGGTCACGATGTGACGAGCTGTCCCAAGCGGACGCTCCCTTAAGGAGCTCCGCTGCGCGCCCTCCTCGGCATCGAGGTGGGTCGCTCATGATGTCGGTTTAGGGGTCCTTAGGACCAAACCAGCCCCCAGGTGGTGTTTAGTGGGTAGGCGCACTTCCTGTGAGTCCCACATTGGCAGCACGGCCGGGCCCGTGCTGTTATGCATGAGCATTCACCACCTCCCTCCCCCGTGTCCTCCGGAGGGTGCCCTTTTTAGGGCTAAAAAAAAAAAAAAAACAGTCGTGCCGTCTCAGCCCGGCCCCCGCTCTATCTGAAGAGCACGATCATCATATCATCCGCTCCTCTTAGCAGATTGGTCGGTTGGTAGTTATATCCCGTAGCCACCATCAGGGACAAAGGGACTATATAAAAGATTTACACTTGTGCGGCGACTTCGAGGTCTTACCAGGTCAGCCCTAGTGTTTTCGCCCTTAACGTCAATTCACCAATAAACCATCTGTGTTTTTGGGCGCTGCCGCTTTGTCCTACCCGGAGATTGCCGCGAGAGGCTCCGCAGTTTAGTATGACGGGTGGTGATTTGAGAGCTCTGTAATCTTCTTCCACTAGACCCACTTACAAAAACGCCCTATCTCTGGCAGCCGGTGGCACGGTTTTAAGGGCCAGCGCACACGGGCCTCCGGATAAATCATGGCGACGGCGCCCGTACGTGACCGGCGGGCCTAAGGCTTCGTTGGCCACTCGTCATTTGTCGATGGAACTCCGACGGAACCAATAGGCTCACATAGAAGGTCCTGTTCCATGAGAGCCATGAACAAATGTGCAGTTGAGGGTTAAGTTTTGACGCTTAGAAAGGTTA
This sequence comes from Yponomeuta cagnagella, assembly GCA_947310995.1. Taxonomy (NCBI): domain Eukaryota; kingdom Metazoa; phylum Arthropoda; class Insecta; order Lepidoptera; family Yponomeutidae; genus Yponomeuta; species Yponomeuta cagnagella. The sequence goes on along the minus strand of OX371292.1, from coordinate 3,477,317 downwards.
GAAAAGGAAATGGAAGTTAAAATACATGTACACGGTCTAATAAAACCAAATCGTCAAATATTCTTATGTCACACTAACCTCCGGTTAGGTTAGGGAGTTGACCATTTTTCTTTTTACGTTCCACTGCAGGCACAGTGCCACACTCTCTCTCAGAGACAGAGAGAGAGAGAGAGAGAGAGAGAGAGAGTATGGGATAATTACCACGCGTGCCCACCGCGGATTAGCAATTTCAAGCGTTGAGGGATGTGAACACCTCAAACACAGTTGACCATAATCAATAAAAATAAATTACAGCTGTTAACAGTAGATTAAGAGATTGTTATATAATCAGCCTATATGCGTCCCACTGTAGGGCACACGCCTTCTCTCAAGGAGAGAGTATGGGCTTAATCACCACGCGTGCCCACCGCGGATTGGCGATTTCAAGCGCTGAGGTGTGTGAATAGCTCAGACACTCAGGTTTCCTCACGATGTTTTCCTTCACAGTTAGCGTGTGGTATTGCTACTATAACTTCACAATGTACATAACTTAGAAAACCAAGTCATAGGTACATGCCCGCACTTGGGATCGAACCTGGGTCTCTCGCTTCCGAGTCCAATGTTCTACCCACTAGGCTACCAACGCTCTTAGAAGAGATTGTTAGTACAGTCGAAAGGTTGATCCTTTTCATGTTTATTGCAAAGTCGGTCCTTAGCGTAACTGATTAGAGTTTACGTATGTAAAGGTTTATCTGCTGTCAACTGTATACAAGAAACCGGGTGTTATCAATGCAGAATTTAGGGCTTTTCAAATAAACAAAATTTAAAGCTTTTGTCATGGTAATGTTCAAGCGTAATGTTCAAGTTCAAAATTTAACTTGTTAATTTTTTATGGTAATGTTTGCCGTAAGCTGTTTATCTGTTTTTTATTTCTTTTCCTTTCTTTAAGTATGCACCAGATTTTGTCCAACCTCTTGCAGGAAATACTGCGTGAAATAGCCTGCCTGGCGACATAACTTTCGGAATGAATCTTCTCTGCCAAGAATCATCATCCGAGCTCGATGTGGGTTGTGTTTTAATGGAATAGAAACCCGGGAGCGAATTAAAGCGAAATACCGAGCGGGATTTGGTCAATCCCGACCACAGGTACACGGGCGGTATTTCCCATTAGAGTAAAGTTGAATTTTGAAAATAATCGTTCTCAACACACGTTAAAAATAACATTTATAACACTGGTCATAGAGCGTAACGTCTTCGATCATCCCTGGATGCAAAGGCGATGTGGAAGACTTATTGGAGCAGAATTAAAAGGCTAGAGGTGTCAGTTGGTCTCGTTGGTAATTTTATTCTGAATCAACAACATTTCGTTTCTTTGATTACGACTTGACACGCCACTAGTATAATGATGAATATACAGATGGCGATGTATGATTTAATTACAATGATATGCAAAAGATCGGCGCTGTCGTTAGACAGCCTTGATATAGGTAACGTTTAAGTATTATGAACGTTACGAATACCAAGAACGAAATGGCAACATTACTTGGTATTAATTCAGGAACGCCGCGATTAACCGGTTAATATCTATCACTTTTTAGCATTTGACTCTGATGCAGGTTAAAGCGGCAAACTATTAGTATTGTTTAGAACTAGTGCGTCTCTTTAAGGCAATAAAACGAGAAATACATTTATACTAGTATGAATAATAAGGAGTATTTTCATAACAAGTATTCTGCAATGTGCTTACTGATAACAGTTACGCTCTGTTATTACTTCACACTAAATTCAAATAACCGTTCCGTGAAATACGCCTCACCTCTACTCTAGAGCCATAGCGTATACAGGATAGTGCTGAATGGGAATTGGAACAGCACAGGAATACTCAAACGAGGTGACTGGGGTTACGAGCCGCGTACCTAAACCGCTTAACCCCGGTTTCTCGTACACTAACATTCTGCTAATTTCTTGTTAACAGCGGTCAGTTAGCCAAAATGCATACAAAAAAATGTCAAGATGGGTTACAAGACCAGTGGAAAACCACTGAGTACTGTGACAAATGTTAAAACGTTATTAAGTCATGAGCACATCAAACTTACGTGCATGCACTTACGTGCACTCTAATCAGTTGCATTAAGGACGACTTTACAACAAAAATGTGAAGGTTGACCTGCTGTCGACCGCACTATCAGTTTTTTCAACAACTTAATGTCACTGTCGCGTCCTATCGTTCTTCTCTTTCATACGTATCCGCAATGACAGTGATGGCAGACTTACGTATCAACCTCCACTTTAAATGCCGAAATTGGTGCTAACACGTTGAATTGGGACCGCGTTTTACTGCGCTTTAAACGGTTTTGTAAAAAAGGGGTTCAAAAGGGCCAAAACAACTTAATTAACCCCATTGCGTGCAAGTGTTTATCGGCGGGCCGGGCGTGTCGGTCGCTTAATAAATCCGGCTCGAAGGACCAATAAAAATGGCCGCGACAAAAAGGCGGGAAAACTCTGACGGCGCAGTTTCGCTGTAAAAAGTGCAGCCGCGAATTTCGCGCGGATTACGGACGAGTTTTTGTTCTTTGTTTTACCTTGAAAAATGCTGTAAAATATGTATCGCGAATTTGAGGGAAACTTTGCGAAGATGGTGGCTGTTTGTTACCTTGTCGCGGCTAAGCGGCTGTGCGGATTTGGGTGAAATGATAAAGCACTAAGATAAAGTTCATTATGATGTTTTCATTCACAGTTAGCTAGTGGTATTGCTACTACAAATTCACGATTGTATGTAACTTAGAAAACAAAGTCATCGATATACATTGTATTTTGTATATTGTATTTTATTTCATTCAGCTCTTGTCTGGGTTCAAACAAATTCATTTTTTTAATTCCATCAAAATCTACAGGGTTACTTTGTATTCGATTGACAAATTTTAAGGGGATATTCTACCCATGATTCAGAAACATATGGCGCTAGTAAAAAAAATATTTTTTTAGTTACCTACTCAAAATTTTATTTTTATTTTTTTTTAATTTAATTTATTGACTTAAGTTGGTATGGCAGAGTTTTAAATTTTATAAATTATTCGCGAAACTGCGTGACAGTTTGTTGGCGAATTAATCGCACTCTTTTAACATTTTTTTTAAATTAGTATAAGGTAACAAAAAACAAAATTTTAAAGTTTTAAGCATGAACAAACAAGATCGGGACGAGAAGTTATAAAAATCGAAAAAAATACTATGGGTCAAGCGTCTTATGGTCGGCGCCGGTCAATTCAATTGTTCTTTTAATCGTCTACTCATGTCGGAGGATAGACTAATACATTTAACTTAATAGAAAAAAAATTCAACGTCATGGTAGTTGGTACTTCCTCCCACTTTGAATTTGAATTCACAGTTTCGAGCAAAAGGTCGGAAATCACGAATATCTACAATTTGTTATACCATTATTACAGATAAATCCTTACTAATATTATAAACGCGAACCCGCCTGCCAAGCGTGGCGATTATGGCAAAACCCCTCATGGTTATGAAAACCACGAAGGAGGCCTGTGTCCTGCAGTGGGCGTCGGGTGGCTGATGATGATGATTATAAACGCGAGTGTGTATGTATGTTTGGGTGTTTGTTACTCTTTCACGCAAAAACGGCAGAACGGATTCGGATGAAATTTTGAACAGAGATAGATTATAGTCTGGATTAGCACATAGGCTATTTTTTATCCCGGAAAAGTACACATCAAAATTTCCAAGTGAACGAAGTCGCGGGCAACAACTGTTTTACACAATAAAAAGAACATTCTCTCAAAATATACCTAACGATTTCAAAATCACCATATATTATAATAGGGGCGTATATTTTTTGAGTTCATGAGATGAACATAAACACAATCACTTGCCCTGGGCCTAGATTCTGTTAATGCATTGTAGTAACATGACAACTGCATGAACATGGCGGTTTTCATTTCATGGCTGCTTTAAGTCTACGCGGGCACACCCATCAAACCTTCTAGGCGTCAATGGTACGAAAAAACACGTCACGTGACCCGACAGTGTACCTGTCATTATACTACAATGCACTAACAGAATCGAGGCCCTGGTCCCAAACTAGAAGTGCTTTGGTAACGAGCATGAGTTGAGTAATACGATAGCACGAGTCACGCGATTTGTGGTGCTACTGTTAGCGCCAATAAAATTAACAAATAAACATACATCACACATAAACTAACGCCTGCATCCCAGTGGGGTGGGCAGAGACCAGGTACTGCCACTTGCCACGATCCTGACAGATCAAAAGTACCCGAAACCGGCGTGCGTGCGTGCAACGCCTAATGAATGTTGGTTGAGGAAGATAAAATTTAATTTTATTTTATTCTCATTTGACAGACTTTGACAGTTAATTTACTGGAAAGTCCCGACTTTTGACATTTAAAATGCGCGATAGCGTCATCACACTACGCAGGCAGGCAAGGGACTCACAGCCGTCTGTACAAATCAAGCATAACTGCCTCCAGCGGGAATCGAACCCATGACCCATGTCATATTACGTCACTTATCTGAAATTGAAACTGAAAAAAGTTTATTTCGATACCACAACACGCATAAAATCTTACAAATAATAAAACGCGAAAACAGTAAAATAGCTTAAAGTAAAAAGTAATAATAAATAATCTTATTCTAAACAATCACACAGTAGAAATGAAGTGATATGGTGGAGACGCTGTGTGCCATGGTACAAGAAAAGGTTCTTGACTCAGCATATGTCACAGGTATCTGTTTATTTCTCCTCTAATGTGTCAACATTGTACAACATTAGACACAAAGATCGGGAAAAAAGCGCAAACAATCACGTTTCTTCTATGGGAGCTCCTTAAAATATTTGTTTTAATTTAATTATTTATTTTTGAAGCGAATATAGAACTGAACATTCTGTCAATATTTCAAGCGTCTACCTGTTGCCGTTATTAATATCGAGCAAAAAAACATCACGTTTGTTGTATGGAAGCCCCCCTTAAATATTTATTTTATTACGTTTTTAGTATTTATTGTTACAGCGGCAACAGAAATACATCGGAAGAAGAAGAAGACAAAGAAAGAATGAAGATACTCTAATAAAAAGCAAGATTTTAGATTTCGTTTTGGCATTGAATTCTGAACGTTTTCTTATAAGGGCTATACATAAAAACTTATAAGGTTAGCTATACATAAAAAATATTGTTAAACGATTCAAAAATTATAAGGCGTTACGTGCAAGTTGGTGGTAGCCTAGTGGGTAGAACATTGGACTCGGAAGCGGGAGACCCAGGTTCGATTCCCAGTGTGGGCATGTACCTATGACTTTTCTTTCTAAGTTATGTGCATTTGTGAAGTTATAGTAGCAATACCACTCGCTGACGGTGAAGGAAAACATCGTGAGGAAACCTGGGTGTCTGAGCTATTCACATACCTCAGCGCTTGAAATCGCCAATCCGCGGTGGGCACGCGTGATGATTATGCCCATACTCTCTCTCTGAGAGAAGGCCTGTGCCAAACAGTGGGACGTATATATGCTGCTTATGATGACGTGCAGGTTGTGACGTCATAGTATGAGCCCGATTTGTATGGTGCGTTTCTGTACCACGTGACTGTATTGACTTTTCGACAGGTTATATTGTGTAAAAAAAATACCACGTTAATTTATCTTTCAACATAGTCTCTCCGATTCTATTAAAATATTTTTAGTCCAAGTTTTCCATGAATTTCACTACACCTTTTAGTAACACGTTGTATGAAATCGGTCCAAAAACTCCCGAATGAACCCGACAGCGCGGCAGTATAACTCAGCGTTAACGCCGATGGTTTCATAGCAATTTATTAATCCCATAACAATCACTGAGACGCATTGTTCAGCAATACAAACGCCGAGGATATTTCTTGCTATTGAATGGCGCAGTACAGTTGGTGACAAATGTGGTACCTACAGAAAGAATATCACTTACCCCACTTTAACGTTAAGTGGTAGTGCATTTTGTTCATAATAATAATAGTTATCTTTTTCGTTTGCGTTGTAATGTTTTCTGCTTTTCTTTTGTTTAGAGAGAGAAAGATGAGAGAAACAGAGAAAAATATAAGACGAATTGTAGATATCACTAGGCCTTAAAAGCACTCCTCATATAACCAAATATTGGCAAATCATAATCTAATAAACATTTTAAACATAGTGTTTCAGAAGGGTGCATTGAAACTAAAGGAAAAACTTTAATTATTCATCATCATCAGTTCCTGTCATCCATGAGGGACATGGGGCTCTCAAAACAGACTTCCATAGCGGCCGATTTTGCGCCTTTGATTCGAGCTCATACGTATTGTCCCCATAATAACGGCTTCCTGCTCTACTGAGCGTCTCCAGGTGGTTTTAGGACGTCCTTTCCCTCTCGTTCCAGACGTTTATTATTACACCAACTGAAATATTAAAAAAATATCAGCTATTCCATTGATATTTGTTCTGGCTAATTATCATACCTAATTATATAATTAGTTTCACGGTAAATTGTTGGCAAATTGTTTCAACATTCGGTGACTTTTCCGATGACTGCTATAATCGGCAATGTGTGTCGAAGCACTATGCCACAAACCATGAATATGAATAAATCAAACCATAATAATAAACATTTTCGTATTAAAAATGAATGGCATTTTCATGTCAAATTTCTCTCATACATTTTTGCGCTCGCCTGTACCTTCTACCAACCTACCAATAATAACTTCATTCTCCCCGGGGTTTTTAAAGAAAACATAGCTTGGAGTTCGTTTGTTATTGTTTCCCGTTAATAGACTTATCGGCGACTAGCTTTAGCGCCCTGCTCTGCTGAGAGACTTCTTCTGAATGTATGCTTTAGGCAATTGTATAAAATATGGGTTTAGTCAGTTAACGGGATCCAGTGGGCTAACTAGCGCCACCAATGAAAAATTTTTTTAAAATTTATTTAGTAATCTAACTGGCTCTTAAATTTATAAAGTACATTTAGCTTAAATTTATTTATAAGGCCCAGTTTACCTTAAATTATGTAACTAAAACAGGAAACGGAACTCTTAACTACTTATAAGCTATTCATAACAAGTACTTGACATCTTACTATAATGTAATCTCATTTATCGTTATAACACAGACAAAATGCGTTTTTCAAATAAATCTTTTGACAGCCAGAATATATTTATTATAATATATTATTGTAGGTCCTCGAAAGACGACCATATCTTTCACAACTTATCATCTTTTTTTTTGCACATCGAATTGTGCAATGCACATCGAATTGTCATACAAAAATATGATTTTTAGTTTCACGAAACGCGCTGGGGTTGTTTTAAGATTAATAGGTAGAATATTCTTAACTAGTATTTGTCTTGGTATCAAAACTAGGCCATGCCCGAAAACCTAATAAATTTACGCAGACCATGAATGAACTTTTCCAAAACATTAAGCAACAAATAGACAAACAGTGCTTAGAGCTTAGATTTGATCTAAGCCGAAGGAAAGATGCCTTAATATGAAAACAAATGACGACACGCTCTTCCAATATACGTCACGTTATAAAACCCAAAGTCCTGCCATTCGTCTCATTCAAATACGAATTTGACTCTCCGACTAATGCAGTCTTGACGCATTCTACCAGCGCAATTTGACCCGGCTTGCAAGGCAAAACCACCCCTAAGTCCTCGGGTGAAAGGTCGGTCAAGACGGCAGGCGAAGGGCGGTCGGTTTTATGTCAGATTGTAGAGTAAAACATTTTTCAACTCTTATGTCCGGGATTTACGGCCAACTTTTTCTCGCCGAATAAAATGAAAATCGCTGCGAATTTCTGCTCTTGCATAGGTTTTTGGTCGGTGTGTTAATAGTTTTTTTTTTACATGCCATTAGACGTTTGTGAGGATCGTGGCAAGTGGCAAACCCTGGCCGGTTTGATAGCACGATGCGCACCATAGCACTTTGTTACTTTAATTATTAGGGTTCCGCACACCGTACAAAAAAAAAAAACGGAACCCTTATAGATCACCCGTGCGTCAGTCTGTCCGTCGGTCTGTCACAGTCAATTTGCTCCGAATATACTGGACCAAATCAGGTGAAATTTGGTAGGATGGTGTATTCCTATGACCCAAGATTTTTTTTTAAATAAAGGTTATTTTCGAGGGGACAAATTAAGAAATTAAAAAAAAAAGTTTTGCAAACCTTGTCATCCACCTGTGTCATATATCAAATGAAAGGCTCGTTATGAGGATCTCAAATTGTCGTTATTGTAAAAAATTGTTTTGATTTTATTCATGAAAGAAGACGAAACATTACCATTCCCCCCCTGATCGCCAAAACTACTGAGCCTAAAGTTTTGAAAAAAAAAAACTAAATATTTGCTTGTAGATTACAGGAAAACCTATAAGAATTCTATCAATTGAAAATAAAGTGGTATAATACGTTCACTTATGGAAAATAGTTCACTAAAACACCACTACATAGATAGCGCTAGTAGTAGTTAACTCATGTCGTGAATAAAAATATTTCACTTTGGCATTGTACGGAACCCTCCCCACGCGAGTTCAACCCGCACTTGGCCGGCTTTTTTACATGCCATTAGACGTTTGCGAGGGTCGCAGCAAGTGACAAACCCTGGCCGGTTTGATAGCATGATGCGCAATACACTTTGTTACTTTAATTATTTTTTTAATACAATCTGTATCACAATGCCAACTATTAAGGCAGCAACCTCGCGCTATAGTGCGGCATGCTACAAATTGTGGCATCCGGCTCCTTGTTGCATGCTACAACCGCCAACAGCATGCGGCCGATGTAGCATGCGGCGGTCTATTTTACACCGAGGCAAGATTGTGTTCGGGTACAAGCTGCGACAGTCTGCCCTATGACGCAAGGTGTTGCTATGCCGCACGATTCTTGCCACAATGTGCGTCATTTTTATTTATTGTAGCATGCCGCAATGCCGCAGTGTTGTCCCGGCGTAAAGGGGCCTTTACATCTCTTCATAGTTTACATATCAACCAAGCCCATAGGCCTTACCCTTTGGCTACGGAACCCTCATAAAAAGCCTTGGAAACAACATTTTCCTGGTAAACATCAATGTCATCTTCACTTCTCAACCTACTATAGCAGTAGCTAATTACGGCCGACATCACATATTTACACGTAAATACACTCGGACTGGTACTATTTGTACGAATCAAGTGGGCGGCATCCAGTGGCAATCGAACCCACGACCTCTATTTTGATAGTCGAGCAAGTTAACCGCTAGACCAACGAGACTGTCGAATTGTAACATGTAATGTAACATCCACACAACACAATGACATGTACATGTACCTTAGTAATCGTTACGAAGGAGAAAATGGTGGAGTTCCTTCTTTCTTACTTTCTTTTTCACATAATCTATTTATTGCTTTGACGTTCATGAAGCAAAATTTTTTTTTTTTTTTGTGAATAGAATTTTTGAGTTTCAGTTTGAGTTCTTTAAGCGGTAGTACGGTAGTTACGGTAATAGTCTAATATGGCCAATACATTTGTGTCCAGCAATGCTCCTTATAATCACCAATGGACCGTCCGACACAGATGTATTGGCCGAACATGTTTGGGCCCTTTCCGGCCCTCTAATCCATTACGTTACTTTTGCCCGAGTTACTTTATTTGTTTGCGATACCGGATTGGTGGGGCGAAACGTTAGTGGAATTATTTGTAGGGCTTTAGGATCTACGTTTGACAGTCAGGTAAACGTTAGTATACGTGTTGATTCTTGATTATTGAAACTCTCGTCTTTGATGATGTTATTTACATTTAATTATGTCTTTTAATTTCGCCCCAGCCTAAAAAAAGAGCCCACGGAGGCCAAAAGGCCAAGCGCTCCTCGTTCGCGGCTGAGATAGGCCGGAGATCGTATCAGGGGTCCGAATCTGCTCTGGTTTTCTATAGGAATTTTTCTTTCATTTTCCCTTTCGGTGTTGTATTTACAGATAGATAGAAAACGCTTCATTGCAACAACAGTAAAATTAAACCAAAGCGTTACAATAATAATATTAATGTATACAATAGATTTGTAAATTAACGCCCGACTCAGGGTACTTTCTACTCATCAACACGAACAACTTTTACTATTAGGTTGAAATTGCGAAAAAAAAAACAGCTGTTCCATACTAAAATTCGATACCTACTGAACAAAATGTATGGAACAGCTGTTTTTTTTAAGAGTTTACAGTTGGTGGTCCCATAGTAAAAGTTGTTCTTATTGATAAGAAGAAGAAGAAGAAGAAGAAGAAAGACATTTATTATACCAACAAGATACATCACAGAAACAAAATAAGTACATAAGTAACATAATATGCAGAAAGAAATAAGTAGAAAGTGCTCTGAGTCGGGCGTTGTTTACAAAACAACACCTGGTATATGTTACCGTTACAATACGGAATACGTTAATATTCGCACTAACTAGGTAATCCGCAAATTACCGCAAATGAAAGCGTTAGTGTGAAATTTGACTTAAAGTAGCAAATATCTCCACTTTACCTAGTTAATCTGCATATTAATGATGATGGATAATGAATAATAAAGGATGCTACACCGTTCAATCGCGGAAGACAGTAGGCGAAACAAAAAAAAAAGGCCTAGGAAGGTTTAGAAAAACCAGCCAAGAAAATGGTATCGGTTTCTGATGCTTATCATCCAATAGCCGAAGAAGGAACCACGGTGAGAATGAAAGTACCTGAAGTCGACATATTTGATATGTATTTGATGGCCGTTAAATATTGGCCGCAGTGCTTGAAAAATCTGATGATGCGTTCTACAAACTGTGCCCAGTTTGCCCTAAAAGTGGAATTTTGAGACATTTATATCCACCATTGATAGCAAAAGATGATGATCCTGATAGCAAAAGATGATGTTCCCGATGTCAAAATTTCTTTACGTCAACTGCAACAAAGCAATCATGAGGTACCTAATGGGCAAGGCGTTCGGAAATGTGACTGCAAATCTAAATTTGTCACTAACAGCTGTGCTTGTCGCTAAAATATTTTTTATCGTCAGTTTTCAGTTATTTTTGTTGACTTTATTGAAGCCAAGTTCCTTTAGTTAATTGTCTAATTTGATCGGTTATTTCTGTGGAGTAACATATGAGTTTAATTACATACTACTGTATTGACTTCTTTTATTACTTTTGTTTATGCGTTTAACAAATTAAATAATTGATTACAATGAATTCGAATGTTTTATTCAAGCAGAGAACCTGTTAAATTTACTTAACCGTGTGCTTGGCCGCAGATTACCTAGGAAAGTCTACAGATTATCTAGTTAGTATTAGAACTGAAACATTTTTTTCCACTTTAACACATTCAATCAGATAATCTGCAGATTAGCAAGTTAATCTGCACTCTGACTGATTTACGCACATTAGCGGTAACCTAACCTTAACTTAACCCAAATCGCCAAAAAAAATTCGTTTAATGTAGCATTGATTCCCGATAGCTCTTCATGGTCAACGTCCAGCCATTTGTCAGTTTTTTTTTTTAGAGATATCTGGTTTAATTGGACTATGGTTAAATCTTATATTTATATCTACTTTCTCAGTATATTTATACTACTATCTTGTGCTGTGGGTTATGTCAATCAATGAATCGTCCACTGCTGGACCTAGTCCTACCGCAAGGCACGCCGCTTCCTTCTCTCCTCGGCCATGCTCCATCCTCATCCAGCGGTTTTGTCAATAAACAATATAAAATAAAACAATGAAGGAAAGCCGCTCCATACTTACTCCGTCCAGAGGTTTTATGACAGCCTGCAACATCACCACATCCAGCAAGTGCAACGAAACCAGACATTCACTTGCACTCGTCTGCCGCGACACAGATCTGTGTCCAACTTAGTATGGGGCCACCTATACGTTCCATTCCGCGAGGGCAGTTCAGGGGTTAAACAGATCCGGAAACGGAACCATAAACACAAAGGCTTGAAACAGCTATCTTGCTCTTTATTCTCTCAAGAAGACAACACACATATCTTATTCCATTGGAGACGACTTTAAAGCAAGTTTTCAAACAATCGCGACCGACTCAGCGCCAAGTTTCTCTGTGGGCGACGTGTATGATGATAAAGAAGAAATCCAGAAGGGGCGCTCAATGGAAGAGCAATAAAGGCAGTCTTTTAGACCTCATTACTTGTAGCAGAAGCAGCCTACTACCCACTCCCGCCATATACCAACGACTTTGTTTTCTACGTGCATTCGGGAATTTCTTACACTTACTCTTTATTGGGAAAACCGACAGCACAAAATAACAAAAATATCGGCAATGAATAATCGTGACAATAAAGCCAAAACCAGATTTCACAGAACTAGGTATAACAATAGAACATAATATCAAGCAATAGGAAAAAAAAGTAATGTTTTTAATAAATGGAATTGGGAAGTGGACGGGACGAGGACAGGGGGGGTGTGTGTGCGTGTGTGTGCGTGTGTGTGTGTGTGTGTGTGTGTGTGTGTGTGTGTGTGTGTGTGTGTTTGTGTGTGTGTGCGTGTGTGCGTGTGTACGTGGGTGTGTGTCTGAGTGCTTAGTTGAGTAGAACCTGATATTTGAAGGAGGGCTTGCATAATGGGAATAGATGTATTTCGGAGGAACGTGAATTATAGGTATCTATTGAAGCCAATGACGGAGAGAGATTGCGTCTCTTGTCTCTTGGTTGCGGAGAGCAAGTTCTACTCTGGATCGCTGAGCTGGCGAGAACGAATGAATGAATGGTGCATAAAAGTATGAATGAATGAAAGAATGCTTGAATGAATGAATTAATTAACAATGGATTGATGACCGAACGGACGAATCTCTTCAGAAGCAAACCAACTGACACTTCTTGTACTATGTCTGTAGTCTTGGCAAACATAGAGACTGTGGTGGTCTCCATTTGAGAACAGTTTTCTTCGCCCGGGAGACCACCAAGACAGTTACTGCGAGGCAAAGGAGCCTTCCTGGATGTCCAGCTGTTATGATACTTTGTGTTATTTCCGTCTTCAAGAGTACTGTCAAGGGAATAGTGTTGAAGTGCTAGGTATTTACTGTTACCGCAAAATCTGATATAGAAAGTATAAAATTTTCGTGTCACAGTGAGTGTTGTCGAACTCCTCCGAAACGGCTTCACCGATTTTTATGACATTTTTGTGTATATTTGGTAGGTAGAATAAATAGGTCGCAGGCCAACTTTGTTAATATGGCAAAACAAAGTTTGCCGAGTCAGCTAGTAAAGAATATAAAGCTGTGAGTAACTGATGGTCAGACATCAAGTGTTTTTTGGCATCAGCGTTTTATTAATAACCCTTTGAAGTCATTAAGTACCTAGGTAAGCAATTTTCCTTTGGGGTACTTTTTTTTATTTTTATTTTATTTTAATACAAAACCCACAGCACAAGTTAACTTCTAGAGTATAGTTATGTTAAATATATCCAACCATAGGCCAATTAAGGGCTTACATTATGTTGACTTAACTAGTAGACAGGAACACAGTATTGGACAGGAAGTAAAGTTAAATAATTTATGTTTAAGTTATAAAAACAAATTTTACAGTGGAAAAGAAGAAAAACAGGCAATGGCCTTACGTATTTTAAGACTTATTTGTATATAACTATGGTACATACACTTCCTTAGGCGCACAGAGTAGGCCAAGTTCTCGGCCGGCCCGCGCTGTGCATATATTTAAACGAACCCATTCTAGCACTTTTCGACACCCCTCTATCTTCGAACCCAGTTACGTCACAGAACTGCAAATTTCCAGAGGGCAAGTATTCATACTTGGCAAGTTTTCATTATAAGATTATTCAACATCCTCTTTAATTAAAAATTGCGCTCTTTTATGTCATTGCAAATTTTAAAAATAAAATACAGGGGCTGGACTGTCCTAGTAATTATTGAAATAACTGTGTCAGAAGAGCCCGCACATATATTATTGGCCCATGCCTCGGTAATCGGTACAATATTATTAGAACATATTTTTTTTAGTTATAGTACATTACTGCAGCGGCCAGCAAAAGAGGCATTGATGGACCGAGGCGAAGCCGAGGCACACATACGTGAGTCCATCAATGCCTAGTTGTGGCCAAGGCTTGTATATGATTTTTCTCAAATAATGGGCGGAAATTAAAACTACCAGCTAGGGCATGCAGAACCGGGTCCGGTTCCAGATTTTGCGTACCCGGTTCCAGTGGTAGTCAGAACCGGGTCACCCGGTTCTACCCGGTTCTTAGCGACCAAATTGTATTTTTTATATTTTTTTGTGTAAATGGTAATTCAGAGTTTGGTTAAGTAGGAAATTGTAATGTAATGAGATATTAATAAAAAAAAGTTGGTATTGGTGTGAAATCAACGTTTATTAAATTATCATTGTAATCAACAGACTAACTCTTGAAACTATTATTGATTAATAATCAACGAAAACTTATTCTTCTCACAACTAAATAATCAACAAAAACTAACTCTTGAAACTATTATTGAATAATCAACAAATACGAAACGAAAACTTTCTCTTCCTTCACACAATAATAATAAACAAAAACTGACTCTTGAAACAATTAAATAATTTGGTTTGTATTTTTTGGTTTGCAAATTACAGAAAATAAAAAAAAATATACTAAAACACTTAAAACATAAGATGAGTGAGATCCACTGGATGGAATATGTAAAAAAATAACATTAGTCAAAACTAACTAGAATAAGATCAGTTATTTACACTTACACCTTTGGTAGAATTTTTTTCTTGGTAATAAGATCTTAAAAAACTTATTACATCTAATCTTTGGTCACTTAACGAGGTACGTAAACGATTACAAATATACCCGGCGGAGGAGAAAATTCTCTCTGGTTCCACACTTGTTGGTGGTATAGCTTTTAGGTACTCAAGAGCCAGTGATAAGTAATTACCACGATTACCACCATTCTCGAACAAGGCCATCTCTATTTTAACAGTTGTGAAACAGTCGTCGTTGTTTTGACTTCTTGAGTTATACACAGTTGTCGCTTTTTCTATTTCACGATTTAATTCTTGTTTTTTGGTCAATGCCGGGGCTGCGACGAGGACATCAACATCATCATCATCTCCGTCTATATTTAGAAAATCGCCCCTGTGCTGTTGAGCTGCAGCATTTAAGTTACCCTCGCTTGTCATATCCTGAACAAGATTAACAATACCCTTGCACATTTCATCTGATGTGGGGCGAGGGAACTCATCGTTTTCGATATCCGCAAAGTATTGGTCCGGGTTCGTTAAGTACTGAAGTGTAGCTGCTTCAATGACTCGTCGGTTCATGTATCTTTTCTTCAACGATCTCTCCATTTCAGTACTCAAAGCTGTATTCATCGCCTGCAGTTTTTTCAGTGCATATTTAATAGCGACATCAGCTGTTACCAAGGTGGCATCCCGGCGACACAAAGTTTCCACTACAATTTTAATAATCTCCAATATTTCGTGAAGCTCATTTAAAGTTGTCCATTCATCCTGACTGAAAATGATCTCAGAATTAATATCAAGTAGCACTTTGCTGATGCATACTTTCAGCTTCAGAAACCGTTCGAGCATAGCAGACATGCTACTCCACCTTGTTTTTGAATCTAAAACCAGACAGTATTCTTTCCCAAATTCAGAAGTAACATATTTTTGTAAGTCATCTTCATTTTTTGTGGGGGATTTTTTAAAAATCTTTACAACTTTCCGTACTTTTGCCAGTAAATCATAATATCTGAATGGCTGTGTTTGTACTTGTACTTCTTCTGTAAATTCAACACCGTCGTTATCATTATCTCCTTCAGTTTCGGCTAAATCTTCCCTATTCAAATCATCACTGGTTTCAGGATTTGCGGAAGATCGACATAACGGGATTAATTCTATGAGTGGTATGTCATCTTCATCTCGTTCTTCTACTTCTTCGAAATGAGTAGTATGAGTAGCATCAGCACTAGGAGTTTTGTAAAAAACATCGGAGAGAGCAAGCTGAATTGCATGTGCTATGCATTTCTGATGCAAGGATTTCAATTCTTTGCCAATCTTTACCATCATACTGCACACGTCAGTGGTTTCTCCAACAATATCTTTTTCTAAAGATATTCCGTAGAATTCCAGTTTCTCTTTTATTTGTTGAATACACTTTGAAGCTGGCAGTGATCCGTGAACCCTTATGAGACCCAAGTTTTTGAATTTGTTGGGACCACTCAAAGATGGTGAATGCAGGTTTAAGCTCAAATATCTGCGATTTTGGTTTGACGTCCACTCGTCAAATGAAATACCGAACTTAACTTTTTCAGTCAGAAGTTTTTTAATTTCTTTTTTGAGATCCTTCTTTTTTTCATCACAATGTTTGACAACCATCTCTCTAATTGTGTTAGCTGACTTTGGGATTTTGTGTCCTGCCTTTCCAAAAACCTGTCTTATATCTTGAGACTTTTCCAATGTACGGAATGGAACACCGTCCAAAGCAATCATTCGGGATACTCTAGTCTCGGTAGAAGGGTTTTCGTCTGATTCGAAGTATTCAGTTAGTTTTGTTTTTTTACTCGCAGATGGAATCTCTGGATTTTCGCTTTGTGTGTTATCTGTCGGACGTCTGGTCGTGGTTGAAGCAGACGAAGCATCTTTATCGATATCCAAATTGACGGACGTGTTATGAACTCTTTTGATATGTTTGTGCAAGGAACCTGTAGATCCTCCCTCGCATTTCAGGATTTTATTGCAAGTTATGCATTTGGCACTTTTTTGTCTTTCGCGCGTAAGAAATGGCGCCAAATTGATGACTTATCTTTATCAACCAATTGTTCTTCGTATTCCATTTTACCTTGAACAAATAAACAATCAGGTTACAAGCATTGCATGACTGTTACTCATCCCACAAGACTTGACGAGAAATTGAACCATGTGGACGCGTCTTTACGAGTTCTACCTACTTATTTAAGGAAATATAATATTTATTGCAAAACTGTACTTAAAACACTACCTTTTATATTCAATTCTTTTAAATCTTACACGTATAACCAAAATTATCGCTTCTTTTGAGCGAAAACAAACAGATACTTGTTTGTTAGCAAAACAGAATGTTTTTAGGTTATTGTTTTAGGATTTACAATGCTATCACTTACTTGTATGCTCGTTTTAAACTTAGTACAGAAATGCAGGTAAACTGCAGAACACATGTTAACCTACTCATAAGCTTCCATAACCAAAGTTTTAAGCAAATCCTTAGTTTATTGTATAAATAACCTAAATAGATCAATGAAGGTACTTACGTTTCAAGTTGAAATATTTCCAAGTCTCACTTAAATGTCCGAAATTATAATTGAAATCCACACTAAACCAAACTAGCAATCACTTCAAAGTTAAAAATCGTTGCTGCGTCACTTGCTCACTGTCGAGATGTCGAAACAAAATGACCACGGATGGATAAATAAATACACGCGCGGCGCGCGGGGCTGGCGCGGGCGGCGGGGTAGTGTGCATGTAGGTGTACCCGCAACAATAGCGTGCTCGCGCGGCGTTGCCAGCTCGCTAAATATCAAAAGCTCCACGACTCTTCGACGCGCGTAATTTAAATTAGTAATTAATGCAAAATTAGTAAAATCTTATCAGAACCGGGTCGACCCGGTTCCAGCGCTCAGAACCGGTTCCACAGACTCATTGAAATACCCGGGTATACCCGGGTATTTCGGAACCGGGTAGAACCGGGTGCATGCCCTACTACCAGCTAACCTGCATTTGACACGACATAACAAGAATTGCCACTAAAAGATTTCTGTAAGTTTCTCAAAGAAATTAAATTTATAAGTTTATTTTATATACATTATCATAAACAATTATGTATCTAACAAAAGTTTATGCTAAGAAAGCAAAAAAAATTATAGATAAATAAAATATTGTTAGTTAATTAATAAATTTTTTGCAAGTTTTTAATTGTAAAAAAAAAAACCTATTTAGAGGCTAAAAATTCCACCCATGCCGGGACTTGAACCCGCGACCTCTGGCTAACCGTGCCAGCGCTCTCCCAACTGAGCTAATGGGCAAGTGCAGGCATCGGCGAAATTTCGAGCCTCTTTACAAACTTCTCTGTATTACGTATTTTTAGCCTCTAAATAGGTTTTTAACAATTGTCCTCAGCACGGGTTAGTTTAACAAAAAGAATATAAACTATAAATAGAGTTCACACTAAACAGATGTATCGATGGCCGATCGTTAACCGCATTGACATACTGTCGGGGTTACTAAATCTCCCTTCAGATAAACATTTGACTCTACTATAAGTCTTTTGCCGTGAAGGCACCTTGAACGTATGTCAGTGTCTATGGACGAGTGACAGGTGTCACTCACTTACCCTTCCTGCGTCAGAGAGAAAATAGGTACATACGTTTGCTGATTACTTGACATTATATAGTATTATTTCCGTGTGCCGCCAGATTAAGAATAGCGTCAATCCATTTCCTTCCGTGGATGTCGTAGACGGCGACTACGGAAATCAATTACCATGAGACAGGCAGCAGCGTCTTCCTTAGATTCCAACCGCATACTGCGATCGCCAACCCGCCTGCCAAGCGTGGCGATTATGGCAACACCCTTCATGGTTAGGAAAACCATGAGGGAGGCCTATTTCCTGCAGTGGGCGTCAAATGGCTGATGATGATAGTATTATTTGCATTAGTCCACTATTATTCAGTACCTAAATAGGTACCCAATTACTGGTCCCTCGAGGAAAGGCAAAATACAAATTTCTTCAAGCGTTCAACTGTCGTCTTTCGACAATCCAATCTTTGAAGAGGACTCTTTCATATTGTCAAGCTAGGACACAAGTGTATGAAAATCCATTTCTTACGTGGTTTTTCTTTTTTAATTTTGGGTAAGACTATGCGCCGGTAACCTAAATATCAAAAGCCAAAAAGTTTTTACAGTGAGTTTTTATCTCCAAGTTCGCAAAATGACACTGGCCACTAGCTGTGTGTTGGACGGTGTCGGGCTGGCAGTGCGACCCTGCGGCGGCAGGATAAACAATTTGAAAAAAGAACATGTGAAAATTGCAGACGCCATTGGCGCCATTTCCAATTTGTGTGTTGTTTGAGGATTCAGTTTTCGTAGAAAGTAAAATAAAACTATCAAAATGATAAGTAGTGATAGAGATGAAGCAGGTGTAGTATAAAGCACTATGTATCACTCGAGAGAAACTGCGATTCCCGATCTCGGGTGTTTTAAACGACACCCTCGACGGTAATCGGTCACTTTCTCCTCTCGGTGAACAATGTACTATTACAAATCTAATTTGCAAGGACTTATGGCCGTGAACCTAAGGCAAAAAAAAAACCTAGGACTAGATAGCATTAACGCTAAAAACGGCCGTTTCTGGCGACCGGTAGCCTAGTGGGTAGAACATTGGACTCGGAAGCGAGAGACCTAGGTTGGATTCCTAGTGCGGGCATGTACCTATGACTTTGTTTTGTAAGTTGTGTACATTTGTGAAATTATAGTAGCAATACCACTCGCTAACGCTGAAGGAAAACCTGAGTGTCTGAGTTCACATACCTCAGCGCTTGAAAACGCCTTCTTCTACATTTCTCTTTGGCTTAAATGGTACCTATTTGATATTTGAATTCGCGGTGGGCACGCGTGGTGATTAAACCCTTACTCTCTCTCTCTCTAACAGAAGGCATGTGCCCTACAGTGGGTTGTATATAGGCTTGCAGGGGTGAAAAGGGGCGTTAAGTATTGTATGAACGATTGCACGGGATTTACATCTCTAGTATCTCAGAGCCAAGATCGTTTGTCGACAAAAGATCTGTAACACACTAGATGGTACAAAGTGAGTGCAATTCAAAACGGGACCGGAACACTAAAGCGTATAGTAAACATTTAGTTATAAGTTTATAACCACCTAAGGTTTGTTATCATTTGGAGCAATGATTCGTCATCGCTTAGTCTACCTACCTAATATAGTCAGCGATACATCGAGTATTTGGTTACTTACTGCGTTCTAAGAATTTTAACAAGCCTTGTATGAATAATTTGAAGTCAAATTCAGTGTAAATCAGATTGCCTCGTTGGTCTAGCGGTAAGTTACCTCCTGCGGTTGACTGGTAGAAAATGCTTATGGCATTAAGTCCGCCGCATTGTACGATTTTTTTGAAGTGCAATAAAAGTATCAATATGTAAGTAAATAAATAAGTCGCTAATCGTAGACAAATGAGTTCTCTTTGGATGTTTTAACATGTCGTTGATATTTGCTTAGTTACCATGCAACTAAATATATTATTTTGAGACTAGCACAATGTACCTATTTTGTGTACGATATAGTATAGGGTCCAACCAAAACTGCTTTTATTGTGTGTATATGTAAGTGTGTTTCTGACAATAAATAATTCATTAGTTCATTCAAATACAGTTAAATATACTTTCTGGGGTCATACAGTACGAGTATGTGATAAGGAATTAATTTTCAAAATACCACGGAATTGATTTTGATTATTTTATTATTTTGATCGTTAGGTCACCTCGGATATAAAGACGTTCTCGGTGTCACTATAAAACACGATTCCTTAAAACGCTCCTCAAATGCAGTTTATTGTTTACATCCAACTGCATTGAAGGATAATTTTAAGGAATCGTGTTTTGATAAATAAGACCGTAGTAATTACCAAGCTTGTTCTATTTGTTCGCTAGGAGAATACGGCGCTAAGAAATAACTACTAGAACTTAAGCTTACTACGGGATTTCATAAGCAGCCTATCTACGTCCCACTGTAGGGCACAGGCCTTCTATCAGAGAGGGAGTACGGGATTTACAGAACACAAATTGGGATATTCACCGTGGATTCTAGTGCGACGTTTACGAACACAGCTTAGAGAATAACACTGCTGTGTACAATTTCAATTTCACGAGAAGCCATGCGAAACGTGGTCAAAATAGCCGCTTCCAATGAATACTGTGGGTCCGTTGTAGGTATCTATTCGGACAGTGTAACAAATCGTGGGAATCAGCGAATGATAAAGAACACAATACCGAGAAGCAACGACACGATACGGAACCAGAGGGAACACGTTAAACTAAGGGATCCATTGAAAGGCTCTATAATAATTATATTATTTTTTTACACTAAACCGTGCTGAAGACCATTTTAAAAACCTATTTAGAGGCTAAAAATTTCACCCATGCCGGGACTTGGACCCACGACCTCTCAAAATTTCGCCGATACCTGCACTTAGCCATTAGCCCGTTACCTCAGTTGGGAGAGCGCTGGCACGGTTAGCCAGAGGTCGCGGGTCCAAGTCCCGGCATGGGTGGAATTGTTAGCCTGTAAATAGGTTTTTAAAATTGTCCTCAGCACCTGTTAGTGCAAAAAATAGAAGTAGGTAGACTAAGCCTATTTAGAAGCTAAACACTTCACCCAGACCCGCGACCTCTGGCTAACTGTGCCAGCAGCGCTCTCCCAACCGAGCTAATGGGTAGGTGCAGGCATCGGCGAAATTTCGAGAGGTCGCGGGTTCAAGTCCCGGCATGGGTAAAATTTTTAGCCACTAAATAGTTTTTTAAAGCTCTATAATAGTAACAACTTCGTAACAACACAATCACGTGTCCTGGTCTAGGGTGCTATGGTAACCAGGCAAGGACATCACAAGCATGGAAATACATCCAGACTGAGGCCATGTGTGTACGGCGGCCCTCCCTGTGAATTGAACCCACAACCCGGGGCATTGTAATCAGACGTGATATCGCTAGATCAACGAGGCAGTCATAAATAATTTAAACATAGATATGCTACGCGTACTGAAGACCACCACTGTTGTGGTCTACCTCTCCATCATATGCTGAGTCAGAGACCGGCATTTGTCACACCCCAAAACTGCTCTCTTGTATTTGCTTGTGCATATTGACTAATGAATGTTGAGGAAGCGAAAGTGATCTGTCAGGATCGTAGCAAGTGGCAGTCCCTGGTCTCTGCCTACCCCTCTGGGATACAGGCGTGAGTTTACGTTACGTTATTTCTGTTATTCTTTTTGTGTGAAGCGGTGGTAGCCCAGTGGGTAGAACAATGGACTCGGAAGCGAGAGACCCAGGTTCGATTCCCAGTGCAGGCCTATGACTTTGTTTATTTTCAAAGTTACGTACATCTGCGAATTTGTAGTAGCAATACCACACGCTAACTGTGAAGAAAAACATCGTGAGGAAACCCGCGCCTTGGTTGGCTCTGCACGTATTGACTTTTCTTTCCTGTGGGCTAGGCCGACTAAGCTGTCAGGATAGTATAGGTGCTGGGCAAGCCTACTACATCTAAAAAACCATGTCCCAGGCACTGCAGTCCCTTTACTCATCTAGTGTGAGTGATGGTGCCGATGGACGCTGCATAAATCATCTCATTAAGTAGATGCAAAGGCCAAAGTTTTTTGTGTGCGTACTTGCTGTACAATTTTGCTTTGTATTACTTGTGCTATTTTTTATCTGTTGTGTGTGTAGAATGTTTTATCTATCTATCTACCACGCAAAGACGGTGTCGAGCAAAAACTTAGCATTGTTTACCATTACTGATGACAACTTCTGACAGTAGACGAGCCACTAGTCTACAAGCCTCCACCAATCCGGACTTGGCCCCCGTGGTGGAGTATGGCCTATACCTTCCTCAGGGAAGAGACCCGTGCCCCTCGGTGGGGACATAATGGGTTGATGATGAAACAAATGACAATTATAATGTTAAGTTTTGAAAAAGTCAAGCGATGGTGCCAGCAGTGTCTGATAGGGCCAATTCCAAAGGCGGATTGCCGTCACATTCAAAGAGTCTTCATGCCAAGGTCAACTTTACAAGAGCTTTCTTTTGTTTTCGGTTTTTCGGTTCAGTTACATGTTCTCAGGCAACTATAAAAAGAACCAAATTGTACGATTTAAGATAAGATAAGATAAGAATATTGTAAGTGGATGTAAGTGCAATAAAAGTATCAATCTATATATACATAAAAGGCAAAAGTGATATGTGTCAACGCGCAGGCCAGAAAATGTAAATTTCGCACTCGTATTCCTCATAATGAAGAAGGCTTCCACTGACGATAAACAAGTCACAGGGTCAAACCCTCAAATACGCAGGTAAGTAAGTAAGTAAGATTTAAGGCAGGACTGTTTCTCTCATGGCCAATTTTACGTGGCGTGCTCACGTGTTAGCTCACCCAGGTAATACTGCCACCTTCTGATAAAATGACAAAAACGAAAAGTTCTCGAATGGAGACCACATATCGGCAAGCGCAGCGTTGGACGACCAGCCACAAGATGGACAGATGACCTCAAGTGGCAGGAAGGCGCTGGATGCAGGCCGCTTCCAACCGGTCTTTTTGGAAATTCATGGAGGAGGCCTATGTCCAGCAGTGGACTTATTCTGGCTGAATGATGATGATGATGATGGTGATAAAATACTAGCGGCCCGCCCGACTATGCAGAGATTTTTTAATAAAGTAGCTATAAAGAAACGTCAAAGAAGTTCTAGTATTATAAACGCGAAAGTGTGTATGTATGGATGGATGTTTGTTACTCTTTCACGCAGAAACGGCTGAACGGATCCGGATGAAATTTTGCACAGAGATAGATTATAGTCTGGATTAGCACATAGGCTATTTTTATCCCGGAAAAACACACATCAAAATTACCACGCGAACGAAGTCGAGGGCAACAGGTAGTAAATAAAAAATTTAAGACTCACCTCCATCCTCGGGGATATTGAGCAGCTTCTTGGCCCCAGGACTGGGCCCCCTCACAGCAGACAGCGCCCGCTGGAGTGTCTCACTCATCTGCTTTCCACTGGCACTGGCACTGAGCACCAACACAAGCACTAGCACACTCAACCTGGAGCACCTCCGTCTACGCCAGCTCGAGTCCTGTTTCCCCATCGTCTTCGCGGGTGGAGGGCGCGAGCACATAGTGAGACGCGCTACATCTTTGGCGGGGTCTGGAAGGAGAGAAGGCGTCGGTTATTTGTCGTTCCTGTGTCGGCAGGGAATTTGGGGAATTAAATTATTATAATGGCCGGATAAAGAATAGCGTCACTCGATTTCCTCCCGTGGATGGCGTAGAAGGCGACTGAGGAAATCAATTACCAGGGCGGGCAGCAGCGTCATCCTGAGATTCCAACCGCATACTGCGACCGCCAACCCGCCTGCCAAGCGTGGCGATTATGGCAAAATCCCTCATGGTTATGAAAACCTAAAATTATTATAATGGTTTTTTTAATGTTCTTTTTATACAGCCTATGTACGCCCCATTGCATGGTACAGGCCTTCTCTCAGAGAGAGAGCCCATACTCTTAATCACCCTGGATCGGCAATTTCAACGGCAGAGGTTTTGTGAAAGATGATGGGAAGCTGGAGTGTGTGGAATTAAAATAGAACAATAAAAATATTTTTCCAGGTTTTACAGGTCTATGACAAAAAACTGGCACTTAAATGTCATAATTTGACAATCAATGCTGCGACGACTAATGAATGTGGAAGAAGCGAAAGGGGTTTGTCAGGCTCGCGGCAAGTGGCAAACCTCTCTGCCTACCCGTCCGGGATACAGGCGTGAGTTTATGTAATATAATATAATGTACGCACTGGAAAGTCGCGACTTGTGACATTTGAACGCGTTAAAGCGACTCGCGTCGGCATTCTGCAGGTCAAGATAGAAAGAGAAAAAAGACATTCATCAAATCACCACACTTCTTCACACCACACGGATTAAAAAAGTAAAAAAAAAAAAAGATAAAAGATAGCGAGAAAGTGGTGGATGCGGAGAGTACTAGAGCAGGAGGGTTAGCGTGCAGAATGCCTACACTCAGCATTGTGTGGTTATGAACTGAACAAGAATATGTCTACAAGACACGAAACCTTCAGATAAAAAGCAAAATAAAGTACCTCTCGCATTCTCCTGTTGTATTGGAGATAAAAATTTAAAGAACCGAACAGGGCCGACGTTTGCCTAGCAAATCCGATTGTCTGACGGAGGAAAATAAAGGCGGGAAAGGAAAACTGAATTGTTGCTCCTAAAGCCGCAGGCACACCAAGCGAGCGGGAGTGAAAGGGCGTTCGCGCAAGATTGCGTTCACACCCGGTATTTCTTGAAGTTCGTTTCGTTGTGCGTACAATCGACAGCACATCAACCTTTACACCCGTGCACTTTATTCACTAACGTTACGTGCTACTTTGCAACAAAAATGTAAAGATTGACCTGCTGTCGGCGATAGAATAAGAAGTTCTCTGTTCTCAGTTCGATAATATTGGACGACCATATTTAGACGAGTCGATAAATGTTTATTTAAAAAACCACTTCTTACGAGTTTTTTTTGTAAATAAAATGATTTGATTTTATATTTGAGACCAATTGGCCATGCTACTTATTTTTTATATACATTTTTTATAATTTATTTCGAATATATGGACTATTTTATGAAACTAATTTCGTTGTTTTTGAATTTTATTGATTATTTCTATTTTTAATATTTTTCTAAAATTCTGTGGTGTGTGACGTCATCAGAGCATGTTTAAAGAGATAGTCTTTGCCTACATAAAAAAAAAACAAATGTCATTAACGTCAGTTGATTTGGTCGGCTAACCTCACATTACCTATTTAATACCATGGAAGTAGTATGATACACTTCAACACGTTGACATTTCGTTTTTCTTTTTTTTAAGGCAAAGGATTAATACTCAAACTGCCTTTAGTGACGTCATACAAAAGCCATTTAAGGTCAAATCTTTTTATTTAATATCTTAAAAAATATAAACTTATTTACAAATCTGATAAATAGAAATTGTACGGAAAGCAAAATTCTCGAAACGGTTTTGAGATTTTCGTTCATATTAAAAAATGTAGCATGGCCAATTGATGCCATATTTTCTTTGATCGGTTTTGAACGTAGAATATTTAAATACTATCTGATTGGCGATCAGACTAAGCTTGCAGTCGCTTATGTCATTAGTTTATAAATAGAAGGGTTGGCACTTTTTTAAAAGACTAGTTATTATTATTATTATACGTTTATTGGCAGGAAGACGCTGGATGCAGGCCGCTTCCAACCGGTCTTTTTGGAAATCAATGGAGGAGGCCTATGTCGAGCAGTGGACTTCTTGTGGCTCAATGATGACACGTTTATTGCACACATGTAAACATTACAATGACAATGCGGCGAACTTAGCGCTAAAGCATTAGGCATTATATAAATAAGCCTGTATGTATGCCAATTTTATTACGTTTTTTATAATATAAAGTTTTTTTTTCATTAATGTGAGTCATCTTGTCTTATTTTTCAAATTCTTATATAATTTATGTACACCTACCTACTCTCTTCATATTACAGTCCTATTCATCTTAAGGTTGTCTGGAAGAGATCGCTTTTAGCGATATGACCGCCAGTTGTATACTATTTAACTTAGATCATCATGTATCTCTATAATGTATGGTGTGCAATGAAGAGTCTTAATCTAATCTAATCGTTATTTTATTTATGTTCAAAACTGTTTTTTAACGAGAAACCCTGACCTTTATGGTCTTGTCTAGGTATACCTACTTAGTTTCCCAAAAAAATAGTTTCTTTGCATTTATTTCGCGGCATTCGCTCGAGCTTTCATTTGATCTCGTCAGCATTTGATCGCTCGGTCTGCAACAGGTTTATGAAATGGGATGCATTGTAAACGGAAG
This sequence comes from Yponomeuta cagnagella, assembly GCA_947310995.1. NCBI lineage: Eukaryota > Metazoa > Arthropoda > Insecta > Lepidoptera > Yponomeutidae > Yponomeuta > Yponomeuta cagnagella. The sequence continues at coordinate 3,450,676 of OX371292.1, read as the reverse complement.
GTTGAGCACTGCTATTTGTCCTCTCAGTTCTTTAACAATGCAATTTCACTGTGAAAAACTGGTTCCTAAGAACTTACGAACAGACATTGTTAAGCGAAACTTTTGGACAGAATACGGTATTTGACACGATCAACCATAAATTATTTCATATGCTCGATTAAAACAAGAATAACAAAATATCTCGGAAAATGTATTTCTTTTAGTCAATTACTAGATATTACAATTTTAAAATAGATTAAACATAAAAAGAGTGCTCTGAAATGTGACGTCATAAGCCAGTATTTTCATACAAAATTCCATTTTAAAAGTAAATCATTTGATATTTTGTCAAATACCCAATTGTAATACCTACGCGAAATGTTTTGAAAAATTAACTAAGTATAAAAAACTAACTATACCCCAAGAGATATTATTAGGGACAAATCTGGTATTTCTTAAGGTTATTAATTAAAACCTATTTACAGGCTAAACAATCCACCCATGCCGGGACTTGAACCCGCGACCTCTGGCTAACCGTGCCAGCGCTCTCCCAACTGAGCTAATGGGCAAGTGCAGGCATCGGCGAAATTTCGAACCTCTTTACATAGGTAAATAGGTTTTAAAATTGTCCTTAGCACGGATTAGTACAACAAAGAGTAGTTATCAATAAGTCAACGGTTTGCTTACTTTATTTTGCTTTATATATGAAGAATTATTTTACGGACTACATTGAAAAATAAACTATATATCATCATCATCATCATCATTCAGCCACAAGAAGTCCACTGCTGGACATAGGCCTCCTCCATTGATTTCCAAAAATACCGGTTGGAAGCAGCTTGAAAAATAATCATAGAAATTAAGTATGAGGTCTTCCTTGAAGTAATTAATTGAGTCCACAGTTTGTTTACGTCTAGTGAAAGCACGAAGTATATTTATATCTTCAGTATATTTATATCTTCACTTTTATCGATCGCAGCTAGATTTTGCGTTTACAGCATTATTCCCATACACTGTAAGTGTGTTTTGGCACGAAGTATATTTATATCTTTTCTACCTTTAATCGCAGCAAGATTTCGCAATTTGTAACTGTGCATTGCATCCCGAAAAAATACCCCAAGGCTAAATGAATCGTGTGATTTTAAAACAACACAAGTCACATGTGTTTTTAAAATAACACTTGCCCATTTTTTTTTTATTAAATTATTTACACCTACCTATTGATTTACATTAGAAAAAAAAATTGTAGTTTATTCATACAGAAATCAATATAATATGCTAAAATATTGCTGTTGTAGATATTAGTATTTGAATAAAACAGTTTTTTCTATTTCCTGCAAAGTTGTAATGAAAGGACATGTGTCGTTTTAAAATCACACGATTCAAATATCTTTAAGGCGAGGGGACACGTTAACCTTATTAAAATTAACTAGATGTTTGATAGGAAGCGCTCAGTTATAATACAAGGTGTTCACTAATTGTAAAGCAACGCCCGAGTTAGGGTACTTTCTTCTCATCGAGACGAACAACTTTTACTATGGGACCAACTCTAAGGTAAAAAAAAACAGCTGTTCCACACATTTAGTTCAGTAGGTATCGAAATTTAGTATGTCGACTCGACAGTAAACGTTGGTCGGGTTAATGAGCGGAAAGTAAACCCTGAGTCGGGCCTTTGTAACAATAATATTATTATTGTATCGCTTTCATTTAATTTTACTGTGGTTGCAATAAAGCGTTTCCTATCTATCTGTAAATACAACACCGAAAAGGAAAATGAAAGAAAAATTCCTATAGAAAACCAGAGCAGATTCGGACCACTGATACGATCTCCGGCCTATCTCGGCCGCGAACAAGGAGCGCTTGGCCTTTTGGCCTCCTTGGGCTCTTTTTTCAGGCCGGGGCGAAATTAAAAGACGTAATTAAATGTAGATAACATCATCAAAGACGAGAGTTTAATATTAAACAGGGGAAACGTTTTGCGAGAGCACAGGACTCGTGCGCCTATGTTGTTAGAACCTTTCGTTTTCTTCATCATCATCATTAACGCACCGCTGCCCACTGCTGGGTAATATATGCCTTTTTATCCATATGCCAACTCTCACAGTCCCTTGGCATCCGCATCCACGGACTCCATGATATCGTCATACTATCGGCTGCTGGTCTGCCCCACTATTCGAAACACTTAGAAACGCTCGGACAGTGATTCATCTTAGTTAGTTACTGTTGTAGTCCAGTCGGATGGTGGTGTACACACATCTTAGTGAATTCAGATATTTGATTCAATTTATAAGCGTTTTGTTACAAACTGTGTTTGCACCGCTCGGGCTAAAAATTACCAAAAATTTACTTCTGCATTACATACAAGCGATATCAAATATGTTTATACTTACTATTCCCACACTAAACAGGTTAGTTTATTCACTGAAAACAGTGAATAAAAAGGCCATTTCGTCATTATTTTAGTGTTTGAATTTAGACCTCCATCTCAATGCTTATACGACCTCCTTGCGCAAAAAATACTCGATACAAACTCCTTGCGCAAATATTACTCGACATACAAACTCTTTGTGCAAATAACTCCTCGAGATTTGATTGGTCGATATTTGCTACAAGGAGTTTAGCATTATAATAAAAACTGTTTTGTGTTCTTTAATGCCATTACAGAAAAAAGACTTTCTACTCTTAATTTTAGAATTTTTTCCAATTATAATAAATTTATCCTTTTCCTTTCCTTCTTTCTAATTAAATGCCTATTTTCGCTTAAATTATTTCTTCTTCTCGTAGTTATGCTGTAAAGTATCGTATGCAACTCTTGAATAAAGTACGGATTTAAGCGCCCTCAAGGGCCATGAATCACTGGCGTCGCTCAGGATGTTGTCACCGTCTTGTCGTATTATTTAGACAATGATAGCGTGCAATTTATTCTCCAGTTAAGTTTCAAAATCAAAATCAAAATCATTTTTTTTTATTCAAAGTAGCCCAGAAACTGCGACTTAATGAACGTTACAAGTTAAACTAGGTGTCAATTTTAAAATCTAGATCATTTTGGAGAAAAAATGGACAAAAAAACTCCAAACTTAGTCTTTTCAAATCCTTAATTTACAGAATTTATATTAATATTCTAAAACCTCGAACTCATGCATTGAACTGGCTTTAATTCCAGACATCATTGTCATCTAAATAATCTTTAATGTTATAGTAGCTTTTTTTGCACAAAGCTTGCTTCACACATTTTTTGAACCGCGTTTCTGGCAAGCTTATTATATCTTCAGGGATCTTATTGTAGAAACGTATACAAAAAAAAATCACAGGTACATGCCCGCACTAGGAATCGAACCTGGGTCTCCCGCTTCCGAGTCCAATGTTCTACCCACTAGGCTACCACCGCCACCGAGAGGGTGTGTCTTTCTCTATTCTCGCCTTTCTCGAGACGTAATGTTAAGCTTTGACTAAAGCGTAAGGCGTAATGCCGAGGTATGTATTGTACTAGAATTGAGAAAGGAATGCTCCGCTGGTTTGGATATCATCATCATCATCATCAGCCATTCGACGCCCACTGCAGGACACAGGCCTCCTTCGTGGTTTTCGTAACCATGACGGGTTTTGCCATAATCGCCACGCTTGGCAGGCGGGTTGGCGATCGCAGTATGCGGTTGGAATCTCAGGAAGACGCTGCTGCCCGTCTCCTGGTAATTGATTTCCTTAGTCGCCTTCTACGACATCCACGTTTGGATATAGGAGAGGATAAAAGAAGAACATCGACCGAATGTGGATCGAAGGGTCGGTAAGGGACGTGCCAGGCGGACTTACTTCGACGAAATACGGCATGTATTACCAAAGGTCAAGATAAAAAGTACCCGAAACCGGCGTGCGTGCACGACTAATGAATGTTGATGAAGCGAAAGTCAACTGTCAGGATCGTGGCAAGTGGCAGACACTGGTCTCTGCCTACGCCACCGGGATACAGGCGTGAGTTTATGTTATGTTTTGTGATTCTAAGCGCTCTGGTCCCATTGGGCCCAAAACCTCCCAGGAAGGCAGAGTAAAGAGAGGCACTGAATAAATTCATTTGGACGTTGTTGGTATACGCGCAGGTGCCGTTAAATACTGCTTATTAGCCAAGACGGATTCTCTGTTTAGTATTACTACTGTAAGTAGGAATAGGATACTACAAGCATAATAGTATTAGGTACAATGTCCGGCAAATAACTTGACCAAACTCCGCTCAGTCGGGATGAGTTGCGAATTGCGATGGATACGTCCGAAGAAAATTTTTTTTTTAAATTATTTTTTCATGTGTCTAAAATATAGTCCGAAATTCAAATCCCAGTTCACAGAAATACGGTCGTCAGCACGACGCAGGCATACATGCACTCCAATCCTTTACGTTAAGGGCGACTTTGCAACAAAATGTTCAGAAATTTCCTGTTAAATGTTTCGTGTGCAATAAAGTGCAATAAAAATGTAAAGGTTGACTTTCTGACGACTGTACAGTCCAATTTACCTTTACTGTAGGCTGAAGATCGATGTGTTGTCGACTGTACATATACACTAAAGTACTTATTTATAAAATATAAAACAATATATATCTTAGAGGTATCAATAGCGAGCTCAATTAATAATAGTGCTAGTACTAGTGCGTGCGTGCGTGCGTGCGAGCGTGCGTGCGTGCGTGCGTGCGTGCGTGCATGCGTGCGTGCGTGCGTGTGTGCGTGCGTGCGTGCGTGCGTGCGTGCGTGCGTGTGTGATGTACATTGTGAAAATTTGAGTCGCGAAGGATCCTTTTTATATCAGATTTAAAGGATACCTTGGAACTGCAGAACGGATCTGAGGAGCTGAATTAAATGAGCTGATTTCCAAGCGTTCAACTAATTTATTGTAAAAATCTTGAAATTGACACTCATTTTTAACTTGTAACCGTCACTAAGTCGCTTTTTATTACGAAAGCTCAGTCACACAAACTCCATTTCACTCGAAACGCAAATGTTACGCGTAATGAATATTTAATTGTAGTTTTTCCGCGTTCCCTTTGGGTATTTAAATAGGTTTTTTTCTACGAAGAAGATGGCGAATTGATTTCGGTTTCTGTAAACCGAAAAAAGGGGTTTCGGTTTCAGGACTCGCCACTTGCCGCGATCCTGACATCTTGACGATCTTTTCATCTACATTCATTAATCGCTGCATGCACGTACGCCGGTTTAGGGTACTATTTGTCTTGCCCTTCACTGATACAAACAAACGCAAACCCTTGGTGCCAAGCTCTGGTCGCCGCCTACCCCTCCGGGATACAGGCGTGAGTTTATGTAAATTCGTTCGCTTAGGATTCGGGTAAAAAGTATCACACATAAACTCACGCCTGAATTCCGGAGGTGTAGACAGAGACCAGGGTTTGCCACTTGCCACGATTCGATGCCACCTTCCTCAACATTCGTTAGTCACTACGGGCACGCTCGTCGTTTGGGTACTTTTCATCTTGCTCTTCCCTAATACATGCCTTATTCGGTCGACACACCGCCTATCCGAGTCGTGACAGAAAAAATATACTATATTGACTAATATATCTTATGTACCTATGCTCATTGTCCATTAATGTCGCGGTAAAATTGCTTTTGGTCAAAAATTCATTGCAAATTGTTACCTGCAACTCGCTCTACGCTATGACACCATTACAAATATTGATAATTACAATCTTATTTATAAAAACACTATTCCGTAAAACACCCTTGAAATGGAGTTTAAGTTGGTCTTTTCCTTTGCGACTGAATATTGAAACTGCATTTCAGGAGTGACTTAGAGGAATTGCGTTTGTATAAATAACACCGGCACAGTATTTTTGTCCATTAAAGTCGCGGTAGGTATGGTTTTTAGGTTTAAACTGGCTCTAGACTAGGTATGTTATTTAAAATTGTGGGAAGGGCCCCCACCAGATGGTCTGACGACCTGGTTACGGTGGCGGGGAGTCGCTGGATGCGGGCGGCACAACACCGGGAAGCTTTGAAAACAACGAGGGAGGCCTATGTCCTGCAGTGGGCGTCAAATGGCTGATGATGATGATGATTGAGAAATTCAGTGAAAAGATTAAGTCGAGAATAGAATTGTGCAGGTAAAGTCTTTACTGTAAGATTGAATATGTTTACAGATGTAATGTATTCCTAATGTTATAAATAATAATAATTGAGTACAGATAGGGATGAGACATAGTCCATTAAATGGTCTAAATTTTACCTAGCATACCTATTACATTTTGATACACTATACATACATAGAGCGCTTAGTGACTAATATAATATCTCTATCGAATAAATACACAACGCTTTACTTAGAAAAGTTATCACTGTTTGTTTGGTAACAGATAACTGTAATGCACTCAAAATCCTATCAATGCTCAGGCGCACCAAATCAATATCGAAATCCCGACTATCTAGCATTGTTTACTCCTCTACCCCAAAATATCGCACGAAACCACCGCGCATTACAGCCAAACTACCAAGGAAACATACCTCTACAAATAACACACAAATCCATGGAAGAAAACTGCACTTTTCACTGAAATAACACACTAAAACCGAATAAAAACAAACGCGCGATGCCCAAGCGCATCCTATCCCGACGCCATTGGTCAGAAACTAACCTAAAAATGCAACAACAACGTTCCCTTCCCGCCTCCGAGAGAACGTTTTTGGTATACGAACGAGAATATTCGTGTCCGACTGAGCGCATGTCGTGGAAAGGAACGTGCGACGAAAGCTCTCTCCCGGTGATTGCAAGGAACTATAGACTTTATTTCTATAAAGAAAGAGACGATTTTCATTTGGATACAAGTGTTAGGGCCACGAAAGTTCGAAGCTTTCGAGCGTTCACACGGAAACTGCGTTTAACACGTTGACAATAGTGGCGGTTATAGTCTGCATGATTGATGATTAGGGAATCTGGTGAGTGAGGAGCGCATTCTACCTGCGACGGCCAAAGTCTCTACCTTTTTTTTGGTATCGAAAATCGTTGTGCCATGTGTATTTCATATTGCAAAGGGGCTTTTTTGCTCTATTTTTGGAATTTGGCGGGCCGTAGGTATTATTTTATTACAACTATTGGCTTAGTGCCCATTTCTTTGAATTCTTTTGATGTGCAGTATATTTGCTAGTATTTCTGGTGAAGAGTATACTCCATTCCATGAAACGAGCTCCCAAAGAAAATCGTCCATGTGCGCCCATTCGTTAATGCGCGTGACCTTCAATAGCCACTTCAATAGCGGACCGTCTTCGCTTATTGTTTCGCCTATCTCTAGCCGCGCTCTTTGACCAATGAGATGCGAGTATTTGGTTCCCTAGGAGTTCGACTTGTGGAACGGAGCAAACGTACTCTACTAATAAAAAAATCTATATAAAATTCTTATCTTATCTTACAGAGGTATTTTAAACTATACAGGGTGGATTTTTGAGACGGGTCAGTAAGGGCAGGTACCTTAATCGTTATAGTTACAGGAAAACGTTCCTAGGAGACTATCACCAACTTTTTAAGATATTATGAACTGCATTCACAGATTTTGGAGAAAATGTACAGTCAACAAAAAAAATGCTGAAATACAAAAAAAATATATTTTCACTTCTCATGCTCTAAAAGTTCGTCTTTATGTCGTGCGTAGGCGACATAAAGTCGCTTTTTATGCTCTAGAGCATAAAGTAAAATCTTCATCGAAGACTCACGTCCCTACAGAAAAAAAAAAGAAAAAAAAGTTAATTGGCGGGAACCATAATTATTTTTACATGTTGCTGTTTCATTTCCTCGCAATCGAAGTGAAAAGTAGAGTGTACAACTCGTCCATAAAACCCATTTTACACTCGACTTTATATCTATCCTCGCTCGCAAGCTCGCTCGGATGGATAAACGTCTCGAGTAAAATGGTGCGTTTTATGCACTTGTTGTACAATCTACTATTTTAAGCCAATCGATCCTATTTCGTGTGGGGATCAAAATACTCTATGGGACCATTTAAGGTTTGAGTACAAGAAATGACAGAAATCGCCAAAAACTTTTTTCATACATTTCAGTAAGTGAGTCAAACTTCTACATTGGCCAAAATTTTTTATTTTAGGTGGCTGGCTGAAAAAAAAAGTGAAAAGAAGTTCGAAATTAAATTTCAAATTTCGAATTCGATTATGGTACTATAAACGTTGTATAAGTTTACATATCATAAAATCTAAGTATTTATTGAACAGAAATGCGTACATAGGTATCTAAATAGAAAACGCAAAAGATAGAATATAATTATAGTAAATATAACACACATTTATTTGAAGGAACAACATCACTATACGAACTAAACATTATAGAAAAATAAAATATAAGTAAGTATAAGAGAAACAGTAGAAATGCGGTCCTTGATAATTACGCAATAGTATGATTAGAGAACGTTATGAATTGAAAGAGGATGTAGTGACTAGAATTGAGAGAGGAATGTTGCGTTGATTTGGACATGTGGAGAGGATGAAGGAAGAAGGATTGACGAAACAAACATATCGAGCGAATGTGGGTGGAAGGGCCGGTAATGGACGTCCCGGGCGGACACACTTCGACCAAATAGGGGATGTATTTTGCTAATACAAAGAGCAAGATAAAAAGTACCCGAAGCCGGCGTGCGTGCTTGCCAACGACTAATTAATGTTGAGGAAGCAAAAGTGATCTGTCAGGATCGTGGCAAGTGGCAGTCCCTGGTCTCTCCCTCCCCCTCTGGGACACAGGCGTGAGTTTATGTATGTATGTATAAGAGAAACAATAGAAAGATAACCAAATACAAGAGAGACAAAATGATAATTAGTACTTAGTACTCATGTCATGTCACTTAGTACTCCGTGTGTCGCCGGAACTCCGTGTGGCGCCGAATTAAGAATAGCGTCACTACCATTTCTTTCCGTGGATGTCGTAGAAGACGACTAAGGAAATCAATTACCAGGAGACAGGCAGCAGCGTCTTCCTGAGATTCCAACCGCACACTGCGATCGCCAACCCGCCTGCCAAGCGTGGCGATTATGGCAAAACCCCTCATGGTTATGAAAACCACGAAGACATTTGTGATCTGTTTTGTACACCAAATAAAATAGAATAAGTAAAATAATTGTGATACAATTGACTTATCACTTAGAGCGATCTTTTCCAGACAATTTTTTAATGATTTTGGATAATTTGTAGCAGTGACTTTAAAATATAAAGTACAGTAGGACTGCGCACAAAAGTACAGTATCTGTGCAATTTCCTTTTTTATGAACAATACAGTGTTCTCTATATATCTCTACTAGCTGTTGCCCGCGAATTCCTTCGCGTGGTAATTTCGATGTGTATTTTTCCGGGATGAAAAATAGCCTATGTGCTAATCCAGACTACAATCTATCTCTGTGCAAAATTTCATCCGGATCCGTTCAGCCGTTTTTGCGTAAAAGAGTAACAAACGTCCATCCCTACATACAAACTTTCGCGTTTAAAATTTAAGTAAGGATCTATCTACAGTTTGTTTACCCAACTACAAATTTTAGTGAGTGATGGTGTCACTGGACGCTTTCAAATCATCTCATTACGTAAATGCAAAGGCCCAAAGTTTAAGTTTAGTATAATTTTAGTTAGAAAAACATTTCGATGTCATTAATACCCAGTCTCCTCCGAACCCGAATAACATTTGACTCACAAACGAATCCATTTACTTTTCGTAAATAATTAAAACAACAAAAAAATAGCAAGACTCAGCCGCATTGTCGAAAAGCTTTCCAACTAAGCAGCTTACGAAACAAAGTAGGAATAATCTGCGTTAAGTGATGATGGCCGAAATACAAACACTAACAAGAGGCGTGGTTGTAAAGTGGCCAAATTTAAATATAATCATCTGTCTATACAGCCCATGAAAGACACCCACTGTTGGGCACAAGCCTCTTCACCGTCACGCCCAGCTCGCCAATTTAATCATAGGACCGAGCGCTGGTCCCAAATCTTATGTATGGTAGCGAGACTTGGATAGGGCAAAAGAAGCAAGAAAGGAGGATTAATGCAGTAGAAATGAGGTGTTTGAGAAGTATGTCTGGTGTTTACATTCTTTTTGTTGCACTAATCCGTGCTGTGGACAATTTTAAAAACCTATTTGAAGGCTAAAAATTCCACCCATGCCGGGACTTGAACCCGCGACCTCTGGCAAACCGTCCCAGCACTCTCATAACTGAGCTAATGGGCAAGTGCGGGCATCAGTGAATTTTCGAGCCCCTTTAAAAACTTCTCTGTCTGGTGTTACTTTGAATGATGGGATACGCAACAGTTTGATTAGAGAACGTTATGTACTGAAAGAGGATGTAGTGACTAGAATTGAGCAAGGAATGTAGCGTTGGTTTGGAAATTACTGTGGAGAGGACGAAGGAAGAAAGATTGACGAAACAAATATATCGAGCGAATGTGGGTGAAAGCCGGTAAGGGACGTCCCAGGCGGGATATTTTGTCGAATTATGTCCGCCTGGTATTAACAAAGGGAAAGATAAAAAGTACCCGAAACGACTAATGAATGTTAAGGAAGCGAAAGTGATCTGTCAGGATCGTGGCAAGTGGCAGTCTCTGGTCTCTGCCTACCCCTCGGGGATACAGGCGCGAGTTTATGTATGTATGACCGAGATACATAAATCTGTTTTCACTCACATAGTGACTTGATAATTTATTCCTTCACTATTATTCAGAATTCAAATATAGAGTTCACAAATGTACAGTTAGTAGCAGGTCATCCACTCAATTTCCGTTGCATAATCACCAGTAACGTAACTGAGTAGAGTGCGCGCGAGTAAAGGTTGATGTCCCGTCGACTGTACTACCAGACGGCAGACGGTAGCGGAGAGTACCTATTTGATCTGTAATAATAAACTGAAATAAAAGAAACCGACATCCCGGGTACGGGCCTCGCCTACTTAGTACATTAATGTGTTGTGTGTTAAGCAGGCGGGACGTAAATTCAACAATGTAACTTACTGCGAGATATCTAGGTCGTTCGGCCTGCATAGTAGTTAATGGTCAGCAGTCGGGTTGTTAGTTTTTAGGGTTCCGCACGACATAGGCCTTCCTCATGGTTCTTGTGCCGCCCGCATCCAGCGACTCCCCGCCACCATATCTAGGTCGTCAGACCATCTCATAACAGAGTAAGTACTCAGTAATCAGCGTCTTTATAGTGCAAAGGTCGAACTTAGACATTTAAGCCTTTTAATGTATTTTGTTTTCTGGTGTGTACAATAAAGTGTTCTAATCTAATCTAATCTAATGAAGTGTCATCTTACAAAACGCGGCGGAGGCTTGGCAAACGTTGGCAAAACCAACAGCACAACGAAGGAGTATCTTTTACTACTCCTTGGCACTACATTACTCGCGTGCACTCTACACTGTCATTTTACGAGCGACTTTGCAAACAAACGTAAAGGTTGACCAGCGGTCGACCGTACAAGCGCCAACACGCAACGCATTAGCCTAGTGTGGCTTAGTTTTCTGCAACACTGCACCGACGGAATTACCATATCGGCATTATGAAGCTGGGTCATTCCCGTGTCGCCCAACGCCAGGCCTACCCCATTTTCTTAAATAAATATAGGTGGAGGGGAATTTGTGAAGCAAATTGGCCCCCATCATAAATAGGTTGGATAGTTGAAATGTCAGTAGGCTGGTCACATCAAGAATAAGAATAAACTTTATTTGACAACATTACAAAGAATTACATACAGTACGTACATAATCAAGTTAATATCCTTACAAAGAATTACAAACAATAGGTACATAATTAAGTTAGCAAACTATAGAAAACATTTAGCAAAGTACCTGTAAGTACCTACATGAATCTGCTGAAGAACCGACAATCAAAGGAGTACAAAGGTTAACTAATTACACTTTATTACCCAAGAAACATTGAACAGGATATTACTAAGAAATAATATGCACAATAGCGAGCTTAACCTTGGAGTCCAAAACATGTGTACAAAATAAACTACATCCGAGAAGTTCAAGGTTCCAAAGTTCTCGAGAGGAGACCACGGACTGGCAAACGGAGCGTAGGACGCCCGCTTTCGCTCGACCGACGATCTGAGGCAGATCGCTGGCTGGATGAGAATGGCCGAGGACTCGTCTGCCGCGACACAGATCTGTGTCCAACTTAGTATGGGCCACCTATACGTTCCATTCCGCGAGGGCAGTTCAGGAGTTAAAGAAGTGGCGTGTCTTCGGGAGCCCAATGTTCAACAGTGAACAAGCGCGGGCCATAATCTAATGTTTGATGTCTCTTGTCAGTGTGACTTTTTCCTACCGTTAGGCAAAGGTCTCGCCCATCTTAACAATAACATTCATCATAAGCAGCCTATATCCGTCCCACTGTAGGGCACAGGCCTTCTCTCAGAGAGAGACTATGGGCTTAATCACCACGCGTGCCCACCGCGGATTGGTGATTTCAAGCGCTGAGGTATGTAAATAGCTCAGACCCCCAGGTTTCCTCACGATGTTTTCCTTCACAGTTAGCGAGTGGTATTGCTACTATAACTTCACAAATGTACATAACTTAGAAAACAAAGTCATAGGTACATGCCCGCACTGGGAATCGAACCAGGGTCTCCCGCTTCCGAGTCCAATGTTCTACCCACTAGGCTACCACCGCTTGGGTAGGCTAGGTAGACGTTGAGCATATTACATCCCAATCTCACTTTGATCTCATGAGTTCAAACAAAAATCTACAAAACAATAACATTGTTACATACTAACTCACGTCTGTATCCCGGAGGGGTAGGCAGAGACCAGGCTTTGCCACCAATAACATTGTAGTTTAAAATAAGTACACGTACTTAAATGATGACGAATAAACCTGAATTTAACAGGAATGCGCCACTAGGCCGCAGTCAGACTAATACAAGTTGGACCTGATTAAAGTTGCTCCGTGAAGCCACCTTGATAGTGTGGTATCATCTTTACAATGTTAGCATTTCCCGGCTGTGAACAAAAATCGGCGTAGTCAGGATGAGCTTGTGATGGACATGTAAAAGCGATTTTGGTTTTAATTAGAGAGAGTTAACCAGGCATTTAACAGGTAAACACGTAACATATTAGAAACCGTCTTAGTCTACCATAAGGCATGACTGGGGTCAAGTTTCAACCTTAATAATAATAAAAAAAATATATATTTCATAATTTGGTAAAAAAAATCCGAATAAGTCTAGGGCACATCCCGCGTCCCCGCAAATGAGACCCGATTTACGTCCACACGAAGTCAAAGTCATTTGTTTAAGTTATTTGTCGGGCATTATATCTGACACTGATGTCATCGAGATTACGCACATGAAATGCCGATTTCACTTTATTGGTGAACGAATAATGATGTTCCTTTCGGAGTCTTAGTACAAAATCAGCCGAAAAGAAAAGACAAGAGTTTTTATACCAAACCAACTCATAAAGTGTCTCATTGCTCGTCCATAAACCGGTTACAAAGTGCGTTATTTCTCCCTTATAAATGTGCGGCGGGAAAAGTTACGTGAAATTTCATTCCTGCACTCCGTAGCAGGGCAGGAATGTTGTATAAAAATCAATTCCTGTCCTGCTAGCGTTCTTTTGTTTTTTAGCAGCGAACATAAAAAAATACGAACGTCAAATATCAAAAAGGTTTTATATCAAATAATTAGAAAAAAGAGGTGGGAATTTTTTTTTGTACTCGATTTTCAATGAAAGGCAACCTTTTTACGCAATAAAAAAAAAACAAGCGCGGCAATTAGTTTTGTTTTGTCAAATTTTGATTCTACTAAATTTAACAGTACGCTTTTAATCATTCTAAATAATTTTATTTTCCTCGTAGGTGCAGTATTAAGCACTATGTACCTATCACTCGAGAGAAAGTTCCATTTCTCTATCGTTTTCTCTCTTTTCTTGATCTTGATCTTTGAATGCAAACCCATGCCTAACTTGCAATGTGTAAGTTTTGACTTTTTTTTACTATTATGAGTCGCTTGATTTTTCGCATTTCTTAAGGCCTGTAAAACCCCGAAACAAACATTTTTGTGGTTTTATTTTCTAACTTTTTGTGAAGTTTTCTGTGTTCTTTAAGTTTAAAACTGTATTCTTTAAGTTTAAGTACAATGAAATTAAGTGGCACGTTACCCAACAAGTTTATCTAATAAACAATCGCGAGTCATTAAAAAAAAAACTTCAATTATAAACGATGCAAACGAGAGTTGACAGTCAAATAATGAATGCCAGTTTAATAAGAGTACCTACTCGTAAGCACAGAAGTATCCTACTACTACGACTAATATTATAAAGCTAAAAGTTTGTCAGTACAATCACACATAAACGTTTGACGGATTTGGATGAGATTTAGATAGATACAGAACTCTTTATTGCACGCCAATATTCCTAAGATCTGAGCATTTGTTGTGTCACAGTGTCACATGGCGAAATGGTTTATCTCTTTTGTAAATCCTCGCAGAAAGAATAAGAGGACTTTTCATAGAACTAATTCTATGAAAACGTTTTTAATAATACGTGCTTATAGTACAACGTGTTGCTTGCGCTAATAGTTTTGACAAGAAGAGAAACAAAAGAAAAATTACACCAAAATTATAAATTACAGAAGAGCGCGATCCGATTTATTTATAAGCTAGGTACCTACCTAGTTCCCTACTACCTAGTAGGGACTCGTCAATACATTTAATGATTGGAAGTCAATACATTTATGAAAATAATATGTATGTTAGAGAAAATATCAGCAATAAAGGAATAAAGAACTAGGCGTTTAGACTTGTAAAGTGGCGGGGCACTGTACACGGTTCTACAATAAAATTCCTCAAGATATATTAGAGTTACCACCGACGAGGTTTAATAAATGTGTTAAGCACACTCTATGCAAAAAAGCCTATTATAACATTAAGGATTATTTGGAAGTCAAAGATGTCTGGTGTTTAAATGTTGTTGACGGGGACGATTGTATCTAGTGTAGTGTAACTTTAAGTTGAAAACTCTGTTAATTAAGCAAACCTGTTTGGAAAAGAATAAATGTGGAGTTTCTTTGTTAGCTTCTTCTCCGCATAATCAGTTAATTGTGAAACTAACAGCCTTGACGTTTATTAAGTAGGTAAACATTTTGTTTTTATAGTGAATTATGTTTTTGAATTTTTTGTGTCTGCATGCAACGACTGATAAATGTTGAGGAAGCGAAAGTGATCTGTCAGGATCCTGGCAAGTGGCAGTGCCTGGTCTCTGTCTACCCCTCTAGGAAACAGGCATGAGTTTATGTATGTATGTGCAATTTTTTACTTTGACTCGCAAAGAGGTCATATACCTTTTGGCAGACGCAAACACGTGGCTCGCAATCCGATGTGAACAGACCAAAATATGTTCCTAAACAGGTACTGTTTGAGCGTTCGTTTGTTTGTTAGTTTATTTATTTGTACAAAATACAAAATTCTGCACTAAAAAAAAACAGGATTATAATCTAATTATAAGTAAAGGCGGTCATATTTCCAGAGGATTTTCAATTTGTTATTAAATAAGGTTCCATTTATTTTTCATTTATTATTAGAATTCTAAACAAACGATAATAATTTTCATCATAATTTTTGGACAAAAACGGCCCGAAGTCAACCTTTCGTCACATTTGCGTTGTAACGTTTGAAAAGGTATATAAAGGGCGATTCTCTAAATCATTTGTATACAAATTAAGGCATTAGCCGAATTAGCATAGCAGTTTTACTATTCATTTATACGAGCGTACGAGAATTTCACCCCACTATTTAGGCGTTTGGAATTAGCAGTACATTTGCACCCAGTTGGTTCCGGATTGGGATGTTGGGTTCGCTTCACTTGCTCGTATAAAGTACTAGGGTTCATTAAGTATTCATCATCATCATCATCATCAGCCATTTGACGCCCACTGCAGGACACAGGCCTTCTCCGTCGTTTTAATAACCGCGAAGGGTTTTGCCATAATCGCCACGCTTGTCAGGCGGGTTGGCGATCTCAGGAAGACGCTGCTGCCCGTCTCCTGGTAATTGATTTCCTTAGTCGCCTTCTACGACATCCACGGAAGGAAATGGAGTGACGCTATTCCGAAGCATTCTCTTCCAAACCTTTGGTATTGAAGAGACTGGCGACGGGTAGTGCAAGAAGAAGATGGGAAATACATTAACTTAGACTTAGTGGAGGGGGGAGGGGATAATAGAAATTATTATAAACCTACATAAATGATAGTACATAAACAAATATAAATAAATAACAACAAAAATACGTACATACATTTTGAAGATAATTACTAAACTTTCTTTTTGAAAATCTCCAGGGTTGAGGACAATGGCCCAACCATGAGGATAATAAGGGCCGGTTTCTGAATTGAGAATTTCACTAAGCAAATACTTAAGTAACGTTCTGTCACGCTCTTTTCTGAGAAATTCCAAGAGACAGCACTACAGTTCACCATTTACTTAGTGAAATTCTCAATTGAAACTGGCCCTAAGTGCGGAAATCTCAGGTTTTAACTAGTATCGAAAAAGAGCGGTGGTAGCCTAGTGGATAGCACATTGGGCTCGGAAGCGAGAGACCCAGGTTCGATTCCCAGTGCGGGTACATGCTATGACTTTGTTTTCTAAGTTATGTACATTTGTAAAGTTGTAGTAGCAATACCACTCGCTAACGGTGAAGGAAAACATCGTGAGGAAACCTGAGTGTCTGAGCTATTCACACACCTCAACGCTTGAAATCGTCATTAAGCCCAAACTATCTCTCTGAGAGAAGGCATCTGCCCTACCAAAAATGCCTCGGGATCAAATACCGAGTAGCATTGAGAACAAAACCAAGCATTTGCACCTTTCCGTTTGTGGAACACTCCAAAAAGGAACTTCTTAATCCTATACAACGCTTCTGCCGGTAGATTGCAACGCTATTCCACTTTGAACCTTTGAAATAAAAGTCTTTAGCGCACTGCAGAGATCACTGGTTCGATTCGTGATGGCCACAAATGACCTGAATAAACATTTTCGACATTTAGTCAACACAAAATGTTTCGCGTAATTCTCTAGCAAAATCTTAGGATAGCATTAAGAACAACCGTTTATTTCTAAAGTCTGTTTTCTAATTCGATGCAAAAAAAAATTTAAAAAAAAGATTGTTATTTATGTTATTTCAGAAATGATTTACTTTAAGTCAAGAGAGTTGTTGCACACCTGTAATTGGATGTTAGACTAGAACATAATTATCTACACAATGTTATTTTAAGTGATGTATCTAACATCTGTTGGTTGTGTCTAATAAATAAATAAATAAAAAATAAATAAATAAATACTGTCACTTTGACATGTGCCGGGGTCGTAACGTAAACCATCACAACCCATTACATTTGTTGACGTAATCTATGTGGATATCAATACAAGTTTATTTTTTAAATGTCGTGACAGACGGCGGCTAGAAATAATAACATATCGCGTGATGTCTTCTATCTATCTGTCTATACAGACCATGAAAGACGCCCACTGTTGGGCACAGGTCTCTTCACCTTCACGCCAACCTCGCCGGTCCCCCGTTAATCTTGTCCATTGCCCTCCTGCCGCTTTCTTAATGTCTTCAACCCATCGGGTAGGGGGCATACCCACCGAACGACGGCCAGTTCTCGCCCACCACTCTGTGTCTGCCTTATTCTACACTAAATCCGACCGCAGTCGTGTGTGGACGCGGGTTGCATGTTGAATATTGTGTAGAAAAAATATCGCCGTCGTCTGTGACGGCCATAAATGTAAGGTTCCAATGAAATCTATGCCAATAAAAAACTAAATCAAAACCCCTGCTAGGGCTCTGAAAATAGGCTTAGTAGTTGTGTTAACACAATTAAAAACTATATTTTTTTTGTTGCACTAACCCGTGCTGAGGACAATTGTAAAAACCTATTTAGAGGCTAAAAATTCCACCCATGCCGGGACTTAATCCGGGCATCAATACAGCGAAGTTTGTAGAGGCTCGAAATTTCGCCGATGCCTGCACTTGCCCATTAGCTCAGTTGGGAGAGCGCTGGCACAGTTAGCCAGAGGTCGCGGGTTCAAGTCCCGGCATGGGTGGAATTTTTAGCCTCTAAATAGGTTTTTTTTTACAATTAAAAACTTGGAAAAAATTTATTAACTAACTAACAATATTTTATTTATATATAATTTTTTTGCTTTCTTAGCATAAACTTTTGTTGATTTTTTTATGATAATGTATATAAAAAAACTTACAAATTAAATTTCTTTACGAAAATTACACATAAATATTTTAGTGGCAATTCTTGCTATGATCATCAAAAAGCTCTTTTAGCGAATAGTAACTTTTTTGTAATAATTATCTATTAAGTACATTCTTAAAAACGTTGATGTTTTCTATTGATTTAATTGAATTAGGTATATAACAAAACATCTCAGCAGCCATTGAATGGGGACCAGAATTTACTAATTGTAATTTTGACCTATATAGGACGCACAAATCTTTTTGGCGGTAAAGTGAATATAGTCACAGATCGTTTGCACATCGCTTACTGTCTTTACAGTGTATGTGTGAGTAATTGACTACTTTAGTAATTGACTAATAGTGATTTACTACGCATCACACCACCTCAATTACTCATACATACACATACACTGTAAAGACAGTAAGCGACGTGCAAACGATCTGTGACTATGTTCACGTTACCGCCAAAAAGATCTGTGCGGACTATAGGTACGTTGCTAATCTTTTGTGAGTCTTAAGTTTTCAGGGCATGTACGAGTATATTGTGAAAAGAGGTTAATATTGACACAGGTTCAAATTTGAAATGTATAATGAGGTCAGTGTGAGAATTTCGTACTTGTAAATTTTTCTGTAAATTTGTAATTTGTCTACAACTTGTCATTGGATCGATATTGGCGAGTATTCGAATACACTTCTTTTGGAGTATAAAATGTTTGTTGGTATATGTAATTAAGTACCTAGATAAAAAAAACAGTTTCTTACTACAGCGGTCTCCATTAATACTGAACAAAGTATTTTCAAGTTTTCCAATTCAATAAATTATAAGTTAATTCTTTAATACGAGAATTTTGAGACGAGGTTAATATGATGAAGATTTTACTTACTCACTTAATGTAAATTCCAAACTTAAACACTTCTCACAATCATACGATGTATAATTATTTACACTGGGATTAGCGTGCCAAGATCACAGTGAGCCTAGGAAATGTTACATACTTAATGATAGGATTGACACCCGGGAAAAACCCATTTTGGGGAAAAACACTGAATAATTCCAGAAATATTTTCAAATTTTGTTTTTATTTGCGGGTGGAAACGTTTCTCTATATTGAAGAATACAACTTATTTTAGCTTCGAGTGAAGTCTTAAACAGGTAGCCTGATCACTGTATGGTCTAAACGCGATTAAAACGTTTTTCTGTTTTAAAACGTGATTAAAACGTGATTGGATATGACTTTAATGTTGCCAAATATCCCTTAAGGAAGTTAGTAAGTGTTTCCGATACCCAATAGCAATATAAATACCTTATTGGGTTTTTTCCCCGAACAAAATTTAGTACATTTTAGTACAATTCCCCGGAATCTTCCCGTCAGAAATATTCCGCGACCCATCTCTAGACATACTCAATTATTTAAGCCAGGAAATGGCCCAAAACTAGCTCCACAATAACATTTCAAGTATTTAAGGGACAAACGACCGGTGCAAAGCGGAAGCCACCGCTCCACCGGAAACGGAAACCGAGTGCCTTTGTGAAATTATTGCTGCAACAGCTTAGCAATTAACAAGTACGTCGTTACGCTTCGTTATATTTGCACTCTAATTCAATACAAAAATACTTCACAAAGATGCACAAGGCTTTTATAGAGGTGCACCCTGTAACATTTGAAACATCATAACATAAACTCACGCCTGTATCTCGGAGGGAGGCAGAGACCAAGGTCTGCCACTAGCCACGATCCTGACAGATCTCTTTCGCTTCATCAACATTCATTAGTCGTTGCATGCACGCACGCCGGTTCCGGGTACTTTTTATCTTGCCCTTTGCTAATGCATCTCCTATTTGGTCGAAGTGTGTCCACATGGGACGTCCCTTATTTGTTGGCTACGTACTTCGCATTGTCATCTTCGAGATAAGAGGTTTTATACACTGGCTTAAATCTGAGTGGTTTGAAAGCCGCCGTTGTGTAATTAGTAATTAAAATCTATTTAGACTACTACTTTTAAGTAATAGACGTAAATTTAAAAAAAAAAAAAAAAATTGTTGAGAAATCTTGTTTAAATAAAAATGCGCCAACAATTAGTACCGCCTCTCCGTCTAACAGAACAATGACCGGACCCGCGGCACGCACGCACCGCTCTGGATGGCTACTAATGTTTCTAATAGATTCGAGTTTGTGATGAGTTAGTTTTGAAAAGTGCATTTTTAAAAATAAAAGCAAACTAGCGTATTCGATAGCTCTCGACAGGCACGTTCATTTTGCTGTCTTTCAAACCACCCAAAATAAATGGTGTATTATTGTACTCCTTCTATAAAGCGTTGCTAAATAGAATAATTATCTTAGGTTAATTATTCTCAATTTTTGGCCCCACAACAAACTGGACGAAATTCGGCATAAGGAATATGGATATGGACTTACTCTACGTCAATAAAATCAGGAGCAGGGCTAGTAAACAATACATTTCTATGACAACCATTTACATCAGACTCTTTTGCTGCCAGTATCTAACGTTTTAGTCTGCAAAAACCATTGAAAATATACGGTCTCATTTATAAAAAGACGGCTCCTTACAACGCTCCTCAGAGGCAGTTTTAATAGTCTGTGCGGAAAGACGTAACCGCAGAATATTTAATCTGCCTTTAAAAGGTGTTTTAGAGGAATCTTCTTTTTATAAATAAGAGCGATAGTCACTGCTGACGTTACCTGGGACCTCGTTAAATATGCAGACAGTGCTACCCGTGTGTACGGGTAATAAAGCCCAGAGTCGACCAGGACTGTGCAAGCTAAAGCGAGGGGGTGACAGACGGGCTGATAAGTCTTTTGGGGCAAGTTTTCTACTCTAAGAACCCGTCCACGTCCATTGAGGCGCAGGTTCGACCAGGACTGTGCAAGCTAAAGCGAGGGGGTGACAGACGGGCTGATAAGTCTTTTGGGGCAAGTTTTCTACTCTAAGAACCCGTCCACGTCCATTGAGGCGCAGGTACCGGGAGGATTAGCTAAACATTTAACGGGTCTCATCATCATCACTATCATCAGCCATTTGACGCCCACTGCAGGACATAGGCCTACCTCATGGTTTTCCAAGCTTGCCGGTGTTGTGCCGCCCACATCCAGGTCTTCAGACCCCACCTGGTGAGGGGCCTGCCCACGCTGCGTCGTCCGGTCCGCGGTCGCCAGGTCAGAACTTTTTCGCCCCAACGGGCATCAGTTCTCCGAGCTACGTGCCCCGCCCACTGCCACATCAACTGAGCAATTCTTCGAGCTATATCAGTAACTCGGGTTCTTCTGCGGATCTCCTCATTCCTGATTCGATTACGCAGTAGCTTAACGGGTCTAATCGCGATTATTTATTAGCCAAACTAGTCCGTCCGAAGTTTGTCTGGAAGATATCACTAGTAGTGATAAGGCCGCAGTCTGCACTTTTAGGTTAAGAAATATCTGTGTAATGTCCTTTTTCACGAACAATTAAGTCTTCTCCGTCTATGTATCCTAAGTCCCGACGTTTCGGCAACGATGCAGTTGCCGTGTGGTCACGGGTAGACTGTGTATGAGAATTGTGAATCATAAAACATTCTGATGGAGGATTAGTTCTAAAACGGTCTCATGTCAAGCACTACGTCGGCCTTCAGAGCAAAAATCCTATTATTTAAGTAAATTTTCATCATCATCATCATCGTCAGCCATTTGACGCCCACTGCAGGAAATAAGCCTCCTTCGTCGTTTTCAGAACCATGAGGGGTCGCAGTATGCGATTGGAATCTCAGAAAGATGCTGCTGCCCGTCTCCTGGTAATTGATTTCCTTAGTCGCCTTGGAAATGGAGTGACGCTATCATTAATCCGGCGCCACACGGGACAAAAAGTAAATTGTATGTAGTTGTATTAATTGTATTATAGTGTGTGTATTTTATGCTTATGTATTTGGTATATAACTTGTCATAAAAACTACGTATTTTTTTTATAATACGCAATTTTTTGTAACAAATCTTTCTTTATTTATTTTTTTCTTTATTTACGTAAATTTTGCAACATAACATCTTGGCACAACCCCTTGCACTATCCACATAACAAAAGGTTAGCTGGATGAACATACTTAGGGTTCCTAAGTATTTTCATCCAGCTAACGTTCCTAAGTATTTCAATCCGTAGGGTTCTTAATTAAAATTTTCACGGAGTAAATACTTAAGTACCTGTCTTGTGATTTCTCAAAACAGAGCGAGTCAGACAGATACTTGAGAATTTCCTTAGAGAAATTCTCAATCCAAATATCGGTGGATAAAGTAGCCAAGTCTTACGCGAGACTTATCAGCCCGTGTGGTACAGGCTTAACCCCCACAGGGTGAAACGTATAATTTGTTTAGTCTAACACAGTCGCGTTTGTCTAGTCTAGAATCTAGAGCTACATGCAGCGGACGTGTGTTACTGTCTAGATTTGAGATTTGAAGGGTTCTGCAGGATAACGATCACCTTTGTAGGTGTATTTTCTTTTGAAAGAAAGAAAGAAGGAGACTCATTCATTGCAACAACAGACAGCACCCATTAATTAAAACTTAAAACAAAACAAGATATGGACACAACTAAACACTATATGGTCGCGGTGTGTCTCTGCTGCTGCAAATGGCAGCTGACTCAGCACAGTGCTGAGGGTGTGAACCCCCAGCGCTGATTTTCAGTCAGCACCGATAGCCTTAAGTGGTCTAAAGTGATCTGTCAGGATCGTGGCAAGTGGCAGTCCCTGGTCTCTGCCTACCCCTCTGGGACACAGGCGTGAGTTTATGTATGTGTGTGCTTATAAGACAACAAAAATGCATTTAAAATGTCCGTAACATAATGATCTATTAGACCCTCAGACCACACTTATCAAAAGTATACTCATTTTACGACAATCACCGAAAGTGTGCCAGCGAGACAGCATGCTCGACGTAACATCAGCCTTAATAAGTACTCGAAAACAAATATAAGGTCCTAAAATCCGGAGCTTTTGAATATGCATGACCTGAGACAAATCAAGACTGCACCGAAGGTTTCCCCGTTACCTACTGATTTAAGAATATAACCGTCAACCCCCGATTTCCCGTACACAAAAAATCTGTAACCTACTCTTAACAGTTGGCCAAAGTGCATACAAAAAATAAGAACTGAAAGCTGCTGTGGTAAGCGTCTCACACTGAATGAAGGAAAACACATTTTTTGTTAATAAATAGCATTTTTTTTTTGGTGGTAAGAAACCCTCGGTGCGCGAATAGGACTCGCGCTTGGTAGGTTTTTATTATTTCACATTTATCATTTTATATTTATAATTTTTCCCGCGGTAGTATTATTATTATTAATGTCGGAATAAATCCATATAAGATGAAACTATACAATGAGCGTTTTTTAGATATAGGAAATATTTTGTAATATTTTTTCAGGTGGCACAGTAAAGTGCTCTCTTTCTACGGGTATAATTTTGTTTTTCAGATCAAAATATATATCGCTGCGCAATCGCATCGCTTTCAAATCGCTAGTGTGATAGGGCTGTTACCTGGTTATAAGCAATAAAATTATCAATAACCACTTCATCGCACGCTTCTGTTTCGTCCATCGTCACTCTGTGCCGGGGGTCCGTATTCACATTTTCACCTAAACAAGGGGCTACTTAAGCACCTATTACTTTGCATTTAACATCGAGATTCAATTAGAGAGAGTAGTTTGAATGGAATAATACCTTTGGGGAGTCGGGGGGCCGATCGGAAATGCCCTTTGGGGTTCTAGGTTCGATTGTTTGAGGTATTTCGGCGTAAAAGTTTCCGAACGCGATTAAAATAAACATTATGGTTGATATTTTGTGCCACATACACCATGCACACACACACACATACAGGGTGACCTCAAAGATGCGCAATTCCTGAAACTGTATAATACTCTTCAGATAGACATACCTTGTGATAGTTTTATAGAATTTAAATCAACAATTCTTAAAGCTTTCCTTTTCTTATCCTTAAAAAAAAACTCGTAATTGGACTTTTTTGTTCACAACAATTTTTGAAAGTTTTTTGTTAAATTGTTACAATATTTTTAATGGGGTTTTACGGTTTTTCTGCTTTATAGTGGTGCTGTTTGATAGATCAGTTAATCCATAAAACGATATTTACAAGTTAATTATGGTTTTATGCATATTTCGGTATACAATCCTGTATCGCAGAGGGGTAGGCAGTGACCGAGATTTGCCTTTAGCAACTTTCTTGTTTTCGCTTCATCTATGTACATCCATTTGGTTGCCTGCAGGCTCGCCGGTTAAGGGTACTTCTTTTGGAGTGATCCCTTCACTCATCTAGTGTGAGTTGAGTGTGAGTGAGGGTGCCACTGGACGTGTATAAATCATCTCATTACGTAGATGCAAAATATTTACCTGAGCACAAGTGGTCTCTTTTCAAGGGGTAACTATTACCAGTAATTTGTACCTGAAACAAAGTAATAATTGTGATAAGATTTTCTGCAATAAGGTTCTCGAGTGGAGGATCAGAAACTGGCAAACGCACCGTTGAAGTTAAATGTAACACTTCTATATTGTGTTTTTGGCAGAAACACGTAAAAATAAACATTTACATTACAGGCACATACATTGCTTCTGGCCCCACACTAGGATACCCTGTGTCGTGGGAACCAGAAACAACGACATCACAAACATGTAAACATCCAAGACCTGGGGGTTTTTTTTTGTCCCCAGCCGGGATTCGAACCCGGAACCTCTCGCATGGTATACCAAACTTTCTACATCTTAGATATAGCACAAAAGCCAGTATCCAGAACTTATGAAGTACCGGAGAGCTGAAGCGGCAAGATCATTATTCTTCTCCAAACAAACCTCGTTTAAATTCCCACTCAACGTTTCTCCAAAGCGAATCTTCACCTGAAATTTACGGCGCCCATACATCTCAGTTAGTACCGATCGAAATCGAACCTAAGACTAAGCGGGTGAACACTTTAACACCTGTAACGGAGTGTAAAATATCTGAGGAACAAATTGCTCAGTTTATTTCAGAGAGCATCGAGGAAAGCAGGCGTGGTTTTCTGGGCTTTTAGAATTCCGTAGCGCGGTCGGTAGAACACTTGCCTCACATTCAGGAGGTCGTGGGTTCAAACTCCGGGCATGTACCAATTCTTTTGTTATCTAGTTTAGCTACATTTGTGAATTTTGTATTAGCAATACCACTCGCTAACTGTAAAGGTAAACATCGTGAGGAAACCTGAGTGTCAGAGTTATTCACATACCTCAGCGCTTAAAGTGGCTAACCTGTGATGGACACGCGTGGTGATTAAGCCCGTGCTCTCTCTCTGAGAGAAGGCCTGTGCCCTACTGTAGGACGTGTATAGGCTGCATTATTATTATTATTATTATCCGAAGAGTGTAAGCGGGAGGCAATTAATATGTTTACAATATCTGTCTGTCCGTCCGTCCGTCCGGTTGTCTGTCCGTCTGACCTTCTCGAATCATACATCATAATATATAGCCAGTTGAAGTTTTCACAGAATAATGGGGAATTCTCATTTTGACAAACGCAAAGTCACAACCGTGGAGGGCATTGTTACTCCAATAACCATCTAATATTAAGCACCTTAGGTGTGTGCACGCTTAGTGAATAGTAACTATTAACTCTAAGATAGTAAATATTTATCTCAAGGGGAATCATAAAATTGTGAAGACGAAAAGATTATCCATGGTTGTGACATTTCAAATCAAATCTATCAAATCAAATTACTTCTATTCAAAATAACACAGGAACAGTGACTTAATGAACATTACAAGTTAAACTAGTTTTCGTTTTTCAATTTGGGAATTACCCTAATAACAAATAAGAGTTGGTCCCTCTGTATACAAGGTAATTACCTTGGGACTACTTTATGCTATTTTATGAAACAAACGGATATTAGTAAAGGATGATCCCCATTAGGCGATTTAGGCCTTATTTACTGCTGTCTATTGAAGAGTTCCGTTCTACATCTCTGAAAGTCTTCATCAGATCTTCACCAAATTAAAATGGGACCAATGGGACGTTATATCTGTTCGAACAAAAAAGAATTGTCGAAATCGGTTAAGATTTGACGGAGTTACGCGAGAACATAGCAAAAAAAAATATATACGCGTCGAATTGATAAGCTCCTCCTTTTTTGAAACTAATTAAAAATATAACATTTGCTCTACAGTTTTGCGACCTCTGACGACCTCTGTGGCGCAGCGGTAGCGCATTTGCCTACCATGCGAGAGGTCCAGGGTTCAATTCCGGCTGGGACAAAAAAAAAACCCAGGTCTTGGATGTTTACATGTTTTGATGTGAAGAAGAAGAAAGACATTAATTATACACACACACATAAGTAACATCCCAGTGTGGGGCCAGAAGCAATGATGTGCCTGTATGTAAATGTTTATGTTTTAATAGTATAAACAAATAAGTCAACTTTAAAATTGCCACCTTTAAGTTGAAAATTCTTCTATTAACTTTAAAACGATAGATATGTTTGGAACCGAACCCGGATTGTACCAACAAAACTGCTTGTCCTTCGCATGATAAATATTCAACAAAATTCAACATGGCGTCCGGGACGAATTTATAATACCGGACCAAAGGCGAACACAATACTCGGGTACTTTGTGGGGTTTGCTTCTTAAGCACGGTACAGACATCACGCGTGAGGCATTAGATAGATAAAATACCTCAGCTCTGCAGCTTCTTATACATTTTGTTTATTTATTTATTATTCCACTAATACTATATCAGAAAAATTACATCATCATCAGCCATTTTTATGCCCACTGCACGACATGGTTTTCCCTAACCATAAAGGGTTTTGCCATAATCGCCACGCTTGGCAGGCAGGTTGGCGATCGCAGCGTGCGGTTGGAATATCAGGAAGACGCTGCTGCCCGTCTCCTGGGGTTTGCCACTTGCCACGATCCTGACAGACCTCTTTGGCTTCATCAACATTCACTGTTTACTAGTTAAAGCTTAATATATACTAGTTAGTACCAGTTAAAGCTTAATATTTACATATCTAGGAAGGGACCTAGATATAGAAAATAATCTAGTTATACTTTTGGAGGGTCTTATCGCGATTCATGAAAAACCGGCCAAGTGCGAGTCGGACTCGCGCAAGAAGGGTTCCGTACCATTGACGGACTGGATTTTATTAATTGTTTTAATGGATTTAGCATAAATAATCGCATTCGACTAACGGTAATGGCTGATTTGATCTTTTTTTGTTTCGTTGCTAATATGGTTGCTTTTCTTTAATTATGAAGATACGTTGATTGGCTTCAGACAAACATCGGTTATTAATTATGTATTTCTGTTTATAAAACTTCATTATAATGTAAAATTTTATCATAGCAACAACCTAGAGTAACACGTATATGAAAGCAGCAAAGTAGTTGCAATACGTTTATCACATTTTATGAATCAACCATGTCAAAGGAATAACGCGGTTCTGCGAGAATTTTCACACTCGCCTGAAGAATTTACTCAGGTACATAGTGCAACAAAGTATACAAAGTAAGTAAAATTATATTTCTTAGCTACACTTGAGTTGGTTTGTCTCTCATTACTGATTTTCATAGTTCTGTGTACAATATATCTGTCAAATAAATTGAGATAGTTTGCGTTTCTCTTATAAAACACAACGCTGAAATCTATACAACATTAGGCACACAGAACGAGAAAAAACGGCAAAAGATAACGTTTGTTATATGGGAGCCCCCATAAATATTTATTTTATTTTAAATTAATTATTTATTTTTGAAGCGAACATAGAAGAAATTAATCTGTGCGTCTGTATGTCTGTCTATCACCACGCTATATCTCATGAACCGTGGTAGCTAGGCAGTTGAAATTTTCACAGATGATGTACCTAATTATGTTGCCGCTATAACAACAAATACTAAAAACGGAATAAAATAAATATTTAAGGGGGACTCCAATGCAACAAATGTAATTTTTTGCCGTTTTTTGCTCGATATTTTTAACTTCCGTTCAAAAATAAAATAAATATTTAAGGAGGGGCTTCCATAAAAAAAACGGTATTTTTTGCCGTTTTTCTCGATCTTTGTGTCTCATGTTGAATTAATAGTGGTACGGAACCCTTTGGCCGGTTTTTTTTTCAGTATACAACAGAATTAGTATTCTTAAGGTATTAAGTAGATAGATAGATAGAATATTCTTTATTGTATGTACACCAGGAATTACATATGAGAATTTAACAATAATATAGTACAGTAAAATTGGCGGCCTTATTACTAAAAGTAATTTCTTCCAGACAACCATAGTAACGTAAGTACTATGTACAACGTAAGTGTCATGAGCAATGAGTATACACCGACTCCAACGCTTCAAAGATATATTGTAGTATTAGTTTAAGGACTAAGGTAAAAATGTCTAAATTTGTGAAAAAACACCTCTCCTAATTAATGAACGACCCCTCTTGTATGTCACTGGCTTAAGTCCGTCGGTTTGTTAACGATACCCTGCAAATTTCAAGATACTCGCGCGGTATATTTGTTATTAAATTAATGAAATAAGGATTTCGGCCGGGTTACGGTTACAGACCAACTTCGGTGTTCGTTACTTCGTTGGAAAGACAATTAACAATCATACAGGGTGTCTGAGGGTAAGATGATTTTATGTTGGAGCCACTCTACGAAATACTGAGTGCAATGTATTTGAATTTCGAGATTCGTCTGACGAGCTTCATACGCATTATAACTACTATAATCTACTCTAGTATATAAAAATCTCGTGGCACAGTGTTTGTTATAGAACTCCTCCGAAACGGCTGCACTGATTTCTATATTTTTTTTTATGAGAATAGGTCGTAGGTAATTAATATGACGAAACAACGTTTACCGAGTCAGCTAGTTCATCATCATTAGCCACCAGCCGCCCACTGCAGGACATAGGCCTCCGTCGTGGTTTTCATAACCGTGAGGGCTTTTGCCATAACCATGAGGGGTTTTGCCATAACCATGAGGGGTTTTGCCTCATGAGGGGTTTTGCCAAAACTATTTTCATTTCCATTTAAATATTTTTTCAATATTATAAACATCATACTTAGGAAACATTTAAAAAAAAAAAAAAAACAAAACAATAAAATTAATTATATTTTTGGACATCACGAAACTTACGACCTTTTGCATTTTTATTATATCGGCAACAGAAATATATCATCTGTGAAAATTTCAACTGTCTAACTATCACGGTTCATGAGATACAGCCTGGCGACAGACGGACGGACGGACAAACGGACGGACGGACCGGATAAAAAAATATTGCCACCCATTCAAAACTTTACCCGGAGCAAGTGCCCCAAAAAATTGTACATCTAATATTCTAATGGGTTACATCAAGCATCAGTCGATCAGCACAACTTCCGACCCCATCTTCGGCTTAAACCTGGTGCTGCGTAGAGTTAGAGACTATTTACCACTGGCTTCCAAACTTCGTCACGTACTACTATAGTTTTTTTGCAGGAACGCGCCCTCTAAAATGCTCAATTAAAGGCTTTTTAAGAATAATAAAAATCACTATAAGAGTAATGCCCCGATCGACACGTGTGCTATGCGTGTGATTCGCTATTTATACAATCACATTTTTTATATTATTCTATTGATGTAATACTTTGAGCTCAGCAGTCTGCAGATGTCGGGTTTTACGCTCGTATCCAAGCTTCGTTACGTACCACTACAAGAGTACGCAAGGTTTTGGTTACGTTTTTTTCTATTTATGTTTTGGTTTCTAATTGAGTTATTGTTGTCAAATAAATAAAACTTGAAATGATACTTCGACTTCGTACTTTGTCATAAAATAGAATAATAGTATTGGCATAAAATAAAATGAAAACTGTCTTGGTAAAAATACGGCTGAGATCTTAGTTTTTTTTACCTGCTGTGATATGACAGTTCTTTAGATGTGCGATATGGCAAAGAGGTATGGACAATGGAATTCATAAAATATTAAGGAAAACCAATTTAGGCCTTTCTTAAAAGCTAATGTCCGTCCCTTGCCAAAATCTTAGATATTCCCAGAATCTTAGATTTTCGCAAGGGCCGGACCTAGACTTTTAAAAACGAGGTGATTTAATTTTCAGCACTTTTTGCGTAAAAAAATGTACTTAGCAATTAAGACCAACTAAGCAATACAACCGATAAGCGCGCAATCCTGTTTACGATCACGACTAGGAAACAAAATGGCGCAGGAGACGCGGGTAGTTCAAACAACAAACTTCAAGTCTGAACAGGTTAACTGCGAGTTTGAGAGTCAAGATGCAGCAGTGGAATTGGCGAATTGTCGAGGTATTTGACGACACACGGACAGACGAGATGATTGTGATCATAGTTTTACATTTTACCGATTTAATTAATCACGAAGCGACGGTAGCATTCGGGAGCTCGTGGGTTCGAATCCCGGCATGTACCAATGACTTTGTTTTCTAAGTTACGTAATTTGTGAAGTTATAGTAGCAATACCATTCGCTAACGGTGAAGGAAAACATCTTGAAGAAACCTGAGTGTCTGAGGTGTTCACATCACATACCTCAGCGCTTGAAATTGCCCGCGCACGTGTGGTACTTAAGCTCATACATGTACATATAAGTACTGAATTAATTTCAGGTGGTTTGAAAGACATAGCAAAATGAACGTGCCTGACAATAGCTATCGAATATGCTGGATGGCTTTTTTTTAAAAACGCACTTTTCAAAAATATCTCGACACAAACTAGAATCTATAAGAACCGTAGCCATCCAGAGCGGTGCGTGCGTGCCGCGGATCCGCGGGTCAATGTTCTGTTAGACGGAGAGGCAATACTAATTGTCGGCGTATTTTTTTAAACATCAATTTGCAACAAGATTTCTCAACTATTATGACACTGGAAATGTCATTTCGTTCGCTCCAGTGTTGCAGCTCCGAAATTGACGAAAAGTGCGATCCCTTTATATCTCATCCCCATCATATTTCATAAAAATATTTTAAACATTTAATAAAAGCGTGCTTGCGTGACAAACTTTCACATTGAATTGTCGAAATAATATTTTTTTATAAAATAAAATAAAATAAAATTCCTTATTTTTAATTTGTTTTAGAGGCATCCACAGGAAAAAAGTACTGTCCAGTAGCCCAAAAGTTTATTCAAAAAACCAATCCAACAAATTATCCACTCAACTATTCCGCGGATTTACCCACTAAGTTATTCGTGAGCAGAAATCAAGCGGAGTGAGTCAGCCAAACCGCTCAGCGGATATACAAGCCAAGCTTTGCAACTTATAATTGTGTAATTGATTTAGAAACTTCCCTCCTTTCCGGCGCAGTTTAGTTTGGAGTGTCGCCCTAACTGGCAAAACTTTTGCATACACGTACATAATTTGTATTGCCTACGCTACGATAGGTTTCCTAGTGTAGGCATTTATCGAGTTATATTTTTTATCTTGGTGTAGATTTAAAAAAATAAAGTCTATTTTTTTATGTAGCCTCCATAACATGGGTGTCCCACTGCAGGGCAAGGCCTCCTCCCTTTTAGACCAAGTTTCGGTCCTTTGCCGCCTCTGACTACTCCAGCAAGAAATTGTCGAGATCATCCCGCTAGCGTCTTCTCGGCCGATGAAAGTATATTTATTAAAGAGTGCACAAATTCTTAGTTCCGTGTATGCTTATGCATTATGTATGCATTATGTACACCTCTTGTACAATTTGTTTTATGCAAAGAATTAGAAAAAATAAATAAAAGTGAAAAAATTCTTATACATATGGCTTTCTAAGCCTGTCTTTCACGTAAAGACTGGAGCCGAGCATACCCGAAGCTGGATCGCCGATCGACTGGAGCCGAGTACTTAAGGGTTTTTGTTATACACTGAATATCGATCCAAGACTAACTATGGCATTTCTTCTTTCTTGCCCGTGGTAATACGGAATGCCTGG
Source organism: Yponomeuta cagnagella (assembly GCA_947310995.1). Classification (NCBI taxonomy): domain Eukaryota; kingdom Metazoa; phylum Arthropoda; class Insecta; order Lepidoptera; family Yponomeutidae; genus Yponomeuta; species Yponomeuta cagnagella. The sequence goes on along the minus strand of OX371292.1, from coordinate 3,418,536 downwards.
AAACACGTGGTACTTCTTGGACGGGGCACGGCAAAAAGGGGGTAGTTTTAAAGAAACACCAATCGCCAATTAGGACGCCGTCACAAGCGAGACCGCAGTGTTAGCGGGGTTAGTTCCAGGCTTAAGTTTTTAACTGACTTTAAAATACTAAGGGGTTTTTGCTATGACTGTACTCTGCAGGGAGTTGGCGTTCCTGGCTTAGTTTTAGCGGGGTTTAGCTAATTACTCGTGATAAGATGGGGTTGGGAAATCGGATTGAGGAAGATGGGAAAGTTAAAAAGTGTCAGACCAAAGCGAATCACGTGCATATGAATACACTTTCTTTACGTCAGACAGGCTCGGACTTACATCAAGGACATGCCTGGACGCAAATTTAGCCAACTTGCATTACAATTGAGTGCATTTATTTATTAATTTAGCCAAAATATGCATTCAGTTTCCGATGCGCTCTGAAGTTTCAATAAACTAAACTAAACTTCAACTTCTTTGTTCCGATAACACAGACACGCTTTATAAAATAATAAGAGACAAAAAATTACTAATTTATAATAACTTAAAATAATAGAAACATTAGCTATCACATTTTATCAATAAATTATTAAACTAGCTTTGATTTAGTTATATTAAAAACAAATTAAATAAACAATAAAAACCAACTTCATAACATTACAGCATTAAAAAGTTAGAAATGATTAAAAAGAATACCTTTAAATTAGAAGTATGTATCCACGTAGGTATTGTAGAAGTATAATTTGTAGTCGGTGCCCGGTTTCATGACCAGCACATATATATATTTTGGGCACCGAAATATATATACTACAAATTATACTTCTACAATACCTACATGTATAAATACTTCTAATTACAGATTTAAATAATTTGAACTTTTTAGTGCTGTAGTGTTTCGAAGTCGGTTTTTATTTTAAATTTTTTGGTTATGTAAATAAAAGAAATAAATGACTGAGCGACAGGACCATGGGGCAGCTTTCGCCAGCAACTCAAATCTCCATTCTTTCAATCTCCGGTGCCATTATGCCAGATGTGGCCGCTTGTAGGGTCTCTCCCGTAGCGAGAGAGTTCCACGATTTAGACTTGCAAAAGTTAACACATCCTTTATGGGGCACTGTGTAAGGTTCTACAACAAAATTCCTCAAGATATATTAGAGTTACCTCCAACGGGATTTAAAAAATGTGTTAAGCACGTTCTGTGCAAAAAGGCTTACTATAACATCAAGGATTATTTAGAAGACAAAGATGTTTGGCATTAAAGAGTAGATTAATATTAATTACAGGACAATTGTGACTAGTGTTCAACACATTCGTGACTAATATTTTAAGTTGAAAACTCTGTTAATAAAGCTAAATATTTCAGGGCAAGATAAAAAGTACCCGAAACCGGCGTGCGTGCATGCAACGACTAATGAATGTTGAGGAAGCGAAAGTGACCTGTCAGGATCGTAGCAAGTGGCCTACCCCTCAGGGATACAGGCGTGAGTTTATGTTGTGTTATGTTATATTTCAGGAACCAGAGAACTTCTGTGCAGCACATTTTATTTGTAGCACTCATTTTACGTACTGCTTGCTATTAAACCTTTACATTTTCATTGAATAGTCGCCCATAACGTAATTGAGTGGAGATCTCGCTTGAGATCACCCTGTCATCGAAATATTACAATCGAGACACATGCGCGTGACGTGTATCTATGTGCCAAAATTAATAATTACACATTTAACGGGCCTCGCGATTATTTATTAGTCAAACTTAATCCCACCAAAAACATTTGCATGTAAAATGTTGCCCAGACGAGACCATTACACCTCGCACTGTCAAACAGTTATCAGATCTAATGTAGAACCAAGCTTCTAACTCTACAAGCCCTAACTTCACAAACTATACTATTACAAGAACTATTGTACGCCTATACAAGAACTATTGTACGCCTATCTTCATCTTCATCATCAGCCATTTGACCCCTACTGCAGGGCATAGGGGTGGTTTTCGAAGCTTCCCGCTCTTGTGCCGCCCGCATCCAGCGACTCCCCGCCACCGTAACCAGGTCGTCGGACCATCTGGTGGGGGGGCTTCTCACGCTGCGTCGTCCGGTCCGCGGTCGCCAGGTCGGAACTTTTTCACCCCAACGGCCATCGGTTCTCCGAGCTATGTGACCCGCCCACTGCCACTTCAACTGAGCAATTCTTCAAGCTATATCAGTAACTCGGGTTCTTCTGCGGATCTACTCATTTATGATTCGATCACGCAGTGAAACTCCTAACACCGCTCTCTCCATTGCTCGTTAGGCGATCTTGAGCCTCCTTATGAGGCCCCCTATAACAGAAAAGTAATGAACAGTAATATTCCCCTTACGCCCATGGGACAGTAGTGAAACAGCCAAGCCACATATTTTGACTAAGGCGGTACACTGACGGGTAGAGTCTCTGAACATTCTGAATACTGTTCTGTGGACATTGTGGTCAGGGAAGGTGGTCTACTCCCAAGTCCTCAATTAGTATGTATGAGCATGGCGAGTCATTAAAAATATTTAAGTGCCAAGTTTCATCCAGCATGAAGCATAACACGTGATCGAAACAAAATCCCCAAACAATTCGTTGCCTCTTTTCATTCTGGGTTATTGTCTAAGGGCAAAAAATATGTGAACGAAACTGCCTCTTTAAAAAAGAAACCAAGTTTATAGAAACAAGAGAGGGATAAGACAAAAGGCAATGCCCTATTATTAAAGTAGGGTAAAAGCACCAAACGTCGCCCGTGCCCGACAGAACACTAAATTAATTTCGCAATTTCAACAGTTTATAATTCACAGGAGACAGATAAGACGCTCGCCTTCAGAGCTGTGAAATGAGGTCCTGGGCTAGGGTTGTTCCTCGTTGGAAATAGCTCAGTTGAGTTGAAATGGCTTATTTTTAGATAGGTTATCAAGATGCGCAATTCTTGAGACTCCCGAAAAATTGTCCATTTTTCTAAAACTCGGGTGGGTCTCTCGAGAGCCGAGTTTTGGTAAAGTGGACAATTATCAGGACATAAGTCGTAGACCAAAAATCTTGTAAATAACAAACACTAAACGACATTTTTCGAACTATAAATTTCGTCAGCACTACACAACACTGTAAATTTTTACAACATATCAATTAATATGTATAATTGGGTAACCAACACATTAGCGCCGTTTGGGGTTTAGACTCTGGACTCCGAAATCCGACTTTCGTATTTATAATAATAGAAAAATATTAGTAGAAATAAGTAAGTAAACCTAATTATAATGTGTATCAGTTACTAAACATGATGTTTTATTTGATGATTCTAAACGGAAAGGTCACAATGACTTCTCTTTGTTCCCGCCGAGAGCGCTGTTGTTTTTTCACATTGATTCCCCTAATTTGTAATCATGCGCTAATGGGGCACTTGCGTCTAATTTAGATTGGAGTGACATTTGTTTTATACCATAAAAATCGAACCCTGTTTTGGAAGCTAATCGCCTTAACGGCTAGAACAACGAGGCAGTCGTTGACCTGATCTTAACTAGCGCCACCAGTGGATAAAATTTGTTCTTTATTATTACTATTAAAAAAAAAAACTATTACTGCAGTAGCAAGAACTGGTGGGGTAAGTAGGAGCGACCCGTGGAATAACTATTTAGAGTAAACGAGCAACTGTTATTACGGGACTAAAGGGTTATTTTTCTCGCTTTGTCGGGCCGTGTTGTACCCGTTAACGCTTTTCGGGGTACGGGTAAGAAGAATTATCTTGATTAGGACAATAATTGGGGTTTGCCTAAGCATTTTGTTTCTTTGGCAATTTTACTCGAAATTCAGAAAGGAATGTTGCGTTGGTTTGTACATGTGGAGAGGATGAAGGAAGAAAGATTGACGACACAAGTACATCGAGCGAATGTGGGTGGAAGGGCCGGTAAGGGACGTCCCAGGGGGACATACTTCGACCAAATAGAGGATGTATTAGCAAAGGGCAAGATAAAAAGTACCCGAAACCGGCGTGCGTGCATGCAACGACTAATGAATGTTGAGGAAGCGAAAGTGATCTGTCAGGATCGTGTTATTATATCACGGCAGCATATGAATACATACATAAACTGACGTCGGTTAGCCGAAGGGGTAGGCTGAGTTTGCCACTTGCCACGATCCTGACAAACCTCTATCGCTTTATCAACACTTGTTAATGATTATTATTCCGGGTAATAATTTACTCTGTTATTATGAATAGGAAAGTCGAATTTTCCGGTGATTGTCACTCAATAACACACATTCTGACATGCCGTTAGGCTAAATCTTGGTTTCGATAGATAGAATTCTTTATTGTACACTAGCAGAGCCCGCGACTTCGTTCGCGTGGTAAACGAATTAGTCTATAGCCTATGTCCACCCTGAAGGTCCATTCTGAATACTGGTGAAAGAATTTTTGAAATCAAGTAAGTATTTTCAGAGATTACCCCCTACATCATCATCAACCCATTATGTCCCCACCGAGGGGCACGGGTCTCTTCCCTGAGGAAGGTATAGGCCATACTCCACCACTGGGGCCAAGTCCGGATTGGTGAAGACTTGTATACTAGTAAAGATAAAGATAAAGATAAAGATTTATTTATTTGCTAAAACATGTGTCAGTCAAGATACATAAGCATGCATTTTGGATAATAAATAAGAAAAATTCGGATCAACATGTTCTACTGTTATCAGCGTACAAATTTGAGTGGCGGTAAGTCAGGACACGGTTTCAACCATTCTAATGTTAAAAAAAAAAAAACTAACATTAACTTAACTTGCATTATAAAAATTCAATTATTAACATTTCAATTACATCAAGAATATTTAAATAATTACAGTGGTCAATATAATTAGAATTTGTCATTGAGAATGTCATTTATAAATTTCATCAATAATATTTTAATAGTAACAGCGGTCACTACTTTAACTGGAATTTATCATTGAGAAAGTCATTTACACTATAATAACATTTATCAACTAATAATGATTTGAGCTTATTTTTAAATAGGGAAGTATTTAATTGTTTATAGCATGTTGGTATTTTATTGAATATGATAGGCGCCATACATAGGATGCTTTTGCTCAATAGCGCCGTTTTACAGGAAAAAAGGCGCAGTCTTTCTGTGTCGCGTCTATCACGAGTCACTGTTTCAGATAAACGTGGGAATAAATGAGGGTTGGTCTTCACAAAAGTAGCTACTTCTATTATGTATATAATCTATTATAGCTACATAAGATATAATAGATTTATAAATTGCTCAGCTCTGTAGTTGAACATTAAAGCTCCACAGATATAGGTCGGCGGGCAAATGATTACATTTGTGTGTGTGATTTTTTTAAAGGTATTTCTCAATAATTGTATCACACTGATGTAGTTTTGGTTCATTTTGATGTCCGATTCTCCCAGCAAAATTATACAGAAGTCTTCTTTCGTGAGTTTACATACTTTTGTCTCTATTCCCATCAGAAGTTCATTAATTTGTGCTGCAGGTTTCGAAAAATGACAGAAAGTAAACTTTTTCGCAAATGTGTCTTCAAGATTTTGTAGTACATTGTTATTTCTGCCGCTAATTACACATAGATGGGGTTTTCTTTGTTGGTCTGTTTTTGGTTGTTTTTCCATATGCTGCGTTTTCTGAGTATGCATTAGAGAATTTAAGTTAGTATTAGATATTGTCCTAGTTATCTGAGCTTTGGATGCTGTATTTTTTTTATTTTTTTTATGTAGTTGTTTTTTCCCCGATACTTCGCTATTTGTTGCTGTTAATTTAGTTTCATCTATCTCTAGATGGAGCTTTTTATGTGAACATAATTGAGCATTTGAATGGCTCTTAGTTCTTAAAGGGGTCTTTTGCGATTTTGGTGATGATGTAACCGTTTTTAGTAGTTGATTTTGTCTAATTAAATCATCATTTTTTGTTTGCAACTTAGTATTTTCTATGTTTAAGGCAGCTATTTCCTCGTGTGCACTTTGCAACTCAAGAGTTAAGTTTTCAATCTTCTCTCTCATTTGCTTCAACTGTTCGCTGGCATCGTCGTCGTCCGATATGTTTGGCAAGCTATTTGTTGTGTCTTCCAACGTCCGTTCCCTGATGTGACTGTTGTTAACGTCAGACTCTGAATTGTTACGTGGGCGTCGAAATGTGATGTTTTCGAGAAAGTTCTGCATTTTTTCTTGCGCCTGTGGCTTGGAGGAGTTTATTATTTGAATATCAAGAAACAAAAATTATTTATTTAACTACGTCTCGAACCCGGGGTACTTCGCTTAGCAACGACGTATTGAGTCAGCCCGCTAGCCGATCGAGCCACTGCGGATGTTATTGGGTGTCGCCAATTTGAGCATCTAGTGTTGCCTGAGAAAAGTCGTTACTCAAGGTCGATCACTTATGATGTGTCATCGAACTCGTATTGCAGTCACAACAAACAGCAGTTTAACCGTCACTTCAAGACCATAATTTGGATAAACCACCACTTTTTCACTTCACATTTGTATGATCAATGACTAATTTTAATTCACTTCAGTTTAAGTTTTAGATTATCAACTTTGTTTGTAAAAAAAGCACGATTTTTACGTTGTTTTGATTAAAATTTTGACTAGCTATGCGTAAGCGTGTCTATTACTCGCGCCAGACGGAACGTCACTGAGTGGCTCGTCTACTGCCCATAGTGGCTCGTCTACTGCCAGAAGTTGTCAAGCCGCCCTAAGGCCTCTGACTTGGCTTAACGACTGCTATCCATCGACGGCAGCCGGCACCAACAGCTTAACGTGCCTTGCGAAGCACGGAACCGCTCGGAAAAATGCCACTAGCGTTAGGCATAGACGGCGACCCATCCATGCACTGAACGCGCCCTGTGTTGCTTAACCTTCGTGATCGTTTTTAAGATCACTCAGGCAGCCGGGGCTACGAGCGATTCGACCCCCTACATACAAACTTACAAACATATAAACCAACAAACTTTTCCTCTTTGTAATATTAGTGTTGACTGGGAATTAATTACATTTGAAACTTAAAATAGTACAAAGGACACCGACGATAAAGAGGCAATAAAAAAACTTAATGGATGTTATTATTAATTAAATAAATCACTATAATTAAACGCGTAACAAATTATACGTATGTGTATGTACCACCACGATAGTTTTTAAAACTATCTAAATTAGTATCACAAATATCGTCACAACTCGTCCATACTTAATTACAACAGTAAAGTAATAGATACGACTCAAGCTTTAACAAATTGACTGATCAACTCATTAATAAAATAAATCGATTGAACAAACACAAAACAACAGGAAGACGCGGATAAAACGAATAATCCCTATCAATAACATTATAATACCCAATCTGCATGAAATCTCCAATGCGAGAGATGTATTTGTATATCTAACATAATTAATACGGCACCTGATCCCAAGCAGATAAAAGCGAAACGTACAGAAGCACAGATCAAGGGTACTGGGCATTGTTATACAGAGCGGTTCTTACATTACTTTATTCGAGAAAATAGGCAATTTTAAGGGCGTAGGCCGAATATTTGGAATTAAGCTGCTTTCGTAAATTTTTAAAGCAAAAATAAAAACAGTCGGCGTTTAACGAAGCGGAAGTACGTCACTGCAAAGGAAATACGTCATCGACTAAGATCCTAAAAATAAAAAATCTACAAACTCTATGGCAGGCTGTCAATTTCCAGTGATACCATTACTTAGAACTTTGTAAATTATTATTTATTGCAAGCGTGTTTCCAACCGAAATCCAACTGTTGTAAATCCAGTCTCTGACATAAGAGGTCATCCATAAAGTACGTCACACAAATCTCGTGATTTTTTGACCCATCCGCCGTCCTTGTCACAGTTGGTCATAATTTTGTCAGCATTTTGCACATATTCAAAATTGAATATTTCAATATAAAAGTCACATATTTTGCAATATTGACAATTTCGTGCGAGCTCTCCTTCGTGTGTTAATGTAATAAATATAATAAGAATATTAGAGAGTAATTTTATAAAAACATAAGTCTTTTCACCTCCGATTTTTTTTTTGTTTTGTATTTATGTGCTCGAGTCCGCTGACCTAGAATTATGCTCCTGCGCTGGCAGATATTTTTAATGACCTGTTATGTTGTTCTTTCTGTTTTTTTGTGGTTTTCTATGATTCTGACTACATTTTGTCAAAAGTGTACTCATTTAATAGTTAATTAAGATCGTCATACAAGGTACCATATAACACGGTCAAGCAAAGCCTCTCGCTTAAATGAAATATTGTGTGTGCGTGCGTGCGTGCGTGCGTGCGTGCGTGCGTGCGTGCGTGCGTGCGTGCGTGTGTGCGTGTGTGTCAGAGAGAGAGAATAGGATGGCTGCTTCAGTATTTCTTGTTATAACAATTTGTACCTCGGCGGTTTTTATTCTATGTCCACGTATAATTTGATTGAACAAATTCCACTTTCATCCAGACATTGATTGATCGGCTTTCGCTCCCAGCTCGGAAAGGTTAAATCGTCAAACACTTTATATTTTTGTTCCTTTTAATTCGATAAACACGGCCGATAAAAATGTTGATGGACGATATTAGGAACTTTTACCCCACGTCTCTCAGGAAACGTGTCAATTTTGAAGTGATTCTCGTTGATGAAATTGATATGGCCGTGATAGCGACTATCACCGAAAGTTATGATCGTATTTTAAATGTGATTATTACTCCTTTATATATTTCAGATGCAAATTGAAATGGGTTCCCGTAATGTGCTCAGTACCTGTTTGTGTCTTACAACTACTTTTGTTAAGTGAGTTTTTTTTAGTTCTCCTGAAGACGGTGTGCTTAAATGCAACGACTAATGAATGTTGATGAAGCGAAAGAGATCTGTCAGGATCGCGGCAAGTGGCAGACCCTGGTCTCTGCCTAACCCTCCGGGATACAGGCGTCAGTTTATGTTTTAGCATACTTCGATGAGAAAAATATCCATTCTTTGACACATCTTTTTTTTAACCATTATCTGAAATAAGAAAAACCTAGACACAATTTTTTTTTCTTGAAAATTAAACAAAATCATTTGAAGATTGATAAGAATTTAAAAAATTGTTGTATATGACAAATTCTTGATTGACGTGTTTCTTAAGTTTTCCTTGTTAGACTTGTCGGTAATCCGCATCGGTACAGTCGAACACATTAACCTGTGCACACTTGCACTCTAATCAGTTTAGTTACGGGCAACTTTACAACAAAAATTTAAGGATTGACCTGCTGGCGACTGTACCTACAACACTTTTCCCAGTTATTTTTAGAAAATCGCGAAGCAAACGGATCCAGCGGTTTGCAATTTGCTTTGAGTGCCTGATAAAGATGGATAGCACACCTCCGAAGTTAGCAGGTAATGCAATTTCAGAGATGTTTTTTAATAAAATAAAACCGGAACAGGTAGGCGTTTTTGACTTGGCATTAACTTAGTAGTATTTTTTAGGGTTCCGTACCCTATTACTAAGACTCCGCTGTTTGGCCGTCCGTCCGTCTGTCACCAGGCTGTATATCATGAACCGTGATAGTTAGACAGTTGAAATTTTTACAGATGATGTACCTATTTCTGTTGCCGCTATAACAAGAAATACTAAAAACAGAATAAAATAAATATTTAAGGGGGGCTAACGTTGTCTAAAGACAGCGCCGATTTCATGTCGTTAAATGTCAATGTTAAACGCTTTTTGTTGGTTTCTATAGATGGCGCTATTCTCAAATTCGATCTTTGCCTAATGTTGTATAAATAATGGTACGGAACCCTTCTTGTGCGAGTCTCACTCGCACTTGGCCGGGTTTTTCGAAATTTTATAGCCTCCTTAACCTCTGAACTACCCTCGCGGAATGGAACGTCACCGGACATTTCTGAAACACGCTTTATCTATAGGTTCGATACAAAGAAAGTAACGGATTCTCAGATTCGTCGATGAAAAAAAACTTTAGGATTGGTTTTGATTTCGATTTTACTTTCCATTTTTGTATGCAAAACTCTATGAAGTTTTTTTTCGTTTATTTAAAAAGCAAGCTTGTTGAGTTTTTTTCTACTGAACATGCAACTTGGCAAGGATCCGCCTGGGTTCGAACCGCAAACTTTGCCCCTAAAGCAACTGGTTTACCCACGGCGACCACTTCAGCAATAGCCGGAGTAATAAGGGGGCAGCGGAACCATTACATAGACAGCATTTTTGGAAAGCGGCAGTGGAAAGAAAAATACAGTCTTAGGCCGGGCTCACACATCCGGAATGACTTTCTGACTTTAGAACGGGAATTAAACCGAAATGTGACGACATCTGCTCATATGCCAATGCAACCACAATCACGAGCTCTGGACCACGTCATTTGAATGGAATTAATTTTGTATGAAGAATTTTAGTATACCAACTGCTTTTATGTCCACGTTTGGGAGGTGCAGGTCAGCCTTGGAATAGGATTAAATAAGAGTTACGCTATATTTTGCCAACAAACTGTCGCGCAGTGTCGATTAGCTATCCCTAAAGCTCTGGGCCATTTGTCTTGCACGACTGTCGCTCAACGGCAAGATAAAAAGTACCCGAAACCGGCGTGCGTGCATGCAACGACTAATGAATGTTGAGGAAGCGAAAGTGAACTGTCAGGATCGTGGCAAGTGGCAGTCCCCGGTATCTGCCTACCTCTCTGGGATACAGGCGTGAGTTTATGTATGTATGACTGTCACTCTGCGATACGGTCGATAGGCCAGTGTCATTGGGTTGGGGATTGGGAAACAATTTGTAATTTAGCATAAGTGTTCAATTGTAAACCGTATTTTTTATCCAATTAATTATTTGTATTTTATTTTTAAGTAGCTGGTGTCGGCGGATTAGTACTATTAGTTATATTTTGAACAATTTCCACAATATCTTTATAAATAATAGCCCATGTGTTATTCTGATGTATAAGCTATATCACTGTAAGGTTTCATTAAGGTGTGTGTTTGCATGAAAGAGTAACAAACATCCATAAATCCATACAAACGTTCGCGTTTATAATATTAGTAGGATATTTAAAGAAAATTTTGTGCCAAAGGTTTTTTTAATAAATAAAAAACCACCGTAAGTGAAACATTTGGTTCTTCGAATCGATCTTTCCCGAGCCGTAGCTCTTTGTGCGTGGCGTTCGAGCTAGAACGGATTAAGTGGGAAACATCATAATATCTTCTTTTACAGATCGTATTTGGAAAACGTGTCAGTAAAATCTCTCAATCATGTTCACAGTGATTCTGAGGACCCATGACAAAGACGTTAAAAATCTTTTTTTAAATAGTTCTTAAGTTGTCAATAATTATTCCATTAGAATTTATTAGATCGTAAAATAATATTGATTTTTTGGGGCTTCAAATTCGGTCCGTGTGGCGCCGGATTAAGAACCGCGTCACTCCATTTCCTTCCATGGATGTCGTAGAAGGCGAATAAGGAAATCGATAACCAGGAGACCGGCAGCAGCGTCTTCCTGAGATTCCAACCGCATACTGCGATCGCCAACCCGCCTGCCTAGCGTGGCGATAATGGCAAAACCCTTCATGTTTATGAAAACCACGAAGGAGGCCTATGTCCTGCAGTGAGCGTCAAATGGCTGATGATGATGATCATGGGGCTTAAAACTGTACTTATATTTAAATTTTCATGGTCAGATAAAAAGGCTGTCAGCTATGACGTTCTATGACTACCTCCACCATAGCACCACATAGTCTGCAAACAAATACAATAAGGCTGAGGAGTAACCACGGCGATCCGAATTTGACTTAGTGACTTCACGACCATGGTAAATATAGATTTCGACGTTTCAATGAAAAATAAAAAACAAGATTTTTAATTTGCATTTATGCAGCCTTCTTCTACTTTTACATATTCCAATTGACACATTTAGGTCCGTTAGGGAAAGTTCTATGAGAAATAAACATATTTTGATAAATTTTGATGGGAGTTAACGAGCGTATCAGACGTCATATTAAAATGAGAATAAACCTAATTTGACAACATTACAAAAATTACGCAATGGATGCCGAACCAACTCGCGAGTTTTCTGAGCACTGGCGTCAACCGCCCAAAAACTTGGTACGACCTTTTCAAGTATCGATCGTGTTAATGTGAGGCCGCCCTTAGACCTACAACCGCGCAAAGAAATGGGTCAGACTCAAAAACCACTTTTACCAGTCCCTGTACCGAACGCTAGAGTTGGGGATAAACTGCAACAAATTGGGTAAACAGAAAGTCTGATTCGTGCATGTCATTATCAGCCTATATACGTTCCACTGTAGGGCACAGGCTTTCTCTCAGAGGGAGAATATGGGCTTAATCACCACGCATGCCCACCGCGGATTGGCGATTTAAAGCGCTGAGGTATGTGAATAGCTCAGACACTCAGATGAAAACATCGTGAGGAACGATGTTTTCCTTCACAGTTAGCGAGTGGTATTGGTACTAACTTCACAAATGTACATAACTTAGAAAACAAAGTCATAGGTACTTGCCCGCACTGGGAATCGAACCTGGGTCTCTCGCTTCCGAGTTCAATGTTTTACCTATATACACTCACGCCTGTATCCCGAAGGGGTAGGCAGAGACCAGGGCTGGGTGGGCGCTATGATAGATAGATGGAGCATTAGGACGCTGCGCGTCGGACTTAAACATACTCTCGAACAGCAATAGATCTTTCTCTCGAGTGATACATAGTGCTTTATGCTTAACCTACGAGGTAAAAAAGTTGTTTAGAATAATTTAAAGCGTACTGTTAAATTATCAATTTAAGTAGAAAACAACACATATTGCCGCACTTGTTTTGTTTCCGTAGTGCAGAAAAAGATTTCATTGAAAATCGATAGCCAAAAATAATCCCACCTCTTTTTTACAATTAGCAGAAAAAGGTTGCCAGCCTCCTCTCATTGAAAATCGAGTACAAAAAAACCCTACCTCTTTTTTCTAATTATTTGATATAAAACCTTTTTGAGGTTTGACGTTTGTATTTTTTTCTTATGTTCGCTGCTAAAACACAAAAGAACGCTAGCAGGGCAGGAATGGATTTTCACACAACATTCCTGCCCTGCTACGAAGGGCATCAAAGCTATATTCTTCTGTATTCAGTGTAGTTAAAGAGATGCTTCCATATAAATATCCCTATTTTATATTGTATGTGATTCTGGTCCCGGAGACACTTTTGTCGCTGATATTCATTGATGAATTGTATATTTTTATCTGCACTCCATCGTTGGTTCGCCATTTTCAACGCTTGAAGGCTTGAAGCGCGCGAAAATACATACGTTTCACGTCGCATCTACATGATGAAATTAGTTGCATGACACTAATTTCACCAAAAAATCGCGCAGGATACGAAATTCATTACCTGTCGCGAAATTAATGCATGCATTACGAAAGTACTAAATTACACGTGAAAACTTTGATAAAACTAATGTCGCGACATTAATTTCATGCCACTAATTTCGTAATGTAAATTCGGCTTAAGGTATATGTACTGGACTTTAGGTGTGGCAAATGTAAATGGGCTCCGACTCAGCATGTGCTGAAAGTTGGAGAAAAAAAATCGGCACTGACGTGTGGGCCCGGAAAGATGGGCACAATCGCCTTGGATTCTTGGAAAATCGATTGGGCGCCCTTCGATGGCCACCGGCGACGTGGCAGACCGAGGCGGAGATGGCGTGCCGACTTGACATAATATTTACTTGGTGCCAAGAGCTGGCTGAATCGCTCGTAGCCCCGGCTGCCTGAGTGATCTTAAACGATCACGAAGGTTAAGCAACACAGGGCGCGTTCAGTGCATGGATGGGTCTATGCCGTCTATGCCTAACGCTAGTGGCATTTTTCCGAGCGGTTCCGTGCTTCGCAAGGCACGTTAAGCTGTTGGTGCCGGCTGCCGTCGATAGATGGCAGTCGTTAAGCCAAGTCAGAGGCCTTAGGGCGGCTTGACAACTTCTGACAGTAGACGAGCCACTAGTCTACAAGCCTCCACCAATCCGGACTTGGCCCCCGTGGTGGAGTATGGCCTATACCTTCCTCAGGGAAGAGACCCGTGCCCCTCGGTGGGGACATAATGGGTAGATGATGAAGAGCTGGCCAAGGACAAGGAGGAGTAAAATTATGTATAGGTACCGTAATACATCGAAAAATATAAATCATAGAAATAATTCACAGATTAGAGGTTGCAGCCAAACACAAAATGTCTCAGGAATTGTGCATAATATAACGTAACAACGTAACATAAACTCACGCCGGCATCCCGAAGGGGCCCTTGCATCACGTAACTTTCCACTCTATCAGCATTTAGACGACTCCAAAGTGTTCATATGTGTATGTACTAGCTGTCCCGACGAGCTTGGTACCGCCGCAGAATCCGTTTATACGATTCTTGCACAACGCCATCTATTTTTAAAACACAAAGTTCGCTCGCACAACGCCATCTATTTTAAACTTAAAATAAACATCATCCGCCGGGAACCAGGATATCAAGTATGCTACGTCTCAATTCAGGTCTTTGTCTATCTGTACGCCAAGTTTCATGTAAATCCGTTCAGCCGTCACTAACATGGTCGCACCTCAGGGTCTGCCACTTGCCACGATCCTGACAGGCCTTTTTCGCTTCATCATCATTCGTTAATCGTTGCAAGCACGCACGCCGGTTTCGGGTACTTTTTGTCTTGCCCTTTGCTACCTACTAAGTACATTCCCAATTTGTTCGGAAAATAAAAGCCGGAGAAAAAAACTCATGGAGATTGCACAGTTTAGAAATAACGTTGTATAAATGTTTTTTAAATTATTTGCTAATTTAGAAGTCTCTACATTGGACCTTCTATAACTTTGCATAAAGTGTAGAGGGTAAACAGACATTTGCGTACAGGATAGCTAGCCAAATGTATTTGGCGTGCCTCCAGCGAGGTTTAAGAGAAGATAGGGGGTGGGCAGGGACACTGTTTGTGTTGTTACCGAACTGTGAACAGCCATTCTCCGTTGCAAGATGTGTTATTTCTATTTCGGTTTAGAATACGAGTACAGTGCATTTATTTGGTATCGCATCGGCTGAACGCTGGCCTCGAATTCGAGTGGTCGTAGGTTCGAATCCGGACATGTACGAGTGACACTGCTTTCTAAGTACATTTGTCAATTTGTAGTAGCAACACCGCATTTGTGAATCTTCACCGTAATTGTGAAGGAAAATATCGTGAGGAAACCCGAAGGTCTGAGGTGGACATAACTTAGGTCTCGGAATTCGCGGTGGGCACGCGTGGTGATGAAACCCATACCGTCTCTCTCTGAGAGATCGCTTTTAGCAATAAGACCGCCAGTTGTATAGTTTGTAACTTAGATAATAATGTAAGAGATTTCATGATACTTTTATAATGTATCGTGTGTAATAAAGACTTTTAATCTAACCTAATCTGAGCTAAGGTCTGTGCCTCGCGGTGACGTAAGTGTATATATTTATTTAGATTGGTACAGTAAAATAACATAAATACATAAACTCACGCCTGTATCCCAGAGGAATAGGCCTCCATGGAAACTAGGAGGTTATACTTCGACCAAATAGGGGATGTATTAGCAAAGGGCAAGATAAAAAGTAACCGAAACCAGCGTCACAGGTCAAATACACACTACTTTTTTTTTAAAGTAATCTTATTTACGAGGCACAGTTTTAGAAATCCTACAACGAGGCAACAGAGAGACCTCTCTTTGGTAGTTTAAAAACATGAAAGTAAAAGCAAAAATAACATAAATCGTGCAAAGTGGGCGCGTTTGTGAGTGTGCATGCGTGCTTGCGTGCGTGCGTGCGTGCGTGCGTGCGTGCGTGCGTGCGTGCGTGCGTGCGTGCGTGCGTGTGTAAGATTGAAGAGAAACACTACAATTCAAGCCCACGACACGTATATGAATGAATTGCACACTAATCGTAGTTACAGTTACAGCGCTCGCCGAGGCGACATGTTTTCGTTGCACCCCCCGGTGATATCGAACTAAAAGACGTTTCACGTGAAAATTTAACACATTTCCTCACAAATTCTAAAGCCAGAAACCCTCTCCGGCTTGAACTACTAAATTTCTCCGCATATAAAACGCTAATCAACCGACGGTAGGTTATAAAGTAACCTCCCGAACCCGAATTCTAGATTAACACCTAACTAACCTGTCGGTCGCGTTTTATCTCGGCGGTCTGTCAAGTTTAAACCGGGACCCTTTCTTGTACCGGAAAGTGAACGAACAGTCGGTTACTTACATACATGAGATCAACCAGAGAGGGAAAGAAAAAGATAGAGAGATAGAGAGAGAGACATAGAGAGAGAGAGCATATAATATTTGCAAACACAGTTATATTGTGCTTCTTTCTCTCTTGCACTCGTGATATTACCACCAACTCGCCTGAAAGCCATGAGTTATTCAATATTTAAAAAATATGTGACCTAAACGAAAAAAAAAGACAACTTGTCAAGTCTCGCAATTTCGTTCAGTGTAAGAAGAAAAAATATATAGAACGGAGTGAGGACGATATGAATTGATATAAAAGCCGTAATATTGTTATCTTACTTTGGAATTAATTTTAATTGAAAAAATTTTGATCGTTAATATATAAATCTACCATAGCGGTGGTAGCCTAGTGGGTAGAACATTGGACTCAGAAGCGAGAGACCCAGGTTCGATTCCCATGTACCTATGACTTTGTTTTCTAAGTTATGTACATTTGTGAAGTTATAGTAGCAATACCACTCGCTAACGGTCACGGTGAAGGAAAACATCATGACGAAACCTGAGTGTCCGAGCTATTCACATACCTCAGCGCTTGAAATCGCCAATCCGCGGTGGGCACGAGTGGTGATTAAGCCCATACTCTCACCCTGAGAGAAAGCCTGAGCCCTACAGTAGGACGTGTATAGGCTGCTTATAAAAAAATATTAACAAATCGAGTTTTACGTTAAATATTGACAAACATAACCAAATAGACCACCTTCCGTTTTTAAATATTGTCCTCCTGCCGCCTTCTTAATGTCATCGACCCATCGGGTAGGCGGCCTACCCATCGAACGACGGCCATCTTCGGCCACCACTCTGTGATTGGCTTCGTCCACCGTCCGTCTTCCCGTCTAATCAAATATCCCTCTCATCCCCACTAAACTTTAGTGATTCTATATACATTATTGCACAAAGATGTTCAGTAAAAATACAAAAGGTCTGCATTACTATATCATCATGTTAAAAATATTAATAGTAATCTACATAGTATATTGATACTTAGTAATAACTTAGGTAGCAATACCACTCGCTAACGGTGAAGGAAACCATCGTGAGGAAACCTGGGCCTCTGAGCTATTCACATACCTCAGCGCTTGAAATCGCCAATCCATGGTGGGCACGCGTGGTGATTAAGCCCATACTCTCTCTCTCTCTGAGAGAAGGCCTGTGCCCTACAGTGGGACGTATATAGGCTGCTTATGATGAATAACTTAGGTTAGCTGGTAGATAATGCTAAGTAGCATTAAGCTCGCCTATGTGCAAAACTGCCTGTTTTAAATGCAATAAAGGAATTAATAATAATAATAAGAATAAGGGGGCAGAAGGACAATGGACGAAATTGGCAGGGTACCGGCGTGATAGCGTGACGGTGAAGAGGCCTATGCCCAACAGCGGGCATCTTTCATGGGCCGTATACTGTATTGTAAGATAGAAAGTATGTAGGTATGTAGCTATCGCACTGTCTTTTCTCTCCACGCCCCAGCCCAAAGACAGTCCTGTCTGCCGTCGATAAGATCTAAATTGTTTCTCCTAAGATAGTTTAGGAGGCCTGGCAACCGGCCAACACATTTAGCTCGCAATCATGCCTCAGTTTATACTTAGGGATTAATGTTGAGGTTTTACGACTATGCTTTTGTTTATTAGTGCGATGATATTAATGAATAATAGACGAAATAATAGGCTTCCCCAGGCACGCCACGTTTTTCTGTCTCCGGCCGGAAAGTAGTGGCGTGGGGGAGGCCTGTGTCCAGCAGTGGACGAATGCTGATTGATTGATTGAAACGAAATAGTAATGCAGCCTATGTAAGACCCACTGTAGGCCACGGGCCTTCTCTCAGGGAGACAGAGTAAGGGCTTGATTATGACGCGTGCCCACCGCGAATTGGCAATTTCACGCGCTGAGGTACGTGAACACTTCAGTCGCTCAGGATCCCTCACGATGTTTTCCTTTGCTAACGGCAAAGGAAAACACTGCAGCGAGTGGTACTGCAACAACAAAATCACTAATGTGCGTAACTTAGAAAACAAAGCCGTTGGTACACGCGCCGAGATACGAATCCTCTGGAATGTGAATCAAGCGTTCTACCGCCACATATTTCATTCAAATACAAATTAAAATATTCCAGGTTTTTTCTACCATCAGCGAAAAGATCTTTGTAAATAAACACGAGAAAATATCGCAGAATTTTAATTAAGAGCCTACTGGAACTGACAGCGCGTGTTCCGATCCAAAAGTAACAACATGAAAATTATATGAAATACCCACGAACAAGAAATTAATTGAATAGTGCTCTCTCGGCCAGCCTCTTCGTTAGCTATATGTACATATAAAAAAACTACAACCAATAGCGTTGAAATGGGTTTTACTTCATGCGCAAACAAAGCCGCTCATATTGTTGAGAGTTTGTGTTTGTTTGTATAGCATATTATACTACGAGAGCGACTTTTGAAAAACGGTTTTAGTTTTTTTTCTGTTTTGTATCCGACCGAAAAGTAAACATTTTGATGATGCCAACGAGATTTGTCAGGATCGTGGCAAGCTGCAGACCCCGGTCTCTGCCTACCCCTCCGCGATACAGGCGTGATACTGGTTTGTTGTTTCAAAAAGTAAAAAGTACCCGAAACCGGCGTGCGCGCGTGCAGCGACTAATGATTGTTGATGAAGCGAAAGAGATTTGTCAGGATCGAGGCATGTGGCAAACCTTGGGGTGTGATTCATAGAACATGCCCCAAGGTTTATACCAGAGGGGTAGGCAGAGACCAGGGACTGCCACTTGCCACGATCCTGACAGATCACTTTTGCTTCCTCGACATTCATTAGTAGTTGCGCGCACGCACGCCGGTTTCGGGTACTTTTTATCTTGCCCTTTTTGCTAATACATCCCCATTTGATCGAAGTATGTCCGCCTGAGACATCCCTTACTAGCCGTTCCACCCGTATTCGCTCGATATGTTTGTTTCGTCAATCCATCTTCCTTCATCCTCTCCACATCTCCAAACCAACGTAACGTTCCTTTCTCAATTCTAGTCACTACAGATGTAGTGAGAACTGAAAGAAGATTCTTTCAGTTCACAACGTTCTCTAATCAAACTATTGCGTATCCTGTCATTCAAAGTAACACCAGACATATTTTACAAAGATTTTTGAGGCATGAAACCCAAAAACATTTTATTTACCTTCTCAAATTATTTTCGTACACTTTCCCTGTCATGTCATATTTCACAGTTTCTGAACCCGAATGCAATTTATTTACCCCCTTAATATAATATTATCCTTATCGGTTTGCCAAACAAGTTAAGTGGGTTTCAGGGCAAAGGATGGAAGCGATAATGTGTTTTGAATTACATTTTCCCTTTTAATCTCCGGCTTAGATTTTTCGATGTTGAAAAATTCCACGTTGGAAATCTCGGCCTTTTCCGTCCGAGATATCAAATTTACAAGCTTCAAAGTAGAGCTGATATCAGCATGGATCGACAGTGTTATAAGATTTCTAGATGAAAGTTCAATCTCAGAGTCAGATGAATTACACAGGTGTAGGAAGTAGACATGTGCGCCGCGCCGCCGCGTCGATGTCGCTCGAAATTTTGGAGACGCCGCCACCGCCGGTTTTCACGCCAGTGTTACTTGTAACAGTTTATTGCAATATCACAAGACCGGAAAGCGACAGTGGAAAGAAGAGAGTTCGAGGCAGACCACCCGCCAAATGGATAAACCAGATCAGATCGGAGTCTTATTTTCTATTACAATTCGATGTATACATTGCATAGTCGAACAGTCCACGAGAAGGAAGGAAGACTAGGATAAAACAGGTTGTCTGGAAGAAATTGCTGTTAGCAATAAGGCCGCCCATTGTGCTTTTTCATTGTAACTTTCATATTTTATGTCTCTTGTTTCTTGTGTGCAATAAAGAACATTCTTATCTTATCTAAGTAATATACATTGAATTTATAATAGCTATGAGTTGTTGTTTTATGAAACGCGGCCAGACTCGGTCGCGGTCCATGCAGCGAACGACAGGTCCTGACCCCGACATAGCAGCCACGATCCTCAGCATTGCGGAACCGACTGATTGGATTGGGTTGGTATCGACAAGTAAACCGCAATGAGTTATTTAACATATATTTTTTTCTATTTTCCATTTAATCTCTTAACTTGACGTGATCGGTTTGTACAAAAATTAAATAAAAATACGAACTTTAAAATGTTGCTTCTTGGAAGTGGAATAAGTTTTTACGTTTTACGTTCGATAACTGTTTTAATGTTTTCCGTTATTTCAATAACACGCTCTATACAAAAATGTGTCGATGGAACTCCTTCCCACCACATTTTTTTTATATAAAAAGCTCTCCAGAGGTGCGTGCACCCACGCCGTTTACTCCGCCCCGACTGATTTTTGCCCTGACGCCGCGCCGCCGCCGCCGACGTAATTCGCATCGGCGCACATGTCTAGGAGGCAGATACCAAGGTTTGCTAAAAGCGGCGATCATGGGTTTTCCAGTGCATACTTCAACTGAAACTTAAGAGTTTGTAATCGTTTCATTGATTTTTCTTCCTTTACGCTCAACCAGTAAGTGACGTCCCATGCGCACATACTTCGACCAAATAGAGGATGTATTAGCAAAGGGCAAGATAAAAAGTACCCGAAACCGGCGTGCGTGGAAGCAACGATTAATGAATGTTGATGAAGCGAAAGAGATCTGTCAGGATCGTGCCAAGTGACAGACCCTGGTCTCTGCCTACCTCTGCGGGATACAGGCATGAAATTATGTTATGTTGTTTAGCCAAAACACATACATCATATCTACCCATTAAGTTCGTGAACGTAGTACTTTCTCACGTAATCTTGTATTCCTTTCACCACAAAACTGCAAATTATTTCTGAACCTCACGAGGTCTTAAAATAGATCTCGTGCAGAGGTCCAAAACGAAATAAAGCACTCAGCCGCGTCAGTGGGCAGACGAGACAGACAGACAGACAGCCCGGCCTTGTCAATTAAGTGCGGGGCCACTGACCTCAGTTAACTTTTCACTGTTGAATAAACTCTGCTCATTTAACGCGACTGGCCGAATGCGATGTAACGTAGGCGAAATTTCAAATTGAAAAAAGATTTATTTGGTCCAAGGAGAATTTCATTCAATAGGATGAAGCCCTAGTTCCCGCCCGAAGATTCTCTGTGTTGTGGAAACTAGCATCATCAGCATCATCAGCCATTTGACGCCCACTGCAGGACATAGGCCTCCTTCGTGGTTTTCATAACCATGAGGGGTTTTGCCATAATCGCCACGCTTGGCAGGCGGGTTGGCGATCGCAGTGTGCGGTTGGAATCTCAGGAAGACGCTGCTGCCCGTCTCCTGGTAATTGATTTCCTTAGTCGCCTTATACAACATCCACGGGAGGAAATGGAGTGACGCTATTCTTAATCCGGCGCCACACGGAATGGAAACTAGGCCCCAATTTAATTCGAATCCTGTGAAGGAAAACATCGCGAAGAAGCCGTGTCTGAGGTGTTAAGGTACATCAGCGCTTGACATTGTATTGGTGTTTAACCCCAATCTCTCTCGCTGAGAGAAGGCCCGTTTGAGACGTTATATGGGTTAATATGTACTTTGATTTGGATTTGTGTTATTTCACCGTTCGACTTTTACTTCCACAAATAATAATAATAACTTCCACACCACACAATCACTTGTCCTGGTCCCAAACTAGGATACTCCGTGCTATGCTAACCAGACAAGGACATCACAAAGATGAAAATACACTGAGACTGAGGCCATTTGTACAAGAGTTTCGTACAGACCACAGCACATTACCTTTGCGGACGTACAATCATAGGACATAAGCAATTGGGTATTTGACAAAATATCAAACGAGTTACTTTTAAAACGGAATGTTGTATGAAAGTACTGGCTTATGACGTCACATTTCAGAGCACTATTTTTATGTTTAATCTATTTAAAAACTGTAATAACTGGTAATTGACTAAAAGACATACATTTTCCGAGATATTTTGTAATTTCTGTTTTAATCGAGCATATGAAATAATTTATTGTTGATCGTGTCAAATACCGTATTACATTTTTGTTGCTAAGTCGCCCGTAACGTAATTCAATAGAACGCATGGATGTACTCACTTGGACTTTACTCGGTTGCGTTAGTGGCGACTTTGCAATGAGAATGTGGATATCATCAGCCGCCGACTGTAGGTACTATAGCCAGCAGTGTATCTATTAACCCAAATCGAGCCAGCTGATTTGATGTACGCCATAAAACCTAGCGGCATGAGAGGAGAAGGTGTGGGAAGGGATGGTGTTTCTCATCCGACAAATTGCAGACGAGACAGAATAAAATCTTTTTTTTTAACACACGACGCAACGCAAAGAGGGGTGTCATAAGTTTGAAGCCCATGTCTGTGTGTCTGTACGTTCCGTCGTAGCGCCTAAACGGATCGAGCGATTTCGATGCGGATTTTAATTCATTGAAAGCTAGATTGATCGAGATGGTTCTTAGCCATGTTTGATGGAAATCCACTCAGCCGTTTATGAACACGGTCAACTGCCTGACGAAACGGTAAGAGATATATGTATGGTGCTTTGACTAAGACAACCACAGAACAGAGAAAAGTTCCGTGAAGACAACGTACGTACCCTGGGCAAATTTAAGTGCGATAAAAAAAACGAAATGGCGGAAAAAATGGCCTCCAAAAATTTTGTTGCTTTGATCTGGCTGAAATTAGCGACAATCATGCGGTTTTACTTTTTGTGTTGGAGGTTTTATACATATTAAATTTAATATTTTAAAACTTAATATAACCAGACTGAAGTGTGCCATATCTATCTGACACAGGCATTGTATTATTATTATTATTCTCTATTTGGAAACAAAATAACAAATATATCTGCAATCAATTATAGTGACATACAGTGTAGTTCCATGAAATAGGCCCAGGTCGTACGAGAGCATACCCGGAAAACATTCCCCCGGCCGGCCCTTCAATTCGTTTCAATATCCGGGATGACGTCATAATCGAACGCTCCTAACCTCGGCCGTCCTCGTCCAGCCGCTGCCAGCAATCTGCTTCAGATCGTCGGTCCAGCGAGCTGGTGGGCGTCCTACGCTACGTTTGCCAGCTCGTGGGCTCCCCTCGAGAACCCTTGCACCCCATCGACCATCGGTTCTTCGGCATATGTGACCAGCCCACCGCCACTTCAGCTATTCTTAGAGGCTATGTCAGTCACCTTAGTTCTTTGGCGAATTGTCTCAATTCTGATGCGGTCCATTAAAGAGACTCCGAGCATAGCCTGTTCCATAGCACGTTAGGCTCCTTTCCACGTTTGTATTTAAAGCAGGAGCGGTGGTAGCCTAGTGGCTAGAACATTGGACTCGGAAGCGAGAGACCCAGGTTCGATTCCTAGTGCGGTCATGTATCTATGACTTTGTTTTTTATGCAATAACACTCGCTAACTGTGAAGGAAAACATCGTGAGGAGACCTGAGTGCCTGAGCTATCCTCATACCTCAGCGCTTGAAATCGCCAGTCCGCGGTGGGCACGCGTGGTGATCAAGCCCATACTCTCTCCCTGAGAGACGGCCTGTGCCCTACAGTGGGACGTATATAGGCTGCTTATGATTTAAGGCTCTAGTGTCACTCGGAATAGGACAGCGGTTTCCCCTTAACCGCCGGTCAGCGGGGTTGGGTCAGTAAATATTTGTACAGTCGGCCATTACCGCCACATCACGCTCCCAGCGTGCTATGGCGCAATCGACCCCATTTTGGCTTTACCGCCCTTGATTCGGGATCATCGGCGTTTGGCGATCGCTTGTGCGCTTTATGGGCCTTCCCCATACAATCTGGGGATAGATAAGAGATTTGTTTACGTTACTGTCCGCAAGTTACGTACAAAGATTAATACAAAAATGTACAAATGACAGGGAAAGCAAGGGAATGTATTGTTTGTGAAAGCGCTTTAACTAGATCAAAACTAAGAATAAAAAACCGGCCAGTGCGAGTCGGACTCGCGCATGAAGGGTTCCGTACCCTTCTATAAAACATTTGAATATTTCAAGCGTCTACCTGTCGCCGTTATTAATATCGAACAAATAGCTGCAAAAAAAAAAACGTTTGTTGTATGGGAGCCCCCCTTAAATGTTATTTTTTTCTGTTTTTAGTATTTGTTGCTATAGCGGCAACAGAAATACATCATCTTTGAAAATTTCAACTGTCTAGCTATCACGGTTCATGAGATACAGCCTGGCGACAGACGGACGGACGGACAGTGGAGTCTTAGTAATAGGGTCCCTTATCCTTTAACGTACATAACGTCTAATATCGAAGCCAAACTATTCTTATAGTTTATTTTATACACGCAACAACGAGCCGTAATCGTCGACGAGGCAAATAACAATTAAGTCGAAAAAAACACTGTATTTATTTTATACGTCAGTCATGTTGTTTATGGATCGTTAAAGTATGTAATTATGCAGTTTTTAAGTCCGATCGTAAACCTGCGATCACCATGTGGTCGCATTTACGTCGCCTGTGTGTGGCCGCGTCTTTATGAGATTCACAAAAATGTTGACGGAAATATTGATGCGTATCCGAATGTTTATGGTCTTTCGTATGGAAGAATGCACATTTCCGTGTTAATGAACGTTTAATTGGGCAGTACAAACGATAGCCTGTCCATTTATTATTGTTTGACTTCATGTAGTTTTGTGCAGGTGTCTTAAGGTACTGTTACACATGCTCATTACTAGCACGCTTAAAATCCATGATTATGAGTATGCTTAATATAAGCACGCTCTTGGTCTGATTTGCTAGCAATAATCATGCTAGTTTTAAGCATGTCCCTGAATAAGCATAATCAAAGCAAGCATTCCAAATACACATGCCATAGCGTGCTGTCTGTCATTAAAAACCGGATCATGGAAAACCAAGTGTAGCCATGAGCTTGGAGCTGAATTAAATTATCCTTTTGCTTGCAATGCAATGCATCCAAAAAAAAAAGGCATTTTGGCACGCACCTGCGGCGAACAACTGATCGATACTAGCGTGCTCATTAAGTAAACGCTTTCACAATTGCTATTACCATTCCCCCTTCCACGCCACCACAAGTAGCACGCTCGAAGATAGAACGGCCGTCGACTAACAAGCATTCCACTAAAAAGCATGCTTAATACATGAATAAATGATTTATTGCCACAAACAAACATGATTACATGTATGTAAATAATATTATTGTAACAATAGAAAAATAAAGGAGAGTGCGTGTGACAATGATACTACTTCATCGTTTGCTGTTTCTATTTGAAATAGGTTAATACGAGCACCTCGTCGACACACATGCGGTAGTAGGTAGCATTTGCGCAATAGTAGCATACTTTCGTGCTAGTAATTAGCATTTGTAACAGTACCTTTAGTTGTTGTATTAACAGAGTAGGTAGTAGACGAGCTGAAATAAAACCACTGGCTAACTGTAAAGGAAAAAATCGTAAGGAAACCCGTATGTCTGGGGTATTCATATACCTACTGAGAGAAACTATGTGCTGTATCTTGTAGTAGGACCTTTAAAGGCTGCTTATAGTAAGTGGCTCAAGGATAAAAACCTTAAAGCATCATGAAACATCTAAAACAAATAAAATATAAGCGAAACAAAAGTTGTTGTAAATAACAAACTCTAAAACCCTGCATTCATCATAACATTTAAGTTCGTGAGGAAACCTGAGTATCTATTAGGCTGCTTTATGGTTATTTACATTTGCCAAGAGCCAGGCAACATAAAGAGTACCCAAGTCAGCGTGCGCGCATGCAACGACTAATGAATGTTGATGAAGCGAAAGAGGTCTGTCAGGATCGTGGCAAGTGGTGAAACCCTGGTATCTGATTACCCCTCCGGGATACAGGCTTGAGTTTATGTAATGTAAGTACATTCGTTAATATGTTAAAACAGAAACTGTCGTCTATCTTTCAGATGGTGGACGAATTTCCAAATTAGTTTACACAGTAAATCCCGGGTTCAATTCGAGACGGCAGGCAACCATACAAATGTCTGGAAAATCTAGCAGCAAATTCTACGTCAAGCGAAGCCTAAATAAACGTCTAAATCGGACCACTCAATCTCCCGTATGAAATAAAGATTAATAAACATGTTAGCTAAATCAAGTATGAGGTTCAGTTCCGTCAAAATTTAAGCGGAGTTAACTTTGTTCGATTTTCTACTTTTTGCACTGGAAGTGCAGCGAAAGAGGATCGTGGCAAGTGGCAAACCCTGGTCTCTGCCTACCCCTCCAGGATACAAATAAATAAAAATAAACAAGAGAATGTTATGCCTTTCTTTGATTTATCCCAAACACAACAGTATAAAAGAAAAAGCATTTTGTTCTGTTTTATTATTAACTTTATGCTTACAACTAACCATTTTGAAGAGCCAACCTATTAAAAGTACTCTCATAAGATCAGTTATTTGACTTGTCTGTTGGAGTTGGCTGGAAGAAGACGATGGCATCAACAACTATTGTTCAAGCAGTCCAGACTTGTCCATCACCCAGCTTTACTTCAACATAGGAAATTTTCCCTGTCACAAAAACTCTGTGGCCTTTCTGTCCTTGCCTGGTTACCATAGCACAGGGTATTCTAGTTTGGGGCCAGATCAAGTGATTGTTCTGTGTGGAAGTTATTTTTGCATATGAGCAGTGTAGAGTTCCGTAGAAGGTGGGGTTTTAACAGTAATTTTCAATGGAATTTGTATGAAGTTTTCTTTTTATAAGATGGTCGCCCACTATAGTAAATAAAAATATGCATCCCTAACTTGAGTGTAGCGGGGGTAACATAAAAAAATGAGAATTTATTGTACCGTTTTGACGCCGTGATTAATATGTACTTCTATGCAAAATTTCAGCTTTCTAGTACTAATCGTTTCTGAGATATCCCGCGGACAGACATATAGACAGACAGTCAGACGGACGGACATGGCGGGTTTCTTGTCAACAACGGAACCATAAAAAAGCGGGTGGTGCTGTGTCGGGTTACACGGCTCTTAGTTAATCGTGAAACGTCTATCATCATCATCATCAGCCATTTGACGCCTACTGCAGGATATAGGCCTCCCTCATAGTCTTCCAAGCTTCCCGGTCTTGTGCCGCCCGCATCCAGCGACTCCCCGCCACCGTAACCAGGTCGTCAGACCATCTGTTGGGGGGCCTGCCCACGCTGCGTCGTCCGGTCCGCGGTCGCCAGGTCAAAACTTTTTCGCCCCAACGGCCATCAGTTCTTCGAGCTATGTGCCCCGCCCACTGCCACTTCAACGAACTTCGACCAACTTCTGAAATGCCTATAAGTAAGCGTTAATTTTTAGCTCAAACTACGCAATGTGTTGCGAGGCACTGGTGCCCTCTAGCAGCACGAGTCAAAAGGATCTGAGTGATAGCTACTTTGCTCTACTCAACGATATATAAATGAATTGCACACGACACGAAGTTACAGAGTTACAGCCCTCGAGGCGACATGTTTTCGTTGCATGCGGTTTCAGCAATTGGCCCCTTACTACCGAACTTAAAGACGTTTCACGTCAAAATGTGCACTTACGAAAACGCCGATCAACTCAGCGGTGAGACCGGGCTCCGAGATTAATGTGTCGCGGAAGTCGTGTGTCACAACAAGTCATAAGCTCACGCAACGTCGCCACCGCCGCCAACCGTGGGTGCATATTTACTCCTTGACAGATTTAAACGCGGTTTAGCGCGATGCTTGTGAAACCTGCTAATTAAGTGTTAATTCTAGGCGACGGCGTCGGGTCAATGGTTTTTACTATATATCTGCGGGTTTTCTTACATAAATCGGAGCTATGATTTAATAGGTGTTGGCTGCCACTTGGTTCGCGTGGAAATTTTAGTGTTAAGTAGCCTTAAAGTTAGATGTATTCTGTAATATAATTTTTTATGTACAATAAAGTGTTTTCTATCTATGTACCTGTCTATCTATATGCTATTCTAGAATATAACTACCTCTGCGCTAAATATCAGTTCAGCCGTTTTAGAGTGATTGAGTAGCAAACGTCCATCCATCCATACATTCACATTTATAATATTAGAAAGATTTGTTTTTTTTGTTTGAGCAATGCACACATTTTTTTACACGCAGATTTCTGGGTGGTTTGAAAGCCGCGGTTATGTAATCAGTAATTAAAAATAGCTTCTATTTTGACTATTACTTTTTGGTATAGACGTAAATTTAAAAAATAATAGTTGAGAAATCTTGTTTCGAGTTGAGAAATCTTGTTGAAAAAATGTGCGAACAATTAGTACCGCCTCTCCGTCTAACAGAAGATGACCCGCGCACCCGCGGCACGCACGGACCGCTCTGGATGGCTACTAATGGTTCTATTAGATTCGAGTTTTTGTTGAATATTTTTGTAAGGTGCGTTTTTTTTTAAAAAACAATCTAGCATATTCGATGGCTGTTGTCAGGCACGTTTATTTTGCTATGTCTTTCAAGCCACCCAAAATTAATGCAGTATACATAAAACAAAGCCGGGTCAGTTACACCATTTATTACACCATATTAACACAAGAATAGCTGGACCGATTTTTATGATTTTTGATTTGTGGGATTTGTCTCCGCCCCAAATAGCAGAGTAACTATTAACATGGGAAACATTCACGAAAATCAATTATGAAGGAATTCGGTTTTCTCAGGTGGGCTTAATTACCACGCGTGCCCACCGCGGATCGGCAATTTCAAACTCTGAGGTATGTGAATAAAACAATATTTTTTATTTATGTTAGAATTGTGTAAGATTCAGGGCTGACATATCACGAGTTTTAAACTGTTGCAAAAGGCGCATTTATTTCCAAAAATGTTTTTCAGACAGAGCAGGAATCCCGGAATCAGATGACCGAAATCGTAAGCAGCCTGTGTACTCCCACTGTAGGGCACAGGCCTTCTCTCAGAGAGAGAGTATGAGCTTAACCACCATGCGTGCCCACCACGTATTGGCGATTTCAAGAGCTGAGGTATGCGAATAGCTCAGACTCTCAAGTTTCCTCACGATGAATCGAACCTGCGTCTCGCGCTTCCGAGCCCAATATTCTACCCACTGGGCTACCACCGCATTTTATGATGATCGAAATGGATGATGAATATTATCGCAATTATTATTCGCAACAGTTTGGCGAGTTTTATGGTAATTTATCACCTGTATTGTATTCTTGTATTCGCAATTAAAATATAATTGAAGAAATAGGTTAAAGTAATGTAGTTTCGTTAGCAGCGACAGAAATCGGGGCGTTTTCTTGCGCTTTGCCAAAATGAATTCGCAGTAGTTCCACCATGGAACCAGGCCATGGTGCTACTGCGAATGAAGGTTAGAACCTCAGGGTAAAACGACCTGAAAAATCTGGAGGGTTGCCCTTCGTACCTGAAACAAACAAAAAAGTCATTAGGTATTTGAAAACATTTTCTGTGAACTAAGTCGACTCAGTAAGGAAAATCCCATCATAGGAAGGTAGATAGAAATAAGTCTCAGCCGTGCAAAAAAGTGTCTTAAACACTGCAGTGACTTTGCCACGACAAAATATCGTAAGGGAACTGGAACATCGGAGGATTTTAAGGTCATATGAAATTCCATACCGCGATAATCTTTTTCTGAGCCGCGTTTCGTAAAAGTACAATTATTCATGGCTTATTAAGACAATTAAGGTTTTATAGGCTTCCAAGCTACACATCTTCTGGGCCGCGTCTCATAAAACTACAATTTATAGTTTACTACGACAATTCGATGTACATTGCGTAGCAGATTGGTGCAATTAGTCTTCCTATTTGTTAGTTCCTATTTTATTTCTTTTACTTCCTACTTTATTTTAGATTTATTTATTATAATAAACAAAATGCATCACAATCACAATGTGGGATGTATTAGCAAAGGGCAAGATAAAAAGTACCCGAAACCGGCGTGCGTGTATGCAACGACTAATGAATGTTGAGGAAGCGAAAGTGATCTGTTAGGACCGTGGCAAGTGGCAGCCCCTGGTCTCTGTCTACGCCTCTGGGATACAGGCGTGAGTTTATGTATGTATGTATGTTATTATAATTGTTATACCTATAGTATGTATATTATTATTAAGTATAAGTATGTAAATGAATATTCATATTTGCACCTACTAACCGTCTCACTTTTCCTTCAGCGACTCTCCATCGTCGGTTGCCTGGGAGAAATTTCTATAAGCAATAAGGCCGCCAATTGTACTGCATTTTTGTAAATAAGTATTTCATGTTTGTGTTTTTCCTGGTATAATAAAGAATATTCTTATCTTATCTTATAATCGGTGGGTTAATCAGCTAAGCAATGTGCGTCGAGTTGCCATAGATGAATATTAATTAGTAGAAGGCTGCTTATTAAAGCGAATGAAGAAGAAATGAGGTCCATCTGGCCACCTAACCCTACAGGCACACGCCTGCCAGTGTGCCAATATTTACGTTAACACCGCTCCGGTCAAACATTTGGGTTAATCGGTGCACGTAACGGGCGTCTACCAAAATTTACATACGGCACAGGGTTAAGGAGGTACAGTGGGGGGTGGCCGGACGTAAGAGGTGTTTGGAACAAGTCCGAGAGTTTCTTTCCACTATCACACATACTACCTACTGAAACTATAGCAAACATTTTCATTTATAGGGTTCCGTAGTCGACAAGGAACCCTTATAGTTTCGCCATGTCTGTCCGTCTGTCCGTCTGTCTGTCCGCGGCCTATATCAAAGAAGATTAGTACAAGAAGGCCGAAATTTGGCATAGACACACATAATAATTACGCTGACAAAACGGTAGAATAAAAACATAAAAAAATTAGGGTCCTCTGTACCTACATTAGGGATGAAATTATTTTTCTCGCCTGCATCACAGTGAAATTAAAAATATTGTAGGTGTAGAAAGACCACTTTTCGATTCGATTATCTGTACAACATGTGTATATTTCAAGCGTCTACTTGTTTCCGTTATTAATATCGAGCAACCAATGCCAAAAAAATCACATTTGTTGTATTACCCTTAACCCTTTCAGTACGGAACCGTAAAACCCAGCAATCTGAATTAAATAACCTGAGGCAGATTGCCAGAAAGAAATGGCGAGCCTTAGGGGAGGTCTATGTCCAACAGAAGACGAATGCGGGCTAATAGATTGAATTTTAATGCTAAAAAGCCCATCATCATCATCATCATCAGCCATTTGACGCCCACTGCAGGACATAGGCCTCTTTCGTGGTTTTCATAGCCGTGAGGGGTTTTGCCGTAATCGCCACGCTTGGCAGGCGGGTTCGTGATCGCAGCATGCGGTTGGTATCTCAGGAAGACGCTGCTGCCCGTCTCCTGGTAACTGATTTCCTTAGTCGCCTTCTACGACATCCACAAATTGCCCGAATCGAAAGAAATTTCAAGTGAAACATTCATTTCAAAAGTACTTTCATTTTTATAGGTAAAAACCTTGTAATGTGCGAGCGCGACTGATCTGTACCTTCTCTACACTGAAAAAGATACGGTTGCAAAACAAGCGGCGGTTTTCTTGATGGCGAATTAATGACTAAGGCAAGAGGGATTTTTATTTTATTTTATTTTCATTGCCCGTGTTTAATTACTCCACATAAAACTCGAGTCCAGACTTTATTTTTATCCAAATGGTGGTGATGTATTAGTGTCGATAGCTTTCGCACGCGGCTTTGCTCACATTCGTATAAAATACGGCCAAGTGCGAGTCGGACTCGCGCAAGAAGGGTTCCGTACCAGTATTCATACAACATTTGAACATTTTAAAACGAAAAACAAATCACGTTTGTTGTATGGGAGCCCCCCTTAAATATTTATTTTATTCTGTTTTTAGTATTTGCTGTTATAGCTGCAACAGAAATACATCTGTGAAAATTTCAACTATGTAACTATCACAGTTCATGAGATACAGCCTGGTGACAGACGCTCGTAGCCCCGGCTGCCTGAGTGATCTTAAACGATCACGAAGGTTAAGCAACACAGGGCGCGTTCAGTGCATGGATGGGTCGCCGTCTATGCCTAACGCTAGTGGCATTTTTCCGAGCGGTTCCGTGCTTCGCAAGGCACGTTAAGCTGTTGGTGCCGGCTGCCGTCGATAGATGGCAGTCGTTAAGCCAAGTCAGAGGCCTTAGGGCGGCTTGACAACTTCTGACAGTAGACGAGCCACTAGTCTACAAGCCTCCACCAATCCGGACTTGGCCCCCGTGGTGGAGTATGGCCTATACCTTCCTCAGGGAAGAGACCCGTGCCCCTCGGTGGGGACATAATGGGTTGATGATGTCAGACGGACGGACGGGTCTTAGTAATAAGGTCCCTTACCTTTGGGTCATCATCAGCCATTTAACGTCCACTGCAGGACATAGGCCTCCCTCATGGTTTTGCCTAACCATGAAGGGTTTTGCCATAATTGCCACGCTTGGCAGGCGGATTGGCGATCGCAGTATGCGGTAGGAATCTCAGAAAGACGCTGCTGCTCGTCTCCTGGTAATGTATTTCCTGAGTCGCCTTCTACGACATCCACGGAAGGAAATGGAGTGACGCTATTCTTAATCCGGCGCCACACGGATTGGGCACCCTTTGGGTACGAAACCCTAGAAGTACCGTGTATAGTCAGTCGGGAGGGAGTCCCTCCGTCAGCTGAATTTCATCCAAACCAGTTCAGCCGTTCGGCGGCCTTTCATAAGTGATTGTATGACCTAAATCTGGTCGGTCAAGGTATGTAGCCTCTGGTTATAAATAATACGCACAAATAAGCGCAAAAAACTCAACCCTCCTTCGCTTTCATAGTCGGAGGTTGGCGGTCACCCATCCCCAGCCCGACCGCGCCTATTGTTGCTTAACCCCGGTAATCGACTCACGTTCCTTTCGAAAATATTGACACTTCATCAAGCCTATGACGTCACTACCTGCTTCGCATAGATTATGGAGAGAACACACCCTTGTGTTTAAACTGATAATAACCCACCGTTCCTTGTGTCAATTGGGAGAGTCTTAATGACTTCTGGCGGGGGAATTTCGACTCTAGTGCTTAGGCTTTAGAAAAGGTTTTGAAAGTCAGCTGCTAGGTTAAGATTGTTGCGTAACAAACTTATATAGTATAGGTGCCTTATGTTACGAGTTTATAGTAGAATAATTTTGACTCGTAGCTCTTAGGCATTAGAAACGCTTTTAAGTGGTAACCGTCAAGTTGAAATACATACGCTATGTGTCTGAAACTCCACAGGACGTATCAAAATATCAAATTCTTCTTGAAAACTGGTTCTATTGGTCATATATACATAAACTCACGCCTGTATCCCAGAGGGGTAGGCAGAGACCAGGGACTGCCACTGGCCTTGACCCTGACAGATCACTTTCACTTTCTCAACATTCATTAGTCGTTGCATGCACGCACGCCGGTTTCGGTTTCTATTCATTCGTCAGGTTCGTTCGTCGGTTGATATTAATTAAAAGTCATTCGTACTAATGTACTAGTGGCTAGAACATTAGAAGAGAGAGACCCAAGTTCGATTCCCAGTGCGGGCATGTACCTATGACTTTGTTTCCTAAGTGATGTACATTTGTTAAGTTATAGTAGTAGCAATATCACTCGCTAACTGTGAAGGAAATCATCGTGAGGAAACCTGAGTGTCTTGGCTAGTCATTTACCTCGGCGCTTGAAATCGCGAGTCCGCGGTTCGTACGCGTGGTGATTAAGCCCATACTCCCTGAGAGAAGGTCTGTGCCCTACAGTGGGACGTATATAGGCTGCTTATGCATACTAATGTCGAATAAAACTACTTTTCAGGACGAATATAATATTTTGTTACGTCCCATGGAATTTCGGTTCGTAAGACATAAACATTTACATACAGGCACATACATTGCTTTTGGCCCCACACTAGGATACCCTGTGTCGTGGGAACCAGAAACAACGACATCACAAACATGTAAACATCCAAGACCTGGAGTTTTTTTTCATCCCCAGCCGGGATTCGAACCCGGGACCTCCCGCATGGTATGGAGAAGATGCAGATGCACTACCACTGCGCCACGAGGTCGTCAAAGTCGTCAGGGTCGCCAGAGGACAAGCGGAGACCTTAAAAAGTAGGTGTCTTAAGAGGGCGCCGTGCAGACGTGTCGGATTTACTCACGAAACCTATGCCCAGCAGTGGGCTCTATTATTGGGCTGAATAGATAGATACAACTTAGGTCAGTTGGTGGATAGTGCTAAGTGGCAATAAGCTCGCCTGTATGCGTGTTTTTTTTATGTAGTCGATAACGTCCCACTGCCGGGCACAGGGCCTTCTCTCAGAGAGACAGTATGGGCGTAATAACCTCGCGTGCCCACCGCGGAATGGCAATTTCAAGCGCTGAGGTATGTGATCAGACACTACTGAGGATTCCTCACGATTTTGTCATTCAACGTTAAGAAAACAAGTTTTAATGCAATTTCATTTTTAAATACTTAATAACAACAAATATAATACGTGTTATCACCATGCAACTTCGCCAATATTTTTAAAGGGCACATATCAAGGTTTGATCGTGTGTCCCGAATAAACTAATCAAAAAGGATTATAATTATTTTTGTTGCACTAACCCGTACTGAGGACAATTTTTAAAAACCTATTTAGAGGAATTTTTACCCCCTAAACAGGGTTTTAAGTAATCAAAAAGAAATTATAGCCTCGTGAGAACTTTGTAAACGTAATCAAGTACAACACAATATTAACTTAATACCGGATAAACTTACATGTTTTTTTGTCAGAGACGAGCAACCAACGACGACGCGAGCTCCGTCTCTGCTCACCATGATTAAGCTCTGCGAATCAGAGCGAAACCTGGTCGGACTCTTCCGTCAAAAAACCGAGTAAGTTTCATCATCATAAGCCACTCGACGCCCACTACAGGACTCAGGCCGCCCTCATGGTTTTCCTAACCATGAAGAGTTTTTCCATAATCGCCACGCTTGGCAGGCGGGTTGGCGATCGCAGTACGCGGTTGGATTCTCAGGAAGACGCTGCTGCCCGTCTCCTGGTAATGTATTTCCTCAGTCGCCTACTAAGACATCCACGGAGGGAAATGGAGTGACGCTATTCTTAATCACACACACACAAGTAAGTTTATCCGGTATTAAGTTAGTAATCGAGTACAGTTATTATTTGTGTCCTCTAATTTGTTAAAGTATTGTTAAAGTTTCATTGCCCTCTTTACTAAATGAAATGACAAGAAAAATTCGTCACCGCCAACATTTTGAAAAATCTGCACTGTAAACTGTATCAGTATTCAATCCCCAATCATATCTCATTCGAACATAGGTCCAAATCCCTTCTGTCTACGTTCAGGGAATCGCTCATCACTTGTCCGTTTTAGATTTGCAATTGCCAATCCTATTTCATCAGTATTAGAGTACAAATCTTCTCGACGTTTCGAGAAGCTCTGGCCACAAACAGGTGTATTGATTACGTCGCTAATTCACCGATGCAATAAAGGTGTTTCGATCTGTCAGTACCTATTGTAAAATATTCTAATTTGTTTTTGTCATCATCATCATCATCATCAGCCATTTGTCGCCCACTGCAGGACACAGGCCTCCCTCATGGTTTTCCTAACCATGATGGGTTTTGCCATAATCGCCACGCTTGGCAGGCGGGTTGGCGATCGCAGTATGCGGTTGGAATCTCAGGAAGACGCTGCAGCCCGTCTCCTGGTAATTGATTTCTTAGTCGCCTTCTACGACATCCACGGAAGGAAATGGAGTGACGTTATTCTTAATCCGGCGTCACACGGAATTTGTTTTTGTAAAATATTCTAATTTGTTTTACTGGTCCTGATATGTTGATGATGTATTCGATTTATTATTTGCCATTTCTGTTTAAAATTTCATTTTTAGTTCATAAGATTAAATTGTTATTAGCTCAATAATTTTCTGTTGCCGTATTTATAATGGTAAAAGTGTAGGGGTCACAGTCCTTTTCTCTGAAAGAGAGTATGGGCTTAATTACCACGCGTGCCCACCGCGGATTGGCAATTTTAAGCGCTGAGGTATGCGAACACCTCAGACACTCAGACTTCCTCATTTTGTTTTCCTTCACAGTTAGTGAGTATGTTAAAATAAGGAAGCTTTTTGCGAATGTTCTAATTTTGTATTGCCTTTTTCTTTGTTCTAAATTAATTACTTTTGTAGAGTATGTTAGAAAACAGGCCAAGTGCGAGTTCCGTACCATTTATCTATACAACATTTGAATATTTCAAGCGTCTACCTGTTGCCGTTATTAATATCGTGCAAAAAAACTCCAAAAAAATCACGTTTGTTGAATCGGAGCCCACCTTAAATATTTATTTTGTTGTTATAGCGGCAACAGAAATACATCATCTGTGAAAATTTCAAATGTCTAGCTATCACGGTTCATGAGATACAGCCTGGTGACAGACAGACAGACAAACAGACGGACAGCGGAGTCTTAGCAATAGCGTCCCTCACCATTTCGGTAAGGAACCCTAAGAAAGAATTAGGACTAAGTATGTCCAAACCTCTTCTATACACGAGGTTTCTTTTTACTAGGCAATAGGCTAGATAAATTTTGACAAATGAGGAGTCAAACGAAAGCCTTTGTCAACGCGGGTGATGACGGCAATGAGCGGTTGTAATGACAGCTTTTGACAAAAACCTTATTACGAAAACAAATATAGGACCAACCAACCACACTATGTACTTACCAGCAAGAAATAGAATGCAAGAATAATCCCATGTTCCTACTGTATAACATTAGAAATCATCATCACCATCATGAGCCATTCGACACGCATTGCAGGACATAGACCTCCCTCATGGTTTTCCAAGCTTCCCGGTCTTGTGCCTCCCGCATCCTGCGATCGCAAACCCGCCTGCCAAGCGTGGAGATTATGGCAAAAACCCCTCAAGAGTGTAACCAAAATTAGATAACATAACATCAACTCACGCCTGTATCCCAGAGGGGTAGGCAGAGACCAGGGACTGCCACTTGCTACGATCCTGACAGATCACTTTCGCTTCCTCAACATTTATTAGTCGTTGCATGCACGCACGTCGGTTTCGGGTACTTTTTATGTCTGGTGTTACTTTGAATGACAGGATACCCAATAGTGTGATTGGTTAATATAGTGTGATGAATTTATTTATTCACTGAAAATCAATTGTATCATAGATATAAATTAATCAACAAAATAATAATAAAAATAAGTTCACCATGAGCATCGTCAATATATTAAATAGGTCGCCTTATAAAAGTCCAACATAAACAATTTATGGCATACAAAGCAAACCTATTGTATAGTTTATGTGCCTGTATGTAAATGTTTATGTTTGTTTAAATGTTGTTTATGTTTATTAAGCAAAGCAACATTTTTGTTTTTGTTCCTTATATCATGTCATTTAGAGACTCCCCCGGTAACATTCGGCAGGGTGTTTATGGGCAGAATTGCTCTACCCACCTCGTTAACGGTTCTGAGTGTCCACTATCACCCAATCGGTTTATGAAATGTGGTAATCGTACCGCACAGCAAAAGTTTGCACTCGCCGTGAAGGAACACATCGTGAGCATTCCTGAGTGTCTGAGCTGTTCACATACCTGAGCGCTTAAAATCGCCAATCCACGGTGGACACGCGTGATAATTAGCCAATTTAGTCCATAAGCTCCCTCTGAGGAGAGGCCTATGCCCCGCAGTGGGACGTATATAGGTTCCATAAAAAAATCCATCATCTCATCTCAACAAACAACCCCTAACTTTTCGATTATCGAACTAAAGCCTCGCGTAATAAGAGCTACTATAGATATGGTGACACAAGCTGTCTCTAATACTTGCTGATACGTAGTTAGAGAGCGGCAGGAAACTTCAAAAGGGCCCAAATGAGTTTACGCCAGCACTACACTTTAGTACGGACTTTACGTGTGGCAGGGTTGACCACGAAACTTGGACACTTCAAAAAGACCAAATAAACTTCACAGGGCCTCGATTCTGTCAGTGCATTTCAGTACAATGACATCATCATCATCTTCAGCCCACCTCTGCCCACTGCTGGGTAATGGCCTTTTCCCCATCACGCCATCTTACGCGGTCTCTCGCCATTTGCATCCAAGGGCCCCCTGCCGACCGGACCACATCGTCTGACCGTCGGGCTGGGGTCTACCCACTGACCGCCCGCCGGTTCTCGGCCGCCATTGGGCTACTGCCCCGGTCCACCTGCCATCTTCTCGCCTCACCAGGTATCCCGCCCATCGCCATTTAATTCCAACAACATTGACAATGAAATTCTTGACTTGATTCCGGAATCACTTACTTGAGTCCGAGGACGCGAACTCCGTCTTGAATAAGAGCGGCTTAAATAAGAGCGTCCTGGTCGGTCTCTTCCGACAAAAAAATCAAGTAGGTAACTGATTCCGGAATTAAGTTGTTAAGAATAATTATTGCTTACGAAAGTTTAAGTTCTAAAAATGTAAATTCTACGGCAACGGTTGAGTTAGACGTCAATCAATCAGCCGGTATTCGTCCACTGCTGGACATAGGCCTCCCCAAGCACGCCACTTGATCTCGCCCCGCCCTCGCAAAAAGTCTACGAGTTTCAACATAAATATCCAGTTCATGGTCTCAGCAGTCAGTCTAGCACAGGTAGCGAACTAATTGCATAGCTAAACAATAAAGCGTAGTCGCCGGCAAAGCACATCACTTGCTGTCGTGGGCACGACGCGCTGCGCTAGTGACGGGACAGTGTCGGTAAAAGATCACTATCATATCGATATCGTTGTTAGTAGATAAACAATCAAGGGTAGTTTCTGGCAAAGCACAGTCAGTATTATCGTGGACACGACGGGTGAAGACTTCGCCAGTGATGGGACATTATCGAAAATAGAAATCATACTCGTTCCGTATGAACCCACCTCGATATTACAAGCGCCCATGTAATATCGAGGTGGCCTCATACAGAACCATCTTATAAATCAATAACGGTCACTTCAATCATATCGAATTACCTATACGTAACCTTGTTCACTGCTCTAAATATGCCTTTCCAACCAGCATAAAATTGGGAGCTCAAGGAAGCCTTATAAACCCAGTGAATCT
The DNA here is from genome assembly GCA_947310995.1 of Yponomeuta cagnagella. Taxonomy (NCBI): domain Eukaryota; kingdom Metazoa; phylum Arthropoda; class Insecta; order Lepidoptera; family Yponomeutidae; genus Yponomeuta; species Yponomeuta cagnagella. Next base: position 3,379,154 of record OX371292.1, on the reverse strand, counting down.
AAAGGCACGTTTTATGGACGCGCTGGGTACATATTTCAGTGCCCTACATTCCCAAATTTTGCAGCGTGAAAATGTCGGATTACTGAAACGTTATTGAAGCTGATAATTAAACTGAAAAAGAGGCTGCACCGCAAAAAAGAGCTGTGGACTGGCGCAGGCCAACGATGATGGTTAAACAATAAAGAGTAGTCTCCGCATCACTCGCCGTCGTGAACACGACAAGCCCCATTAGTGATGGGAAACGTAGGAAATCGATATCGATAAATTAATTTGCGAATGGCTCTAATAGCCATTTGATTTTATAGAAACATCACATAAACTCACGCCTGTATCCCGGAGGGGTAGGCAGGGACCAGGTTCTACCACTTGCCAGGATCCAGACGGATCACTTTCGAATCAAGAGCATTCATTAGTCGTTGCATGTATGCACGCCGGTTGCGAATACTTTTTTGTTTTTTTTTTTATATTACCTTTTTATGCTGTAGGTGAAATGATCACATGGTGATCAAAGCCTCTTATATATATGTGTATATATATACACTTATCGTCCGATGTGAAACCGGCCAATCGTAATGATAGACATTGTCTGGCTTACCGGAAAAGTCAGGGGCGAATGTGAGCTAATGAGCTGAATCTAGTTTACTATAGTCTAGGAAAAGCAGCATATGTACGTCCTTCTGCAGGGCTTAGGGCTTGAAAACAGAAAGAGAGTATGGGGTAAGCTCCATGCATGCCCACCGCGGATTGGCGATTTTAAGCGTTGATGTCTGTGAAAATCTCCGACTTCTTCGATAATTAAGTCAGCTTTCATAACTACATTGAAATAGTAGGTAAAGTAATTTATCTATTAATCAACATTTCAGGAGAAAGGGGCCGATTTTGTTATGTTTTGACTATAATCGGATTCCAATGTGGCAAACGATGATCGGAAAACCTATCGATATCGATGAAATTGACCAAAAAATCCCACAACTAGCCACCGGTCGTCAGTATAAGACAAAATAAGAATAAAGACTGACACAACAGGCGGTTCGCTTTTGTATTATTTTCTACATCGCCTAGACATGACCCAAGCCTTAATCTGTAACCAAAGACCAGTGTTATAAAACCCTTGACTTCACCCTTAAACTCATAGACTTAAGGGTAATTTTCGCGATTTATTGGGGCCAACGAAAACTTTTCTCCTGTATCAAAAACCAAATATGAAATGTACTTATCAGCGCTGGAAGTAGGTTTATCGCCGACGATTTAAGGTTCATTTTGGCGTGTAAAAGGGGTTAATAAAGGCTGGTTAAAGGTATCTGTAGCTTTAATCTTAGTTAATGTTACATGCAGATGGTGATGCGAGATACATTGTTGTCTAAGCTGAGAGAGAGTTTTCCACAAGAATTTGCAATTTCAGCACATAAAGCGCTGCAGCACTGCAGCAGTGGTGTTGGACACAAATAATAACAGGAAAGTTCGTATCATCAGCTGTAACGTTTAATGAAAGCTAGAGTTTTTGCCACCTTTGACGGGAAAGTTCCGGATACGTTTTCGGGTTTGTTAAAGGTTCCCAAGTTAGACCCGATACGTTTGAACTGCAGTGTTTTTATTTCACGACAGGATATATAACTTTCGCGGCGTGTTGAACGTTTATGAATTCGTGAAAATAACGTACGAAAACTTTTGCCTTTTCATGAAAGTACGACGTGGAGCCGGTTCAAACTCTGCGCTTCAGTTCGCGATAAAAATAGAACACATAATAATAAAATTGTCACCTGGACACAAAAAACCCTTCGCGGCTGGCACCGGCTCGACTTGAGCGACATTAACGTCGACAAAATTGCGACGAACCCTTGGCTCCGGAGAGCTGAGTTGTTCCCAGAAACTGAAGGGCTCATGACCGCCATACAGGACCAGGTTATAGATACGCGAAACCATACAAATCGGCCAAGTGCGAGTCAAATTCGCGCACGAAGGGTTCCGTACCATTATCTACACAACATTAGACAAAGATTGAATTCGAGAACGAATTTGAAACCAACAAGAAGCGTTTAACATTGACATTTAACGACATGAAATCGGCGCTGTGAAGGTAACATAGATGGCGAGCGCTGTCTTTAAACAACGTTAGTTGTATGTTTCTAATATTTATTATTCGAGCGCTGTCTTTAAACAACGTTAGTTGTATGTTTCTAATATTTATTATTCTGTTTTTAGTATTTATTGTTATAGCGGCAACAGAAATACATCGTCTGTGAAAATTTCTGCCTACCTACCACGGTTCATGAGATACAGCCTGGTGACAGACAGACAGACGGACAGTGAAGTCTTAGTAATAGGATCCCGTTTGGCACCCTTCGGGTAGGGCACATAGCACATCATCCGCGGTAAAACGCTGTCACCACAACTCCGAAACCATAAACATATTACAGAAGCATGCTCATCAATCACACATTTGTAAAGTTATAGTAGCAATACCACTCGCTAACTTCCTTCACGGAAAACATCGTGAGGAAACCTGAGTGTGAGCTATTCACATACCTCAGCGCTTGAAATCGCCAAACCGCGGTGGGCACGCGTGGTGATTAAGCCCCTTTTCTCTCTCCGAGAGAAGGCCTGTGGCCTATAGTGGGACGTATATAGGCTGCTTATGCTATGAAAATAAAATATCGCTGACACATGTCAAATCTACTGCAAAATCATTCGTAACGATACCCAATAGAGTGCTTTCACAAGAAATTCTAAGTGTCGTCGACTGTACTGGCAGAATAGGTACCATTTAAGGAAACCTATTAACACGGTGCGAGTAAACCGCCAACATAATATTTCAACGAAACCCAATACGTTTTAATAGTATTCTTTCAATAACCATTCCGTATGAAATATTGCCCCCGAAAACATGTGCTTTGCCCCGGGGGTGGTATACACACCATCGGGCGGGCAATTGTCTACTCTTTCGACGCTCGATAGGGACTATTTTGTCCTGCTTCGTGGCTGGCAACACCCTCTCTATTTAAACGTCATATTTTTATGAGTTTTGCGGCTTTGATTAATCATTGTTTGTTTAAGCTTGAGGGGGTCGAACAAAATTATATTAGGCGGCCAATGAGGTATTATGTACTGGAAGGTGGCATTCCAGCTAAAAATTTTTGCAGATTTAGATTTCTTTTTAATTTTTACTGCCTCGGTGGCATAGCGGTATCACGTCTGATTACCATGCCGGAGGTCGTGGGTTCGATTCCCACTTCCCACTGGAGGCCCCCGTACATCTGTACAAATGGCCTCAGTCTGGGTGTATTTCCATTGTATGTTTGTTTGTTTGTCACACATTATTGCACAAAATACAAAATTTAGCACCTAAAAAAACATGATTGTCTTAGACTGTGAGCAAGGGCGGACTTATTTCAAGAGAAATTTCTTCCAGACAGCCTTGACGTTTAGAGTATTAAACAGACAGCGGGAAAAGGGCATGTAAAGCACAAACAAAAAATTATTATTTGTTATAAAAATTCGGCGTATAAGCCGAAACCGGCGAGAATGTTGATGAAGCGAAACAGGCTTGCCATGATCGTGGCAAGTGGCAAACTACACTCTCTGCTTACCCCTTCGGGAAGAAGGTTCAAGGAATTTTCAATCTCATCCGAAATACGTTCATTAGTAGTCAAAGTCATTACACCAGTCACAGACTAAGTTGCAGGTAGTTTACTGCCACCAGCTAATGCCTTCTCCAGCACGTAGTTCATAATACCTCATTGTAGGTGGCGTGAAATTATTGGAAAATAAACTCTATTTTAGAAGTGTATAAGACACAATATGTTGTAGCGTTTTCTTCGGCAGCATTTTTAGTGAAACTTGAGACACTGTTTGGTATTTTCAATGAGTAATTTGGGATCGAATTAGACCTTGTTTTTTTCAAATTGGGGCATTGAGCAGCTTCGAAATAATAAATACGATTACATGTTGATTTTTCAATAAGGTTTTCTATTGTCGTGATTCATTATTACTAAATAGTGTATTTCACCAGATGGGCTGGTCTGACGACTGGTTCTGGTGGCAGGGAGCCGCTGCATGCGGGCAGCACAAGACCGGGAATCTGTCCCCGTGAATTTTTTAAGGTACTTTTGACCAAAAGACAAGTGCTTTTTTCTAGTCTAAAACCTGGGGCGGGTTAAAAAGTTGCTGAGAAACATCACTTGATTAATGGACGAACCCTAATCAAGTAATAGTACATAAACTGAGATAATACGTAGAGAGGCCCCCCATCACGTGGTCGTGGCGGGGACTCGATGGATGCGGGCGGCACAAGACCGGAAAGCTTGGAAAACCATGAGGGAGGCCTATGTCCTGCAGTGGGCGTCAAATGGCTGATGATGATGACGATGATGAGTGAAATTCGACGTCTGTCTTTTGAAAAAAAGAAAGGAATGTGACATGCTCATACATAGTCGCGATGCGTTATACATTTAACGCTAATTAAGTTTTTTTTACGACTATGTCGACGGACGAAAGTTTAGTATTGTTTAGTTGCACCGACTACCCGTCATTTAGCTTCTCATTTTTTTTTTTCGTCAATGGTTGCCTGGAAGAAATTACTTTTAGTAATAAGGCCGCCAATTGCACTGTATTATACATATTATTGTTAAATTCTCATAATTATGTAATTCCTGGTGTACATACAATAAAGAATATTATATCTATCTAGGTTAGTTTTTAGGGTTCCGAACCCGAAGGGTGCCAAACGGGACCCTATTACTAAGACTTCACTGTCCGTCTGTCTGTCTGTCTGTCACCAGGCTGTATCTCATGAACTGTGATAGCTAGGCAGTTGAAATGTTCACAGATGATGTATTTCTGTTGCCGCTATAACAACAAATACTAAAAACAGAAAATAAATATTTAAGGGGGCCCCCCCTTACAAGAAAAGTATTTTTTTGCCGTTTTTTGCTCGGTATAACAACGGCAACAGGTAGACGCTTGACATATTCACAGAATATTTAGTTCTATATTCGCTACAAAAATAAATAATTAAATTAAAATAAAATAAATATTTAAGGGGGCTCCCAAACAACAAACGTGATTTTTTTGCCGACTTTTATCGATCTCTGTGTCTAATGTTGTATAGATAATGGTACGGAACCCTTCGCGCGCGAGTCCGACTCGCACTTGTCCGGTTTTTTTGGAGGCTTTTTTATTTGGTCCTGAACTTAATTAAAAGTGACAATCTAGATTTATGACGCTAAGCCTGTGGCTAAGCCTTGTATGTTTACTGATTGATTGTAGCCTCTAAGTTCATAAGTATTTCAGAATTATTTTTGATTGAAATGCTGCTGGCTCATTGTCTTTTGTATAGTCCATAGCGCTGGCAGCGTTTCCGCGCTGCAAAGCAACAGAGATCCTCTGCATCAGAAATGCCCCGGAGCGGTGGTGAAAACCACGGTTCTTCAAGCGTCGCCCTAACTCTTTAGATAAGATAAGATCAGATTATGTTTTATTTACATACCAAAACACACACTAATGGTCAGTTTCTGAATTGAGAATTTCTCTAAGTAAATGGTTAACTGTAGTGCTGTCACTTCGAATTTCTCAGAAAGGAGCGTGACAGAACGTTACTTAAGTATTTACTTAGTGAAATTCTCAATTCAGAAACCGGTCCTAAGGTATATAAACATTTAGGTGAAATGAACACTTAAAACCCAAAAACCTAAAAACAAAATATATATAAAAATAGCAAAAACACTAAAGAGGCAGTTTAAGTCTTTTCCTTGTAAAATCTCTACCACAGACAATTTCATACGGCGTTTATAGAGTGTTTTAAGGAATGGCGCATTCACAGATAAGACAGTAAAAATTTGGCATCAAGACAATGCAGAATTAAAACTTATTAATTAACTAGTACCACTTATCTATAAAAGCACAACACAATTAGAACTGTTAATATCATGTTGCAAGTGTTACAGTTTAATAAAAGCTCTCCTTTGGAGACCCCAATGACAATAGTACATAAGCAGCCTATCTGCGTCCCGCTGTGGGGCACAGGCCTTCTGTCAGGGAGAGTGTGGGCTTAATCACCACGCGTGCCCGCCGCGGAAAGGCGATTTCAAGCGCTGAGGTATGTGAATAGCTCAGACACTCAGGTTTCCTCATGATGTTTTCCTTCACAGTTAGCGAGTGGTATTGCTACTACAACATCACAAATGTACATAACTTAGAAAACAAAGTCATAGGTAATGAACGCACTGAGAATCGAACCTGAGTCTCTCGCTTCTTCAACGACAATACTGTTGAGGATATATTTAGGTATAACTTCGCACTTTCACCGAAGTCGGCCCAAAGTTCACCTTATGGTATCCGCCAAACTTGGCCCGTATCGACCCTAATGTCAGTTTGTGTGTACACTTGATACGTCCAATAATACTAATGATTAGGGTGGAAACTAAGAATGAACGGGGGCTGCATATTAAGTAGGCTATAGATGGATTGGCGAGATGATAACTTTTCGTTGTCAAACTAAAGAAAAAGAAAAAGTTCAAGAACATAAAGAGCTATAAAAAAATATTTCGACACTCAAGAGCATTAAAATTTACAGGGTACTTTCCGTAGACCTAGAACTATGAAATTTGGCAAGTAATATCTTCTTAAACTACAAGTACAGGGAAAAATCTGAAAATATTTGTAATTAAATCATTAAAAAAATTGTCTTTAAAGTTTGGAAAAAGCTCGGAAAAAACTGCAAGACTTTATTCCCGAATCATTTATAATATGTAACTACCTTCAAATTTGTATGGGACCCTCGGTGGGCGAGTCCGACTCGCACTTGTCCGTTTTCTTTTCCTACGAGACAGCTCCATTTATTTCTTCAAGTTGTATGCATTTGTTACCTACAAAACAAGACAGACAAACCGTCAAAAGATCTGTACCTAACTCGAGCCGTATCGAAGAAAATAATCCCAGATTATTTCGTTCGGAAAAGGAAGTTTGAGTCGCGATTGTTGACCTAGATAATACGTGAGAAGATCGTCAAAGTTTAGTTATAATAAAGCCATCGAAAAATTGCTCTAGACCATTTCAGGCAAGATAAATTAGTCTGATCACCTGGCGTGAGTGATGCAGGGGCTAATGAACGTTATGAAGCGAATTTGTCAGGATAGTGGCAAGTGACAGACCCTGGTCTCTGCCTACCCCTCCGGGATACAGGCGTGAGTTTATGTTATGTTACGTAATGTAAAGTTGTATTTCGCCATCCCCAGACGCACCACATAAAGAGCAACATATGTAAAGGCGAATGTGCGCGGCTTCAATAAAGAGTGGCTCAAAGCGCCCGGTTGTTTAGACAAGCCTTTTGGCTTTTATTCTGCGACAGAATGAGACGAATTACACAGAAGATGCGGTCAATTTGTGGCCCATCTGACCAATTAATTGATAATATTCACGCTATTTACATAAGCAGCGTATATAATGGAAGGTCGTGGGTTCGAATCCCGGCACCGATGACTTTTTTTTTCTAAGCTACATACATTTGTGAAGTTATAGCAGCAATACCACTAACGGTGAAGGAAACCATCGTGAGGAAACATGAGCGTCTGAGGTGTTCATATTCTTCAGCACTTGGAAGTGCCAATCCCTGATGGGTACGCGTGGTAATTAAGCCCATACTCTCTCTAAGTGACGGCCTGTTCCCTACAGGACGGCTATAAAAAAAATCAATAAACCTTATAATGAATTATATTCTTTATATCGGAAGCGGGAGACCCAGGTTCGATTCCCAGTGCGGGCATGTACCTATGACTTTATTTTCTAAGTTATGTACATTAGTGAAGTTACAGTAGCAATACCACTCGCTACGACCTCAGCCACTTGACGCCCACTGCAGGACATAGGCCTCCCTCATGGTTTTCATAAACATGCGGGATTTTGCCATAATCGCCACGCTTGGCAGGCGGGTTGGCGATCGCAGTATGCGGTTGGAATCTCAGGAAGACGCTGCTGCCCGTCTCCTGGTAATTTATTTCCTTAGTCGCCTTCTTCGACATCCACGGGAGGAAATGGAGTGGCGCCGGATTAAGAATAGCGTCCCCTGGCAAAACCCCTCATGGTTATGAAAACCACGAAGGAGGCCTATGTCCTGCAGTGGGCGTCAAATGGCTGATGACGACGATACCAAATACTATGGAATTTGACAGAGACGATTGGACTGTTCAGGATTTGATGCGCGTAGTGGCTGAGCCATCTGAGCTGTCCATGCTATGCTTATGCCACAGATTTGGGCTCCATCTACGGTCCTGTTTTATGGAAGAGGTCGCTTTTAACGATAATAGCGCCAATTGTATAAGCCAAAGCTTGGACATGTAAGCCTTTTAATGTATCTTGTTTTCTGGTGCGTACAATAAAGTGTTCTAATGTAATCTAGTCTAATTTTTTATGATTTAATTACAAATTTATAGTTTTCAGATTTTTCTGTACTGTATAGGTATACTTGCCAAATTTCGTAGTTCTAGTTCAAACAAAGTGACATATAAATTTTGATTGCCTTGACTGTCGAAATATACGTTTTTTTCGGAATAAAAGGTCCTATTTTTTTTACGTTATTTAAATTTTTTAATTTTTTTCACAGCTTCAAGTGACTGTGGAAGGCTTTTAATTTCAACTCGATATCCAGCCGTTCCCGAGATAAAGGGTTTTGACAGACAGACGGACGGACGGTAAAAAAGTGATCCTATAATGGTTTCGTTTTTTCATCATGAGGTACGGAATCCTAAAAAGGAACGAGGTGTGTTGGGAGACGAAGGAAGTCGTAGCTCTGAATCCTTAGTGAATGAACGGGGTTGTAGCCAGCGTTGAAGACCTGTCTCACTTGGCAAGAAGTGAAGAAAAATATAGGAGCTGACGACCAACCTCCATTAGTGGAGATGCACAGGAAGAAGTAAAGTAAAAGAGTCTAACTAGAGCGCCGTTTTGGAAAATAAATTCATTCATTCAGTGGCAGGAAGACGCTGGATGCAAGCCGCTTCTAACCGGTCTTTTTGGAAATCCATGGCGGAGGCCTATGTCCAGCAGTGGACTTGATGATTCATTCAGTTTTGGAAAAAAAGGCACAAAATGCTACACGGACCCAATTGTTGATCACATAATAACACATAATCAGCCTATATGCGTCCCACTGTAGGGCACAGGCCTTCTCTCAAGGAGAGAGTATGGGCTTAATCACCAGGCGTGCCCACCGCGGATTGGCGATTTCAAGCGCTGAGGTATGTGAATAGCTCAGACACTCAGGTTTCCTCACGATGTTTTCCTTGACAGTTAGCGTGTGGTATTGCTACTATAACTTCACAATGTACATAACTTAGAAAAAAGTGTTGATCACACTCTTCTAATTAACCTGAGCCCAGTTGTCGTTGTAAGCCTCTTAAGTTGGTCTAGCGGTATCACGTCTGATAACCACACGAGGTCATGGGTTCGATTCCCACTGGGGGCCGCCGTACATTTGTACAAATGACCTCAGTCTGGGTGTATTTTCATGTTTGTGATGTCATTCGTCAAGGACATCACATTTTAATGTAATGCCAAGAGTAATTCTGGGTCTAAGGACAAGTGATTAAGTTGTGTGGAAGTTACTATTAATCGTTTATTCATTATTTTCACTCCAACCCATCCGGCTCTTAGGCAGTTTAATTAAAAAAAATAAGTACACAAATAGGCATGTTCTTTCATATCTTTGTTCCGCCAAGGTTTGTTAAGGCAAATAGTTTACGTATATAAGCTCGCCTTTTGCCTCAATTCTCTAATGCAATATCTCATTAGGTGTTTTCGTGTGCAATGAAGCGAAATAACGTAAATAGAACCCACGAGCGATCCTTCTGGTGCAATCCCGTCGAGTCTTTTTAATTTTTATTTCAGGACCGAGTACAGTCAATTAAAACGGCGGACGAGCGACGAGAGACTCCCCGAATGAAAACTAAAGCGAAAAATCGACGGGCTGCTCCTTATCCCTACGGCACTCTAAGACTTTAGGGTAACTTAAAAATTTAAGAGATAGCACATGAAAGCAGAACTTTCAGTTTAACTAGTTTATCTTGCATACGTCGTCGGTAGATTACTACAGTAAACCTTGTAAGTGTTTTGAAAATTTCTTATAGCAAACTAGCGTATCTTATAGCAAACTAGCGTATCTTATAGCAAACTAGCGTATCTTTATAGCAAACTAGCGTATCTTATAGCAAACTAGCGTATCTTATACCAAACTACCGTATCTGATAGCAAACTAGCGTATCATATAGCAAACTAGTGTATCTTATAGCAAACTAGTGTATCTTATAGCAAACTAGTGTATCTTATAGCAAAATAGCGTATCTTATAGCAGAGAGCCATATTTCATAGAACTACAATTCATAGTTTATTATGAAAATTATATGTACATTGCAGAGCCCATTAACTCACAGGAAAAAGAGCCTTGACATCTTTGTCATATAAAAAATATTTAATTTTATAAGATAAGATAAGATTTATAGTGTTTCTTTTTGTCCAAAGTGTGCTCAACATATTTTGAACCATGTTTTAGGCACGCTTATTACATTTTCAGGTATTTTATTGACCTTTGCGAACGGGAACGAAAGTTTGTGTCTATTTCTTGTATTTACATTGTGTTGACAACCTACAATTTTTAAAGTTACTGATATTTTTCCGACATACACAATATTCCAACAAATATACTGACTAGCAACTGACATGATGTCAGTTTCTTTGAAGAAATATCTAAAAGAATCCCTTCAATCCACCTAGTTCAGAGTTTATTTTTTCAGTACGCGCTTTTTATTAGTGCCAAGATGAATAAAGTGTCTTAGGAACAGCCCGTCCATACGGACTGCTCAGTTATTATTTCAGTCGACGGATTATGGTCCTCTCGGCGTTATATTCAATTTACTTGAGCCCGTTCTGCGGCGGTCAATTGAGTTTAAACTAACTACTCATGCTGCTTTAGGCTTCTATCGCGCAAAAACGGCGCTGCCGTGAATAATTTGACGCTAAGTTTCTCTATTATAGAACTTCTCATGCGTCAAATTACTAATAACTTGGCTGTAATTGCTGCTTGGTAATTTTTCCGCCGAAGGTCCGTGGATGCGGATGGCAAGACCGGGAGAGATGGCATTTGGGATCTTTGGGGTGGTATGAAAGCCGTAGCAAAATGAACGTGCCATAATATTAGCTATCAAATACGCTAGTTAGTTTTTTATACAGCTAGTTACTATTCCGCCGAAGGTCCGTGGATGCGGATGGCAAGAGACCGTGAGAGATGGCATTTGGGGGAAAAGGCCTATACACCATGAATTTTGGGTGGTTTGAAAGTCATAGCAAAATGACCTATCAAAAAAGCCAGTTACTTTTTTTTTTCAAAAGCTTCTTTTCAAAAATACTTCGACTATAACTCGAATCTATAAGAACCATTAGGACGCGTGCGCACTGCGGGTCCGTTTGTCATTGTTCTGATAGATAACGCAATACCTAATTAGGCAATTCATTCATAAGCAGCCTATATACGTCCCACTATAGGGCACAGGCCTTCTCTCAGAGAGAGAGTATGCGCTTAATCACCACGCGTGCCCACCGCGGATTGGCGAATATATATAATAAGGCAATACCTAAAAGTAATACATTCATCATCATTCATCATCATCATTTAAAACACAACGCCATATATTTTAAACTTAAAATAAATATTATCCTGCGGGAACGCATTACTGGGATATCATGTATACTGTCTCAATTCAGGTCTTTGTCTATCTGTACGCCAATGTAAATCCGTTCAGCCGTTATTGCGTGATTGAGTAACAAACATCCAAACATCTTCACAAAGTTCCACAATTATAATATTAAGTAGGATTACATAACCTCAACAACAAGAAATCTAAAACTTGAAACTTTCACCCCCCAACCCTAGGGGATGGAAGTTTGTATGAGACTTCCGCAAATTTTTATGTTAGAGGTCTGAAATATTATATAGGGACATAAAATAATAATAAAATGCAAATATCGGGAGGTTTAGTAAATCACCCCCTACCCTTTAAATTATGGGAAAGAAGAAATGAAAAAAATATTGTCGTAATCAACTTACAAATAGGAGTGAAATACCACCAAAAACATTTTAATGTAAAATGTTGCCAAGACGAGACCATATTCCTCGCACTGTCAAAAAGTTATTTTTAGATCTCATCATCATTATCTTCAGCCATTTGACGCCCACTGCAGGACATAGGCCTCTTTCGTAGTTTTCATAACCATGAGGGGTTTTGCCATAATCGCCACGCTTGGCAGGCAGGTTGACGATCGCAGTATGCGGTTGGAATCACAGGAAGACGCTGCTGCCCGTCTCCTAATTGTAATTGATTTCCTTAGTCGCCTATTCTATTATATTTGAACTGAATTGATAACGCAGTCAGCTTCGCACAGAATATTTAATAAAAATTGTTTTGCCATCGACACGCTAAGAAGAAGAAATAGAATCGCGCCAACGCTTACAAGTTCTTCGCTCCACTAAAAATAAACCTTAAAAATAAACATGTCCCGAAGTAAAATACTGGCAACACTCATAATAGCGTTTCGGTGAATCTTTACGATCGCCTTTTGATCGTCCAATTGCGCGTGTTAAGTTACACGGCTGGGCTGAGATATCGCCGGATAAGTTTAGTGCTTGAGTTCTGGAGCACGGGTCGATTTCGAGCATTTGTTCTTTGCAGGTACAAACGACAGTACATAAATCGTCTCTTTATCATCATGACATTGCAACTCCACTAAAAATGGAACTGATATAAATAATTATATTCCTCTTCGTTTAACCTCTGAACTGCCCTCGCGGAATGGAACGTATAGGTGGCCCATACTAAGTTGGACACAGATCTGTGTCGCGGCAGACGAGTGGCTAATATCGGTATAACGAATGGTGATATCAGTAATGATGTATTGCTTCTGTAACTTCACAAATATATAATACGTAACTTAGAAAACAAAGTCATTGGTTGCATGCCGGGATTGGAACCCAAGACCTCCCAAATGAGAAGCCGGCGTTTAACCGCTCCTATATCACCGCATCTGCATAACCACGTCTAATAAAAATGGAACTGATATGCCCCTTCGTTTAACATGGTTAATATTAAGTGGTGATAGCAGTAACCAACTTACGGAATTCGAAGAGTTTGCCACTTGCCACGATACTGGCAAACCTCATTCGCTTCATCAACATTCATTAGTCGTTGCATGCACGCACGCCGGTTTCGGTTGCTTTTTATCTTGGCCTTCGCCAGTCGAGGTGTGTCTGCCAGGACGTCCCTAAAGCTTCTGTCAGATACAGCGAATAATCGCTGCGAATGCCAACTCGCCGCGAGTGCCCGCTGTGTGTGACAGGCTATTCGCTGCGAATAGATTCTCTCGCCGCGAGTTGCACTCGCCGCGACTAGAATAGAATTTTACTCGCTGCGCATGCGCACTCTCAGGGCTGAATTGCGAATTTCACTAAGTAAATACTTAAGATGAAATAATATACTTAAGTAATGTCCTGCCACGCTCTTTTCTGAGAAATTCGAAAAGACAGCACTACAGTTAACTATTTACTTAGCGAAATTCTCAATTCGGAAACTGGCCCTCAGTGTCGAAATTCTCATGTAGAACTCGCTGTGTGCGACAGGCTATTATTCGCGGCGAGTGCACTCGCAGCGATTAGTCGCTGTGTGTGACCGAAGCTTAACCGGCCCTTCCCCCTTACTCCGTCAATCTTTCTTTAGTATTTACCTGTAAAGGAATAAAGCGCTGGCAGGTAAAGCGGTGTTAGACAATCGGCGTGTTTCAGTTTTAAAGGCAACAAGCTCGTAAAACGCTGAGCTATCATTTATTAAGACGTCGATACACATTTCTGTGACCACCGCGACTGAGGACTTCGACAGACAAACTAAATTATTTTCTACATTACATTACAATTGCTTGGAAGAGATCACTTTTAGTGATGAGGCCACCGTCTATATTTTTAGGTTGAGAAATATCTGTGTAATTTCCTTAGTTATCTAATATATATGTATATGAATTGCTGTTCGTTAGTCTCGCTAAAACTCGAAAACGGACGGACCGATTTCGCTATTTTTTACATTTGTGGAAGTCCAGGGAATGTTTAAATCGTGAGGACAAAAAAAGATACGAAGTTCACCGAGTCAACTAGAGTAAAATAAAGTGTTCTACATCAGTGCGTACGCATCTTGCCCCTTGCCTGCCCCGTTCAGCATTTCTCACTGCTCACACCACCCAGCACCGTAAAGCGTATTTTATTTTACTTGCTCACTTATGCATATGAACTAGAATAGTTTATACTCACAAGTGTAAACTAATCCAAGGTCAATACTCAGGTAAGTAATTCTAATGAACAGAAACTGATAAACTGAGGTCCACAGTGTCAGTAGTTCTCCTCCGGCTACCATTAAAGCTTACGTACCAGATTCTCCTAAGCCAGGGTTCTGAATTATTTTAATGGTCTCGCAGCTCACTAATTGACGGGCTTTCTACAGCATTTAATGTTATAATTGTATTCGAAATATTGTTAAGAACTTAACTCTGCTGTGGTGTGTTTGACAACTTTTTAGGTTTATTGTGTGGGAGTCCAAAGAGGGATGAAACCTCTTTATGAAGAGTCCAAAGTCAGACTTGACACAAAGTTGTTGATTGCCAGTAAAATGAGTTAAACTTTATCCTCTAAGGCTCTAAACCTGAGTTTTTTGTGTTCGTATTAACTTAGGCCTTTGCATCAACGTAATGAGATGATTTATACAGCATCCAGTGTCACCTTCACTCACACTAGATGGGTGAAGGGACCACTCGGACGCTGTAGGGCCTGGGACATTGTATTTTAGATGGAATAGGCTTGCCCAGAACCTATACCATCCTGACAACTTAGTCGGCCTAGCCCACAGGAAAAACAAGTCAATACGTGCGGAGCCAACCAAGCCTCGGGTTTCCTCACGATGTTTTCTTCCATGTTAGCGGGTGGTAAATAAACAAAATCATAGGTACATGCCCGCACTGGGAATCGAATCTTGGTCACAGCTTCCGAGTCCATTGTTCTACAAGGCTGTCTTATTTGTAAAAAAACACGATTCCTTAAAACGCCGATTAAAATAGTCTGACCACACTAATAACCACAGATTAAATCAACTGCCTCTTAGGCGTGCTTTAGAGAAATCTTGTTTTTATGAATAAGGCCGTATTTTCTTTTTTATAAATAGTGATTAAACTATTTAAAACACATGATATGCGTACCCCGATTTGTGCACCAAATTTCATCTAAATCTGTCTAGTCGTTTCTCCGTGATTGTGTTCTAATAGAAACAAGTACAGACTTTCACATCCGATCCCATTAATATTATACTCGACGTCGGCTTGTTTGGATATTGATGATAGACATGTCGATAATGACGGTAATCGATCGATCGTGGCAAGTGGCAAACCCTTGTCTCTGCCTACCCCTCCCGGGTTCTGTATCTGTATTCGTGACTTTATGAATGTAATGATAAGCGGGGTTTGAAACCGGGCATATACCAATGAGTTAGTTTTCTATATTACGTACATTTTTAAAGTGGTAACTGCGACACAATGAAGGAAAACATCGTGAGGTAACCTGAGCGTCTGAGGTGTTCACATACCTCAGCGTTTGAAATTGCCAATCGGCGGTGGGCACGCGTGGTAAGTAAGCCCATACTCTCTGAGAGAAGTACTGTGCTCTGCAGTGGGACGTATTTAAGCTACACAAGAAAATGTATTGATAAGGGTGATGTGCCAGATACGCACAAGCGCCACAAAAGGCGCCAAAACTCCGGGAATTTCGCGTAAAACTATCGTTTCGTAATCATTTGGCAACGGCAACTATCGAATAACAAAAATAGTTTTAACAAAAATTATAACCACCTTCAAAAATAACACATAATAATACTCGTAAACAATCCGACTTCATTGAAGTCGACGTCCTTTTTAAACACGCAGTTTCGATATGTTCGGCAGATGTCGACTTCAATGAAATCGGATTGTTTTAGTTTTCATTGTCTAACTAATCGGTTCAGCCAAACGCGCGATAATCGCGGATAACATACATCATCAGCCATTTGACGCCCACTGCAGGACATAGGCCTCCCTCGTATTTTTCATAACCATGAAGGGTTTTGCCATAATCGCCACGCTTGGCAGGCGGGTTGGTAATCGCAGTATGTGGTTGAAATCTCAGGAAGACGCTGCTGCCCGTCTCCTGGTAATTAATTTCCTTAGTACATACATATATACACATACAAACATACGGGTCAAACTGAGAACATCCCTTTTTGAAGTCGTTTAATACCAAAACCTTCTCCAGAATTTAACAAATACTGTTCTTAAAACCGTATCAAAATCGGTTCAGCGAAACGCAAGATAATCGCGGACAAACATACATACAGGCAAAACTGAGAACCTCCTTTTTGGGAGTCTCTTAACACCAAAACCTTCTCCAGAATGTTACAAATACTTTTCTCAATACGTATCAAAAACGGTTCTAAACGCGAGATAATCGCGGACAAACAGACATACAAACATACAGGTCAAACTGAGAACCACCGTTCTTTTTTTAAGGCGGTTAACAACAACCGCGAGAGGTATGGAAATCGACGTTTATAGATTTATGAGGATAAAGCAGTCTTTGTGCCTCGGATGTGGAAGAAAAAAGCCTTTGATTCGACTCGGAACGGTGTCAGATGACGTGGTTTGTTTTGGCAGATATCTGTACAATTGTGGAGTGTTTTGCTTGCGACTTTCATCCACTATTCAACAGTCAGTAAACAGTCATCCTCATCCACCTGCCATGGACAATCACCCTTTAGGTGCTTGTGCAATCGCGTGAGCGTTGAAATTCGCCTAATTTTTTTGTAATCTTTATTAAAGTCGAGTTTTGACGGTCTTAGTACGGACGGACCGTGTGCGTACAGTTTTAGTTGATTATGACGACGGGTCAGTGCGCTCGGACCGAGTGCGTCAAAACCCGGCTTAAGGGAAACACACCGTAGTTCAATGATAACTTAACATAATTACTAATTATTTTTAGTTTTTTTTTTACTTTATTTATTTACACATTACAAAAACATAATCTTTAATATTTAATAGTACCAAACCAACTGTACTACCAGCACCGTTAACCACGGATTAAATTATTTATCAAGACAAAACTGAGAACCTAATATTCTTGTGCCTTTTAGACGTTGCATTAAAACCGTGAACGCTTCGCATTGAAATAGTTTTGGGAATAAAAATGCTAATGGAAACTAGATAAAAAATAGATAAATTTCCACATAGCAAAAGCACTTGTCCTGGTCACAAACTAGGATCATCATCAGCCACAAGAAGTCCACTGCTGGACATAGGCCTCCTCCGTGGATTTCCAAAAAGCCCGGTTGGAAGCGGCTTGCATCCGGCGTCTTCCTGCCACTTGGATGAGGATATACTAGGATATCTTCTCCTAAATAACTAGCTAACCAGGCAAGACCCTAAATACACCCAGACTGAGGCCACTTGTCCAAATCGAGACTGTTTGGTATATGTGTTTCACAAGAAGACCACCGGGACAGTCGAGGCAGCAAAACTAGTCCCAAATTAGTAGCTCCGAATACCCCTGAAGTGCTACAGGGGTAATGGTAGTTAGCTAATCCCTAAGGGAGTCGACTTACACAATGTATGCAAGAAACAAACAGCTTCCTGTTCTATAATTTAATGAAGCAATCTCACTTTGTACCTTTTCTGAGTATTTATTTTTGTCTAACAAATTGTTAGTTTAGGACTCTTTGTGAATATTAAAATACTTGTAATAAAAAGAACTCGCCTCCATTCCTCAGAGAGAATCGCTGAAAATTACCTGAAAAGAAATGAAAAAGCATATTGTTAGGGAAATGGAATAAATTAAAAGCTACAAGAGTAAAAGTAAAAGGAGCAGTAAAGTGGGATATATTTTGAAAATAAGATCTATTAAGGTGGTCTGGAGTCAAGGACAATATCACGTGACAATCAGGAGAAAATATAAAATTACAAGTTTATGGTCCGGAGTTTATGGCTTGACTACCTCCCAAAACATACGCACACGTTCGTTTAGGCATAAAAACAAAAATTAAAAACTACATATTATTTAATATTAAGACATAAACAATTTTATATCAATTTTTTAAGAGTTAAAATAACAAAGACATTTCTCAATTTTCAATGAGATCATGATGAGAAGATGGCCTTTCGGCATTTACTTCTAAATGATGTGAGGCTATCATTATGTAAATCTAGATCTTTACAAATTACGGAAACAGAATTAAAGAGGCGACACATGCGTACCACTGGATTATAAAAGGAGGTGTTATTTTAAAATACTTGAAGGCTAAAAGAAACAACAAAATAGTAGTTTATGATACTGATGCATAATAAGGGTTCTTATAACACGAGTGTTATAAGACCAAGTTATGTGCAGTGTCATACACTACTTTATCTACTCTCATACTTCTCGAAATTCTCATAAAGAAATTGTATATTAATTTAATTTTTTAATTTTTACAGTTGTCTGTGAAATAACACTAAGCCTTATTACTCGTAAGTATCAACTTTCAAGATCTTAATTCGAATCTTACGACATGAGTGAACCTTGTCTTTAGCGACAATACATTTTTTTTTGGGACAATAGTTAATATCAAGATTTAGAAAAGTCTAATTACGTTACGATGACTGATTGCCTCGTTGGACTAGCCGTTGAGGCGCTTACTACCAAGATAGCCGTCGTGGGTTCGATTCCCACTAGGGGCCGCCGTACATTTGTACAAATGGTCTCAGTATGGGTGTATTTCCACGTTTCCATGTTACCATAGCACAGGGTATCCTAGTTACCATAGCCCAGGGTATCCTAGTCACTCGACCTTAAACTACATCACTTTAAAAGTTTCAAATGTAATTCTTAATTTTATTGTTTGATTTTTATTATTTATTGAAATATGTTTAATTTTCGATACCGAAGTTTTCCGTTATTTCAACAACACTTTGCCACCGGTTTTCTTTGTGACACTGTCAGATAATTGACAGAGTTATTTATAAAAACTCTATTCCAATAAAGTACTCCTCACATTAAGTTTAAACTGGTCTTCCCCTTTACGCAAGACCATTTAAACTGCATCTGAGGAGTGTTTTAAGGAAATCTTTCTCTTTTCTCTTTTATAAATAGCGCCGCATGAGTACATGACAATTTTAGAGCCTACAGCAGAACCCTCCAACTAAATCCGTCAACGTGTATAAAACCTCTCGCTCTCTGACCAAAGTTGCGGACGGCAGTGGCTTAGCCGGATATATGCGGCTTCCCGCCTAAAATATATGCCCATAAATATGAGAAAAGTGGCGACTTTTAAACATTTTTGTTTCAGCCCGGTTTAAGTCACGATTTAGCGTCGAAACCCGACTGGGATGGGGTGGTCCGCTCTCGGTATGCTGTGCAAAGGAAGTGAGAAGTGCATTTTATTTATTAGCCGACCATCACAACTTGAAAAATAGCCGGAATAATATTACTCTATCTCTCTCCGAGATTATGGTGCTTGAGGACGGAGCATATGAAGCATGTCAAGGAAGCGAAAGTGATCTGTCAGGCCCGTGGCAAGTGGCAGTCCCTGGTTACTGCCTACAAACGTATGTATGTCTGTTGTGTATTTCATTTTCTTTCTGTTGTTGTACATATTTTGCCACTTATCTGTTTCTGTGATGTGCCTTGTTGTTATTGAGTGAATGTGTTAGAACTGGAAAAGTATTTTGATTTTCTTTCTGTAAAGCATCGTAATCACAGTTCAGAAAATCGGAAAATACAAAGTTTTCCATTTATGCAATTCATTCAACTCTTTCCAAACGGCGCCATAGAAGGATGAACCGCCCAAATCCCCGTATTTAGAAGGAAGGAAAGATATTTCGGGTTGTTTTTCTATTTCGGGTTTACGCGGATCAGAAGTTGTTTCGTTGTAATGCGTGTGTGATCCCGTTTGATTCTTATCAAGCCTCTCTCTCTTAGAAATATTTAGAGACACCTCTTGGTGCGATAATAGCACTTATTCTCTGCGTGACAAGAGCTGTCTGGCTGGTGTTCGCGCTGACCTTGAGTAATTGATTGTTCATGTCTTTGACACGACATAGGTCTTTGATGTTATTTGTTTTTTAAGTATTAAACTAGCAAGAGAATAATAATAACTTCCACACACAATCACTTGTCCTGGTCCCAAAGTAGGATATCCTACTACTAGGATAAAGGTAAGGACCTGGGATTTTAATCCCGGCTGTATCAATGGCATTTTATAAGCTACATGTGTGAATTTAGAAGCAACACCACTCGATAATGTAGAGGAAAACATAGTGAGGAAACCCGAGTTTCTGAGGGTACCACGCTTGGTAACAACATCACATTTCCAACCTTTGTTTAATAATACCGCGACGCATGTCGGTAATTCGAGAGCATAATGCAGCCATATTGTTTTCTAAACAAAAGATTTTCCTGAAAACCGTCGCCATTTTGTTTTTCCGACGTGTCAGGTTGACGTCCATTAGGAAAGGTTTTCTTCGGAAGTAGGTAGGTATTTTATACTATTATATTAGCAAAGAGGATGAAGATGGACTAGTATTGAGAAAGGAATGTTGCGTTGGTTTTGACTATGGAGAGGATGAAGGAAGAAAACCGGCCAAGTGCGAGTCGGACTCGCGCACCGAGGGTTCCGTACAAACCTGCAAGGTTTACAAAGTTCGTTCATTACGACAATCGAGTCATAACTATGGTATTTTTATTGCAAAATGAAATTCATAACATTACAATGGGGAAAGATGGAGGAGCATAAATTTAAGACAAAGATCTCTTTATCGTTTAAGTAATCCTTTATTTTATATTAACACATATCATTTATCTATAATATAACTGAAACACTTATACTAGCCTTGCAGCAGACTTGCGAAAGTTCTTTTATATATTTATTAAAAAATATATATTTTGTAATGTAACTAAAAATTTAAGGTTTTCGGAATTTTTCCTTTATGTGTGCTATAAAACGTTGCTTCATGCCAAATTTCAAGATTCTAGGTCGACTGGAAGTACCCTTTAGGTTTTGATTCCCTTGCGAGTACTTGCGAGTTTCAAAATATGCAGCTTAAATTGCTGTTTCTTTTGATTGCGTTGACATAGAAGTTAGATTTTGTTACAGCTTAAAGGTATTATAGACCTGAGTATTTGGTATGAATTTCAATTTAATACCTCTACGCGTTTATGAGGAAATGGGTAGTAAGTTTAAAATTATAAAAAAAAAATATATTATGTGATGTAACTAAAAATTTATGGTTTTCGTAATTTTTCCTTTATCTATGCTATAAGACGTTGCTTCGTACCAAATTTCAAGATTCTGAGTTCACGGGAAGCACCCTGTAGGTTTTGATTCCCTTGCAAGTGTCGAAAATTTGCGGCATAAACGGCTGTATCTTTTGATTGCGTTGGCTTAGAAGTTTGATTTTTTCACAGCTTCAAGGGACAGTAGACCTGAGTAATTGATATAAATTTCAGCTTCATACCTCCACGCGTTCCTGAGAAAAAGGGTCTTGACAGACGGACGGACGGACGGACAGACGGACAACAAAGTGATCCTATAAGGGTTCCGTTTTTTCCTTTTGAGGTACGGAACCCTAAAAATTGACGAAATGTGGATGAAAGAGCACGTAGGGGAAGTATCAGGCCTAACCAGGCGGAATTCAACCATTTAGAGGATGTTTTAGCAATGGGCAAGATAAAAGTACCCAAAACCGGCGTCCGTGCATGCAACGACTAATTATCAACGTTCATTAGTCGTACAGATGCACGCACGCCAGTAGACGTTAAGAGGCTCCTCAGGATCGTAGCAAGTGGCAAATCCTGGTCTCTGTCTTCCCCTCCGGGATACAGGCATGAGTTTATAGCAACCCTCTGTCTCGTCCTCTTTTAAGAAATCAGAAGAATCAGAACGATGTAGTGTGGTGATACCCCTACGCCGCATATTGGTTGGTTGTAATACACACACGCATCACATTTAATGCCATCATCATTTTCATCATCAGACCACCGCTGCCCACTGCTGGGTATAGGCCCTTTACCCCAAATGCCAACTCTCCCGGTCCCTTACCATCCGCATCCACGGACCTTAAGGCCCATTGACGATGCGTCTTACACTCCAAAAAGTCGGCGTCCAGGAATGGATTTCCAATCGGATGTAAATCTACCACGCCAAAAGGCGTTTGGGTGCCGTCCAATCCGCTCTCTCGAATGCCCAAAACGGCGTCCATTTTCCATGCATTCCGCGCTGCGCAGCCGCCCACATCGGTCGTGCTTATAAACCATATCATTTTATTGATGCCATCGTTATATCAACGTGAGGAGATTTTTTTCGGCATTCATTGAAATGTAAAGGGAAAATCCATGTTATGATGTGTGTATTTATACAACTTTTTATGCCAGCAGAACAGCCGTAGCTCGCTTACAGCTCTAGTTCGCTTTCAATACAATCTCCTTTAAAAAGTAACCAAGAAGATATTCGCGGTAGGCCTTCCGAGACTGGCAAGCCAGATCATAAAACTTGCACAAAATGAATAAATACATAATAATAAGTCGTCAAGGTATACTGGTCAAACAAAGTTCCTTCCACGCTTCAAAGTTGCAATTTTCGCTGCGCCAGTAAACTTCTTGCTAGTAGGGTGGCCATGGCGGATACCATTCGAAAGTTCAACAGTTATTTAACCAATTCTCAGACAACAAACAACGAAATGCACATGAATCATTTGATAACTCATCATTCCATATAAAAATGTTTCGCAAACCTTACACCTCATGAAGTAATTATTTCATATTATAATGTCATTTAGGCCCCCCATCAGTATGTCTGACGACCTGGTTACGATGGCGTGTACGGTGTACGATGGTCAACGACATCTGGCCCGTATGCCTCAAGGCACGCCACTTCTTGCCTCTTCTTCTTTTTAATATAATTCAATATTTTTTACTAAGCCCCGTAACTCTAAAATCCTATAAAAAGAAAAAGAATATAATGGGCTGTTATTGGAAACATACTTTATTTTAGGGTTTCGTGTCCAAAGGGTTAGGGACCCTATTACTAAGACTCAGCTGTCTGTCCGTCCGTCCGTCCGTCTGTCTGTCACCAGGCTGTATCTCATGAACCGTGATAATTAGACAGTTGGCATTTTCACAGATGATGTATTTCTGTTGCCGCTGCGCTATAACAACAAATACTCTTAACAGAATAAACTAAATATTTAAGGGGGCTCCCGTACAATAAACGTGATTTTTTGGCCGTTTTTTGCTCCATATTAATAACGGCAACAGGTAGACGCTTGAAATATAAAGCCCTTCGTGCGCGAGTTGACCGCGTCGAGTTTCGAAATTGTGTGAAAAATATAATTGAGAACATAACCTCTTAAGTCCCGACCTTGAAAATAACAATCGAAAACCATTGTTATTATCAAGATTAGCACTAAGGAGGCTAAACTTTTGATTACAGAAAGTTTTTTTTATTGATAACGAAGAACCCATTACAAGATTTTACATTATTTCAACCACAAGTTGTATAATTATGAGAGAATTTAACCAATTATCCCCAGTCCCAAAGCAGCTATGGCCACCCGCCAGCACTAGCGAGGACATTACGGCTCCGATGGAACGCTCCTCTTTATTCCAACACTAAAGTAGAACTAATAAGTAGGCACTCGAAACGTCTTGCTAATGTAAATAACTTGCGGAGTTGCTTCACTGGGGACGGGATACAATGACGGGAAGAGGGAGGGAGGGTGATGTCTTTTTGACTAAATGACACCTTGAAATTAAATCTTGTTTCTTATCATCTGACCACTATTCTTATATCATGGGCATAATGGAGAACTTGAACTAAACAATATTTGAGTTATCTCGTAAAATAATGGTTTTATGCATGTACACCCTGAAGATACAGTTCGGAATTCAATAACTCGTAATCTAATAGGTTTTATGTTATTAGAGTAACTTTATTTTTCGCATATTTTGTGACCCCGAAAACCCCGAAAAATATATTTTTATTTTTAATTATTTCCTAGGTTTTTATATCATTTCTATGTTATAAAAGCAAAGCTACTCCAATCTAGGTTAGACGCAAGTTTCTAATTATGACGTAGGGCGGTCGCCCCTCAAGGAGCAATTCTCATACAAACGTAGTTACGTAGTTACAAACGTAGGATACAAATCGAGGTTTGCTTGTGCTTAGAATTGGAAATAAACTTATCGAAAAGAAATTATAGGCTGGTGAACGGTTTCTATGAAAAGTCCTGTGAGGCTATAATTTCTTTTATACCACACCCGCTCAGAAAGTGTCTCATTGCTCGTTCATAAACGGGTAACAAAGTTAGTCATTTCTCCCTTACAAATGTGCGGCAGGAAAAGTTATATGGAATTAAAAAGAGCTTTAAAAATGGAGTTTGAAGGGCTGCACCGTTTAATAACGCGGTGGGTGTAGAACCTAAATATCCTGTTACAGATTGGCGATCGGCGCCCAAGATCGATTAAGAGGCTGCAAAATTTACAACGTTTCGACGAAATAAATTTAGTATTCCGATATCGCAATAAATATCCGCGCAAAAAAGGCCCTGTGATCGGATCATCGAAATAAAGTACCCTGCGCTGCGCGATGTTAATCGGATAAGTAATTTTAAGTTTCGACGTGCTTTTTCGGCGAAAAAACTAAAAAAATACATCGATTTCGGGTTGTACGCTCGCGAAGTAATTTTGATATCGCGAGCCTATCAGATTGCTCGTTACTTGAACGCTCGATTGAGATAGTTATTTTCACTCTGAAATATATTGTTATATTTTAGAGAAACTCCAAGCCCCTGCTGAATAATAATAACTTCCACACAACACAATCACTTGTCCTGGTCCCAAACTAGGTAACCTGGTTACCATAACCAGGCAAGGACATCACAAACATTGAAATACACACTGACTGAATGTTGAAGAAGCGAAAGAGATTTGTCAGTGTAGTGACAACTGGCAAACCCCTCCGGGATACAGGCTTGAGTTTATGTGTCTACTTACTTATGTAGGGACGCTAACAGACTACATATCAACCAACACACTAGTAACAAAGTCTGTGTCTAAATTTGTGATATGCATCCCAGTTAGACGCTTCCACAACATCTGCAGAGATATAAATTAAAATTTGAATACAAGCAACAACTTAGTAACTACAGCAATATACTGCTTTAAACTTAACAGAGCATGCAAATCTAGGTTATGAGGGAATAATTGAAAATATCTTCTATTTTGCCATTAACTTGCCCAAATTACTTTACTCGCCACCATCATCAGCCATTTGACGCCCACTGCAGGACATAGGCCTCCCTCATGGTTTTCATAACCATGAGGGGTTGTGCCATAATCGCCACGCTTGGCAGGCGGGTCGCAGTGCGCTGTTGGAATCTCAGCAAGACGCTGCTGCCCGTCTCCTGGTAATGTATTTCCTTAGTCGCCTTCTACGACATCCACGGAAGGAAATGGCGTGACGCTATTCTTAATCCGGCGCCACACGGACATGCCAGCTGCGGTTTAATTACACGAGAAGTCCGTACAGTTACTCTGAGAGTGCAATACAATGAAGCCTTCCGTATACTAACGCGTTTGCCTCGATTTTGTAGTGTATCGCAAATGGGTACCGGATTTCTCTGCCATTGTTCGCAGCAGAGCTGCCTCATTTTGGAGCCGACTCCGGGCTTCCAAGAATGAGATTCTGTCGTGTCTGTGTGAGGATGTGGACAGTTCACAGTACCAACATTGGCATTCCGTTCAGCGCGACGATAATCGAAAATGACTTATACTCACACGTTTATTTTATTTTCATATTGTATTATTCATTATATTGTAATCTGGAACTGTGTATTCTGAAATAAAAACATATCAAATTCATTGTAGTTTCTACATATTTTTCTGTTGAAATGTGCGTGAAATCCAATATTTGTCTTAGATGAAAAAATGCCAAATATCCTACAGATTGGCCGTGTCGGGTAATTGTATCTATGACTTCTAAAAAAATTGCGTCTTCCAAACATTGACCAAAACCACTTAACCAAAGAATAAACACAGCAATAGACACGCGAATTAACACACCGAACAACCAATTCCCTAGGCATTTCTCTTTTATTGCCTCGCAGAGCCTTGACGGTTATATCGAACGATCCCCTGGACTCTTCGCGTGGACAATAAAACTTTTACACTAGGCACTAAAACGGTTTCATGGGTACCTTTAGCACTATTAAAATCATAGACTAGCCGCAAGTAGACTTGACATTTCCACGAACATTTAACATAATAAGTATATTAACTCACGCTTATTTCCACTCCGGGAGTGGCAGGCAGAGGCCACGGACTTTAACTTGCGAGGATCAAACGTCAATATTATGCGTCATTGTGAAAGCAGTCAATAAGGCCGTATTCACCAACTGCGGGCCATAGGCCTCCAAACGAAGTCGTAGGAACCGCTAGCTCGAAATAAAAAACAGGTAAGCAGCTTTTAAAATATAAATTAAAAATTATGTTTATACCACTTTGGCCTTTGCATCTACGTAATGAGATGATTTATACAACATCCAGTGGCACCATCAGTCACACTAGATGGGTGAAGGAACCATTACTCGAAAGCTGCAGTGCCTGGGTCATTATTTTAGATGGAGTAGGCTTGCCCAGCACCTATACCATCCTGACAGCTTAGTCGGCCTAGCCCACAGGAAAGAGAAGTCAATACGTGCGGAGCCAACCAAGCCGCGGGTTTCCTCAAGATGTTTTCCTTGAGCTTTAGCGCGTGGTATTGCTACTACAGATTCGCCAATGTACGTAACTTTAAAAATAAACAAAGTCATAGGTACGTGCCCGTACTGGTTATCGAACCTGGGTCTCCCGCTTCCGAGTCCATTGTTACCACATTGCACCCACTGGGCTACCACTACTCAAGATCATTTATACCATACCCACTCAGAAAGCGTCTCATTGTTCATAAACAGGTTACAAAGTTCGTCATTTCTCTCTTATAAATGTGCGGCGGGAATAGTTACAAGGAATTTCATTCCTGCCCTCCGCAGCAGGGCATGACAGCATGTTAAATCAAAAATAGTACTTTTAACAGGAGCCTTGGTTCGTTACGTTCCCTATAAACTGCGCACTCTTATCTATAATGCATTAGTAAAATCACTCCCTGAGTATTTTATACAAGTCTGGGGCACAGTTAGTAAAAAAAATTACAAAGAATTTGAGAGGTCACAAAATAACGTCATCAAAATCCTAAATATAACTTAAAAGCGCAATTAATTTATTGCATTCTCGGCGATTTTGTTGACGAATCTTGTGACAGTGGACTCAAGTTACGTATTAGTGAAACGTAAAACAAAGAAGTATATTTGTGAATGCATTTTGAAGTAATTGTGGTGACAAGTCCTACGAGATGTGATTTACATACAATTGTGATGAATATTAGTTATATGAAACATAGTTAAGGTGAAAATAAGTGACAATAGTAAGTTTATTTCATTGTAGCTTAATGAAATGAATCAGGGTCCTCGTGACAACAATGCGCTACCAGCTCTTCAACATCTTAACCGCGTTGCCGACCTATTCGCCTGTCTTCTGAATGAATTCACAAAGGCTACTCTTTTTATATTGTGTTACAGTCAGTACATATTCACGTGACCATTGCTGTCGTCTGTACACATAAATGCTTTGATTATGTAAGAAACTAGGTTAGTATTAAAGTAATACATAATAAATTTTTTTTTCGAACTTGCTGCCACCATAGAAGGCCCCACGTAACGTTAGCGTTAAGTTTTTTGATATACCTAAATAAAATAAATAAACATAAAAAAAACATTGGTCATTCCACACCTACTGTAATATGAAATGTCGAGTCTGCGGCCAAGTTGCTTAATCTTTGTCCCAGGTCGTATCGCACATAAGCGCCAGGGCAAGGCATAAAGGTGGATTTTCACTATACTTCCTCGGTATAACAAGTTAATATGGTCGGGAAGCGGGAGGCACAAATTTGTAGAGTACAATATGAATTATGTGCTAACGTGATATTAAAATGGCGCGTGTTGTTAGTCCTTTATATATCCGGCAGTAAATCTGAAGCTAGACGTTCCTAGGAGAGAGGTAAAATTATTTTGCGGAAGGAGGGTACTAATTAATGTTGATGATGAAGAGGTTTGTCGGGATCGTGGCAAGTGGCAAACCCAGGGCCTACTCCTCCTGGATACAGGCGTGACTTTATGTAACGTGTAATGTAGGGTAAGCTGTGCGTGCCCATGCTTAGGGATTGATGCG
Source organism: Yponomeuta cagnagella (assembly GCA_947310995.1). Taxonomy (NCBI): domain Eukaryota; kingdom Metazoa; phylum Arthropoda; class Insecta; order Lepidoptera; family Yponomeutidae; genus Yponomeuta; species Yponomeuta cagnagella. The sequence continues at coordinate 3,350,764 of OX371292.1, read as the reverse complement.
ATTAAAATATATAACATAACATAACATAAACTCACGCCTGTATCCCAGAGGGGTAGGCAGAGACCAGGGACTGCCACTTGCTACGATCCTGACAGATCACTTTCGCTTCCTCAACACTCATTAGTCGTTGCATGCACGCACGCCGGTTTCGGGTACTTTTTATCTTGCCCTTTGTTAATACATCCTCTATTTGGTCAAAGTATGTCCGTCTGAATCGCTCGTAGCCCCGGCTGCCTGAGTGATCTTTAACGATCACGAAGGTTAAGCAACACAGGGCGCGTTCAGCGCATGGATGGGTCGCCGTCTATGCCTAACGCTAGTGGCATTTTTCCGAGCGGTTCCGTGCTTCGCAAGGCACGTTAAGCTGTTGGTGCCGGCTGCCGTCGATAGATGGCAGTCGTTAAGCCAAGTCAGAGGCCTTAGGGCGGCTTGACAACTTCTGACAGTAGACGAGCCACTAGTCTACAAGCCTCCACCAATCCGGACTTGGCCCCCGTGGTGGAGTATGGCCTATACCTTCCTCAGGGAAGAGACCCGTGCCCCTCGGTGGGGACATAATGGGTTGATGATGATGATGATGTCCGTCTGGGTCGTCCCTTACCGGCCCTTCCATCCACATTCGCTCGATATATTTGTTTTGTCAATCTTTCTTCCTTCATCCTCTCCACATGTATATATTATTAAAATACATATTTAAGAAAATTTACTGATCTACAGTAATATAGTTAGTTGCGCATTCCGTGTGACGCCGGATTAAGAATAGCATCACTCCATTTCCTTCCGTGGATGTCGTGGAAGACGACTAAGGCAATCAATTACCAGGAGACGGGCAGCAGCGTCTTCCTGAGGTTCCAACCGCGTACTGCGATCGCCAACCCGCCTGCCAAGCGTGGTGATTATGGCAAAACCCCTCATCGTTATGAAAACCACGAAGGAGGCCTATGTCCTGCAGTGGACGTCAAATGGCTGATGATGATGATGATAATAGTTGCGCAGAACCCAAATATATCATCATAAGCAGCCTATATACGTCTCACTGTAGGGAACAGGCCTGCTCTCAGAGAGAGAGAGAGAGAGAGAGTATGGGCTTAATGGGTATGGGAATAGAACACTTAGGTTTCCTCTCGGTGTTTTCTTTCACCGTTAGCGAGTGGTATTGCTACTGTAACTTCACAAATGTACATAACTTAGAAAGAAAAGTCATAGGTACATGCCCGCACTGGGGATCGAACTTGGGTCTCTCGCTTCCGAGTCCGATGTTCTACCCACCGCTGTCTACCAAATATATTACTGTGCTATATTTCGGGTCCGCGTACCGTATAAGAATGACGCAGCCTATCTAATATGTAAAATCTTGTGTCATAGTGTTTGTTATCGAACTCCTCCGAAACGGCTTCACCAATCAATTTTTTTATGCATATTTGGCAAGTCTGATAATAGGTCGCAGGCCAATTAAGACGGCAAAACAACGTTAGTAATATATACATCCCACTGCAGGGCACAGTGCCCACCGCAGATTGGCAATTTAAGCGCTGATCGATTCCACAAGATAGCATTTTTGACGACCTCTGTGGCGCAGTGGTAGCGCATCTGCCTACCGTGCCAGAGGTCCCGGGTTCGAATCCCGGCTGGAAAAAAAAACTCCAGGTCTTCGATGTTTACATGTTTGTGATGTCGCTGTTTCTGGTTCCCACGACACAGGGGATACTAGTGTGGGCCAGAAGCAATGTATGGGCCTGTATGTAAATGTAAATGTATGTAAATGTAGTATTTTTTAATGACTGCGATGCTCATACCTACATAGTTATACATAAGATATTCATTAAGTCACAGTCATTGTGTTATTTTGAATGAAAAACACTTAGATTTTCATTAGTCATGAACTAAGATAAAAATTAAGTTTACCCAATAAACAATCGCGATTAAACCCATCAAGGATGAAACACACCGACGCGGTGGCGGTCCATACAAAGTCCATATAAACATTACTGCAGTAAATACAGCAGTAAATGTCGTATGTATGGACCGCCACCGCCGCCGTGTCGGCGTGTTTCATCCTTTAAATGTTTAACTATCCAGACGATAATCCACGCGGAAAAAATCGCGATCGCGATGGTTCATAAGGCAAAAACATGCCTTCTCTCAGAGAAAGAGTATGGGCTTAATCATCCGGTGTGCCCACCGCGAATCCGCGATTACAAGCGCCAAGGTATGTGAACACCTCAAATCTCTGTCTGTCATAAAATAAATAAAAGTATAATGGAGCTGAGTGAATCCCGTTTACCCAGCAGGACCCTAGAAAAAGGAAAGGAGAAACTAGCAACAACTTTTAATCATATTCCTTAAGCGGAATACTGCTCCAGCCAGAGTCAACATAAAGGAATGAATTTTAATATTGGTTCTTCTTCGCGGTTAAAGGGAAGTTTTCGCTGTTTGTGCAGAGAGAAACAATTTTATTTTATAAAAGCGATTAACCTAGTAGGTAACATTTCGATTCAACCGAGATCTCGAGCTACTGTGCGAGATCTCGTGGGAAGATATCGCGTTTGAAATTTTGTTCGCGATCTCGCTCGTATTCGTCGAAAACACGAGTAAAATAAAGATAAAAGGACCACGCCATACCCTGTATAACGACGGGCCCTGGATTCTGTTAGTGCCTTACAGTACATTGACCACCTTAAATATTTATTTTATTGTATTTTTAGTATTTGTTGTTATAGCGGCAACAGAAATAGAACATCTGTAAAAATTTCAACTGCCTAGCTATCACGGATCATGAGATACAGAAGGACAGACAGACAGACAGACGGACAGTGAAGTCTTAGTAATACGGTCCCGTTCGGCACCTTTCGGGTACGGAACCCTAAAAAAGTCATATGTCCTTTCAATTGATTCTACTCAGTTATTTCCTGCATTCTTCAAATATACTGAGTTTACTGTAAGTTATTTCAATAAATATAATTCACACTTATACTCAAATGTGAAGTACCGCGTTGCAATTGCAAGGACATTCCCCCACCCAGACCATCACTAGTCTCGGCACCATCACCACGTCGGCGCATCTTTAACGAAGCGTATTTTAAGAGCGCACAGCGCGCAGTGCGTTCGCCGCGCAACTTTCAGTATAACTTCCCCTTAAACGGCTGCATCGCAACTCGAGAAGTTAGGAATGATAGCCACCGCGGCGCGGCGGCGCAAGGTAAATAACGCAGACGTTCGTCTCAGCCACTGGCCACACAGAAGGGACGTGGGGCGAGGGCGCGGAAAAGACGCGTCGTTGATCCAATTCACTTTCATTATTATTACTATTATTCATTAAATACACATCATCATCATCATCATCAGCCTATGCTTGTCCACTGCTGGACATAGGCCTCTCCTATAGCACGCCACTGAGCACGGTCCTCGGCTACTCTCATCCAGCTCTTGCCAGCCGCCCTGCGAAGATCATCGCTCCACCGAGTCTGAGGACGTCCCACACTACGTATTCATCATCAGAAGAGACAGAAGACACGGGGTGAGAGCGCGATTTCTACGCAACGCGGTGCGTCTTTTCTGCGCCCCCGCCCCACGTCCCTTCTGTGTGGAAAGGGGCTTAGACAAACGTTAATCTTTAGTGATCTCGAGTGAAGACCACGAACTGGTAAACGCAGTGTAGGACGTAGAAACAGCTCGCTGGAGCGGCTATCATGGACTGGACCGAATTGCTATCCGAGCTGTCCGATTTGGTGCGCATAATCACAGGCATAATGTAGGTAGGGTTACCATAACTTCTAGGAACCAATACGGGACGTTTTCTCTTCCGATGCACAAAACTCACAAAAAAAACAGAGTTATGATTCGAAATGTGACATGTCTATTTATAATTTTTAACTTTTAACATCAAAATTGAGTACTTAGTAATTTTTTCGCCCAGTCATATTTTGAAGTAGATTTTACTTTTGCCGCCCTCTCACCTCTCATGCGCGCGCACTCTGCCGCCGCCAGCCGGGCGGGCGCCCGCGACACTCACCTCTATTTCCGCTTTTTGTCGAAATACTGGACAAATATGGGATATGCAATAATACGGGACGGGATGGTCAAATAAGGTGACAGTCCCGTATATACGGGACGTATGGTAACCCCAAATATAGGGACAAAATGTGTCAATGCGTGTAAAGCCAGTCTAGGACGCGGGTTTCCTCTACCCCTAGTGGTATTAATCAATAAATCAGCCCGCATTCGGCCGTTGCTGGATATAGGCCTTCCCCAAGGCACGCCACTCCTTTCTGTCCTGCCATCCTCATCCAGCCGCTGTCAGCAATCTGCCTCAGATCATCGTTCTAACGTCCTACTGGTCATACGCTGCGTTTGCCGTCTCCACTCGAGATTACTAAAGATTACCTTCGCATCCTCTTCGGGATAAGTAAGCAGCCCACCGCCACTGCCACAAGGCCACAAACTTTGGCCTTTGCATCTACGTAATGAGATGATTTATACAGTGTCCATCGGCACCATCACTTACACTAGATGGGTGAACGGACCTCTCGGACACTGCAGTGCATGGGATATTGTCTTTTAGATGGAGTAGGCTTGCCCAGCACCTATACAATTCTGACAGCCCAATACAATATTCGAATAAATCGATGGTTCTTAGTAAGTACCTATTGCTAAATTTTGTTGGAGCTGACCTTCTGCTCCCTACACTTCGCAGCCGTTGTTTATGCCTCAATCTCGACTCTTTCAAACTCAGTTTCCAACTCAGGTCTAGTTCTAGTGCTTTGTTTAAACTTGGCTTAGGAGAATGTATAAAGCAATCGCCTTTTTGCGCGCCGATGCGATCTGGTTGCTTACGGAAACTAATTAAATTATCACCGAAATAAACATTGATTCGCATTTTTCTTTTTATTGAAGTTCACAAACAATTTTTTTTTTTCATTTTCATGTGCGAGAGGGCGCAATCCCCCTCACGTAGTTGACAGTTGACAGCGTTAAGCCGGGCCCAGACGCGTGCACCGAGCAATGCAAGATTACGTGTAAGATTGGTCAACAAATAAAATATGAGCTGCAGGTAAATTGAACTTCATCAGCAAATCTATCTTTCTTTCCAATTTTTCCGTTCTCTTCAGTCCAATGTTTTTTATACCAGTGAACATCGCGATGAGACGGTTTATACGTTCATTGAAAAAAATTCCAGCTATTTAATTTCTAAATATAAATATTCTTACGTTATTTGTTCCATACATTTTAGAGGCAGGTAAGGAACATGATATTTTTTGAAATGAAATTGACAAATAGAACTCTCCATTTTCGTATATAAATAGGGATTTCAAGTTCATGTGGTGTGGTACATATTTTTTTTTGTGACACTCTGTATAATAAATTGAGTACTACTAATTAAAAGTAAAATTACATTCATACATAAACATACGCCTGTATCCCAGAGGGTAGGCAGAGACCAGGGACTGCCACTTGGCACGATCCTGACAGATCACTTTCGCTTCCTCAACATTCATTAGTCGTTGCATGCACGCACGCCGGTTTCGGATACTTTTTATCTTGCTACTTTCTTACTTCTTTTAGGTAATTTTTAAGTAAAATGACTAGTTAATTCATATAATTTGACGATGAACTCAAAATGTGATGTACTTAAAAAATAAATTTTTCCGTCTACAAGGCGAAAAGGCTTTATAAACTTTTCCTTCCAGCCGCAAAGGTCCGACACCGACAGAACCTCTCTAATCTTGTGAAATAATTATGATCTCACTCCATCTAGTGTTGCGGGGCCGAGAAGGTACAGCCAGACACAAGTGAAGCCACATTTCAATTAAACGGAAGAAATTTATATAAAGTGTAACAAACAAACATTTAATTGAGCTAATTGTTAGACGAGTATATAGCGAACTCTAGTTCGTATATCGTAGTGTTTTTTTTTTATTATCAACTAACTTTGGCCTTTGCATCTACGCAATGCGATGAATTATACAGCGTCCGTTCGTGGGTAGAAAATCGGACTCGGAAGCGAGAGACCCAGGTTCGATCCCCAGTGCGGGCATATACCTACGAGTATGACTTGGTTTTCTAAGTTATGTACATTTGTGAAGTTATAGTAGCAATGCCACTTGCTAACTGTGAAGGAAAACATCGTGAAGAAACCTGAGTGTTTGAGCTATTCACATACCTCAGCGCTTGAAATCGCCAATCCGCGATGGGCACGCGTGGTGATTAAGCCCACACACTCTCTCCCTAAGAGAAGGCCTGTGCCCTACAGTGGGACGTATATAGGCTGCTTATGTATGTATGTTATGTATACAGCGTCCAGTAGTACCTTCACTCTTACTAGATGGTTGAAGTGACCACTCGGACGCTGCAGTGCCTGGGATATTATCAGCTATATACGTAGTTCATAATCCGTAATAGAAAAATGCCAATGTTATCTACTCCCTAAAATCATAGAGTACAATAATTTCTTTATTGTTTAATTAACTTTATTGATAACATATGACATGGCTTTTAAATTCTGTAGTTTACGTATTTGTTCTCGTGAGAAGAAAACCCTGGCATCAAGCTATTTCTATCATTTTCGTGAATGTTCACTAGAATCGAACATACAAAATTCCAGTCGTAAGCCACGTTACAACGGAGCAGTTGTAGTTAGACCTGAGATTTCCACACTAGCCTCATAGTTGGGCCATTGTACGTAGCAAGCGCAAAGGTACGTAAATACCTCAGACATGGTTTCCTCACAATGTTTTCCTTCACAGTTAGCTACAACTTCAAAAATGTACGTAACTTAGAAAACAAAGTGACAGAATTCGAACCCACGACCTCCCGAATGAGAGGCCGGCTTTCTACCGCTTCGCTATGGGTTCTATAACAAACACTGCGACACGAGATTTTTATATATTAGATTTATTAGCTAATACGATTAAACAAGTTCTTATTTAAAAATTAAATTATTTTGGGTTGTATCGTTGCGCCTGCGCGTCGTCTTCGGCTCGTTGAACTCAACATATCTACGTAGTCGATTATGCCAAGCGTGGCGATTATGGCAAAACCCCTCATGGTTATGAAAACCAAGAGGGAAGCCTATGTCCTGCAGTGGGCGTCAAGGGGCTGATGATGATGACGACGCAGTCGATGGAGTACAGTACAAAGGTTCTCGAGTAGAGACCACGAACTTGCAAACGCAGCGTAGGTCGTAGGCAGCTCCCACCAGCTCGGTGGACCGAAGATGCTGACAGCGGCTGGATGAGGATGGCCGAGGACAGAGAGAAGTGGCGTGCCTTGGGGGGAGACCTAGGTGCAGCAGTGGACAAATGTGGCTGATTGATACACGCGTGAAGTTACATTAATGCTCCATAGAAATCAGGGTATTTCCATGCACTGATCAAGGCAAAAACGGTGACTCGAAAGAGACGTGACGAAGAAAAACTGCGCCTTTTCATTATCTTTCATTTAAATGACTCAATTGATGTACAGTCCATATTTAGTATTTTTAATTAATTCTAAATATAATAAAACCGCGCCCAGACTTTCCGTCCACTCAAATTTGTGCGCTGGTATCAGTAGAACATGTTGGGTGCATGTTTTATTTTATGTGACTTGATTGGCATGTGTTTTTTTTAAAAAAAAACGTATCTTTATCTTATCTTTATCTAAAGAGGTTGCTTTGTTTGAAAACTTTTTGGACATTATACGCACTCCGAAAATAAAAAGAAATGTGCCATATTTTATAAACAATCGTTTGATTGTGGCCAGTACATCTTTTTAGGGTTCCGTACCTCAAAAGGAAAAAAACGGAACCCTTATAGGATCACTTTGTTGTCCGGCCGCCGGTCCGTCCGTCTGTCTGTCAAGACCTTTTATCCTGGGAACGCGTGGAGGTATCGAGATGAAATTTGGACCATATAATCAGGTCTACAGTAACTTGAAGCTGTGAAAAAATCAAACGTATATTTCGACACTCAAGGGAATCAAAATTTACAGGGCACTTTCCGTTGACCTAGAACTATGAAATTTGGCAAGTAATATCGTCATATAACGAAAAAAAACTGCGAGACTCGATTCCCAAACTGTTTATGATATGAAAGTACCTACAAATTTATACGGAACCCTCGTTTGGCGAGTTTTGCTCACCCATGTCCGGTTTTTCTTTTTTTATGTCTATCTTCAGCTGCCTGTACCGCAGTGCTCGTGATTAAGAGAGGCAGTTTTCTCTCTCCACGGAAGATTGCTGCTTCTGTGAGGCAAGGCATTTGGCTCTATCGCGGAAAATGGAACTGACAGAGCAATGAAGATTTCTTCACGACGAAGATTGGTGTGGCTAAGCTTGTTTATTCTTTATCACTAGAATTCAATTAATTTTAAAAAAATGCCCGAAACCAGCCGGCGAGCGTGCATGCAACGATGAATGTTGATGAACCGAAAGAGATCTGCCAGGATCGTGGCAAGTGGCAGACCCTGGTATCCTCTCCGGGATGCAGGCGTTATGATATGTGACGTTTTTTATAAATTTTTACACAGGTCTGTGTCAGTAAACTGCTCTCAGAGCTAAAATGAAAGTCAATAGTTGACCATCTGGACCGCGTTTTATAGAACATTGTATAGTTTATTATTACAAATCGATGTACATTGCGTGGCAGTCTTTTTACTTGTTACCTGGTGAATCGATTTTGCAATGTACATCGAATTGTCAAAGTAAACCATGAATTGTAGTTCGGTGAAATAGCCTATCTATAAATAGATTATCCTAGGCGCCTCGCATCTCACCTCGGGAATATTTTTTCTGGAAAGTATTTCTTTTGTGAAATTGCATAATTCAGAAAATTCAGAACAAATTTTCTGAATTACGCAATTTTGTGGTAGAAATCTATCATAAGATTGCGTTGTGATAAAAAACATCCCTTTACTTGTCAACTAATTTTATATACTAATAAAGCGTTTATTATTAGTATATAAAATTAGTATTTTGTGTAATTAGTAAACTAAGTGTTTATTAATGTATTTTGCGATCATTTTATCTTTTTTATGTAGCCTATATACGTCCCACTACAGGGCACAGGTCTTCTCTCAGAGGGATAGAGAGAATAAGGGCTTAATTAACATGCGTGCCCACCGCGGATTGGCAAATTCAAGCGCTGAGTTTATTTAATTTGAACTTTGATCTTGCAGTAAGATGATAGATTGATCTGTTGATAATGATGTCGGAACCGAATATTGAACAGAAACATAATCTCATCACTCCTTAAACGAATCGGCCGGGACGGGACAAACTGCACAATAAGCCTTCTTTACAATTCGAGACCGTAAAGAATGCTTTATCTGTCGGAAAGAGACAAAGGGGGAAAAAGAAAGAAATATTAAAAGGAAGTCGGGCCAATGTATCGGCCGATATAAATAAGGCTAAGGACAAAACAAAGAGCATTCCTGATCGAATTTATGTGGGCCCGTGAGTCGCTGTACACTGTCACCGGCCGCGAAAATAAGGTGAGACCCTCGAAAATTCAAATATTTTATTCAAAATAGTACAGAAACTGCGGTTTAATAAACTTTACAAGTTAAACTAGGTGCCCATTTCAAAATCTAGATCATTTTGGAGAAAAATGGACAAAAAGCTCCAAACTTGGTCTTTGCAACGTCTTTATTTAACAGAGTTTACATAATTTTACATAAAAGTAAGTGAAACCGTTAAAGTTTAAGTTGTAAAAATAGTTGACATAATTATTCTAAAACCTAGAACTCATGCATTGAACTGGCTTTAATTCCAGACGTCATTGTCATCATTGGCGGCAGGAGGGCAATGGATAAGATAAGCAGGGGACCGGCGAGGTTGGTGTGACGGTGAAGAGGCATGCCCAACAGTGGGCGTCTTTTATGGGCTGTATAGAAAGATAGATAGATGATTATCTAGCCTATATACGCCCTGAAGTAAGACGTATATAGGCTACATAATAAAAAAAAGTAAGTTGGACTCGCGCGCCGAGTGATTAGTACAGTAGATAGCAGGGCCCCATTTGGTGAAACTGCAATTCATGGATTTAGAACTCGGTGCCAAGATCAGAAAAACAGTTCATTTATGTACAAGTTTTATTCACGCTGAATAAATGTTCACTGGCACGATGAAAATTATAACATACAGAACGAGTTATGTAGCACTGACTAACCGAAATAACTAAATTAAACTAAAACTGCAGCATCTGCTTGAAAAATAACATTTTAAACCAATATAATCGGAACCTATCAAATCACCAATGTTTTTTAGACTGACAGGAAAAAACTATTTTTTAATTTATTTCCTTCCCGGCTACTCCACCATGTATAGCCTGCCAGCTACGCTTGGCGTTCGCAGGTTCGAACAATGTGGATGCGCGCGCCGGACTGCCGTCTGTGAATGTGGTGCACAGTCAACCCCACAGATTAATATGACAATTCGATATTGCAAAGTCGATAAACCCACAGTAATCTGTGGGTAGGTTCGGCTACGTACAGTACAGAACAGCATCAATTTTTCATAACAAATTGAATTGCAGTTTTATGAACCTCGGCCCTGATAAATTTTGGTGCAGTCATCCGTAACATAAAAATAATGTATATTATAAAACAAATGTGTGAGTTGTTTCCGCTCATTTGGAATGTTTCAGATTATTGGTTTTCTTTGTGGTTTTTTAACCAAATCATAACCCACATTCTGTCAAAAAATTAAATTCATAAAAAATCGTGTTCACGAACCGTGAAATCAGAAATAGCTGATTATAGTAATTTGGCACCTTGAGACATCACGAAAGGAAATTGTTGTAACTTAGATTGTTCTGAATATCGCGGACTTTTTAAAATCTTTTTCCCTTTCAGTGTCTCTTCACTATTGAAAGTAAGTATTTTATTTGTGACATTCTCAACTATTGGTTAACACAAGAAAACTAAGTACATTCATCAAGGGTGGCAGTGTACACAGACAACAGAGATACTTGGTCACAACTTTCTGTGGACATCCCTTTGCCTTATTGAGAAACTGAACTGAGCATTTATTTAACCTGTCCCTATAATCAAGCTTTGCGCCTTCCGGGGTGAGCAGAGAGACGTTTTAGTTGAATCATTGCTTTCCTACATTCTGTGGCAGGAGAATGTTCCCTATAGGGAAACAAATGGGTAAAATAAAAAAATAAAAAACAAATAGCGTATGGGTAAAATCCTGCAAGGGGTTGTAGGTTCGAATCCCGGCATGTACCTACGAGTCGGATTTTAAAAGTACATTTGTTGATTTATAGTACAAAATCCCACTCGGCAACTTAAAAAAATTCTTAAATTCCAAACAATACAATCTCTTGTCCTGATCCCAAGCTGTCCAGAACAGTATGCTATGGTAACCAGGCGAGGACATCATAAACATGGACATACACGCAGACTGAGGCCATTTGTTTGTACAAATTTACGGCAGCCCCCAGTTTCTGTCAACGGTTTGTTTACAAGTAGAACCAAGCCTCTGTGTTAATGTAGCCTAAAATTATACGTCCCAGGTCCCACTGCAGGGCACAGGCCTTTTCTCGGAGAGAGTATCGGCTTAATCACCACGCGTGCCCACCGCGGATTGGCAATGTATGTGAACACCTCAGACACTCAGGTTTCCTCACGATGTTACCATTCACTGTACCCTTGAATACCTGTATTGCATATTGCGCACGTTTTCTAACCACCTTATAGCAGATTTTTGCACAAAACAAATTTCACGAAAGCCTGAAAAATACTAAAGTAAAAGCAAAAAAATTAACGCGCGTATTTTTTAAACAAATGAGAGTTAATTAAGCTCAACGGACGTCCACAGATAATGAAAGACGTCATAGCTATTATTTTAATTAGTCTTTTTTTCCATGCCTAGGGCGCTGGTGTTTTTACTCTATTATTATACCTAAAGGGTCAAGCGTATGGCTGGGTTTTAATTCTGGTTTGATACACTTTAGGTCAAACGCAGTGCCAGCTTAAACCTTCTGCCACTATATTACGCGCACCAAATACCATGCACGCAGAGGTCCCGGGTTCGAATCCCGGGACAAAAAGAACCCCCAGGTCTGGTATGTTTACATGTTTGTGATGTCGTTGTTTCTGGTTCCCACGACACAGAGTATCCTAGTTTGGGGCCAGAAGCAATGTATGTTTATGTTTAAAAAAAATCTTGGACGATTGCAATCGTCTAACTGTCAAATTAGTGTGGAATTTGAAAGTTAGACGATTGGAATCGCTCAGGATTTGGGCCGCAAAATCAGGCAACTGATCTTCTGGGCGAGTGAAGTAGAAAATAGAAATAGAAAATGTTTGTCTTCAAACACAAATATTGCTAATACAAATTCACAAATGTACGTAACATCGAAAACAGAGTCACTCAACTAGTTTATGCGCCGGGTTTCGAACCCACGCTCTTTGGAATACAATGCAAGCAAGACAACGCTACCACCGCTTTCTATACCGCCGCAAATAGTTATATTCTGAATCCAGGGGCCTGTTTCATAGAATTACAATTCATGGTTTACTATGACATTTCGATCTAAGTAAATTGCAAAGTCGATCAACCACAGATATAGCAGTCTCGGATACGCGACGTTCTAAATTCAAATTTTTTTTTATTTTTTTTTTTAAATATAACACAGAAACTGTGACTTATTGAACGTTACAAGTAAAACTATATAGGTGTTCGTTTCAAAATCTAGATCATTTGGAGACAGAATGGACAAAAAAAACTCCAAACTTAGTCTTTTCAAATATGTTCCTTAATTAACCGAGTTTAGATATTTTAATCTTCAAAAACTTAGTACTGAACTGGCTTTAATTCCAGACATCTTTGTCATCTAACTAGTCCTTAATTCTACAGATACTGTACTTGATTTTAGCGCAAAGTGCGCTTCACGCATTTTTTTTTTGCAGAAACATATAAATGCCCCGTAAAGGATGTATTAACCTTTGCCAGCCTAAATCTTGGGAACGAAAGTTTATGTTCATTTCTCGTATTTACGTTGTGTTGGCTACCTACAGTTATAAAGTTACTGATATTTTTCCTCACGTACATAATATTCTCATAGCATATACTGACTAGCAACTGTCAGGATGTTAGTTCCGCTAACGAAATCTCTTAACGAATCCCTACTGCCCAGCTTTTAAATGAATCTGATCACTCTCTTCTGTAAGTCAAAGATGGTCGTCGTACCTCTAATTGTCATAATAAACTACGTATTGTAGTTTTATAAAACTCGGCCCTGGCATATGGTGCACCCTATCCACAGGTAAACTTCTTCTTCTTCGGTCCTAGGGGGGCATAGGGCTTAAACCACAGATTTCCACTTCTGGCGGTGGTTCGCGGCAGATCCCAATTCAAGCCTGCTAGTCCCGAATGACTGGTCCTCTTGGGTTATAGATCTTTTCAAGTGATCCTTGGCCGCCCAGGTAAACTAGTATTGATTAAAAAAACGTACTTATCGTCGATATATTAAAAATCACGCCTGTATCCCGGAGAGGTAGACAGAAACCAAAGTTTTCCACTTGCCAGGATTATTCCACGATTAGTCGCTGCATGCGCGCACGCCGGTTTCAGGTACTTTTAATCTTGTTTCTTGCCTTAGACATCGTTTACCGGACCTTCCACCCATATTCGCTTTCTATTCATACGGCTTTCTTAATGTCGTCGACTGGCTTGTCAGACTCCTATCCAATCCATCAGTCCACATGGCCCTCTTTACCACCAAAGACCTATACCCCACGCTTTCGCTGCAGGAATGAAGCAAGAATCCCGATAGCGAAGAAATTCGCAGCCGACTGAAAATGGAAACAAATGAGGGGCCATTCTTGAAATGAATCCAGTTGTTTCCGATAAATTTGCCGCTTGCACGTACAGTCAGCGATTGGGTAAGATAAGATAAGATAAGAATATTCTTTATTGTATACCGGAAAAAATGTTACAGAAACAGCAATGACAAAAGAAAATATACAATTGGCGGCCTAATTGCTAATAGCAATTTCTTCCAGGCAACCTCTAATCGGAGAATTTGCCGAAGGAGAAATAGACACGGTAGTCGGTGCAAATACGAATATTAATAGACATATATTATTTATTATACTTTATTGTACACAAGAAAGAAATATGTTACACATAAAACAAAGCAATAAGAACGGGTACATAGGCGAGCTTATTTCTATAGAAATTTCTTCCAGCCAACCAAATCAGTTGTGAGACGATGATTTTAAAGAGGTAGGGAAATAATGTGTGCACATTAAACGAATTAAAAAAATGTAATAATATAATAATAACAATATAAACATAAACATAAAAGTTAAATACCATAATATAAAGAATAAAACAATACGTAATAATAATAATAAGCTTACATATATCATACTTAAGCGGCAATAAGTGTAAGCAGCTTTATCGCTTGCCCTGGTCCCAAACTAGGATACAATGTGCTATGGTTACCAAGCGCTAAGATGTTTCATGCTACACCTCAGACTGGTTATCTAACGATTTTTAACGAATGATGACAATGAAATTGTAATAGGCTCAAAAATTAACTACCAGAAGCTCCAACACTTAGACTTTCTCTCTCTGAGAGAAGGCGCTAGAGAAGGGAAGGCTGTTTCCTATGCTTTAAAAAAAGCCCAGGTCTTGGATGTTTACATGTTTATGATGTCGCTGTTTCTGGGTCCCCCGACATATTGTATCCTAGTGTGGGGCCAGAAGCAATGTATGTGCCTGTATGTAAATGTTTATTAAATGTTTGTTTGTTTGTTTTTTTTTAAGTGACTGTGGGCTGGACAAATCTGCGGTAAAACCAATAGCCAAAACCAAGAAACAATCAGGTCGTTTAAAAGGAGGCAGTCTCTCCAGCATCGACCGCATCCACAGGAAATACGCGGCCAAACGTGCAGGTTTACTAAGCCGCGGGTTTCCTCACGGTGTTACCACGCTGCAGCCTCTATCGCTGACTGTACAAAAGAGATAGTCCCTCCAGCATCGGCCGTATCAAGCTTACTAAAAAGTGCAAGTGCAAGTTTACTAAACCACGGGTTTCCTTACGGTGTTACCACGCTGCAGCCTCTATCGCTGAGTGTACAAAAGAGACAGATCCTCCAGCATCGGCCGCATCCATATGAAATATACGGCCAAACGTGCAGGTTTACTAAGCCGCGGGTTTCCTCACGGTGTTACAACGTTGCAGACTCTACAAATGAGACAGTCTATTCAGCATCGGTCACATCCACAGGAAATACAAGGCCAAACGTGCGGGTGTACTCAGCCGCGGATTTCCCCATGGTGTTACCACAGCGCAGTCTCTATCGCTGACTGTACAAAGGAATCGGGGGCGATATTTTTCGTTCCTCGATTTACTAGGTACCTCAGGGTGGTTATTCTGAAATACGAAATGGTGGTATTCGTTCAAACGTACGCCGTAGAAAAGGTAGTCAGTAATACAGAAACGGTTTCTTTTTATTATGTTTTTTATTAACGTCACAAGACGTCCGAACTCGAAATCGACTTAAGAACTTA
Source organism: Yponomeuta cagnagella (assembly GCA_947310995.1). NCBI lineage: Eukaryota > Metazoa > Arthropoda > Insecta > Lepidoptera > Yponomeutidae > Yponomeuta > Yponomeuta cagnagella. The sequence goes on along the minus strand of OX371292.1, from coordinate 3,335,259 downwards.
GAACTTTTCCCAGTTATGTGACGGCGTCTTTGTAACAAAAACGTAAAGGCCGAGCTGCTGTCGACTGTACTTTTAATATAACCTCAATTTATGGCAGAGATTTTTTATTTCTAAAGCAGCAACATAAAAACAGGTGAGAAATTACACTTTTCTGCAATTTGTAATTGGTCTAAAAGTTAGATGTGGTCTCCTGACAAACTTTTCCAGTAGCAACCAAGGTTCATGTAGCTTCCCTTAGTGTTATTTGCAGCATACAAGCTGAACGTGAACACCTCAGGCACTCAGGTTTCGTCACGATGTTTTCCTTCACATTTGGCGAGTGGTATTGCTGCTACGAATTCACAAATGTACGTAACTTAGAAAACAAAGTCATTGGTACATGAGGCTGATGGATTCCGTATGCAATTACAGATGCTAGACAGATGACCAAATTCGAAGTAACGGATTTCAGAATGAAGCCGCTAAGCTTTCTTGAATTTTACCAGATTGGCAACTAATGCGGCTTGGGACCTAGAAAGGGAGGCCATTTCGTAAAGTGGTTACCACGGATTACTGATTTTTTTCGTGATTCGGACTGATTCAGGTAATCTATTATGGTTTGCCTCAAAGAGAGTAATCGAGCATTAATTTGTAGGAAACTAGCCGAGACCGCATGGTTGCTTGCGCGGGTGTCAGATAAAAATTGTCTCTATATTGGCGCCAAATTTCATTTTTAATGATTTGAAATTCGAGACACATCATCATCATTAGCCATTTGACGCCCACTGCAGGACACAGGCCTCCTGTGTGGTTTTCATAACGATGAAGGGTTTTGCCATAATCGCCACGCTTGGCAGGCGGGTTAGCGATCGCAGTAAGCGGTTGGAATATCAGGAAGACGCTGCTACCGGTCTCCTGGTAACGTATTTCCTTAGTCACCTTCTACGACATCCACGAAAGGAAGGCGCATATATACACGCAGAAATCTAGGTGGTTTGAAAGCCGCGTTTATATAATTAGTAATTAAAAATGCCATCTATTTAGACTATTATTTTTAGGGCTGGCTTCTCTGAGCTAGCTGATTACCCAGGGGTCCTAACATTCATTATGTATAAAGACCCTATAGAGACGGTGCAACCGTTTACGTGTGATAGCGTCACAAAAATGTAAATGTTCGCACTTTTCGTTAATTTTCGCAAAGCCCTTCCGATTTAAATACAACTATGTAATATAGTTATCCTCATGACAAATACAGTAAAACAATAAACGAAAGTCAAATTAGGAACAATAAAATGATGTTTCATTATTCATTCTTTAGCGAAATGCCTCATTTCTAATACAATTCATCAACGAAACACAGCTTCTAAGCGACTTCGAAAGGTTTGGCTAATCTTACCGTCGCCGTCCACGACTAACCGCCAACCGGATATACTGATAAAAGACTGGTCAATAATATATAACATATACACCAAAATATAATCAATATACACACTTTAAATACACCGCAACACCTTCAAACATAGAATAATTATATGGTAGAACCGCATTCTCAGCTTCCAAAGTGAGGCAACAAATTGGTAGCCAAAGTGGCATGCTTAGCGTAGCCAGTTGTCAGTGTTGAGCTCTGGTATGAATGTCTAGTCTACACAGATCTTTTTGGCGGTAACATGAACATAGTCACAGATCGTTTGCACATCGCTTTCTGTCTTTACAGTGTATGTGTGAGTAATTGACGTAGTGTGGTGCATAGTAAATTAGTATTTGTCAATTACTAAAGTAGTCAATTGCTCATCATACACTGTAAAGACAGTAAGCGATGTGCAAACGATCTGTGACTACGTTCACGTTACCGCCAAAGAGATTTGTGCGGACTATACGTGTCTGCCATGTCCGCATGTTACGCTTATGTTGTGTGCGTGAATTATGTTCGACACACTCTCTTTGCCTGGTATATCTATGCTCTCCCAAGCATTTGAGCCTGTGTGTCAGGTGAAAATAACTTTATTTTAAGGAAACACAAGCTGAAAGCCCCTTGGGGATCAATCAGGGAAGGTCCGGAAGGCCCGTAACGCAATTGTTCGCTGGGGCCTCCACGCACGCTTTCAGACCCGTACGCTCTTGTGGGTTGAACCTTGTATTAAAAGGCAGGCAAAAACATTTGAGAATTTGTAACCAGAGGTCATGTGCTACGAAGCACGAGATACCAGTTGCTGCAATCCATTATGATGGGCAAGGTGAAAGGAACGAGAAGGCCGGATGGAAGAAAGGTTTCATGGCTGTGCAACATCAAGGAGTGGTCGTGTCAAAACCCAGGAGGAGTTGCTCAGAGTTGCACTGAACAAAGAGCGTTGCAAAGAGGACTGCCAACTTCCAGTGATTGAGAGGCAATTTAAGAAGAATAAGAGTTAACTCATTCTTCTTTTTTCGGTCTGTTTATGCGCCAGATGTACGGCCGCTTGTAGGGTCCCTCCCGTAGCTTCGTTTATACATACATAAACTCACGCCTGTACCCCAGAGGGGTAGGCAGAGACCAGGGGCTGCCACATGCCACGATCCTGACAGATGACTTTCGCTTCCTCAACATGCATAAGTTTCCTTGATTCCTGGCCCTCTTCCTTATGACAATCTAAGGTCAACGTGCCGATGGATGCGTGGCTAGGCACTGAAAGCCTTGTCTCGTCATGCGGGGCTCTGCCGGGATGGACATTCTTTCCCTAGCTACTCTTGGGAACAAGACGAAGTTTTTAAAAAACGAATCGAAGGTGGCTGGCTTGGTCGCCGCGCCTCATGCCGGATCACAGGAGAAGGCGGAGAGCGGACTTTGGACACCCGCTTTGCTTGGCTTATAGTGTCTCTTTAATCACACTAGCTTAGGTATACGATTGACATGTAAGATTGCTCTTAGCTGGAAACCTGAAGTTGTCTCAAGACCAGGTCGACCGAAGAAACATGGAAAAGATCAGTCCAAGCGGAAATCCAGCACAAACATGCGCTAGCATCAACGTCCTGACCTATTACAGAGAGCAACAGAAGAAACTTGTGTTAGCCCCAAGCTCCTTGGGGGACTAATGGAATTCCAGAATGAAGACAAATAATAACTAAGGATTGCTATTGACAAAAACTGAATTTGCAAGGATATTTAAACGTTTGCACGGGACCTGCAAAAGTACCGGAACGTCAGAAAATTGTAAAATGAAAAATAAACGAGTAAATATCCGTGCAAATTCGGTTTTTATTATGTCTAGTGCTCGTGTTGTTAACCTTAGAAGACTGAGTTGCATAAAAGGTGGCTTCACCAACCACGCACCTACTAAGCCCAGTTACGTCTGGTAGACCCTGCAACTCCATTACCTTCAGCTAAGGCCTCCTTTGTGGTTTTCATAACCATGAAGGGTTTTGCCATAATCGCCACGCTTGGCAGGCGGGTTGGCGATCGCAGTATGCGGCTGGAATCTCAGGAAGACGCTGCTGCCCGTCTCCTGGTAATTGATTTCCTTAGTCGCCTTATACAACATCCACGGGAGGAAATGGAGTGACGCTATTCTTAATCCGGCGCCACACGAAGCGAAATTACGAGTCTGTAATTTTAAAAAGGTCTAACTCGAACATCAAAAGTGTCTAAGCCCTTCACAGGTTGCTACGAACCTGAAATTCATCGTAATTCCGTCTCCGCAAACATTGTTAGGCCGAATATCGAGGCGCTTTGATTCGGCTTCTAAAAACAACCCGGTGGACGAAAATGTTACTAAAGACGGCCTACGTCGTATCCTACACCTACTGTAGTATAATTTTTAGCCTACGGGTTCAAAAATAAAAATAAAAGTATTTTTGTTCAAATTAGAACAGAAACTGTAACTTAAGGGGATCCAGTGGGCTACATAAATGAAAAAAAAAAACATATCTTCTGTAACAGATAGTATTTGCAAAAAGTGTCCGTACAATCTCTCAATCATGTTACCAGTGATTTTTTATCACGAACCGTGGACTAGTTAGGATTTATGCCAAAGCGCCCGTTTTTTGTCCCAGTCAAGGCCAGGGGTCCTAAGAATTACTATTAACATGATTGAGAGATTGACACTTTTTGCAAATTCGATCTGTAAAAATAGTTATTTAAGATACACGTGCGGAAAGTAACATTTTATACGAATAAGTGCCAAGTGTTTTCATTGGCACGCATTCGGATAAAAACCTTTTACGCTCAAGTATCTTACAACATTTTTCAATGCATTTTGCCAGGAAATACAACAAAAAAATAAGTATAATAAATCTATTTACAACAAAATGGCGTGCTTTCTTCGCAGAGCGCGCGTTTCATACAGTTTTTTTTTTCTTGAGGCAAAGGTACAGTATACATACAGCCAATAACGTGAAAAATATTTTTGTTTGCGGATACAAAACACGTATTTTTAAATGAGATAATCAAGAATCTTATGTGTTATGGTGTTTATCATCATTTAATTATTGCATGAGCGCTCATGCTTATAATTGTTTTTTTTTGGACAGCAAAACCTCCTTGCCCTTTGTAATTTTTTAAATTTTATGACTTGCACCATGCACCACAGAGTCAAAAACTTAAAAAAATTACTTTATTTCACGCGTGAAATAAAGGATTTCAGTACTGTTTTATTTCACGCGTGAAATAAACAGTCGGTTTCCGCATAATTTTGTTACACAAAAAAGAAAACTTTACGAGCAACTGCATTGAAAAAGATATGATTTTTTTCTTCGGTGGCGCCAGTTTTACTCCCTGGAGCCCCTAATAAACTTTACAGGTTAAATTAGGTGTCTCTTTCAAAAACTATGTATTTTTTAAGAAAAATGGATAAACAAAGCTTCAAAATTTGTCTTTTTATTTTACGTCTATCTCCCTTTTTCTCTCCCTCCCTCTCTCTACCCATCTTTAGTCCCACCTGGTGATGGGGTCAGCTTTACTTATTTTCTCTCCCCACTTCGCCCACTTCATGACCTCGTTTATCGAGACTCCGCATTCTGTGAGATCTTTCTTTACTATATCCATCTACCTAGTTTTCGGTCTAACTCTGGATCTCCGCCTAGGAATTGATGGACGTAGCACTTCGTTACCAAGGTATTTTACGTCTAGTTATATGATATTTATACAGCGTATAGTGGCAAATCTTATCTACATCACATAGGTAAAGTGATCATCGGGACGATGTAGTTTAGTGTAATTCGGTACGGTACAGTACCGCGGAGTGAACTGTAGTATTTGATAATACACAAACCAATAAACTCACGCCTGTATCCAGGAGGAATAGGCAGAGATCATGGTTTGCCACTTGCCAGGATTGTGACCAACCTTTTAGGCGTCTTCAACAGTCGGTAGTCTGTTGGTACTATTTTCCCCCGTATGTTCGCTTCAGGCGTTCCTCACCGGCCCTTTCATCCACAAAGACTCGACATATTTCTTTGTTACTTTGTATAAAAAATATTCTACTGCTTTGCTTATTCAACGAATGCCGATTTCGCCGTAAGCATGCAACGAGCACAAGAGATGAGTTAATCTTTTGTAAACGAGTATTTTCTACTCGTGCCGTGACATTAGTGTACTTTTTTTACCTTATAAAAGTTCCAGGGAATCCGGATAACTCTGTGTTCTTTGTAAATATGGAATTTGATTTCGGAGAGATAACATTATTCGTATTAATTTCCGGGATGATGGATTTTTGTCCTTTTGCCTATCGCTGTCCAATAGAGTATTCGAATGATCAGGCACGTTTTGGAGAAATATATATATATTTTTTTTTTTCACTCCGCCATATATATCTAGATATATATATATTAGTCGAAATTAAAGTGTAAGATTTGGGTTACATTTTAACAAACAAGACCTCAATAGTCGGGTTTCCGTTAGTGTCATAGGCTGTATAAATCAGCATAAATCCGACAGAAGAATAAAAAAAACTAAAATAGAAAAATAAAAAACTGAAATAAAAAATTAGGCTGCATGAAGTCAGCATAAATCCATCAGAAAAATAAAAAAAAAAAACTAAAAAGAGACAAACAAATAACTGAAATAAAAAATAACCAACAACCCGTCCGCTGAGCATTTTTTTTTGTAAACCATTTATTGCACGCATAAAATTACATGAATAAAACAAAACATTTACAGAATATAATTATATAAAGATCGAGTTGTTGTCGAATGTACAAAACAACGGTCTTAATACAATAGTCTCCGTAACGTCGACGCAATGAAAAGAAGATGGAACACCCCAGAACTACCCTCATTAGATTCAAGTGCAGTCTGACCGAAGGATGTAAGCAGTGGATGGAACGGCAAAACGCAAGGTTCAGTTCGAAAAGTGGAAGGAATTTGATACTAACATGCTGAAAATCTATCTGTCCATCCGTCAAGCCGTCTGTCTGGCTGGCTGGATAGATAGATAGACAGTTATCTGTTTAGCCCGTAAATATCTAAATTTCTCTCAACTGTTTTGTTTTATTTATCTAGAACACAAAATACAGATACATTTACCACATTTTATAAACATTAAACATCATATCTAGAATATGATCCTGACCTTGTGTACCTAGCGTGCATTTGCAATACTTAGAATTTTAACCCTGACCAAACAATGCGTATGGCAATAAGTCTGCCGCAACGTACAATTCATTTAACGTACCTTACATTAAAAAAATTATACAATGCGGCAGTTCAAATTACCAATAAATATATTGTCCTGAATTGGAAGCTGCCGCGAACCATCGTCGGAAGTGGAATCTGTGGTTGAGGCTAGGCCCTGTAGTTAAGGGACCCAAGAAAAAATAACCAGACAAAACTAGTAAAAACAGATTATTTTTATCTGCAAGTCATTTGCAATAAAAATATATCTTCCTTTCAGGGCTCTGTACCCGAAGGGTGCCAAACGGGACCCTATTACTAAGACTTCACTGTCCGTCTGCCTGTCTGTCTGTCTGTCTGTCTGTCTGTCTGTCTGTCTGTCTGTCTGTCTGTTTGTCTGCCAGGCTGTATCTCATGAACCGTGATTGCTAGGCAGTTGAAATTTTCACATATGATGTATTTCTGTTGCCGCTATAGCAACAAAAATCTAAAAACAAAATGAAATAAGAATTGAAGGGGGGCTTCCCACAACAAACGCATTTTTTTTTTGCCGTTTTTTGCTGGATTAACCACTCGTCTGCCGCGACACAGATCTGTGTCCAACTTAGTATGGGCCACCTATGCGTTGCGTTCCGCGAGGGCAGTTCAGGAGTTAATAAGCGTCCACCGCTTGAAATATTCACAGAAAATTTAGTTCCATATTCGCTTCAAAAATAAATAATTAAAATAAAATAAATATTTCAGGGGGCTCCCATACAACAAACGTGATTTTTTGCCGTGTTTTCTCGTTCTTTGTGTCTAATGTTATATAGATAATGGTACGGAACCCTTTGTGTGCGTATCCGACTCGCACTTGGCCAGTTTTGTTATCTGTAATCCAAACAAAACACTTAAGGACCTCGAAGCCTTAATCGTGTTGCCATACAAAAATACCACTTCCCAAAAAGAATCGACCGAGTACATGCCAGCTGCACAGTACAATGGCAAGTGGAATGAAACGAATTCCTGAAACAATCCGCGCCATTGTCCTTTACTGCAATAACTATTTCATTTTGCAAACTTTAAGACAGCTGTAAGGGCCCGTACACAAAACTGCGATGCGACGTCGCATCGTAAAAATCTGCGAGCTCGCGCGACGCATCGCAAGAACTTGCGAATTGATTCGCGTCGGCGTTCATAATAGTAATGAACGGATGAACCCAAAATCTTCTTTGTTTCTTTTTCCTGTATTTTCTTAGCAATAACACAAGTGAGCACTTCCATCCACGTCACGACGTAGTTCACAAAATACGTTCAGTACGGTTGACAGTCGTCGAAGGAGCGGTAACCCGAATCGTGGAAGGACCGCCCGAAATCGCATCGCAGCAATTCGAATCGCAGTTAACACATAATGAATTCGCATCGCGCCGATTTGCAGTTTTGTGTACGGAGCCTTACGTCTGGAACGAGGAACTTTCGACTGACTTAGATAAGAGTGACCTTGCTATTATGCCATAGAAATCATGTAAAAACTTTGGAAAAATTTAAAACTAAAACGATAAAAATATTTTTTATAAAGTTACTTTAATGACAAAAACCTTATTAGGATTAGCTTTTTCATTGAATTCTGAATGTTTTCTTATACGTGTGTACATGCATAAAACATTATAAGGCGTTACATGCAAGTTGTGACGTCATAGTTTGAGCCCGAATTGTATGGGGCGTTTTTGTACCACGTGGCCATATCGACTTTTCGACATCTTATATTATGAAAAGTATTAGTCGTACAGTAATTAAAATACCACGTTTATTTATCTTTTAACATGGTCTCTCCGATTACATTGAAACATTTTTTAGTGCAAGTCCTCCATTGCGTCTCGGTCGCACACTGACGGCCTTATTTATAAAAACACAATTCCTTAAAACGCTCCATAAACGTCGAATAAAATAGTCTGCAGTAGAGACTTTACAAGGAAAAGATGTAACCGCAGAATATTTGATCTGCCTCTGAGGCGTGATTTAGAGAAAACGTTTTTCATTTATAAGACCGTAACATTTTTGAGGATTGTAAGAAAAAAAAATTATGTATATACTTCTCCTCCTACTCTACTCCTCCACCAATCCGGACTTGGTCCGTGGTGGAGTATGGCCTATACCTTCCTCAGGGAAGAGACCCGTTCCCCTCGGTGGGGACATAATGGGTTGATGATGATGATATACTTTTCACCCGACTGCGGCGGAGCCCAAAAGGAGGGTAATGTGTTTAGCTCGTATGAGTATGTCCGACTGTATGTTCCCTCATTACTCGTTCACCAATGGTCAGATTTTAACAAATAAGATCTCATCTGATTCGTCTTGTTTGATCGAATCAGCGTAAATCCAACAAAAAACACCACTAAAATGTCAAAAATTATAAACTGAAATAGAATATAGCCAATATAACCAACAACCGAACTGCTGAGCATTAACTCCTAAGGAGGCGACGAGACCCAAATTCAACTAGGTACGTAATTCATTGCGAGGTACCCAGTCGGATTGATGCTTATTTTTTTATTGAGTTGTTTGTTTTTAACCGACTTCAAAAAAAGGAGGTAATTAATTCGACGCGCGTATTCGTTCCTTTTTTAATCGACTTCAAAAACTGAGAGGTTATATTATAATACTCCGATATGAGGTTGCCTGGAAGAAATTGCTATTAGCAATAAGGCCGCCAATTGTATCTTTTCTTTTGTCATTGCTGTTTCTGTAACATTTTTTCCGGTATACAATAAAGAATATTCTTATCTTATCTTATCTTATAATATTCGACGCGTAATTCCTTTTTATTTTTTGCTATGTCCACGCATAACTCCGTCAAATCTTAACCGATTTCGACAATTTTTTTTTGTTTGAATATATGTAACGTCTCATTGGTCCCATTTTAATTTGACGCTGTAGTGTTTTGAAGTCGGTTTTTTATTTTTTATCTATTTTTTTTGTCTGAAAAAACGTATACAGGCTGCTTATAGGTATTACAAATTACCCCATACGTAACACGCGGCAATACGTGTGAACCCCATATACGGCCTAATCCCATCTAATCCCCAGCAATCAATTAGTCAATTTGACCGTAACAAATTAAAGGTACAAGCTAAATCACCATAGTTAATAACCTCAAAGCATCTGCGCTTTTACTCCCGAGCAGAACGAGGTAAATTCCCACAGTGAGCCTTAATGCCCAGGACATAAGAATCTGTATGAAACAAAGGGGTGGCCGGCGGTGAGATCCACCGTACGCACTGCGAAATATTCGGCGAAAATCCCTGGAAAGATTGATCGCGATTACTGAACGTGGGGTGCAAGTTAAAAGGCTTTTGAGGGTTAAAATGTTGGAAAGAGATCTTTGATATACTGAAAAAGAAGTCTGCTCCATTACCATTGTAAGTTTACCTACGTGCAATAAACGTTAATAATACTGTTTTTTTTAAATTCGCAATTATTATTACAGCTGCGTGATTTGAAGTGAATTATAATAAAGAATTATCTTAATTATTAATTTTAGTAAGTTGTACGTGGTTGTTTGGTATACATGTATCTATATATTATGTGTATGTATGAATTATAATGATGCATGTATGTCTAATAAATGTTTATGTACATGTTTATCGACTATTTATATGAGTATAACTTGCTTCATAACGTACTTCATTAAAGTGATTTCAATGGAATTTGGACGTTCATACGTATTTTTTCCTTTTAATAGTTGGTTGACTATTACTCGTTAAATTGTAACGCCTACGGAGCTGTGATATTTTTTCTTTTTCCTTTTGATTTTATTCACGTTTCTACCAACAACTGTATAGCCGGTAAGAGAAGGGGCAGGGGGGACGGTCCACTCTAACAAAAATTTGCACTTTAAAGCTTAATATCTCGCATTTATTTGCCTAATGAAGTTCTAACTAGCAGTCGTGAAGTTCTAATTAGATCAACCTTTACCTTTAGCTGTAAAGTCGCCCGTAACGTAACTGATTAGAGTGCACGATGTAAGTAAATGTTGATGCGCTGTCGACTGTGCGATAAGAAATTAGAGACAATAAGTACAAATAAAAAGAATATTCAGAGTTTAAATTTTTATGATAAGATTTTTTAAACGCCTTCAGCCAATGCCTTGCGCCGCTCACATAGAGTTCGGAATGAGAGAAGAAGATCAATGTTCGGAAGGCAATAATCCCATATTGTGGGGTCGGTCGGGGCCAGTGCGAGCAGTACGTGTGCTTAGGCATGTTAATGGTCCGGGGATGGCGTTATGCACGCTCGGCTAAGATTTTGAGTGATGCACAGTGGTTCCATCCCATACAAGGTGTCGGACATAAGGTATAAAAAAATTAAAAGTCGTAATTTCATATAAATGAATATGCCCTCAGATTTGTTTATCAAAGAGAAACAAATTTTAGCAGTACGAGTTTTAGTGAAGCCACTTAAACTATGGTAAAATCGAATAAAACTGTTTTGAATGTATGGAAAATAACCTTCAAATATGAATGGCTCCAAAAGATAATGCCTACACAATGGCCTTAAAAAATATTGAAGTTACATTCGTCATCATCATCGTCAGACCACCGCTGCCCACTGTTGGGTAGCATTTCCCCCAAATGCCGAATTGAATTGGATACCATCAATGGTACAATTTTTAAAATCCAATTTTCGTCCAGTGCATATCTAACCTTTGTAGCCAAGATAGGCTACGTCAAACACATGAGGGCACACGACCGACGCTTTCGCAACTGATCTAAACGATTGTAACTGATCGCCCCTTAAACGAGTCTAAACGCGATATGTAACTATGCATGAGCATCGCGAAAAATTTGGGGGAAATGCCTGCCCAGCAGTGGGCAGGGGTGGTCTGATGATAATGATGATGAATAATGTGACTACAATATTTCTATGGCCATTTCGTAGGCATTATGTTTTGGAGCCATCTCGCATAACACCATCGTTAGCATGAAACTTCATCATAAGCAGCCTATAAACGTCCCACTGTAGGGCACAGGCCTTCATAGGTAGCGCCAAATTTTTGCGCTCAATTCTACCTCGTCTATACAAACCGATACTGCGTTAATTGCGTTCTATGTGACACATGATCACCTGAATCCTCTGCAGGTAGCTTTAGCAGCAAAAATTAACGAATATAAAGTCATAAGTAATAACTGCCAAGCAACACAACCACTTGTCCTGGTCCCAAACTAGGATACCTAAATACGGTAATAGACTGAGGCCACGTGTACAAATGCACGGCGGCCCCAGGAGGAATCGAACCCACGAACTCCGGCATGGTAATCAGAAGTGATTTGACATTTGACGCCCACTGCAGGACACAGGCCTCCCTCATGGTTTTCCAAGCTTTCGGATACTTTTTACTAACTTATTATTATTTCAGAACGGACCACGGCCCCCAGTTCCCGGTCGCCCTGCTATTCCTGATCAAGGCGGCGGTCACGGTAACGGCAGGGCAGGGGGTGCGAAGAATCCCCGGGTTACGGAAGGCCGCCAGAAACAACTGACCTTGGCGACGTATAATGGACGCACGTTACGGCTGGACGAGCACCTGGCACAACTGGAAGTCGAACTCGAGAAGGTAAAGTGGCACGTTCTGGGGTTATCCGAAGTCCGAAGAGAGGGGGAGGACACTGTAACCCTTGAATCAGGCCACCTTCTATACTTTCGAGAGGGAGACCAGTTGTCTCAGGGTGGCGTAGGGTTCCTGGTCAATAGAGCTTTCTGCGACAACGTTGTAGAAGTGTCAAGTGTATCGAGCAGGGTTGCGTACCTCATAATTAAACTAACTGAGAGGTATAGCCTCAAGGTTGTGCAGGTTTACGCACCGACCTCGACGCACTCGGACGACGAAGTGGAAGATATGTTCGATGACATATCGAAGGCCTTACACTCCACCACTAAGGCCCACTACAACGTTGTCATGGGGGACTTCAACGCCAAAGTGGGAGTACAGAATTGCAGCGAATCGGTAGTAGGATCCCATGGTTATGGAAACAGGAATCATAGGGGGCAAATGCTAGTGAACTTCCTCGAGAGGGAGGGGCTATTCTTGATGAATTCATTCTTCAAGAAAAAGCCCCAAAGGAAGTGGACATGGCAAAGCCCCGACACTATGACAAAAAATGAGATCGATTTCATCATAACGGACAAGAAGCGTATATTCAGAGACGTCTCCGTGATCAATAGGTTTAATACCGGAAGTGATCACCGACTTGTGCGAGGCTCTCTGAATATCAATTTTAAGCTCGAACGTGTCCGTTTGATGAAATCCAGGCTCCGACCAACCCTGCTCCAAACTATAGTGGGGTCTGAAAAGTTCCAGTCTAATCTGGAAAACCGATTTGCTGCCGTGGAAACCAGAAATGGCGTTGACATTGACCAGGCCCTCGAGAATGTAGTCAGAATCCTCAGGGAGGAAGGGATGAGATTTTGCGAATTGCAGCGTAAAGGTAGGAAGTCGAAATTTTCGGAAGAAACACTCAAGCTTATGGAAGAACGACGTGAACGCCCACCAGTCACTGCGTCAGAAAGGCATGCTCTAAACAAGAGAATTGGCAAACTAGTTCGACGCGATCTCCGATGCTCCAATACTTGTTCAATAGAACGAGCAATCGAGCAAAATCGGGGATCTAAAGTGTTTGTCCAATCTCTTGGGAGAAGCCATCTGACGAAGTTGACCACCACGGATGGAGTGGTCGTTTCTTCCATACCAGAGGTTCTTTCGGAAGTTGAAAACTTCTACGGCCAGTTATACGCTGCGCACGCATCTCGGCCTGATCCCGAAAATGAGGATTCCAGAGCTACATTGACACGCCACTACACTGAAGACTTGCCAGAAGTCAGCCTGGACGAAATCGCGATGGCTCTTAGACAGCTTAAAAATGGAAAAGCCCCTGGAGAGGACGGTATTACAACTGAGCTCCTGAAGTCTGGCGGTAAACCCGTAATGAAGGAGCTCCAGAACATATTTAATGCTGTCCTCTTTGATGGCAGCACTCCGGAGGCGTGGAGTAAGAGTGTTGTCGTGTTGTTCTTTAAAAAGGGTGATAAAACCCTCCTGAAGAACTACCGACCCATTTCACTCTTGAGCCACGTCTACAAGCTGTTTTCAAGAATCATCGCGAACCGTCTTGCGAGAAGACTTGATGAGTTTCAGCCACCTGAGCAGGCCGGCTTTCGATCGGGTTACGGCACCGTAGACCACATTCACACAGTGCGGCAGATTATACAGAAGACCGAAGAGTATAATCGGCCCCTGTGCTTAGCGTTTGTGGACTATGAAAAGGCCTTTGACTCGGTCGAGACCTGGTCTGTTCTGGAATCTTTGCAGCGATGCCAAGTCGACTGGCGATACATCCAAGTGTTGAGAGGTCTGTACGACGCCGCTTCTATGGCCGTCCAAATCCAGAACCGGCAGTCTGAGCCTATCCCCATACATCGTGGTGTTAGACAAGGGGATGTTATTTCCCCGAAATTGTTCTCAAATGCATTGGAGGATATGTTCATGACACTGAACTGGAAGGGGTACGGCATTAACATAAACGGCGAGTACCTTTCACACTTGCGATTTGCAGACGACATTGTCATCATGGCGGAAACGCTGCAAGATCTGCAACATATGCTGAGTGGCCTAGCTGATTCTTCCCAACGCATTGGTCTCCGGATGAACTTGGATAAAACCAAGGTTATGTTCAATGAACATGTAAGTCCGGAGCCAATTGCAGTTCAAGGCAGTATTCTCGAAGTTGTTAAGGAGTATGTTTACCTCGGGCAAACCATGCAGTTAGGTAAAAACAACTTCGAGAAAGAGGCCAATAGAAGAATACAGCTGGGCTGGGCAGCGTATGGGAAACTACGTCGAGTCTTCACATCGCCAATCCCACAGAGTCTCAAGACGAAAGTCTTCAATCAGTGCGTCCTACCCGTCATGACATATGGTGCCGAAACGTGGACACTCACGGTGGGGCTGGTCCACAAATTTAAAGTCGCTCAGCGTGCTATGGAAAGGGCTATGCTCGGGGTTTCTCTGAAAGATCGAATTCGAAACGAGGTGATCCGACAGAGAACCAAAGTCACCGACATAGCCCACCGAATTAGCATGCTGAAGTGGCAGTGGGCCGGCCATATTATCCGAAGAACTGATAACCGATGGGGTAGACGAGTTCTCGAGTGGAGACCGCGGATCGGTAAACGTAGTGTGGGACGTCCTCAGACTCGGTGGAGCGATGATCTTCGCAGGGCGGCTGGCAAGAGTTGGATGAGAGTAGCCGAGGACCGTGCTCAGTGGCGTGCTATAGGAGAGGCCTATGTCCAGCAGTGGACAAGCATAGGCTGATGATGATGATGATGATTATTATTTCAGCGACGCGAGGTTTTGCCGGTCACGGGATTGGCCAATCGTTGTAAAAGAAAGACTCGCCCAACGAGGGTTCCGTACAAGTTTGTGGTCTCGTAGTTTTTCCGAGCTTTTCCCGAACTTCAGGCAAATTTTTTAACGATTTAATTATAAGTGTACAGTTTTTAGTTATTTCTCTGTACCTTTAGTATACAACGATATTTTTTGCCAAATTTCATAGTTCTAGGTCAACGGAAAGTACCCTATAAATTTTTATTCCCTTGAGAGTGACAAAATATATGTTTCTTGTGGCATAAACGGCCGTTAATTTTTTTTAACATTAACTTAGAAGTTTGGTATGACAAAGTCATAGCATACATGCCTGCACTGGGAATCGAACCAGGGTCTCTCGCTTCCAAGTCCAATGTTCTACCCACTAGGCTACCACCGCTTTGCACCGCCGAGCAATTCAATTCAATTCAATTCAAATATTTTTATTCACTATAAAAGCAGAATGTTTACTTAATGAACGTCAAACTTGTTAGTTTCACAATTAATGGATTATGTGGAGAAGAAGCTATCAAAGAAATTTATTCTTTTCAAAACACGTTTTAACTTAATTAACAGAGTGTTAAACTTAAAATATTAGTCATGAATGTATTGAACACTAGTCACAATCGTCCTGTAATTAATATTAATCTACTGTTTAATGCCAAACATCTTTGTCTTCTAAATAATCCTTGATGTTATGCACTAGGGTCCTAATGTTTACGCCTTTTTTTTCACGGAGCCCTGACACTGGGTTCTAATGTTCTTAAGGTAAGACGTAACAGATTGAAGGGCACTTAAGTGCCCAAAGGAATAAAAAGTTTTAAGGATTCTTTTATACAGTAATAAAATAAAATTTTAGGCAAAACGTTGTGGCGCATCGCTAGAACGTTGGACTTGCTTTCGTGGGGTCGTGAGTTCGAATCCCGGCATGAACCAATGGCTCGGTTTCTTAAGTTCTCGCAAACTTTGAAGGATAACAACGTGAGGAAACCCGAGTTCATGAGGTGTTCACATACCTTAGCGCTTGAAATCTCCAATCTGCGGTGGGCACGCGTGGTGATTAACGCTTTCTCCCTTTTTCATTTTTCTCTCTCTAGCACTCTATTTTATAGTTACTTGAGACTTGGTCACAGAAAGAACAGTTTTTCCCACCTGAAACAAGAAGGAAAGCACGGTTAAAACTCTCGTTGGTCTAGCCGTAACCTGTTTGACTACCATGACACTGGTAGTGGGTTCGATTCCCGCTAGGGGCTGCCGTACTTTGACTTTGACAAACAGCCCCAGTGCGGGTGTATTTTCATGTTTTTGATGTAAAAAAATTATAGAAGTACCCGAAACCGGCGTGCGCGCATGCAGCGGCTAATGAATGTTGATGAAGCGAAAGAGGTCTGTCAGGATCGTGGCAAGTGGCAAACCCTGGTCTCTGCCTACCCCTCCGGGATACATGCGTGAGTTTATCTTGTCTTTAAATAGGTAATTTCAGTAAAACTATGAGGCTATGTGAGGCTATGTGCATCCAAAGGAAAGAATCCCAGGTCTAAATAACACATGTGTGGTGGATAGAAAGGTGGCTTAGCTTTTCCGCATGGATCCCTATAAATCAAAAGTTGGCCTGGAATCATCAGGGCTGCGTTTCCTAAAACCACAATTCTTAGTCTTTTACGACAATTCGATATACACCCTGTGCTATGGTAACCAGGCAAGGATATCACAAATATGGAAATACAGAAAAAAAAATATATATATATATAGTTAAAAGTATTAGATTTACGGTTTACTACCTCGTCGGGCCCTCATACATTTCTACAAATGGCCTCAGTCTGGGTATATATATATCCTGCAGTGGGCGTCAAATGGCTGATGATGATTTATATATATATATATATATATATATATATATATATATATATATATATATATATATATATGTGTGTGTTGGGGGAAATATATCGATCTAGCTAGGTCTCATTTTTAGAAAACGTCGTTTTACCTATCCGTTTTTTCAGACAATGAAATACTGCTACAATATCAGTAGAATACGAAGGTAAATTTCGCCACCATCTACAAGGTCGTGATAGCTCAGGTGGGAAATCGGACGGTCCCGAAACCAGAACACCCCGGTTCGAGCTCAGACCAGATGTCTCCAGTTCGGTAATTTCTTCCCCTTTTTTTTCATCGGATCTAAATATAATTTCCAAAAATGACGATTAACCAACAAAAATTATACCGAGCAAAGCTCAGTCATCCAGGTACTTTTTTAATATTATATAATTTCCAAAAATGACGATTAACCAACAAAAATTATACCGAGCAAAGCTCAGTCATCCAGGTACTTTTAATAATATGAAAGAGGCCACAGTACGGCGTTTTATAAGACAACAATAAATAGTCTATTGCGCAGTCGAGTACATTGCGCAGCCGATTAGTACAATTAGTCATCGCGCTTGTTAATCTGTGGTTCAATCTGCTAAGCAGTGTACGGCGAATTTTCGTAGCCAGCCACGAATTATAGTTCTATGAAATGGGGCGGCGCCTAACTATGAGCACCAAATCCCGTCTGAATCCTGCCGTTGCCGATGGCAATTAGTTAGGACTGTTCTTACGTGGAGCATGCTCTCTCGCTCACACAATTCAACATTGTTAGTGGTTGTACCAAAATGAGTATACTTTTGTGAATGTAGTCTGAGGGTTTGATGGATAATTAAATTGCGGATATTCAAGGCATAATTATCTGTACTACGTTTTTGACTGAGAAAATTTGATTCCAAAATTAATAATTTTGTATACAACTTGTATTTATTAAAGAACTACGTATAGGAAAATTCTGTGTGGCTCTCATTCCGTGTGGCTCCGGATTAAGATTGGCGTCACTCCATTTCCTCCCGTGGATGTCGTAGAAGGCGACTAAAGAAATAAATTAGCAGGAGACGGGCAGCAGCGTCTTCCTGAGATTCTAACTAACTATACTGCGATCGCCAACCCGCCTGCCAAGCGTGGCGATTATGGCAAAACCCCTCATGGTTACAAAAACCGAGGGAGGCCTATGTCCTGCAGTGGGCGTCAAAGGGATGTGATAGGAAAATAAAAGTAAATATAAAATGTCCGCAATTCAACTATGCATCAAACCCTCAGACCACAATTATCAAAAGATAAAAAATAAATAATTGTGCGAGCGAGACGTAACAGCAGCATTAATTGTAATTTGACAGTTAGACGATTGGAATCATTCAGGATTTGGTTCATGTAAGGAGATGTAGGAGGTGTACCATCTCTTATTCAGTCTCGTCCATAGATTTAACAAGACTGGTATATGCTACACCACTACATCGTGTCAGAGACGTAGACTAAGTGCCTTGACGTAAAGCACAGCAAACACAGTGGGTAATCCACTAAATTATCGCGCAACGAAGCAACGCGCCAGTACCCTCGCGAATACTGAGACACATACTGAGCTTCCAGAAGGCTTAGTACCTTTACAAGCGTGCACTCTACTTTGCAACTGATATGTAAAGGTTGATATGCTGTCAGCTATACGCTAAATCATACATCGCACTCCCGCTAAAATACTGTCACAAGTCAAAAAGCACGATCAATCGATTTTTAGCGTTCCGTACCTCAAAAGGAAAATAACCGGCCAAGTGCGTGTCTGACCACGCGCAATGTATGGTTCCGTAGAAAGAGGGTTTTTTTTCTGCTTTACAGAACTAACAACTTCATCGAAGTAATTTTAAATGGATTTTGCACGAAATTTCACTTTTATAAGTTGGTTGCCTATTACTGTTAAATAGTAAAGCTTACTTAGCCGTGATACTTTTCCTTTCAAGTTCATTATAATATAATAATAGATATTAAGCCCATACTCTCTCTCTGAGAGAAGGCCTGTGCCCTACAGTGGGACGTATTAAGGCTGCTTGTATTATGTTATAATATAGCGCAGAAACTGTGACTATTAAGTCAAACAGTCAAACGAAACAAATTACATAGGTGCAAATTTCAAGCGAGATAAAAATTTTCATAGTGAAAAAATTAACAAAAAAACTTCACCGACCCGAATTGCAAAAATATGCTTGCTAGACTATAAACCTTTAACAAATATGGACAAGGTGACCATGGAAAATAAAATGGTGTCTAAACGCGGCTCCTGATTCACGTTTCCTCTAAACTGTGTTTTTCTACAAAAAGAAAAGCGTTTAGCCCTTTTTGTTAAAAGACCGCTAGTGGCTATCTAGACACTTCCTAATTTAATTTGCCAGTGCCGCCTAGACCACGGCTCGCAACTTCTGTTACAATCTACTTAGTGTAGGGAAAAGCGCGAGAAAATCCGGGCGATACCCTTCGCAAACTGCAAGGCACGCCGCTCGTGGGACAGAGCTAGACTTACTACCGGGTGCCTCGGGCGCTTCCAAAGTTAAACTAATCAGTTGCTGCGGTAAGTCAAAGAACATTAGAGATGTTTTAACTAAATTTTCCGTAAGCACTAGACTCCGAACTCCGTACAACATATCCATTCAATTCATTGGCAACCTTTGGGTCGGATATTGATCGACTGATTTTATGTTGTTTTCTGTGTTTTTTTTTTTTCTTTTTCTTCATAATAAAAACTGAATTGGCACGGATATTTACTCGTTTATTTTTACAATTTTCTGACGTTTCGGTACATTTGCAAGTCTCGGTAGACTGAGGTGATAGGCGTTTTGAAAGGATTAACTGTTAGTTTACTACCCTCGGCAAAAAATTGCAAAAAATTAATAAGTTACGTTCCAAAAATATTTGGCAAAGCTGATCTGCCAAACGTTGTTTTGCCAGATTAATTAGCCTATGTATGACCTATTCTCAGATCTAGCAAATACCCACAAAAAAGTCATAAAAATCGGTAAAGCCGTTTCGGAGGAGTTCGATAACAAACACCGTGACACGAGATTTTTATATATTAGATTAGAGCTCGCGCCACAGTTTGTACTCTTTCTGAACACTGAACGAAGGTGAATCGTCACGCTCGGGTGAATCAATAAATCAATCATTGCCGGTCTTTCTCAAAATATAAGTTCTGAAAATATAAGTTCTGAAAATATAAAATTTTCCATCGTGGCGTCATACAAACGTTTTTTTTTTGCATGGAGTAAACTTGATCTGCGCAATAAATTCCCCAAACATTACCCGGCAATAACGTCGCAAATCACCAGCCCAGCTACGTCCCAACGATTTGAGAACCCCGTACGCTCAGGCGCACCAGCCCGACGGCGACTAATGACCGGATCCGGGCATACATCACCGGCCGGCTGTGCCGCGGGGCGCTGATGGCGCCGAGAGTACGACGTACTGCGTACACTGCACACGTCAAAGAGACTGACACGATGCCTTGACGTCAGGATGACGACGGATGTCAGGATGACGACGGATGACAGGATGACGACGGATGACAGGATGACGCTGGGAGTGATCGTCACTTTTTCCCTTATAAATAAATATATTAAAGTTACTTTTCCCAGGTCACGGCCGGACTTCCGACATCCGGCGGCTTGAGAGGGTATTTAACTTTTAAACCAGCCAAATTACATCAGTTTTTTCAAGTTCCACTCATTTAATGTTCAGAGCTTCGAGATGCAACATCTACAATACTTCTATTTTATAACGATCACTTCTTGATTAACGACAAAGCCAGTTGTAATGGAAGTATCTGAAGTAGCCACCCTTTGTTTGATTGATCGGAAGAAGAGAGAACCACATCATACCTTTCCATTTGCACTGCTACTGTCGCAAACCGGTGATAGAGCCAGCTGGTTCAACAGCTGGTGAGATAGATAAACAGATGTTTATACATACATAAACTCACGCCTGTATCCCAGAAGGTAGGCAGAGACCAGGGACTGCCACTGGCCACGATCCTGACAGATCGCTTTCACTTCCTCAACATTCGTTAGTCGTTGCATGCACGCACGCCGGTTTCGGGTACTTTTTATCTTGCCCTTTGCTAATGCATCCCCTATTTGGTCGAAGTATGTCCGCCTGGGTCATCCCTTACCGGCCCTTCCATCCACATTCACAGATGTTTATGTGACACTATATTATTATGCTGTACCTATTTATATTACTGCTTTTTTACATAGTACTGGATCTATATGAAAGGTTACTTTGGGCTGATATTTCAATCCTCTGATACAGAACAGTCGCATCAATCCAATACGCTGATTGTTAAAGCCATACTAAACCATTCCATTTAAAATTTTGGTAGGTCATACCGAACAGTATTCATATTTGCACCGACTACCCGTCTCACTTTTCCTTCAGCAACTCTTTAACGTCGGTTGTCTGGAAGAAATTGCTATAAGCAATAAGGCTGTCAATTGGACAGTATCTTTGTAAATATTTTATGTTCGTTTTTCCTAGTGTATAATAAGGAAAATTCTCATCTTATCTTAACAGTGGCTTTTATAGATGAATGGTCTATTCAATAAGTTGCAGTGAAATTTTACGAAGCTTAATCGTCCTAATAGACGGCGGATGCAAAGTGCACAGACGCCCAAGCGCCACTTGACGTCCCCATGCAGTAACGTGACAACTGACATGTGACAAGGAAGTATGAAGCCTTAATAATGTGTGTGTGGCGAGGGTTGTTTACGTCCTTGCGTCCGGCGGACGGAGAGGTGTGGAGTATTGTTACACTCGGACAAGGGGAGAAAGGGTACGTCTTATGGGAAACTAGATACGGCTATTGTTGAGGGAAGTAGACGTCAAATTAATCGAAGTCTCGTTGACTAATAGGTGGCTGATTAATGACATATAAGCAGCCTATATACGTCCCACTGTAGGGCACAGGCCTTCTCTCAGGGAGAGAGTATGGGCTTAATCACCACGCGTGCCCACCGCATTTCAAGCGCTGAGGTATGTGAATAGCTCAGACACTCAGGTTTCCTCACGATGTTTTCCTTCACCGTTAGCGTGTGGTATTGCTACAATAACTTCACAATGTACATAACTTATAAAACCAAGTCATAGGTACATGCCCGCACTTGGGATCGAACCTAGGTCTCTCGCTTCCGAGTCCGATGTTGTACCCACTAGGCTACCAACGCTCGATTCCCAGTGCGGGCATAGACTTATTTGTGAAGTTATAGTAGCAATACCACTCGCTAACGGTGAAGGAAAACATCGTGAGGAAACATGGGTGTCTGAGCTATTCACATACCTCAGCGCTTGAAATCGCCAATCCGCGGTGGGCACGCGTGGTGACCAGCACGTCTTCAGACATACCATTGGTTTAGTAGAAATGCTCAAGCTCAGTCCATTTCTGAATTACGAATTTCTCTAACAAGACTTCTAGAAAAAGTGCGAAACAAACGGTTCGATACTTTCAATTCAGAAAGCGGCGGTTAATTTCTAGTGTAAACTTTTACAACTACAAATGATATAGGTGTGTAAATAGATCTGCACCTACATGAATGACTACGCTAAAGAAAACTGGCTGGGATAAGCTATTTAAATGGAGAACTAATTACTAGTCACCCTTTCGTTCTAAATTTGTATTGAACTAGAACTGCGGTGGTAGCCTAGTGGTTAGAACATTGGACTCGGAAGCGGGAGACCCAGGTACGATTCCCTGTGCAGGCACGTACCTACGACTTTTTTTTCTAAGTTATGTACATTTGTCAAGTTATAGTAGCAATACCACTCGCTAACGGTGAAGGAAAACATCGTGAGGAAACCTGAGTGTCTGAGCTATTCACATACCTCAGCGCTTGAAATCGCCAATCCGCAATGGGCACGCGTGGTGATGAACCCATACTCTCTCTCTGAGAGAAGGCCTGTGCCCTACAGGGGGACGTACATAGGCTGTTTATGATTGAACAAGAATAAAAGAAACCTGAAAGCTTTCAACATGTACATGACGTCGGATAAGCCCAGTGGATACGACCAGTACTTACAAATGTTCCCAGAAGCTCTCACCATTTCAATAATTCACCGAAATAGCTTCACTGGGAAGCAACTAAATTCATATCTATTCGAAACACCCCTGAAGGGCCCTTACATATCCTTGAGCCCCTACTGTCTTATTTCGAGTTTAGGAATAAATGGCTGGAGATGTCCTCAGACTCGGTGGAGCGATGATCTTCGCAGGGCGGCTGGCAAGAGTTGGATGAGAGTAGCCGAGAACCGTGCTCAGTGGCGTGCTATAGGAGAGGCCTATGTCCAGCAGTGGACAAGCATAGGCTGATGATGATGAGATAAAGGTGGGATTGTCAAACTCACTAGAGCCCTCAAGCATTCGTGTGTTCAGCAATATCGTTTAGCATGCACAACAGTAAAAATCGGTGGTGGCGAAGTGGTTTGTTTTCTTGTTTTCTAACTTACGTACTTTTGTGAAGTTATAGTAGCAATACCACTCGCTAACTGTGAAGAAGAACATCGTGAGGAAACCCTAGTGTCTGAGGTATTTACATACCTTAGCGCTTGCTACATACAATGGCCCAGCTATGAGGCTAAGTGCGAAAATCTCAGGTCTAGCTAGAACTAGAGCATGCACAACGGCAGGATACAGGCCTTCCCTCGCAGTGAGTACAAGTTAAATTATATAATTTATTCCTTAGATAATAATGTAGAGGGTTCATCATCATCAGCCATTTGAAGCCCACTGCGGGACACAGGCCTCCTTCGTCGTTTTCATAACCATGAGGGGTTTTGCCATAATCGCCACGCTTAGCAGGTTTGAATCTCAGGAAGATGCCGATTGATTTTCTTAGTCGCCTTCTACGACATCCACGGAAGGAAATGGAGGGTTACCTGTACCACAATTAGAGTTTGTGTTTAGCAACAACTTTTTTTCTAGGAGTTTCATCTCGGATGTGCATTTTTTTTAAACTGCATTAATTTTGGGTGGTTTGAAAGACATAGCAAAATGAACGCGCCTGACAATAGGTATCGAATATACGGTTGTTCTTTTTTAAAGCACTTTTAAAAAATTTCTCGACACACACTCGAATATATTAGTAACAATTAGTATCAGTCCAGAGCGGTGCATGCGTGCCGCGGGTCCGCGGGTCATTGTTCTGTTAGACGGAGAGGCGGTACTAATTGTTCGCGCATTTTTTTGAACAAGATTTCTCACCTACAAACAACATTTTTCAACAATTTTTTTTTTATTGACGTCTATCATCATCACCAGCCATTTGACGCCCACTGCAGGACGTAGGCCTCCCTCATGGTTTTTCAAGCCTCCTCGGTCTTGTGCGCCCGCATCCAGCGACTCCCCGCATCCAATAACCAGGTAGTCAGTCAGGCCATCTGGTGGGGGGCCTGCCCACGCCGCGTCGTCCGCTCCGCGGTCGCCAGGTCAGAACTTTTCCGCCGCAACGGCCACCAGTTCAACACTTCAACTGAGCAATTCTTCGAGCTATATAGTAACACGGGTTTTGCTGCGGATCTCCTCATTCCTGATTCGATCGCGCATTTACGTCTGTACTTGAAAGTAATAGTCTGAATAGATGCCATTTTTAATTACTAATTACATAACCGCGGCTTTAAAACCAACGCGTGTATAGGTCCATAATTTTATCAAAACCTATGTCCCAGCCTTAGTTAATCATTCTCCTAGATTGAAGAATGTCCATTCTATGTAACACACGCGGTTTTAGCATTACCTATCAAACAATGCCAATAAAAAGCAGAAAAATCGCAAAAATGAATAAAAACATAATTATTTACAAACCTGGAAAATTTTACAAAAAATTTTTTTCAGTTTTTTTAAATGATAAACTCTAACCGACATGTTTCTGGAATTGCGCATTTTAGAAATAACCTTGCATAAATGTATTTTTATCGAACCCTTAATAATAATATGGCAGTCTATATACGTCCCACTGTAGGGCACAGGCTTCCTATGGGAAAGAGAGTATGGGCTTAATCACCAAGTGTGCCCACCGCGGATTAGCAATTTCATCCGCTGAGGTATGTAAAACCTCCCCCAGATACTCTGGTTTCTTCACGATGTTTTCCTTCACAGTTTGCGAGTGGTAACTTAGATATACGTAACTTAGAAAACAAGGTTAAAGTCCTTTATTCCACAGTTCCACTGCAAATTTACCTGTGCACGACTCTACCACTTAGACATAACGCACAGAAGCAGCTGATCCCGCGTAGGCCCCCCAAATAAAGCGCATTGCAGTTTGCAAGCGATAATGTCGGCCCGGGGGATCCGATCTGCCTCCTGCCTGATGTATCCCCGGGATAACCCGCCGTCCCGGGTTCGGCCCGTTTAAAAGCCCGCTAACGTGTTAACGTATTTAGAGCGATGATTTGGGTCCGGGTTAGGGAAGGGTCGACTTTTGAGTGGAGTGATTGGTTTTATTTGACGGACTGCCTCGTGGTTGACGCGCTTGACTGCCAAAACAGAGGTCGTGGGTTCGACTCCCATTGGAGGCCGTTGTAGTTGATTTGTATAAATGGCCTCAGTCTGGGTAGTTACAACAGCATAGGGTATCCTAGTTTCGGACTAGGACATGTGATTGTGTTTGGAAGTAGTTACAATTTATTGTTATTATTTGCCAGATTTAGAAGTGTTGAGCGGTTGTAGATGAGTGGACAGACCAAATGCTTCTCACGCGTGAGGTTCCAAGTTCGGATTCCGGCTTGGACCAATGACTTTATTTTCTAAGTTTGATATAGACTGTAATTTAAGTAGCAATAAGACTCGCTGAAGAAAAACACCGTGAGGAAAGTCGCGCCTTAGCTGAAAAAGCACATTTCACCGCGCGAAAGGGCCAAAACTGTACAACTACATATATGTGATATGTAAGCCTTCTAATGTTTTTTGTTTTCTGGTGTGTACAATAAAGAGTTCTAATGTAATGTAATCTAATCTAATTACAGTGAAAATTCAGCTAGTAGATATTTGTTGTAAATATCAAGCCCCAAAAACAAAATTCAATAAGTCCGGCCAGTAAGCTTCAAACTAAATCACACACCCAATCAAAATACAACACCAATAAAATAATAATACAGTATTGTTGCAATTCCAAAACCTTCCCGTACAATCTCTATCACTCTTAACCCGAAGACATAACGTGTATTTTAGTCTGAAAGGATGTTTTGTTAAGGCTCGGGGAGTATCGTCACGAACCGGTAAGAGAAACCAGCTCGCCGGCGGAGACGTCTGCCTTGGGCGGGCGCGGGCTTGCTGACGAGCGGAGCGGATAGCGGAGCGATTTGAAGCAGACAAACTAAGGCGCGGGTCACGCAGGTGGGACGTAGGACGAGGATGAGGCGGAGACAGAATTCGCAGTCTGACCTATCTTATCTGTGTTGGCTATACATCCCACCGCTTTAGTATCTACATTTTGTATGAAAGTGCCTCACGCCTCACGAAAATAAAAATCAGTACGCCACGTGGAAGGAGGAGAAGGGAGGTGTGGCAGAAAGCCTTTTTCTTCGCTATGGGATATTTTACAAATGGATAAAGCTTGCCTGTGAACGACTGCTGTTATCTTACTTTATATATATTTTACTTACACATATCTGTACAAAGAAACGTGGTTCTTACCACCATTATTAATGTTATTTTAAAATTTTACCTAGTACTTAAAGTGTTTTATGGCACTCACAAAGTGATCTTATAAGGTACCAACTAATTTAATATTACTGAAGAAAACATGGTCAGAGTGAAGTTTGTTTGTTGCCTCATTTTCCGCTACAGAATCAACCCGAAGTCAGCTTACATTGCACCTTGGAATAAATTTTTAATTAGCAATTATAGTACCTATATGCTTAGCTATATATATTTTTTATGCAGCCACGATGGTGTCCTACAGATGGGCGAAGGCCTACCCTATAGATTTCCATTTCTCATTGTCCACGGTCAACTCTTGCCACCCAGGTAAATATTTGATCAAGTCGTCACACCATCTCCACCATCTGCCACTTCACCGGTGGCCGTCGCACGGCAACCAATTGGTGACGATTTAGTTCACCTACTTTTAAATCGCCTGGCTGAGCGTCCGCCCGGTCACCCGCTCTGCTCAAGCCCCAAGCCCTGTCCCGGACGGCAGTGTCACTGACACCGGCGCACGCGCAACGCGGCTGCTTAGATCGCGGCTACACTAGATCACGAAATGTTCCACCGACAGCCTACAGCGGCAGGCTCTTTGTTAATAGATCATGTTTGAACGGCTGGTAGGTTGGTTGGGTCCATCATTTCTCGCAATAAGTTATCACAGCTTTCAGCAGATATAGACTAAAATATTTTTACACAGTCATAAATCATAATAGATACATAGCGATAGATAAAAAGTACCCGAAATCGGCGTGCGTGCATGCAACGACTAATGAATGTTGATGAAGCGAAAGAACTCCATCAGGATCGTGGCGAGTGGCAGACCCTGGTCTCTCCCTACCCCTCCGGGATACAGGCGTGAGTTTATGTTATGTTATCTTTGTCTGGAACATAACTTTAGTACGGAACAGCTGATATGTTTTACAACTTAAACTTTCGTAAGCACTTAACAAACTAGTCGGCTATCCCGACGTTGATAAAAGTAGGTGAAGCCGTTAAACCAATGTCAAACCAATAAACCAGAAAGCTGATATGTTTATTTGCTTATTTTAAAGTTACATAGTTGTTCAATTGTTCGTGAGTAGAAACTCCTCTTTTCGGACACGTATGAGTCATGAGTATTTAGTTACACACTGTATTAAGTTGAACGCTTCAGTAGCCACGCTTTCTCTTTCCGAGATAAGGGCTACTCTTTTCCTAGGAATCGGTTGGAATCGGCCTATCCCGGGCGTGGGGCGTATAGGAAGGACGTGGGACGAGGGTCTTTTCCGCGCCCTCGTCCTTGTCCTTCCTATGTGCCCCATGCCCGGGATAGGCCGATTCCAATCGACAGATTGTCAAATTACATTAATGCAGCCTATATACGTCCCAATCTAGGTCACAGGCCTTCTCTCAGAGAGAGAGAGAGAGAGAATGAGCTTCATCCCCACGCATGCCCACCGAGGATTGGCAATTTCAAGCGCTGAGGTATGTGAACACCTCAGACACTCAGGTTTCTCCACGATGTTTTCCTTCATAGTTAACGAGTGGTTTTGCTACTATAAGTTTACACCGATTATATTACAGACTGCGTATATTATATTTATTGTCGTGTAGAAAATCCCTTGCTGCAAGCCTATGCAGGTTTGCCCACGATACCATCTCACTAATTATAAACTAACGACTACGAAGCACAAGCCCTATTCAAATAAAAACCAATTGAATTCAATAGAGATACGGTCACCACACTTACTTAAACCGATGGATTCTTATAGCTTTCGACGTAAAGGCTAGATTAGAACGGACAGGATTTAATTTACGAAGTGGCAGACTGCATCTCCATATAATTAAATTCCTGTACAATTACCAATGATGGCAGATAGCGTACCTGTGGCCATCGAGGGCATAATTCACAATTTATTGCTTTCGACGATGATAATTGAATTGAAATCACTCTGGGACGCTACTCCTGAACTTCCACAATGCAAAAACGGGATATCCATAACAAAAACACAAAAAACCATTTTATCCCCAGTTTCTCGTACACTCTCAATCTGTTAATCTGCTGTTAACAGCTCTGAGGTTGGCCAAAGTGCAAAAAAAATCGGCCAAGTGCGTGTCTGGCCACACGCAGTGTAGGGTTCCGTAGAAGGAGGGGGGTTTTATAACTGTCCGTTTTACACAACTAGCAAGTAATTTTCAGTTAATTACCAAAGTAATGGAATTAGTTCGAAAATTTCCTTTTATTCGGTAGTGTATGAGACTTATTATTCATTTAGGTGTGACAATGGTGAAATACATACAGGATGTTTTAGAAAGTTCTGGGAAAACTTAAGGGGATTATTCTACCCGTAAATACAAACACTTTGGTTGCAGGACTAACTCCGAAATATCGAAAAAAAAATGCAGCCTGTTCCATACATTTTAATATTTGTATAAAACAATTAAAACAAATTAACGGGTCCTTGTTGCCTCCTCGCCTAATGAAGGTATTCATACTGGAGAAAAAAACATGACATAAAATCACGCCTGTGTCCCGGAGGGGTAGGCAGGGTCAGCCACTTGCTACGATCCGGACAGATCTCGTTCGCTTCATGAACATGCATTAGTTGTTGCATGTATACACGCCGGTTTCAGATACTTTTTATCTGACCCTTTGCTAATACGTCTCCTATTTGATTGGATTACGTCCACATCCCTTACCGGCACTTCTACCCGCTTTATAGCGTTATTATTAGCTTTATATATTTCTTTCGTCAATCTTTCTCGAAATCAGCGCTTGAAATGGCCAATCCGCGGTGGGCACGGTGGTAATTAAGCCCATACTCTCTCTCTGAGAGAAGGTCTGTGCCCTGCAGTGGGACGTAAAAAAAATCTTTCTTCCTTCATCCTCTCCATATGCCCAAACCAAAGTATGAAAAAAAAGCTGTGATAAAAAGCACATTTGAAAGCAGAGTAAAGCCTCTACAAGCGCTTTTCAATGCGCATGCACCACACTTAATTCTCCCAAGTGTTATTATTCCTCTAAAGAAAACCGGTTTTGGCTCGCTCGAACCGGTGTGAGGCGAACCTGCGCGGGCGCCGTGTGAGGTTCAAAATAAACTCTGAACCTCAACGATTGGAGATTAAATTAAATTAGCCGCGAAATGGATCGCATCCATTCTGTCAAGCATATTTTGGTGGAGTGAAACGTATAAGTGACAGACTGTATTCAATCCTTTTCAATTTGTAATCGATTTAAAAGACAAAAATCAGCCAGCCTACGGAATGATGCACACATGCAATCAGTTACGCAAAACAAACACTTACACTTTTTTGGCGATAATTTTTAGTTTTTATTTTTTTGTAAACTTAGCGATTGAGCCTTGATTTTCTATTTAAATTATTAGTCATCTTGTTTTTTTCAATTCTTAGTTTTTTATTATTTATATTGTGATATGATAATACATCGTGTTGTATATATATAAATAATTGCCATAAACTTAACTAAATCCTAATTACGCTAATTCTGCCGTCGACTGTACATTACATTACATAAACTCATGCCTGCATGCCGGAGGGGTAGGCAGAGACCAGAGTTTGCCACTTGCCACGATCCTGACAGACCTCTTTCGCTTCGTCAACATCCATCATCATCATTCATCTCAGGGTCAGGTGTTTCCATCATGATCAGCCATTTGACGCCCACTGCAGGACATAGGCCTTCCTCCTCCCTAAACCACGAAGGGTTTTGCCATAATCGCCACGCTTGGCAGGCGGATTGGCGGTCGCAGTATACGGTTGGAATCTCAGGAAGACGCTGCTGCCCGTCGCCTGGTAATGGATTTCCTTAGGTGTTTCCATCCTGCTGCCCTATTTCGAATTACCACCCTATCCGGGAAATAGATCGGACGAATCACATCCACGATGGTAGACCGATAGCGCCACAATGGTAGAACTGCGGTCAGCCCTGGGCAATGATTATCTGCGCTGGAATAACGGAGCCGCAACTGGGTCAGCTCGAATGCCAGGGACGTATCTGGGTTCAGGGGCTTCAGATAATCTAATCGATACGTACTAATATTCTAAAGAGAAAAACTTCGTAAGTTTCTATGGTTTTATATAGAGGTTATCTCCTAAAGTAGGTAGTTAACCGATTTCAAAAATTCTTTCACTAGTATTTGGAATGGACCTTCAGGGTGGACAACGGCTAATCCGGTTAATAAGCGAACATAGCCGCAAGCACTGCTAGTACACTATAAATTCATGGTTTACACTACTAGCTGGAACTACAATTCGGATACTAAATGAAATTGCATTTGGTATTCATTACAATAGTAAATTACATATAAGCTATGCTAACTCATAGCTAAAAAAAAACTTGTAAAGCAGTGAAAACTTCATTCAAATCGGTCCAGGCGTGCAAACAAACCCATTGCAGCCTATGGAGGATTTTTTTGAGGAAGTCGATTTGAAAATTGTCTACACGAACAGACTGACCGGCCTTTCCACTCACATTAGCTCAATATATGAGAATGCGGAAAATAAACCAAATATATTCACTATCAAAACAAAACACTGACATAACGGACGTCAAAGTTGTTAGTTTCAGAATTAATAGATTTTGATGTAGAGAAGAAGCTAACTTAATTAAAGGAGTTATGAACTTAAAGTTATTTCTCATGAATGTGTTAAAGACTACACAATCGTCTCTGTTAACACTATTTTCATCAGCAGACAAACGCGTCTCTGCAGGGCGGATTAATCACAGGGCGTAGTATGCAACTGCCTATTTTTCTCTTCTCTGCCTATTTCGGTATATTTTTCTTTCATTTGCTTTATTAAATAGGGTGACAAAATTAAAACGGTGACAAAAACAGCATAATTATAAATTAAAACATGGTTCTAACAACGTGGTGGAAAACATATATTTTTGGAAGTTACAAAGGGGTCCGAGACGTGCATTGCCTAGGGGGCTCTGCATGGTAAATCCGGCCCTGCCTCTCTGATGTGCAGGGCTCGTGGTAGCGCGAACAGTCTCCTTAGTGCAATTGCAAACAAGACTGACAGTACTAACGCACAGGTCTCAGTCCAAGTAAAATACTGACCATGTAAAATACTGACTGACCTACTTTAAGAAATATTTATAATATTCACACTATAGACATGTTCGAATGTAAAAATAATACCGGTCAAGTGCGAGTCGGACTCGCGCACGAAGGGTTCCGTAACATTATCTATACAACATTAGACATAAAGATCGAGAAAAAACCGCAACAAATCACGTTTGTTGTATGGGAGCCCCCTTAAACATTTATTTTATTTTAATTAAATTATTTATTTTTGAAGCAAATATAGAACTTAATATTATGTGATATTTCAAGCGTCTACCTGTTGCCGTTATTATTATCGAGCAAAAAACGGCAAAAAAATTACGTTTGTTGTATGGGAGCCCCCCTTAAATATTTATTTTATTCTGTTTTTAGTATTTGTTGTAATTGTTATTGTTGTGTATAGTTTGAAGGTGTCAATAAAAAATATAATTTATCAGTACCTATCGAGGGTAGATTAATAAAAACTGTGAACTCATTGAATAAACATGTAAATTCCTTTGTTTCGTTATTTCTTGCAACAAGAACACTATAGTTATTATAGCGGCAACAGAAAAACATCATCTGTGAAAATTTCAACTCACGGCTCATGAGATACAGTGGAGAAATACAGACAGACAGACGGACAGTGAAGTCTTAGTAATGGGGTCCCTTTTGGCACGCTTCGGGCACGGAACCCTAAAAATGACTCCGTATAATGAGAACCTCCTTTTTTGAAGTTAGTCGGTAAAAAAACGAATTGAATTTAAGAATACTTCCTCGAAACCTGAAACCAGCGACTAATGAATGTTTACGAAGCGTAAAAGATTTGCCAGGATCGCGGCAAGTGACAAACTCTGGTCTCTGCCTACCCCTCTGGGATTCAGGCCTGAGTTTGTGTATTTTTTTTATATGCATTGCAGGGCGTAGACCTTCTCTCAGAGAGAGATCGTTGGCTTAATTAACACGCGAGCCAACCGCGGATTGGCAATTTCAAGCGCTGAGGTATGTGATTACCTTAGACACCCAGGTTTCCTCACGACGTTTTCTCACGGCGCTCTACTAAATATTAAGCAGTTTAACTCAATAGAGAATGACTTGGGTAAATTGCTCGACTTGGTAATGTTAGACTTGGATGACTCTACGGTGGTTATTTCCAATAGTCCTTTGGTAAACGTCGATAGCCACCACTCCCATTAATCATGGAGTTACCGATATTAAAAAAATCTATTCCAAAGATACAACTTTACAAATCTACGTAACTTAGAAAAGAATGTCATTTGTACATGCCGGGATTCGAACCCACGACCTTTGGAATGTGGGGCCGACAATCTGCCGCTACCACCGCTCAATGTAATATGTAAAGTATGTAATTTAAAAATAGGTACAATGATAAGAATGACGATGATACGAGAGTCAGTAACATCACATTCTGTCTGGCGTAGTGTCGAAAGGAAGTATTTCACATCGGCATCTACTTACTGGGATTACAGGCCGTGATGGAATGTCCCGTTAGTCAACCCCCGGCAATAGAGTCGCATCACACATTAACATCTGAGATCCGTGGCCGTTTGAGCGCGTCGGCGGCCGCGATCGGCCGGATTACTGCCTCACGAGTACGGCTCGATGCACAACCTCCCGCCTGTCCGCTGCTGCCGACATAATGAAGGAGAGTACCGACATGCAGGAACTGCTGACATGTCGAGTCACGAGTCCACGATATACAGCCAACCGCTTCACCGTTGCCGTTGACATGTGGTGGAGATTTCCGACGTGCGGTTAGGACTGCCGATATGTAGAGTCTGTGGCAATGTACGGCGGTCCGCTTGCCCGTTGCGGCCGACATGTGGACTATATAAGCACAACGCTGAGTCAGCTGCCTTTTGTGGCAACTTAGATAAACCACAGCTACATTTATGGTCCTGTTTTATTTATTCGTTTTGTCTTTTGTGTATTTAGTTTTCTTTCTGTTGTTGTGCATATTATGTTACTTATCAGCTTATTTTGTTGCTGTTATGTATCTTCTTGGTATGATAAATGTATTTCTTTTTCTTCTTATTCTTGTTTATGTAGGTACATGGTTATTTATACACGTAGTATATTAATAATCATGTTTGCACCAACCACCCGTCTTTCTTTTCCTTCAGCAACTTGCCATCAAAGGGTTCTCTGGAAGAAATTGCTTTTAGAAATAAGGCTGCCAATTGTACTCTGTATCTTTACATGTTTATGCTTCATGTGCTCTGGTGTACAATAAGAAACCTCTTATCTTTTCTTATCTTATGTAGGAGAAATCCGAAAGCGGTGGTGTCCGTATGTCGGATTTACCCTAGATGTGACAAGAACCGATCGGGTATGCAGAGTAACTTGAATTTTAAAAATGTCGGCAACAGTGGGAAACAAAGCCGCAGAGTGCAGTCGGTAACAAAGTTACGGTACCGCATGCCTTTGCCGCTTATCTGCACGCTCTAACACCGGCGCGGGTAACCAGGCCCGCCATTCTTACAAATTTTTACGAAGCCAGGATTCGAGTTTCGAGATTCAACAGTCCATTTTGGCTGCTTTCTTGCTAACCGAGAACAGACAGCCGGCAGCACATTTCACTACATTTTTCTTCACATTTCAGTTGCAAAGTCGCCCGTAACGCAGCGGATTAGAGTGCATGTATGTAAATGTTGAAGTGCTGTCAACTGTACATTTTTTTTTTAAATTTATTTATAAAGAGAATAATAAATGTTTCTCGAAAACATATCATTCGCCAAACTGCGTGGCAGTTTGTTGGCGAATTATAGAGCATTTCTTATTTAAATCGTAGAATGGGGCAATACATTATATAACATAAACTTACGCCTGTATCCCGGAGGGGTAGACAGAGACCAGGGTTTGCCACTTGCCACGATCCTGTCAGACCTCTTTCGCTTCATCAACACTCATTAATGGGGCAATTATTAAATAAATAAAATGGGTCCGGTTTCCGCAGAATTTTTTTATTTATATATCAATAATAATAGTAATAACTACCACGCACTTACCACACGCTAACGGTGAAGGTAAACATCGTGAGGAAACCCGCGGATTTTTTAACTCCGTACGTATTGACTTGTCT
The DNA here is from genome assembly GCA_947310995.1 of Yponomeuta cagnagella. NCBI lineage: Eukaryota > Metazoa > Arthropoda > Insecta > Lepidoptera > Yponomeutidae > Yponomeuta > Yponomeuta cagnagella. Next base: position 3,300,600 of record OX371292.1, on the reverse strand, counting down.
GTCCTGGCTAGGCCGACTAAACTGTCAGAATAGTATAGGTGCTGAGCAAGCCTACTCTATCCCAAACACAATGTCCCGGGCACTGCAGCGTTCGAGTGGTCCCTTCACCCATCTAGTGTGAGTGATGGTGCCACTGGATGCGCTATAAATCATCTCATTACGTACAGGCCAAACAAAAAAACTTCCACACAACACGATCACTAGTCCTGGTCCCAAACTAGGATACCCTGCGCTGTGGTAACTAGGCAAGCATATAGGCAAAGACATCACAAACATGGAGATGCACCCCGCCTGAGTCCTTCAGCACAAATGTACAGCGGCCCCCAGTGGGAATCGAACCCACGACCTCCGGCATGGGAACCAGACGTGATACCGCTAGACCAATGAGGCAGTCAAAATGTGCCAAGAGCATCGCAATAACGCCAGGTAAGCTTCTGAATAGTCTAAACGGAACTCGAGAGTGGGAGAAGCAAGTCAACACTCCCACCATCTACACCACCTTTAAATCCTACGATACTCTTGGCGGTTATAGCTCAACTCGACAAAACGTTTCAAAAGTTTAAAAATCCACTTCTGTTAGATTTATTCTTCATTATTCTTCGGAGCGGTGGTAGCCTAGTGGGCAGAACATCGGACTCGGAAGCGAGAGACCCAGGTTCGATCCCCAGTGCGGGCATGTACATATGACTTGGTTTTGTAAGTTATGTACATTTGTGAAGTTATACTAGCAATACCACTCGCTAACGGTGAAGGAAAACATCGTGAGGAAACCTGAGTGTCTGAGCTATTCACATACCTCAGCGCTTGAAATCGCCAACCCACGGTGGGCACGCGTGGTGATTAAGCCCACACTCTCTCCCTGAGAGAAGGCCTGTGCCCTACAGTGGGACGTATATAGGCTGCTTATGTATGTATATTCTTCATTATTTTAGGGCTCTGATTTAAGTTACGAGTTGTAACTAGTAATCCGCGTGACGTGGACGGTGGGTGATATGAATATGAATATATTAAAACGGTGACAAGAACCTCACTTAAAAATCATCATCATCATCAGCCATTTGACGCCCACTGGAGGAAATAGGCCTCCCTCATGGTTTTCCAAGACTCCCGGTGTTGTGCCGCCCGCATCCAGCGACTCCCCGCCACCGTAACCAGGTCGTCAGATCATCTGGTGGCTGCCGACGCTGCGTCGTCCGGTCCGCGTACATAATCAACAACTATTTAAATGACATTATGACTGATGCAATTATTACTATCACCTATAAAGTTTACTATATTCCGCATCCCTCAGCCTCAGCGCTTTAAATTGCCAATCCTTCAATTCTGCGTTTTTACATTTTCCTGAATTTTTGAAGCATCAGAAGACCCCATCAAAAAATAACGTTGTAAAAACTAACACCCTCAGCACTTTTCTATACGTATTCTAGCACCGCACCGCAAACGTTGTTTTACCATAGTAATTAGCCTACGACTTTTTCTCAGATTCGTTTGACAGGAGATTTTTATATATTTTATTTTATTTTATTTTATTTATTGCATTACACAACAGATAAGTAACATTGCATGTTACAATATCATGATGACAGCTTATAATTTAGTTACATATCCTTTAACGTGTGATGACAGCATGCTAGAATATGGACGAGAGCCAAAGCACATCAAGCCACACACAACCAAATACGACCACTCAGTGTAAAGTATCGTAGACACCCTACGCCGAACGGTCGCTCCAGGACATAATTGTGGCCCGATCCGCTTCTACAAACGGATCCAAGAGCTCTCCTTACTCAAATAAGTAAGTATTAAACTAAGTAAAGAAAACTCTCAAAAAGGTAACAGGTAATTAAGCCTATACTCTCTCTCCAAGATAAAGCCTGCGCCCGGCAGGCTACAATCTACAGTATAATGGCTACATAAAAAAAATATTTCGTGAAATCATGACAATAGAATCGGGTCGAATGGAGGCAAGACCAAGTCTTCGACCCCCGTACAATGCCGGGCTTGTCTCATTACAAATTTAAATAAGCCAGTAAGCCGATAGCTCCTATGAATCACCGAACGAACTTTACATATTTTCAAGTAGGTATAATAATATTAAGTTAACCAACAGAGCAGTAGGAAAATGGAGTGTCTGGTTCAATTCCCGGCATGTACGAATGATTTTATTTTTCAAGTTATCTTTGACTTTTTAGGACAAGATTTTGTGAATTTAAACTAGATCACTCGTTAACTGGAAAGAAATATCTGACCCACTACAACACACACATAAGAAACCGGTTAACGTGTTACCTAAAAAAACATTACGTGAAATTAGGTAAATTAATTAATTAATTAGGTAAATAATCGCTCGTAGCCCCGGCTGCCTGAGTGATCTTAAACGATCACGAAGGTTAAGCAACACAGGGCGCGTTCAGTGCATGGATGGGTCGCCGTCTATGCCTAACGCTAGTGGCATTTTTCCGAGCGGTTCCGTGCTTCGCAAGGCACGTTAAGCTGTTGGTGCCGGCTGCCGTCGATAGATGGCAGTCGTTAAGCCAAGTCAGAGGCCTTAGGGCGGCTTGACAACTTCTGACAGTAGACGAGCCACTAGTCTACAAGCCTCCACCAATCCGGACTTGGCCCCCGTGGTGGAGTATGGTTCCTCAGGGAAGAGACCCGTGCCCCTCGGTGGGGACATAATGGGTTGATGATGATGAGGTTAATTAAATTTTATTGGCATTCCATATCTTAGGAGCTCTGCCAAGTTCCTTGCCTGCCCGGGATTATTTTGAATTTTTGTAAACATGGATATTAGCAAGTCTGTACAGGATTATAGTTTTACTAGCTGACTCGGTAAACGTTGTTTTACCATATTAATCAGCCTACGACCTATTACCAGACCAAGCAAATATGCACACAAAATTTCATAAAAATCGGTGAAGCCGTTTCGGAGGAGTTCGATGGCAAACACTGTGACACGATATTTATACATATTAGGGGTTAAAGTATGAAATTGCCGTTTTATTGCAATAGGTTCTTTGAATTGACATAGAATCTTCATGGTTTGAGGTTTTCGAATGAAACTTTTTTCAAATGGTTTCTATGATGTTCTTTTTTTAAAAAATGTGAAACGTTTGAATATCGACTTTCAATTGTTTTTGTTATTCAATTTAGACAAGAAAGATGGATACTGCGAAAATTCGAGTGATTATGAGGCACCCATTTTTTGTATTTTTTTATTTTATTGATTTGACGCAAGTGAGTCAATATTGTGGGTAAGGTAACGTTAAACCATGCCGCTAATTCCTGGGTAGTTTGACTAGGGTCGGCTTCCACTATCTCTCTTAATTCATCGTTATTCACCTGTGTGGGCGGTCTTCCTCGTGGCTCGTTCTTTAAGTCGAAATTTCCATCACGAAAGCGTTTAAACCAAAATCGCACGGTGCGTTCATTAGTAGACCCCTCTCCAAACGCAGCATTGATATTGCGGGCTGTTTCTGCCGCGTTAGTTCCGCGTCGGAACTCGTATTCAAAAATCACTCGAATTTTCGCAGTATCCATCTTTCTTGTCTAAATTGAATAACAAAAACAATTGAAAGTCGATATTCAAATGTTTCACATTTTTTAAAAAAAGAACATCATAGAAACCATTTGAAAAAAGTTTCATTCGAAAACCTCAAACCATGAAGATTCTATGTCAATTCAAAGAACCTATTGCAATAAAACGGCAATTTCATACTTTAACCCCTATTATTAGACTAGCTAACCTGGCAAACGTTGTTTTGCCATATTGATCGGCCTACTAAACCTACCAAATATACACAAAAAATTTCATAAAAATCGGTGAAGCAGTGTCGGAGGAGTTCGAACAAACACTGTGACACGAGATTTTTATATATTAGACAATGAAAACTTGCCTTGATTCTGACAAACCTCTTTCGCTCCCACATTCATTAGGGTTAGTCGACGCATGCGGAAGCCGATTTCGGGCACTCTTATCTTGCCCTTCGCAAACATTTCCCGTTTTTGATCGCAGTATGTCCGCCTATGTCCCAAACATTTCTTTCGTCGATATTTATTTCTTCATCCTCTCCATATTTCCTACCCACGCAAATTCCTTTCTCTATTCTAGACACTGCATCCTCCTTTAGTCTGCACCGTTTTCTAATCATACAATTGCGAATCCTGCCATTTATACTGGCAAACCCAGGTCTCTAGGTGTGCTCTGTGAGCCTTGATTTTTCTCTCATTTAACTTCTATGCTGTAGCTAAATTTTCCTTCGGGGCATGTTATCAAGCTACAATAAACAATTTTCTCAACTACACTCAAGAATTGTGAAATTCACAAAGATAAAACTGGTGGTATGCATCACCCATCGAGCCTCCTCGGTTGCCATGGCAACCACTCGGGCTAGATTTACGGAGCGAGAAGCCTTCCCAGCTTTATGGGCACTTAGGTAGCGCCTAGTGGCAGATCGGCCCTAATTTACCTAATGGCCGTTCGAGTTTTTGCTAAAGTGCGGTCGCCGCGTCAGCTGCGTTTTGTGAACGTGACAGACAGTGTATGTTGCGGGGAAAGAGGTTTGTAGAGTCACTATGACGTGTTACGAGAGATAGGTCGTTGACATAGAAAACCTAGTTTAATAAGATTTAATAAATAAATAACTTCCACACAATCCCGACAGTTTTATCATCTAAATAATATTCAATGTTATAGTAGCCCTTAGGGACCAAAGTGTGCTTCACACATTTTTTGAACCGCGTTTCTGGCAAGCTCATTTATATCTTAATCTTAATATCTTCAGGTATCTTATTGTCGTATCGTGTACAATGCCCCATACAGGAATTAACCTTTGCCAGCTTTAATCTTGGGAACGAAAGTTTATGTTCCATTGTATATTCATCAAAGATTTTATTTTATTTCATTTCACGGTTTATCAGCCTTCGACTGAACAGTCTGAGCTCAACGTACATAACCCCATCTGTTCTGAGTTACGATTACGATACAATACAAGCAGGCGAGTTAATTGTTAACCTAAGACAATTACCTACCGAATTACCTCAGAACATTATTGCCTAGTAATTATTTACGCCACCTCAGACCAAAATACGCCTTAATCCTCGGACAAGAGAGGTTAATTTCCACGTCAAGGGAATAGCAAACGAACCCAGTACAAACCACCAAGCTAATTATGGCGGGTGTAATACAAAATGGAATTAGTATTGGGATAGATGATTCGTGTATAACGTTGTCAGTAAGATTACAGCGCTTGGGAAAGGTCGATAGAGATACCGAATACACAGGAGGTTCTTTGTAAATCATTGTTTAATATACGAAGTATTTAATTGTAATTCTTTCTTCCGGTTGTGCGATAAAGTGTTCTCTATCTATCTACTAAAATTGAATTTTTTTACTTGGTGAAAGAGCTGGAAGTTCAATATTACATAATGGTAAAAGTGTGTAATGTTGGTGATTACCGCTGAGGCGCCATTGAGAGAGTTTAAGAGAGCCGAGGACGGTAATCGTAAATAACACACGTGTATGATACGACGTTTTTCAACACATTTGTGAAGAAAATAATACTAAAAAATCATTTTTTTCATAACTAGTACTTGTACACATTTAAATTAATAATTAACTATAATTTCTACAGTGAAAACGAGTTGTGAATTTTTTCAACTCTTGAATTAGTCATCATCAGTCAAAAATTAGTCAGTTTTCCTATGCGCGCGCATCTATAATGGCGATCGGCCATAGACTAAGAGAATGAGGTTTCTTTTTTTTTGGCTTTTCGCGATAGCGTTTTAGCCACGTACAAAATGGGGAATTCAAGGTTTTCTTTCTTACAGATAAAACGAAAGTTATATCTGAGCTACAGTTTTATTTAATAAAAACGTACAAGTTGAAATTATTTATTTAAATACAAAGTTGCATGAAATGAACAAGCAATAGGTAAATTAATTTATTTGTACTATTGAACACGATCTTTTTTGTAACGAAACTTTTTTAAGAACAAAGCATCTCAACCAATAATAGTTTTTTACATAACTAGGGCCGTAAACAGCCCGTGTTGTGTACACAATTTTTTGTCGTCACTTGCTCCACCCGCTTTTTGGCCAGGTGTGGCATAAAATAAAAAAAATCCCTATAACTAACTTGTGAATAATAGCAATGAAAACGTCAGAGTTTTATTACAGGTGTCATTATGTGCCTAATTGCGGTGACATTAGAGCCATTTTATGAGCAAGTATGTTGAAAAGATCTTTTTCTATTTTTTTTTTGCTGCTTCGGCAAATTTTAATGCGGATGAGCCCAATGTGGCTCTTTTGTGGTTTTCGCCCGCTGGTAGAATAAGATATTTAAGTCTACTTTATGCGTGTATGAAACTAAAAAAATAGTCTGCGATTCCGTGTGGCGCCAGATTAAGAATAGCGTCACTCCAATTCTTTCCGTGGATGTCGTAGAAGGCGACTAAGGCAGCAGCGTCTTCCTGAGATTCCAACCGCACACTGCGATCGCCAACCCGCCTGCCAAGTGTGGCGATTATGGCAAAACCCCTCATGGTTATGAAAACCACAAAGGAGGCCTATGTCCTGCAGTGGACGTCAAATGGCTGATGACGAGTCTGCGAGTGAAAACTAAAAAGTGCGTGCCGGCCAAGTGCGTGTCCAGCAAAACGCAGTGCGCGGTTCCGTAGAAAGAGAGTTTTTATACAACTAACAACTTCATAAAATTACTTTATGAAGTTGTTAGTAGGAATTTGTACGAAGTGTTCCTTTTATAAGTTAATACACTATTACTCTTTAAACTTGTAAAGCCTACTTAGCCATTGTAGTTTTCCTTTTAACTTCATTATTACATAATATTATGTGCTACTGCCCGTAATTTCTTTTCCTTTCTACAAACAGCCGCTGAGCCGGAAAATTCTAATTAACAAAACCCTATTAATAAATGGCTACTCTACACCCACAATATTTTTAAACGAATAATCCAACGATCCCCTTCACTATGGCGTAAACGAGAAAAAATTTCAACCATAATTTAGGACAGATGAACGGACATGCCGAAACTGTAACGGTTCTTTCTTGACTACAAAAAGGTTCCAATCCATTTTCGAAAACTTGGTAAAAGAAATCTCTGTCTGTGTCTGGTTTTCAATTGCACTGTCTGTCTATCTGAGAGGTATAAAGCCCATTTTCCAACAATACTCAATTCATTTTACGTGCAAGGTTTATGTCAAACTCCGGCAACAGCTCCCTCGGAGCGATAAAACTGAAGTGCTCAGGTAGTACTAGAGCCGAATTATGATCTGCATCAATTAGACAGTGTCTGGGAACAGATATGCTATATCACTGATGACTATGCTACAGATATTAGGGTAGGGTAGGCATAAATGCAGATCCACACTTATAATTTTGGCAATCAAATGCTCTCAAAGTCTTGGGTAACTCGGGAGCGAGATATGATAACATGACACATATATCGATTGTGTATTTCTGAGTTATATTCCAGAGATGTCAACCCAATCTCGATTCCTCAATCACACACACTCTGTATGAAAGCGGACTCGTAGATTGTTCGGCTAACTTCGGATGCATTCGGTCAACTAATCAACGCCCAACAGATGCTCTGGTTTCGTCACGATATTTTCCTTCACAATTTAGTGACTAATTAGATTAGAGTAGAACTCTTTACTGTACACACCAGAAAACAAAATACCTACATTAAAAGGAAAATACATTAAATACATACATACATAAACTCAAGCGTGTATCCCAGAGGGGTAGGCAGGGACCAGGGACTGCCACTTGCCACGATCCTGACAGATCACTTTCGCTTCCTCAACATTCATTAGTCGTTGCATGCATGCACTCCAATTTCGGGTACTTTTCATCTGGCCCTTTGCTAATACATCCCCTATTTGGGATTTAAATACATTATCTATCAGCTTTAAACTAAGGAAATCAATTACCAGGAGACGGGCAGCAGCGTCTTCCTGAGATTCCAACCACATACTGCAATCGCCAACCCTCCTGCCAAGCGTGGCGATTATGGCGAAACCCCTCATGGTTATGAAACCATGTACTGTAGTGGGCGTCAAAAGGCTGATGATGATGATGATCAGCTTAATTCCGGATTCATTTACTTGATTTTTAACAAGCAGTATTCAAGTAAGTAAAACCGGAATCAAGCTTATAATAGGTAGTCACCATTTTTAACTATTATATATATAAATATATATATATTTATATCTATAGCGGCTTCAATTGGCAGTATCGGGATCAAGCTAGTGTATACGCAGTCTATTTCTAGAGCTTGCAGTTGACTTAAAGACTGGTCTGAATTTGGTAATTTATCGGATTGAATAGGCAGGCCTTTTAGTGGATTTGAGCTAACCCCAAGACGTTCGGGTCGATTGAGTCAGTCTAACCGAGAACCGCAAAAACTTAGCATGTGGGTTAATCTTTAAACTATACTATATACTACGTCTATTTTTACTGTGTACTGTTACTTGGTGATTCATATTATTATGTGATGCTTTGTATACGTGTGTACCTTGTGTAAGTAAATCATTAATCTGCATAATATCCGCCTATCATATACACGCTGAAATCTGGGTGGTTTGAAAGCCGCGGTTATGTAATTGAAAAATTCCATCTATAGAAGTTAAATAACAAAAATGAATTGAGAAATATTGTTTTGAAAAATTAGCAATTAATTATTATTACCGACTCTCCGTCTATCAGAAGAATGACCCGCGGACCCGCGGCGCGCACGCACCGCTCTGGCTGGCTACCAATGGTTCTCACAGATCCGAGTTAGTGTCGAGATATTATTCGAAAGTGACTTTAAAAAAAAAAAAAAAAACTAGCGTATTCTCTAGCTGTTGTTAGGCGCGTTCATTTTCCTCTGGCTCTCAAGCCACCCAAAATGCATGGTGTACAGCTTGGTGGTCATTTCTCCTTCGCAATCGATTCTCGGCAGTAAATGATCCTACAGAGATGCGGGCCCAGAAACGACACAAACACGGGTAATGGCCGGCTGGTATCGGGTATAAATTATCATCGCCGATGCTATTCTGCGCCAGTGTCTAATGGTGCGCCCGTTAGATGGGAATTATTTATTGTCAGCGCGTGGAGCGGGGGGCAGGCTGCGGTCTCAGTGATGGTAGAACGGCTACACTGGCAGCTGATCAAGTTTATTAATTTTGCCTGTGATATGCTTCTTAGGATGCAACGTAGGAGGCCCACCAGCTCGCTAGAGCAACGATCTGAGGCAGATTGCTGGCAGCGCCGGATGGGGATGGCCGCAGACAGATACAAGTGGCGTGCCTTGAAGCCTATGTCTGCCTATGCAGTGGATACTTCTTCTTCTATATGTACCGTCTCCTATCGGAGGCTGGCAACCAATTCGGCTGTCTAGCTTTCCGGGGCTGCACACACAAGGAGCTGGTACTCTGTTTAAACCACTTTAGTAAGTTGTGTAAGCATGATGGCTTTGGTCTCCCAGGTCTCCTTCGTCCTCGAATTTTGCCTTGTTTGATACGTTGAAGGCGACTGTATCGGTGTTACGCATGTTATGTTCTAAAAATACTCTACCTTCCGTTTCTTGATTTCTTCAGGCAGCCATCAGTCACCCAGATCAGAATAAATTGACTGCCTCGTTGTCTAGCGGTATCACGTCTGATTACCATGCCGGTGTGTATTTCCATGTTTGTGATATCCTAGTCTGGTTACCAGGATATCCTAGTTTGAGACCAGGACAAGTGATTGTGTTGTGTGGAAGTTATTTATATTATTTAAATTAAAACGGCAACAAAACGGATATACTGACAAATTAATTCGCCTTGCGAGAGACATAGACAGATATACGAAGAGTTGCAGAAAACCTTCGCGGCAGTCCCAGAAGAAAAAGAATAATACAGCTACTAAAAGAATAAAAATGCAGCTTAAATTCAAAATCACAATTCAAATTCAAAAATGTTCAAATTCAAATTCAAAGGAACTACGACTCAATGGACGTTACAAGTTAAACTAGATGTCAATTTGAAAATCTATCATTTTGGAAAAAAATGGACAAAAAACTCCAAACTTAGTCTTTTCAAAGTCTAAGTTGAACTTATGCAAGGAACTGGCTTTAATTCCAGAAATCATTGTCATCTAACGAATCTCTAATGTTATAGTAGCCCTTTTAGCACAAAGTGTGCTTTAAACATTTTTTTGAACCGCGTTTCCGGCAAGCTTATTATATATTCAGGGATCTTATCGTAGAAATTTATAAAAGCCCTTTCTTTCAGAGATAGAGAGAAAGAGAGAGAATAGGGGCTTAATCACGACCCGTGCCCATTGCGGATTGGCGATTTCAAGCTGAGGTGTGTGTATGTGAACTCCTCAGGCACCTAGGTTTACTCACTTTTTCCTTCAAAATTAGCGAGATCCGCTACCGCTTATGACAGGGAGACCGCGCCCTTAGCCCGGCTTTTACCGCTCAAACTAAGAGCACACGCCCTAATGACGCTATCGACGTGTCATAATTACGTCATGTTTATGCGCGACCCGTAACTCTGGCTGCCCCTAAAAGGCGTGGGTGTTATAGACCGGAGAGGTAAAGGAAAGTGAGGTTTCGTTCATATATCGGTGAACATATTAAATATCAATAAAGGTTTTTGCATTTGGTGTGGTATATCACTTGAGGCTTTCACGCTCTGAGGTCCTGGCTTCGAGTCCCAGCATGTAGGAATGACTTTGTTTTGCAAGTTCCAATACCAGCTATTATACCTAGGCTATGACCGAGCGGTAGTAGCCTAGTGGGTAGAACATTGGACTCGGAAACGGGAAACCCAGGTTCGATTCCCAGTGCGGGCATGTACCTATGACTTTGTTTTCTAAGTTATGTACATTTGTGAAGTTATAGTAGCAAAATACCACTCGCCAACTGTGAAGGAAAACATCGTGAGAAAACCTGAGTATCTGAGCTATTCACATACCTCAGCGTTAGAAATCACCAATCCGCGGTGGGCACGCGTGGTGATTAAGCCCATACTCTCTCCCTGAGAGGTCTGTGCCCTACAGTGGGACGTATATAGGCTGCTTATGATGACCGAACTAATTAACAGATAAATACCTACACTCACACATATTCTCAGAATCATCCATTCACATATACACACACACTCTTACCTATTCGTAACTCAGTTAGTATGGTAGTGAGATTTCCTCACGACATCGTCCGTTACGGTCAGCGATGTATTGATGAATTGACAGCAACCTTAATTAAACATCAGCACAATATTGAATAACAAAATAAACGACAGCACATCCTTCCGGCCAATTAACCCTGCAGCCGCGGTGTGCCTGGCGGACCCCACTCATTTGCGAGTGCGCCATTAATCAATATCGCTGCACGCGAAGTGTTGAAAATAGAGTTTGTTTCATATGAAAATGCGGATTAAAATTTCCACCGACTGACGTGACGTGCAGGCTAGGGTTAAGTTAAGGATAATGCGCCTTTAAATCTTATATACCTATGTATAAACCTATATTCGAACAGTCTTATTTATAAAAAGTTGATTTCACTAAAACACTCTAAGAGTAACAGGAATTCCTGCCATAAACCGGCTTTAACTCCGTCTTAAGAGTGTTCTAGTGGAATCGTGTTTTTTAAATAAGACTGTATATCTATTATTATCTATTAAAGTCGGGTTAGTTACACTTACACCATTTATAACCCAAGAACGGCTGGACCGGTTTGTATGATCTTTTATTTGTTGGATTTGACTCCGCCTTACGTGGAGCATGCTGTGTCGCTCCCACATTTTAACATTTTTTGTAATAAAATGAGCATACTTTGTTCGTATCACCACATCAAGGGTTGGCTGGAAGAGATTTCTGCTGAAAAAAGCACTTTATAATTTTTCTGTAAATGTTTTGTTTCATTTATGTGTTTTTATGCGTGCAATAAAGTATAAAGTACTTTGGATGAATGTGGTGTGAGGGTTTGATGAAAAATTAACTTGCTGATATTTAAGGTACATTTTTTCTTATACTGTGTTTGATTCAGATAATTTGATTCCAAAATTAATAAATTTGGGAACAACTTTTCTTTGTTAAACACTACGTACGGGAAAACGAAAATGTAATAAAAATGACCGTAATTTAATTTAAACCCTCAGACCGCATTTATCAAAAGTTCACTAATTTTCTTACAATAATAAAAAATGTAAAATTGTGTGAGCAAGACAACATGCTCCAGGTAAGAGCAGCCTTAAATAGACAGATGAAAAAATAACGTATTTTTTACTGATTCTCACGAAGTTTGCCGGCCAAGCTAGTTAAACTATACCCCAAATTGTTATATTAAATTAAACAGGTCTAATCCCGATTATTTATCAGGTAAAAATAGTAAACCCCAAATTGGGTATTTGACAAAATATCAAATGAGTTACTTTTAAAACGGAATTTTGTATGAAAATACTGGTTTATGACGTCACATTTCAGAGCACTCTTTTTATGTTTAATCTATTTCAAAATTCTAATAACTAGTAATTGACTACAAGAGATACATTTTCCGAGATATTTTGTAATTTTTGTTTTAATCGAGCATATGAAATAATTTCTTGTTGATCGTGTCAAATACCGAATTCTAAAAAGAACTCATCACAATTAACTTACTACAGCATGATTTTGAAATAGTTTCTGTTTTCCATTATGTTAAACGTTTAAGAGTCTGTCGTCCGATATGCGTAAACAAGTGAAAAAAACAATCGAGTTGGCCGGCGCCGACCATAAAACGCTCTTTAACTTAAAAATATTTATCATTATTACACATATTTATCATTTGAGCATATATGTAATGAATTCACAGTAGCGCCCCAGTTGGTCCTTTCGCGTTCACATATTCATCATTTGATCATATATGTAATAAATTCACAGAAGGTATGCAGTATTTTCGGAGTGCATCGCGAAAATGAGATGAATTGTTATTTACGCGTAATTAACCGTTATCAGTCCAATCGGGAATGTAGCTGTTAAAATTGGCGGGAATTTTCAGACGGCACAGATAAAAAAATCTGAAATGGATAAAACACAATTCTAGAATGAACACAAGGCTCAGATGTAAGCTTTATTTTTACGAGCCTTGGTTGCCAAGGAGAGCAAGGAACAGTTAGAACTAAGAGTACTTTGCCGACTAAGCTGAGAGGTTGGTAGAGGCAATTACTATTACAAACACACACACACACACACACGCACGCACGCACGCACGCACGCACGCACACACGCACGCACGCACGCACGCACGCACGCACACACACACGCACGCGCGCACGCACGCACGCACGCACATACACACAGACACACACACACAGAAACTCCCTTTGTCTCCCTCTCTCTCCGAGAGAAGGCAAGTGGCCATTGGAAAGAGTGATATTTAGAAAAACGACTGCTTATATAAAAACCTATTTATAGGCTAAAAATTCCACCTATGCCGGGAGTTGAACCTGCGACCTCTGGCTAACCGTGCCAACGGTCTCCCATCTGAGCTAATGGGCAAGTGCAGGCATCGGCGAAATTAGTTAGCCAGAGGTCGCGAGTAGTCTCGGCATGGATGGAATTTTTAGCCTCCAAATAGGTTTTTAAACATTGTCCTCAGCACGGGTTAGCGCAACAAAACAGAATATAACTGCCTATATGCCACACATATCAAAACTAAAGTTTAGCAGCGAATTGATGATTGACGTCTGCAACTTTTGGTGCCGGGTGCGAGTCTGAAATACCACTTTTTTTCAACTACGAACATTTTTCATTGATGTTATTTTAATTAAGTCCGTGTATTCGTTTGCTATCGGTGTTTTCCTTATTATCTTATTTACAGTTTCGCTTTGTGAAACTTACGTAAGACATATGTGAAACGTAATAACAGGTACATGGACTTGATTTTACATACATACATACATGCATACATAAACTAATGCCCGTATACCAGAGGGGTAGGCAGAGACCAGGGACTAAAACTTGCCACGATCCTGACAGATCACTTTCGCTTCCTCAACATTCATTAGTCGTTGCATGCACGCACGCCGGTTTCGGGTACTTTTTATCTTGCCTTTTGCTATCCCTATCCCTAGTGGATCCCTTTACAACCCCTATTTGGTCGAAGTATGTCCACCTGGGTCGTCCCTTACCGGCAATTCCATCCACATTCGCTCGATATACATTTGTTTCGTCAATCTTTCTTCCTTCATCCTCTCCACATGTCCAAATCAACGCAACATTCCTTTCTCAATTCTAGTCACTACATCCTCTTTCAGTCCACAACGTTCTCTAATCAAACTATTGCGTATCCTCTCATTCAAAGTAACACCAGACACACTTCTCAAGGACCTCATTTTTGCTGCGTTAATACTACTTTCTTGCTTCTTTTGCCATACCCAAGTCTCGCTACCATACATAAGTGTTGGTACGAGCTCTTCGAGCTGGCTATTATGGATAGCCAATGTAGCTCTTTTGGAGATGTTTTGGCGACTAATCCTTATCTTGCACTCAGTCCTTTCATCATCTTTTTCGAACACCATTACTTTCGTCTTGCTCACATTAATATTTATTCTTTTCTTCTTAAATACCTCATTCATTACTGTTACTTGTGTCCGCAGGTCTTCAACTGACGATGCAAACAAAACCTGATCATCGGCGTATAACAAGCACTTGATTTCATTAATGCACGAACGCGTCGTACGCAAGCGTCGAACGCTGCAGCCGTGGTAGCCGAGTGGTTAGAACTTTGGACTCGGAAGCGAGAGACCCAGGTTCGATTCCCAGTGCGGGCATGTACCTACTCGTACTTAAGGCTTTCTTTTGTAAGTTATGTACATTTGTGAATTTATAGAAGCAATACCACTCGCTAACTGTGAAGGAAAACATCGTGAAGAAACCTGAGTGTCTGAGCTATTCGCATACCTCAGCGCTTGAAATCGCCAATACGCGGTGGGCATGCGAGCCCATACTCTCTCTCTAAGAGAAGGCCTGTGTCCTACAGTGGGACGTACTTAAATAGGCTAAAACATTATTTGTGTATTTATTTACAGTATAGTCAGCAACAGACTACGCCGATATGGAGCAGCCACATCGGCGGGTTCCGACAGCAATTTTCAATTTGCATTAAAAGCTTATCAGTTTTAATGAACAAGCACTAAAAGTTGGCCAGCCGCCGGCGCACCATGCCATTGGGGCCGGTAATGCCCTTAGTATGCATTTTAGTGTTAAAAAACAGTTTGCCAGCTAATGCGCCTGGAATTAACCATCTACGGAAAGTGGCAATACTTTGGCTCTTTTTTTTTTGTAACAATCTTATTTTTTCGCGGTTTCAGCTTTCAGGAAAGTTTGAACTATGAAAAAGTTAGGTTTCGGAATTTTTACCTGACTCCGAAGGCGAACAAGGTTAGTCATTTATGACCATGCCGAAGCCAAACAACTCATCCGACTTTGGGACATGAGGTGTAAAATAAAAGATTCGATTATCATTGCTGACTGTAAATAGAGATATTGACGATGCAAGTGTCACATGACGGCATGGAAAAATAAAAATCGCGGACGTCATATCGTTAGTAAGAAATTATAGATTTTAAGAGGATGCCAGCATACAGTGTCTAACTCTCTATCTCTCTCTGTTTGCCTACTAGCGTTGGTTGAGAGTTTGAGAATCTTTTAATCATGTGACAACTCAACTGGGGCACGTCGAACCTTCAACATACCTAGGATCCAAAAAAAGAAAAGGGTTACACGTCCGTTGGTTTAACGTGAAACGTCTATAAGTAAGGGTATATCTAGCTCAAACTCCGTAATATGTTACGCGACACTGGCACCATCTAGCGGCACGAATCAAGACGATCTGAGTAATGGCTACTTTGCCCTACGATATATAAATGAAGTGCACATATCGCGTACTTACAGAGTTACAGCCCTCATCGAGGCGACATGTTTTCGTTGCATGCGATCTTAGAAAGTGACCCCCTACTACCGAACTGAAAGCCGTTTCACGTCAAAACATTAGCCCTTTCCACACACTAATAATAAACAAGTCTGAAATGCAAAATTAACTTTTCACATTACCGGTCGGCTGTCGGGTAATGGAGGTGCCTGAAAATGTGCATTATCATGTCGCGCGGGACGGAACAGGACGTGGGACAGGACGGGACGAGTAGGGATGGGAAAGTTGAGAAAAAATCACACTTTTCGTGCCTCACACGACTATCGAGCCATAAATGTCGTGTGAAAAATGTCGTACTGACTTTTTGACTTTTTTTAAAAAAGGTTAGGTTACAGGGCAAACCCTTAACCCGATCTTCTTTGTTTTAGGCTCACAATTGTAGGTGAGAATCGTCCAGAGGAGCTTTTCTCAAATTTTTTATATCATTCTTCGTTTCCAAAATATTAAATATGCGGAAAAAAATCTAATTTTTCTTTTTACTGCTTCGGCCATAACTTTTATCGCTTTTGACTTTCGCGAACAATTCTTTTTTGCACCTTACAGCTCTCGTGAATACGCGTTTTTGAGCCTTTTTTTAATAACATATCTTCACAACTCTCCGAGATATAAGGGGATCGCACTTTTTCGTGAAATCGGAGCCTACGATGGAGCGAACGAAAAGACATTTCCAATGTCAAAACATACGTTACAAAACTCACGCCTGTATCCCGGAGGGGTAGACAAAGACCAGGGTTTGCCACTTGCCACGATCTTGACCTTTTTCGCTTCGTGGCTACATGCATGCTCGCAAGAAATGCAGAATGGCGAAGGAAATATATCGAGGGACTGTGGGTAGAAGGGCCGGTGAGGGACGTCCTAGGCGAGCATAATTCGACCAAATAGGTGACGTATTAGCGAAGTTATGCCAAAATGAGAACAGTCGATCTGCAATAATAATCGCCAAAAAATTAATTAGATCAGCCAACAACAATTTTTGCCAGCAGAATAAATAAATAATAATAATACGTACCAAACAACACAATCACTTGTCCTGGTCCCAAACTAGGATACCCTGTGCTATGTTAACCATACAAGGACATCCATCACAAACATGGAAATACACCCAGACTGAGGCAATTTGTACAAATGTACGGCGGCCCCCAATGGGAATCGAACCCCGTGACTTACGGCAAGATAATCAGACGTGATACCATTAGACCAACGAGGCTGTCAAAATGAGTTGCAATTGATCTCGGTTGGTGCAAAAGGGCCTTGTTCCATGTTTGTGATGTCATTGCCTGGTTACCATTGCACAGGGCATCCTAGTTTGGGTCCAGCGGCTTCATAGTTTCTCCTTTAACGTATACATAATGTTTGCAAAAGCGGAATGCTCACTTAGCTCTGCCCTATATAAACATTAAGGCGTAATATGTATCGCACATCGCATTTCAGCGGATATCTGAGACGTGACAATGACATATATATTTGTACCTACGACAAAGTCGAGTAGATATTTCTCTTTTGTGTGTACCTAACACACCGTGTGGCGCCGGATTAAGAATAGCGTCACTCCATTTCCTTCCGTGGATGTCGTAGAAGGCGACTAAGGTAATAAATTACCAGGAGAAGGGCAGCAGCGTCTTCCTGAGATTCCAGCAGCATACTGCGATCACCAATCCCCCTGCCAAGCGTGGCGATTATGGCAAAATCCCTATGTCCTGCTGTGGGCGTCAAATGGCTGGTGATGATGATGACACACACATTTTATGTGAAAAGTAACATAATCAAGGCGCTGCACAAAGTGATTGCGCAGTGTGGAAGTTATTTACCTATTATAATTTGTCGATAAATAAATAATCGATAACTTGCCTTTCACAACCACTCCGCACTAATTTGAACAAAAACGTGACCAAAACTAAAGCGCAGCCCATAATAAAATAGAGTGAAACAAATATAAAATGCAACGCGGGGCTTCCCCGGACGAGGAGTTTTAACTCAGTTAGCCGCGGACGGGCAATTTCACTGCCGGATAAAAATGGCTATGGAGGCATGGAAGTGGTGATGGTAAATATCGCGAGGAAATTCGCGTCTAAGCAGAGGTTTAAATACTTGAGATTGATAGCCAGAGTTCTGATCATGAAGAAATATAGTTATATTAAGAAATCTAACTTTAAAAAATTAGAAAAACTTGAGAAATATTAAGCTTTAAAGCGTAAATTTTATCCGAGTAAGGCGTCCCTCCCCCCCCTCCACCCTGGCAAAACGGTTGATCGTAGAAACATGAAAAAATTCAGTGTAGTACCTAACACATAACATTATAATGAACTTAAAAGGAAAACTATCACGGCTAAGTAGGCTTTACAAGTTAACGAGTAATTGGCGACCAATTTATAAAAGGAAAACTTCGTACAAAATCTATTGAAAATTAAGTTGATTAAGTCTTTAATTCTGTAAAGCAGATAAGATCCCCTCTTTCTACGGAACCCTACACTGCGCGTGGCCCGACACGTACTTGGCCGGTTTTAATCCTTAGCTTTGTATGGTATGCTTTGGTTTCCTACGGAACAGTTGATATTATTTTTGCTATTTTGAAATCGTTTGTATTGATTAGAGCTTCGGTTACACTTACACCCTGTATAATTATATTATTTAATTTCTATTTGTTCTTTGTCGCTAATCATATTTGTTCTTTGTCGCTCGATGATAATATGTTGCAAAAAAGTCCAAAATTCCAACCTCCTTGGTTGCAATACTACTGGCACCTACAGGCACATTAAGCCTACAGCAACCATTAAATAAAAGAAAACACATTATCGCTAGCGAAAAAATAAGTTCAATTCAATTCTTAATTAGCGAATTGAAGAATTAAGAATTGAATTGAACTTCTTTTTTCGCTAGCGGCAATGTGTTTTCTTTTATTTAATGGTTGCTGTAGGCTTAATGGCTACCCTAAGGATTCTGCCAACGTCAAGTTTTGGAGACAGCAAGTTTCTTTTTATTACAATTTTTTTTTTATTATTAAACAAACCCCCGTAGGTCAGTAGCAATAACAAAATACATAAAAAATTAGATAAATTAGTAATATTTGCCGATTACAAGGGGGTGTGGTGAAGGGTTTATTATTATTACCCTGGAGATAGAAGGGGCGGTGAGGGGCGATAGTTGCAGTTAGGAGCACTTTTATTATTTCAATAAACACTAGCCATTGAGAAGAGTTAGAAGCTCCACTTACTTGAAAATCTACAATTTTTCTTATTATGTATTTTTTTTTAATTTTTGTTTCGTTTATTTAGAAATCCAGTACACAGTACATTTACTTTTTAGAGTTCCGTACCCAAAGGGTAAGGGACGCTATTACTAAGATTCCGCTGTCCGTCCGTCCGTCCGTCCGTCTGTCATCAGCCTGTCTCATGGACCGTGATAGTTAAACAGTTGAAATTTTCACAGATGATGTATTTCTGTTGCCACTAGAACAACAAATACTAAAAACAAATAGTTAAGGGGGGCTCCCATACGAGAAAAGTGATTTTTTTGCGATTTTTTGCTCGATATTAGTAACGGCAACAGAAAGACGCTTGAAATGTTCAAATGTTCTGTAGATAATGGTATGGAACTCTTCGTGCGCGAGTCCGACTCGCACTAAGCCGATTTCATTTTTTATTTTTCATCTATAAACTCGACATGGGATTCGCGCTCCCTTTCTGTACATTGTTTAAACAAAACACTTAAGTAATTCACTAAGACAATTAGATTGTGTGTATATCTATATTTATTTTATATAGCCTCGAGCCCACTGCTGGGCAAAGGCTTTCCCTTTAGTTCTCCACTCTTCCCCGTTCGTGGCCACCTTCTGCCAACCCGGTAGAAAGGTCGTCAGGTCGTCCCGGCATCTCTGCTTGGGCGGACACTTTTGTTATGTCCGTCGCATGGAAGCCAGTCCGTGATAATTTTTGACCACATTTCTGGATCCATACGGCTAATACTGTTTAATATTAATGCTTGCAGTGCGTATGCACATGAATTTAGGAAAAAACGATGACTTGTAAAGTAGTGATAAAGTCTGTCTGTCTTATTTATAAAAAACACGATTAAAATTGTCTGTGGTGGAGATATTTATTACAAGGAAAACTCGTAACCACAGATTAAATAAAATGAGTGAGTAGTGAGAGGGATCGTGTTTTTAAAAATAAGACCGTATATCTTTTATCTCAGATGTCAACGCCGATTACCGTTAGATTTCAAATATACCTACACTATTATTTATATACAGAGCAATATTAAAAGAACGTTGGATATAAATTCGAGTGAACGTTTTGTTTTCCTTCCACTTGGAGTGCTTTAATAGCGAACAGCGTTGTAATTTCTGCAGTTTACGGTGCCTTTAAGAGTAATTGCTCTTGTAAAAGTGACTTTTGACGCCCCCATATAATTTCCATCTTTCTTTACTACCCGCGGGTACCTTCTTAACATCGATAAGACTAGAAATCATTAAAACTGTACTGCTAGCTAACTGAACAGCTACTGTAAGACAGATGCTGCTTACATACAAATATGGAAGTATTTTCTAAGGTTAACACGAGCACTAGACATAATAAAAACCGTAACTTTCTTACATAAGTAATATCGGAATGTGTTTCAAATATTTACTTACTTGATAAACTATAAAGGCCTAACCTAATTTGATTGCGCCATTCCTACCAGAGGGGTGCGGCACTGTATGCTGAAACACAGGCTCTGCCTAGTTCAGCAACAGAAGCTCGCCACTTATTTTAAAAATGTCTTTTGGTTGGTCTTTTCGGCTAAGTTTTACAATAAATGGAGATGTGAACCAGAAATTGTGTTATGAAATAAACTATTTGTATTTGTATTTGTATTAGCACGGATATTTACTCGTTTATTTTTTTCATTTTACCTAATAGATCTCGTGGTGTCTACCAAGACCACGGCACTTGCTAAAGTACCGAAACGTCGGAAAATTGTAAAATGAAAAAAATAAACGACTAAATATCCGTGCAAACTCAGATTATATAAACATCATAGTTAGTAGGTTTTATGTCGCTTGAATACAAATTTTAATTTTATTACATTTCATTGGAAATGTTGTGGATACATACCACACATTTAAACAAAAAAAAAACTGAAATAGAAAATAACCAACAACCCGACTGATGAGCATTAACTACTAAATTGAAACAAAAATTGCTGTTGAGTGATTAGTGAAGGAATTCATCGTGAGGAAACCTAAGTGTAGGTAAGTGATACACTTCTGAGTTTGAAATCGTAATGAGCAGAGGTTACCCCATATTCTCCCTCTCTTTTAGAGAAAGCCTCTCTCAAAGTACTCTTCAGTGGAAGTTGTACAATGTTATTATACTAGAATTATTTCGGGTCTCTTCACGAACCGAATCCTTCATGAATGTACCTACTATTCATATACTTCATAACTCATAGGCTTAAAAAAAATACAATACATAAACTTTATGCATAGGGTCAAACCTAATTTGGATCCACGCAAAAAAGCGTCAACCAGGACATACTGAACCCAAAAAACGCGGCCGTCTAAACAAACTGTCAAAAAGGGTCCCCTCCGCCGACGGATCCCCGAAAAGGGCAGTAAAAACAGCAAGTAAACGCGGAGTTGGCAAGTTTACATCGTTAATTAACAGAACACTGCGGTCTTCGCAAAGAGGGTGTTTTATTTATCCTAGTCAGACCACAAGCGCAGAATACGGTAGCGTTCGATTTTCAAATTAAACGATAATTTATAATTTTCCCGTAGCCCAGGGAATCCCAGTTTCGGAGCTAGTAAACATCAATCCCTGTATATATTTATGTATATACAGGAGGTTGTATAGTATAAAATATATTTTTCACTTTTATAATATGAAATTAGTTAACCAAAATTTATTTTTAGTGCTTAAATAGATAGTAGCATATTTTTTGTGTTTTGGTAGCTTTCTACATACATTTTTAAAGCTTTTTGGGAAATAGTTACACTTGACGTCAGACAGAGCTTTATTGTGACAATTAGAAATGAGCTCCACAAGTAAAGTCCAGCATGAGAAATCTCGGAGGTTGGCAGGCATAGCATTTTTATTTGTTCTACTGAGCTGATAAATTTAAAAATGAAGTAATATTGTACCACGACACCAATCGAAAAAGCCATCTAACTGTTTAAGGTGTTGAAAAATCTGCCCTATGAAAAATATAATATTGAAAGAATTGCGTGAAAAATCATAAAAACTTAATTTGGCAAAAGGCCTCACGCATGTCGTCAGGGAACATGCTCCACTGTCGACGCCAATTTTCAGCAAAAGGCTTATAGGTTATGTTAAAGATACGATTAGCATTGTTTCAAAGTGTCACTTCATGAGTCTCTCGAAAGAGAGCGCCTTGCTTGCGACACTGGAGTCCCCCTGGAGGGGATCCCCAACTGAGTTATGGCCATAAATACGTCCCGGGGCCATTTGAATAATATTGTCATTACGTAATAAATAAGCTCCAATTTTCTTTGTTATTCCGACTTTTTAAGGAGTTTCCTTGAGGATTTCCACAGGCGCCTAAAATTTTGAAGGATTAGAGGATTACACGAGCCGTTTAGCTCCGAACCTGGGACGTTTCCGTTGAGTCCGTTACTAGTTACTAAAATTCATCATCGTCATTCAGCTACAAGAAGTCCACTGCTGGGCATAGGCCTCCTCCATGGATTTCCAAAAAGACCGGTTGGAAGGGGCTAGCTTGATTTTCTAAAATAAGATTGTAAAATTAAATTAAATAAGAAAACAGTTGTCGCCAAGCAAGCTCTTTCCCACGCTCAAATAACATAAAATTATCGGCTCAGACTAAATACATTTTCATATTTAAGAACAAATAAAATAAATAAAATGTGGATGGAAGGGCCGGTAAGGGACGACCCAGACGGACATACTTCGACCAAATAGGGGATTATTAGCAAAGGGCAAGATAAAAAGTACCCGAAACCGGCGTGCGTGCATGCAACGACTAGTGAATGTTGAGGAAGCGAAAGTGATCTGTCAGGATCGTAGCAAGTGGCAGTCCCTGGTCTCTGCCTACCTCTCTGGGATACAGGCGTGAGTTTATGTTATGTAAAATAAATAAATAACTTCCACACGACACAATCACTTGTCCCGGTCCTAAACTAGGATACCCTGTGCTATGGTAACCAGGCAAGGACATCACAAACATGGAAATACACCCAGACTGAGCCCATGTGTACAAATTCACGGCGGCTACTAACTAGGTACTCATCATCATCATCATAGGTACTAGACCAACTTTCCAAACTCACGCCTGGATCCCAGAGGGGTAGGCAGAGACAAGGGACTGCCACTTGCCACGATCCTGACAGATCACTTTCGCTTCCTCAACATTCACTAGTCGTTGCATGCACGCACGCCGGTTTCTGATACGTTTTATCTTGCCCTTTGCTAATACATCCCCTGTTTGGTCGAAGTATGTCCGCCTAGGACGTCCCTTACCGGCCCCTCCACCCACGAACTTTCCCTTATTAAGAAAATAAACTGATTGATACATGCTGGAGTTTCGAACGCAGGACCTTACAGATATAAAGCATCGCAACAACAACAATGACCATAAAATATTCTCGTCTGCAAATTCAGGGTTATAATCGGCCTGTAGGCAAATTATCTAGGAGTATTTCAAACCCAAAGCATTTGTGTTTACTTATTATTAACTCGCTGTACAGTCAGATACACCTTACGCAATAATGTTTACTCAATAATCGCATTTGTGCCTCGAGAATAAGAGCCAAATTAGGGGGGCCTACCCCATCGTAGCTGAATGTATTCCTTTCTGGTATAACCACTAGTGTAATATTAAACGAAAACAGTCTTAAAGATGTACGGAGGGAGAGAATAAACGTATTCTATTAGAGCTTTTGAGGTTTCTCTGCTGTATTTGCACAGATAGTAGGTACTCGCTAACGGTGAAGAACAACATCGTGTGGAAACCTGAGTGTCTGAGCTATTCACATACCTCAGCGCTTGAAATTGCCAATCCGCGCCGCGGTGGGCAGGTGTGGTAATTAAGCCCATAATCTCTCTCTGAGAGAAGGCGTGTGCCCTGCAGTGAGGAAGTGGGACGGATATAGGATTTGTGATCTAATCTGTGAAATAGCTTAACAGAGCATAGACAATATTACACTCCGTTTTACGAGTGGAACTCCTAGGGAAACAAATACTCGCACAATGTCATTTGTCAATGCGCGCGGCCAGAGATGAGAGAAACAATAAGCGAAGACCGTCCGCTTCAAAGGGTAGGTTTACTTAATGCAGTGGTCACATTAATGAAGGTCACACGTATTAACCAATGGGTGCACATGGACGATTTCCTTTCTCGTGGAATGGAGTTTAAGTGGCGGTGGGCTGGACACATCTACCGAAGAACCGATTGCCAACGGGGTAAAAAAATTCTCTAGTGGAGACGTTCTTTCTACTTTCTGGTCTTATCACCAAAGTTGAGGGACGTGACTATGGGGCAGCGTCCGCCACCTACGGGTTGAACCTACGGATTGAAGGGGGGGTAGGGTAGAAACGTAGGATTTTTGATGACACGGGGGGTGGGCAGATGCAGACTTTGTTTATTTTCAAAGTTACGTACTTTTATGAATTTGTAGTACCACACGCTAACGGTCAAGTATGACCTTAGTTATACAATAAACGGGTGTAATCGCGATTGCTCATCACATAAACTTAATTACCTTGTATGAACAGAGCGAGTAATGGCAAAGGGCAAGATAAAAAGTACTTGAAACCGCCGTGCGTGCGTGCATGCAACGACTAATGCATGTTGAGGAAGCGAAAGTGATCTGTCAGGATCGTGGCAAGTGGCAGTCCCTGGTCTCTGCCTACCCCTCTGGGATACAGTTGTGAGTTTATGTATATATGTATGTATGAGTAGAGCGAGTGGATCAAAATACTGGTACCTACCTTTGAGCTTGTTCTGAACTTGTCCAAATGCATGTTGTGACTGTTAAACAATTACATAGTTATGTTGCAGTCAACTGGTTTAATTGGCCTGCCAGCAAGAAAGGTCATTGGACGCGCGGCGTTCATTGAATGACTAAGGCATTAAGCCAACTAATAATAGAATTAACAAATTTCACACAGCACAAACACTTTGTCGGGTCCTAAACTAGGATACCCTGTACTATACCAGACAAAAGAGACGCAGTAACCAGGGGCGCCACTACGTAAGTCCTCCACTGTATGGAGTTGTCCGCTTTAACCTACTCCGAACTGTCAAATACAATACATATTTGATTCGACTCTTTGGAATCGTGAAGATGGTTAACCCAATAGAATGGACCGTTAAGTGGTGGAAGGGCTGGACATCACAAAAATGGAAAAACACCCAGACATACCGCTGGTTTCTGGATTGACAATTTCACTAAGTAAATACTTAAGGATCTAAGGGCGAGATAAATAGTCGTTGCATAGCCTGAGTCCGTACTCATGCTTCGCTAAGCATTACTTCAGGCTAACTTAGCTAAGTATCAATGTGTTTCTAAAATAGACATATCTTAGATGTTTGCTTGGCTAAGCATGTTCTTAGGCCAATGCTAAGAACGTGTGAATAAACTTTTTTTAATTTCTTTTCGTTCGGTCAATTTAGGTCAAAAATTGTCTGTGATGGCTGACCAGTGTGATCAAATTCAGTATTTTAATACTTTTTCGGTATATTTATTGACTTTTTCGAATATCGGTATTTTTGGGTATATTTTGGATAAAGGTTATGGCAACACCGTAGCGATCGTCTCCGCGAACATTAATGTTGACGGGATTTCCCGGATTTAGTCTATATGTCATTATTTTTTTTTTAATTGAGTTGAGCATATAATTGAAATCACGTTTGCCTTTCGAATTTTTTTCGAGACCTGAAATTTCTTGACCCACACACTGCCGTGAATAAAGAATTTAGCAGTTTAAGAAATGTAATAGAAACTTTCCCATAAAAAGTACAGCCAGAACAAAATCCAACGGCTTACGTAATTACATCTCTCAGGTAACAATTTGGGAAACGGGGTAAATCAACATTTTAGATTCTTGAGGAAGATTATCAACTTCTCTCTAAACTTCTCATTATCATTGTATAATTATTTATTTATTGTATCAACGAAAACAATAAATAAATACCTAACACACAAACTTTAGTTTTCCAAAGTTTTCGTGACAATCACAGAACACATCTGCAAGAAGTTAAGAACTTAACAGTTGTCACAGATTACTATTGTGTTCTAAGAACGTGCCAGGTATCGAATATAGCGTACTCAGTCTCGGCTAAGAATTAGTCCGAGTTTCGCGACTTAGGCAGTGCCAAAGTACTGTCTATGATAGACAAATCGATTCTTAAGCAAGTGCTTTCGCTAAGACTCGTTCTTAGAATCGACTATTTATCTCGCCCTAACAGACAGTACGATACTTAGGTATTTACTCAGTGAAATCCTCAATTTCTAAACCAGCGGTAAGGTCGTTTGTCCAAATCGAAGCACAAAAAAGTCCGTTCCCGTGACGAGCCCGTCGACCGTCTGTCGGCTGCACGTGGCCGGGCTTTTCTGCGCTCGTACTGTAGTTTCTAATCTCAAAAGTGTGTAAGGTTTATTTTAGTTTGTATTTTTGCGCTCGCTCGTCGCAGCTGCCGGCCCGTTGTAATGTAGTCTTAAGGTGGGACGATTCCCATCATCATCATCACCCATTTGACGCCCACTGCAGGACACAGGCCTCCCTCATGGTTTTCCTAACCATGAGGGGTTTTGCCATAATCGCCACGCTTGGCAGGCGGGTTGGCGATCGCAGTATGCGGTTGGAATCTCAGGAAAACGCTGCTGCCCATCTCCTGGTAATGTATTTCCTTAGTCGCCTTCTACGACATCCACGGAAGAAAATGGAGTGACGCTATTCTTAATCCGGCTCGACAATTTAGTCCATACAAACATTATCGATCTTATTTAACCTATTAAACTACAGTTTTATTCAAGGAAATATGTATTGGCGCAAATAAAAATCTTAATTAATGCAGACAGACATAATTCTAGTGTATAATTATGTAATTTTTTTAACAAATCTGGAAATAATCATTTGTACGTGAATCGTCCCAACTTAAAGGACAGTCCTTTAGTTCATCGACTCATGCTTATGCAACTTTAAATATGATCTAAGGTAATACCGCGGTCTTGAATACATAAGATAAGATAATATAAGATACATACGTACATACACTCGAAAAACATAGCTTGTAAACTTCTGGCGCAGTCGGCTAAAAAAGGGAATACCAAAATTAGACCAACGGCCCTCCAAAAATCATAATTCAGAGAAGAGGCCGAAGTAATTTCACAAAGTCTTGTTAATTTCGCCAGAAATATAAGTAAAAAGGTCAGCGGCGCAAAAACCCTCACAACCAGTGTTGCCAGAAGACCAGAAGATATTTTTTTAACCTTTTAGGTGATTTTAGGGTAAGGTAAGTTCGTTCTTGGTTACACGACTCAATAGGTTACTTTAGGTGATTTTTTTGCAATGAGCCGTTTTCGGTACTAATTCACAAAGCAATTCATAGATGGCGCTTACAGGCGTGGCCATAGAAGAACCGGAATACGGCTGTCAAAATTAATCTGCGCTAAGCAAAATTTGACAGACGTATCCCTGTTCTTGTATGTGCACGCCTATAAGCGCCATCTATGAAGTGCTTTGTGAATTTGTGCTGAAAACAGCTCATTTGCACGATTTCCTTTTTATTTTTTACTTGAATCATACGTAAAACGAAACGCAACGCTCTTTGATTTTGCAATGCTATCAACTCAGCATCGTTTTCGTTTCGTTCATATATGTAGTGAGCGCAACTCCCAAAGATACGTCTTTCTCTCTCGCACAAATTCATACCTACCTAAATACCGTAAAATGTTATGTCTTTATTTTCATGTGTATAGAAATTTCAGCAAGTATTTATAGAAAAAGTGTAAAATAAAACTTATGTCAGAACTACAGAACTTTGCGTTTTTCTGTAAGGTATTTCAAGCATTATGTATATTTATTAAGTTATAGCGCCGTTTTATTGGAAAGGTTACTTTTTACACCAAAAGGTTACTTTTTTCTCTCTTTCAGGTAACTTTTGACAAGACCCGGCTGACAACACTGCTCACAACGCAATATGTCTTGGCTTGAATCACACTCTAAGGGATCCTTTCATAAACTCCTCTCTGTTTGGAAATGGTCCCTTTCGACCCAGGCTTTTAAACCAAATTCGATATATATGTTACAGCCAAAGTGATTAAATAGCTATTATACATAATGACTGGTCATTATATATAAAAGCCAAATTCACTAGACAAAGTAATAAATTATTATGCTAACGTTTTATTTTGGCAAGTGTTATATAGCAAATAATTGTTTGATTAAATTTATATTTCGCATTTTGTTTGTTAGGTCAGTACACATAAGCAAAAATAGGTTCGAAGTTCCAGGATGGAGCGGAGCGCAGCAACGCTCCATCCTGAAACTTCGGGTGTTAGTTCTTTTTTTTTATATAAAAGCGAAAAAAAATATTTCACTAAAAAACTTAGTTTTGTGTCAAACTTAAACAAGGTTGGTGCATGGAAAAGTCATAGGTACCCTACATTATGATATTAATATGATATTAAATAAAATTGCTAGTAAATGTGATTAATTTTGTGTTAATTATCACTTTATCTAAACTGAGTAGACATTATATATAATGACCAGTCATTATGTATAATATCCAGATTTATTACTTTGGCTGTAACATATATACGTTGTAGTGCGTATTGTACGCTTAAAATCCGGCCAAGTGCGAATCGGACTCGTTCACGAAGAGTTCCGTACCATTATCTACACAACATCAGACAAAGATCGAAACCGGATAGATAAGGTACATTGAGAACAGCGCCATCTATAGAAACCAACAAGAAGTGTTTAACATTGACATTTAACGACATGACATCAGCGCTGTGAAGGTTACATAGAAGGCCGCTAGATGGCGAGCCCTGTCTTTAGACAACGTTTGTTGTATGGGAGCCCAATTTAAATATCTAATCTATTCTCTTTTTAGTATTTGTTGTTATAGCGGCAACAGAAATACTTCATCTGTGAAAATTTCAATTGTCTAGCTAGATACAGTTATAGGATAAACCCTGGTGACAGACAGCTAGACACACAGACAGACCGACGAACAGTGAAGTCTTAGTAAGAGGATCCCTTACCCTTTTGGGTACGGAACCCTAAAAAAGCCTTAGAAAGACTTTATTAACACCCCTAGACAACTTTATACAAAAAAAAGTTAGACGCGACCAAGCACTCCTTAAGGGGCTTAAGCCTCAGCCATCCATGTCAGTGTAAATACGAATGAAAGAGAAAAAATACAAGGCGCGCCACTAAAATTAAGCGAAAAATTGGATTTACTAAGAAGCTAGTAAATTAATTGTAAATATAAAACAAAAGTCTTTTTTTAAGTAGGTACGTTTATTATATCTGACAAATTGTGGCTGTTAATCTTATCTGCAAATTTAAATACATAACTTAGATTTGCCTGCTGAATAAGGGGTAATTAAATTAGCTATTGTTATTGAGAGCTTTCGTTTTTTTTTTATTTGACGATGCAGTGACCCACTGTTGGGCAAAGGCCACCCGGAGTATCAGGGAATGGTAGTCGGCCATTGCCTGATACTCCGGCAGAAATATCGTGAGGTCGTCCCGCCATCTCCGCCTAGGTCGGCAACGTTTGCGGTGTCCGTCGCGTCCCACTGGATCCCAGTCATCAGTGGCAATTTTTGGCCTTCTGTCTATTCCCATATGACTTACGTGGCCCACCCAGTTCCATTTTAACTTTGCGGTCCCAACTCCAACATCAGTGACTTTGGTTTTGAAGCGTAGGATGGTGTTACAGGTTCGGTCACTCATTTGGCTTTCGATGGTCAAATGTCAAATGTCCGGGGCGAAATCTAAGCCCCAACGGGTTCAAGAGCACACAAAAACGCGAGTGTCTCGTTAAAAACTTTTCTGCGGAAAATTATCTTGTTCCTTACCGAATAAGGGCCAAGTTCGTTAGAAACTCCGAGTAGCCCTCAATTTGTTTCTACTTTATTCATATCTTCTTTTAAAAAGATTGCAGATGCCGGTGCGTACCTGAAACGAGAGAAAGTAGGATTTAGAAACATTACGGGCAACAGAAAGAATTTTTCAGAGAGCACTTTGAAAAGTTTTCATTTAAGAAGTAAAATTAAACGCAAAGAAAAATAATTGACCAAAAGCATCTCAGTCCCTTTACAGTCGAGACGCAAGGATGACTTCTATGTTGTGCTGACACGACTTTAAATCATATGAGTTTTTTTTATGTAGTGACTAGAATTGAGAAAGGAATATTGCACTGGTTTAGACATATGGAGAGGATGACGGAAGACAGATTGACAAAAGAAATATGTAGAGCGAATGTGTATGCAAGGGGCAAGGGACGTCCCAAGGCGAATATATGTCAAGATAAAAGGGCAAGATAAAAGTACTCGAAACGGGCATGCGTGCATGCAGGTACTAATGAATGTTGCAGAAGCGAAAGAGGTTTGTCAAGATCGTGGCAAGTGGCAAACCCCTGGTAGAGAACAGGGTCCCGGAGGGTCCTTCAATCTCGAAGGTTTAGCCTACCCCTCTGAGGAGCAGGTGTGAGTTTATGTTTGTGTTTATAGATGTATGAGTAATTTAAAGCGTGCCGATGGAACCCTTTTCGTATGAGTAGGTACAAAGTCTATATGTATGACCTATAAAAGGGCTTCTTCTCTGGAACCGTAATAGGTATCCACTTAAAATTTTTACAGAATATGTGTTGTGGCATGTTAAGTAAAGAAATAGGGGAAGTTCCCACTTTGTACGAGAAACGTTTTTTGTTTAGATCGTGGCAAGTGGCAAACCCTGGCTACCCCTTCGGGATACAGGTGTGAGTTTATGTATGCATGTTTTGGTTTGGGCACAGATAGACCGTGTCCCTGATTACGAAGTCGCAGACACACACAACTAGTCAACTCTATTTAAAATGTAAGCGCCTTCGATAAAGATGGCAATTGACAAAATTTGATGGCAGCTAAGAGACATTCTTCAATGATAAACCGCCATCTGTACCCAATAAAATCACCGCCAAAATCGCCCATTTACGTCCTCCAAAATCCACCCTAAGCCCCAAAATTTTTCGACATTTCAGTGTCTTTAGACACGCTTTAGAGTAAACGTTTTTCTCTTTGTCACGCGTATTTTGATACTTTTTGCCTCATGTTAAAGTTGTAAGTACAAGGTTGAATGGATTACACTTATATGGAAATACTTTTTTTACAACCTGTGATCGGTTATCTATCTCCAATATTTTTTTAATTGTGGCTAATGATTGTTTCTTCATCATTTAAGTTGCACAGCAATTATTTTGTTTCTTCTAATATATTCATTATTTATTTTAAAGGGGTCTGAACCTTTTGGCATATTTTTGTGTTATAAATTGTCACAGAATAGTAATAAAATTAATCTTCATAGAATAGTAATCCCTTCCTGATTACTAGTTTTCAAAAATCGTTGAAGTCAATGGCCATGCGCCGCCCTTTCGAAATCTTGCAAAATTGCTTCATATCACTATGCCCTCCTCTGATACCAAAAGGTTCTATCCGATTTAATTAATTTTAATCTATGATTATAACAGTTTACTTTAAGGATAGTGTGACTTAAACCTTCACTGAAAGTAAAAATCTGGAGGGAATGATTAGTTTTAGTGACAATTAAACAAAAAATTAGGACCAAACAGTGAGACCTAATTTGAACACCAGAGCCCAAATCGAAGAGTTGGCAACTTGAGCTATTACCAAAGTCAAAAGGAACTCCGTTTAATCGCTTTACTGCATCGTCCGGGGTCCTATTCTGAGGTATTTGATATCGTTTTATGTTAGAAAATTATAAACGACAGAAAATTTAAATTAAAAATATGTTGAGAATAAATCAAGTTGCCTAAAAATCAGCTGCGGAAACTTAGTTCATTAATTAAATTTTTTCTTTCAAAAAACATAAAATGTCCCTGGCAACAATAATAGTTTGAACTGTTATACGTAAGAAGAAAATCTCTTGTACTCAAATTACTTGTACTAAAGAGTTGGCTGGAACAGATTTCTGCTGAAATAAGCTCACCATGTACACTTGTTTTATTTTGTGAATTTTGGGTTGAAAGTTTAAAGTACTTTAGATGTTTTTTGGACGCAAAAAAAATCTATCCAACAGGATGTCCACGTCACATCAAAAGTTATCGAACGATAAGCGATGTCGGATGCCCCTAAATACCTTTCCAGATTAAGTTTTACGTCCCGCTCGTAACTTTCATAATCTCGCGTTACAATCTTTCGGTACCCTCGCAAGTATGAGCGCCGAATGGCTTTATGGAGATTTTCTTGTTAAACTTCAAACAATTTCTTGGCCTAGTTTTTTAATGGTCCCCACTTTTCGGGTCTCTGCGGCTGGGTCTCGCGTTTCGATCCCGTTCGCATCAAATTTTCTTGCTACGTGACCCTTGCTGTTACTCTAAAGGAATCTATCTATCTTTCTAACCAATAAATAAAGGCCACTGCTGGCCATATGCCACTTCTCTCTAAAGCCATCCCTCTGGGTCCTCAGCCAATATCTTCCATTGCGGCGTCTTTAGTAACGTCAACGATCCATCGGGCCCCGGTCTTCCTACCATAAGTCTAGCCAACCTTGGCCACCACTGTGTAACCTTAGTCCACCGAGCGTTTTGCCATCTGACCAAATGACCTTCAAATGCATACCAAAAGTATACCTCCTCTTAAAGTTAGTGAGAGATTCGCCCCTATCACGAGGCTAAGAAGATGAGTTAATTTCATGCACCACCTTTAGTTGACTGCTAGAAAATGCTTATAGCATTATGTCCGCCACATTTCCATTTTATTTTTTTACTTATGTGCAATAAACGTATTATTAATAATAATAATGGGTAAAGCTCAAACACTTGGCTTTTCAGGGACCAGCTGTTGGTACCACATTCCGTTTCAAACTCACTCACAGATGAAAACGTGTGAGACAGACAGTTAAGATAAGATAAGAGCCAACCTATTCTGAAAAGAATAAATGTGGACTTTCTTTGTTAGCTTCTTCTCCGCATAATCTACTAATTGTGAAACTAACAGCTTTGCCGTTCATTGAGTAAATATTTTGTTTTTATAGTGAATTAATGCAGTAGAAATGAGGTCCTTGAGAAGTATGTCTGGCGTTACTTTGAATGACAGGCCTATTCCTGTCGGAATCCTGACGTTTGCGATAGCAAATATAGTATGGAATTTGTTTGACAGATGATGGGAATCGCACAGGATTCGGTGCGCGTAATATAAGAAGGAAAGATAAAAAGAAAGAAATAAGAAGACATTAATTTGAATTGTCACAGAAAAACAAAGTAAACACGAATGTACACAAATAAAATACACGAACGTCAACAAAATAAAAATAAAAACAAAACAAGCGTGAACAGAACATGTGAGGCATTTTCACACTTAAATGCCAAATATCGGACATGTGATTGTGTTGACTGGAAAATATTATACATACATATATAAACTATCCGTGTGACGCCGGTTTAAGAATAGCGTCACTCCGTTTCCTTCCGTGGATGTCGTAGAAGGCGACTAAGGAAATCAATTACCAGGAGACGGGCAGCAGCGTCTTCCTGAGATTCCAACCGCATACTGCGATCGCCAACCCGCCTGCCAAGCGTGGCGATTATGGCAAAACCCCTCATGGTTATGAAAACATGAGGGAGGCCTATGTCCTGCAGTGGGCGTCAAATGGCTGATGATGATGAAGACCGCCAGTTTTATACGACAAAAATTTGGCACTTGACAAGGTGCTGACAAACCTCTGAACAATTACGGAAGCAAAACTAAGGATCAAACGGCAACCGACCAACTTTTCATTTGCAAACTCTCCCAGGCTTTAATCGGAAAGTTATTTTTTTAACGCGCAAGTTTTGCTGTTTGGTTATTGAAGTGCTTCAATTGCGATAGTTTTCCTATGAATATTATGAATATTAGTGATCATGAAACAACTCCAATTCTTAATTAAATTAAATTCGAATTCTAACCCTCAGACTACCTTCAGCTATTTAACCTTCAAAATTCATATCTTAACAAAATGCTTAAGTTAACTTAACTGGACTCCAAGAGTAGAAGAAAATTTATTAACGGGTAGAGAACGTTATATTCGTACTAGCTGTCCTGGCAACCGTTTTTCGCCATATTAATTAGCCTACATCCTATATTCAGACCTACCAAATATACGCAATAAATTTAAAAAAAATCGGCGAAACCGCTTCGGAGGAGTTCGATAACAAACACTGTGACGCGAGATTTTTATATATTAGATGTATAAAAGAAAGTTGTTTACAAGTATTATAGTGATTATTGAGTATTATTATCATTATAGAAAGTTCCGATTGATACAGGTAACAATCGGAACTTTCTATAATTTTTTTTTGTAATAATACTCAAAGTGGGTTACTCGAGGCTGCAATTGATGTAAATTGCTTCGGCCAGATGTCGCTGCCTGTCAGTTATACAGAGAAGTTTGTAAGGAGGCTCGAAATTTCACTGATGCCTGCACTTGCCCATTCGCTCAGTTGGGAGAGCGCTGGCACGGTTAGCCAGAGGTCGCGGGTTCGAGTCCCGGAATGGGAGGAATTTAAAACCTATTTAGATGTTTTTATATATATGCCTATGTTTAATTATTTGGGATTTTTGTACACTATTCGACGATGACAATCCCGTTTCTACGTACGTTACGTTTCTAGACTTACTATTCAATGCAGAAAAGGTGTACAGTACAGGAATCGGGCTGGGCCTGAAACTGGTATCGCCAGAATGTCATGAAATATTCCTACGTCTGATTTGCTTAATATTAGAGTTTCTACCAGCCACTCTGTCTTTGATTTATTTCTGACACTTTCCACCAACAAGTGTTGCATATCTTCTACGATTCCACACTGTTTACAGTTTGGGGTGGTACTTTTCTTCAAAATCACCCTTAACGTATTTAATTACAGTGCACGTATATATAAAAATTTATGTGCCACATGGACTGTAATTATGTGAACTTTTACAAGTTCCTTCTTTTGTATTGCATCGAATTCTCGTTTCAGTTCCAATAAAGCGACGAAAAACTCAAATAAATTACTCTGATTCCCCCAAAACAATATCAAAATAATACAATATTATTCACAAATGACGTCGTTTGAAGGCAGGAGAAAAATGAATAATGGATACGAGATCTAAAGGTACCGTGTCACAAAATATGCCTTACAAAAGGTTAACTAAGCAAGCTTTAACTGGGTGGCTTGAGACAAATTTTGGGGACCTTTGGATCGAACGTATATCGACGCGGTGATGCTGTTTTTTGTGTGTTTAATAAATATAGTTTTAAAATGTGAATATTACTTTGCTAAATTCCGCCAAAATCCCACAAGCACCATGCGGTTAGTTAATGCACCACCCTCCCTCCCACTTTTTCGATTCCATACAATATCATAAATATAATTTTTACAGTTTTGCCTTTGCCTTTATTGCTGTTAACAATAGGGCCCCCCATTGTACGTTTTCACTGTAACTTTTATTTAAGTCCCTTGTTTCTTGTGTGCCATAAAGAATATTCTTATCTTATCTTAACTTTTTCATCTTGAAGGAATACACCAATAAATAAATAAAATAAATCATGAGGAAATCTGAGTGTCTAACGTATTCACATCCTAAGTGCTTGAAATCGCCAGTCCGTCGTGGGCACGTGCTCTCTCTTTCTTTGAGAGAAGTCCTGTTTTCTGTAATGGGACGTAATAGGCTGCTTATTTTCAAAACATGATGTTATGACACTTTTGTGGACGTTTTTAAGAAGTTAATAGGTAAGTTTGGTAATTTATCCCCTTGCCTACAAAGTAGCATAAACAGTGGCACAGGTTTTTTTTGTTCACAACCCCCAATTTTAAAGATAACAAGTTTTTTTTAATATATTTTTCTTGTAGTTCTAAAAAGAAAAAATAATAGTTTTAAGTTCTGACACTTCAAATTGAGGTTTAGATTACGTTTTGATGTATAATGGTATAATTTGGCCGGAATTGTTCTTTATTTACGATGTTGGTTTGCAAAAACGTATCTGTTTTTACAATTCTTGGTAAGAAAATAAAAACTGTTACCATTGACTGTTCAATACTGAGTTAACATTCTGCTAGCACGATTTAGTAACTATGGGGTGAAGCGAGACAGTGGAGCCAAAAGGGACGGCTGTGAACAAATCATTTGAGAGCTGAGAGCGAAGGAAAACTTTCGATCGTTTTGTATTTTTGTTAGAACTACTGTGTTTTGGGACACACGGGAGTGTAATATATAGAAGTTTTGTGAATACGAGAATGCGTTTGATAATTTAATAAAAAACGTGCGAGTCGGACTATCATTGGTTATCCTCATACAGCTGTTGAGTTGAGATGAGTCAACGATAAAATTGAATTGAGAAATTATGTTGCAGAAACTGGCCTCTGCCTACCCCTACGGGATACAGTCGTGAGTTGTATGCGTGTAAAGCTTGTTTCGAGTTGAGAATTGTTGATGAAAAAAAACGAACGCTAACGAGAGCGGTGGTAGCCCAGGCCCGATTCCCAGTGCGGGCATGTACCTATGACTTTATTTTCTAATTTATGTACACCTGTGAAGTTATAGTAGAAATACCACTCGCTAACGTTGAAGGAAAACATAGTGAGGAAACCTGAGTGTCTTGGCTATTTACATACTTCAGCGCTTGAAATCGCCAATCCCCGCTGGGCATGCGTGGTGATTAAGCCCATACTCTCTTCCTGAGAGAAGGCTTGTGCCTTAAAGTGGGACGTATATAGGCTGCTTATGTTGTGTCGAGATATTTTCTCCTAATATTTATTTTCGGACACTCTCGTTGCTAATTTTATTCAAGCTATTTTCCTACTCCACCTAAAAAACAATATCCCAGGCACTGCAGCGTCCGAGTGGTCCCTTCACCCATCTAGTGTGAGTGATGGTGCCGCTGGACTGGACGCTGTGTAAATCATGCAAAGGCCAAAGTTTTTTTCAGACAACTGTCTGAATCAGCAGGCCGACTTGTTGACGCTGACTTTATGTTATGTAAACTCTCGCCTGCATCCCGAAGGGGTAGGCAGAGACCAGGGCCTGTCACTCGCCACGCTCCTGACTCTTTCGCTTCCTCAACATTCATTAGTCGTTGCATGCACGCACGCCGGTTTCGGGTACTTTTATCTTGCCCTTTGCTAATATAAGGATGGAGATACTTCGACCAAATAGGCACAATTACCAATTACGTTCCTTTTCAATTACCTAATAACTCGTGCTCCAAAATTGCGCATTTCATTAATAGCCTAACCTAGATACTTGGCTACAAGTTAGGGCTCGTATGTCCCCACCGTCGCTAGATGTAAACGAGCGATAAAGCCTGGTAATGACGTCGCCGACGCGCTGCTTATGGGATAAGTTTCTTTATGAAAACAAATCGCTGCCGTGGTGACCTGGTTCCCTGTTCCCCGTGTAGTAGGGGCGTGTAGCCTTCTAAGGTAGGTTAACCAAGAGAGATCGCCAGATGTGAAGGAATTCACCCTGAAGAAATCAGCTACTCAAGCCTATAACTGCGTTGTTAGTCTAGCGGTTAACACGCTTGTTTAGCAAAACAGTGATCGTTGGTTTGATTTCCACTGGAGGCCAGCGTGCTTGATTGATGATGATGAGGGCCCCAGTCTGGCTGTACGTATTTCCATGTTTCTGATGACCTTGCCTGGTTAAGACAGCACAGCGTATCCTAGTTTCGGACCAGGAATGTGCTCAGCAGTGATCAAGCCATGCGAATTAGCGAACCGAAGCATGTCGTGTTTATTGGTCACTAGAACAAAGGACCATAAAGATATTTTTCCTTTGAAAAATTCCACGAAGCAATGTTAGTAAGAGCCCATAGATCACGCTAGATGGCGCTGCAGCTGAAAACAAACAAATTACGCAAGCCACTCGGTGCTCCACAAAATTGGAAGTAATAGATGGTCAGTTCTAAATACCCGTATTTGGCCAGAAGAATGCTTGGAAATGTAACAGAATAGTTCACCAGCCCAGGTAACACTACAACGGGAGTCGCGCATTTTAACGTCAAATGTCGCGACTTTCCAGTACGTTAATTGACAAATTAACCCCCTCCTTATTTGGATTTATCATAAGTGTTGTTTTATTGTTATTTGCATAGACTGTAAGCATGCTTTGCCTGTAAATCGTAATATCTTTGTATGTTGTGGCAATTTAATAAATGATTATCTTATCTTATCTTATCTTAAATTGTGACATTTTAGCGCCACAAAAGGCGTGACTCGTAACGTCGTCGCGTTTTATAAAACTACAATACAATTCTTGGTATCAAAGTAAAAAAATTTATTCACTATAAAAACAAAATGTTTACTTAATGAACGTCAAAGCTGTTAGTTTCACAAATAATAGATTATGCGGAGAAGAAGCTAACAAAGAAACTCCACATTTATTCTTTTCAAAACAGATTTGCTTAATTAACAGTGTTTTCGATACAAAGTTACACTAGACTACATACAATCGTCCCCGTTAACATTATTTAAATACCAGACATATTTTGTCTTCCAAATAATCCTTAATATTATAACAGGCTCTTTGCACAGAGTACGCTAAACACATTTTTTAAACCGCGTCGGTCGTAAATCTAATACATCTTGCAGAATTTTATTGTAGAACCGTGCACAGTGCCCCAAAAACGGATGTATTAACTTTTGCAAGTCTAAAACGTGGAAATGACAATATACGAGTATATTTATTCTTAGTAGGTGTCAATATGAAAAAAGCGGTGTTAGCCTAGTGGGTAGAACATTGGTTTCGGAAGCGGGAGACCCAGGTTCGATTCCCAGTGCGGGCATGTACCTATGACTTTGTTTTTTAAGTTATGTACATTTGTGAAGTTATAGTAGCAATACCGCTCGCTAACGGTGAAGAAAAACATCGTGAGGAAACCTGAGTGTCTGACCTATTTACATACCTCAGCGCTTGAAATCGCCAATCCGCGGTAGGCACGCGTGGTGATTAAGCCCATACTCTCTCTCTGAGAGAAGGCCTGTGCCTATTAATATACGCCCTCTACAGAACATATATTATATAAGCTGCTTATGAGGTGTCAATATTATGATGGCTACCAATATTTTTGAAATTGCTGATATTTTTTCTAACAGCCATTATATTTTCATAAATGTATTGACTTGCATCTGTTAAGATGTTAGTTTCTTTAAAGAAATCCCTTAACGAATCCCTAATACCTAGCTTGTAAATAAATCGGATGGCTCTCTTCTGTAAGATGAAGATCGGTTCAGTGTCTACTGCCTGACCCCACAGTAGTATACCGTAGGGCATAATCCTATGGAAGTAACTAAAATAAACAAGCCTAGCAGTTGCAACGTCAGTGAGCTCTCTAACTATTTTGACTGCAGAGATAAGCCTGTGTGCTAGTTTTACAATATGAGGACCCCATTGTAATTTTGAATCGATTTTGATGCTTAGAAATACGGTATCTTCAACAAATTCTAGTTTTCTTTTCCGAGTACAATGTTGTTTTTAACTAATGTTACGTTTCTTAATGTAAACTTTATACATTTTGTCTTCTTGAAATTTAAAAGCAGATTATTCGCTGTGAACCAATCTAATACATGCGAGAGAGCATTATTTGCATCGTCAAGATTATTTTCTAGTCTCTTGATTTTAAAAATAAGTACGTGTCATCTGCAAATAATACTATCTCGGACATGTTTTGTACCATAAATGGCAAATTATTTACAAATACAAGGAAAAGGAACGGCCCCAAAATTGATTTGTGGTACTCCCATTTTTATTTTTGAACAAAAACATTACGTTTTTTGTATAGGAGCCCCCCTTAAATATTTATTTTATTCTGTTTTTAGTATTTGTTGCTATAATGGCAACAGAAATACCTCATCTGTGAAAATTTTATCGCCTGATGGCCCGATAACAGTCAGCCAGACAGACAGACGGACAATGAAGTCTTAGTAATAAGGTCCCGTTTGGCACCTTTCGGGTACGGAACCCTAAAAACTAATAATAAAAACAAAGAAAGTAAAAATTTCTACCGCACTGGATGAGAAATAATGATTATAATAATTTCCTGACAGATATTTTATACACTTTCGCTTCCTCAACATTCATTAATCGTTGCATGCACGTGGCAAGTGGCAAGGGACCCCTCTGGGATACAGGCGTGAGTTTATATCATCATCAGCCATCAGCCATAAGCCTCCTTCGTGGTTTCCATAACCATAAAGGGTTTTGCCATAATCGCCACGCTTGGCAGGCGGGCTGGCGATCGCAGTATGCGGCTGGATTCTCAGGAAGACGCTGCTGCCCGTCTCCTGGTATTTGATTTCCTTAGTCACCTTCTACGACATCCACGGAAGGAAATGGAGTGACGCTATTCTTAAACCGGCGTCACACGGATAGTTTATATATGTATGTATAATATTTTCCAGTCAACACAATCACATGTCCGATATTTGGCATTTAAGTGTGAAAATGCCTCACATGTTCTGTTCACGATTGTTTTGTTTTTATTTTAATTTTGTTGACGTTCGTGTATTTTATTTGTGTACATTCGTGTTTACTTTGTTTTTCTGTGACAATTCAAATTAATGTCTTCTTCTTCTTTCTTTCTTTCCTTCTTATATTACGCGCACCAAATCCTGTGCGATTCCCATCATCTGTCAAACAAATTCCATACTATATTTGCTATCGCAAACGTCAGGATTCCGACAGGAATAGGCCCACATGCGCGTAACTAGGCCCCAGTACTTGAAATTATTTCCAAAAGGCCAGTGCCCTGCCTGCCGTGTGTCGTATTAAGGCTTCTTTGGCTATGGTAGTTCTGTGTCTACCATCTCTGTGGTAGCTCGATGGTCGCTCGATGGCAAGCCTTCATCGGGGCGTGGGATTTATGAGCTACCAGCACTTTATTACTAACTGACACGATAGTGCAGCTAAGGCCGAGTAGTACACTTGTTGTACAATCGACGGCATATCAAGCTTTACATTTTAGACCCGTCTATACGGGTCTAAAATGTAAAGCT
Organism: Yponomeuta cagnagella; assembly: GCA_947310995.1. Classification (NCBI taxonomy): domain Eukaryota; kingdom Metazoa; phylum Arthropoda; class Insecta; order Lepidoptera; family Yponomeutidae; genus Yponomeuta; species Yponomeuta cagnagella. The sequence continues at coordinate 3,259,430 of OX371292.1, read as the reverse complement.
TGATTTGCCGTTACTATTATCTGAGTAGGATGTAAGGATGTAAAGGTTGTATTGATATTCATTATATTAAGTTTTTTAAGTTATGTACATTTGTGAAAAAAAAAACATTTGATAAAAAAAACATTTGTGAAGTTATAGCAGCACTCGCTAACGCTGAAGGAAAACATAGTAAGGAAACCTGGGTGTCTGAGCTGTTCACATACCTCAGCGCGTAAAGTTGCCAATCCGCGGTGGGCACGCGTGCTGATTAAGCCTATACTCTCTTTCTGAGAGAAGGCCTGTGTCCTACAGTGGGGCGTATATAGGCTGCTTTTGTATATTAACTTATTTTAAAATTCGCAATTAGAGTTCGTGATTAGCAACAACATTTTTGTGCAAAGAGTATTTTTTTCAAATTAAAACTTTCGGAAGTATACTAAACCTTATTAATTTAATTCCGGATTCCAAGTAAGTGAATCCGGAATTAAATTAATATAGTATTTTTAAATATTTCGAAATATCGGGGTTTATAGATGGACAGATGACCTCATCCAAGTGGCAGGAAGGCGCTGGATGCAGGCCGCTTCCAACCGGTCTTTTTGGAAATCCATCGAGGAGACCTATGTCCACCAGTGGACTTCTTGTGGCTGAAAGATGATGATGATCGGGGTTTATATAAATTTATCGAATGAAATTTATATAAACCCCAAACATAAAATTTGAAAACAATTGAAAAGAACCAAAGTCACCGACATAGCCCACCGAATTAGCATGCTGAAGTGGCAGTGGGCCGGCCATATCATCTGAAGAACTGATGACCGATGGGTTAGACGAGTTCTTGAGTGGAGACCGCGGATCGGTAAACGTAGCGTAGGACGTCCTCAGACTCGGTGAAGCGATGATCTTCGCAGGGCGGCTGGCAAGAGCTGGATGAGAGTAGCCAGACTATGTCCAGTAGTGGACAAGCGTAGGCCGATGATGATGATGATGATGATGATGATTAAATTCGCGCTTTACGCACTCTACCAATGTCGCAAAATTCTGTAAATGATTGTCCTACATAGAAGAATGTCCGCTGTCCAATCTATTTAACACGTATGGTCTTAAGTATTATCTAGCAATCAGCTCTACTCCAACGCAAAAAAAAAAAAACGTAATGTTTTCTTTAAAGTATGACACACACCAACGCGGTAGCGGTGGCGCTCAATACATAAATCATTTACGCCAGTAATATTTTGTATAAATCGCCACCGCCACCGCGTTGGTGTGTTTTATCCTTAATTGGAATTTTATAAATAACCCTGTACGCTTTCGATGCATAAAAATTTATATGCTGCCGACTGTACGTATTCAGATCAAGTGAATATCTTTGTATTAACATATTAGATTTTCCGGATTACTAATACACCATGAATTTTGGGCGATTTAAAAGCCGCAGCCAAATAAACGTGCCTAAGATTAGCTATAGAATTCAATAGTTGGTTTTTAAAAATAAGGGCACTTTACCAAAATATCCGGACACAAACTCTAATCTATAAGAACCGTTACCTAGTAGGCAGCCAGAGCGGCGCGTGCGATTTTTCCAAACAAGATTTCTCGACTGGAAACAAGATTCCTCAACAATTTTTTTTTAATTTACGTCTATACTTAAAAGTAATAGTCTAAATAGACGGCATTGTGAATTACCAATTACATAACCAGATTTCAGCGTATATACGAATCCATTCAATGTTACTGCTGTAGAACCATTACTACAGGTAAACGAAAATCCTGTTCCAGTCAAGACTGACTCAAAATACCAAAGTTTTCCATTTCAACTAAATGAAATCTAGTTGGCTGCCCAGTCAGACCAAACTCATTTGAGTAAATAGCTACCAACGCTTGTTTGTGTATTTACTTATTGGCCGAAGTTTTCCCTCAATTTAGTATTGAAATGAGCACGGAATAGGGAACACGGAAGCTTAGCTCATAGCTGGGTTGCACTGAAAACTATCCGGGCACGACACGGGAACAGGCTTTTATCATTTGGATTGTAGCCTCTAACTTTGTGACTTTAAGGATTATTACAAGACTGCGGCGTAGCCCAAAAGGGGGTAAGAAATCAGAAATCAGAAATCAATAATTTATTTCAACGTAAAGAAGTTACATTCTGTTTGCTGAATGTCAATGTACTATGTTACTATGTTAGCCGCTGCCTTCGGGCCGTATTTGTAGTGGAGAAAAATGCAGCGGGAAAAAAAACTCCACTCTGACCATCTTTTCTCAAATCATCTTAAACTTATACATCAAAGACTATATGATATGATTTCGTGATAGCCACCAATAACTTTAAAATCCAAAATAACACTTCTTACAAAAGTAGGAAAAACATTAATGCTGCGGCCAGACACACGAACAGCACCCGTTCACGAGCATAACGCAGGGGTCAGCCTAGAGGTATTTAGCTCGGATATATGTATGTATTCCGTGTGGCGCCGGATTAAGAATAAGCGACTAAGGAAATCAATTACCAGGGGACGGGCAGCAGCGTCCTCCTGAGATTCCAACCGCATACTGCGATCGCCAACCCGCCTGCGAAGCGTGGCCATTATGGCAAAACCCCTCATAATTATGAAAACCATGAGGGGGGCCTATGTCCTGCAGTGGGCGTCAAACGGCTGATGATGATATGTATGTGGCAAGTATGTCCGATTCTAGGTTCCCTCGTTATCCTCAACCAATGGTCAGATTTTGACAAATAATAATTCAATCGATCCCTCGAGTGTGCGTGAGTGTCATTGGTTATAAATATATGAAAAAAGCATAAATGTAACAAAAAAAAAAAAAACAAAAACCTGGTGTAAAATATAACCAACGCGACAGCATAAACTACTAAGAAGGGGCTTAAATTCGCGCCCCAAATTCTGAGCGATTCCAAGCGCCTAACTGTCAAATTCCATACTATTTTGACAGTTGGAATCATTCAGGATTTGATGTACGTAATCAAGGAGTCGGCGGGACCCGAATGCAACAACGAAACTCTTTGCGAGATACCTAGGTTGGTCCCAACTTCTTAGTAATTAATGCCCAGCAGTCGGGTTGTTGTTGGTTATTTTTTATTGAATTTTTTCGATTTAAATCATGCCACCCGCACGTTACAGGTCTAGCTGAAATGTAAACTAAACGCTCTCTAATTTGATGTAGATTGTTTCCTTGAATGTCTCTCACTCTAAGTCATGTCGGTCGTAGAACAAACGTGTTGCGTTTTCAAGTTGGCAAATAAATCTGCGCATAACTTAGAAAACGAAGTCACAGGTACATGCCCGCACTGGGAATCGAACCTAAGTCTCTCGCTTCCAAGTCCAATGTTCCACCCAATAGACTACCACCACTCACATTTACACAATGTACATTTGTGAAGTTGTAGTAGCAATACCACTCGCTAACCGTGAATGAAAACATCGTGATAAATCTGAGCTAATCATATACTTCAGCGCTTCAAACCGCCAATCCGCGGTGGGCACGTGTGGTGATTAAGTCCATACTCTCTCCCTGAGAGAAGGCCTGTGCCCTACAGTGGGACGTATATAGGCTGCTTATAAATAAATCTGTAGATACTAAAGTAATCCCGGTTTATTTGCTCATGTAACATCAAGTTATGGGCCCAAAACGCTTCCACTATACACGTTACGTCCCGTTGTAAAGTGAATAGATCTTAGGAGGGACTTTTGTTGCTTTCTAGACTAAAACTTAATTCATTGCTTTTTCATTGGAAGTGGCACGTTGTAAATCCGCTTCATTGGGTACGTTGATTGGATAGAAATTAAAATGGCGGCCGCATTAGTGTAAATATAAAACAATGGAGCGTTTAACCAGAATTGCAATTATGAATTAATTAAACATTAAAATATAAACACCGCGCTACTTCTCGATTTGTGGTATTTGATTAACTCGTAATTTTACATGGAATTCACATTGAAGTACTTTATTATTTATCTCACAGAATATGCCTACAATGTAGAGCAGTGAGGTATTTGCCCTTAAGAGTCGTAATAGGCTAATGGAGAAGCTGCAAAAAAAATTGGATCTCATTGGAGAGGTCATGTTAAAAGACTAATAATCATGGTAAAGATTTTTCTCAACCACTAATACTTTTAATTATTAAACTTATTGAAGTTTTTCTAGTAACTTGGTACAAAATTGCTTCATACAAATCGGGTGCAAATTGTGACGTCACGAGTTGCTAGTGTCGCCTGATAATGTATCAAACACTTTTATTCTTTTTGGGATTAGTGCATAATCCGTGCTGAGGACAATTTTAAAAACTTTATACAATTTTAAATATTTAGAGGCAAAAAGAAATGTAAATTACTTCAGCCAGATGTCGCTGCACGTAATACAGAGAGGTTTGTAAGGAGGTTCGAAATTTCGCCGATGCCTGCACTTGCCCATTAGCTCAGTTGGGAGAGCGCTGGGACCATTAGCCAGAGGTCGCGGGTTCAAGTCTCGCCATTGGTGGAATTTTTAGCCTCTAAATAGGTACTTACAATAATGTTTCTGTGTCTACACTAAGGATGTAGACACAAAAACATTATTTTAAATTAGAAACGTTTAGAATTCAATGAAAAAACTAAATCCAATAAGTTTTTTTTAAATATTAGTCTGGCATTTTTTGAAAAATATTTTAACGGTTAAATTTTACATTCTTTGTTGCACTATTCCGTGCTACGGACAATTCAGCACGGTTAGCCAGAGGTCGCGGGTTCTAGTCCCGGCATAGGTGGAGTGTTTAGCCTCTAAATAGGTTTTTAAAATTGTGGTTAATTTTTTTTTATTTTCATGAGTTTAGTTTATCTATTTCCTTTATGATGAGAAATTATGATGACATGATGAGATCCGTAGACGAACGAAAGTCGTCGACATAGCCCAGCGGATAAGTAAGTTGAAGTGGCAGTGGGCGGGGCACATAGCACGCAGAACTGATGGCCGATGGGGCGGAAAAGTTCTCGAATGGAGACCACATATCGGCAAGCGCAGCGTAGGACGACCAGCCACAAGGTGGACCGATGACACCATCCAAGTGGCAGGAAGGCGCTGGATGCAGGCCGCTTCCAACCGGTCTTTTTGGAAATCCATGGAGGAGGCCTATGTCCAGCAGTGGACTTCTTGTGGCTGAATGATGATGATGATGATGATGATTTCCTTTATGGTATGAACAAAGCGTCATTCCCATCGCCCGTCAAACTAATTTCGATGTATTTTTAACCCTAAGGCCGAAACAGATCCAGACTGATTTGCAGTGTCCTAGACTTTTACCACGAAAAAAATATTAGCTTGAACCAGTATGGGAAAATAACTTACGTGTGCACTGAGTACATATAATAAAATTTTTATGCAGTAAAATAAGGTACGAGATTAGAGCGCGCATTATGCGCACGACTATAAACTATTTTATTGCACTGCAGAAAACACCTTACAAATGCGGAATTCCAGAAACACCCCAATTTGAGTTTATGTTTGTTCTATGAGGTTTTTCTCAAATTTATATTTTTCGAGATAAGAGGGTTTACATAATTTTGTTAAATTCATGCTTTGCCAATTTCGCAGCCTCCGGAGAATCGTTATCCTACTTACAACAATGTCTACGTAACACGTTTGGTTAAAGCAGTTTTGGTGGTTAACACGCGTTTTAAACATTGTCTATCGGTTAAAATCACCGCAACATCACATAAATATCAATGTGCAAAATTTATCAAAAAATTTTGCAAATGTCGTAGAACAAAATTTGTTGTAAGCCGTTTCATGTCTATCGTGTTTTTCAAACACATTTAATTTCAAGACATATAAAAACTTAGCAAAATTAAAAAAAACAAAACCACTAACACACGGAGACAGCCCCTGTGCCCCTTTATTGTTGTTTTTATTTTTTGTTTATTGTTTTGCCTTGTCCGTTTTTCCTTGTTTCCTATGCCTTGTATAATGTCTGTGTGGCGATAACTAAATGTATTTCTTCTTCTTAATATATTATTTTCAAGGTTTTTGAGATCTCAAAAAATTCGAAATATACAGATAATCTAATAATAAAAAAAAAATTTTGTTTTTTCAAGGAATTCTAAACGTTTTCTAATAAGGGTGTAAATGCATAAAAACATTATTTCACGAGATAACTCAAATATTAATAACCACTTAATACATTATAAGGCATTACGAGCAGGTTGTGGCGTCATAGCTTGAGCTCGATTGGCGCGGTTTTATACCATGTGAATATATGATATACGATAGATACTATACTTTAACATTTCGACTAAAAAAGTATTGTAATCGTAGAGAAAAAAAATAATCACGTTATTAATCATATAACATGGTCTCTCCAATTATATAAAAACATTTTTTAGTTCTCCATTGCGCACTTTTGGGGTCACTATGTACGTATATGCATACATAAATAACCTCACGCCTGTATCCCAGAGGGGTAGGCAGAGACCAGGGACTGCCACTTGCTACGATATGCATATTTTAACCAACTACTGAATTCATCGCATACTTCCAAAAAAATAACATTAACTTGAGATTAAGAAAAAACACCAGGAAAAATGTTCCGAAATAAAATCCGAAACGAGAACGCCCATAGGCTGCGAAGAATGCAACATGAATTTAAAAGTAAAACATGTTAAAAAATTCCGCCCCCCGACATCTACTTTTAATACCGCCCCAACAGTGCCGGGTATCCCCGTTTTACGTAATGAGCCTATTCACCCCACTTTCCTCTGCCTTAGAGACGGATTCACACCTCACGGATATTTAAAAACATATACACGCTTTTTTCTGGCGCGCACGCACCGCTCTGGATGGCTACTATGGTTCTAATAGATTCGAGTTTGTAGAGACAATTTAGAAAAGTGCGTTTTTTAAAAACAAACTAGCGAATTCGATAGCTATTGTCAGGCACGTTCATTTTGCTATGTCTTTAAAACCATCCAAAATTAATGCAGCGTACACGTTGAAATTTTCGTGAAATGGTAACCAGACAAGGACATCACAGAATGGAAAAACATTCTGTACTGGCTGATTTCAAGGTGATTTGAAATCCGCGGTTATGTAATTAGTAATTAAAAGTGCCATCTATTCAGACTACTACTTTTAAGTACCTATAGACGTAAGAAAAATTACGCTGAGAAATCTTGTGTTAAAAATTTCGCGAACCAATAATACGGTCTCCGTGTCAGAGCAATGAACCGCGGATCCCGGCGCCCACGCACCGCTCTGGCTGGCTACTAATTAATGGTACAGGTAGATTCTAGGTTGTGTCGAGATATTGTTCGAAAGTGGCTCTATAAAAAAACCCCAGCGCATCGTATCCGCTTCGTTCAGTGTAAAAACACCTTCTTACGTTGAGTAGCCTTTAATGAAATGGCCCATCGTAGGAATGAAAATTTTATTTGGCAACTTATTGTTGCGGGGTCGATGAGCCGTGACGTTTAATGTTTTAACATGATATATCACACGGAAGCGTTTTTAAAGGGGGTCTGGGTATTAGTTAAATAATGTATAATAATAGCTAGGTACGGTAGAGCGGTGGTAGCGCCGCGGTAGAGCCGGCCCCACATTCAGGAGGTCGTCGGTTTGAAACCCGACATGTACCAATGATTTTGTTTTCTATGTTACGCACATTTGTGAAGTTGTAGAAGCAATACCACTCGCTAACGGTTAAGGGAAACATCGTGAGAAAACCTGAGTGTCTGAGGTGTGCACATACCTCAGCGCTTGTAACCCACGGTAAACCTCCTCAGACTACCTGGGTAAACCATGGGATTTTTTTTACAATGGACCATCTTCGTTCACCTGGGTGTTCGTTGGGAAATATTTTTTTCCACCGTACACCATGACATCGATACTCTTCAAAGTCTGAGGGGGACTGTCACCACTAAAAATAGAACCTTTTAATGTTTTATCAGAGAAGTGATCGATCACCCAGGAGGTCTCAGGAGGTGGACCATGGGTAAGAAGCGGCTTGAAATTGGCAATCCGCGGTGGGCACGCGTGGTAATTAGGCCCAGACTCTCTCTCTCTCTCTATCTCTCTCTTTGAGAGCTGGATGTGCCCTACAGTGGCATATAGGCCAGATAAAAAATAACCAATGAACTGTGAAGGAAAAGTTGTTCGTACTTATACACCATGAATTTTGGGTGGTTTAAAAGCCATAGCAAATGAACGTGACTTAACAATAGCCATCGAATACAATAGTTTTTTTTTTTAAGAAGGCATTTTCCAAAAATATCTCGACACAAACTCGAATCTATGAGATGAAAAGCATTAGTAGCCAGCCAGAACGTTGCTGGCATGCCGCGGGTCTGAGGGTCATTGTTCTGATAGACGGAGAGGCTCTATTAATTTGTTTGTGAATTTTTTTATAGAATACATCTTTACTCAAAACAAGATTTTTCAACTGAATTTTTATTTTATATTACGTCTACACTTAAAAGTAATTATCTAAATAGATGGCGTTTTTAATTACTAATTACATAACGCGGCTTTCGAACCACCCAGATTTGAGGCAGTATACGACCTATTGTAGAGGACAGGCTTTCTCTCAGAGAGTGAATGGGCCTAATTACCGCGTTCATATGCAGTGTTGGAAACACAGGCTTAATACAAATCATCATCATCATCATTCAGCCACAAGAGGTCCACTGCTGGACATAGTCCTCCTCCATGGATTTCCAAAAAGACCGGTTAGAAGCGGCCTGCATCCAGCGCCTTCCTGCCACTTGGATGAGGTCATCTGTCCATCTTGTGGCTGGTTGTCCTACGCTGCGCTTGCCGATATGTGGTCTCCATTCGAGAACTTTTTGGTTCGGCTAATACAAATCGCATTAATATAAAACAAAGACTCGGGTTTTTACACAGTATTTATCATTTAGTCTGGTGTGTGATTTACAGCCCAATAAAGATTCAGTTTCGTCAATGCCAATTTTTTTATTAATCTGTACATATCAGTTGGGCTCATTTGGACTAAGCCAGGATTACCATTTAGTTATAAATTAGGTCTAAAATTATCTTAAGGTATCAGTCAAAATGCATTGGGTTTCGGTATTGGCAGCGTGCGTCGCGGCTGTCGTAGGTAAGGGACCATCCATAAAGTGTGACAAAGTGTGACAGTGTGACAAAGTGTGACATTGTGTGGCAAGGGGTGGAAGGGCTCCGAAGTTTCGTGGCGTCACATTTCAAAATCCGGTTTTGTGAATTTGCATTTTTTAAACGTAAAACTCAGTATATTGTATCTTCTGAGGTAACCTATAATTCGCTTGTCTACATTAAGAAGTAAGTTAATTTAATTAAATGGAATTAAAAGTAATTTCGGAACTGCTGTATTAATTAAAAATTTTCTAGATGTAAATTTTTAAAATGTGTGACGTCATACTACCGAGGGGGGGGGGGACTCTCAAATGTGACCAACTGTGACAAGGACCGGGAAGGGGTCAAAAACTTACGAAATTAGTGTGACGTACTTTATGGATGACCCCTAGGTCCAGTACCCCTTATATTCGAAGCATGCTCTTACCTCTAGTGCGATAATAATACTGAATAAATAAAGGATAAGAACCGGTCGGAGTCGCGCACGAAGAGTTCCGTACTATTATCTATGCAACATTAGACAAAGATCGAATTTGAGAAGAGTGCCATCTATGGAAACCAACAAGAAGCGTGTAACATTGACATTTAACGACATTACATCGGCGCTGTGAAGTTTACGTAGATGGCCGCTAGATGGCGAGCGTTTGTTGTATGGGAGCCCCCCTTAAATACCTATTTTATTCTATTTTTAGTATTTTTTGTTATAGCGGCAACCGAAATACATTATCTGTGAAAATTTCAACTGCCTAGCTATCACGATAAAGCCTGGTGACAGACCGGGTACGGTACCCTAAAAATAAATGAAGGCCAACGTGTGAAGACTTCTTCTTCAATTCTTCTTTTTTCCATTTGTTCAGTAGTGTGCTATTAGTATCTTGATAAGTAAATAGTTTGACAAATAAAAAAAAAACAAGTAGGTGTCTCGAAATTTTCGACCAAACTGGCTATCACCACAATAAATGAATATTTTGCAAATGTGGACTTGATTTTTCTGTCCTCAGCCCTGCCTACGGAGCCCAAGAGCCAGAGGATCGTTGGCGGATATGTGACCTCGGTCACCATATACCCGTTCGCGGCAGTGTTACTTCATTCGGACAATGGCGTGTCCTTCTGGCAGGGATGCGGCGGCGCCATTTTGTCGAACAGCGCCGTTTTGTCGGCGGCACATTGCTTTCAGTAAGTAGTGTGAGTGACTCGGTGGTGAATTGGTGATTGAGTTAGTGAATCAACTGTCTTGACGGAGGTTGGACAGGCGAAAATGCGGTTGGACAATCAAAGGTTGGTTGGAGAAACCCAAAGTTGTTAGTGACTCGGTGGTGAATTGGTGATTGAGTTGGGGCTGGGGGAGAAGCTGATAGTGTAGATGGTGGTTAGACAACCAACAGTGACATTGGCTGTGAGCCGTGTAGAAGGCCTCCTGTCCTCACTAGACGCCCAAGGAACTAAGGTGCCGATGCCTCATGTTGGTAGGGATTTAGTGGCACCATTTCTTCGAACCGTGCCATGATATTTGGTATTAGTTAGTATGACAAACTTCACCTGGAAAGGAAAAAATGCTTGGAAGCGGTAATGTACGCAGTGATACTCCAAAAACATCACCTTTCGTGTTCACCAGCCCCGGACCTACGATTTCTTCGAACCGGGACAAAAATTTGGAAACATATTTTGACTCACCCTCTATTTAAAAACTAGCGCCAAGTTTCTAAGCCATGACTAGAACATCTCCTTAAAATATTGCTAAAAACTTCTACTGTCACCCTGTAGAGTCTTTGGTGAAACCCTACGACTTCCTTTCTTTCAGCAATCAACCAGTGTCGCGGTGGCGCGTGCGCGTGGGCTCCTCTTTCGCCAACAGCGGCGGGGTAGTCCACGCTCTCCGGCGTATCATCAACCACCCCAGCTACGTCAGTTGGTCTCACGACAATGACATTTCCGTGTTGCGGTTCGTATTTCACCACATCGTTGCCGAAAAGTAATGTTGACCATAAAAAAAAGATAACTAGTTATCTAGGAAAATTGCTGCGACGCGATAGGTACCGACTTCTTCAAGTTATTATGATTGGCAAGATTGAGGTAAGGTGTGTTAAGAGAAGAAGGAAGTCGTGGCTCAGAAACATCAGGGAATGGACGAACGTAGGCGCCGAACACCTGTTTCTTTGAAAGAATTGAAGAAGAATATAGGGATCTGACGGCTTAGTGGAGAGGCACAGGAACACGAAGATTTCATCTTGCTTACTTGACCTGTTTGAACACAGAACTTATTCGGAGTCCTTATCTTACTAGGTCACAATGTAGTAAGATAAGGACAGCGGCGTGATGATCCACGCCCTCCGGCTTATCATCTACGTCTTTTGGTCCCACGACAATGACATTTCCGTTTCGAGGTTCGCCTCAAATCACCTCGAAGTATTAGTTCTCTCTTAAACACACGAGCTAAAGAATCGTGTCATTGTTTTCTCTCAGTCTTGTCCCTCGAATACTTTCAAGGCTGTGATTATTCTCAAGTGCGAGCGAACACATAATTGCAAATACTAGTCAAAGCAATACTATGCTCTCTTTCTCTCTCATTCTAACACGAGACTCACACATACTCTCCCCGAATTAGTGAATTCTGCGATCTAGATAGCAGCGTTGATATTAGAAGTTGGATTGTCAAGAAAGTACTCTGATTACAGGCGATCTAAGTGATTTAAAGATACAATGATAGGATACACATCGGTGGAGAAAATTATAGGTGAGTGGGTCGATCTTATCTGAGATACAATTTGCGCATGTCTTACTTCATCAAAACATCTTGCCAACTAGTGATGAACCGCGCACATTTTAGTCTAGAGTTTAAGCTGTTAGAATACAGAATTTTAGTACTAGTGTTCGAAGTCCGTTGTAATACGGTTCGCAATTTAAAAGAATCCGAGGTATAATACTAGCCGAGGTGTAAACAGGAAATGCGATGGATTCGCAAAATTTGTATTGACTATTGAATTTCAATGGTCCAAATTCAAAATTAGTTACATCAATTCGATTTTGATATTCGATATCTTAGAAACGTGCTATCAAAACGTCAAAGGAAATCGAAACAGAGAAAGTGAGCGTATAAAAAATGTACCTAGTAAAAATATTAACATATCAAAGTTTTACGCAATGTAGTTTAAATAATTTTTCAGAACCAGCACATTCATCAACTTCGTCAACAACGCAGTACAACCGGCCCCGATAGCGAATAACTTTTACGTCCTAGCCGACAACCAACCGCTTTGGGCTATTGGATGGGGGTTGACTTCTGTAAGTACACTTGCATATCTTGGTTTTCATTCACTTTCTATGTTAGTTTACCAGTGAGCTAAGGCGTCCTCCGGGTGAATCTGACTTGACCCTTCTGTCCTGGTCCAGCTCAGATCACTCCATGACCACAGATACAACGGCCAAAATCTTTTTATTCCCATCAATTCTTGACCCTATAGCCTTGAACATGATTCGTGATTGGATTCGTATAAGATAGCATTGCGAAGCATTCCTTAAAAATGCACTCACTGTTTATTTGTCTTCTATAAGAGCCGTTCTTTAAAAAGCTAGTGTAAGAGTGATCTATCAAGGATCTTTTGCGTGATTCATTAAAATCCTTTACGTTTGAGAGACAATCAACCAAATATCGACCCAGCTCTAGATCTTCACAAACGTGCGAGTGACCATGTTGTCTTCGCCTCGTTAAAGAACTTTTCCCCTCGTCAGTTCCAAGGCGTCCCCTCGGAGCAACTGCGTCACGTGAACGTGTGGAACTTGAATCTGAACAACTGCCGGCAGCGCTACGCCTCCATTGGCCTCACGATCACCGACAACATGCTGTGCTCTGGATGGTGAGAGACGAAGATTCTACAATTTTAGTTCGCAAATGACTGATTGCACTCGCAACCTCATGCGGTTTTAGTTTAAATAAATTAAATGATAAAATCTTACGGCAACTGCTTCAGTATGTTTTCATAGATTTTACGAAGGCTTGAATTTGACCGCTTGCTACGTTTTGTTACTGCAATAGTTCACCAGTCCATCCTCAATTCATTGGTTCGACTGCAATAAATTCTCAGTTAATTCGCAAGAATTAAGTATTCGAGGTGACATTTATACGTAGGCAGACTTTACGAAAGTGGTGCCAGTACCAGTTTCCAAACTGTGGGTTATATAAAATTTAACTAAAATTCTTCAAACAAAATTCACTTTAAATAGCCATTGAAATGGCATTTAAGAAGTGATGCAAGTCGCCCTTAGAGAAGAAGCTCCTTAATCACTGAAAATCAATTAGCAATTTAGCACAAGATATAAATGTCTTCTTTCTATAACTTTACCATGTGGTAGATTTTAGGCCTACGATTAGCCTACGAGGCCTTTTTTGGCGAAAACTTTAACATAGCGACTAACGAATATTGATGAAGCGGAAAAGTTCATCAGGATTGTTGCAAGTGGCAAACCCTGGTCTCTTCCTAACCCTTCAGAATACAGGTGTGAGTTTTAGTATGCAATGAAGAGTTCTCTATCTCTCTTTTCTTTCCAGGTGGGACGTTGGAGGCCGCGGCCAATGCAATGGCGATTCCGGTTCCCCCGTCGTCGACACTAACCACGTAATCGTCGGTGTCTGCTCGTGGGGCATAGAGTGCGCCACCGCACGGTTCGGCAGTGTCAACGTCAGAGTCTCTAGATACACGCCTTGGATCCTCGATGTCGCTGTGAACTGGTAAAAGTTTAGGTGCAGTCACATTATTACATTATTTATTTCCGCAACCATGTCTTTTATTCCATCGAAAATGAAATTCAGAGTCCCGCGGGATTCATCATGGGTCCTTCTTAATTAGTGTTCTTTGACACCAAAATCGATATTCTGCTAAGTTGAGCATCTCCAGTATTTTATTTCTGCAATAAGAAATAAAGAATTTCTGCGGTAAAATGGTAACAGCGATGTAGTGTCAAATCAATAATGCAGTAACTGTAAATACAATAATATGTTTGTACCTTTTTAGCCTCTCACCATCACATCCGATAGAGGTAGTTCAAAACCAGTTTAACCTTAGATTTAAATAATCCTTCAGCAATCTACCCAACTGTAAAATTTAAATGAGGGTTCCACAAGGACCTCTCCTGGGAACGAACCCTTTTCTCTGTAGACTGCTTTGCAACACGTAATCTCCCTCCAAAAACTCGATATCTGCATCACGAAAGCGATCCTGCAGTTACGGTAACCAAATACAACGGTGCCGGCAGAGCGTAGAAGCTGGTCACCCATTAAGCCATTAAAAATGACGTTATAAATCGGGCAGTAACGGCCGCCCGAGTTAATGGGGCGTGTTGTGCGTAGGGAGGTGCAAATTGGTGCGGAGTTCGATGGCGGACATAGTGTTTTTAGTGTCAGTAATCTTTTAGAGGGACCCCTCTAAAAGATTACTAAGGCTTTTTAAGGCTTTTAGATATCTATGTAAATTGTTTATTATGAAAATTACATCCGGCTCAAAGAACCATTTTATGAAGAGATCTGAACTGATTTGTTAATTTGTTCATGGACTGATGATTTGATTTGGTCAGACTGATTTAAGGATTTGGAGCAGCGAATCACCAGATTTTCATCTTTTAACAATTTATTATAAATTCTAACATCTTCACAGCTCAATGTTGACCACAGAGAAAGGAAAAGTTACAATTAAAATTACCATACTTCGTTGAGTTGCCAACAATCTAATCTAATAAAGTGTAAACTAATCTAATCTGAAACGAAAATTGTTCACCAGAAACCGCATTGTATTTCGACTAAAGCACCATCACACAATACTTATACTGTAAGTGCGCCAAAATTTTTGAAACCCTACAAAACAAATTTGGTACATTTCGATAACTTATACTTATACATGGTGTTATTTTGGTCCCCCTAAAAATTTGAGCGGAGCGGTGGCAGAGCAGCAACGGCCTCACTTTCGGGAGGTCGCAGGTTCGACTTTGTTTTGCAGGTTACGTACATTTGTGAAGTTGTAGTAGCAATACTACTCGCTCACGGTGAAGGGAGACATCGTGAGGAAACCTGAGTGTCTGCTTTCTAAGAGAAGGCCTGTGCGATGCAGTGGAAAAAATGATCTATGTCAACAACAGCTGCTCCCAAATTATTTCAGTTTTCTATTTGCAAAATTTATGATTCTGACAGTGAAAATCTTGAAAACTCTTTCCCTGTGTGTGAGCCTCATAATCGGTACATTGCACGAACAGTTTTAAAATTAGGACAGATATTATACGGGCCATAAAGAGTTGTTTTGGGAGATTACAGCTCGGAAACGTCATAGAATAGAAGGACGAAGCCAGCCTTGAAGATCTATTTCGCTTGGTTAAAATGGACACGAATGAGGCTCACCTTCTTTAGTCTAGGGCACAGAAAGAAGAAGAAGACTTGACCACTTCGTGGGTCTAGCGGTTAACACGCTTGATTACCAAAACCTCACTGGGGGACGCCATACTTTATTTGCACAACTGGCCTCCGTCTGGCTGTATTTCTATGTTTGTGATGTCCTTGCCTGGTTACTATTGCACAGGGTAGGATACCAGTTTGGATAGTTTGGGACCAGGACAAGTTAATGTGTTGTGCGGACGTTTTTTTTATGCTTAAATGTGGTAAGTATAATGTAACTTGTCCGAAGTAAATAAATTTAAAATTTCAGTGTAGGTAAGAAACGTCCCCAGCCCATTCTCCGTCGCAACAAACGTAATTCCATAAAACAGAGAACAACACCGGCTAATGTAATGTAATATCTACCCTAAGTCTCGTTTACGACTCGCCACCTGCATTTTACAGTGCTAATTATTGTACAGTCGGCGGCAGCTTGAGGGCTGCAACACGGGAAGTCTTATTACAACTACATAAGAGTAAAGCTGCGAATTTTAAAGTCAGTGTCGACAGTGGAGTCCCGTGACGACATTAGGCTGAGCATGAAACCTATTGAATGAATGAATAAATGAACGGATGATTTATTGCCACAAACTTACACAACAATAATAGTAGTTACAAACAGCGTGCGTGTGACAATGATGCTGTTTCAGCGTTTGCTGTTTCAGAACAGCGCTGTTTTTGAAATCCTACTTTATCCTACTAATATTATAAATGTGAAAGTTTGTGAAGATGTTTGGATGTTTGTTACTCAATCACGCAATAACGGCTAAAACGGAATTGGCATACAGATTTGCATTGAGACGTGGATACTTGATATCCCAGTAATCCCTTTCCGTGGCATAATATTTAATTGTTACCGTAACCCTTTTTCAAGCCAAACTCTAAGATACTTATGTATTGCGTTGCCATGGTAACAGGAATCGTATTAACGGATTCTGTGGCGGTACGACGTTCGTCGGGACAGCTAGTAAATAAATACATGCCTTTATGATGTTTGTTGAATGTTGAGGAAGCGAAAGTGATCTGTCAGGATCGTGGGAAGTGGCAGTCCCTGGTATCTGCCTACCCCTCTGAGATACAGGCGTGAGTTTGTGTATGTATGTAGGTTTTAAGGAATCGTGCTTTCTTTTAAATAAGACCGTTATTCATTACCACGTGAACGAAGTCGCGGGCACTGCTATTTAGGAATAAAAATGTATGTCACCTAACCGAGTGATAATAACGGCCGATACCTACACCTTTTGTGGTTTTCGCCCGCTGGTAGATTAAGTTGTCTAAGTTTACATTTGTAACTAATTAAAAAAAAAATTAAAACACATATAATAAGACTCTTTAGTTTTCGATCTCAAACGAAAAAGGAAAGAAAGAAAACGTTGTTTACCGCCGATATTATCACAGACATCTATTTATTATTAAAAAAAGAAACGTTTGTCGTGGACTGTACCAAACCAAAATTAACATTTTATAAAAATTACCATTCCTCTGCAACTAACGATTCAATTTTAATATCCGCTTTAAACTTCCGCAGAATTACAAATTCCTTGTTTAACTCGAAGATTTTCGGGTGTTTGGCGCAACTGTCCATTTTGTAGTCGGCAGCAGATCCGGTAATTAAAATTTCTTGCAAAGTCGCCCGTGACATCTACCTGTGAGCCAAATTTCGTCCAAGCCCGTTCAGCCGCTTATGCGTGAGTTTGAGTAACAAACTTCCAAGCGTTGTTTCGAATCATTACGGTTTTTTTGACCAATCCGACAGATCCAATAAAATGTAGAAATAAAACTAAAATAAAAAATAACTGACTACCCGACTGCTAAGCAGACGGGACTAGTGCATGTGTTTGCTGGATTTATGCTGATTTCTAAGCCTACGACGCCTGCGCAAATACTAATCGACCAAAGATTCAATTAAATTCTCTATAATGATAAGACAATCGATTGAGATCTTATTTGTCGAAATCTGGCTACAGGTCTAGGAGTTATGAGGGAACATAGAATCGATCGTGTTTACATACATACATACATACATACATACATACATATAAGCCAAACAAACACATGGACCTCCTCTTGGGCTCCGGCGCAGTCGGGCAAAAAGTGGTATTAGTGGGCGCAAAATTTGCATAGAAACCAATTACAATCAATAAAAAAAACTAATCGGCTAGAAATAAATCACTTTGGTTTATCTTTTAAATTGATAACTCCGTATCTCATAATGGCTTTAGAAGATCTACGAGTATTACTTTTAAACAAATGGGCTAATGGCGATATTAATTATCTTAAATCGAAAATACATAATGTAAAAGTAATTTCCAAAGCCAATAAAAAGGCTTATTTCAGAGTTATAATAATTACCTCGTTGATCTATCGCCGTTAATATTCAAAATCGATGCAAGAAAATTCAAAGTTACCTAAATTTTGAAGGTTTCTCAAGTTTTTCTATCCCTAAATGGTTGATGCTAGAATCATACTATCCAAGTGTACAAAACAATGAGCTACGTGAGTGTATCATACAATTTTCCTTGTTTACATACTTACATACACATACATAAACTCACGCCTGTATCCCAGAGGGGTAGGTAGAGACCAGGGACTGCCACTTGCCACGATATTGACAGATCAGTTTCGCTTCCTCAAAATTCATTAGTCGTCGCATGCACGCAGGCCGGTTTCGGGTACTTTTCATCTTGCCCTTTGCTAATACATCCCCTGTCTGGTCGAAGTATGTCCGCCACTCATGTTTCTTTCCCATTTTTTATTTTCTTTCCAAGTTTCGTTCAGAAAAGTCCAAAGCAAGAACATAATATAATTTTTTAACACAATAAGCAAGCAGACCAAACTACTTTCCTCTCCAGTCGCTACAAAACGTTTTGATGTTCACGTTAGTCACCTCGACTCTGAAAACAATGTTCCTCACGGCCCTTGAGATAAACTAGGTAGAGAAATTGTTAACCTGAAAATGTTTCACCAATATTACTGTATACCTACGTAGAACACCTATAATGTAACATTTGCTATTTCGTAGTAGAAACACTGGTTTTCCACTGATGAAGGGAAAGATCGCTAAGAAAACCACAATTCTTCAATCATATTGCGATCAGTTAGTGTATAATACAGGCCTTTTCTCAGGGAGAGAGTATGGGCTTCATCACCACGAGTGCCCACCGCGGATTGACGATTTCAAGCGCTGAGGTACATGCGAATAGCTCAGACACACAGGTTTCCTCACGATGTTTTCCTTCACCGTGAGCGAGTGGTATTGCGACTATAACTTCTCAAATGTACATAACTTAGAAAACGAAGTCATAGGTACATGCCCGCACTGGGAATCAAACGTGGGTCTCTCGCTTCGGAGTACAATGTTCTACCCACTAGGCTACCACCGCTTCCTCCCTTCCACCCTTCCAAACTTTATTGTACACTAGAAAGAAATATATACACATAAAACAAAGTAATATTAACGAGTGCATAGGCGTGGTTATTTCGAACATTATTGAGAAACATTCGGTTTCGGTCAAAGAAAGAAAGCACGCCCTAGTGTCTGATACACATAGTTTTTCAACAGCACGACAGTAGCTGTCACTTGTCTTTAGTTAGTAGTCTTCTAACTAAGCAATACAAGTACAATGTCGTTTCAATGGTATAACCGCGCAGATTAAATAGGCGTCTCTCGCGAAAAAGATCGAATCATACCATTGGAATGCGAGTGGGTATTATTATTAGTATTAAATTCTTTATTGCATAGAAAACAATTTTCATACAAAGGCGTACTTAATGCTAAATTGCATGTTCTTCCAGACAACCTTGGGTTTGTGGATAGTGTGGCTTGGTCAATGCACGATACATACTATACATACGTTGTCAATGAAACTACTATTACTGTATTAATATGATTCTATCGAGACTCGCCTCCCAGGTCAGCAGGTATTTGAGCTGGAACTAGTGGAAAAAGCAGCAGACAAATTACTTTCATTAAATAGTTCTTATTAAATCCACATTGGACAGCAGACAGAACAGCTTTTTGTTAGAGTCTGGGAGAGGCCTACGTCCAGTCGTCGAACACTGGTAAACAATGGAACTGACGATGAATGTTTAGTTTTTTGCACAGATTTTATTTTACTGCATAATTGTATCCGCGGTGGGCACGCGTGGTGATTAAGCCCATACTCTCTCTCTGAGAGAAGGCCAGTGCCCTACAGTGGGACGTACATATGCTGCGTATATAATTGTATAATAAACATTCAACATACCGCCGCACCTATCGCGATAAAATCTAAAAAATAAATGTCGCAAGGAAACCTTATCGGTTATTCGTATCGGCAGTCAATAATTCGAATTCCGAATTCGGAAGCACCAGCCTTGCGATTGGTCGGAATTGTTTTTTGATGTTTCCCGCCACGACCGAGAATCGGCGGGGTCTTGGGTGATACAGAAGAGGGTAGTCTCTTCAGTAAGGGGCAGAAACCATCTCGCAGAAAACTGCGCGACAAATACTGGTGGACATGGAAGTCGTTAGCAAAACTTTAAGAGGGCATCCAAACCACGATATTTATGGACTAGTAATGGTTAAAAACCAGACAAGTGCGAGTAGGACTCGCCTCGCAGTTTTTCCGAGCTTTTCCCGAATTTCAAAGACTAATTTGTTTATGATTCAATTACAAATGTATAGTTTTCAGATTTTTCCCTGTAGTTGTAGTATATGACGATATTACTTATCAAATTTCCCAGTTCTAGGTCAACGGAAAAACCCTATAAATTTTGATTCCCTTGAGAGTGTCGAAATATACGTTTTTTTGCGGCATAAACAACATATAAGTGGTTAACTTATAAGTTTGATTTCTTCACAGCTTTAAGGGACTGTAGACATGAGCATATGCTTTTATTTTAACTCGATACCTCCAAGCGTTCCCGAGATAAAGGATATTGACTGACAGAACGGACGGACGGACGAACGGTCGGTCAACAAAGTGATTCTACAAGGGTTCCGTTTTTCTTTTTGAGGTAAGGAACCCTAAAAACGATGAAAATCGAAAAAATACATTTCGTATGCCTTATGTTGTAGGTGCCGGTGCTACATTGCATGAATATGACTTGCTCACTTTCTTAAATGTGGCTTTAGCATAATTTAGCTTTACAACCCAGGATTTCCCGAATATTTTCTGGCTACCTCCACCAATGAATAATTCTTACTCTTAGTATATGGAACTGAAAGCGGTGAATTTTGCCTTATTCGGCTTGCGCCTCAGTTGGTCACTCTTTTTCGCATTCTTTGGTGAAAATTAACCAACCTTTGCCAGATTCTCTGCCGAATCTTCAGCACAAAATCGATTTGTAAAACCTGCAATGTATTATAAATCTTTGGCGAATACAAATAGCAAAGTGAAGCGTCAGCATTACGTAACAAAAATACAGCTCTTAAGTGACACTGTCGGAAGAAAACTCCTACTTGGATCCCACTTCTGATGCCGGGGTGATTTTGTGAAGAATCATCGTGCTTTATGAATTGGAAAGTTCGAGGGCCCCCTTCGCCACTCGCCGAGTGATTGCTTTGACAAATAATAATCCGACTGTCAGTCTTAATGTCGTTACTGTGAGGTTAACTTTTTCTCGTTTGAGCTGGTTTTATTAGGTTATTAAATAAAAGAGGGTTTTCTGAAGCGGTGGTGAAAGATTTTACTTGCTACTGTATCGGTTCCTACATCAAAGTACGGCGCCCCCCAGCGTGAATCGAGCCCACTACCTCTGTCATAATAATATCACGTATTACCGCTAGACCAACGAGACAGTCAAGAGAGATTCAAGTCAAACAACGCTAACTGTACTGTACATTATTATTAAGTCTTGAATGTAATTCCTGGCAATACATTTATACATACATAAACTCACGCCTGTACCCCATAGGGGTGGGTAGAGACCAGGGACTGCCACTTGTCACGATATTGACGGATCACTTTCACTTCCTCAACATTCATTAGTCGTCGCATGCACGCACGCCGGTTTCGGGTACTTTTTATCTTGCCCTTTGCTAATAAATCCCCCATTTGGTCGAAATATGTCCACCTGGGACGTCCCTGGGACGGCTCTTCACTCGATATATGTGTTTCTTCAATCTTTCTTCCTCCGTCCTCTCAACATATTTAAACCAACGCAACATTTCTTTCTCAATTCTAGTCACTACATCCTCTTTCAGTCCACAACATTCTTTAATCAAACTATTGCGTATCCTGTCATTCAAAGTAACACCAGACATACTTTGCAAGGACCTCATTTCTACTGCATTAATCCTACTTTCTTGCTTCTTTTGCCATGCCCAAATCTCGCTACAATAGGTAATAGGGGTTAAAGTATGAAATTGCCGTTTTATTGCAATAGGTTCTTTGAATTGACATAGAATCTTCATGGTTTGAGGTTTTCGAATGAAACTTTTTTCAAATGGTTTCTATGATGTTCTTTTTTTAAAAAATGTGAAACATTTGAATATCGACTTTCAACTGTTTTTGTTATTCAATTTAGACAAGAAAGATGGATACTGCGAAAATTCGAGTGATTTTTGAATACGAGTTCCGACGCGGAACTAACGCGGCAGAAACAGCCCGCAATATCAATGCTGCGTTTGGAGAGGGGTCTACTAATGAACGCACCGTGCGATTTTGGTTTAAACGCTTTCGTGATGGAAATTTCGACTTAAAGAACGAGCCACGAGGAAGACCGCCCACACAGGTGAATAACGATGAATTAAGAGAGATAGTGGAAGCCGACCCTAGTCAAACTACCCAGGAATTAGCGGCATGGTTTAACGTTACCTTACCCACAATATTGACTCACTTGCGTCAAATCAATAAAATAAAAAAATACGAAAAATGGGTGCCTCATGATTTGACTGATCTGCAGAAAGAAACGCGTGTTGAAACTTGTGTTGCCTTGTTGAACCGGTACAGAAATGAAGGAATATTGGATCGAATTGTAAGATGTGATGAAAAGTGGATTCTTTATGATAACCGGAAAAGATTTTTTAACCATTTTTTTCGTGATTTGGACAATTATCTACGTGACAAGAAGTTTTCTTACCAGGAGGCAGTACAAAATGCTTTCACACAGTTTGTGCAGTCTAGATCGTCGGAGTTCTATCGCAAAGGCATTAACGACCTTCCCATTAGATGGCAGCAATGTATAGATAATAATGGCAACTATTTTGATTAAATAAATTTGTTAAAAATTTAAAAAATAAACAATTTAGATTTTCAGTACAAATCGGCAATTTCATACTTTAACCCCTAATACATAAGTCCTGGCAATAAAAAATATTATATCTAAGTAACTTTGCGACTGGACAAATTGTCAACAGTAGATAATAAATATAACTTCCACAAAACACAATCACTTGGCCTAGTCCCAAACTAGGATACCCTGTGCTGTGGTAACCAGGCAAGGACATCACAAACATGAAAATATACCCAGACTGAGGCTATTACTGCAAACGTAATGTTCACACAGTTAAAAATCACGATTAGACCCGTATAATAGAGAGGAAAGGTTTGTAAGTTTAGATGTTTGTAAGTTTGTATGTGTAGAGCGGTGGGAGCCTAGTGGGTAGAACATTGTACTCGGAAGCTATGCAGAAATCAGAGATTCACAAACAATATCTCAACTTTGTGTCTGCCCTGAAGCTTCACAGTGCAGCTTGCGGGATCTCATGGAGGCATCACCCGACGCAATTGCAGTGGCGCGGTTTTGGGGCAAGATGTGTGAAGAGAAGTCGAAGTCGACGCTTTCGACACAAAAGAAGATAGGTTGCTGGTTTTGTACCCTGATGGGGCTACCCGATGCTAACCAGCGCCACCAATGGAAAAAACCGCAAAAAATCACGTTTGTTGTAAAAATCACTCGAATTTTCGCAGTATCCATCTTTCTTGTCTAAATTGAATAACAAAAACAATTGAAAGTCGATATTCAAATGTTTCACATTTTTTAAAAAAAGAACATCATAGAAACCATTTGAAAAAAGTTTCATTCGAAAACCTCAAACCATGAAGATTCTATGTCAATTCAAAAAACCTATTGCAATAAAACGGCAATTTCATACTTTAATTTATTTTGTTTTAATTTAATTATTTATTTTTGAAGCGAGTATAGAACTAAATATTCTGTAAATATTTCAAGCGTCTACCTGTTGCCGTTATTAAAATCGAGCAAAAAACGGTAAAAAAATTACGTTTGTTGTATGGGAGCCCCCCTTTAATATTACAGGCAGACGGACAGTGAAGTCTTAGTAATAGGGTCCTGTTTGGCACCCTTCGGGTACGAACCCTAAAAATATATCTTCTCTTATAATACGTATTTGCAAAAAGTCAAGCCTATATTTGTCCCACTGTAGGGCACAGGCCTTCTTTCAGAGAGAGAGTATGGGCTTAATCACCACCCGTGCTCACCGCGGATTCTCAATTTCAAGCGCTGAGACATGTGAACACCTCGAACACTCAGGTTTCCTCACGATGTTTTCCTTCACGGTTAGCGGGTGGTATTGCTACTATTGTAACTTCACAAATGTACGTAACTTCATTGTCATTGGTACAAATGTCATTAATGGTGATAGATATTTTTAGGACCTAGAACGTAGGACGACCACTTAAGTCCTAACCACGTAAGAGCGAATCACGGAAGGGCGACATCAACGCATCGCGAATAACTATAGTCCGACGCCACTGAAGTTCGAATATTCGAAATGCGACTCAAGGTCGAATCACGGAAGTGCGACAGAATGGAAGTGCGACAGAATGGAAGTGCGACAGAATGAAAGTGCGACAGAATGAAAGTGCGACAGAATGGAAGTGCGACAGAATGAAAGTGCGACAGAATGAAAGTGCGACAGAATGAAAGTGCGACAAAATGAAAGTCGAGTGGGAATGAGAATGGGAGTGGGAGAGTGAAATAACAATATGTGTAGATATTTACTCCTTGTATTAAAAAAGTAATTTAATGGTAGGTACCTATATCGGAATACTACTAAATCAATCAATATTACATCGTAAGATTTCAGTGTAACTAAATGAAGAATATATTAATATTATTTATAATAATATGATTTTATTTTTATTATTATTTTATATATAATATATATACCAATCCGGACTTGGCCCCCGTGGTGGAGTATGGCCTATACCTTCCTCAGGGAAGAGACCCGTGCCCCTCGGTGGGGACATAATGGGTTGATGATGATGATATATGAATATATTATTTCATGTAACATACATAATATTATTTATAATAATATGATTTTATTTTTATTATTATTTTATATATAATATATATGAATATATTATTTCATGTAACATATATGTGCAAGCCCTCGCAAAAATATAAGAGTATCCATTTGATTTTTTTGTTGCAGGTGTGTTTGTAGTCGGTCTTCATTTTTTTTACTTTTTTTGTTTATAGGTCCATCTACTTGTGATATTATTCTTTCTACTGTGTCTTCAGTATTTTTTTGTTCCTTTATGATTTCTTTAAGGGTCCTGTAAATATTATTTTTTTTATGATTGAGCAGAGTGTTCCAGCGCTCATGCCAACTTTCTACGGAGTTCTGCGTTCTTGGTACTCCAGTAATATGACAATCTGAGACGGACCATAACTGTGGTGGAAAACGTGGTGCCTTTTTTTGGATACGAATTATTAGATTTCCACTTTTTTTTATACGATGTGTGCCAGTAATGTAATATTTCTCAAACCAGCATGTCACAGCTTCAGCTTCTTTTGGTAATACCTGTGAAATGTAAAAGTTTCTTGAATAATTTCATGAATTATTAGTATTTAAGTAGGTCCATAACATAGGTAACCTACGTGTCTTCAGTAGCCAGGTTAAAAATAATTAATTTAAAAGAGTACTCACTTGGTCCTTTAGCAATTTAAAAGCTTGAGGTATTTCATCGGGACTAAGGAATGCTAAAGCTGCGATATGGCGCATTTTGTGCGCAAATATGCTGTCTTCTCCATAAGTTTTGGCTAACTTAGTGGTCTGTATTTGTCGCCAGATGCTTTGACATAAATGAAAAAAACAAGCTTTATGGGTTGCAATTGGGAAAACTTCTTTGACAGCCTTAATGGCTGCCATTTCAAAGTCCGTTACAACTACTGGTGGACTCAAATCAAGTTCATACTTATTGTACGCTACTTTACGAAGTAATTCTAAAAACAACGAATAGCACTTCTTAGTTTTTCTTGATAACAGTCCATATACTAGCGGCACTGTTTTCTTATTATTTCCCTCGCCGTTGATGACACCGTGTATTGTATACAATTGGCAAAATGGCCATGGGCAACATTTAAAAGTGCCGTCCATTAACCAGTACGGCGAAGTGAATAAAATTTCCAAATTCTTTTTAGTGCCAAATATCAAAATACTCGTATCGTCATCCTTGTAGTGAGCTAATAGAAACTCTTCACCATTACATCGTGTAAACTCCTCTGGGAGGTCAAAATCCTGCAGGTTTTTGGGTAAAGGTGGGTAGCCCTTATTTCGTGCACGAGATATTAGCATTTTCAAAGAGTGTTTACTAGAAAATGCTGGAGCGCTCGATGATGGTAAATGTTCTGTACAAGATTGTATGATCTGTGCTGGACAGTCCATGCTGCTGGTTGCGCGTTGTTTTACGGAGTTTTTTAATCTTCGGTCGTCCACCTTTGCGGCCTCCGGCTCATGTAAATGTACTGCATAGTGGCTGTTTTTTAGAAAATGATAATTTTCCACCAATACAGTTTGTATGCGACCACCACAATAAAGAGATTTTTTTTTTGACGCAGCACCAGTAAAAATTGTCGTTTCTCTTTCTATTTAAACTATACAAATGACCATCCATTAGCACTTTATTCGATTTTATTAATTCGCACTTTGATTGACTCATTGTTTCTAGTTTTTAGATAAAAACTAACGCGGAAGTATATCAAACTGATACGCTGATGATTGCAATTGTGCACTATGTAATGCTCATTTGCAAGTTGAAAAAATAAACATAAAATTACCCACATTTTTAGAAATGAAACTGCCACTGCTGTTGTATTATTTAGTATCACGCATCACCAATAGATGGCATTAGATAGAAGGATTTATAAATTAGTGAATGTTATTCTAATTGCATAGTAGCAAAGAGAATATAACAACAATAGTAGGTATCAACTTTATTAAGTAGACATAAATTATTTCCATAGAAGTTTTCGAACTTCAGTGGCGTCGAACTATAGTTATTCGCGATGCGTTGATGTCGCCCTTCCGTGATTCGCTCTTACGTGGTTACCAGAAATAGTTTTTGGTACCGGAGTTTCGCAACCAACTAGGTGATAATAAAGAGTTGTTGTTCTTTGTACGCAATCTTCGTCGATATGATAAGGTTTTATTTTAAATATACAATTGTCAAAAGTTACATATGTTATGAATTGCCAATGAATTGCCGCTTATTCGTCTCCAGCTTCTAGTTTATTCTTGTAAACACTAGTCAAATACCGTCCTGTGGTTGGTTGCGTATTAAGAAAAGTTAAAACTTACCGCAACCGGCATTTATGAACAATTCTTCTTTCGAAACCAGGTTGCGTAACGAGAAAAAATAATCTTCCAGTGCAACTAGTTACCAAGGAAGAGGAAGGGTTCCTGTTTTACAACTGGTTGCGAAACTTGGTTGCCAAAGCGCCCGAAAGCCGACCAAGAACCTAGATACCCCTTACATTTGTGTACCTACTCAAAATCCTAGAGCCAAGATTCATTACATACTTCTACACCCTCCTTAAAATCCATTATTTATTCACAACAACGACTGATTCGCCAACTTAAGCTGTCAGCTAGCTATCGAGTTAATTTGCAAAAGGCTGGGCAAATCCAAAGGGGTAGGAAAACAATTTACTCTTATCAGAGATTAAAGCATTTCCGATGCTTTTGATACATAATTCATTGAATATGCGTGCCTGCTGCAGGGAAAGGGTAGTGAGTGAGAGTTGATTAACATACAGGGGCCCGGATGCATGGAACGATAGGTTAAGCCAGGCTTAGTGAAATGACAGGTGGGTTTATTTTTATTAATTTATTAGGTCTACCAACACTTTTTGTATCTTCACACGCTTAACAGTACCTTATATCTAGGCTAAGCTTGATACAAAAACTAATTAAAAGTAAACACCACATGAATTACTTTTCAAAACTTAAAATAGAAAATATCATATTTATGTAACATGTAAGAATAAAACTGTCGTGGATGTCGTAGAAGGCGACTAAGGAAATCAATTACAGGAGACGGGAAGCAGCGTCTTTCTGAGATTCCAACCGCATACTGCGATCGCCAACCCGCCTGCCAAGCGCGGCGATTATGGAAAAACCCCTCATGGTTAGGAAAACCATGAGAGAGGCCTATGTCCTGCAGTGGGCGACAAATGGCTGATGGTGATGATGATGAAGAATAAAACTATAAGAAAAAGCTAAAAGGGCCGAGCACACATTTTATTAAAAATGTTAGGGAACTCGCAAAAATGTTTAGGGGTTTTTCACCTGTTATGTTGTAATTTTTATGTAAATAAAATACATACATACATACATAAACTCAGGTCTATATCCCTGTAGAGACCAGGGACTGCCACTCGCCACGATCCTGACAGATCACTTTCGCTTCCTCAACATTCATTAGTCGTTGCGTGCACGCACGCCGGTTTCGGGTACTAAAAAAATGAAATAAATACTGAAGTAAACCGTATTTGGTGAAACAGGCCCTTAATCCACCTCGGAATCGTTTCACCGGCTACAATGGCTTAGCTCGGAAAGTGCATGAGCCAGTTTATTTAAAGGAAGAGAAGTAATTTACTTAAACCCGTTCGTTATTTTGATACGGACTTTGCATGTTATTTACAAACTGGTCTATTAAATCGAATTGAATTGAAAAATTCGTTTTTGCACTAAAAAAAAAAACAATTTTGTGTAAAGGCGAGCATAATACTAGGTAACATTTTCTTCCAGGTAACAGTTTGATTTTGATAGAGCGAACGAAGTTTGTCAGGATCGTGGCAAGTGATTAACACTGGTCTCTGCCCACCTCTACGGGATACAGGCGTGAGTCACGTAAACGTATTATTTCGGGGACGTATTAAAAAAGCGCTCAGGGGTCTAATTACGCGCACCAAATCCTGTCGGAATCCTGACGTTTAGTGTGAAATTTAAGGCTGCTCTGACGTGGATCACGCTGTCTCGCTCGCACGATTTAACACTTTTTGTGATTGTAATAATATGAGTAATTGAGTATACTTTTGATGAATGTGGTCTGACGTTTTGATGGATAATTAAACAGTAGGAAGACTGATTAAATTTGATTTTCAAAAGTCTTTCTTTATATAATGACAGTTAACAAGTTACAATATAAAACACTGTCTTAAGTAGGTATAAAGGCGGAAACAGATTATTGAGACGCGACGCGACGCGACCCGACCCAACGCGACGCGTGTTGAGCCAAATCAAATCTTACTATTTTCTATGCTCAGAATCACATTAGGAACATCCGACGCAACGCAACTAATCATACAAGTTAGCTCGTCGCGTCGCGGGTCGCGTCGGGTGGCGTGTTATTAGTTTGTCGGTACCTTTACAATCGGGTTTTACAACTATTTATAAAGGTGGCACCTGGGTAAAAATTTAAGATTATATCTATCATAATGGAGATTTATGACTTAATTTTAAGGTAACGTTATTCTACAGTTTGTAGGTACAATTCAGAATATACATAAGCAGCCTATATACGTCCCACTGTAGGGCACAGGCCTTCTCTCAGAGAGAGAGTATGGGCTTAATCACCACGATGTTTTCCTTCACCGTTAGCGAGTGGTATTGTTACTATAATTTCACAAATGTACCTCCATAACTTAGAAAACAAATTCATAGGTACATGCCCGCACTGGGAATCGAACCTTGGTCTCTCTCTTCCGAGTCCAATGTTCTACCCACTAGGCTACCACCGCTTCAGAATATATTGATACCTTTTAAATGTAATGTAAACCAAGTTTGGAGAAGAGTTGAGTGAGCACTCATTACGCCAATAGCTAATCGACATTTAATCGGAACCGTATTGTAATCAAGTTTTCGTTAATTTCTTATTTTGTTTATGTGGATGGAAGGTAGCGCTAGAATTATTCTGTCTAATACCAAGAGTTACGGGAGAGCAAAACTAATTACGGTGATTACAAATCCGTTACGTTACATTGCTCATCGCGTGGGGCGTACTCGCCAGGAGACCTACGTTGTGGAAGTCAATGTATTGCGGCATCCCGTAGGTTGCGTTCGTGACGTTTGACGATTGAAATCGCTTAGGATTTGGTCCGTATACTAAAGGAGCTTAGCTCAAAGATTGTAGTCGAGTGCGCAGTAAGTCGGTGTTTTGGTACTCAAGAGCGATCTCAGAGGTCAAGGCGCTTTACTAATACGTCTCAAAAATCAAATACAAAAGTAAAAACCGGCCAAGTGCGCGTCGGACTCGCGCACGAAGGGTTTCGTACCATTATGTATACACCATCACCTTTTGCCGTTTTTTCTCTATCAGACACAAAGATAGAGAAAAAACGGCAAAAAACACGTTTTTTGTATGGGGGCCCCCCTTAAGTTATTATTTTAATTATTTATTTTTGAGACCAATATAGAACTAAATATTCTGTAAATATTTAAAGTGTCTACCTGTTGCCGTTATTAAAATCGAGCAAAAAAACTGCAAAAAAAAATCACGTTTCTTGTATGGGAGCCCCTCTTAAATATTTATTTTAGTATGTGTTATTATAGCGGCAACGGAAATACATCACGTGTAAAAATTTCAACTGGCTAGCTAACACGGTTCATGAGATACAGCCTGGTGACAGACAGACAGACCGACAGACAGACAGTGAATTCTTAGTAATAGGGCCCCGTTTGGCACCCTTCGGGTACGGAACCCTAAAAATGACCAGAAAAGAAAGAAGAAGAAGAGAAACGTGCAATGATCTCACACACACACCGTAATCTCAACCATGCATAAGAATAAACAACAAGTAACAGCAACTCTACAATTGCAACATCTCAATCAATACCCCAAACCATGACTGAACTCGGAGCCGATTGCTCGAGGCTTACACTGACATTTTCGGGAGTGATTCCAGGGGGCCGCATACAAATAAGCAAAGGAAACTCTTGTTAGTAGATAATAACCTAACTACAAGACATTACCGTCTCTCAATGTTACAATATCGAATGCTGAGGATTATTGCAGCAGCGTAAAGCAGTAGTGTAGTCGACTTGATATTTAGTACAAGTACAAATCTAACCAGGGAAGTTTCCACTTTATGTCGCAGGTAACTTAGATCTTAATCTGTAACGGGACGAATATGAGCCTGAATTGAGCGTGGAAAATCGGCCACCACATCAGGAACCACAGGAACTCATGGTCATGATATGAACTCAGATCTAAGAAAACGTATGCTAAAATACTCTTGGTGTCCAATATAGTGTTATATCTATAAATTTGACAGACTCAGTAGGAATGTCAAACAAACCCACGAGCCCTGTCTTGAAAGTCAGTACTTGTCAATGGCATCACTTGTCATTTCAATATTCGCAATAAAACTTAGTACACAATTCTCCTTCCTATTCTTTTGACCATCGCCAACAGACAAATTCCGACTATGCGAAGCTTTTGAGCAAGCTGTTGGCCAGGCCAATACACCAACAATAATTTTTGCTCCCAATAATTTGCCTAACAGTTTTCGCTCTACAGACGCGCAGACTCTTGTTCCCTGTCGCCGATCGCCCAGGAAAGATTACACTTAACATTTTGGGGAGCGATACCAGAGGGGCAAGGCCAAATGAGCAAGGGGGCAGTCATTAATAGAAAATAGCGCCGCAATCGACCCCCCGAATCGCGAGATGACGTGCGATAGGGGGGCCGGAATACAGCACTTTGTTTTTGCCTCCGCCTCGTGCTGCCGTGAAGGTATTCGGCACGGGCGAAGTGCGGAGTTGCTGGGTTGGGCAAGTAATGTTGTACGGGGCTTCAACAAAATTTAGAAAAAAATACAAATTTTTTTTATTTCATGAACAGGATGCATTTGACAGGGGTTGGGACTCTCACAGTTGAGTTAAAAAGCCTGTGATAGGAGAGGCCCGATCTTTCGACGGATGCCGCAGTTGTGATATAAATGTATACCACTGTTGTGTGCCACTTCTTTAGAAAAACATTGGGTTTCAATCGTCAATAGGAGGAGTATGGTATGGGTTGATCGAACAAAGAAGGTGTTGAAAGAAAAACGTTTTGATGTTTTTTAAACGACATAACTCGTATTTAACTTGGCAAAGGACCGACAGGGCAGAGGCCTATGCCCAGGAGTGGAATCTAGTCATGGTCTGGATAGATTGATTGATATTCAACTTAAAAGCAACATAAAACATGTAACTATGTATCGTTCTATAAGTTTATTGACCTTCACGTCATCGTAGGCGAGAGCTAGACCGACGTAATATAAAGTTATCATTTAAAAAGCTCCCATTTAATAAAGACCATCTGGTCAGAATTTCTCACGATACTGATCTTTGCAACTCAACGTAACTAAAGATAGATAGATACCTCTTTATGGCACACCAGTAATTAAAAGATTGAAATCACCATGGTCTCCTAGAAATACATACATACACTCACGCCTGTATCCCAGAGGGGTAGGCAGAGACCAGGGACTGAAACTTGCCACGATCCCGACAGATCACTTTCGCTTCCTCAACATCCTTCGCTTCGTCCATCCATCATTTCCCCCTAGAAATAAATAGTCAATTCACACTTACGCCGCGTTGACAAATGCGCAGTGGCGTAAACAACTCAATTGTGACTCGGCTGCAATGGGGCTCTACGCGCTACACAATGGCAGCAGAATTCCTCAATTAGTGCATGCCCTTCGATTATTTCATATTGAATTACTGCGATAAGATCGGCCTCTGTACTACGAGTTGATTACCGAGCTCAGCAATCGTTAGTTTTTCAGAAATCAGAGACTTAACAGCTGTCTTCTAGTTCTAGTTCGACGGGAGAATTCCGCACTTACCCCTAGTTTCTCGTACACTAACACGCTGTTAATCTACTGTTAACAACTGTCAATTGACCAAAGTGCACACAAAAAAAACACTGACAGCTGTTAACAGTAGATTAACACCTTGTTAGTGTACGAGAAACCGGCGGTTAGCCTCATAATTGGGTCATTGTACGTAGCAAGTGCTGAGGTTTAGAAATAAAGAAAGAAAAAAAGAAAGAAAGAAATTATTGGGACAAATTAACATATCACCAGAAAAAAAAGGCATAACAAGTAATATAAACAAGTACAAAGGAAAAACAAGTCACATAAATACAAGACAGGACAAGGCAAAGTCAGAGCGTCAGAGTGCATCCTGTTGTGTATCAAAGATGCCACAAAGGGCATCTGACTCAGCATTGTGATTTTTGCTCGTAGTTTCAAAATAATTACAATATGTGGAAACACATTAATTGTTCAAAAAAAATTAACTTCATTACCCGGGGTTTCAGCTTCTAAGTTATTACTCATGAATGTGTTGAACACTAGACGTAAACATCGTTTAAACAGCCAAGTTTCAACTGCAAACAGCTTTGACTATGAGAACTTTTCCGAAATATCAAGAAAAAAAAAATAGTTTGGAAAAACTGATATTTTAAAAACCTATTTAGAGGCCAAAAAATCCACCCATACCGGGACCCGAACCCGCGACCTCTGGCCAACCGTAAAATTGTCCTCAGCACGGGTTAGTGTAACAAAAAGAATATAAAACTGATATTTGTCATTCAGTCATTTGCCAATATTCACACAATTAAAGTTCAAACATAGAAAAATATTACATTTATTTTTACCATATTCTTTAGACAGAGAGCGATAACAGCAATCTATAAAACTATCAAACATCTATAAACTATAAAGTGTCGGATCTTACATTGAAATAACATATTCATTTAATGTTACGTGCACTTCATAGATCAATCCTGTCTGATAGATAAGAGGGTAGTTTAATTAATTCACTTACAATAGGCGTTAATGATGGCCGATCATTATCTAATTCGAAAATTGTAGAGTAGGCAGTCCGTTAATGACATGGAGAACGAATAGACTAGAGTGAGTCATTCACATCAGTAATTTCAATACAGGGTGGTAATCTATGCATCTGTGCACTCTAATTAGTTACGTTACAGGCGACTTTGCAACTGAAACATGAGGGTTGAGCGAAGCGCAAGATAAAAAGTACCCAAAACCGGCCACACACGCAGCTAATATTAATGTTTATGAAGCGACAGAGCTGAGTCAGGATCGTGGTAAGTAGCCAAACCTGGTATCGGCCTACCCCTCTGGGATACGGGCGTGAGTTTACGTACGACACCAAAAGACACCCAATCTCTACCAGTAGCGACTAGGAATCTATGTGTCAGGAAACAACTCACCTTAAATCATACCATAAAGGTTACAAAATTACAAGGTTCAATCACATTGAAGCAATGCCACTGAAAGGCATTGAACATTGGACATAGAACGACTACCTATTTACACGGTTCAATCACATTGAAGCAAAGCCATTGAAAGACATTGAACATTGAACGTCTTTACCTATCTACAAGGTTCAATCACATCGAAGCAATGCCATTGAAAGACATTGAACATTGAACGTCTTTACCAATCTACAAGGTTCAATCACATCGAAGCAATGCCTTTGAAAGACATTGAACGTCTTAACCTATTTACAAGGTTCAATCACATCGAAGCAATGCCATTGAAGGTATGTAAGAGAATGCTAGAAGATGTTTGATAGGTAGTGCTCAGTTAAAATATTGTAACGCTTTGGTGTACCTAATTACTGCCATGTTGCAATATTTATGTTAATAAAAATAAATAAATTGAAATCCCGATCCTTCTATCTCCGTGTTTACACTTTTCAATCGCATTGAATAATTGTCTGCGTCAATCGCATTAAAAGCGTTCGCCGGGATTTAGCTTTTCGGGATTGCAATGACGGTTCAATGCCATTGAAGCAATGAAATTGAAAGCAATATTGAACCAAAATTGAACCGTGTAATATAGCTTGACGTATCAATGCGATTAAAGTAATGAAATTGAACGCAATATTGCACCGAAATTGAACCGTGTAATATCGCCTTTAGACTCATCGCCATCGGCGCCAAATCTTCATATGCGTAAAATAAGCAGATAAACTTGAGTAGAAAACTATAAAACCAATATAAAGCAGTAATAAAGCTCGCAGTTTGGCTCATGAACGCATTTAAACTATCCGAACGTACCCCCAGGGTTGAGATTACGCCCGTACCATAGATTTACCACGCAGACAGAGTGTGCCGTACAAAATTCCGCTCAATAGCAAGGCGACACGCACACATAAACTTAAAATGTGCCTAAACGGATTGTAATGATGTTGGCAAACACGCACACATTCGCATTAAGGGGCTCCATCGGGTTCACTAGCTAGAAAAAAAAACATCTTTTTTTTACTGATATTTTTTGCAAATAGTGTCAGATCAATCTCTCAAAAACGTTAATAGTGATTTTTAGGACCCATGGCTGGGAACCTAAAGCAACAAATCTAGGACTATGCCACAGAGTACTTTTTTAGGCCTAGATAGCATTGATACCAAAAACGGCCGTTGAGAGATTGATTCGACAATTTTTTCAAAAACAAGTTGTAAAGGAAGTTTTTTAGGGTTCCGTACCCAAAGGGTAAGAGACCCTATTACTAAGACTCCACTGTCCGTCTGTCTGTATGTCACTAGGTTGTATCTCATGAAGCTATACAGTTGAAATTTTCACAGATGATGTATTTCTGTTGCCGCTATAACAAAAACAAAATAAAATAAATAGGTATTTAAGGGGGCTCCCATACACCAAACGTGATTTTTTGGCGTATTTTGCTCAATATTAATAACGGCAACAGGTAGACGCTTGAAATATTGAAATATTGTATAGATAGTGGTCCGGAAAACGCCGTGCGCGAGTGAACCCGATGGGGTTATGATCCCCTTATCCCCTGGTTACCATAGCTATATCTCCGGATTAAGAATAGCGTCACTCCATTTCCTTCCGTGGATGTCGCAGAAGGCGACTAAGAAAATTAATTACCAGGAGACGGGCAGCAGCGTCTTCCTGAGATATCAACCGCACACTGCGATCGCCAACCCGCCTGCCAAGCGTGGCGATTATGGCAAAACACCTCATGGTTATGAACAGCACGAAGGAGGTAATGTCCTGCGGTGGGCGTCAAATGGCTGATGTTGTACCATAGCACAGGGTATCCTAGTTTGGGACCAAGTCAAGTGATTATGTTATGTGGAAGTTATTATTAATAATGCAACACTAATAACCGCCTTCGCTAGGAATGCCAATTTGGCTACCAATTTCTTGCCTCACTTGGAAGCTCGCACTGCGGTTCTACCGTACAATAATTCTATGGCCCGCACTTTTGGCACAAACTTTAATGTCCAGAGATAATTGTGTTTGGGGAAATCTGCGTTTAAGCTTCGGAAACTATTTCGATTTCATTACGGGGTGAAACTATGCAAAAAGGCCGACTAAGCTGTCAGGATGGTACAGGTGCTGGGCAAGCCTAGTCCATCCAAAAAGCAATGTCCGAGGCACTGCAGCGTCCGAGTGGTCCCTTTGTTCACGCACGCGTTAACAGAAACAAGGAGGTCCGGCGGTGTCGATTTGGAACCAATCCATCTATGGTTACCTAAGCCTGACATGAGTGCATTTTTATTCAGTCATATTGTCACATCGAAGAAGCATTGTACAAGCCTATAAAATAATTACTTAAACCTCTATTACTTATTTATTTCTCAAGAAAAAGACACACAAAACAAGTTTTTTGGCGACCGAATATACGGGAACATTCTGCGAGGCGGAAGATCTGCAGCGAAAATCTATGGCGAAATTACGTACTGACACGGCAACTGAAATTTGAAAAAAGATGGCGATTCAAATCAGAGAAAAGAGAGGCGATCTCAAGGCATCGGAAAAAGGGAAGTGAAGTGACCCACAGTTTTTATCGATCCCTCTTATACGTAATTCAAGTTTCAGTTTGCGCTGATAATATGACTCAAAAATAAACTTAGTAAGGGCATCTAGGTACCCAGTAAACTGTTATATTACCTATTTGCAAAAAAAAAAGCATCTTTTACTGTTATATTTAAACGTAGCGAACTGGCTAATAGGTATCAAGTATCCTGTAAATTGCCTATTAGCACACATATTTCCTGAAAAAACCAAGCACAAGTTAGGCTATACCTGTCGGATAGGTAATCAAGTTAAACTGTTATCTTACCTATATCTGAGTATACCATTTTCAAGTAAGCTTGGTAGATAAAGTGAAGCATAGCCTGTCACTGTTCCCACATAGCTTTTCTGAGCTGTGGGAGCATAAGAAATTCTAATAAATTGCATTGCCAGTTGCTTGCTTTAATT
This sequence comes from Yponomeuta cagnagella, assembly GCA_947310995.1. Taxonomy (NCBI): domain Eukaryota; kingdom Metazoa; phylum Arthropoda; class Insecta; order Lepidoptera; family Yponomeutidae; genus Yponomeuta; species Yponomeuta cagnagella. The sequence goes on along the minus strand of OX371292.1, from coordinate 3,222,430 downwards.
CAGTCCTTTGCTTGATCCACGATTTAGTAAATAAAAAGGACCTGTTAAAGTGGTACTTTTAAAGAATTTTGGCCGATAATTTCAGCTCGCCGCCCAGGCCCACCACGCCGCTATCTACCATTGCACTGCCCTGCGACGTAGGTAATTAAACCTGAGCGGGTGAGTACTGAACAATCATTAGCCTTCATAGGTTCCACAACACAAGTATCTATTGACAATTTGATTCAATAGCATTTCATAAGACCGTGTAAAATACCTACTCATTTGCAAAAATGTCTGAAGAGCTTAAGGGTTTAATACAAAAGAGAGGATTGATAAAGGGTAGGTTGACTGTATATAAGAAATATTTAACTGATTTCAAAAATCATAAGGAGGTAAGCAAGCAACAAATAAATGAACTAAAATTAAGGTTAGAAAAAATAAAAACATTATTTGAGGAGTTTGACACCCTTCAGACAAGCATTGAACTGTCTAATGCGGCAACTGCTGAGCAGCAAAATGAAAGAGTGGAAATCGAAAACCAATTTTATTTTGCGATCAGTTCATCACAAGAGATGTATGAATCTCACCAAGCAGCCTTTGATGATGCTGTTTCGGTACAAGGATCAGCTGCTCAGCAGAAGGCAAACTCAGTATGTGACCCTTTAGGTCATTTCGGAGGAGTCAAACTACCTACTATAAAGCTTCCCGTTTTTGACGGCAACTATAGCAAATGGCTCGAATTTAAAGATACCTTTGCATCGCTCATTCATGAAAACGAATCTCTAAGTGAGATAAATAAATATCACTACCTCCGCGCCTCTTTAGAAGGCAGCGCTGCACAAGTTATCAACTCCCTAGAAACTTCTGCAAAAAATTATTCCATTGCTTGGAAGTTGATACTTGAAAGATTTGATAATAAAAGACAACTTGTAAACAGTCATTTAAAGGCTTTGTGTAATTTCGAGCCAATTGCAAAGGAGTCACACGCTGCGCTGAGATTTCTCGTTGATCACATTTCAAGAAATCTTCGAGCACTTAATAACCTTGATGAACCTACTGATAATTGGGACTCACTTATCATATTCATGTTTTCATCAAAGTTAGATGCTGAAACAAACAAAAAATGGGAAGAATATAGGAATAGTATTCAGAAGTTGCCACGATTGGATGAGTTTTACACGTTTATTAGGAGCAGAGCCGACATTTTAGAAACATTAGCTGATAATAAGGTTGAAAAAACTGAAAACCTAGAAAAACAAGTGAAGAGACTAGACAAATATCAAAAAACATTTGTCGCCGCTGCTTCTGAAACCAAGAAGTTTTGCTGTCCTATCTGCAATGATGAGCATTTGATCTTTCAATGCAAGGTCTTTAAAGAAATGACAATTGATCAAAGAAACGTAGAGATAGGCAACAAAAGACTTTGCATTAACTGTTTCCGCCCAGGTCATTTTGCTCGTCAGTGCCGGATGGGCCCATGCAAGATTTGCCATAGAAGACATAACAGCATGTTACATAGAAATAATCAAACTCAGAAGTCAGAAGGCACAAGTGCAAATCTTATCTCTATGTCAACTGCCGTGGCAAATCAAGTATTATTGTCAACAGCAATTGTAAAGGTTGTAAACTCTGAAACGAAACAGTCAATAGAGGCTCGCGCTCTGCTTGACTGTGGCAGCCAGTCCTCGTTCATAACAAAGTCATTAAAAGACAAGCTTGGTATTCACGGTCAAGCAGTGCGCTCGCTAACTGTTGCAGGCATAAATGATATTTCAATAAATGCACTTGAAAACTGTACTTTTGAACTAGTATCCTGCAACAATTCATTTGCAAAACAAGTGTATGCTTTGGTTATACCTTCTATTACGGGGAATTTACCAAGCACTGAGATTGACACTAGCGACATTAATATCCCACAAAATGTAAAACTGGCCGACATAAGGTTCAATTGTCCTGCAACTGTAGATGTTTTAGTCGGCGCAGACCTGTTTTGGGATATAATTAGTCCTGAAAAGCTAGGTTTGGGGCACAATCAACCCATATTGCAAAATTCACAACTGGGTTGGTTGGTTGTAGGTCCAGTCATGATACCGACTAACAAGATTTACTGTAATTTTAGTCAAGACGTACACAGCACATTGAAGAAATTTTGGGAACTAGAGGAGTTACCCACTGAAGAGAAGATTTATACGACTGAAGAAGAACAATGTGAAGCACACTTTGTACAAAATACGTATAGAACTGAAGGAGGTAGGTTTTGTGTAAAGCTGCCTTTCAAAACCGAGCCAGAAGAGCTAGGAGATTCCTATAAGATTTCTAGAAGTCGATTTAATAGTTTGGAAAGACGTTTTGAGAAGCAGCCTCACGTTAAACAGCAATACGTTGATTTCATAAACGAATATCATACCTTGGGTCATCTGTCGTTGATGGGCAAACCGGAAACTTGTAATTTGTTGCCGCATCACCCTGTATTGCGTGAAAATAGCGAAAAAACGAAATGTCGCGTCGTATTCGATGCATCGGCCAAAACAGAATCGGGTTTGTCACTTAATGATATTTTGATGGTGGGACCCACTGTGCAGGATGATATTATGTCAATATTGTTGCGATTTAGAGTGCATAAAATGGTCATGACGGGAGATGTTGAAAAATTCTACAGACAAATTTTAGTCGACCAATCGCAACGATATTTACAAACGATATTGTGGCGTGAAAATGAATGGGAGCGAATGAGATATTTGCAATTGAATACTGTGACATACGGTACCTCATCCGCACCCTTTCTCAGCACGCGCTGTTTGCTTCAGTTGGCTTTAGAGTGCGAAGATCCCAAGATAAGAGAAATTATTGAGCATGATTTTTATTGCGATGATATTTTGACTGGATGCGACTCTGAAGACGAACTGAAGTACATTCGAGAGTCCGTAGAAAGTGTACTAGCATCAGCATGCATGAAGTTACCTAAAATTAGAACTAACTGTACGAGTTTACTAAAAAACGATGAAACTTATGAGTTACAAGATAAAGTTCAATTAAATACAGAATGTAAAATACTGGGTATGAAATGGAATCCGTGTACGGATAATTTATTAATTAGTTATAATCCTGATAGCAAGAAAAAGGAAAGCAAATTAACAAAGCGCACAATTTTATCTGATTCCTCAAAGATTTTTGACCCTTTAGGGTTACTAAGTGTGTGTACAATTATGTTTAAAATGCTATTGCAGCAACTGTGGGTGCAAGGGTTGAACTGGGACGATGAAATCCCCTCTGATCTGCGTATAACGTGGCACCGGCTGGTAAATAACTTGGGTACATTGCTGTCAATGCAAATACCGCGTCATGTTATATGCAATGATCCCAGTCATATAGAAATTCACGCATTTTCTGACGCCTCATTAAAGGCCTATGCGAGCTGCATCTATGTTAGATCAATGAATAAGGAAGGAATGATTCATGTAAAACTTTTGTGCGCAAAAACAAAGGTAGCACCTCTCAAACCAGTTACGATACCTAAACTCGAGTTATGCGGAGCTGTGTTAGCAGCAAAGTTATGTAGTACTGTCGTAAAGGCTTTGAGGTGTGCTATTAGTAGGATAGTTTACTGGTCTGACTCAAAAATTGTGTTAGGATGGCTTAAAATGGAACGATCAAAATTAAACACTTTTGTGGTTCACAGAGTCACAAAAATAAAGGAAATTACCGAAAAAATTGGTAACAGCTCATGGATGTACGTTCCTTCTGAACAGAATCCGGCAGATTTAGCATCGAGAGGCTTATTTCCGGACCAAGTAGAACACAACGCCCTCTGGTGGCAGGGACCCGCATTCTTGAAGGACCATGAAAGTAAATGGCCTGCTCAATCTTCACAAAATTGCTCAGAGCTGCCAGAACTGAAGGTTCTCATTGTACAAACCGGTAATCAAGCTGAAGTTATACAATTTGAAAGATTTTCTAAGCTAACAACTTTGAAGCGAACCTATGCCTATGTTCTTAGGTTTATAAGAAACTGTAAATATTCTGATAAAAGGCTAAAGGGTCCATTAACTGTAGATGAGTTAAATGAGGCAGAATTAAAATTAGCTATATTATCACAGCATGAATGTTTTGAGTCAGACATTGAAAGTTTAGTTAAAAATAAGACACTTAGTTTAAAATCAGCATTGGTGAGTTTAAGTCCATTTTTGGAATGCCAGGGTGCTATGCTCGTAGGTGGAAGACTAGACAATTCGGATTACAGTTACTATAAAAAGCACCCAATAATTTTGAGTGGTAAGCATCACTTTACTAAGTTATTATTTGAGCATGAGCACAAACGTCTTCTCCACGCTGGGCCGCAACTTCTTCTCGCCTCGATTCGCGAACGTTACTGGCCTGTGGCAGGCAGAACGTTAGCTAGAAAAGTTTATAAGCAATGCGTCATGTGTAGAAGAATGCAGGGAAAGACTGCAGCTCAGATAATGGGTAATTTGCCCTTACAGCGCATAGTACCTGGCTTCCCGTTTGAAGTTGTAGGTATTGATTATGCCGGCCCTATTATGATAAGCACAAAGAAGGGTCGAGGTGCTAGATTAGTTAAGGCATATTTATGTATATTTATATGCTTTAAAACAAAAGCATCTCATTTAGAATTAGTTAGTGATCTCACTACAGAGGCATTTATTTTAGCTTTAAGAAGATTTATCTCGAGGAGAGGAAAACCCTCTCAAATTTATTGTGATAATGGGTCTAATTTTGTAGGCGCAAGCCATGAATTAAAAAGCAGGTTTGATAATGATTTAATTTCGGACTTTTCTGCAAATGAGGGTATCCAATTTCGGTTTTCACCCGCTTATGCACCAAACTTTGGCGGGCTGTGGGAGGCTGGTGTAAAGGTTGCTAAAAATCACATGAAAAAGGTCGTAGGCAATAGTCATTTGACATTTGAAGAGCTCACAACGTTGTTCGCGCAAATTGAGGCTGTAATGAATTCGCGTCCGTTAATACCATTGTCTTCGAATCCTGATGATTTATCCCCACTTACCCCTGGGCACTTCTTAATTGGAAGACCCCTTACTAGTCTGCCGGCTCCAGACCTTCAAGAAGCCAATCCTAATCGGCTGCACAGATACGCAAGAATAGAACAAGCACGTCAACACTTCTGGGCAAGATGGAGTCGTGAATACATTGCCGAGCTGCATCAACGAACAAAATGGCGGTTCCGGCAAGATGAGTTAAAACCTGGCCAACTTGTATTGATAAAGGATGAACAGACCCCACCACTCAAATGGCCACTAGGAAGAATACATTGTCTTTATCCTGGATCTGATGATAGCAGCAGAGTGGTCGATGTCAAGACATCAAGAGGAATGATACGACGTTCAATCAGAAAGATTGTTCCTCTCCTGCATGACGCTGAGGATGATCAGCTCTAAGCTGGCGGGCCAGCCTGTTCACGCACGCGTTAACAGAAACAAGGAGGTCCGGCGGTGTCGATTTGGAACCAATCCATCTATGGTTACCTAAGCCTGACATGAGTGCATTTTTATTCAGTCATATTGTCACATCGAAGAAGCATTGTACAAGCCTATAAAATAATTACTTAAACCTCTATTACTTATTTATTTCTCAAGAAAAAGACACACAAAACACCCTTCACCCATCTAGTGTGAGTGAAGGTGTCACTGGACGCTGTATAAATCATCTCATTTCGTAGATGCAAAGGCCAAAGTGTTTTTTTATGCAAAAAGGTTCGGTTTAACATAATTATTGTTGTGAACATCGTCCTTGTGGATAGTTTCCTTTTGCTTCCCCGTAGCTCGGGAATTACTTTTTAATGATAGTAAAAGAATAAGAATGCTTTTCACAAATGTCTAAGCTAAGACTAAAAAATAAAATTACGGGCTTTTACACATTATTTCTGATTGGTCCCAGGTTTTGATAAAAAAATTGAAAAGTAAATATTCTTACTCTATACATCATTGTCAAAGACTAAGATATGAAAATTAAAATATGTCTAAACTGTCATTATTATACAGTCTTGGATAGACCAGAGTTTTCAAAAGTGTACTTATTCTGTTTACATTAATAGAAAATGTTAAAATTTCTTATTTGGCAACATCTTCTGTTCTATGACTTTTTCCCAGATTTTTAGTCTTCGAAATGTCACAGTTTACATAAATTTACTAAAGTCTGTAAATCATTGTTTATATCCGTGTGGCGCCGGATTAAGAATAGCGTCACTCCATTTCCTTCCGTGGATGTCGTAGAAGGCGACTAAGGAAATCAATTACCAGGAGACGGGCAGCATTGTCTTCCTGAAATTACAACTGCATACTGCGATCGCCAAACCGCCTGCCAAGCGTGACGATTATGGCAAAACCCCTCATGGTTATGAGGGCCACGAGGGAGGCCTATGTCCTGCAGTGGGCGTCAAATGGCTGACGATAATGATGATTGTTTATATTATTTTAGTGGAAAATTAAACAAAACAAATGTTTTAAATGACAAAACCGACATCATCGGAAATTGCGCACTTTAGAAATAACCCTGTATATGGACATTACAGGCTCCGCTCCAGAGCTAAATTCGCTGATGTTGGGTCTGTGACCGTGAAAACTCAAGTGGAACTGGGCAGGCCACGTCGAGTCGTATGGGCCCGGACAACCCGGTTCCACGCGACGGGATAGACGGACATCGCAGATGTGGTCGGCAAGGCTCAGACGGCGGGACGATCTCTCAACGTTTTTGCTCAGATGGGAGATGACTGCTGAAGACAGGGAGGAGTGGAAGATTACGGGGGAGGCCTTTGCCCAGCAGTAGAACACAAACACGGCTATTTAAAAAAACCGGATCAGTGACAGTCGGACTCGCCCACCGAGGGTTCCGTAAACTTGTAGGTACTTACTTATTATAAATAGTTCGGGAATCGAGTCTCGCAGTTTTTTCCGAGCTTTTCCCGAACTTTACAGACATTTTTTTATGATTTAATGAAAATTTTTTTTATGATTTAATTACAAATGTATAGTTTTCAGATTGTTCCCTGTATTTGTAGTATATAACGATATTACTTGCCAAATTTCATAGTTCTAGGTCAAGTAACCTATAAATTTTGATTCCCTTGAGTGTCGAAATATACATTTTTTGCATCATAAGCGGCCGCATTTTTTTTTAGGTTAACTCAGAAGTTAGATTTTTTGCACAGCTTCAAGGTAGACCTGAGTATATGGTTTTAATTTCAACTTCATACCTCCACAAGTTCCCGGACGGACTACAAAGTGATCCCATAAGGGTTCCGTTTTTATCCTTTTGAGGTACAGAACCCTAAAAATGTACATTTTTTACACCTTTTATCGGCTGCTTGTGTACGTTACGTATGTTCTCTCAATATATATTCTATGTTAAACCGTATCACTAAAGAACAAATAAGGAAACCTATCTTATGTACTAAATTGTACTATAGGGACGGGCTGAAAACCAGCGCCGAGACTACGCATCCAGTCTCGGCAATAAAGCTGAGCCCATTCCTTTTTACCACAAACATTTGTAAATGAAGGAATAATTGTTGTTTATTGTTTTTGTGTGGTAAATAAAATATTTTCACTTTCACTTTCACTTTCATAACAATCTTTTCATTCAGTAAAAGAAAGGCTATTTTGAAAGAAAAATACGTTTAAACCAAAGCGTACAGTCAGTTCCATAAACTGACAATAACACAAACAACTCGACAAAATCATAGTATAGTTTCTGCATCAGAAGAACCTTCGGACAAATCTTGATATTTGCCATCGTTACTATCTATGAAAAAATAAATTTACTATCCACAAAAGATGCGGTGGTAGCCCAGTGGGTAGAACAATGGACTCGGAAGCGAGAGACCCAGGTTCGATTCCCAATGCGGGCATGTACCTATGCCTTTGTTTATTTTCAAAGTTGCCTTCATATGCCAATTTGTAGCAGCAATCCACACGCTAACGGTGAAGGAAAACCTCGTGAGGAAACCCGCGGCTTGGTTGGCTCCGCACGTATTGACTTGTCTTTCCTGTGGGCTAGGCCGACTAAGCTGTCAGGATGGTGTAGGTGCTGGGCAAGCCTATGTATGTAAGTATGTCCGATTCTATGTTCCCTCATAACTCCTTAACCTAAACCGATTCGAAGTGTTTGCGCGAGTGTCATAGGTATATATGTAATCAGCATAAATCCAACAAAAAATTTAAAAATCACTAAAAAGACAAAAATAAAAAATAACCAATAACCCGACTGCTGAGCGTTAAATACTAAGCAGTCGGTACCCAAATGCTACAATGTAACTCCTCACGAGGTATTTAGGTTGGTCACGCCTGCTTAGTAGTTAATGCTCGGCAGTCGGGCTGTTGGTTATTTTTTATTTCATTGTTTTTTCTTCTAAATACGTATTTTGCCTACCCAGTAGTAGGCGTCGGTTATGATGATGAAATACGCATTTCAGGCACCTAGTCCTAGCAACATTAAGATAGTTCCGTTTCATTTTCGAGAATTGACAAACAATTAGACTTCACAGATTAAACACAATTTCCATCCCAGGCCCTAAACTTCACATTTCTAACAACATCTATTATATATTAGGTCTCTGCGTAACCCTCCAGGATACAGGCGTGAGTTTATGTAATGTATGTAATATTAAAATTCATTATTGCACTATTAAAAAATAAAAAGCACAAAGGCGAACTGAATGCTAACAGCATGATCTTCCAGTTAACTCCAGTTAATGTCTCGTACTTCTGTTAATATTTTTACCTGAATACTTTGGGCAAGTCGCTGCAAAGTTAAAACTCTTTCAGATCATAAAACCCGCAAGCTCCCCTGCCACGTGGGTACTTTGCTGGAGTTACACTTGGATTCGTCTCTACTAGACCACAGTACTAGACCCCTTCTTTGTACTTTTTTAACCGACTTCAAAAAGGAGTAATTGAGAACCAACTTGACGCGTATGTTTTTTTTTTTGCTATGTTTTCGCTTAACGCGATTTTGACAATTATTTTGTTTCAAAAACCCATTTAGAGGCTAAAAATTCCACCCATGCCGGGACTTTAACCCGCGACCTCTGGCTCACCGTGCCAGCGCTCTCCCAACTGAGCTAATGGGCAAGTGCAAGCATCGATGAAATTTCGAGCCTCTTTACAAACTTCTCTGTATTACGAACAGGCAGCGACATCTGGCCGAACTGAAAAACATCACTTGCAGCCGCGAGTAACCCACTTTGCAGTTAGGTTTTTACATCGGAATGATACCGCTGTACCTACATGATTATATATTCTTTTTGTTGCACTAACCCGTGCTGAGGACAATATAGGGTTTTTGAAATTGCCCTCAGCACGGGTTAGTGCAAAAAAAAGAATATGTAATGCTTTTGTTTGTTCAAATATGCTGGCAACCCCAGACCGAACAGCTGACTTCAAAAGCAGCTCAGTAGTTTTATTTAAAATAATTTGTAATTTTAGTGTATTTAGAGTCCAATTAAACATTAAATCATATCAAGAGTTCGTAATAGTGCAGTTACATTAAAAGTTAATAGTGAAAATCAGACAATTACAAGACAAACGTACTATAATTGTACCGGGCCACCGAACTGTCAAACGGTTCGAATTGCAACGACTAAACCGGGGAAGTATTGTTTTAATCCTGTATTTTACGCCTCATACTACACTCCTTACTGCTTAAACAAACTGTACATAACCTCACGTACGTGAGACACGTCCCATACAACCACTCCGGCTCAGTTTTGGCTCTCTTTACTTGACGAAAAGTGGAAGCAAAGTTGAGACAAAACAACTAGCCTCAGCCATCACAAAACTCACACCCCACATCTATAAACGTACTATCTACTTGTTATCGGTCAATCACATCTTACATAGTCCGACACTGACACCGATTCCCGGTTTTTTTCCAGGTGACAGTTAGCATGTTGACCCGAAGCAAGATGACTGTACGCGACATGGAGCTGAGGTTAAAGGCGACCCTGCTCGAGCTCAAAAAGAGCAAAGAGCTGTGCGACACGCTTCTTCAAGAACGAGAGGAAAGTGAAGAGGAGATCCGTAAACAGAACAAAACCAACTCAGCGCTCAAAGAAGAGCTCAATGAATTGGACATCCAATGCCAGGACCTAAGTGCCCAGCGGGATGAGCTGCAACATCAAGTCCACTCGTTCAACAAATGCCATGATGTCCACGATGTAGCACTACAACGTATACGCTCACTTGAACACCAGCTTGCGGAGGCACACCACGAGCTTCAGCAAATAAGTGAGCATGAACAACAAAAAGAGAGCGCTAGAACCATGGCTTTGTATAATGAAGTTATGAGTGACACGGGGATACCAACTGTCGACCTAACTACAGCCAGCAGTAGCAGCAGTATAAAAATGAACAGCGTAAGGAAAATCAAGAAATATATTAAAACAAAAAAATATATACAAAGGGTACAGAAACTGATTAAACGAAGCCGGAGGAGTATAGAAAGTATACCAATTCACCGTCAAAAACTACAGTTAGAAATGGAAATGGCCGAATGTCAGAAGGAACTATTCACTAACAATGTGGACCACGAGCTAGCGATGGCTGAACTACAAATACAAGTGGAAGACCTGCAGTTTCAGTTACTGGACATCACCTGCAAGTACTCAGCTATACAAACTCAGTACAATGACTGCATTTCATCGATGAATGGGTTGATTGCACTAAGCAAGAGCAATCTGGAACGTGTTGAGTCCAACTTTATCCAGGACTTGGAAGACTCAGAAGGCAAATCAAGCTTGCTGTCCCTACAACCACCATCTGCCGTGATTGGAGACCCAGCCCCTCTACAGCTGAGCACCATGCAGCCACGGAGCAGTGAAAAGGGCAGTCAGAAGCTAGGCTTGCTTACACCGTGCCATGTGCCCATCACACCGGCCCCTTTACCGCTGGATCCGGCACAACAGCATGGAGGTGAGCTAAGCGGACAGCCTGCACCATCAAATGTGACAGCGGAGACCAGTGCGCCGTCGACCTGTGATGCAAGACCTGGAGTACAACCCACAAATAGACCAACCAGCAACTCAGTTCCAGTCAACGAGCGGTGCAGTGCCACACCGACCCCTGATTCCATACTGGATGGACAGCCGCAGTCTAGACCCACCACCTGCAGAGTTCCTGACAATCACGCCCAGTACAAAACCATTATCTATTCAGATAAAATAGGTGTAGGGTTAGGCAGTATACTACAAAATAATTTAAAGCAACATGTTGAGAATATTTGTATGCCCTATGCATCTTACATGCAGATAGTCAACTGTATGCTTAGTAAGGAGTATGATAATAATACCACTGTTGTGTTATTAATAGGGGACAGCGAAGGAATACAGCGCGATGATTTGACAAATTATTATGATTCTATAGTTGCTCTTCAAGCAAGGAAAATTGTAATCTGTGCTTTTCCTTATTCTAAGACTCTATCAGAGACACAAAATGCCCGGATAGATAAGTTAAACCGGCTATTGTATAATATGACCTTTGGCCATCGAGACCAAGTATTGTATTTTGATACGAATAAATTTATTCGAAACTTTATATTGACTAGGGACACAATGCATGTGCCCCTTTCTTCAAAGCGACAGATTGCCAAATTGTTGGCATTCAATATTTATGACCCTATTATTGTTAAGACAATAAAACAGGGACCAGTCGTGGATACAAACTGTAGAAAAAATTCTACTTGCAAACCTCTGTATTCTGAGGCTGTAAAAAAACCTAGCATAAGTAGGTTAAGCTTGACTGCTGATTTAAACTGTCAGCGCAGACAACAGAAAAGTCCCCCTTAAACAAACTTGTCTTAGCTAACCAAAATTTACAGGGTGGCTTTTCTGGTAAACTACTAGAATTAGAGTTGTTCTTAGAACAACATAGAGTGAATATACTTTGTGTCACAGAGCACTGGCTACTAGAGTCTCAAATGAATTTTGCTATACATAATTATGAAATAGCCAGTTGCTTCAATAGAAAGTCTGCATTGCACGGGGGATCCTTAATAATAGTAAATAGTAGTTTAAAATATAAAGAACGGAAAGATATTTGCAGACTTTCTGTTGAAAAAGTTATTGAGCTATCATGTGTTGAACTGGCTAAGCACATTGTAGTAAGCGTATACAGGCCCCCCGCCAGTGACTACAGTTTATTTGAATCAGTACTAGAGGATGTCTTAAATGTAGCTTCAAGTAGTAGCAAGAACCTTATAGTCTGTGGAGATTTTAATATCGACTTGCTGGTAGATTCCACTTTAAATACTAAATTAAAACTTATTTTCAAGTCTTTTAATTTAGTTAATATTTTCTTAGAGCCCACTAGGATTACCGAAATCACAGCCACCTGTCTTGATAATGTATACTGTGACTGTGAATTTTCGCACTATTCTACAATAAATTGCTTGAAGTCAGACCACAGTGGTCAAATTGTACACTTTGAATCAGATTTTAAAAAATCAGAACAAGATATACTTTACAGGCCCATGACAACAAAAAAATTAGAATTATTTAAAACTGATTTACAAAGTAGTTTACATACCGAAAAAAATAAAACCATCAATGCTAATGCCCATTATGGAGATTTCTTTAAGGTCGTTTCAGATAGTTTTGAAAAAGTTTTTAAATTGAAAAAGCTATCTTCGAAGGGAAATAAGGTAGAATTTAGTGAATGGGCCACTGCCGGCATCCGGAAAAGTAGGGACACACTTTATTCACTATATGAGAAAAAGACATACACATATGACCCTAGTTTTCTACAGTATGTTAAATTATATTCAAAATTATTTAGGGCCGTCTGCCACAAAGCTAAATGCGAGCATATAAAAGCCAAAATTCTTAAATCGTCTAATAAATCTAAAACCATTTGGAATATAATAAATAAGGAAACCGGTAAATCCAAATCAGCGGACCCCGAATTTTCGCTTAAGATAGATAATAAATTAATAACGTCAAATGAAGACGTTGCCGCGGCTTTTGAACAATTCTTTACAAATGTTCCAATTATAACTACGGCTCCTTTAGATTCATCTCCTGATCTTGCAGAAAGTATTTTGAAAGATAATGTCCCTCCCTGCGATCACGATTTTTCGTTTGATTATATTGAAGCTCATACCGTGAATAAAGCGTTTAAAAAGCTAAATCTTAAAAAAACTGAAGACCTGTGGGGTATGTCAGTAATAATAGTTAGCTCAGTTATCGATGTCCTAGCACCCCATTTGGCCAGAATCTTTAACAAATGTTTAGATGAGGGTACATTCCCTGACCTAATGAAATATAGTAGGCTCGTTCCTTTATTTAAAAGTGGCGACAGGCAAGATCCCACAAATTTCAGACCAGTCTCGGTTCTACCCGTTTTGAGTAAAATATTCGAGAAAATAGTTCTAGGTCAACTACTTACACACTTTAATAATTATCAACTTTTTCATAGTGAGCAATTCGGTTTCACGCAAGGGCGGTCTACGACGGATGCTGGTGTCACATTAGTTAAACATATATTTAGTGCATGGGAGGATCGGAAGGATGCTATAGGTGTTTTCTGTGACTTGTCGAAGGCATTTGACTGCGTAGACCATAAAACACTTCTCTTAAAATTAAAACACTACGGAGTGAATGGGAGGAGCTTAAAACTTATGAGATCATATTTAGAAGGGAGGGTTCAAAAAGCTGACATAAATAGGACTAAATCATCCGGGTCGGAGGTTAAGATGGGAGTGCCACAGGGATCTATTTTGGGGCCGTTCCTTTTCCTCGTATATGTAAATGATTTGCCGTTCATGGTTCAAAATATGTCAGAGATAGTATTGTTTGCAGATGACACGTCACTTATTTTTAAGATTAAGAGACAAGAAAATGACCTTGCGGGTACAAATAATGCTCTCTCTAAGGTACTATATTGGTTTACTTCTAATAACTTATTATTAAATTCAAAAAAGACAAAATGTATAAAATTTACACTACCAAATGTCAAAATGGTTGACAGCAATGTTATATTGGGGAATGATAAACTAGACCTTGTAGAAGAAACTGTATTTCTGGGTATCACAATTGATGCAAAGCTTCAATGGGGTCCTCATATAGGAAAATTGGCAAATAGGCTCAGTTCTGCAGCATACGCAGTTAAAAGAATCCGGGAACTAACTGATGTCGCAACTGCTAGGCTTGTTTATTTTAGTTACTTCCATAGTATTATGTCCTATGGTATACTACTGTGGGGTCGGGCTGCAGACATTGAGACCATCTTCGTCCTGCAGAAGAGAGCGATCAGATTCATATATAAGCTAGGCAATAGAGATTCGTTAAGAGATTTCTTTAAAGAAACCAACATCCTAACAGTTGCTAGTCAGTATATCTATGAAAATATTATGTATGTTAGGAAAAATATCAGTGACTTTAAAACTGTAGGTAGCCAACACAATGTAAATACTAGAAATAGACATAAACTTTCGTTCCCAAAATTTAGGCTGGCAAAGGTTAATACATCCTTTATGGGGCATTGTATACGTTTCTACAATAAGATCCCTGAGGATATAATAAGCTTGCCAGAAACGCGGTTCAAAAAATGTGTGAAGCGCACTTTGTGCCAAAAAAGCTACTATAACATTAAAGATTATTTAGATGACAATGATGTCTGGAATTAAAGCCAGTTCAATGCATGAGTTTTAGAACATTTATATAAATCCTGTAAATTAAGGACTTGAAAAGACTAAGTTTGGAGTTTTTTTGTCCATTTTTTCTCCAAAATGATCTAGATTTTGAAATGGACACCTAGTTTAACTTGTAACGTTCATTAAGTCGCAGTTTCTGTGCTACTTTGAATAAAAAAATTTGATTTTGATTTTGATTATATAACGTGCGATCGGTCCCATTTTAATTTGGTGAAGATCTAAAAATACTTTCAGAGATGGAGGACGGAAGTCTTTAATAGACAGCAGAAAATAAGGTCTAATGGGGGCAATCCTTTTTAGTAATATGTAAATGAAGAAGAAGAAGAAGAAGAAGAAGAAAGACATTTATTATACCAACAAGATACATCACAGAAACAAAATAAGCACATAAGTAACATAATATGCACAACACAGAAGGAAAACTAAATACACAACAGACAAAACGAATAAATAAAACAGGACTATAGATGTAGCCTGTGGTGTATCTACATTGCCACAAAAGGCAGCTGACTCAGCGTTGTACTGAGGAAGTGATCCCTCAGCGCTGATTTTCAGTCAGTGCCTACGGTAACCCATAAATGTACTACGGAGTGCGTGCCGTGGTGCAGTTAAAGAATTAAGTCAAATTCAATAACATACATACAATAAAGTAAAAAAAATAAATAAAATATCGTCATAAAATACTTACATATATAAATAATTCTTTATTTAAAAAAAAAAACTGACATTCAAACACTAAGAACACTAAAAAGAAAGAAAAAATTTAAACGACCTTTAAATTCAAAGTAGAAATATAATTTGGAGTCGGCGCCAAATTCCATGAAGAGCACACGGCACATTTTGGACACCGGCTTATTATTATCGCTCATGTTTCTACCCAAGTCGTCGATTAAAAAAAAATAGCACTAAATTTTTCCCAAAAAGGTCGAAGGGATAATCCGAAAATAGAAAAATAGATCAAAGCAGAATGTCTAAAATAAGAATAGAATAAGGACCAAACAGGGAATCGACCTCCGAAATACACTGGCGAGAGTATAAAACAGCAATTGCCGCGTGAAACCGTGTGCCAATGCTCTCGCAGAATATTTCATAATGCGCGGTGCGTGGTACACTTGCGAGCAGAGGAAAAGATTTAATATGATTCACACTGAAGTTTTAAGATTAATATGGCTATAAAAAGCAGTCAACACAAAAGCAGGGGGAGAAAAACGGTGAAAACGGTTAATTACGGTCACCATAACCACCTTCCTAAAATAAGAATAATATGTGAGACTTGACTGCCTGCCATTCACCGTCGATGTTATCCTCTACTTGCATACATCGTGGTAACACGGTACATATTCGAATATTCAGGCTAATCCCTAAGACATGGGAGTCTGAAAGACCACCAGCTGAGTGGAATGTGGGTTTTATATGTGCCATTCACAAAAAAGGATATAGGAAAAGGTGTTCGAACTACCGTGTGTCGCCGGATTAAGAATAGCGTCACTCCATTTCCTCCCGTGGATGTCGTAGAAGGCGACTAAGGAAATAAATTACCAGAAGACGGACAGCAGCGTCTTCCTGAGATTCCAACCGCATACTACGATCGCCAACCTGCCCGCCAAGCGTGGCGATTATGGAAAAAACCCCTCATGGTTATGAAAACCACGAGGTAGGCCTATGTCCTGCAGTGGGCGTCAAAGGGCTGATGATGATGATGATGTTAGAACTATCGAGGTATAGCACTGCTACCGACCGCATATAAGATACTATCCTACGTACTGCTGCGCAGGCTCGAACCATACTCAGAAAGGATCTTGGATGGTGTGGTTTCCGACATAACCGAAGCAGCTACCAGCTAATCTTAGTTTTTGGAGTTGGACGTTACAAAATAGCGTAGCATAAACTCACGCCTGTATCCCGGAAGATCAGTTAGAGACCAGGGTTTGGCACATGCATTTTTTTTTCTAAGCGCCGTTTTCCCCGGCCACCACCGCAAGGGCTCCGTGCCGGGCAAAACGGCCCGATAACTCCGGCTCGATGACGGGAACGCATTAAAGCAATCGATTAACGTCGCCAGTTTTATCGGCACGACTCGCACGCCCGGAAGAAATACAAAAATTTGCAATTTATTCTTTCAGGCTTTAGAATACGGCTGAGGATACCAGATAGCTGATTTTTACTTTCGCTTCTTTTATTTGTCATTCGAATTGAACAAAACTCCACTACTTGCATGTCCACGTTTGGGAGAGTGGCGCATGTCAGCCTTAGAATAAGAGATAAAATAAGAAGTGCGATATAATTCGCCAACAAACGGTCACGCAGTTTGGCGAATGATTTGTTTTTGAGAAACATACGTAAACTCTTTATAAATATATATCTAACAAAAAAAAAAAACGGATTGAGTTGGTCAGGACAAGGTTGACGAATTGTTCTTTAAATCAAATCAAAACAATCAATTTTTTTTTATTCAAAGTAGCACAGATACTGCGACTTAACGAACGTTACGAGTTAAACTAGGTGTCAATTTCAAAACCTAGATCATTTTGAAAAAAATGGACAAAAAACTCAGTCTTTCAAGTCCTTAATTAACAGAGTTTGTATAAATATTCTAAAACCTGGAACTCGTGCATTAAACTGCCTTCAATTCCAGACACGGGTTATTTACACTAACGAAAAATAGATAGATAGAGATACATACATTACACATTAAGAAAACAGAAATTACTTACACTGAGTCAGCTGCCTTTTGTGGCAATGTAGATACACCACAGGCTACATCTATGGTCCTGTTTTATTTATTCATTTTGTCTGTTGTGTATTAAGTTTTCTTTCTGTTGTTGTGCATATTTGTTGCTTGTGTGCTTGTTTTGTTTCTGTGATGTATCTTGTTGGTATAATAAATGTCTTTCTTCTTCTTCTTCTTCATATGTCTTTACCAAAGAGTAACGATGATGATGTACTCGTTATGTCTTATACAGTTTTATTCTATTCTACGATAACGTCATTTCATCAACTACATTCATTTGACATCTAATTTGTCAACATTAGGGCATGCCCTCGGTGTCGCACTTGGGCCCCACCCCTTGCATTAACTAAACAGTCAAGCCGCCTGACTTCTCGGTGGTCATCAAGAAACATCGTCATCATCATAATCAGCCCGCCTCTGGCCACTACTGGGTACAAGCCTTTATCCCCATTACGCCATCTTTCGCGGTCTCTCGCCATTCGCATCCACTGCCCCTTCGACGACTTCGCATGGCGTCGCATCGAAAAAAAAAGAACTTACAAACATTACATAACTCTCTCGTCCTTTCGCGGTCGGGTAACAACACTGAAAACCGGTGTCGGTCACTCTCTGCAGGTAAATTCTATTAGAAGGCAATTCCGGCAACTCTAATTAACATCAAAATGCACTACGTTGATTGACACTCAACCGAAAATACACTCCAAAATTGAGTCGGCAAAGCGCTTTGCAGTGGAAAATGGCACAGGCGAGAATAACTATTTGCAGTGACATGCTATGCCACACTGGGGTTGCATAATTTAAGTGGTGCTACATGTTTACTTGCTACATGTCATGTATATCCTTACTAATATTATAAACGCGAATGTTTGTATGTATGGATGGATGTTTGTTACTCGTTCACGCAAAAGCGGCTGAACGGGTCCGGATGAAGTTTTGCACAGAGATATATTATAGTCTGGATTAGCACATAGGCTATTTTTTATCCCGGAAAAATACACATCAAAATTACCACGCGAACAAAGTCGCGGGCAGCAGCCAGTTATATATAAGCGGTGGTAGCGGAGCGGTAGAACGCCGCCTTCTCATTCGGGAGATTGTGGGTTCGAATCCCGGCATGTACCAATGGCTTCGTTTTCTAAGTTACGTACATGGGCTTCTTAAGCCCATACTCTCTCACTGAGAGAAGGCCTGTGCCCTACAGTGGGACGTTCATAGGATGCATTATTATGCGTGTTTACTGTGATACACATATACACACATAAGCTAACGCTTGTATTTCAGACCGGGGGATAGGCAGGGTCTACGGTTTAAATTTGAATTGAATTGAAAAATTCATTATTGCACGGCGAGCTTAATACTAGATAGTATTTTCTTCCAGGTAACCTGCGTTGATGTGGAGTGTCGATGGGGTAGTGCCAAACAACAAAAAATGCATACAGTGTGATAAAATTACTTAATGTAAGATTTTGCTTATGTAGGGTTTGCCACTTGCCACGATTCTGACAAACCGCCTTAGTCGGTTTCGGGCGCTTTTTGTTTTTTAAGAAAACTATCGTAAGTAAACCTGCTCATCTATTGGACAAGCCTTAAAAAAATAAAAATAAAATATCCAGGCGCTACGGTGTTTGAATGGTCACTTTACCTATATATTGTCGGTAGGAGTGGCCACTTTTTAAGCATATATACGTCTCACTGCGGGTCACAGGCGTTCTCTCAGGGAGAGCGTATAATCTTAATTAACACGCGTGCCCACCGCGGAATCCAAAATCATCTAAAGAATATAGATAACCATTTTGTTCTGACAGTCACACGTACGTAATAAGAGCTAATATCGAGTAACCGTCGACTCTGTTTACTACATACATACATTGTACATACATACATAAACTCACGCCTGTGTCCCAGAGGGGTAGGCAGAGACCAGGGACTGCCACTTGCCACGATCCTGACAGATCACTTTCGCTTCCTCGACATACATAAACAATTCAAAGTCACTTACACCCTTTTTTCTATGAAACGTTACACCGTAAATCGTTCACAGTTTAACGCTCACCACCTCCCCTGAATGTAAATACATGACCAGCACAACGTGGCCTCGCAAGCCCTACAACACTCCTACGGGACATAGATCAATCACGGATGGCTTGTAAAATCAATCCAGGACACTTTCCGCGCAAAGAATTAAAAGACGTGAAAACGCGGACTCGCTGTAATACGGATGCTTATTATATTATACCCAAATCCGATTCGGGTTAAATTTATTTATAACATCAAAAGTACACACAAAATTCTTAAAAAAAGAATAAACATAAACAGACATTTACATACAGACACATACATTGCTTCTGGCCGCACACTAGGATACCCTGTGTCGTGGGAACCAGAAACAGCGACATCACAAACATACGTAAACATCCAAGACCTGGGGTTTTTTTTTGTCCCCAGCCGGGATTGGAACCCGGGACCTCTCGCATGGTATGCAGATGCACTACCGCTGCGCCACGAGCTCGTCAAAATCATAATAACTTCCACACAACACAATCATTGTCCTGGTATCAAACAGGGTATCCTCCCTGAGCTATTGCAACCAGGCAAGGACATCACAAACATGGACATACACCCAGACTGCGGCCATTTGTAAAAATGTACGACAAATGTAAAAGAATCCCACAAGAAAACACAAATATTGATAAACGCTTCATCACAGATTATAAGGCGCCACTTGCAGCCACTCTCCGCCAGATTTGTATGGAGCGTTTTCGTATGACGAGGCCAGAATTACTTTTCGAGGTGACGGCTGGAGGACGATGGTCGGGGACAAAAAAAAGACCTGGTTGAGACGAACAGTATATCCATCAGTGTACGATGTTACAGGCTTGTCATTTGATGACAATCGCTCAATCCGTAGACGAACGAAAGTCGTCGACATCGCCCAGCGGATTAGTAAGTTGAAGTGGCAGTGGGCGGGGCACATAGCACGCAGAACTGGTGGCCGATGGAGAAGAAAAGTTCTCGAATGGAGACCACATATCGGCAAGCGTAGCGTAGGACGACCAGCCACAAGGTGGACAGATGACCTCATCCAAGTGGCAGGAAGACGCTGGATGCAGGCCGCTTCCAACCGGTCTTTTTGGAAATCCTTTGGAAGCCTATGTCCAGCAGTGGATTTCTTGTGGCTGAATGATGATGATGATGATTTGATGATTTGGTGGTGCTTGACGTTGACGCCTAGTCTACCCACAGCTAATCTATGGCGCAGCAATGAATCGCGATCGACAATCGGTCGGACTCGTTCGAAATCTGCGGTTTTGAATGTATTAATTTTACGCTCGAAACGTGCGCCGCGCCACCGCGCGCGTAATGGCCAGTCGCTGAAAGGAGGCTGATTTGTAATCAGAAGTGGGATTGTCGACGGCGAGTGATGAATTTTTAACACGAATACGGCACTGTAACGTGTTGATTGCCTACAGACTGGCTGAAAAATAGAAATATAAATGCGAGAGTCCTGCAAGAATAGAAATATAAATTAAAATTTTTGAACTATTATAAAAACAAAATGACATACATTGCTCTGGCCCCACACCAGGATACCCTGTGTCGTGGGAACCAGAAACAACGACATCACAAACATGTGAACATCAAGACCATTAATTAATGAGATTTAATTAAGTAAATTTTTTACTTAATGAACGTCAAAGTTGTTATAACATTACTCAGCAAAAATGTGTTTTCTTTTATTCACTTCTGAGCCTTTAGTGGGAGTTCGACTTACATTTGCCAGTTTTTTAGTGTTAGTTTTTTACTACAGGGACTGTACTATACTCACTCCGAGTTCGAAACTTGTATGTAAACGTGTCCACCGCGGATTGACAATTCAAGCGCCGAGGTATATGAACACTTCTGGCCTCAGGTTTCCTCACGATATTTTCCTTCGCCGCTAGAGCGACGACAAAAAGCCTTGAAATGTAATTTTCCAGTATGGGGACCCCACTTATTTTTTATTATTATTTTCGCAACCTTTTTAACAATGTAGACATAATAACTTGTTGATCAGTGTTGCAGATTTTTTCCTGTAATTAGAAGATAAAAATAGGACTAACTTGGACACTGTCATTTCGAGTCAATGCAGTGGTAGCACATCGGTTGAACGCTGGGCTCGCATTCTAGAGGCCCTGGGCTCGAGACCGGCAACGGCATGTACCAACGACTTTGTTTTCTAATTTACGTCCATTTGTGAATTTGTCCTAGCAATACGCGCTGACGGTGAAAGAAAATGTATTGACGGAACCTTAGTGTTTGAGGTGTCCATATACCTCATCATCTACCCATTATGTCCCCACCGAGGGGCACGGGTCTCTTCCCTGAGGAAGGTATAGGCCATACTCCACCACGGGGGCCAAGTCCGGATTGGTGGAGGCTTGTAGACTAGTGGCTCGTCTACTGTCAGAAGTTGTCAAGCCGCCCTAAGGCCTCTGACTTGGCTTAACGACTGCCATCTATCGACGGCAGCCGGCACCAACAGCTTAACGTGCCTTGCGTGCGTGGCGATGAAGCCCATAATCTCTCTCTCTCTCTCTCTCTCTGAGAGAAGGCTGTGCTCTGCAGTGGTCCGAACATAGGCAGTTATTACAGCAAGCAGCAAAATAGCCTTGTTTGTAAGGAAAAGAAAAAAAAACACGCCTCAAAACAGAAGAAACTTTTACTTCATAACTTAGGTTAGCTTGTAGATAATGCTATGATCGCCTATGTGCAAAACTATGTGTTTAAATGCATAATTTTACTGTAAGAAACACAAGTCCATAAATTATGAGAATCCAGATACACGCATTTGGACAGCCGCCATGTCTATGGCACTTGTGGAATCCTACTTTTAAGTTTTGTTTTATTTTAATGAAGACGCACTCCGGTTAAATCTCAACTCGACCAAAATTTTTTGTCCTTCACTTGCTACTTAAATTTCGCCGCTCCGGTAAAAAGCGGTTCCATTTGGTCTAAATATTGAATATAGATACACATACATGCCCTCCATGCATAATGCCGTTTACATAACAACTGGACGGTTCAGTAAACCAAGCAGTGCACACAGACCAAGGCCTTAGACCAATCCTGATTGGCACATTGAACCGTTCTTTAGTTTTCGTTTATTTTTTCGCTTCGGTCTGAACAAGTAACCGGCATAAGGAATTGCTTGCTGGCTATCACGAGAAAAAATTAACTTGGTCGGATTCTACTGACGAAATTGCAATTAAGTGAATCCAGAATCACATAAGAAACAACATCTTCGCTTGCGTTGTCTTTAGGTATTAACAGAAAGCCGGAATGTTCAAACAATTGGTTTTTGTACAAAAGTTATACTTGACATTGTTAACAATGCTATTTTAAACATCTTTTTAATCTACTTCTTTATAGAATAACAAAGGCCACAATTAACAAGCACTTAATTTGTTATTAGCTCAGGTCCAGATGAACTTTTTAGTAATAATAACTAAGTGCTTATCCTAAATTAATAAACTGTAGTGCTTACGAAAGTTCTAGTTCCTACAAAAACATAAAACACTACATGTTTTTCAAAACTGTACAAAACATTTTTTTTTTTTAAATCTTTATTGAAGGGCTTGGTCACATAGTGATCATGTCACCCACAAAACATTTACTGGACAATTTTAACAATGCCCTGAAAATTGGTTTCCGTCCAAATGGATTAGACCCGTCCGCTCCAAGTTACATGGGCGTTCGAAGCTATGTCCTCTGAGTTTATGACTACCCACAGCAAGTGTGGCTTTAGCATACCGGTGTTATTGCTTCTAAAATGGCCGTGTCTACAAAACGGGCCGTCAAATTAATATTCTAGCTATTCTCAGCGTTTTGTTGTACATTCTTTTTCCATTGTGTGCTTGGAACCAGCCGTCATTTCGTTTAATACCGATTATGGCAAATGGTGGAATTAATGTCTCGGGTAGGTATAATGCCATAGGTATAATGTTTGTGAAATTACCCTCATTAGGGTAATTTCACATGGGAACTTGAAGAATGCAGAAAACATTTAGTTTCAGTACGTCTTAGTAATTCAAATCCAATTCAATCCATCAGCCCATATTCGACCACCTCTAGATGAAGGCCTCTCCAAAGTCCAGGCAGGACGCCCATCAGCTTGCTGGACCGACGATCGGAGGCAGATTGCTCGTAACGGCTACATGAGGATGGCCGACGACAGAAATAAGTATAGGTAAATAAGTTTGCTAATGAACTAAATCGTATTGAGACCTAGTAAATGTAGGTAAGTATGTCAATATCTAGATAAACGTTATTGATTAGTGATTATTTATGAAATAAACCGACCAAGTGCGAGTTGCGCACGAAGGGTTCCGTACCACTATCTATACAACATTAGACAAAGATCGAGACAAGATAGATTAGGTACATTGAGAACAGCGCTATATAGAAAGTAACAAGAAGCGTTTATTATTGACATTTAACGACATGACATCGGCGCTGAGAAGGTTACATAGGTGGCCGCTAGATGGCGAGCGCTGTCTTTAGACAACGTTTGTTGTATGGGAGCCCCCACATAAATATTAATTTTATTCTGTTTTTAGTATTTGTTGTTATAGCGGCAACCGAAATACATCATCTGTAAAAATTTCAACTGTCTAGCTATCACGGTTTATGAGATACAGCCTGGTGACAGACTGTATTTTTTGGGCACGGAACCCTAAAAATACAGTCAACAAAAATCAAGATAAATAAAACGCGTTCTACGTTCAAAAACACGAACAATACATCCTTATTGCCGTATGTCGTCCGGAAAATATTCACATTTGCTGGATTTCGGACGACGACGGCGACTAATAGACCGCGACTAAGGAGATACAGAACGACCACTCAAAAATCCTCAGGTACAGGGTAAAATATCTAACTGGTGCGGCGGGAGGGGCACCTGGGTGGACCGTACTGGCGAACAATGGACAACACCAGAAGGGTGCTCGTTGGTGAACGTTAAATGCGTTATAAATGCGAATCAAAATATAAGGCAACATTTCACTATCCAATCTCAAAGGTATATCAATGTTATTTCTTCATTGTCACTGTCACTTCAAATTTTGACGGTTTTCGGCCAGGAGTTCAGCGCAAGTGCCGCGGATTCCGCGAAGGGAGAAGCCGAGGTTCTCATCCACTCCTTAGCCTCCACGAGGCCCGCTCACTGTTCGCCACGTACTCGCCACTAACACAGTCCGCGCCAGTTGCCACTCAGGCGTAAACACAACACATTATATGGGGGCGGAGTTCTTATTGAACACAACTGTCGCAGCGCTACGCAGCATTAGCGTATTCCCACTTTTTTAAGAATAGTAACAAATGTTTTAGCATTGCGAGTTGTCGATTGCACTCATTGGATCTTGTTAGGTCGCACTCGCACCAACTTATGTATAAGATATAAGATGATTTGAGAAAAGATGGTACGATTTTCTCTGCCTTTTTCTCCAATACAACTCGACACTGTAATTTTACATTCAACAAACAGAAGTAAATTCTTCACGTTGAAATAAATTTCTGATTAATTGAATTTCTGACCGATGACCTCATTCAAATAAGTGAAACCAAATATGGCAATTTTTTTAACTCCTGTACCTACTTTGGACAGCTCGTGCGTTCACTCTACTCATAGTTACTACGTTACGGTAGAATAAAATGTTACGGCTGTTGTTATGTGTGGCAGCTGTCTGACAGGCTTTGCGATTTTAATAAAATTTGTTTACTTTTGATAAACATGGTCTGAGTGTTTGATAGGTAATCAAATTGCGGTCATTTTAAATACAATACATTTTTGTTTTCCCATACTTAGTTCTTGATAAAGATGTTTGACCATAATTTTATACATCAGTATAAAATTATGGTCAAATTATTTTATTTCTATCCCGCTCTTCTCCATGCTTTACTGCTGCACACCAAAACTGTCAAGATAGTTATACTATTTGCTTAATTCCGGATTGACTTACTTACTTCCTTGTTGTTTTCTCTCTTCCGACAAAAAAATCAAGAAACTCAATCCGGAATTAAGCTAGTAATGAGTAGTGCTTACCAAAGTTTTCGTTCGAAACTTGTTATAAGTATGTGTGACGTCATGACTTGAGTAAAAAATTCCGATAACTTCACTGAGAGAGCCTTCTGTCCTTATCTTTTTCATGAGGATAGTGTATTCTGTCTGTTACAAAAGGAATTTACATTATAACTAGGTGTGACGTCATGAATTGAGTAAAAAAATCCGATAACTTCACTGAGAGAACCTTCTGTCCTTATCCTTTTCATGAGGATAGTGTATCCTGTCTGTTACAAAAGGAATTTGCATTTTTATTGCACATCATCAGGATTCCACTGATCTACTCGCCAGCGAGGTTGGAACCGCATTCTATTTACTGCTCGGTGCGATCTTTACCTGTAACAAAGAGAGATTTGTAATTGTAAATCACGTTACATAAACTCACGCTTGTATACCGGAGGGGTAGGCAGAGACCAGGGTTTTCCACTTCCCACGATCCCGATAATCCTCTTTCGCTTTATCAACCTACATTAGTTGGATGCGCGCACGCCGGTTTGATATGATATTAAGAGTTCAAACAAAAAACCGGCGAAGGGCAAGTCAAACTCGCGCACGAAGGGTTCCGTACCGTATATAGAATAACAAAGGCGAAAATTAACAAAATTAAAGTTGCCGTTATTAATATCGATCAAACGGTAAACAAATCACGTTTGTTGTATCGGAGCCCCCCTTAAATATTTATTTTATTCTATCTTTAGTATTTGCTGTAACGGCGGCAACAGAAATTAAGCATTTGTGAAAACTTCAACTGTCTAACTATCACGGTTCATGAGATACAGCCGGGTGACAGATGGACGAACGGACGGACAGACAGCGGAGTCTTAGTAATAGGGTCCCTTACCCTTTGGGTACGAATCCCTAAAAACGAGCGCTGCAGGCCATTGCTTTGCAATACATGAAGCATATGCTGGGTTCGGGTACCACCTTTTTTTATTGCCATAGCACATAATACGCAGCCAATAATTAATTGTAGGGTGTGTGAATGTACTAGTCACTTAACGCGGATAATCTCCTCCTTGTTACGATTGATTATGTTGTTTCATGTGCGTATATTGAATTTTGTTACCATACTATGCCTGTTAATTTTTTTTCTTTGTGTGTTGCGGCAATTTAATAAATGATTTATGTATCTATTCGCTCGTAGCCCCGGCTGCCTGAGTGATCTTAAACGATCACGAAGTTTAAGCAACACAGGGCGCGTTCAGTGCATGGATGGGTCGCCGTCTATGCCTAACGCTAGTGGCATTTTTCCGAGCGGTTCCGTGCTTCGCAAGGCACGTTAAGCTGTTGGTGCCGGCTGCCGTCGATAGATGGCAGTCGTTAAGCCAAGTCAGAGGCCTTAGGGCGGCTTGACAACTTTTGACAGTAGACAAGCTCGTCTACAAGCCTCCACCAATCCGGACTTGGCCCCCGTGGTGGGGTATGGCCTATACCTTCCTCAGGGAAGAGACCCATGCCCCTCGGTGGGGACATAATGGGTTGATGATGATGATGTATCTAAAACTAACGACCATTTTTGAAGCATTATTCAAAAAATGGTCGTCGAATTGACGAATGGTTAGCTGTTATGGGGTGTGTGACCAGGTGAGGCGTCCAGGGTTAAGAAACTAATCAATAACAGAAATACAAAAAAAGCTTTCTTTAAACGTGGGAACAATCTTGAAAAAATACATCCGATAGATTTTAACAATAGATAAACAGACTAGCGTACTAGAAACAATCCTAAGAACACCAATTAATAAAAGTTTTAAGCAACCAGGCGGACATACTTCGACCGAATGGGGGATGTATTAGCAAAGGGCAAGATTAAAAGTACCCGAAACCGGCGTGCGTGCTTGGAACGCCTTATGAATGTTGAGGAAGCGAAAGTGATCTGTCAGGATAGAGGCAAGTGGCAGTCCCTGGTCTCTGCCTACCCGTCTGGGATACAGGCGTGATTTTATGTATGTATGTATGTAAGCAGCCTATATATTATGTCCAAGGATGTTATAATATGTCCCACTGTAGGGCAGAGGCCTTAGACAGCTCACTGCAGCGCACGTGCTCACTGCATATTGACAATTTGAAGCGGTAAGGTATAAACACTTCGGAGTCTTCAGACACTAAAGTTTCCTCACGACATTTTCCTTCACTGCGTTGGAAATTATCTTGCTATATTTTGACAATAAAGTCATCATCATCAGCCATTTGACGCCTACTGCAGGACATAAGCCTCCCTGATGGTTTTCCAAGCTTCCCGGTGTTGTGCCGCCCGCATCCAGCGACTCCCCGCCCCCGTAACCAGGTCGTCGGACCATCTGGTGGGGGGCCTTCCCACGCTGCATCGTCCGCTTCGCGGTCGCCAGGTCAGAACTTTTCCACCCCAACGGCCATCAGTTCTCAGAGCTTTGTGCCCCGTCCACTGCCACTTCAACTGAGCAATTCTTCGAGCTGAAGGTATCAGTACCTTGCGGATCTGCAGATCTCCTCGTTCCTGATTCGATCACGCAGTGAAACTCTTAACATGCCTGTGTCGAACCCAGGACCGTTCGAATGTGAGGCCAGAGTTCTACCGCACCACCATTGCCTGGGTATTATGATCGACCTCAAAATTATTCTTTTTGGTGTATAAAACAGACCCTATTCAATTTAATATCTTTCAGGTTGAAACATTCACACAGCATTACGTGCTCGAAGAGTTCCAATGGCCATAACAGCATTAAAACTTGGCTTCTCAAGAAAAAGCTCCAAATTCGAACCATCGAGACACAATGTAAACAAACATCAATGTTGAAAACTTGAAAACTCAATTTTGAAAACTCATCGTATTAAAATCACTTTAGCACGCCCCCTCTTCAGCACGTCTTAAGGCTGCTCTTACGTGAAGCTCGCTCTCTCGCTCGCACAATTTTACATTTTTCAATATTGTAACAATATGAGTAAACTTTTGATACATGTGGTCTGACGGTTTGGTGGATAATTAAATTACAGATATTCAAGGCATATTTTTCTTATCCTGTACTAAGCTTTTCATCAACTACCAAAATATAAAACCAAAATATATTTAAAAACCCTCAAACCACTTTTATCAAAAGTTTACTCATTTTATTACAACAATTACTGAGTGTCTGAGCTATTCACATACCTCAGCGCTTGAAATCGCCAATCCGCGGAGGGCACGCGTGGCGATTAAGCCCATACTCTGTCCCTGAGAGTAGGCCTGAGCCCTAAAGTGGGACATATATAGCCTGGTTATGTAATGTTTTGCAATCATAAGCAGCCTATATACGTCCCACAGTAGGGCACAGACCTTCTCTCTGAGAGAGAGTGGTAGCGGTGGTAGCCTAATGGCTAGAACATTGGACTCGGAAGCGAGAGACCCCGGTTCGATTCCCAGTGCGGGCATGTACCTATGACATTGTTTTTTAAGTTACGTACATTTGTGAAGTTATAGTAACAATACCACTCGCTAACGGTGAAGGAAAACATCGAAAACCTTTTATATAATCATCATCACCATCATCAGCCATTTGACGCCCACTGCAGGACATAGGCCTCCCTCACGGTTTTCCTAACCATGAGGGGTTTTGCCATAATCGCCACGCTTGGTAGGCGGGTTGGCGATCGCAGTATGCGGTTGGAATCTCAGGAAGACGGTGCTGCCCGTCTCCTGGTAATTGATTTCCTTATGTAATAAATAGATTAAATTTTGCGAGCGAGACAGCATGCTTCACGTAAGAACAGTCTTAAGAAGAGTAAGAATAAACTTTATTAGACAACATTACAAAGAATTACACACAGTAGGTAAGTACATTATCAAATTAATAAGCCTTACAGAGAAGCCTATGCACGGGGTGTTAGAAATAACATAACATCCACGCATCACAATCAATTGCCCTAGTCACAAATCAAATTACCACAGCCACCGGCGGAAATCGAACCCACGACCTCCGGTATGGCAGTCAAACGTGTTGCGGCTAGACCAATGCGGAAGGAAATGGCAAGAAACGAGCAGGAAACTTGAAACGTCTACAGGGGCGCCGCCCCCGCTCATCTTTTAAAATGGAATTACCCCGCTAACCCCTAATTTCGTATGCATAAAAGTCGTCGGACCCCCTGGTGTGTTGCGCGTGCCTACGCTGCTTTCGGCACGTTCAGGGATCCCCGGGAGCTTCGGAAACCCCCGAAGAGTAAGCGGGAAAATTGACAATCTTAGACTCGTTTCCGGTTCCCGTTGGCGCGGATTTTTTTGAGATGAAGGAAAATATTCTGATTAACGGTGAACAGAGTCAGAGACAAAGAGATAAAAGGCAAGATAAGACTTCGAAGCTACAGAAAAATTCTTGGAATTTATTTGGAAATTAGACAACCAGTCTGTAGGCGATGTACAGGTGATCTGTGCCTAGAAATAGAACTCTTCAAATTTTCACAGAATATGTGGTATTTTGGCGGATTTCCCAACAAAAACATAACATAAACTCACGCCTGTACCTCGGAAGGGTAGGGAGAGGCCAGGCTCTGCTGTTGCCACGATCCTAACAGGTCTCTTTCGCTTCATCAACATTCATTAGGCGTTACTCGTTACATGCACGCACGCAAAAAATTATATTTTATTGAATTATTTTTTATTATTTTTTGCATTTTAATAAAAAATACAAGATGTAAGAAAAAACGTACAAATAACAAATTTTCACCTGTTTTGTTATTGCCTTATCGTAAAAACGGTAAAAAATATAAATTACAAAAGTGGTTATTGTGTCCTTACAGTAAAAAAATAATAATGAAATCCGGTCAAACGTGAGTCAAACACTCATTAAGAGTCCCGAACTGAATGAAAGAATGCACATTTTGCTAAACAATTTTTTTTATGGTGTGTACAATGAAGAGTTCTAATCTAATGTAATATCATATTAGTAGTACAGAACCCTCGTGCGCGAGTCCATAGCGCACTTCGCCGGTTTTTTCTTGAAAGCAGCCGTCCATCCAACGCTTCGTAAGGGCGACAAGTTTAATTTAAACTTACAGGGCCTGGACCATCCAGAGGTGGAGGGGGCGTCCCAATTGAGACACGATCGCGTGACGTAATTTCTTAATGTTTTCCCTAATAGAATTGTCAAGTTCGGCCCTCCCTCGGGAATAATTCCCGGGTATAACACGCAGGTCGTAGTCATGATTTATTTAATTTTACGGCCGAGTTCGTTTATCAACGCAAAAGAAAATAATTCTAAAATAATTCTGTGTCTCTAAGGACAAATAAATGATTTATCTATCTGAAACAAAACCGGCTCTCAAAGTTAAGATTAGAAGGCAAATATATTAAGGTGTTCATTCGATGACCGTTGATTCGTCTTCTTCTTTGGCGCTTCAAGAGCTGAAACGCACAAGCTGTTACTTAGCATGTTGTCAAATGTTAAATTGTGAAGATCCTCAATTCACTTATCTAGATCTATCTTATCTTGGACTCTCTGATCGCTAATAATACTCTTCACCCAAAGGAGCAAGAGACCCTATTACTAAGACAACGCTGTCCGTCTGACCGTCTGTCTGTCATCAGGCTGTATCTCATGAACCGTGATAGCTAGGCATTTGAAATTTTCACATAGGATGTATTTCTGTTGCCGCTATAACAACAAATACTCAACACAGAATAAAATAAATGTTTAAGGGCGGCTCCCATACAACAAACGTTGTCTAAGGACAGCGCTCGCCATCTAGCGCCACCTTCACAGCGCCGATATCATGTCGTTAAATGTCAATGTTAAACGCTTCTTGTTGGTTTCTATAGATGGCGCTGTTCTCAATGTAACTAATCTATCTTGTCTCGATCTTTGTCTAATGTTGTATAGATAATGGTACGGAACCCTTCGTGCGCGAGTCCGACTCGCACTTGGCCGGTTTTTTATGTAGCCTATATAAGTCCCACTGCAGGGCACAGGCCTTCCCTCAGAGAGAGTACGGGCTTAATTACCACGCGTGCCCACCGCAGA
Organism: Yponomeuta cagnagella; assembly: GCA_947310995.1. NCBI lineage: Eukaryota > Metazoa > Arthropoda > Insecta > Lepidoptera > Yponomeutidae > Yponomeuta > Yponomeuta cagnagella. The sequence continues at coordinate 3,190,974 of OX371292.1, read as the reverse complement.
TTTGCAATTTCAAGCTCTGAGTTATGTGTACACCTGACACTCATGTTTCGTTACGACGTTTTCCTTTGCAGTTATTTTAAGAAAGCGGCCATGTAATTAATTGCCTCTTTCACACACAAAAAGTCGACAATATTGCCGAGCAAAGAGCAAATGGTTGTCCCGTCCCTTTCTTTAATTACCCAGCTCATTTTTGGTCTTTGATTGAAATAGGAACCAGGAATTTTCTTTCGATCCTTTATCTATTAAACCTTTTATGGGTTGCCTTGTTGATTATCATGTTTGTTAGAATTTCCAAAGTTGTTAAGGTCTCTGTCTTCCCATTTGGGACGTCGGACGACCCAAGAGGTCGAAGAGCGATTATGTTGTGAAGTTAGCGAGTGGGGGCTCTAATAGTCATCTCCGAGACATGCCAATTTCAACTTTGAAAAATACTATTAAGAACTTGGCGAGGGATTTGGGGGAAGGTTTTTGGGCGGGATTTTCTCGTGGTCGGCCGGCCGCGTGAATTAAGGCTCAGGCAGACGCTAGTCTTAGAAAACCAAGTCATTGCACTGGGGATCGAACCTGGGTCTCTCGCTTCCGAGTCCGATGTTCTACCCACTAGGCTACCAACGCTTTACGTGAAGTTATAGTAGCAATACCACACGCTAAGGGTGAAGGAAAACATCGTGAGGAAACCTGAGTGTCTGAGCTATTCACATACCTCAGCGCTTGAAATCGCCAATCCGCAGTGGGCACGCGTGGTGATTAAGCCCATACTCTCTCCCTGAGAGAAGGCCTGTGCCCTACAGTGGGACGCATATAGGCTGATTATGTTATATTATTATAATATGCAGACGCTAGTCTGCCGAAGCATTAAGAATATCCTGATTTGAGACTGCATTGTCCTAAATATTGGCAATAATTGATACGGCATTTCAAAGGTTAGTAAACAGAATGCTATAATTTTAAATATATATTTTTTTATTTTGTGAATAACTTTCGTTTTAAACATGAATGAAAGAAGGTTTAGTATTTTTGTTTTTTTTTATAATGACATTTCAGTATTCTTAAAAAAAAAACTAATCTTTTTTACATTCTTACAGATTAAGATTCTTATAAAGGACTGACAACCTGCCATAGAATGTTTTTTTTCCTTCGGTTTCGTAGACTTAGATCATTCGAAAAAGTATCATATGATTGTCTTGTTGTTACAAATATCTTTTTCATTTTTTCTTTAAATATTCGGTTCGAGCTGTAAAAATTACATATTTTCTCAAAAAAACACAAAACTTTTTTTTATAAGGCAATTTTCCCATTGGGTCTAGGAAACGTAGTGCAACGACGCTATTCGCGCCATTTTAAATGTCAAAAGTCGCGATATCCCACCCATGCACTCTAAGCCATGGCGTTACGGGCTACTATCCAACAAAAAAAGTAAACGTTGATCCCGTCCACTGTAAAAAAGAAGTCCCAAATAAAGTTCTGCCCTTTTTCATCCCCAAACGAAAGGTGGCTATAGCAAAACTGCAAACCCTGTTACGAAGTAGCCTCGCCACTCCGCAAACCGTATCAGGTTAAGACTGTCAGTTGCCAAAGGTCTTTGTAACGTCTATCCCAATCGAATTACCAAGTACTGACGCTCGAGGCTACGACCTAACTTAACTTGATATAAGCAACGTAAGCAAGGCAAGACGTTATAGCGATTGGATTATCAGCGATCATAGTTTGATTGTAGATAGATGCGGTGTTAGCCTAGTGGGTGGATCATTGGACTCGGAAGCGGGAGACCCAGGATTCGATTCCCAGTGCGGGCATGTACCTATGATTTTGTTTTCTAAGTTATGTACATTTGTGAAGTTATAGTAGCAATACCACTCGCTAACTGTGAAGGAAAACATCGTGAGGATACCTGGGTGACCTCTGGCTCACCGTGCCAGCGCTCTCCCAACTGAGCTAATGGGCAAGTGCAAGCATCGATGATTTCGAGCCTCTTTACAAACTTCTCTGTATTACGTACAGGCAGCGACATCTGACCGAAGCTATTTACATCACTTGCAACCCTGAGTAACCCACTTTGCAGTTAGGTTTTTACATCAGAATTATATCGCTGTACCTACATCATTATATTCTTTTTGTTGTACTAACCCGTGCTGAGGACAATTTTTAAAAACCTATTTGCACTTGCCCATTAGCTCAGTTGGGAGAGCGCTGGCACGGTGAACCAGAGGTCGCGGGTTCAAGTCCCGGTATGGGTGGAATTTTTAGCCTTTAAATAAGTTTTTAATACTCTTAGTAAGCCAATCCTTTCGAGGAAGTTTCCATGCGCCTAGTCGAAAGCAAAAAGCTAATAACTTGTCCCACAAGTCAGGACGAAAACCGAACCGCCGCCGTTAGCAACAATTGTTTAAATATTTATCAAAACCCCACAATAAGCGGTGTGCGAATCCTCTAATATAAACCACAACACGATAAACCGTTGGTTAAAGGAAATTAACCCCTATCAACGGCGGAAAAGGGCTGGAAGGAAGGCTTATAATCCAGTGGAATCTTATTAATACTGCCGATTTTGTGAGAAATCTAATCGAAAAGTGTGGTCGTGACACTTCGGAAAATTCAAACGTTTTATGAAAAGGCAAGAAGTTATTAGATTATTTAGGTATTGCTATACATTAAAATATGTTAAGTTATATTACTGAAGGGAAAAGGCCACCCAACAGATGGTCTGACGACCTGGTTACGGTGGCGGGGAGTCGCTGGATGCGGGTGGCACAACACCGGAGAGCTTGGAAAACCATGAGGGAGGCCTATGTCCTGGAGTGGGCGTCAAATGGCTGATGATGATGATGATGATGAAGTTCTATTACAATTATTTATTTAATTAATTACCTTTTTTTTTGCACGTCTAACAATTTTTTCCTCTACCTGCCGCGGCTGAATGGTAAAAATTTGCAACTAAAGCATCAATATATAAATTAATTAATTAATTAGTTAAGAGGACGCGCAGATCTTCTGACGTTTTAAAGCCGATAAATACATAACATTAGGTACATAACTCACGCCTATATCCCGGATTATCAACATTCATTCGCTGCATGCACGCAGCGAATGAATGTTGATTAGGGGTGTTATTTTGGGTAGTTTAGGGAGGGTATTTTTCATCTTGCCCTTCGCTGTAGATCCCTTACTTGGTATATTTAACGATGAAACCGACATTGACACACAGCGGAAGTGGAGAATTTTGTCCACCCTTGGACAGATACAAGGAACATCAATAATGTAAATGAATGTACCTAGTAACGAAAAATTACATGTTTTTAAAAAAGGTATTTTTAGAAGTTAAATAGTATGTATCTCATTTATTTAGTAACAACACTTAACAGTATACGCATTTTTTTTATTGTTTTTATTTTTCTCTTATTCTAACGCTACTTTTATTACTAAAATGAATTATGCTTACATAAGCAGCCTATATACGTCCCACTGTAGGGCACAGGCCTTCTCTCAAGAAGAGAGTATGGGCTTCATCACCACGCGTGCCCACCGCGGATTGGCGATTTCAAGCGCTGAGGTGCTTACCTGAATTTAAATTGATTGATTGATTAAATAAAGAATAAGCATTCATGAACAATTTGCGAGTTGCGTCAACATCAGCCTAAATTCATGGCCGTAGAAATTATTTGGAAACGCAAAATTTCGCCAAAAACGGCATTTCACGCGCCCCCACGCCCAACTATCACAGATAGCTTTTATTTACAGCTGGGCCGTTGTTTCCGAGAGGATTCCGCTTTTTTCTTATATAAACATTGACCGAAGACGACTTCGGGTGCAAGTGACAAGATACTCCGGATAAGCACACAGCTTCGTGCTGAGAACCCGCGACCTCTGGCCAACCATGCCAGCGCTCACCCAACTGAGCTAATGGGCAAGTGCAGGCATCAGTATGTATAGGTAGTGTATGTTTGTGGCAATAAATCATACATTTGAAATACAAATATATTTACTTTCTCCAGTTCATAAGGCACTTAAAAAATACATAAAGCTTAGCTCAGTTTAACCAATTTACATACTAATAATAATGTAGCGGTCGCTGATACCTGCAGTAGTTAAAAACTGTATTACTGGCACCTTCCAATTAAGTTGACTTTCATTTATTCATTCGACCAGCGGTGCACATGTACACACCAGAAGAAGAAGAAGAAAGACCAATCATACCAACAAGACACATCACAGAACCAAATAAGCAGATAAGTAACATAATATGCACAACAACAGAAAGAAAACTAAATACACAACAGACAAAACGAATAAAATAAACGAATACCAATAGTCAAATGAATTTAATGTGAATGAGGGGCAACGGTGTTGATTAGATAGATAGACAAAGAGCACTTTATTGTATTGTACATAAAAAAGGAAATTACAGAGATGTTTCTTAACCTAAGATTACATAAGCGGCATAAGCGGGCGGCTGGGCAGCAGCGTCTTCCTGAGATACCAACCGCATACTGCGATCGCCAACCCGCCTGCCAAGCGTGGCGATTATGGCAAAACCTTTCATGGTTAGGAGGAAGGCCTATGTCCTGCAGTGGGCGTCAAGTGGCTGATAATGAAGAGCACATAAGAGTAAGATTAGGCCAATGCGCTCTCTCTCTCTCTCTCTCTCTCTCTCTCTCTCTCTCTCTCTCTCTCTCTCTCTCTCTCTCTCTCTCTCTCTCTCTCTCTCTCTCTCTCTCTCTCTCTCTCTCTCTCTCTCTCTGACACTCTGAAAGAAGGCCTGTGCCCTGTAGTGGGACGAATATAAGCTATACAAAAAAAGTGACCATAGTAATAGCTGTTTGTGCTTGTATTGACGAGTAGAACCCATCCCTGGAAATTTATTAGACCCTGTAAAGGCTTGCTTATGTTTGCTAGAGGTATTAAGTAACAAAAATCGTAAATTCGTATAACTCGGGTCGCAGACTTATTAGAAGAAGACGGGGGAGGATGGAGGAAAAAAAACGGAAGCGACCAACGGTAAGGGGAATACGAATCGAGGGATCCGATTTAGTTCGTTTTTTTTTTGTATTTTTTGCGCTTCAGAATATTTTCAGTTGGACACGCCTATTGCGTTTGGAAATTTTGAGGAAGAGCTGGTTTCAATCGAGCGGTAAACAATCAATTTAGAGGATCTCTGAAGAAAGGGCCAATATTTAAAAATTAAGGAAACTGTGGCCTTCATGGACAGGTGGCCAGAAACTCGATAAAGAAAATAAAAACGCGTTGAAAATACGAAACAAACAAAAACTACGTATAGTTCGGTGATGTTGGCACTAGGTGTCATTGACAGTATTCTTTATCGCGGTATGGTTGCGTCCATGATACCATGAAGATGCCTTGAACATTTATGAGTTATGTTATGACAGAATACCACCGTCACGGGTTGTTAACCGGGAACCTGTGCCATATCCTGAGTCAAGAACCTTTTCTGGTAGCATGACACACACCGTCTCCACTATAAGGTCACTTCACCACGACTGTATGATTACATATTTACGGTCCTATTTATAAACAACACGATTCCTTGAAAATACTAAAATAGTCAGTGGTGGACATTTTAAAAGGAAAAGTCGTAAACACAGACTAAATAAACTGACTCTTAGGAATACTTCAGAGGAATCATCATCATCATCATCAGCCATTTGACGCCCACTGCAGGACATAGGCCTCCCTCGTGGTTTTCCTAACCATGAAGGGTTTTGCCATAATCGCCACGCTTGGCAGGCGGGTTGGCGATCGCAGTATGCGGTTGGAATCTCAGGAAGAATCCGTGTATTTCCTTAGTCGCCTTCTACGACATCCACGGAAGGAAAAGGAGTGACGCTATTCTTAATCCGGCGCCACATTGAGCGGAATCAGAGGAATCGTGTTTTTATAAGGCCGCCAGTACTAACTAACTTCTTACTATAAGACTTAAGTGTTCTGTTACATTCAATTGTACAATTTTTTAAGATTTTATGTGTGTTGTGTTATTTGAAAAAAGTTTTCTATTTCACAATTGTGTCATGGATCCCGTCAGCAGGTGTTGACCACATTCATGGGACCACCTCTCAAGAGTCTCGGCAGTTTTTTACTAATTTTGTGAAGATTTTACACAAAAACGTCTAGAAACCCAGAACAAAATAACAATAAACATGTCGGGGCCGCTACGACAGCTTGAAATAAAATGCTAGCTTAATCGAGAAGGAATGCAAACTCCACATAAATACAGTTGACAATGATTTACGTGTGACACACCCGAGTAAAATTCATTTAACACGAGGACTGAGAGTTTCAGTTTGAACAAATGGAATTTAATGTTTACAGGAGATTCCATTTTTAGACGCTTTTATTTAAGAGGCTGAGACAACAGTCTCAGCCATCCTTGTCTGTGTGGATATGAGTGGAAAAGAAAAAAGACAAGGCGTTCACTGAAATAAGTAAAAAAATTAGACAAAACGTCTAAGCCTGCTGATACATCTGGCATACCGTCTCGCCGGCATATTAGCAGCCTATATACGTCCCACTGCAGGGCACAGGCCTTCTCTTAGAGAGAGAGAGTATGGGCTTAATTACCACACGTGCCCACCACGGATCGGCAATTCAAGCGCCTCAGACACTCAGTTTTCTCACAATGTTAAGCTCTGTCCTATTGCCTCGCGCGATTAGAAATCGTGTGTCCTGTTTTGGAACGATGGGATCACACTCGAAATGGCTTATAAGTTTTAGGGGTGGGCACGCTATATTTAGCAATATATCTTTAATCGTAAATTGCATTAAAAAAAGGAAACGTAGACCACATAAAAACAGAAATCAGCGCTTGGTCGCGCGTTCGCCTTAGGACACTCAGGCGAACAGTAGATCAGGTAGTGAAGTCTGATCAGTAGATCAGAATGTTTGATCGGACGATCAATACCATGCGTCGATGGTCGCACGATGTAATCTAGACAATTTGGTCGCATGGCATGATCGCGCGACCTTCAATAGGACATTCAATGGATATCAGTATGTTTGAACGTACGGTCGCACGATCATTTTCGTTGGACGCCCGCATCATCGCGCGAGCGATGGCAATAGGACGGCGCCTTATCCTTTTGACCGTTAGCGAGTGGTAGAGCTACTAAAAATCTCAAAATGTACGTAGCATAAAAAAACCGGCCAAGTGCGAGTCGGGCTCACACACGAAGGGTTCCGTACCATTATCTATAGAATATTGGAATATTTTAAGGATCTACCTGTTGCTGTTTAATATCGAGCAAAAAACGGCAAAAAAATATTTTTATTATAAAGGGGGCTCCGTTAAATATTTATTTTATTCTGTTTTTAGTATTTCTTGTTATAGCGGCGACAGAAATACATGATCTGTGAAAATTTCAACTGCCTAGCTGTCACGGCTCATGAGAAACTGCCTAGTTACAGACAGACAGACAGACGGCTAGTGAAGTCTTAATAATGGAGTCCCGTTTGGCACCCTTCGGGTATGGAACCCTAAAAAAAACAAAGTCATTGGTGCATCCGAGCATCGCCAATCCGCGGTAGGCACGCTTGGTGATTAAGCCCATACTCTCTCTCTCTCGCTCTCTCTCTCTCTCTCTCTCTCTCTCTCTCTCTCTGAGAGAAGGCCTGTGCCCTACTGTGGGACAAAAGTCTGCTATGTAGTATGCAGAGTCTGTGCCACAGAGAACATTGAAAGATCATGGCCTAATGATAGTATATGGGTCATGGGCTACCTTATACCCGAACCCCACGCAAAAGGCGCGGACACAGCTAGTATTAAAAACCTATTTGGGGGCTAAAAATTCCACCCATGTCGGGACTTCAATCCGCGACCTCTGGCTAACCGTGCCAGCGCTCTCCCAACTGAGCTAATGGGCAAGTAGAGGTTTTTAAAATTTTCCTCAGCACGGGTTAGTGCCACAAAAATAATATAACAGCTAACATTGTAATAACTTTTCAAGGTTATTTTGTGTACGCAAATAAATTCTATTACAATAGACGCGAAAGTACTTGGACCAGGAAAGCGGTATAGAATTACATGCAAACTCATTTTCCACCTCGTTTTCCCTGAAAAGGCAGCCAGGGTTGCCGTATTTTGGTACATACGAGTACGACTAAATACTACTAAGGCCGACCGTACTTGAAAATTAATAAATATACTGCTTAACTCAATTAGGGGAATAACGTTTCAAAGTAGAATAAAAAAATATTTTTCAACTCTTATTTCTTAATTGCACCGACTACACGGCTCTAATTTCTTTCTTGTCTCCGTCTATGGAAATTGCTTGCAGTAATGAGGCCGCCATTTGTACTTTGAATTATTGAATTTCTGTTAATGTAATCTCTGTGTACAATAAAGAATATTCTTTGTTTTTTTAAATGTTAATGCCCACCAAATATTAAAGTGACATTGTTCATGAAAATAAATAAACAAAAGAGCATCATCGTTTTTCTTGGAAGTTCTTGTGGACAAGAGTACACCTAAAAACAAAGTGACGTCATAAATTTTTCTTAACTTTATATTTGGTATCGAAAAGTTATCTCATTTTATGTGTCCTTTCAAGTCTTCTAAGCGTTCTTATTGAGTGAAGTGAGTGTTCATTTGGTTTACAGTGTCATTATGCCAGATTTGACTGGAATCCAAGTATCCCGAGCTGTCACTCTGATTCAAGAGGGTCGAACTATGGCATATTCAGGAAATAGAGATTGAATTTCTACTCCGTACCTACCCCCCTGAAAGTAAATACTCAATCAATAAAGATACTCAGAAGACTAGAAAGGCCACTTTTAAGTCTTTTGAGTGAGTGAGTACTTAAAAAGTTTAAGAAAATTCAAAGGCGTCACTTAGTTTTTATGTCTACGTAGACATTAAAGCCAAGATGGCCACCATATTAAGAGCTGCTAACAAAAACGCTGATATTATTTTGTTTTTAATTTTTGTAAAGGATGCCACTGTAATATTTTGGCCAGTCGTAATTAGGATCCTAAGCAAAAACGTTTACTCCGTTTTGAAATTGTTTTGAGCAGTACAAATAACTTCAACACAAAACAGTCACTTGTCCTGATCCCAAACTAGGATACCCTGAACCAGGCAAGGACACCACAAACATGGAAACACGCCCAGACTGAGGCTGAAGTGAGAATCGAACCCAAGGCCCCTGTTTTGACAAGACAAACGTGGCAGGTGTGAGTAATTTCCTTTTTTGTTTACAATATGGTATTCCCTACTGCGGCGATTCCGCATCTTAGTATTAGTAAATACAAATGTACAGATATCAAATGAAATATTATCAAAATATCTTTAAATCTTTATATTCCAAAATTTTTGTTGGTTGGAATCTCAGGAAGACGCTGCTGCCCGTCTCCTGGTAATGTATGTCCTGAGTCGCCTTCTACGACATGCACGGAAGGCAATGGAGTGACGCTATTCTTAATCCGGCGCCACACGGATGACTTTATATAACTTAATACTATTTAAAAATATGAAAACAACTGAAAGTCCTTAACATGCTTCCACTGATAGCAACAAAATATTAAAACTAGTAATTAAGAAGAACTCACAATGAAGTTCCCTCATAACTCCGTAACTTAGGGCTAGATTTTGATAAATAAGATCCCAATCGATTCCTCGTGTTTGCGCGAGTGTCATAGGCCCCATGAAGTCAAATAACAGAAGAATAAAAATCTGAAAAAAGAAACAACCAACAAACCAACTTCTGAGTATTAACTATGTACCTACTATAAGTGTTGTTTTATTGTTATTTGCATACTGTAAGCATGCTTTGCCTGTAAATTGTAATATCTTTGTATGTTGTGGCAATTTAATAAATGATTATCTTATCTTATCTTATCTTACTAAGCTGGCGAAACCACAGAACAGAGAAAATGTGTTCTGTGGGCGAAACCAACATTCACCGATGTAACCCATTGCGAAGCGCCTATGTTGGCCCCGCCGGCTTAATAGTTAATGCTGAGCAGTCGAGTTGTTGGTTATTTTCTACTTCAGTATTTTATCTTACCTTTTCAGCGACCTTGAAGAGCCGAAATAATAAGTCAAAGAAAATTTGACAGCCCTACCCATGCCATCTCATTATAATTAAGGCGGGCTCTCATATTTCGTCAAGGTATTTCTGAGCACCCACCGGCTTGAATTAGGTAAATTGGCTTTTTCTCAAAGTAAGAAAAGTTCCTGCGCCTACTCGCAATCAACTGCTCTTGTTATGTCGTTCCCTACACCGCCACGGCTGGTTTTTAGGGCTCCGTAGTCAACAAGAAGCCGTCATAGTTTCTCCATATCGGTCCGTCTGTCTGTCCGCGGCTTAGCTCAGAGACGATTAGTACTAGAGAGCTGAAATTTGGCACAGATATCTGATAACAAAAAGAATTAAGTTATTAATTCTTTGCTTTAAAATTTGAAGTTCTCAATTTGCATCTCCGTAAGTCTTCACCACAACATCACCAAATTACCCTGGGACTACCTTTACGCTATATTTTATGAAATATATGCATATTACTAGTGGATGGGCCCCATAAGGTCTTAAATACTGCTGTCCATTGCAGAGTTCCGTTCTCCATCTCCGAAAGTCTTCATCAGATCTTCACGGGACTAATGGGACGTTATATGTATTCGAACCAATAAATAATTGTCACAAAAAAGGTATTGAGAACTTCTTCCTTTTTTGAAGTCGGTTAAAAAATGTCTTCTACAATAAGGGCCTGTGAAAACAAAATTTCCGCCTCTAATTACACGACTTCAGGGCAATTTTCAAGGACACCTTTTATTCCATGTTTAGCCTACAAAACAAAAAGACACAGAAGTGCAATTAAAATAACAAAAGAAGATCAAATAATATATTATAAGTAGCTTCCATACAACACAATCATTTGTCCTGGTCCCAAACTGGATACCCTGTGCTATGGTAACCAGGCATCCACATCACAAACACGGAAACACACCCAGACTGAGGCCATTTACACAAATTAAGCAAGTCGGCCTCCAGTCGGAATCGATCCCAAGGCCTCTATTTTCGTAGTTTCGCAAACCAACGAGGCAGTATTACATATATCTACTCTCAATATAGTTTTGTAAGACATTTTTATGCCTACTGGCAGGCATAAACATTTGATTAAAAATTGCATCGAATCAAATTAAACCGACCCTGGCCTAAGCCACGGACCCATCGTATTCACCTCTCTTTTTTTTTTGAAGTCTGTTATAAGTAAATCGCCAATTATAACGTTTGCTTGCATATTGTTCCGCCAGATACAACAATGCGGTGCTCTGTACTAAGTGACGGGACGTGCATAGGGGCTTCATAATGGGGGCCCTTATCTTCATGATTATTGCAGATCGTCAGTCCTGTCTCTCAATCGTGTTAACAGTGATTTTTAGAACCCACTACCGAGAACCTAGAATTAGGGACCTAGGACTCAAAAGCATTTACGCCAAAATAGTCCGAGAGGAGAAATCCATGCTGCGCCTCCGCTGCTCGTCGTGCTTAAACATAATCTTCTCCCGAGTGATACATAGTGCCTTATACAACACCCACGAGGAGAAATAACATTAGTTAGAATAATTGAAAGGGTACTGTTTAATTATCAATTTAGTAATAGTACATTACTTCAGAGGGAAGAAAGTGACAGTTCCATACCGAGATTATGGCATTTGCGCCACGAGCTTGCGAGGAATGCATAGAAATGTATTTTACAAAAAACACAAAGATAAATGCTAAATCAATCGAAGTTTTTGCGAAAATGCGCGGGCTTTTCCTTTTTTATTCGCCCGTTTCTGGAGTAGGCTAAGATCATAAGGTCATGCAGCCACTTCTTCCGTGATTCCGCGCGTTTTATATACAAAAATAATTTCGTTTTTAATTTTCTGTATGCACCAAGGAGGTTGGTAACTGGTAAAAAAAAAAACTGTATGTGGCCAGTAACAATTTACTTGAAATTTAATTAGTAGACAGTTAAAGTCTCTTTGCAGTATGACTGCTGACAAATAAAAAAAAAAAAACCGGGTATGTATTGGAATTTTATACATACTTCCCACCCTTGGGTCGGAAGGATTTTCATACAAACTTCCATACCTTGGGATGAAAGGATTTGAAGGGCGGGATAAAGGCGTTTCTTCCCTCTAATTGGTATAATTAGTATGTATTTTCAGAGCAGGTGTGATAAAAAAAAATTAACAAGCCGCGCTTGTTTTTTTTTCGTTGCCCAAAAAGGTTGCCAGCCTCCTTTCATTGAAAATCGAGTACAAAAAAAAACCACCCCTTTTTCCCAACTATTTGATATAAAACCTTTTTGACATTTGACGTCTGTATTTTTTTATGTTCACTGCTGAAAAACAAAAGAACGCTAGCAGGGCCGGAATAGATTTTCATACAACATTCCTGCCCTGCTACGGAAGGGAGGATTAAAATTCCATATAACTTTTCCCGCCGCACATTTATAAGTGAGAAATCACGAGCTTTGCAACCTGTTTATGAACGAGCAATGAGACACCTTCTGAGTGGGTGTGGTATAAACGTTTTTGGCATATATGCTACGTGACGATATTAGAATGAATGGGCAATATTTTGGTGTTTAATCTGTAGAATTCTAAAGGACCCCATCAGGCCACCATAAGAATGGCTTTTACTTGTTCTTTTCAAGGTCATAATCTAACAGGTTAAATGGCATCCTAATACGGTAGGATCTTCAAGAAAAAAAACATAAACCCAAGCCTAAGCTTGCTGTTACTCTGTGACTTTATGCGTGATGCGTTGTATACGTGTGTGTGTCTTATGGAAACAACTCATTTTATAAATCTATTTAAATTGCTGGAATTCTGGGGATGGTACATAGTTTCTGTTTGCACATAAAAATAATACTTTGTATGGTCTTTAAGAACACAAATAAATTCTTCGACTATCATGCCAAATTTTCACCAAGGAATATTTTTTCTGTTTCACGGGAAGAAAAATGTCTGAGTAAACATATTTGGCACTCGGGTGTTAGAGACTAGAGTCTAGTATTTAAAATGATGAAGTCTTTAGGTTGGTGCTATACTACCAGTGCCCGCGACTACGTTCGCGTGGTAACCGGAGTCTACAGCTTATGTCCACCCTGAAGGTTCATTCTAAATACTGGTGAAAGAATTTCTTAAATAGGATGAGTACTTTCGGAGAACACCCGCTACATACAAAGTTACTAACTTAACAACTTGCAACAACAACAATAAATACATACAAGTCTGTGTGGCGCCGGATTAAGAATGGCGTCACTCCATTTCCTTCCGTGGATGTCGTAGAAGGCGACTCAGGACATACATTACCAGGAGACGGGCAGCAGCGTCTTCCTGAGATTCCAACCGCATACTGCGATCGCCAACCCGCCTGCCAAGCGTGGCGATTATGGTAAAACCCCTCAGGGTTATGAAAACCACGAAGGAGGGCTATGTCCTGCAGTGGGCGTCAAATGGCTGATGATGAACTTAACAACTTATAAAGCCTATAGGAGGGCTACAAAGGGCCGTGATAGATAGGCCCTGAATTCTCTTACGTTTCTTCAATCAACCATTTAGCCAGGACAGGAAGCGGGACGCCCTAGTCTGACAAAAAAATGCGGTTTAAATCAAAAAATGGTCTTGCTACACCCGCAATATTTTTAAACGATCAATTCAACAATACCCCACACTGTGGTGTAGGCGAGAAAAAAAATTACATCCCTATTTTAGGTGTACCCTAAAAGTTTTCTTTTCAGAATTTTTATTCTACCGTTTTGTCGGCGAAATAAATGTGTATATCTATTCCAAATTTCAGCTCTCTAGTACTTATTGTCTTTGTGCTAAGCTGCGGATAGACAGACCGACAGACGGACGGAAGACTATAAGGTTCCTTGACTACGGAACCCTTAAAACCTCCTTCAAAATACGCACTGACTAGAAACCACAGTTTACACTAGGTGTTAAAATTTGCCTCAAAGGTGATCACATATACCTACCAAATGGAGATGGGACCACCTTTGAGGCAGGTACTCCGTTTCGAAAAAAGAACTGAAGTGGCTAAAAAATAAACAACTCCTGAAGTCGAGTGAAGTATTTTGACAACGATGATGTTGAAACTAACCTTTCAGCTCTTTTATTTCTACACAGGAGGGTTCCGTAGCAATTAAAAAAGTTACGCCCATTCGCGCCCGCGTAGATTTTGTTTGTCCCCCGAAAATTATGTTTGGGAGAGCGGAATTGTTGTACTTTGAATTTCGAAATTGAATTTATGATATTTTTTGTGCGACGTAATGATGGTGTTAAATGAGTTTTGGCGATTTTCACACCTTATTTCGGCGAAGCTTTGTTTGTTGTTCAGAACCGCGAGTCTATCAGTTTTAGCTTCTAAAGTTACATGAAAATATGGGGATTGTTATAATATTTTTTGTTCCATACATACAATTTTTAATTATATCTGATATGTGCATAATTCGGTATTTGAAACGATCAACAATAAATTATTTCATATGCTCGATTAAAACAGACATTACAAAATATCTCGGAAAATGTATCTCTTTAGTCAATTACTAGTTATTACAATTTTTAAATAGATTACACATAAAAAGAGTGCTCTGAAATAAGCCAGTATTTTCATACAAAAACCCGTTTTAAAAGTAACTCATTTGATATTTTGTCAAATACTCAATTATCTGTGTTTTCACTCGAATAAAAGTTATAGTCGCAGTACCAATCAGACATTCAGCGCTCAGCTGGTTTTATAAAACTTGGGGCACTAAAATATCGCTAAAAGGTCTGTGTTTTCACTGGGAAAGCCAAGAATTCAATATTTTCAGGGCCACCTTAATGTCATAGCAGTTTGGCCAGCGTTCTCGCCAATAACACACCCGGATAAATTAGCTTGAATGGAAAAAGCGACACTTAGGGGCTCCATGAGGTTAATTAGCGCCCATCCATGGAAAATGAATCACGTAAATTACATAAACTCACGCCTGTATCGTGAGGCGTTGGCAGAGAGACCAAGGTTTGCCACTCGCTATAATCCTCTTTTTCGCTTAATCAACATGCAGCGACTAACATTCATTAGCAGATCGTTTTCGCAAAGAGTGTCAGTACATTCTCTCAATTACGTTAATTGTGACTTTTAGGACCTGGGAATAGACAGAATTCATTGCTATCTTGTCCTATGTTTTTTGCCTTAGGTTCACAGCTATGACTCCTAGGAATCACTATAAACACGATTTCAATTTCAATTTCAAAAATACTTTATTGCACAAGGGGTGTTTGTACAAAGGCGAGCTTAATACTAGTAAGTATTTTCTTGACGATTGAGAGATTGTACTGACACGTTTTGCAAAAAAGTGGCCAAGTGCGACTCGGACTCGTGCACGAAGGGTTCCGTACCATTATCTATACAACATTAGTTTGTTGTATGGGAGCCCCTTTTAACGAATTATTTAATTTTAATATAATTATTTATTTTTGAAGCGAATATAGAACTTAATATTCTGTGAATATTTCAAGCGTCTACTTGTTGCCATTATTATATCGAGCAAAAAACGGCAAAAAAATTACGTTTGTTGTATGGGAGCCCCCCTTAAATAATTATTTTATTCTGTTTGTAGTACTTGCTGTTATAGCGGCAACAGAAATACATCATCTGTGAAAATTTCAACTGCCTGGCTTTCACGGTTCATGAGATATTGCCTGGTGACAAACAGACGGACAGACAGACAGACGGATAGTGAAGTCTTAGTAATAGGGTCCCGTTTGGCACCCTTCGGGTACGGAACCCAAAAAAAAGGTCTGCAAAACGAGATACGATTTTTTTCCATTGGTGGGCGCTAGTGAACCTCACGGCGCCCGCCCCTTAATAGCAGAGTTGGCTTGCCAGCCGCGGCTATCCGTAAAACTTCGAATCTGGTAATTTCCGCTCTCGTCCGTGCGTTATCCCTTCTACCCCACTTTATCCCTCATTTCCTAGTTCGGCCGCCACAGACTCGGAAGACATCGAAGCTCCAGAAAAATGAAAGCCCAGTCATTAATAACCTCAATGGAATCCAACGGAACCTTTTCGTCTATCGATCGTCCCGCTGTCTCCGCCTTCAATGATTCGTCCATGTCAATTTTAACCGACTTCCATAAAAGGAGGTGAGTCTCAATTCGTCTATACATATTTCCAGTGCCCGCGACTACGTTCTCGTGGTAAACAGATATTCATCCTGAAGGTCCGTTCTAAATACTGGTGAAAGATTTTTAGGGTTCCGTGGTCCGACAAGGAACCCTTGATAGTTTCGCCATGTCCGTCTGTCTGTCCGTCCACGGCCTAGCGCAAAGACCCGTGGTACTAGAAAGCTGTAATTTGCTATGTGTATACATATGTGTCACGCCGACCAAGTTAAAGAATAAAATGTTGGAAAAAATTTTTTTTTACTCACCTCCACCAACATGAAGAGTGGTGATGATTTTTTTTCTCGTCTACTCCATCATGTGGGGCATCGTTGGATTGGTCGTTGAAATATATTGTGGGTGTACGAAGACCATTTTTTTATTTAGGGTTCCCACGTTTCCGACGCATCAAAACCTTCAAACTCCACGAATGAGCCTTTTGAATCTTCTTCCTCAGCGGCCGGCCACCATCAAACTCTCATCCTAGACTCGAGGACTCGTCCCAACTTGTCCCGCCCGTAACAAGTTACAACTTGTTCGCTCGTATCAAACTGTTGTTGTCCATATCTTTTGCTCGTTATTTTTTTCGCTAAGAGTTCTTTTACTTGGGCGGTGTTACACTTGCATTATTTTTCCGCCGTTCTGGTGTTGTTTGTTAGGAGGATTTGTTGTTATGATCTGAAGCATCACCTTAGATTACAACCCTGCTTTAAGGAGATCCACGGGGCTGACTAGTGCCACCAATGAAAAAAGTCATATCTTCTTTTACAGGACGTCGTGCGAAAAGTCAAATGGCTGATGATGATAATGATGTGCGAAAAGGGTCAGATCAATCTCTCAATCATGATAAAATTATATATTATCTAAGGGTGGGGCACATAGCACGCAGAACTGATGGCCGATGGGGCCGAAAAGTTCTCGAATGGAGACCACATATCGGCAAGCGCAGCTTAGGACGACCAGCCACAAGATGGACAGATGACCTCATCCAAGTGGCAGGAAGACGCTGGATGCAGGCCGCTTCCAACCGGTCTTTTTGGAAATCCATGGAGGAGCTCTACGTCCAGCAGTGGACTTCTTGTGGCTGAATGATGGTCATCTAATGTCTATTAAAGGGTGCTGGGTCTAGGCCTAAAGGGCGATTTAGGTCTAGACCCAGCACCGCATGCTCTCTGTGGAGTTCGATAATTACTACTGTAGTTCCAATCTGACTACAAAATAGAAAAATTAGAATTTCCCGTCACACTTGTGAAAGCGCCATAAACTTACTTGAGTGCTTTACCTTTTGAATGCAACCAACCATCGGTTACGCTGTCGCTTACTATCGTCTAATCAACATTCACGTCACGTATGGCGCACAGAATGAACCAATCACAGAGTGATTTACTCTGCCGCGCATCTTGCGCTCATTTCATTGGTAAAGACTAATCGCGATATTTAGTCCTTATAATAGCGATATTTCGCTTTTGTAGGTGTTTCAGTTTGTGATCGGACATATCGACACTTTGAGGATGAAATGTCGTCAAAGCCATGTTTGGTGAAAATGAACTTTGAATGCAGTTTTACTTATTCAGTTTTTCCAGCTCTTTCAATCTGTATATTTCGTTTCCTCAACAAAAAAATGCGATTTTTAAGAAAATAAAAAAAATACTATCTTGATTTTTTAACAGGTTTCACAGTTTTTTCATTAAAATATGCTGTAAAAGACACTGATGCTACTTAAGTTTTGTCGTAAGAAATTACTTTCAATGTACTTATGGCTTAAACTGCAATTATTGTAGTAGATTTTTGCTTAAAATGCAGGTTTTATTGTAGTTTATGCCATACTAATTATGACAGAAAACATAGCGAGGAAACCTGAGTGTCTGAGGTGTTCACACACCTCAACGCTTGAAATTGCCAATCCGCGGTGGGCAGGGCACTCATAGTGATTAAGCCCGTACTCTCTCTCACTGAGAGAAGGCCTGTGCCCTGCAGTGGGACGTATATAAGCTACATAGAAAAAAAGCCATACTAACTTCTAAACTACGGACGGACGGACGCACGGACGGAAGGACTAAGGGTTCCTTGTGGACTATGGAACCCTAAAAATGGCGTAAAAAGGTTAACACCGTTACAATAACCTTAAAGATACTAAATCGAGGCACTGGGCCGCGTTTCATACAACTTTAGATAGATAGAGAGATAGATAACACTTTATTGCACACCAGTAATTTACAGAGATATAAGTTTATTATTTAGTTTATTATGACAATTCGATGTATCTTACCTACATCGAATTTTCATAGTAAGCCATGAATTGTACAATATTGCATAAAAGTTCACAATAACTAAATAATAATCGTCTTAAAAAGTAAGTGAATATAGCCTTATACAATAAAACTTTTACAATCTTATTTAAAAACACGATTCCTGGTAGAAAATGCCACTAGCATTAAGTCCAATTTTTGTACACTGTCTCTGTGCAATAAAGAATTAATAATAATAATAATTCCTCTATAACATTACACTCCTCGGAGGCAATTTGAATAATCTGTGGTGACGTCTTTTCCTTTACCACAGAATATTTAAACCGACTCTTACAAGTTTAGAGGAATCGTGTTTTTATAAATAAGACCGTTAGACTTTTACACCCCTTCTAAAGGACTTTTAAACGGCTTAACAGTTTCAAAAGACAATCGGCGCAAACATGAAAGAACGCCTGCCAAGTGGCCGAGAGAAACTCCCTTCCGGATAGGGTTGCCAATAATTTTATTTCGCGGTAATAGGTATTAGGTACGAGTCCATTATAGAAAAAAGTATCGGAATTTATGGTTGAAACCTCTTCTATGGAAAAAAAACTCTACTCTGACCATTTTTCCTCACATAATCTTAAACTTAATACATCAGAGCCTATATGACAAGATTCTATGATCGCCATCAATAACTTTAAAAGCCAAGACATTAGTTAATTTTCTTACAAAAGAAGGAAAAACATTAATCATACGGCCAGACCCGTTCACGAGTATAACGCAGAGGTCAGCCATCACCAGTCTTAACCATTTTAGAGGGAGATAGGAGACCCAGCCAACATTCGAATGACCTTGAGCAAACCTTCAGATTGAGTTCTTGTCAAATATAAAATGCATAAGTTTAGTTATTAATATGCAATCATGTCACCTGTACATTTTTTTTAAAAGCTATTATATTTGTAATATTAATAATTAAATAACAATGAAATCGCAGTGGAATTGGTTTACTACTAATGGCTTACATAGGTAATATACTCGTCTACTTTATAATAGACTTTTTACATAGTTACTTTTTATTTAATGTTTTAAATTTATTTTCAGGCAGGGATAAAACATGTTCTGGAATTCTGTTGTAAAAACGGACGCAAATGACTACAAATGATGTATTTACCTTGGCTAAACGAAAGAATAAGCAAGCTTATTACTATTTCTAGTGTTAACGTTACGGACGTCCCTATTTAATCTGAATATTTCAAAAATATATTGGCAAGCCAGTGTAAGAATTCCTATTTCTTTTAACCGCTGCCGTAGTGATTCCCTACTAATTTTTAAATAGCTCTTCGTATTTTAAATAGCAATTCGTATCTTATCTTACTAATAAAAACACTAACTGTGTTTCTAATAACAAGTACACGCATCATGATAACGTTCTGTTAATGCTGTCATATCGTTATAAAGTCATTAAATGTGAAACAACTATTGAGTTAATTTATTCACAACATATTCAGTGACATCAAATGATGAGTGTCATTTTCAGTATTTTGATAACAGGTACGTATACTGCATAATGATAACTGATACTGTGTATTGTGTCATTATCTCATACTGAATTAAATAATTGTTTTGTTAATTCCGCCCCGTCTTTACTTGTAAATGAAAAGAAAGTACCTACGTCTAAACTGACTAGACACATCACTGATGTTTATCGGAACAGTACGCGTTTATTTTCGCAATTTGTTTTCGTCGCGATGGTATGGAAGCTGGAGACCTACTTGTTGCCACGGGGGGAATCTGTAATAATTTCTGTTTTCTTTTAATATTCTTATTGCTTTTTAAATGCGCTTTTACATCTGTTTTTACGACCCTTTCTGTGGCGGCAAATTAAGGTTATTTCTTGGGTGCGAGTCAGATTCGCAAACCCAGGGTTTCCGTACCACCACCTTATATAATTGTCTTACTTCCGATTCCTCGCACACTAATAGTCCGTTAATCTACTTGGTATTAATAAACCTAACACTAACTGAAACATCTTATACGTGATTACCTCAAATATGGTTCTTGAAACACCCCATAAAGCTTGTAATTTACAACTGATATCATGGTTTAGATAGTTTTAATGAATTCGCGCTTTACACGCTGTACCGATTTCGCAGCCTCTGATAAGGCATTGTCCTGCGTAGACGGATGTCCATACGAATGTTTTACTTAACACTTATGGTTCTAAGCACAAGCAGAAAAATCGTGAAAATATTTTAAATATTTTAATAATTTAACAATTTTTTTTTACTTTCAACCAAAGTTCTGCAAAATCACAAACTTTCATTTTTCAGGATTGCTCATTTTTGAGGTAACCCTGCAAAAAAAAGTAAGACTTGTTCGAACGATTCTAGTTTAGTACTACGTTATAATAATATAATAATAATTTCAGACTCTGAAACAAATCCATGTAGTAACAAAAAAAGATAAAAACATACATAAATGTTAGAAACAAAACAGACATGCTTACACTATGTTAGTACTTACTATTACTAGATACATACATAAATCCGTTTTTTATTTTATTTTTTTAAAAAAATAAAAAATCTTGAAGTACAGAATTTCGCCAAACTGCGTGCTGCCAGTGGGTTAGTCATTATTATTATAAATTGCTGTGCCTGCGAAGGGTGGCAACCCTATCGGGTCAAGTTGGCGGGTCACAGTGTTCTTTCGAGTTCGCGCGGCTTACACGCTCCGGGCTGAAGTTTTCGCACATGTTGTCTCGGACTCAAACACATCGGGCCTCGGGTTTCGGCCTCTGAAGTCACATGTTGTTTCGGACTTAAACACATCGGGCCTCGGGTTTCGGCCTCTGAAGTCACATGTTGTCTCGGACTTAAACACATCGGGCCTCGGGTTTCGGCCTCTGAAGTCACATGTTGTCTCGGACTTAAATACATCGGGCCTCGGGTTTCGGCCTCTGAAGTCACATGTTGTCTCGGACTTAAACACATCGGGCCTCGGGTTTCGGCCTCTGAAGTCACATGTTGTCTCGGACTTAAACACATCGGGCGTCGGGTTTGGCCTTGTCTTTGCATTAATCTCCCACAGGAGGCCACAGGCCTTCTCTCAGAGGAGAAGTATGGGCTTAATCACCACGCGTTAATGTGTATGTATGTAAATAATTAATTAATTCCCACTGTTCGTTCGTTTGTTATAGGGTACAGACCTACAGTGGGACGTATATAGGCTGAATACATTATATAGACATACATAAACTCACGCCAGTATCCTGGAGGGGTAGGCAAAGATCAGAGTCCGCCACGATCCTGGCAGATCTCTTTCGCTTCATCAACATTCATTAGCTGTTGCATGCACGCACGCTGGTGACGGGTACTCTTTATCTTACCCTTTGCTAAAACATCCCTTAATTGGTCAAAGTATGTCCACCTGAGACATCCCTTACCGGGCCTACCGCACGATAAATTTCTTTCGTCAATCTTTATTCATTCATCCTCTCTATATGATATGACCAAACTAAAGTAACATTCCTTTCTTAATATTTTTATTTTCCTTTCGAATTTTATTCATTATGTAAAAAAAATATTATTGCATGAATGCATCAATAAATAAATGGAAGAATTTTAGGTGGACAAACCTAAAAACTACTCCAGAACGCCACTGTATACGTGATTTGCGTACCTATATAAATCTGGTATACTGCTAGATTTGTGAAATTTCATGCTGTATCTATGTATGGATTCAATAAACAGTGGCATCTGTGGCAGATTTTCTCACTGCGTTTTTCTTCACAGTTGGCGAACGAAATAAATTGAGTGTTTAAGAGGGATTAGTCACAACTCGAACAAATGTCTGTATTTTAACCCTACTACAGTTAAAACAGGGGGTCTCTACACAATGACCAACTAAACGCATCCCTTTTAATTAATTATGAAGTAGAAATCTGAAGCATTTGGTACTTCAGATTTCTCTAGTAGTCCCAGTAGAATAACTCTTCAAAAAACCAGACAAGTGCGATTCGGACTCGCCCACCGAGGGTTCCGTACAAATTCGTAGGTAGGTATTATACAAGTTCCGGAATCGAGACTCGCAGTTTTTCCGCGGTTTTCCCGAACTTCAGACAATTTTTTCACGATTTAATTACAAATGTATAGTGTTCGGTTTTTTCCCCGTATTTGTAGTATACGACGATATTACTTGCCGAATTCCATAGTTCTAGGTCAACGGAAAGTTTGATTCCCTTGGGTGTCGAAATATACGTTTTTTGCGGCATAAACGGCAAATTTTTATTTTTGCGTTAATTAAGAAATTTCATTTTTTCAGAGCTCCATGGAACTGTAGACGTGAGTACATGGTTTTAATTCCAACTCGATAAGTCTACGCGTTCCTGAGAGAAAGTATCTTGACAGACAGACGGACGGACGGACGTACGGACGGGTGGACAACAAAGTGATCCTATAAGGGCTCCGTATTTTGCTTTTGAGGTTGGTACACGGAAGCCTAAAAACTATAAATCTATGACTTCCAGTCATTACTGTTTATAAGCTTAATTTAACTTTAAACCCAGGACTGAAACGATTTATTTAAATTTTTCTTAACATTGTTACTTTCGTTGCACAGCGGCATCAAACCAAACAAAAAAGGTTCCGTTAACAAATTAATTTGGTGTAATTCCAGGACATCTGGGTGCAAAATTTCATCAAACTCCGTTTTGCCATTTATGCGTGGTTAAAACGACATTTCTACTACAAACATAAATTTAATAAATATAATCGTCCAAGGGAAATATCCCGCAAACAAAGTCTCCCTTGATCCCACGCAAAACCCGACCATATAAAATATTCCAAGTTATCCCTGAAATATACTCTTAACACTTTGCAATTTTGGACTCTACACCTAAGGGGATAAAATATGTTTTTGTAAGGCATCTATATAGAGGAATATAATATGTCGGTCAGGAAGTTTGTCATTAGGAGGACGCATGACGAGGCAGCTTGTAGTTCGTTTGCGATGACTAATTTCAATAGTGTTCGGCGTTTAGGGATGGGGTTGGCATTGGCATCGATAGTTGTTTATTCCAATTAATTACCGTACTCTTTCAATGCTGGACCTAAGCCTCCTTCGAGGCACGCCACTTTTCGGGCATCCTCATCTAGCCTCTGCCAGCAATCTGCCTCAGATCGTCGATTCATCAAGTTGGTGGGTCCTACGCCTCGTTTGTTATTCAGTAAACATTTTCCGTGTGGCGCCGAATTAAGTTCCGTGTCGGTTCCGTGTGGCGCCGGATTAAGAATAGCGTCACTCCATTTCCTTCCGTGGATGACGTAGAAGGCGACTAAGGAAATCAATTACCAGGATACGGGCAGCAGCGTCTTCCTGAGATTCCAACCGCATACTGTGATCGCCAACCCGCTTGCCAAGCGTGTCGATTATGGCAAAACCCCTCATGGATATGAAAACCACGAAGGAGGCCTATGTCCTGCAATGGGCGTCAAATGGCTGATGATGATTATGATGATGATACATTTAACAGGTGTAAACGCGTAACGTTTTAATGCCGGGAATTAAGGTTACTAAGTTTACCTAATAAATTTTCGCGAAGACCCGTTAAATGTGTAACTATATACGAGCATTGCGAGACATCAAAAATACTATTGGCATCGATATTACATAAGGATAATAAGCGCACTTTATTCATCATTCTGCAGGGCACGTGCCGTCTGTAAGAGAGAATATGTTTAATCAACAAGCGTGGCAGCGCGGATTTTCAATATCGAATGCTTAGGTTCGCAAACGCTCCGCACTCACCTCAGACGCAAAACCTAACATGGTGAGCACATGTCAACTCTGCGCACGCACTATACATGTCATACTATAAATATAACGCCGAACAGACAACAATCGGACCGGCCCGTCCCCAGGCTTACAATCTGCCTGGCGGGAAATTTAACTAAAAAGTGAAAGTACACGATTACCCGTTCTTCCCTGTACCTAACATTCAGTATCAAAGAACCCAACAAGCTTGCTTTTAACAACCAGTGAAGAATGGTACATTGAACGGCATACGTTCAGATCACAATTCGTTCATCGGTTAAGGCGTCACATTTAGGTATATTTCAGTGGTATCTAATCTATTTATATTCCCCTCACTAGTCCAATCATCATTTGCACTGTTCACATCAAGTAATCTCTATATCATTTATACAAGCTAATAATCAGAGTTTTTCTAATGGTATCGACAAAACTCGCCCCTCCCTAGTTCATCCATCATTAATGCACTGTCCACATCAAGTAATCTTTTTACCTTTTATCTATAACCTAAGAGTCCTAGAATGTTTCTTATATATCGACCAAATCTTTCGTCCCGCACTAATCCATCCATCATTAATGGATTGTCCACACGTTCTACTTTTATACAACCCAAGATTTTTATCGCATATTCTCACGTGTTTTCTAATCTATCGACAAAAACTGCCCATCACTAGTCCATCCATCATTAATGCACTGTCGTCCACATCAAGTAATCTCTTTACCTTTTATCTATAACCTAAGAGTCCTAGAATGTTTCTTACATATCGACCAAATCTTTCGTCCCGCACTAATCCATCCATCATTAATGAACTGTCGTCCACATCAAGTAATCTCTTTACCGTGGACAGCCGTGGCCGGCCTAATTGTTTCCCACCACCACGGCACGCATGAGATCACTCCATTATTCAACATGTTTTGGTTGCCTTAGAACAGTAGGTACTTGCAAGGCAGAAAGGTGGTCTTTAAGCCTAGGTTCGGTTCTAATCCCGGAATAAACTTGCAGTAGAATTCGAGTATGAAGTTTCAGTAGGAACCGGAAAACAAACATAATGGAAAATAATCGTTTTTCGATGGATCGTTCATGATCAGAAAACGATCACAAAAAAACATAACATAACATAAACTCACGCCTGTATCCCAGAGGGGTAGGCAGAGACCAGGGACTGCCACTTGCTACGATCCTGACAGATCACTTTCGCTTACACATTCATTAGTCGTTGCATGCACGCACGCCGGTTTCGGGTACTTTTTATCTTGCCCTTTGCTAATACATCCCCTATTTGGTCGAAGTACGTCCGTCTGGGTCGTCCTTTAACGGCCCTTCCACTATCACAAATTTATTAAAATTTGCATGGGATTGCATAGATACTTCAACCAAATATAAAAAGTACCCAAAACCTGCGTGCGTGCTTGCAACGACTAATGAATGGTATGTCAGGATCATGGCAAGTGGCAAAGCCTGGTCTCAGCCTACCCTACCGGGGTACAGGCTTGAGGTTACGTTATGTGACTTATAGCATTAATTGAACAAGATAGGTTCAAAATCCCAGGACCCTAGGAGCCTACGTAATAAAACGCATTAACTCCAGAGCGAAGAGGTATTTAATTAATAAAGCCCAAATTATATACAACACAGTGAAGCCAAACCATACCGGGATGTAGGATACCAGTAGAGCCGTCTATTGGACGAAACTAGAACTAATGGCATTTTGAAAACAATATAATATACAACTTGAACATTCCGCCCACCAAGACATAATGTCTTTAACTTCGATAACAAAAGCTTGAATTTAAAAACCTAACCAAACACATGAAACTCGAACAGTAAAACAAACAAATCTTATCGTAAAGCCGCCCACCATGAAACATTTCTAATAGAATGAGCTCTACAAGTAACAATTGAAGTTAATCCTATAAGTAAATAAAGCTACGTGAATACAACAGTCTTTCTTTCTTTAAATAACGTACAACAATTGCGTGTAACATAGTAAACATCATGTATAGAGTGACAAAATAACAGCAAAAAAAACAATAATTCTTTAGCTTGAACAAGAGCTAGGCAAAAAACACAGTTTTGAGGTAGGACGTTTGAGAACAGATGTCTTTGAACGTAATGTTACAACTCTCGTGATTCCGTCACTACCTGGATGCAAATCCGTTACTATACCGTACAACCACTTGGCCGGAGGTAGGTTATCCTCCTTGACTAAAACCATATCACCAACCTTTGGCTGTACTAATTGTTGGGACCATTTGTACCGCTGGAAAAATCCCGTTAAATATTCTTGAGACCATCGTTTCCAGAAACTTTGTACCATTCTTTGCGTAAGTTGCCACCTACGAAGGCCACCTTCTCGATCATTTTCGTAGTTGTAATCTGGTGGGAGAATAATCTGTTCACCTACTAAGAAATGGCCGGGTGTCAACGGTGCTGTATCATTAGGGTCGTCGCTTATATGGCAAAGAGGCCTTGAATTTAGACAAGCCTCTACCTGAGATAGCACTGTCGACATCTCCTCGAATGTAAGCGTGGAGTCTCCTATAACGCGTTTCAGATGATGTTTTGTGCTCTTGATTCCTGCCTCCCACAGCCCTCCGAAATTCGGAGCGTGCGGAGGAATAAAATGCCATTCTGTGCCGTTGTTAGCAAGTATCTCGGCAACCTCACTTGACATTGAAGAGCGCTCATCTGAAAATAAGATCTTCAACTCCTTCGAAGCTCCTATGAAATTTGAGCCATTGTCGCTCCAGAGGTGACTACAACGTCCACGTCGGGCGACAAAGCGCTTGAAAGCAGCCAGGAATCCTTGAGAGGTGAGGTCTGAAACAGCTTCTATATGTACAGCGCGGGTGGCCATACATACGAAGAGACAAATATAGCCCTTATAAGACTTATTACCTCTCCCCTTTGACACTCTGATATTCACTGGACCGGCATAATCGACGCCAGAGACTGAAAATGGCTTGCTTGGAACAACTCTACAGGAGGGCAGCTGACCCATGAGTTGGTTTTTTACCACCCCCGCATACCGGATGCATCGAACACAATCCCTTATGTATGATTTCACTAAATTCTTACCCCTGACGATCCAGTAGTTGCCACGGATTACATTCAAAGTGAGCTGTGTTCCACCGTGCATCGATTTAACATGAGCATCTGCTATGATGAGCCTAGCCAATGGAGAATCATGAGGAATGATAATCGGATGCTTCCTGGATTCTTCGATGTCAGCATTTTGGATTCGCCCACCAACTCTCATTACCCCTGCTGGATCTAGAAACGGATTTAAAGACATCAAGCCGCTCTTCCTTCCCACAGACTTATTCTGCTTGATTGCGCTTATCTCCACACTAAACCAACGATTCTGACAAAGTCGAATGCAGGCTTGCAGAGAATCGCTTATCTCTGAAGCCGTTAAATATGGCTGTATTGAACGCATATTTTTTGGCAATTTGAGCTGTAAAAACCTCCTACAATAGGCTAGAACTCTGATAAGTTTTCTAAGTGACGAAAACTTTGATTCCATATCAGAGAACCAGTCCTCGGCATCATTAACCGCCGCTGCATGGACCTTTACTGATTTTTCCTCTAAGGACGTAAGTGTCGGCTCTCTTTTGTACTCTATAGGCTCTTGACACAACCACGCGGGCCCCTGTTTCCACAATTGATCATCCAGCAACATGGTTGCTGACTCTCCCCGCGAAGCGCAATCTGCAGGATTATCACCAGATGGAACATGGCACCACTGCTCAACCCGAAGTGACCTGAGTATCTCAGATGTGCGGTTAGCAACAAACGTTTTCCAGCGACTTGGATAAGAGTTTAACCAGGCCAAAACTACCGAAGAATCTGTCCAAGCATGCAAGTTTGCTTTGGGCACACTCAGCAGCCCTGCAACTTCAACCAAAAGTCTCGTGAGCAAAACCGCACCGCACAACTCAAGACGCGGGATCGAGATTTGCTTCAAAGGCGCTACCTTCGTCTTCGCCGTAACCAACTGGGAATGAACTTCTCCCTCTGCGTTCACAACACGCATGTAAACCACTGCGGCAAAAGCAACTGTGGACGCGTCACAAAACCCGTGTAACTCTACCACATTATCGTCATCTCTACATTGTAGCCAACGAGGAATATTAAATTTAATGAGTTTCCCCAAATCCGTTCTGTACGACTGCCACTCGTTGCGCAGTTGATGAGGCAGCTCGTCATCCCAATCAAGCCCAACAACCCACAATTTCTGGATAAAAACCTTTGCAGTGACAATGCATGGAGCTATCCATCCTAAAGGATCATACAGGCGTGAAATCTCAGAAATTACCTTCCTTTTAGTATCAGGTTGGGTTTCTGATACCAATTTCACTGTATACTGAAACTCATCTGTACTCCGATTCCAATTAAGCCCCAAGATTTTTGTGACATCATCTGATTTGATTTCCAGATTCCCTTCAGAACCGTTTCGAATAACGTCGAGAACCGCATCCTCGTTTGACGTCCATTTTTGTAATTCGAATCCTCCTCTACCCAAGAGATCATTTAACTGATGGTGAAGCTCTATGGCTTCCGACTCTACCTGACAACCTGTCATGAGATCGTCCATGTAAAAATCCGATAAGACCTTCTCAGCTGCCAATGGATAACCCTGGCCTTCGTCACAAGCAGTTTGTTGTAACGCTTTGACAGCTAAGTACGGAGCACACGATGTTCCAAAGGTGACTCGTAAAAGACGAAAATGCTCTATGTCCTTTGAAGCATCGTCTCTCCACACGATTCGTTGAAAATCCGTCTCAGCGACCTTGATTTGACGATACATCTTAACAATGTCTGCCCCCAGACATACAGGGTGTTGCCTCCATCGTATGACAACATGGCGCAGATCCGGTTGTAGAGTCGGTCCTACCATCAAGGTCTCGTTCAAAGACACGCCATTGGTACCCTTTGATGATGCATCAAACACGACTCTGACCTTTGTTGTCGTCTTATCCTCCCTGATGACTGCATGATGAGGCAGATACACCGCATCAGGTTGATTGATATCCTCCTCCTCCGAGATCTTCTCCATGTGACCTAGCGTCAAATATTCGGTTATGACGTCTGAATACCGCTTTTTAAGTGACGGATCTTTGGAAAGCTTTCGCTCAAGACCGTGCAACCTCTTGATGGCTATTTCCCTAGAGTTGCCGTACTTGCAGAGTGGGTCCTCCTCGCGAAAGGGAAGGCTCACAATGTAGCGACCAGTGGCATCTCTTTCGGTGGTGGCCGAGAAATGGTCCTCACAGGCTTGCTCTTCGGGTGATAACAAACGTTTTGCTGATACAGGTTCTGCTTCCAATTCCCAAAAACGCCTTAACAACTCCGTATCATCACTCTGTGCGGTGTGCAAGCTAACGATGACATTGTGACATTTGACTGATGGCACCTGAACCTGACCCGATATCACCCAACCCAGATGTGTTTCTTGGGCTATTGGTGACCCGCTCGGACCTTTGAGCAACCCTTCTTTTAAAACATGGCCATAGATCTCGGCCCCCAATAAAATATCAATTTTATTTGGTGATGAAAACCCAGGATCGGCCAAACGAACCTTGTAAATGTCTGGCCAATCTACCAAATTGAAATTTCTTTCAGGCAAGACGGTAGTGAGCGTACCCAATACGTGTGCCTTGACTTGTATGATGAAGGCGGGATCATGCAGCGATTGAATATTCACTAAAACCGTGTGTCTTGACATGACACCTTGATCCCCTCCCACACCTGAAACCAAACTGCTTGATGAAATTTTCTTTAATCTCAGCAGTTGAACGGCAGACTCCGATATAAACGAAGCCTGCGAACCCTGGTCCAACAGTGCTCGTAAAACCTGCGTGTGCCCATTTGATTCAACCCTTACTAGCGCGGTGGCTAGTAAGACTTGTGTAACTTCATCCCTCATCAAATGGGCTGAAATGTTGAGCACTCCTTCGCTCCCTGATGCGCTTGCAGGTGGATGCTTTTTCTCCATTTTTGGAGCCTCTGAAAATCCGACTGTATTACCTGCAGCGTTTTTCCTGGGATGTAAAAGTGAATGATGTTTGCGGTTACAAACGCGACAATTGGTGGAAACTCGACAATACTTAACGGCATGACCTCCCAAACAGTTGAAGCACAGACCAAGTGATTGTACGATAGCGTGACGCTTATCAGGATCTTCCTTTATAAACACCTTGCAATAGCAAAGTTTGTGATCCTCTTTACACATTGGACATGCATGGTTGGCTGTTGCATTGTCGTTGAGAGAGGTTGACGCTACATGCATAACCTTTGGATTGTGAGAAGAAGCAGGCTTTGACCTATTCGGTTCAATAAATTCTAACGCGCGGAATCTGGTCTCAAGAAACTGTTTGAATTCGGTAAAGGTGGGCAAAGTCTCGGATGTCTGACAAACCTGCAATTCCCACTGCTTCCGAGACTCAGCATCCAACTTGGAACTAATGACAAACAGGATGATGATATCCCAGGTCTCTACTCTAATACCCAAATTTGTCAATTCATTGAGACATTCCGAAGTAGTGTCCAACAAATCTTTGAGCGCGTGTGATGACTCCGAATTTATGTTTTTCTGACCAAACAAACGTTTCATAATATTGTTCGACATGAACCTGACATTATTGTACCTTTTATTCAAAGCATTCCAGCACACTGCATAATTTGCATCTGTGATGGGAACATGTCTAACAAGCTGCTCTGCTTCTCCAGACAATTGCGTCTTTAAAAAATGCAATCGTTGGACATCATCCAAAGTCGTGTTCTTGTGAACAAGTGAAGTGAAAAGATCCCTAAATGACGGCCAATCGCTATATTTGCCGTTGAACATTGGCAATTGAATTTTAGGTAACTTTACCAGTGATCCACCTTTGGATGAGGCCGACGATGCCTCACCTACCGTTACTGTTGAATTTATCGACAACATGTTCTGTAAATCCACCTTATAGTCTATATAAAAATCCAAAACTTGCTGAAACTCGTCCTTCTCGGTATACTCCTCCAAAGCCTCCTCGTCGTATTTGCTGATCAGCTCGGCGTGTTTCGTAGTGTACGATTCATACATCCGTTCTAGATTTTCCAATCTCACTTTGAGATGTGTTGCAGTACGTCTATCTTTCGGCAGTTTTTTAAAGTTGATGTGGTCCTTTTCCATCCGTGACTTCAAGTCATTCAAAATCCTTAGATGCTCCATGATGACAACTTGAGATGTTTACTCGAAATCGGAACTTAGAAAAATTGCAACAAAATCTCTCAAAATTTTTCTAAGTGTTTGACCAGTTTGCACTTCGGTCAAAAATCGGGCATAGGTTCCCCGTCTGTCACGAATTTCTTCAACTATTCTAAGTCCTAGCTGTCATCTAAATTTCGGCTATGTTCATGTAAATTACTTCTTCCTAGCTCGATAATAACTTCAAAGTACTCACAGTATAAGGTCCACTTTACCACAACACTGATACACCGCGTAGCGCTTTTCAGCTTCAGCGTAGTCGCGTAGCACCAGTTTCAGGATCTCCAGGTTGCCGCATAGCCAGTTTTGCCGACGTTAGTATAGGTGGCGCTTGGGGTTCAAGTTTCAGCAATGAGACTATAGGGGGCGTACTATATTACTTTTGCCATGTCGATTTTCCACTCAAAAATCGCTCTTCGGTTCGAAGGACCTTGAACAAGATAGGTTCAAAATCCCAGGACCCTAGGAGCCTACGTAATAAAACGCATTAACTCCAGAGCGAAGAGGTATTTAATTAATAAAGCCCAAATTATATACAACACAGTGAAGCCAAACCATACCGGGATGTAGGATACCAGTAGAGCCGTCTATTGGACGAAACTAGAACTAATGGCATTTTGAAAACAATATAATATACAACTTGAACATTAATAAGCATATTCTTTCGAACATGAGAGGTTTGTTTACACAATAATGGGAGGAAACGTGCTCGAAATTAAAGATTCTTAGTACCTACTAGGTATCCAACCCACCCACTTAAAAGTGCATTGTCTGCGTCCAAAGTAGCAAGTAACTATGATAAAGAGAGACAACGTTTGCAGAGAGAGTTGAGATAATGACCGCCTAAACGCAGCCCATTTGAAATCGTTTTGTAATGGTAAGTGTCACAAACCCGCAGGTTCCCAGGGCTTGTTTAGACTGTTCTCAACATCAAGTGCCAATTCCACTATTCTGGAGTAGGGATGGGCAAAGGGGAAGAAATATCGATATATATCGTATCGATATTAACAAACAATACCGATTGGCATTGATATTCATCGACAAAAAATATCGATATATTTGCCCAGCCAGTTACAAGTTATTTTAAGCATTTCCAGTATACCAAACAGAATGTTAATCTGTAGCTCAGTCGTGTGGCAGAAAATTTTAATAGGTATTTCACATTAATTTTTCCATTTTGTAGCTTAACTGGACTATAATTGTATAGGGTGAAACAAAATCTCCATAAAGATCCGAATATGACTGCATCATTCGTCTAGTAAACATGCTTGACTAGCAAAACGAAGGTCGTGGGATCCATTCCCACTGAAGGCCACCGTTCTTGATTTATACAAAAGATCTCAGTCTGGCTGTATTTCTATGTTTGTGATGCCTGCCTTGCCTGGTTACTATAGCACAGGGTATCCTAGTTTGGGACCAGGACAAGTGATTGTGTTGTGTAGAAGTTATTTATTTACTAATTTTATAGTTTTTTATCAAGCCAAATACGGCACTAAATTGACCGTAAAAACAATTTTAAAAACTAAAAAAACCGACAACCCAACTGGGCATTAACTACTAAGCAGGCGGGACCAACCTAAGTATCGACCAGAGTTATATTGTTGAATTTGGATCCTGCCTGAATTTATGTTGATTTCAGATAGCCTATCGCTCGGTTTCTAGAAGAGCGATCAAATATTAATCTCACGTCAAGCTAATTTCAGCCAATCATGTGCCGGTATTTTGAATTAATCTTGGATTAATCTCTTGTTACATTTGAACACTCTTTCTGAAACTGAGGCTATGACACTCGCGCAAATACGACGAATCGATTGAGATCTTATTTGTCAAAATCTGACCATTCGTTACGGAGTTAGGAGAGAACATAGAATCGGACATACCTACATACGAGCTTAACACATTAGCCTCCTTTTGGACTCCGTCGCAGTCGGGTAAAAAAAACATTATTATGCTAATATATTTTCCATGTACTTACCTGAACTTCACCTACGCTACGCAACGACTCCCAAACTTCCAACATCGTGTGGTAAGCTAAGAATTCCTCACAATTGTGAGAAAGTACACGGGATCCACTTGACCGGCAGTAACTCACATCGCCAACAATCCGGGAACTCTCAGAAAGCAATCAACGTTCCGAGAAGTGAGACGTTACCGACACTCCGGCCGAGGGTGTACGCGCGTTACGTTTTTACAATGGACGAGGTACAAATCGGAACAGTAGGGGTACATCACTATCTGTGGGTAGTTAGCCAGACCAGGGCTTTAGACGACTCCAAAGTGACAATATATGCATGTATTTGGTAATATATGCATGTAGTTCGCAGTAGGCTAAATCGGACAACTCCATACAATGGAGGACTTACGTGGTCGCACCCCTGGACCGCGTTTCATACAATAAATAAAATAGGTATGTGAATACTTCAAAAACTCGGGTTTCCCCACTACGTTTCCATTCACAGTTAGCGAATGGCAATGACTTTAGTTTAAAATTTTAATAAGAAAGATATTTTTTAAGTTTAACATTAATAATTATTTTAGTTTTTTTTTAATGGGGACGCACGTCCCTGTCCCTATTTTACTGTGCTTTTCGGCCTTTTTTGGCTATCCATTTGGTTCATAGACTAGACCTTCCAAAGGTAACTGAGGGCAGACGGCAGCAATATAGCCACTTAATGTATTATTAAAGGCCTTATTCTTGCTCTCGACGCGACAATAAACATGATATGAATAATTCAGGTTCTCAGGCTTTGTCTGAAAAAGGAAAGCTGGGCCAGAAGGTCTTATTGAAGTGGGATACAGTTTTTTTTATCTTATGAAGGCGTTGAATGGAAAACTTGGACAAAGATATGTTTTAATCTAATTGGAGATGACAAATAATAGTCGTAGTTATTTTTCTCTACGACTGAGGGCTCTCACACCTAATTGGACTTAAATTAGTATAACTAATCGCGAATATCTAGTCAACTCATAACTAATCGTGACTTATTCAACTCAGAGTTCAATATTGGTTCAAAATTTCGCTCAAATTAAAGCCAAATTTGCGCGTCGTAGCACGACGCGACGTCGTATCGTGTTTATGTGTGAGACCACAGACTAATTTAATATGCGTTTATCGAGTGTTTTAAAGAATCGTGTTTTTATAAATAAGACTTAGTTAAGAGTTAGACTAAGTTTATTATTGGAGTAACTTGATTTTTCGAGTCCTGTAAAACCCCAAGAAAAATATTTTAAATCGAAATAGTATTTTAATAGTAGATTATGCATTAAGGGGATAAAGCATTGTATTATGTCTCGGGCGATATTTTGAACCCCAAGGACGAGGGATCCTAGGGTTAACTAGAATCCCGAGTTAAAGCTAGAATCCCGAGGCCGAGGGGTTCAAAACCGCCCGAGACAAATACACTGCTTTATCCCCAAAATGCATACTCTACTTTATATAAACACTGCGAGGCAATAAATTCCTTTTCGTTCTATTTGTTTTTTTTTTGTAGTGGCAAATTCTTCTTCATGCAGGTTTCTATGAAAAGTTTCATTCTAATTTTGAATACATTCTCCTTGATTTAGGGCTCTATGAAAAGTTTTCATTCTAATTTTGAATAAATTCTTCTTGGTGTAGGGCTCTATGAAAAGTTTATATTCTAATTTTGAAGTTTGGTCATGGATTGCAAGGAGCTCGTATATTCAATGTTGATTGCATTCCAAATTCAAATGTCATAATTCCCTAGGGGATTATGAAATTCAGTACATTTATAATGACCCGGCTAGACCATAGGACACAAATGACTTGCTTTAAGTTGAGTTTGCATGACACATAATATGCCATTGACGAGCAGGTTTATATAAAATAATATTATAGCGTGGGTTCGATTCCCACTGGGGTCCGCCGTACACTTGTACAAATGTCCTCAGTCTGAG
Source organism: Yponomeuta cagnagella (assembly GCA_947310995.1). Classification (NCBI taxonomy): domain Eukaryota; kingdom Metazoa; phylum Arthropoda; class Insecta; order Lepidoptera; family Yponomeutidae; genus Yponomeuta; species Yponomeuta cagnagella. The sequence goes on along the minus strand of OX371292.1, from coordinate 3,155,623 downwards.
TGTATTTCCGTGTTTGTGATGTCCTTGCCTGGTTTTTAGTTTGGGATCAAGACAAGTGATTGTGTTGTGTGGCAGTTATTTATTTATTTATTATATATATCTTTTTCATTTTTTCATGAATTTTTATATATTTTCTATGGTATAAAAAGAATGCCATTCTCTGTTGTGCATTATCACATTGTTTCTGTGTGCGTAAGCACTTCACAACTACAAGCACGGCTCGCCCGCCGTCTTGAGGCACAAGAACTGTACTGAGTTTCATAAATGACAATTCGATTTACGATGCGGAGTCGAGTCTTCCTTGTTAATCTGTTGGTTAATCGGCTTTGGCATTACATCGAATTGTCATAGTAAAGCATGAAATGTAGTTCAATGAAATAGAGCTCAGCTGGGCTAATAACAAGAGTAGAGTCGGTGATTGCCTACGCTTACGGTGTATCTCTTTCTAGCCTACGAAGCTTCAGTATTACCGTCTCACTTACAAGTAGACAAGTCAAGTCTACGACTAACCCTGTTTTCAAAATCTCTAGACTGGAATGAGTTTCCACACAAAATAGAAAGTCTCTTTTTCAACCGCAGGATAGTTCCCAGCCCCTGCAGCACGACGCCGCGATAAAAGTTTTTATCGTCCTGTCGACTAGTGCCATCTTCTTTATCTGACTACGTAGACCAAGATGGCGCGATAGAAACATTTGTCATGTCGCGAGGGCAGCTATTTTTTGCAACATCATAACGTTGTAAGTATATCGTGATTATTACTATCAATTAATGTAGTTTTATACAACGCGTCCTTGACAATAGTTCAGTCGACAGGACATCACAACCTATACATTGTATGCGTGGACTCTACTCAGTTACGTTACGGGTGACTTTGCAACTGAAACGTAACGGTTGATATGCCGTCCACTGTACCTATGAGTCTTTGACGTGAAGTTCAATGATTATCCATAATTGTGAGTGTGAATAATCCTTATTAATATTATAAACGCGAAAGTTTGTATGTGTGGATGGATGTTTGTTACTCTTTCACGCAAAAACGGCTGAACGGATCCGGATGAAACTTTACACAGAGATAGATCATAGTATGGATTAGCACATAGGCTATCGCGGGCAACAGCTAGTTATGAATATTTGCACTCGGCGATACTTCTGATCTTCATCTCTGCGCCGAAACACTGAAAGCGTGTTTCATAATCAGAGATTCAGTAGGTATTGTATAATGTATAACCTTTTACTGGGAAATTCGTTGTAAGTAAGTCTTCAGGAAGGATTCACTTAAAATCGCGGAGCGACTTACCTGAAAAGTAACAGAGACGATTATTTCTCCAACGCGCTTTAGTGAGTTGAGGCACAGAGGAATTTATTAGGACAAATTAAAATTAATTTTCAATCAATTCGTCGTGTTTGCGCGAGTGTCATAGATAGAGGACCGTGCTCAGTGGCGTGCAACAGAAGAGGCCTATGTCCAGCATTGGCTGATGATGATAGATAGATAGATAGAGGCTATATAAACTCTATATATAAAAAAAAAATTATTTACTAAATAGACAAAAAAGAAGCTGAAATAAAAAATAACCAATACGACTGCTAAGCATTAACAGTCTTGTTAATAAAAAGTCGTTTTCACTAAAACACTCTTAAGACGGAGTTAAAGCCGGTTTATGAGAGGAAATCCTGCCATAGACTTTAACCCCGTCTTAAGAGTGATGTTTAGTGATGTTTTAGAAAAGATCTATACCCAACAGTGGGCAGCGATGGGCCGATGATGATGATGATGATGATTTTAAAACTGTTACAAGTGTGACAACTCAACTTTACAGAGTGAATGAACCTTATATGTTTAAGAAAATTGATCTAACCTATTTTTCAAAGTAAACAACTAATTTAAAAAGTATAAAGAGTAGAACCCGCCTTATTAGGCAGATATCGGGATTTTGTTACACCTTCACCTATACCTAGTTATACCTAAACTCACGCCTGTATCCCGGAAGGGCAGGCAGAGACAAGGGTTTGCCGCTTGCCACGTTCCTGACAACCTATTTCGCTTCATCAACATTCACAAGTCTTTGCATACACGCACGCCAGTTTCGGGTACTTTTTAACTTGCCCTTTGCTAATATAGGTTCTAACAACTCCAAAAATGGACGCATACACTAAAAATTGCTATCACATCAAGGACCTATTGCAGTGAAACTAAAACATCGTATCACGGCCGTGGCGGATGAGTAACAGAATAAAAACCTTTTATGCTATAAAAAGCTAATCAAAACTGGCATTAATGTAACGCCCTCTCATCTCGGACTGGAAGCGTCGCCGCCCACCAACGTATTCGGCTCGGGGTCTGCTCCTAAATGACCCAAATTGCGGGATCCTTATTTCTTTATTTTTTTTTTTTGTTCCGTACCTTGTGGGTGCTAATCGGTGGTTTACTGTGAACAACCATGAGCTACTTTTGCAACTTAGTTCCTACTTAGATGGTAACCATAATTTACTGGTGTTAGATAAATGCTTTTTTCACCTCACTAGCTCGTAAAAGCTCTGTTTATCATTCGAAATCTGCGTGGAAAATCGCACTTTATCCGCTAGCGTGGAAAGTGTTTTTAAAATTCGAATATTTTTATTCAATAAAGGTTTCGTACAATAAATTACATATATATAGAACCATTGTTTTCGTAACTCATTGGTTTCGTAATAGTTTATATTCTCTGCAGCCAGTCCATTGATGATTGAAATGCAAATACTTATTTCATGTCATGCGCCAGCCTCATTTAAAGAATCGCACTGGCCGGCAAGAAAATTTGATTTAAAAAAAAAACTTTAAAATTTTCTTCTCTTTATTGAATTCACTTTACTTCCATTATTTTGGTTTGTTTTTTGATAAAATCGAAAGAAATCATAAAATATGAGCGAAGCTAGCAGCGACGAAGATATAAATTTAAAATAAATAAACAGTAATTTAATATTTATTAAAACTCTTTTTCTTGCACCTAACATTTTCCTCGCTTTAGTGAGGTGAAAAGTTGTGTGTTGCTCGCTTCGCTCGTGGCTCAATCCTAGAATCCTTCGCTTGCTCAGGTTTCAATACAAGGTACTCGCGCCAAAAATTAACTTTGCAGCCTTGCATAACAAATAACTATTTAATTTTTTTCGCTAGCTGTGCCCGCGCGACCTCGTGTAATTCGGTAAAAAAGAAGACGCCTATATCACTTTCCGGCCCCTCTACTGGCAATGAAAGAAAGGGACTGGACAACCCTCTCGCTAATGCAATATTGTCGTCTATATTGTATGAGCAAGAGGTAGTCATGCATATTATTTCTTAAACGAATCGTGCTATGTTTCGAGTATTAAACGGTCAGCAAAAACAAAACTGTTTTGATCGGAAATAAAATATTTTATAGGTAAACAAAATCTTTGGTCTGACGACCTCGGCGGTGGCGGGGAGCCGCTGGATGCGGGCGGCACAAGACCGGGAAGCTTGGAAAACCATGAGGGAGGCCTATGTCCTGCAGTGGGCGTCAAATGGCTAATGATGATGGGCACGCGTGGTGATTAAGCCCATACTCTCTCCCTAAGAGAAGCCCTGTGCCCTACAGTGGGACGTATATAGGCTGCTTATCGTATATAGGCGGCTTGCTCGTCATCATGACGATGATAAAAATCTTTGAGCATAACGGTGTGTTTTAATTTAAAATGGATCAGCAAAATAATGAAATTGAGCAGCTGCCCAATTATTTTCTTAAAATTAAATTGGTTAAATTTCTGGCCTTTTTTGTTTTATTTAAAAACAAACAAACATAAACAAATAAGTAAACATTTTCTATTTCTACTTTCCTATTTGTCTACTAATTTCTTGGTTCTTTATTGCACTAATTGTTTATTGATTGTTCCGTGTGACGCCAGATTAAGAATAGCGTCACTCCATTTCCTTCCGTGGATGTCGTAGAAGGCGACTAAGGAAATACATTACCAGGAGACGGGCAGCAGCGTCTTCCTGAGATTCCAACCACATACTGCGATCGCCAACCCGCCTGCCAAGCGTGGCGATTATGGCAAAACCCGTCATGGTTTGTAAAACCATGTGGGAGGCCTATGTCCTGCAGTGGGCGTCAAATGGCTGATGATGATGGCACTAATTACATTGTAAATGTACAAGGGCGTGCTTAATGCAAGATTGAAGAGACTGGCGACGGGTAGTGCAAGAAAAAGAAGATGAAATACGATAATAAACTTACGTAAACCTAAACATTAACTACATTGCTAATCTGTTTATTATGCTGACCAAAATAATTACTAAGCGGATCAAAATTAATTAATTTTCTGGCCATATTTGATTTATTTGCTGATCACGTGTTTCTACTAACTTATTTATTCTGCTGACCAAACTAATTGTTGGCTGATCGGATGGCGTTTGTACTGACGATTCTTTTTGTGACCAAGTATTTATTTTGCTGATGATTTAATTAGTTCCCAAAATAAATTTACGTTGATCCGTTGAAACGGCGAACTATCACACTTTCGCCTTAGAAGGGAGTTCACAAAGAGTTCTCCATTTAACGGATATAATGTTGAAAGAGAGAGATTTTTTTATAGCAAAATTTCCAAATATATTTTTCACGCAATGAAGCATAAACAGATTATGACCTTGAAAAGAAATATTACAAACCATTATCACGGTAGTCCGATGGGGCCATTTAGAATTCTACAGATTACCGGATTTAGGTGCAATTTTTTATTGAGATGGATCCAATTGGCTTGACGTGACAAATTTTACTCATTTATAAAAAGCCTATATTTCAATCTAAACGCTAAGTATATCACTGACAACAGTTAAGAAGGAACAGCAAGGAATAGCCCAAACTCACCGTACCATAAAATATGGTCAAAAATGTTCAACCAGTTATAATTACAATGAGACATGTGAACCTATTATATATAGATTAAGGCGAGTGTGCTTATTAACGAGAAAGATTGTTTTTAAAGATAACTCAGCAGTTTATTGAGCTTCAACTTAAATCGAAGCGACGGTCAGCAAACATTTTTTAACACATCGTTTTTACTTCATCTTACAATACTTCAGTCGCAGTGATATGCATTAACCACTTTTACGCCAAAGCAACATCGAGATATGCTACAAATTGTGGCATCCGGCTCCTTGTTGCATGCTACAACCGCCAACAGCATGCGGCCGATGTAGCATGCGGCAGTCTATTTTACACCGAGGCAAGATCGTGTTCGGATACAAGCTGCGACAGTCTGCCACGTGACGCAAGGTGTTGCTATGCTGCACGATTCTTGCCACAATGTGCGTCATTTTTATTTATTGTAGCATGCGGCCTTGTGGCATGCCGCAATGCCGCAAAGGGTTACCCCGGCGTAAATGGGCCTTTCGTAATCAGATTTTCTTGGAATCCACCCATCACAAGGAGTGACAAATGATGTGAATTTCTTGGACGCATCGCACAAAAAGGTTGATTGCAAATGACTATTTGACCTTCGTGGTGTTAACTTTATTTCCGCTCTGTTGAATCACAAGTCAAGAAGCCATTACAGTAGGGTAAGAGAGCTTGTTTTCGGGCCACGTGTAATTGTAAAAATAAATTATATATAGACGACGATTTTGGTTTTTCCCTATCTCACAAATTGAACAAAATGACAAGTTCTACTACAGATTTTGTCCTGAACGAAAAATTAAGATTTTGGGTAGGTACTAATTTTATCGTTCATACACATAAAACCAAAGGCCACACCAACACACACTCATACACAAACACTATAAATCGCTTGCATTTATGTAATTATTTTAATTTTATAAAGATTATTTTGCCTATTTCTAAATTTACCGTTCAAAATTTTGCATGTTATTTCGATTAACTTAATTTGCAAATATTTATTGAATAATTTATTAAGTAAAAAAAACATCTGAAGAGAAGCAAGGCTACCTATAATACAGCCCGGCTTAGCAGACGAGCTGAGCTCCGAGCAGAGCTCTGACATATTTCATTGTAATTTACACGGGATTAATGAATAAATTATTTATTGCCAAAAAAATCATCATCGTCATCATCAGCCATTTGAGCCCACTGCAGGACATAGGCCTCCTTCGTGGTTTTCATAACCATGAGGGGTATTGCCGTAATCGCCACGCTTGGCAGGCGGGTTGGCGATCGCAGTATGCGGTTGGAATCTCAGGAAGACGCTGCTGCCCGTCTCCTGGTAATTGATTTCCTTGGTCGCCTTCTACAACATCCACGGAAGGTAATGGAGTGTCGCTATTCTTAATCCGGCGCCACACGGAATCGCCAAAAACGCCAAAAACATACTAAAACAATAATTACAGTAATTATAGAACAGAGAAGTGTGCGTGTGACAATGATGCTGTTTCAGTGTTTGCTGTTTGTATTGGAAACAAATCAAAGAATGTAATAGATCCATTAATATTATTCTTAAAAAAGGGTGGACTGAAACAAGTACATTGACTACAAATAAAGTAACAAAACCCCAATGCCATCAAAAAGTTTTGACTCTAATGACATAATTTGCTTTGGTTCAAATTCGTCTCGGTTTACCTTTATTGGTATGAGCAATAGATGAAAACACATTAGTACCGGACGGTGTTATGCGTCAGAAAACCAACAAACACATTACTGTCAGGATCGTAGCAAGTAGCAGACCCTAGTCTCTGCCGATCCTCCCGAGATACAAGCGTGAGTTTATGTTGTGTTTTGTAATAATAATAATAAATGCCACACAAAACAATCACTTGTCCTGATCCGAAACTAGGATACCTGGCGCTATTTAACCAGGCAAACTAGGATGCTCTGTGATTTGGTAACCAGGCAAGGACATCACGAACATGGAAAAAATCCGGTCAAGTGCGAGTCGGACTCGCGCACGAAGGGTTCCGTACCATTATCTATACAAGATTAGACACAAAGATCGAGAAAAAACGTAAATATTTATTTTACTTTAATTTAATTATTTACTTTTTAAGCGAATATACAACTGAATATTCTGTGAATATATCAAGCGTCTACCTGTTGCCTTTATTAATATTGAGCAAAAACGGCACAAAAAATACGTTTGTTGAATGGGAGCCCCAATTAAATATTTATTTTATTTTAATTTAATTATTTATTTTTGAACCGAATATATAATTAAATATTCTGTGAATATATCAAGCGTCTACCTGTTGCATTTATTAATATCGAGCAAAAAACGGCAAAATACGTTTTTTGTGTGGGAGCCCTCCTTAAATATTTATTTTATTCTGTTTTTATATTTGTTGTTATCGCGGCAACAGAAATACATCATCTGTGAAAATTTCAACTGCCTAGCTATCACGGTTCGTGAGATACAGCCTGGTGACAGACAAACAGACAGACGGACAGTGAAGTCTTAGTAATAGGTTCCCGTTTGGCACCCTTCGGGTACGGAACCCTAAAAACTACTAGCCTGAACGTAAACTTGAGAAATTTAAAATAAAACGCTGCATTCCACGCATGTAAAGGTAGTTTTGCTATCAACTGTATAGCGACACATGTCTGCACTTTAGTTAAAAACCCGTCTACAGTCAAACAATTATTCAGTCTATCGTGGCAGTGCAATAAAAACGAGCGAGTCACATACCGCACCATATTTAACTCTCGTTTAATTAAATAACCGCATCCGAGTGCGTTTTTATGTTCGTTTGATGTGACACCTCTCGGCTCAAACTCGAGTATCGCTTCCATAACGCATCGTAAAATTCAATGCAGCGGAAATGTTGCTATTGGTTTAAATGCCAACTGAAAGAGGGAAACTGTGTTACCAGCCGTGAAATGAACTGTATCCACCTCTATTTTATAGCAGATAAGCAGCCTATATACGTCTCACTGTTGGGCACAGGCCTTCTCTCAGAGAGAGAGAGTATGGGCTTAATTACCACGCGTGCCCACCGCGGATAGGCGATTTCAAGCGCTGAGGTATATGAATAGCTCAGACACTCAGGTTCGACGTTTTCCTTCACCGTTAGCGAGTGGTATTGCTACTATAACTGATATGGATATTATGATTTAATATGATTTGTGGCAGCCGAGGACCGAACGGTGGTCAGTGGGTCTAACAACTCGATGGTCGGACGATGTAGTTAAGTCAGTAGCGGCCCCATGGATACGGATGGCGAAAGTACCCTCAAATGAGTTCGAATCGAAGTTTCTCACTAACAGATCGTAATTTATAATTGCATTTATTGCACACCAGTAATTTATAAGGTAATTGTCTACTTCTCAATAGTATACAATGGCAGTGTTATCGCTAAAAGCGATCTCTTTAAGACAACCTTAGCATGGACAGGATTGAAAGAAGATGTCAGTAGGTAAGTAGGTGTACAAAATATAGAATATATCAATTAACTTGCATTTAGATAAATGTGATATTCTAATCCGAGTTCAAAGATCAGACAAGCCAAGTTCGGGCTTAATGGCGAAACAGGACCGCACGCCATGAATCTCTCGCCACGTAAACGGGGCTACACACTCGTCGAACAGTGTCCTTTTGAAGTCGCTCGCAGCTCGTGTAAACACTTCGGGTTTATTCTTTATAAATCGGATACGTCGTTAAAGCCGTGTGAGGTCGCTGTGGTGGCATTTACGTTTACTTCTGTGTGTTGGATGAATGTTGTAAAACCGGGAAGTGGTTTAAATACTCTTCCGATAATGTGAGTATTTGGGAGTCTTCATGGCTAAATAAGATAAGAATAAACCAAATATCTCATCTTATCTTATTTAGCAATCTTCCAATGGCTCCACAATAACTTTGAATCAGTAATGATGCCAAGAAATACGATTTCTTCTACAAGTTTCAGTTCGTTCTTCCTACGATTTCTCATGGCCCTAAATGTCATATTTAATAACTAAACTTAATTATTATATTATATTAAGTAAGTACATAGATAAATTTTACTTAAATAGAAATCGATTAATAATAACTTACATATCTAATAAATACAAACTATATCTATTCTGCGACTGTTTGATATCAAAATAAAATAAAACATCGCAAACCAAAAATGTCATATTAAAACACTGATGTTTTGAAAAATGAAAATCTGAGAAAAACTAAACAACAAAAGTGGTTGTAAAACACAGACCCTAATTGGCGTTCAGAAATTAGAAATAACCCTGTGTAATTTTCCTGCATCACCTACGTACCCCAGGCATTTTAACATCAGAAGCTAAATCATCTTCCTGCACATAAAATGCAAGCAAGCATTGATGTAAGATTAGATTAGATTAGAACACTTTATTGTACACACCAGAAAACAAAATACATTAAAAGGCTTACATTATTATCTAAGTTCTGCCGTATATACTCGTAATTGGCGGTCTTATCGCTAAAAGAAGTGAACGATGAAAGATTAAACTGGAAGATGAGGAGAGTGGTTAGGTAGGTGTACTGGAATATATTGGAATATATTGGAAATATATTGGAAGAATATGTACATAAACTAACCGACTTACAGCTAATGTTCATACATATTTAATAACATACTTAAACTAATCATAGAATAGAAACATATAAATACAATATACTAATAGAAACATTTCACATATAAAAAAACAGACAAAACTTACTATGGTTTCTATATAGAGAATCGTAGCAACATATAGAGAATCGTAACAACAGCAGACTTTACCAGGGCTTTAAAACAGGAACGGACTTTGCTTTTCGAACTTCCTCTTCCGAACATTCCATAGTCGAACGGACTGCACAGAGAAAGAAGAGTCGTAAAAGTTGGTACGGTGGGAAGGGCCCTTAAAGTTGTGAGCGTTGATTTTATGGTAAAGAAAATATTTTCACTTTCATTTTTCAGAAATCGATACGCGACTCACTAACGCATGAAACGGTCCCTACACACCAGTAGTCATGCATTTTTCACGGTAGCCCGTACGGGTAAGCAATTTGTACTCCGGACATTGTTCTAGCAAGTGGTAGAAGACTCAGTTCAGTCCCTTTATTTTCGACGGGATACCGCCGTTTAGCCAAAGTATTTTTCGCCAAATTTTACTTCCCAATAAACTTATGGCATCAGTTTCATTTCCCAAATGAAACTTTAGCAAGTTTTCATTTCGCATTTTATTCATTTGGTCAAATTATCATTTCGCATAATTTTACTGCGTCAAGTTTTATTAAGACAAACGTTTATCCTACAGACACGAACTGTTACCAGAAAAGTGGGTTAGGTTAGATTAGAACTGCGACCCCCACAGACACGAACTGTTACCAGAAAAGTGGGTTAGGTTAGGTTAGAACTGCGAAAATGAATTTTGACCAAGTATTTATTTGGTAAACAATAACTTGCCATAATAACTGTTGCTAACTGTTTATTTGCTTTAAGTTGTTTTGAGAAATGTTTTTTTGCCAAGTGATAATTTGCGGAAAATAGTTTGGGAAGTAATACTTTGGGAAACGATTTTTGGCAATACATTAGTAAACCATTTTCGACAAATGACTCTCATTTTTCACGGTAGATACGTTTCAAAGGCCTTCTCTCAGAGAGAGAGTGTGAGCATAATCACCACGCGTGCCCACCGCGAATTGGCTAAGGTATGTAAATAGCTCAGGCACTCCGGTTTCCTCACGACGTTTTCCTTCACCGTTAGCGAGAGGTATTGCTACTATAACTTCACAAATGTACATAACTTAGAAAACAAAGTCATAGGTACATGCCTGCACTAGGAATCGAACCTGGGTTTCCCGCTTCCGAGTCCAATGTTCTACCCACTAGGGTACCACCAGGTATTAGGTATTTTTTTTATTATTAAGCATTATTTTTAAGGTAATATTTTGGCATTTAAAGTTATTGACGGCAATCATAAGGGGTCGCTGGATGCGGGCGGCACAAGACCGGGAAGCTTGGAAAACCATGAGTGAGGCATATGTCCTGCAGTGGGCATCAAATGGCTGATGATGATGATGATGATGGCAATCAAGGAATCTTATCATATAGGTAGCAACTGGTGTATTAGGTTTAAGATGATTTGAAAAAAAATATGGTCAGGGTGGATTTTTTTTCCCGCTGCCTATTTCTCCACTACAAATACGGCCCGAAGGCAGCGGCTTACCAATACCATTCTAACAATACTAATAACATTCACTATACTCTATTCCACGAAACGAGCTCCCAAAGAAAATCGTCCATGTGCGCCCATTGGTCAATGCGCGTGACCTTCATTGCCACTGCAAAACTGCCACTGGTAAACCTACCCAATGAATTGTTTGTTTGAATGCTTATTGTTTCGCTTTTCTCTAGCCGCGCGCATTGACCAATGAGATGCGAGTATTTTGTTCCCTAGGAGTTCGACTCTTGGAACGCAGTATAAAAATATTAATTTTTCTTGAAGCTTTTGTTTGTTCCACCTTTTGCTTAAACGCCTCGTACGGACAGCAAACAATACAATCATTCGGCTACCTACACTGGGTTTCTTACAATTTTCTGGCCAGTGAGTGACGTTGAGTGATCTGTTGATTTATGAACACGACAGGAATGTCTGTCGGGCTAACTGTCTGAGTGGAGTACGGTTATGTGCATTCTTCATTTGATATGACAGTCTTGGCATTTTATGAATGAATGAATTTTATTGCTAATAATATACCAAGTTACAATTGTACGTAATAACCTAACCCCCGTTTTCTCGTACACTAACAAGCTGTTAATCTACTGTTAACAGCTGTCAGTGGTTTTTTTTGTATGTACAGTAGATTAACAGCGTGTTAGTGTACGAGAAACTGGGGGTAATTATTTCAATTGTGGGGTACATAGTTGATACAATTATATTACAATTACAATGCTTGTTTGACTCTGACACCTGTGGTAGATGCGAATCTGTAGTACAGGTGACAGCGCCCTCTGAGATATGTTTACACAGTGGTATTGTAATAATATGGTTCTTGTAATTGATTCAGTTAGAACTTATAGTAATAATGGCAAATTTTAAATTGATTAAAGTGATAAGATGCTTTTTAAGCACAAAATATGTACTTAATTTTATTGAGGCCGTGGTAACGTCTCGACTGCTATCACGCCCGCACAGTCAAATTTTGTTTGGGATTGTAAAACAAGTATAATTTTGATAAATTAATGTGGCTTGAGGGTTTGATAGAAAATAAAATTACGGACAATTTAAACACATTTTCGTTTTCCTATACTTAATTTTTAATAAAGAAAAGCTGTTTCCTAAATTATTTATTTTAAGCTTAGTTGTTTGCTTTATTCGTACAAATGCCCTCAGTTTGGGAGTATTTAAATGCTTGCGATTAGGAAGTCATTAGATAAGGATAAGATTAAACCAGGAATTCTGGTTCCTAGAGCACAACACCTTTATTACGCGCACCAAATCCTGAACGGTTCTTATCGTCTAGCTGCCAAGTTTCATACTAGTTGCTATCGCAAACGTCAGGATTCCAACAGGATTTGATGCTCATATTTAGGCATCAGCACCTTTTTTACGCGCACCACATCCTGGACGATTCTAATCTAGTTTAACTGTCGAATTCCATACAAATTGCTACCACAAACGTCACAATTCCGATAGGATTTGGTGCGTATAGTCAGGCCCTAGGACTTCCTAGTTTGGGCCCCTTCTTTACCCGTCAATACAAAAAACATTTACAATAGCAAAAACGACGGAGTCACGACAAAAACCATCAGGTGGTCCATACATTTTACTGCCGTAAACAAATTTATTATAAAATTAAATTATAAGCTTCGCTTTGTACATTGAAGGTTTCAAATGATTTTCCTGTAAAATATTTGAAGGAGAAAAACAAAAGACTCTTAACAAGATACCTCTTAACCAAATGAAAATAAACTGGAAGAGAAGGGAGGACAAACCGGGAAATAATTTACGATAAAGGTTTGAGTTCCATTTATTAAAAGGATAATGAGAAAAACCCGTTTATTGGGGCCAAGGAACAGACAGAGTGTATATTTTCTATCAAGGGTGACACTTGCCGGTGTCTTACATTCTTGTAAGGAAATCAAGGGACAAGATAAAAAGTAACCGAAACGGGCGCGCGTGCAGCGGCTAATGAATATTAAGGGGATCCAGTGGGCTAAATAGCTAGCAATGAAAAGAAAGCTTATCTTCTTTTACACATCAAATTCGCAAAAAGTGTCTGTACAATCTCTCAATCCTGTTTACAATGATTTTCAGGACACGACAAAGAACCTGGGATCGCGAACCTGGGACTAGATAGCATTTAGAGCAAAAACGGCCGCTTTTGGCCATTAATGCTATCTAGTCCTTGGTTTTTTGCCTTAGGTTCACGGCAGTGGGTCCTCAAAATCACTATTAACACGACTGAGAGGTTGTACAGACACCTTTTGCAAATTTGATCTGTAAAAAAATATACGCGTCGAATTGAGAACCTCCTCCTTTTTTGATGCCGGTTAAAAAAGATAAGATTTTTTTTTCCTCAGTGAAGCTAGTGTTACTCCCTGGAGCCCCTTAATGAAGCGAAAGAGGTTTGTCGGGATCGCGGCAAAAGGCAAACCCTGGTCTCAGCCTACCCCTCCGGGGTACAGGCTTGAGTTTATGTAATGCAATTTGAGCAAGCTTCACTCGTAAAATATGTTTTTAGGACGATGAGAGGAATACGTTTCTTCAGGAGCGGTATTTTTTTTGGCGAGAAGTCCAGGAACATTCACATTTGCAAAAACCTATCGCTTTTAGCAGAAATTAAAGAGCCACGAAGATTAGTGGCATAGTCTCAGTGGCGCCCTCTATATTTTTTTCAATATCGTGGAGCACGATGAAACCTAGCTAGATCGATAGAGGAGAAAAAAGTAAACAAGAAATTATTAAAGTCACCATGTCCTAAAGTGGCACGTTTAGGAGTTATTGAGCTTTGAAGTTTGTATGGAATTTCCACTAACTGAGTTTCATCACCGAATTTGTCACTTGATATGAGTTTTCTCGGAGATTCAAACCTACTTTGATGTTTTTTAAAGTCTGGGTAGCTATGTCTAGTAGGTACCTACCTACTTATATACATATATAGGTACATGAAATTATAGTATTATTCATGCATCCAATTCGTTCAATTCGATTAAAATTCAAAACATGTCAATATAAAACCTACAGTTTAATTAATATAGATAGGTTTAGGTGGTAGGTAGGTACCTATAAATAATGTAGATAGGTACATATCGCTAGAAACTTAAACCGCTGCTGTGTGTAAAACCATGTTCAACCATGTTTTTAACATAAATACCATTTCCTGACGTAGCGTAGTAGGTAGGCAATATCCAATAATTAGGTAGGTACCTTCATCTTCAGTTGGGCAAAGAAAGAAAAGTCCAAAGTTTTTTTATTCCGATATGAGCTTACCCTTGACCACAATCTTGCCTAGGGCGTAGATGTTCGTTTTTGGTGGCTCTCATAGTTGTCTGCTGTCTTACTCGTAGCTGTGAAGACTGCGGCTTTATGTATCTTGTTAGTGGGATGTGATGGACTATGGATGAACCAAAAAGATCAAAACCTTTCCCTTACCTGGTGTAATAGACTGTACTTGGACTTGGGGAATGAGGATATATGTATAAAAATGACTTCTGTCAGCCAATAATTACCTACATTGAAGTGACATATGTTTACTATGAAACCATATTAAACATAGAAACAGGGATTAATCATATTTTCAGGTCTAACTACCTAATTATTTATAACTTATAACTAAACACAGCTACCATAAAACTTAATTTAAGTACAAATGTTTCTTCCGGTACCTACTTCTCCGATCAATAACTCGCTCACTGTTCGGTATAATGATTTAATGATAAGTAATGCCTAATTGTATATTGTAATTAGTCTAGCAGCTAAGTGTAATTTGTAATTAAAATAAAGAAATATCTTGTGAATTTTCCTTTAAATACACTATTTTATTTATTTACCTGATAGGATTGATGAAAAGCAGATTTATAACTGGTAAAAGCTCCCGTAATACCCTCGCATTGTAAGCATCCTCGCTACGCTCGGGTGCCTTAATATACGGTATCTATAATAAACTGGGTGTTTTTTCTACGACTTATTTAGCAATTTAGTCAAGAATCGGCAACAAGTCACAGGTGCCAAGCATATAGTCCAGTATTTAGTGAAAAAATGATCCAAAAGTTAAGTTTTATAAAAATCTCATACAAACTTCAAAGCTCAATAACTTCTAAACGTGCCACTTTAGGACATGGTGACCTTAATAATTTCTTGTTTACTTTTTTGTCCTCTATCGATCTAGCTAGGTTTCATCATGCTCCACGATATTGAAAAAAATATAGAGGGCGCCACTATGAACTATGCCAGGCCCCATACAAAAATCTTCGTAGCTCTTTGTACCGCTTTCTTGGCCCTCGGTTCTAGCCGTACTATAGGTTCTAAAAACCGCTAGGGCTATTATTGAGATTTCTGGGTGACACTTTTCCTCATAGAATGTCTGAAAAGAAATGTTTTTTTTGTTCATTCGTTGCGCAAATCAGCCGCTGCGCCTTTTTATAGAAGATATTTTTAAAATATGAATTAACAATTAATTTGTAATTAGTAAAAGATGTACATAAATTTATGGTGTACCTCTGAAATTCTCTGAAACAGCTTTGACGTTCACTAAGTAAACATTTTGTTTTTATAGTTAATAACAATTTTTGACTTTGACTTTGAATTTACTGTTTTCGTAGGGTACCACAACCTTTGAAAAGACTAAGTTTGGAGTTTTTTTGTCCATTTTTTCTCCAAATTGATCTAGATTTTGAAATGGACACCTAGTTTAACTTGTAACGTTCATTAAGGCGCAGTTTCTGTGCTACTTTGAATAAAAAAAATTGATTTTGATTTTGATTTTGAGGAATACTGATCTGGACCCTTTTCGGCAAGTGACATTTTTTTTTCCACATACCCTTCTTCTTCTATACACAGCTCGAGGCCACGGATTATCTGCATAGCCCGAAACCAGCCCGATCTTGTTATTTTAAACAACTTTTCCATCGCTGATTGGATGCGACCTCATTGAATCGAAAGAAATAATTTTGGTAATTGGTATTGCTACTGTATTCATAAATTATGTATTAGCGAAGGGTAAAACAATAAGTACCCGAAACCGAAGAGCATTCATGCAGGGAGTAATGATCATTGAGGATACGGAAGATGATTCTCGGGATCATGGCAAATGGCAAATCCTGACCTCTGCCTACGCCTACGAGTTAAAGGTGTGAGTTTATGTTTGTAACGGTGAAATAATATCGTTTGCACACGGACAGTCCTTTATTCTATAATTACTATTATTGTTATGTAACCATACCTGCGGAGCCAACCAAGCCGCGGGTTTCCTCACGATGTTTTCCTTCACGGTTAGCGTGTGGTATTGCTACTACAAATTCGCAGATGTACGAAACTAAGCTGCCAGGATTGTGCTGGGCAAGCCTACTCCATGTAAAAAACAATGTCCCAGGCACTGCAGCATCCGAGTGGTCCCTTCACCCATCTAGTGTGAGTGAAGGTGCCACTGGACGCTGTAAAAATCATCTCATTACGTAGATGGAAGGGCCAAAGTTATGTAAGCATTTTTGTGACAATAAATCATTGATTCATTCATTCATTCATTTGACTGCCTCGTTGGTCGAGCCCTTAAGGCGCTTAGCTACCAAAACAGAGGTCGTGGGTTCGATTCCCACTGGGGGCCGCGGTACATTTGTACAAATGGCCTCAGTCTGGTATATTTTCATGTTTGTGATATCATTGCCTGGTTACCATAGCACAGGGTATGCCAGTTTGGGACCAGGTCAAGTGATTGTATTGTGGAAGGTGTTATTGAACTATTATATATTCAAAATACTACTTTGTCCCTTAAACACGTAAACGTTAATCACCGATGCTCTACCTCTAGTCTAGTCATGTTTTCGATAACCTTGGCTGGAGACCTATTTTTGAATCACTCGTATGAAATACGGTATTTGACACGATCAACAATAAATTATTTCATATGGTCTATTAAAACAAAAATTACAAAATATCTCGAAAAATGTATCTCTTTTAGTCAATTACTAGTTATTACAATTTTTAAATAGATTGAACATAAAAAGAGTGCTCTGAAATGTGACGTCATAAGCAAGTATTTTCATACAAAATTCCGTTTTGAGTTACTTTTAAAACGGACGTCGCATTTCAGAGCACTCTTTTTATGTCTAATCTATTTAAAAATTGTAATAACTAGTAATTGACTAAGAGAGATACATTTTCCGAGATATTTTGTAATTTTTGTTTTTAATCGAGCATATGAAATAATTTATTGTTGATCGTGTCAAATACCGAATTGTACCGTCGAATGCGACTTACACTCGTCACACTCGTCTTCTAAGTCGCATGATCTCGTTTTTCCGTATTTTTGAATCGTTCGCCTGAAGTGTTGCCAGTACAATTTGAAGTATTGCATTTTACCCGCTCCACGCAGAAATTTAAAAAAAAACCGGAAACTACCGTAACAGAAACGGAACGTAAAATACTTCGTGTTATTGGCTGTTTAAATGAAAAATCTTTGTCTTTTGTTATAAACAAAACACTACTGTCACTTTGGTTTGGTTTTGTTCTAATGAAAATTTCGAAACAAAAAATTAACTTGGCAAGTTTTCAACCACCTTTACGCAAAAAGATGCCCAAAAGCGGTGGGAAGAAATAGCGGAAACCCTCAAATCTATTCCTTGAGCTAACAAAGATTGAAAAGCATGGAGGAGGGTAACTTATTTACATGTATACTATTGTATGGTTAACTATTAATTTAATAGACACTAGAAATTTTGACAATTAATCTACCGATCGCCATACGATACGAGTGGTAGGGACCATTCGTTGCAGTCGAGTGATAAAAAAATACGGAATTTCAGATGTCGAACGAAAATAAGTAGAAATTGAGCGCTCGACGCGATACGACTGATGTAAGAAATAGAGCTCTGGTTACCATAGCACAGGGTATCCTAGTTTGGGACCAGGAGACCTATTTTTGAATCACTCGTATGAAACTGTATCGTCGAATGCGACTTAAGTCACACTCGTCTTCTAAGTCGCATGATGTCGTTTTTCCGTATTTTTGAATCGTTCGCCTGAAGTGTTGCCAGTACAATTTGAAGTATTGTATTTTATCCATTCCACGCAGAAATTAAAAAAACCGGAAACTACCGTAACAGAAACGGAACGTAATACTTTGTTTTATTGGCTGTTTAAATAAAAAATCTTTGTCTTTTGTTACAAACAAAACACTATTGTCATTTTGGTTTGTGTTTGTTCTAACGAAATGTCGAAATCGTTTTTTGACAATTAATCTACCGATCGCCATGCGAGACGAGTGGTAAGGACCATTCGTTGCAGTCGAGTGATTCAAAAATACGGAATTTCAGATGTCGAACGAAAATCAGTAGAAATCGAGCGCTCGATGCGATACGAGTGATTCAAAAATAGAGCTCCATATCAAGTGATTGTTTCGAGTGACTATTACTACTGCCGGAACGAAGTCGCGGGCACAGTTAGTCATTTTATATCCCTGTAAACACGAGCACAATCAAAGCCGCAACTCACGTCGCTGTTTCGGGTAACAAACGGAATTCCAATAGACAGGGCGACGAAAGCCAGATGGGAAATGGCATCTAAATATGAACAGCCCTGTGAAGTTTGAGATACGTCGGCCGGGCCGGGTTCAAATAAGCAGATATTACCAAGTACAGTCGGCAGAAGGTCAAATTTTACCTTTTTTTTATTTATTTCTTCAGTTTGCATGCACGATTCTTGAATCTAATTGTCGCCAAGTGGCAACAGCAATTTTTGTAGGCGACTCGCCCTTACACATATTTGTTTTCTTTTGCACATGCATACCTAATTAACTAAGTGTTTATTTTGTACTTTCTATTATAATTATTATAACACATTATAGTCTGAAGATACTAAAGATTTTATCATACTATTTATGTTGCAACTTAACCTGAGTAGAGTGCAAAGGTTGAGTGTAGTCATCTAAAAAAGACCTCTGCATCCAAAGTTCTCAGCATAACGCCAAAAACACCGAAAATGAGCAAACTTTTCCTGACTTTAAAAATACTAGAATGGTACGGAACCCTTCGTGCGCGAGTCCGGCTCACACTTGACCGGGTTTTTTTTTAATTCGTTCTAGTTATACACAACTATGGAGAAAAAAACAGCAAAAAAACAAGTTTGTTGTATGGGAGACCCCTTAAATTTTTATTTTATTCTGTTTTTAGTATTTGTTGTTATAGCGACAACAGAGATACATCATCTGTGATGTACAACATCTTTCAACTGCTTAGCTACCACGGTTCATAAGATACAGCCTGGTGACAGACAGACAGACGGACAGACGGACAGATGGACAGACGGACAGACAAACAGTGAAGTCTTAGTAATAGGGTACCGTTTGGCACCGTTCGAGTACGGAACCCTAAAAACTCCAAACACAATGTAAAACTAGGTTATTTCTAGTATTAACATTGAGTTTGGAATTTTTAACCGACTGCGGCTAGGCACAAAATGAGGGTAATTTGTTTGGCTCGTATGTATGTCTGTATGTAAGTGTCGCCGATTCTATGATCCCCAAAACTCCTTAACTTAGTCAGATTTTGACAATAGCAATTATCAGCAGCTAATAACTTACGGACTTTCTTCAATCTCAATCTGATTAAGCCTTACGTTCAGAAGGACCTTTAATGTCGAAGTGTTGTTGACTGATGATGATTAAGTGCCGGACTCTAAACCGAGAGACCCAGGTTCGATTTCCAGTGTTGGCATGTACCTATGACTTTGTTTATTTTCAAAGTTACGTACATCTGCGAATTTGTAGTAGTAATACCGCACGCTAACTGTGAAGGAAAACATCGTGAGGAAACCCGCGGCTTGGTTGGCTCCGCACGTATTGTTTTTTTTTCCTGTGGGCTAGGCCGACTAAGCTGTCAGGATGGTATAGGAGCTGGGCAAGCCTAATCCATCTAAAAAACAATGTCCCAGGCACTGCAGCGTTCGAGTGGTCCCTCCACCCATCTAGTGTGAGTGAAGGTGCCACTGGACGCATCTCATTACGTAGATGCAAAGTTGTTGACTGCAACAGTAATATCACTCATCTCAATGTAAAGCCTAGAACGTCGAATATTCTCAGGCAAATATGAAGAGGCGAAACCTTGGGCGAAACGAATATCTCTGCTAACCTTAAGCTTCAGCTACCGAAGAAGGTATTGATGGCCGGTGTCGATTTACGTTTCAACAACATTATTGAACCATAATAATTCAGTTGACAGGGTGGAATAGCTAGAGATTCCACGAATTTAGCGAATACTTCAGTAAATCAGCCGAATTGATTGTTTATAATTATCAGCAGCATACTGCTGCTTTTCTCGTGAATAATGTAACGTTTATGTGATTGTATGTGGCCACAGCATGGGCAAACCCCCCTCATGAATACATCCCAAATACCCAGTCCCCAGCGGCCCCGCTATTCCTGGCCGTTGGGGCGAAAAAGTTCTGACCTGGCGACCGCGGACCGGATGACCAGATGGTTTGACGACCTGGTTACGGTAGCCGGGAGTCGCTGGATGCGGGCGGGAAGCTTGGACAAGCGCGAGGGAGGCCTGTGTCCTGCAGTGGGCGTCAAATTGCTGATGATGATGATGATGATGATGATGACAGCATGGGCTTATTTCACAGAACTACAATTCACTACAATGACAATTCGATGCACATTACAAAGTCTATTAACGTACAGATTAACAAGTAGGAACTATGAATAGTAGTTCTATGAAATGCTTTTAAAAAACCACTGCATCTTAAACACAGCCTCTATGAAGGCATGCGTTTAGTTAATCCTAACAGCCACACAAACCCATCAGCGTTACTCCCGCGGTCTCGCAACTCGGACGACTCGCACAACTCGCGCGCCTCGCTGCCGGTTAGCGTCGTGTAATTCGCGCCAGAATATACGATACTCGGGAACACATTCATAGCGATTACTGCGGCCTCACAGAGCGAGGCAGAAGATTCACCTTGGATCTTTCTCACGCTAACAATCTGTCACGTTACACCTTCGATCCGACATCTTCGATTACTGGTATAGCTCGAAGAATTGCTCAGTCGAAGTGGCAGTGGGTGGGGCACAAACACGGATGTTATAACGTTGTTGGGGATATAGCTCGGAGAACTGATGGCCGTTAGCCATGTCCGCATGACCTTTGACCTCCTCTCGGGAGAGACGTGCCCACCGCGGATTGGCAATTTCAAGCGCTGATTGGTAGCGGAGCGGTAAAGCGCCGGCGTCTCATCCGGGAGGTCGTGGGTTCGAATCCCAGCATGTACCGACGACTTTGTTTTCTAAGTTCCGTACATTTGTGAAGTTACAGTACCAATAGCACTCGCTAACTGTGAAGGAAAACATCGTGAGGAAACATCGTGGTGTTCACATAGGCACGCGTGGTGATAAGGTCCATACTCTCCCTCTGAAAGAAAGCCTGGACGTGCTTGCGTGATATGATGTATGATGTAGGGAAAAGTGTAATTACTGTCGGGCATACATAACATAACATAAACTCACGCCTGTATTCCAGAGGGGTAGGCAGAGACCAGGGACTGCCACTTGCTACGATCCTCTCAGATCACTTTCGCTTCCTCAACATTCATTAGTCGTTGCATGCACGCACGCCGGTTTCGGGTAGTTTTTATGTTGCCCTTTGCTAATACATCCCCTATTTGGTCGAAGTATATCCGTCTGGGTCGTCCCTTACCGGCCCTTCCATTCACATTCGCTCGATATATTTGTTTTGTCAATCTTTCTTCCTTCATCCTCTCCACGTGTCCAAACCAACGCAACATTCCTTTCTCAATTCTAGTCACTACATCCTCTTTCAGTCCACAACGTTCTCTAATCACACTATTGCGTATCCTGTCATTCAAAGTAACACCAGACATACTTCTCAAGGACCTCTTTTCTACTGCATTAATCCTACTAATCGGGCGTACCTGACAGTATTAAAACTTTTCCCTATAATCATCTCTCTTCTCCTTTTTTGTCATAGCCTCATGACTGAAGGATGATTACACATCAACGCGGTGGTGGCGGTCCATAGATACGTCATTTATTGCAGTAGTATTTATATGGACCGTCACCGCCTGAGGGACGTGACAGTAGGGCAGCTTTTGCCACCAACGCTCTCCATTTAGATTATGCGCTAGATTCAGCTGCGCTTATGACGTCAGTCCATCGCATTAGTGCGAACAGCATCTCACTCAACTTTAAAGCTGTTGCAAGGACAGGAGGTGTTGAGAAGACCTTCTCGGCTTTCCTATTTTGCGTACCAGGACTGTTTGTTATATAGTAACCGTGGAACAAACGGCCTGTACCCGGGGAAATATACGTAACATCAGATAAAAGCGGAATCATCAACACTGGAGGAGGGGCGGGCGCTGTGCCGCTTCGGCTGCCCGGGGTTTGGGGACGAGATGGGTTTGAAAACAATGTGAGTTGACATAGTTTTATTTCGAGTATCGATTACTATAATTTTGCGTGCCCTACAGGGACCACAAAGTTCCATATTATATTTAAATGCCATCTTTATATAGGTACTTGTGGAATGCAATAAATTATTGAGTATTGAGTACTATTATCTCATAGCAGTATTTAAAAGTAAATTACGTTAAATGAACTAAAGAAAGAAAGATATATTTATTTGACGACACAATACTCAAAAACATAAAATCACAAAACAAAATACAACAGTCACCAGAAAACACAATATCAGCCGAAATGTGGGTAACGGCAAAAAAAATTTATCAGCATTTAGACAATAAAGTAAAGTACCTATAGAAAACGTCACTGGTTGTACAATTACATAAAATATGCATAAATTACCAGGGGCCTGTTTCATAGAACTACAATTCACGGTTTACTATGACAATTCGTTGTACATTGCAAAGTCGATTAACCCACAGATGAACAAGCAGCCTCTGTTAGGCAGTGTACCTTGAATAGTCAAAATATTAGGATTGCTGTTTTATGAAACTCGGCCCAGTTGTATTAAAAAAAACGCGTCAAATGATAGTGATTCATTTCACGCGGTTAGTTTTTTTTTTGCTACGTAAGTACATATTAGGGGTTAAAGTATGAAATTGCCGTTTTATTGTAATAGGTTCTTTGAATTGACATAGAATCTTCATGGTTTGAGGTTTTCGAATGAAACTTTTTTCAAATGGTTTCTATGATGTTCTTTTTTTAAAAAATGTGAAACATTTGAATATCGACTTTCAATTGTTTTTGTTATTCAATTTAGACAAGAAAGATGGATACTGCGAAAATTCGAGTGATTTTTGAATACGAGTTCCGACGCGGAACTAACGCGGCAGAAACAACCCGCAATATCAATGCTGCGTTTGGAGAGGGGTCTACTAATGAATGCACCGTGCGATTTGGGTTTAAACGCTTTCGTGATGGAAATTTCGACTTAAAGAACGAGTCACGAGGAAGACCGCCCACACAGGTGAATAACGATGAATTAAGAGAGAGTGGAAGCCGACCTTAGTCAAACTACCCAGGAATTAGCGGCATGGTTTAACGTTACCTTACCCAAAATATTGACTCACTTGCGTCAAATCAATAAAGTAAAAAAATACGAAAAATGGGTGCCTCATAATCACTCGAATTTTCGCAGTATCCATCTTTCTTGTCTAAATTGAATAACAAAAACAATTGAAAATCGATATTCAAATGTTTCACATTTTTTAAAAAAAGAACATCATAGAAACCATTTGAAAAAAGTTTCATTCGAAAACCTCAAACCATGAAGATTCTATGTTAATTCAAAGAATGCAATAAAACGGCAATTTCATACTTTAACCCCTATTACTTATTTAAGTACATAACGTTGTGGACTGAAAGAGGATGTAGTGACAAGAATTGAGAAAGGAATGTTGCGTTGGTTTGGACATGTGGAGAGGATGAAGGAAGAAAGATTGACAAAACAAATATATCGAGCGAATGTGGATGGAAGGGCCGGTAAGGGACGACCCAGACGGACATACTTTGACCAAATAGAGGATGTATTAACAAAGGGCAAGATAAAAAGTACCCGAAACCGGCGTGCGTGCATGCAACGACTAATGAGTGTTGAGGAAGCGAAAGTGATCTGTCAGGATCGTAGCAAGTGGCAGTCCCTGGTCTCTGCCTACCCCTCTGGGATACAGGCGTGAGTTTATGTTATGTTATGTTAAGTACATAAAGAGCGAGGAACTGTTTCGTTGTTTACCTCTGACATTTCACACGCTCGCACATTCTGACGTATTTAATTATTGCACTTTTTACAATGTGGTCTGAGGTGTCACTGGGTGATAAAATTACGGACATTTTAGTATGTTCTATTTTAACACAGTAATTTGGCCTACTTAATTTATAAAACGTAACGTAAGAAGTTCATAATTTTTGTAACTATTTCTTTTTTCTCTCAAAAACTAAACAAAATAAATAATCGCGATCAGACCAGCACAAACAGCTTTAGGCACACCTCTGCTGATAGATGGCACTTGGTCCTTGAGCCATGGCGAGGACACGA
This sequence comes from Yponomeuta cagnagella, assembly GCA_947310995.1. Classification (NCBI taxonomy): domain Eukaryota; kingdom Metazoa; phylum Arthropoda; class Insecta; order Lepidoptera; family Yponomeutidae; genus Yponomeuta; species Yponomeuta cagnagella. The sequence goes on along the minus strand of OX371292.1, from coordinate 3,131,019 downwards.
TAAACATGGTCGTGGTTACAAAGTACTGCTGTCATATTCGAGTAGATGTTTTTGGCAATAGTCATCTTCTAACCCCAACGTTCAACATCAGCCCACAATAAAGCCTCTTCATCAGGACCACGACCGCTCTGTCCAGACCGTACCAACCAAGAAGAAGAATCTTATTGTGCCGAAGCGGGACTAACCCAGACCGGCTGTTCGGCACAAATGCGTGGCGCAATTACCAGCCGCTCTAAGGCGCCCCGCCCCCTGCGATAAAAACCTCGGCCCGCAAAACTAACACTTGAACGCGCCAAATAAAAACGTAGCACTAAACGGCGAAACGCCTTGGGAAGATAGAATACCGAATTTGTTAAATTTCCTACGTATGGGGCACTATCTTACCTCACGCCTTATTATTTACATTGTACAGCCCATCGTACACATCTCATAAAGAGCGGGTGGGGCTGTGTCGGGTTACAGGGCCGTTGGTTTAACGTGAAATGTCTACAAGTAAGCGTTCATTTTTAGCTCAAACTACGCAATGTGTTGTTACGCGGCACTGGCGCCATCTAGCGGCACGAGTCAAAAGGATATGAGTAATGGCTACTTTGCTCTAATCAACGATTTATAAATGAATTGCACACGACACGTAGTTACAGAGTTACAGTCCTCGTCGAGGCGACATATTTTCGTTGCATGCTGTTTTAGCAAGTGACTCCCTAATATCGAATTGAAAGACGTTTCACGTCGAAACATTGTAAAGATACAGAGACATCCAATTACCTTCAGAAAACGAACCCCCCGTTTCTCGTACAATGTTTTGATCTACTGTTAACCGTTGTGAAAACAACTGACAGCTGCTTACAGTGGATGAACAGCTTGATAATGTACGAGAAACCGAGGGCAACTCATAAATAAATAAATAAATACATAAATAAAGATATTTATTTGTGAAACATGAGTATGCATGCATGCATAGATACACGCATGCGGGATTTGAACTCAGGACCCATGGTCTCTCTAGGATGTGCAAGTGCCATATGTACAAATATACGTCTGCCTCCAGTGGGAATCGAAACCACCACTTCCGGCATGATATTAAGACGTGATACCGCTAGGCCAACGAAGCAGTCAATAAGGTAGTAATTTTTAACAATATTAGTCAATTTCGCTTCCTCAACACTCATTAGTCGTTGCATGCACGCACGCCGGTTTCGGGTACTTTTTATCTTGCCCTTTGTTAATACATCCTCTATTTGGTCAAAGTATGTCCGTCTGGGTCGTCCCTTACCGGCCCTTCCATCCACATTCGCTCGATATATTTGTTTTGTCAATCTTTCTTCCTTCATCCTCTCCACATGTCCAAACCAACGCAACATTCCTTTCTCAATTCTTGTCACTACATCCTCTTTCAGTCCACAACGTTCTCTAATCACACTATTGCGTATCCTGTCATTCAAAGTAACGCCAGACATACTTCTCAAGGACCTCATTTCTACTGCATTAATCCTACTTTCTTGCTTCTTTTGCCATACCCAAGTCTCGCTAGCATACATAAGTGTTGGGACTAGCACTCCATTATGGATAGCCAATCTAGCTCTTTTGGAGATGTTTTGGCCGCTCACAAAGGAGTGCAATGCACCGTTTACACAATTTCCTGCTTTTACTCTTCTTTCTATATCACCTTCACACTTGCCATCCCTGGTAAAGAGGCTCCCCAAATAGACAAATTCTTTCACTTGTTCCACCCTTTCACCTCTAATCCTTATCTTGCACTCAGTCATTTCATCATCTTTTTCGAACACCATTACTTTTGTCTTACTCACATTAATGTTCATTCCTTTCCTTTTAAACGCCTCATCCATTACTGCTACTTGTGTCTGCAGGTCTTCCACCGACGATGCGAACAAAACCTGATCGTCGGCGTATAACAAGCATTTGACCAGTAGCTCACCCATCCTTATCCCAAAGTCATTCTCTTTCAAATCAGTCAGGCAACTGTCCATGAATAAGTTGAACAACCATGGGGAGGCGACACATCCTTGTCTTACACCCCTGCGAATGCTAAACCAGTCAGTATACGCCCCATTAATTCTAACGCAAGCACTGGAGTCTTCATAGAGAGACTTCAGAGCTCGCAGCAAGACGCTGTCCACCCCATACACGGACAGTACCGACCACAGGTCATTCCTCACCACTCTATCATAAGCCTTCTCCAAGTCGACGAACGCACAGAAAACCCTCTGACTTTTGGCCAGAAGTTTCTCCACCATCCGCCTCAAGGAGAAGATTTAGTCCACACATCCCATTCCCTTTCTAAAACCCGCTTGCACATCCCATATCTTTTCTTCAGTCACATCTAGTACTCTTTCAATCAAAAGTGTTGAGGAAGCGAAAGTGATCTGTCAGGATCGTAGCAAGTGGCAGTCCCTGGTCTCTGCCTACCCCTCTGGGATACAGGCGTGAGTTTATGTTATGTTATGTTATGTTTTATTAGTCAATCTTCTTCTTCTTTGAGAGCCACAGGAGGTCGGCGGTCATTATAGCAACTTGGGCTCGTGGTGTTGCGGCGCGGAACAACCCAGTGGTGCGTGAATAAAACCATTCTGCGAGGTTTCGTAGCCAGTGGGTTCTTCTTCGGCCAGGTCTTCGGCGGCCTTAGGCTAATATTAGTCAATAAGGGAGTTATTTTTATGTTAATGTGGATGGAAGGCGACTAAGGAAATACATTACCAGGAGACGGGCAACAGCGTCTTCCTGAGATTCCAACCGCATACTGCGATCGCCAACACGCCTGCTGAGCGTGGCGACTATGGTTAGGAAAACCATGAGGGCCAGACTATGTCCTGCAGTGGATGTCAAATGGCTGATGATATGATGTGTGGTAGATGGAAGGTAGCACTATATGTCTACTACCGATACTCAGGGATGCAAAAACAATTGGGTATTTGACAAAATATCAAATGAGTAACTTTTAAAACGGAATTTTGTATGAAGATACTTGCTTATGACGTCACATTTCAGAGCACTCTTTTTATGTTTGATCTATTTAAAAATTGTAATAACTAGTAATTGACTAAAAGAAATACATTTTCCGAGATATTTTGTAATTCTTGTTTTAATCGAGCATATGAAATAATTTATTGTTGATCGTATCAGATACCGTATTACGGTCATTAAAGATTAAAGAGGTCTTGATTGACAGCTGAATATTGCTCTCAATTCAATTCGGACAATACCAGCGAAGAAATAAACGCTGAACCCTTAAATTTATATCCCTTCCAGAGTGCCCCAAAGAACCATTCACAAAAAACCCCTAATCGAACGTAAGGGTCGCCAAATCTATTGGCGGCCATCGGACCTTTAATAAAAAACAAATAAATACTGGAAGGGCCGGGTGAAATTTACTTAACGTCCTCGGTCAGTGAAGCGCTGTAAAAACGGTGAATAAATGCGTCCGGGATTTTTACGAGCGACCTGAGATACGTGCGTAGCGCTCGGCGGTTGGATTGCGCCTGAGTTTCTGAGGTGGCGTGTTTTAGAGTCCCGTTCCGAAAAGTGAAAACCCATTTTTATAGTCATATGTTTAATGGGTCGAACCGCGATGATTTATCAGGTAAAATTTAATTACCTTCATGACCGACGTATCAGCAACGTCGCAATTGCATTTATACTTGTTATTCAAGCAAGAGCGTGAGAAAAACCAAATATGAAATTTTTCATGCGTGTTTTAGAGTCCCGTTCCGAAAAGTGAAAACCCATTTTTATAGTCATATGTTTAATGGGTCGAACCGCGATGATTTATCAGGTAAAATTTAATTACCTTCATGACCGACGTATCAGCAACGTCGCAATTGCATTTATACTTGTTATTCAAGCAAGAGCGTGAGAAAAACCAAATATGAAATTTTTCATGCAGATTTTTTCAAATTCTATGAACGCAGTTTGCGATTTCTCCAAAAGCTGGATGAAGTCTCTCAATAAAGTTTTCCAGTAGCTAAAAAGTTTTGGCATTGTCATTAAAGGCTGGAAGTTAGCCAATTAGTTACCCTTGTTAGTTTAATGTCCCAAACTAAGCGTTTAGTTCGCAATAAACGCATTACTTTACTTTAATGTATTATCATTAATGAATAAAATTACTTGTTACTCACGCGAACTGCCGATTCTGTTTCATCCTCAGAACCAACAAAAATAAATCTATCTCTTATCTACGGTTTCGTCAGATACGAAGAACCTGTTTGTAAAAGTTTGGCAGTCAAAGAAGACCGTCTTTAAAATTTTTAGTAACATAAATTAGGGTTATTTAATAGGGTTCTTTAATTATCTCTAGGACTTTCTCGTTTGCGAGATTGCGTCAAGAGTGACATGGCGGCTTTTGGGATTAACCGCGCGAGCTGGACTAAGCTTGCTGTGGGCAAAGACGCCTGGTCAAGCAGAAGTAACGTATGGCCGAAAGACCTGCGTCGAAGTATGGTGCTCGGCACTGACGAACAAGATCCAGGAGGCACCAAATGCGCACCAACCCGACTTCGGACTCTTCCTTTGTGTGAGCTATATGCAGGCAGCATGGCCTGTCGCTCCAATCGGACGTTTTAGTCCTTGCAAAAATTGTAACCCGTAGGCACTGCTTAAATCATCCGTAACGGACGCAAAGGCCTATGATGAATAGGGGTATAATTTAACTCTAATATTTACTTTAAATGTCCTGTAATAAAAATGTTATTACTCATTATAAAAAACTTTTTTTTTAACTAAACCTTTTGTAAGCACTGCACATTATTAACTTAATTCCGGAATCAAATACTCGATTTTTTGACTGAAGAGACCGAAAAAAACTTATACGGAACCCCGTTATCACTCGAGTCGCACTTGGCAGCTTTTTCAGGCGCACCCTGCACAGTAAAGATTCTGTCGCATTATACCAAAGCCATTTATTTCCAGGTTCTCTCCGAAACGAGGTGAAAATGTATTGTGGCAATATTCTTTCTTTAAAATACACATTCTATGAGAGCTAAACCACTTACCCCACCTTTCTCGTTTACTAACAATCTGTTAATCTACTGTTAACAGCTTACATACAAAAAAGGAACTGAGACTGTTAAAAGTACATTTAAAGATTGTTTATTTACGAGAAACTGGGGTTTAAACTATGTTTGTCATCATAATCTGAAAACTTTGCCTTATTTATAAAAACACTATTCCTTAACACACTCCTCAGAGGCAGTTTAAGTAGTCTTTGGTAAAGGGGAAAACGTAACCACAGATTATTTAAACTTCCTCTGAGGAGTGTTTTAAAGGAATCATGGTTTTATAAATAACACTGTTAGCAAAACATTTTCACGGAATTAGTTTCACTGCAATGCCCCACATGCTGAATTAACAAGTTTTTATGTAGCCTATATACGTCTCACTGCAAGGCACAGGCCTTCTCTCAGAGAGAGAGAGAGAGAGAGAGAGAGAGAGAGAGAGAGATTCAAGTGCTGAGGTATGTGAACACCTCAGACACTCAGGTTTCCTCACGATGTTTTCCTTCACAGTTAGCGAGTGGTGTTGCTACAAAAAACAAAGTCTGGAATATTGTATGCCGGGATTCGAACCCACCGAACGTTACGTGCTATTAAATCTCGATTGAAAGTTATATTTAATTTAATGACAGTTTACGTGAGTAGTGTTAAAGAACTGTTAAAGCAGTACCAAAGTAGCTTATGTTTAACATTTTTAGACTTTAGAGAATTAATATATACAACATCATCATCATCATCAGTCCTTTGACGCCCACTGCAGGACATAGGCCTCCCTCGTGGTTTTCATAACCATGAGGGGTTTTGCTATAATCGCCACGCTTGGCAGGCAGGTTAGCGATCGCAGTATGCGATTGGAATCTCAGGAAGACGCTGCTGCACGTCTCCTGGTAATTTATTAGTTATTTTCTACTAGTTATTGTCTACCATTGTCTACGTGCAAACAAAATCTCACAGTAGAGGATTTCGGTTTCCATTCGAAACACGTACTTCGGCAACAAGCAATAGAATCAAAGTAAAACAAGAACCCAATACTGTCCCCGACTCTTTCTACCCTATCCAACTTCACGAAGCACTCCTCCAAGACCTAGAGTTCCTTCAAAAGGTCAAATACTTACAAGAAACAGCCGATGTCGTCGCGGATGTATTAAGAAAGTTTGTAGCGCACTTTACTTACGACTCCACTCAACAGCCGTCTAGAAAGTCCGGCGACAATACTGTCGAGTAGTTATGGCACAGGGGCGTATTCAGGGGGCCTTGACGCCTTCAGCCCCGGTGTGGCACGGCCGAAAAGCCGAGAATTCCCGGCCGCGCCCCGCCGCCTCCCTCATATCGCAGGATTGTGGGCACCGGGCTTGAAGAACCAGGCTGCGGGCATGTCGCATGGGAGCCCGCCAACCCTCGCTTCCTACTTAAAGGTTGGGTTAAGTTACTTAGGTTTTTAATACCGAATAAATGAACGTCAAGACAAAAAATTGAACCTTGAACAATGCTATCTTTTTGCGGGCCCATGACCGACGCTAGAGACTTTTGGACGTCCAATCTTGTAAGTACGAGGTATTAAAAAAAAAAACTTGTAAGCTCTCGCCCCTTTGGAAAAATTTGCTAATACCGGTTTTGATTTGTAAATTTTATACCGATTGAGTGATACTACTCAACACACTGAAGAAGAAGTGAGGTCGTTGACATTGAAATTTTGTACTGTTTTTTTATTCTATCGTATTTTTTTAAAATGAAGATAACTTGCATAAAAAAATAGTTAAGTCATTGTACAAAATATCCCAAAATGCATTTAAGACCCTGGCCTCATCTTCAGACTGTTCTGGGCGAATATTAATATAGGTGTTGCAACCTGCAACCCTTAACACAATCAAGGCCCTGAGTGCGCCCCTAGCGCCTGTTAAGACCCCTATCGACCCAGTTCCACTCGTAAACTGCAAACTGTAAAACTTAACAAATCTATTCCACGACTCCATGCACGAAGCGGCGAGTAAGGCGTTAAAAACTTCACAATGGACTCATTTGGTGTCAGTTTACAGATGATACCGTTGCCATATAAGAGGGTATAACAAAACGTTACGCAAACTCACGCCTCTATCCCGGAGGGATCTATTCTAATTACTCGTGAAAGGATTTTTCAAACTTTATTAATTCAAATTCTCTTACAAACCTTTCCTCTTTATAATATTAGTGTAGATAAAGGAAGAGAGAGAGTGACGAAATAAATATATCGTGCGAATGTGGGTGGAAGCAAGGAATAAACATAAACATAACATAAACGCATAGCATTTCTTAAACTTTTGCAAAACTTACACTGTTGTAACATTTCGTACATAAGGAAGTACCTAAAACCGGCGAGCGTAAAGGTAATCCGTGAATGTTTGTTAGGATAGTGGCAAGTGGCAGACCCTGGTCTCTGCCTACCCCACCGGGATACAGGCGTGAGTTTATGTTATGTTACGTGTGTTTTACCAAAAGAAATCAAACCATGCAGACCATGTTTTCAACTATGGAGATGAGTTCAAGCGAATTACGGAGCAATTCAACAGTGCTAAGATGTGAACGTCGCCCCACCCACACGCGCGTAGAGTTACGGCCGTTTAGACATAGATTAAGTACACCAGAGAACCGCTACAATATTATCTACAGAGTCTAAGGTCTGTATTTTTTTACGTTGCCTATATGCGGCCCACTGTAGGGCATAGCCCTTTTCTCAGAGAGATAGTATGAGCTTAATCAAATCAAATCAAATCGAAAAATTTTTATTCAAAGTAGCACAGAAACTGCGACTTAATGAACGTTACAAGTTAAACTAGGTGTCCATTTCAAAATCTAGATCATTTTGGAGAAAAAATGGACAAAAAAACTCCAAACTTAGTCTTTTCAAGTCCTTAATTTACAGGATTTATATGTATAATAGAAGTATAATGTAGATCCCTGAGGATATAATAAGCTTGCCAGAAACGCGGTTCAAAAAATGTGTGAAGCGCACTTTGTGCCAAAAAAGCTACTATAACATTAAAGATTATTTAGATGACAATGATGTCTGGAATTAAAGCCAGTTCAATGCATGAGTTTTAGAACATTTATATAAATCCTGTAAATTAAGGACTTGAAAAGACTAAGTTTGGAGTTTTTTTGTCCATTTTTTCTCCAAAATGATCTAGATTTTGAAATGGACACCTAGTTTAACTTGTAACGTTCATTAAGTCGCAGTTTCTGTGCTACTTTGAATAAAAAAATTTGATTTTGATTTTGATTTTGAAATGTTCTAAGACTCATGCATTGAACTGGCTTTAATTTCAGACATCATTGTCATCTAAATAATTTTTAATGTTATAGTAGCTTTTTTGGCACAAAGTGTGCTTCACACATTTTTTGAACCGCGTTTCTGGCAAGCTTATTATATCCTCAGGGATCTTATTGTAGAAACGTATACAATGCCCCATAAAGGATGTATTAACCTTTGCCAGCCTAAATTAATTAATTACCACGCGTGCCCACAGCGCATTGGCAATTTCAAGCGCTGAGGCATGTGAACACCTCAAACGCACAGGTTTCCTCACGATGTTTTCCTTCACAGTTAGCGAGTGTTATTGCTACTACAACTTCACAAATGTACTTAACTTAGAAAACAAAGTCATGGGTGCATTGTATGCCGGGATTCGTACCCACCGAAGGTCAGTATTGATTTATAAAAAAGGCCAAGTGCGACTTGGACTCATGCACCGATGTTTATTGTTTATATTTTGTTATAAGATGTACAAGACAGCATTATAGACATAACATTACATTCATGTTATGATAGGGTGTTTTTCAAATTGACCGCGTCAAGTTTAAAAAAAAATATTGAAAATTTGGAACTTAGTTTGTTGCGAGTGGTTTAAGTTATCGATACTAAAGATACAATTTGCAGGATACGTATTCATTACACACAACCTGTATAAAAATTTTATTCTGGATTTTACAGCGTGGTTTTTAAATCGTTAGTAATATTTTCGACTTTTCGTATTGTATTGTATTTTGTTTAAGCGACATTTTTTCAAAACTAGCACAATGTTTCCAAATCCTGGTTAGAATTTCCCCTTAAAAAAACGGCCAAGTGCAAGTCAGAATGACGCACGAAGGGTTCCTTACAATTATCAATACCGAATTAGACAAAGATCGAGACAAGATTGATTACGTACATTGAGAAGAACGCCATCTACAGAAAACAAGAAGAAGCGATTAACATTTAACGACGTGACATCGGCGCTGTGAAGGTTACATAGATGGCCGCTAGATAGCGAGCGCTGTCTTTAGACAACGTTTGTTGTATGTGAGCCCCCCCTTAAATATTTGTTTTATGCTATTTTTAGTATTTGTTGTTATAGCGGCAACAGAAATACATCATCCGTGAAAATTTCAACTGTCTAGCTATCACGGTTCATGAGATACAGCCTGGTGACAGACAGCCAAACAGACAGACAGACGGACAGTGGAGTCTTAGTACACTTACCCCTTCGATTATGGAACCCTAAAAACGTTATACGAATTCGAACTCACCCTGTATTAGAGCGACTTCTGTTGAAACTTATCTACGCCTGCAGCAATTTTATCTCATTTTCACATTATAATGAGGTGCGACAGTAATGTGACACGAGCGGAAAGTTATGTTCCCGGCGATCGTAGAATGATCTTTTAATTTTTAGTAGCTGCTTTACAAATACATAAGAAGCCTATATACGTCCCACACGTCACCACGCGTGCCCACCGCGGATTGGCGATTTCAAGCGCTGAGGTATGTGAATAGCTCAGACACTCAGGTTTCCTCACGATGTTTTTCCTTCACCGTACACATACACACATACACGCTTTACACATACTTCGACCAAAAAGGGGATGTGTTACCGTAGGCCAAGATAAGAAGCACCCGAAACCGGCGTGCGCGCTTGCAATGCCTAATGAATGTTGACGAAGCGAAAGAGATTTGTTAAGATTGTGGCAAGTGGCAAACCCTGGTCTCTGCCTACCCCTCCGGGATAAAGGCGTGAGTTTATGTCATTTTAAGTTGGCTTTTCATACATTAGTATGAAAAGCCAACTTAAAATGACATTTCATTTATACATTTCAGGCAGCGGCTAACATAGTAACATAGTACATTGACATTCAGCACACAGAATGTAAATTCTTTACGTTGAAATAAATTATTGATTTCTGATTTGATTAGCCGGGCAAGGCTGTAGTAAACGCATGCAACTACATGTGACGTTACAGTTGTAGTTCAGTGTGAAATCGTCTAATGTGACCAGGGCTTAATATGAAGCTGTGATATTACTGCAATTACTGTTCAACTAAACTATTCAACTATGGAAACTATTCAAAAAAAGAACCGTATTTGTCGCTAGATTCGAGTGAATTGTCGGGCTCAAGCGCGACGTTGACGACCCTTCCGATAATGTCGCATTTTGCATAATAAGTGCCCACCCAGTGTTGCCAGACGCTGGCCGGCCAATGTCCCCAAAATGTTTACGTAAGAGCAAATTTTGTTTTTATTGTTTATTTAACTAAACTCCGAAGAATTTCTAAGTCAAGTCCCGCGCCCCCCACCGATGAGACCAGAGGCCATAAAATGTGTTAAACATTGGTTGCCCGCTAATAATTTGTTGGTAGTTTTTAAGCATGGTGCCGAGCAACGAACAATTTTGTAGTTCTTTCAATAGATACTTCGTAGTAGCACTTTTATATGGTGGCCCCGGAAACTGGTACAAAAGGCATTCGACGTATTTTCAAGGCACCGATAATGCTCCTTGAGGGAAATCCCTACTTCCAATACATAGTTGATACGTTTCCGAAGGATCAACGCCTCAATTCTGTTTTACTCTTAGTTCCATTTCCGATCGAAAATAGCCGTAACGACTGTCAGGCAGCTTCGGAGTTGGAAACAGAAACACGCATCACCTGCTCCGCCCGTATTTAGTTACACGTTGTATAAATGTGTACTGAGAAGAGTCTTAGCTTGTTACAACGGGGAATCTCTTAATGCGGATACACAAACAAACGAAAGGGCGAATGATAGATAAGGTACAGTTGCTGACTTACCTCCTACTGCTGGGCACCGGCCTCTCAGATAGAGATCTTGGGGCCTAATTATGCGCACGAAGTCTCGTCGAAATCCTGACGTTTGCGATGGCAATTAGTTTGGAGTTAGACAGATAGACGATTGGATAGTTCAGGATTTGGTGCGCGTGACATAGGAGATAGACATAAATACCATGCGTGTCCACAAAGGATTGGCAATATTGGAGCGATTTTTTGGTGGCTTAACGATACTAAGACAAAAATTGTAAGAAATCAAAATTTAGGCTGACATGCATCACTCCTTAAATGGCACTTAAGTCGCTCTTTAAATTGAATTTCGTAGGGAGAATTTTAGTTATACGCTACTTAAGCCACATTTAGGAAAGCTGTTTAAGTCAGCATTACTGTGTCGTGAAGAGAGGTATTTATTACCCTCCATAAGTTAAAAAAAACCGGCCAAGTGCGGGCCGGTTTAAATATTTCAAGCGCCTACCTGTTACTGTTATTAATATAGAAGAAGAAAGACATTTATTATACCAACAAGATACATCACAGAAACAAAATAAGCAGATAAGTAACATAAAAAACGAGCAAAAAAAACGGCAAAAAAATCACGTTTGTTGTATGGTAGCCCCCCTTAAATATTTAGTATTTGTTGTTATAGCGGCAACAGAAATATCTGTGAAAATTTCAACTGTCCAACTATCATGGTTTATGAGATGCAGCCTGGTGACAGACGGACGAACGGAAGGAGGGACGGACAGCAGTCTTAGCAATAGAGTCCCTTACCCTTAGGGTACGGAACCCTAAAAAAATCAATTAACAGGGAAATATTGAAAAATATTTTATATCTAATTAATAGAAATCATGTGGTTTTATACATTTGATGTTTTATTAAATAAAGTTCAGCACATGAGCCCTGTTAGGTTACCGCAAACATCGTATGGGAGCCCCCCTTCAAAATTTTTTTCATTCTGTTTTTGGTATCTGTTGTTATAGCAGCAACAGAAATACATCATCTGTGAAAATTTCAACTGCCTAGCTATCACGGTTCACGAGATACAGCCTGGTGACAGACAGACAGACAGACGGACAGTGAAGTCTTGGTAACAGGGTCCCGTTAGGCACCCTTCGGGTACGGAACCCTAAAAATAATTTTGAACCTCCTTTCTTGAAATCGATCAAAAATAAAACTGTTTGACCCGTAGCCAAAACGCCCGCGTTAATGTTACTCGTACAGTAACTTCTCTATGTTTGCAAAAGTAAATTGGTGTGCGTTAATGAGCAATCTCCGTTAGGATTCCATGTGATGTGACGCACAACGGTAGGGTTGTGCCCTACCTAAACTTAACTTTATTATGACACCTTGAAAAATATTTTTCTGGGAAATACTTACACACTAATCTACAGAAGTCGACAGCTAGACTTAGATGTCAATCTTGGACTAAATAATTACGGAAAAAAAACAAAAGGTTCGCCAATAATAGCTGCTTTCAATTTTGTCTTTTTAATTCTTTTTAAATTTTCTGTTAGATTTGTGCTTACTTTATTATAGCCTATGCTATGCCACTTGCGCAAACATGTCGAATCGATTGAGATCTTATTTGTCAAAATCTGACCATTGGTTAATAAGTCACGAGGAAACATAGAATCAGACATACTTACAAACATACATAGGTACGAGCCAAACACATTACCTTCCTTTCGGGCGCCGCCGCAGTCGGGTAATTATGTAAGACTTGATATTTCGAAAAATAACAGAACAAACTCGCAGATAGAAAAACATTAACTCTAATTGTGTTGCTCAGGAATTGAACAAATAAGCTGAGTATAACCGGAAGTGACAGCGCGTCAGACAACCATCTAGAACAGGATGGTGGTCTGAAACGCTCTGTCACTTCCGGTCATACTATTTTTTATCATAAAGTGGCAACCCTGACCGGATGTAGCGACTCGTGTCACCCTTTCGCTTCGCTAGCCCCAACTGCTTCCTTGCCCCGGCAGCTACGAAGACGTGTCACTTTCGTACCTAGCAAGATTCGCTTATACTGAGATACTTTGTTTCATTTCATTCAACTTTGGTCCGCATGTTGATAGAAATTAAACGGGAAGCTATTATGTATATGCGCTGCGTTACGCTGAACAAAATTGGTTTAAAATACTAACTCCAATTGGGGTGCCTCAGGAAAGGGCCTATCTTAGACGTAACCCTATTGTAGGTGATGGTCTGAAACGCTGTTACTTCCGGTTATACTATTTTCCTCGTGAAGTGACAACCCTGACCGGATGTAGCGACTCGTGTCAACCGTTCGCTTCGCTAGCTCCGACTCCTTCCTCGCTCCGGCAGCTGCGAAGACGTGTCACCTTATTTACCTACCAAGTCACTCTTATGTTGAAGTACTTATATTTCATTTCATTCCACTTTCTGCTTGTTAGAAATCGAAACAGAAAACTACGAGAAGCAATAATGTCCATCAAGTTGTTTGCTCGTGCGGTGATAGCCTAGTGGGTAGAACTTTGCACTCGGAAGCGAGCGACCCAAGTTCGATACCCAGTGCGGGCATGTACCTATGACTTTGTTTTCTACGTTATGTACATTTGCGAAGTTATAGTAGCAATACCACTCGATAACGCTGAAGGAAAACGTCGTGAGGAAACCAGAGTGTCTGAGCTATTCACATACCTCAGCGCGTGAAATCGCCAATCCGCGGTGGGCACGCGTGGTGATTAAGCAGATACTCTCTCTCTCTGAGAGAAGGTCTGTTCCCTACAATGGGACGTATATAGGCTGCTTATGTTATGTTTGCTCGACCTAGGTCATTCATTCATCTCAATAATTTATTAAATATCAACCCCTATTATCAATTTCTGGACTTAGTTTTTAAAATGTTTGTTAAGATTGAATAATGTTTCATAAGACTGATGTTACAGATTTGTTGAAAAAGCCATGTAAGTCAGGCAAGCCCATTTGCAACAAATAACCATAAGCAGTTTTTATTGTTGAAAAGAAAACTAACCATTGAAATACGCTTCCAATGAATGTAAAAGTGTGTTAAGTTAATTTTTAAAGATGAAATACAGAAATGTATCCTTAAAACTGTATAACGCCTGTTTATTTAAAATTTTTACTGTACTTTTCTAGTTAAAGTTTTTTATAGTTATAAGTTTTGATAAGATCTCACTTTATTTAAGATTGTTAAAAAGGCAAATGTTGTGTGTGCCTGTTAAAGAGGTGCATATAAAAGCTGTATGCATTCTGTTGGTGCTCCTTAATGACTAAAATAAATTACCAACGCCATAGAATTTACGAGAAATCACTGATAACATTCTCCCGGGTCCCCTCTCAAGAGATTGAGCCAAATATCTGAAGTACCTAAATAAGCCAGTATCAAGGGGCTCAATCTACGATCTCGATACGGCCGCAGTCTTTTACAAGTAGGTTCCAGATCGAGTGTTTTACAGTCAAATTGATAACTTTACTCGCGTAAGTGTTTGCGGGACTGTTCTCGGTTCGGGCACTTCGGTATTTGGAGCGGAAAAATAAGTAAAAACTCCAAAACTATTTATGCTATAGTTGCAATTGGTGCTGAACGCTGGCAGCGGCTGGATGAGGAGGGGCGAGGACAGAAAGAAATGGTGCGCCTTGGAAAAGGTTATGTCTAGCAGTGGACGAGTGCAGTGGACAGCACATCAACATTCACATACGTGACGCTTACGTTAGTAACATTAAGGATGACTTCAACGATGATATAAAGGTTGACCTCCTGTCAACTGTACTTACTGATTGATTGATAGTTGTACTGAATAAATAAATAAACAACTTCCACACAACGCAATCACTCGAACTGGTCCCAAACTAGGTACCCTATGGGAACTAGGCACAAACATGGAAACACACAGACTAAACGCATTTATACAAATCAAGTACGTGGGCCTCCACTGGAAATTGAACGCACTACCTTTGTTTTGTTAGTCAAGCGTGTTAACCGCTAGACCATCGAGGCAGTGAAACAAATTCCTACCAACGCCTTTTATCAAGCCAGGTCTCCTGGTAGTGTTATTCATCAAACATCACACAAAAAAATCTGTTTTCAATTAGTAAAACAATATAACCAAAACAATATTTTTACGTGGCCTCTCCTCGCAACGAAAATATTTAGCACGTGGCGAAATTATCGTTTTATTTGGCAGCCTTAAGAAGACAAATTAATACGCGACAAGGTTTCTACCAGCGCCAGTAAAACATCCCGTAAAAACGGCAGCAATAAAACCCAAGTGTCATAGCGGCACTAAAGCGTGCCCTAATTGTTTACAACTTCGCGAATCAAGATTAATTACTCAGCTAAATTGATTCTAAGGATTTAATTCGGGGTAAGTTTATAATTGATTTGAGTGGGCTCGACTGTGGGCGATGCTTTAGAGAGCACTTGTTTATGGGTGGGACTAATCTGCAAGCCATATGGCTGACAGACAACTGTCAAGGCGAATGTATTTTCAGGATCTTGTAGGAAGCAATGTATGCAGGAACAATTATCGTGTTAATTAGCCTACGACCTATTCTCAGAGCTACCGAATGTACACGGATTTTTTTTATAAAAATCGGAGGAGTTCGATAATAAACACAGTGACAGCAGATTTTTATATATCAGATAATAATCACGATGTATGCATAGATACTTGTACTCAAGCCTGTATCCCGGAGGGGTAGGCAGGGACCAGGATTTGCCACACTCCTGAAAAACCTCTTTCGCTTCAAGAACATTCATTAGTCGCTGCTTGCACAAACGCCGGTTACTGTTACTTTTTATTTAACGCTTATCTTTGTTACTTGTGCTCTTTCTGTTAAAAAATACGTTTCGAGTCTCTAAGCCTCGAAAAGTATTTTTAGTACTTTATACATACATAAACTCACGCCTGTTTTCCAGAGGGGTAGGCAGAGATCAGGGATTGCCACTTGCCACTTGTTTTAAAGCTATTTTTTTTATAAAATAAAAACTAAATTCGCCGCCGTCTAATAATATACAAAAATCTTTATTTTATTGTTTAAATATACAAAAAAATATTGATTTGTCACGTTACATTTTTAAGACTGTGCCCTCGGACTAAGATAACATATGCGTCAGGAGCACTTACTAACGCACGGTTTCTCATCCGCTAGCAGTCTATCAATAGATTGTCACTGACAAAACTGACAGCTGTTAACAGTAGTTAACTATAACGGTAGTTGTTAACCATAGATTAACAGATTGTTAGAGTACGAGAAACCGGCGGTAAGTGTTGCAATAAAATGCAGATAAGTCCTCATCAATAAACCAGTCAAAAAATAACTTTCACACAGCACAATCCTGGTTCCAAACTAAGATACCATGTGCTACGGTAACCAGGCAAGGGCATCACAAACCCAGACCGATAAATAAAAGCAAACACAAAAAAAATATTTAAATATATTATGATTAGAAATCATACAAAATTAATTTATAGATTAGTTTTTAGAACCTACTTCTGAAACACAGTTAGAGATTTTATAACTCAAAAAATTGCATCAAACAAAAGCAATATGACAGGTGTGTTTATAGTATTGGAGACCATTGCTTCTCAATCCTCTGTACCCCACCTTCCTGCCTCTCTGGAGCTGTTCCTCGGTTTTAGGCGCGCCAAACCGCAATTATTAAATTTAATCTACACACAACAAAGCCGAAAACAGGAATTAATTATTCGTTATACATACGCTCGTGGTGGTTTCAGGCTCGGGACAATATGGATGTGGCACATCGGGAATTGCGAACTTACGCATAGAAAAATCATTAAATGATCAGCGAAATAAATATTTGAGTATAATATAACATAAACTCAAACATAAACGCCTGTATACCGGAGTGTTTGCCACTTGCCATGATCCTGACTAATTCTTTCGTTTCATCGATATTCCTTAGTCGTTGCATGCGCGCACGCCGGTTTCGGAGACTTTTTCACTTGCCCTTTACTAATAAATCCCATATTTGGTCAAAGTATACCCGCCTGGGAAAATCCCTTAAAACTTTTATAATTACAGCCTCGTTGGTCTAGCGGTATCACGTATGATTACCACGCCGGAGGTCGTGGGTTCGATTCCTACTGGGAGGTGGCATAAATTTGTGTAAATGCCTTCAGTCTGGGTGTATTTCCACGTTTGTGATGTCCTTGCGTGGTTACTATTGCATACGTTATCCTAGTTTGGGACAAGTGATTGTGTTGTGTGGAAGTTACTTAAATATTACTCAGCCTACTAATCCACTTGAACTGTTACTATTGCTACTTTGCCATTCAATTAGTTCAATTCATCATCATCATTCAGCCACAAGAAGTCCACTGCTGGACATAGGCCTCCTCCATGGATTTCCAGAAAGACCGGTTGGAAGCGAGTTGCATCCAGCGTCTTCCTACTACTTGGATGAGGTCATCTATCCATCTTGTGGCTGGTCGTCCTACGCTGCGTTTGCCGATGTGTGGTCTCCATTCGAGAACTTTTCGGCCCCATCGGCCATCACGCAACGAGGTATAGAAAGGGCTCTGCCCGGAATTTCTCTACGAGATCGAATCTGAAATGATAGATCTGTAGACGAACGAAAGTCGTCGACATAGTAAGTTGAAGTGGCGGTGTTTATTTGAATAAATGCAAATACACATCGGGCGTGTCAAATAAATTAACAAACATTCCAGGTGAAATCGACTGCCCCGAACGGCATCGGGGGCTGCCGGCTGGCGTGACTTAGTGACTAACTAGGATATACAATACAATACAATAATACAATACAAATATATTTTATTTTCTCCAGTACATCATCATCAGCCATTTGACGCCCACTGCAGGACATAGGCCTCCCTCGTGGTTTTCATAACCATGAGGGGTTTTGCCATGATCGCCACGCTTGGCAGGCGGGTTGGCGATCGCAGTATGCGTTTGGAATCTCAGGAAGACGCTGCTGCCCATTCCCTTAGTCGCCTTCTACGACATCCACGGGAGGAAACGGAGTGACGCTATTCTTAATCCGGCGCCACATGGCTGTACATAATGCACTTAAAAATTAAAGAAACTCTTTTTATTAGCATAATACATTATGTAGTAGGAGACAGGAATCCAAAATAGGTTTTCCCCGTGCTATGGACCTCCTGGCTTCCGCTTCTCAAAAACTAAGGGGACAAAGTTAGGCAAAGGATATAGTTAGTGGAAGTTGTTATTTTCACTATTATGATGAGACCAACTCTGAAATATCGAAAATACAAAGAGCAGCAGATTGTTAAATCAAATGAAATAAAAAAACCGGCCAAGTACGAGTCGGACTCGGGCACGAAGGGTTTGCCGTTATTAATATCGAGCAAAAAATCACGTTCGTTGTATGGGAGCCTCCCTTGAATACTTATTTTATATATATTATTGTAGTATTAGTTGTTATAGCGGCATCAGAAATACATCATCTGTGAAATTTTCAACTGTCTAACTATCACGGTTCAAGAGATACAGCCTGGTGACAGACGGAAGGACGGACAGCGGAGTCGTAGTAATAGGGTCCCTTACCCTTTGGGTACGGAACCCTAAAAAGGACGTTGGCTTATCTTGTTGACTAGCATGGGTAGTGCGACGACGCTAGTAGCGCGTTTCAATGTTAAAATTCGCGACTTTACAGTACAATAACTGTCAAATTCTGACACTTTAGCGCCACAAAACGCGTGACTCGTGCCATCGTACTACCATGGTACTACCCATGCAGGGCCATGCATGTTTAATTTATTTGCTGACCGCGTGTCCGCAGTCTGCTTACAAGAATAATTATTAAGCTGAGCGAGTTTAATCTAGATCTTTCTCAAACAACCTGTATTATAGGCTTATAGCTCTCATCTACAAACATACCTATATGTATTAGGTATCGCGTCTCTATCGTCTACTGAAAATTATCCCTAAAGAAGAGTGAGATGATGTGTTTCAAGGTTTGTAAGCTGGTATTGCTATTTGTGTTGTTTCTTGTAGTCGTTACTTATGTTATGGTATAAGAACGTTTAGTAACTATTGTAAAACACGTATTATTATGTATTTTGGAAGAAGCCTGGCTAGCCCATAGCACAGGGAATCCTAGTTTGGGAGCCAGTAACCACTCTTTTAACCCTTTTCTAAATAAAGTTTTTTTAATTTTTTCATGATTATGTTGAGGAGAATAGTCTGTGGATGGGCAAAGCCACATCCACGAAGAGCTAACGATCACACGGCGATGTGAAGTCGCTGTTTATTAACTAGTTTATATGGTGATTACGCATGTGCGGGTAATCAAGTCACGACCTTCGCAATTTCACACTACGGGGCGAGCCATGAACTGCGCGCGACATAGACGACATAGTAGAGACGGCAAAAACAAAAGACTGGCCAAACCTTGCGTGAGATAGAGACGGCTGGAAGAGACTGGAGGAGGACTTTACCCTTACTGTGTCCTAAATTCCTTAGATTTAATTTTTTTTGTGATTATTAGTGTAGGTTTTCAGGAATAATAAAGGCTCTTCTATTTTTTATATAATTTTATAAATATATGTCGGCTAACCGAGTGATGACCATGGCAGATACACCTCTTGAGGTTTTCGCCCGCGGGTAGACAGAGTTAAGTTACTTTTGTGTCTGCATGAAACCCAAATTGCATATCCTAATATAGAGCAATTGCCATGAAGTAAAACAAGTCAAAAGTGTCTTCTTGCCATAATTAGTGATAAGCGAGGGCGAAGTTTTCAGAAAATGTTCTCGCCTTCTCGCATAAACTCTACAACCCCTTCCGGGTCACTCGTTGACTAGACTAATAAGGATCTCTGTCAAATGAACTCCTGAAAATCTTGCCCGGTTACTATAGCTCAGGGTATCCTAGTTTGGGACCAGGACAAGTAGTCCTGTTGCGTAGAAATTTTTATTTTTAATTCCTTCAAAACAATCACGATTATTTTCATTGTTATAACTTATTTAATAGGTTCACCAACAGCAAGGACGCAAACATGATAACGCTTATAGTAAATGCGATTATGCCAATTAAACGTATACCCAGCATTTTGAGACGCTACCTGTATGAAATCTAAGACATTTTAGGCAGCATATAGAATTTAGTTAATATTATAATATGGTTAATATTATTATATTAATAGGGGTTAAAGTATGAAATTGCCGTTTTATTGCAATAGGTTCTTTGAATTGACATAGAATCTTCATGGTTTGAGGTTTTCGAATGAAACTTTTTTCAAATGGTTTCTATGATGTTCTTTTTTTAAAAAAATGTGAAACATTTGAATATCGACTTTCAATTGTTTTTGTTATTCAATTTAGACAAGAAAGATGGATACTGCGAAAATTCGAGTGATTTTTGAATACGAGTTCCGACGCGGAACTAACGCGGCAGAAACAGCCCGCAATATCAATGCTGCGTTTGGAGAGGGGTCTACTAATGAACGCACCGTGCGATTTTGGTTTAAACGCTTTCGTGATGGAAATTTCGACTTAAAGAACGAGCCACGAGGAAGACCGCCCACACAGGTGAATAACGATGAATTAAGAGAGATAGTGGAAGCCGACCCTAGTCAAACTACCCAGGAATTAGCGGCATGGTTTAACGTTACCTTACCCACAATATTGACTCACTTGCGTCAAATCAATAAAATAAAAAAATACGAAAAATGGGTGCCTCATAATCACTCGAATTTTCGTAGTATCAATCTTTCTTGTCTAAATTGAATAACAAAAACAATTGAAAGTCGATATTCAAATGTTTCACATTTTTTAAAAAAAGAACATCATAGAAACCATTTGAAAAAAGTTTCATTTGAAAACCTCAAACCATGAAGATTCTATGTCAATTCAAAGAACCTATTGCAATAAAACGGCAATTTCATACTTTAACCCCTAATATTATACACGCATACAATTTAAGTTTTTTTTTTTAGATTATGTGGATTAATTTAGAATTTACCAAGGGGTTTCATGAAAAATATCCAAATTTAATTTACTCTAGCACTCATTATAAGTTCGCAGCATCCTTATCACATTAGAGGCGTTAAATGTATAACTGAATAAAATGTATTATACCTTTTTTCTGTTCGATGTAGTCGAGCCATGGTTGTCCCCCGATATTGTCAACTATGATACGCGGTTTGGTGCCGGATCGACGAGGCGTCAATTTGCCAAATTGCCTCCCCCTATCGGATTCTTGGCAGTGTCATCAGACTTAATATGAAAATGGATAAGTGAGGTTGTAGCAGACTATTGGAAGCGGAGTAAAGATTGATTGGATTAACATTGGAGCTGAGTAGCTTATAATGTCAGCTCAAGTGGCGGATCAAATCCGTTCACACACTATCTCTTTTTAACAGACTTAAAAAAGTACCCGAAACCGGCGTGCGCGCATGCAACGATTAATGAGGGTTAATCTAGCGAAAGAGGTTTGTCAGGATCTTGGCAAGGGGCAAACGCTGCTTTCTGCCTACCCCTCCGTTACACAGGCTTGAGTTTATGTGTAAAGTTAAAAAGGAGAAGGTTCCCATCTGATGAAATTGATGTTGTATTTATACCATGAAAGAGGTAGAAAAACTAACAAAAAATAAAAACATTTTCATTTCGTATAAGAGTCTTATTTAAAACACGATTCCACTAAATCACTACTCAGAGGCACTTATAATAATCTGTGGTTACATTTATCCCTTTGCCGCACACAATTAAACTGTATCTGAGGAGTAATTTAAGAAATCGTCTTTTTATAAATAACACTAATTTTTTTTGTGCAAGTTCAAACTCCTTGGCGGTCTTAAGAGCTTACCAACAGTTAGTACTTCAGATTCCCTGAACAATGCTGTGGTTGGGTACATTCCCGTCTCATACTTCATCCCTGATGAATTTAGCGACACTTTGAAACATCAGTCAGTGCCCATAATCACATTAGCGAGCACTTGAACGTAACACGATTTTGAGAAACTAATCTCGAGATCCGACTCCCAAGATACTCGAACCTGGAGAGGGTGATTAGAGATCTACGAAAGGACAGCGTCGTGGAACTCGTAGGTTCGATTCGCGCTGAAGGCCGTCGTAAATCTACATATCGTAGACACGCAAATCTTTACATTTTTGTTGCAAAGTCGTCCTCAGCGTAACTAATTAGAGTGGACGTATTTAAAGGTTTATGTGCTGTCGACTGGACAAATGGCCTCAATCTGGATTTTTCCACTAAACCCTTACGTTTCACTGACCCCCAGTTTGTGTTCCAGACACTAGCAATATGTTAATCTACTGTTAACATCTGCCAGCCAGTGCATAAAAAAACCGGCCAAGTGCGAGTCGGACTCGCGCACGAAGGGTTCCGTACCATTATCTATACAACATCAGACAGAAATCAGAAATCAATAATTTATTTCAACGTAAAGAATTTACATTCTGTTTGCTGAATGTCAATGTACTATGTTACTATGTTAGCCGCTGCCTTCGGGCCGTATTTGTAGTGGAGAAAAAGGCAGCGGGAAAAAAAACTCCACTCTTACCATCTTTTCTCAAATCATCTTAAACTTATACATCAAAGCCTATATGATATGATTCCGTGATAGCCACTAACAACTTTAAAAGCCAAAATAACACTTCTTACAAAAGTAGGAAAAACAGTAATGCTGCGGCCAGACACACGAACAGCACCCGTTCACGAGCATAACGCAGGGGTCAGCCATCACCAGTCTCAACCATTTTAGAGGGAGATAGGTGACCCGGCCACCACGCCACCATTCGAATGACCTTTAGCAAACCTGCAGATTGAGTTCTTGTCAGCTATAAAATGTGTGCTATAGTTATTAATGTGCAATCACGTCGTCAGTACACGTTTTTAAAATTAAATAAATTATAATATTAATAATTAAATAACAATGAAATCGCAGTGGAATTGGCTTACTACCAAGGGCTTATATCGTTCATATACTCGTCTATTCTATAATAGGCTTTTTTACATAGCGATTTTTTAATGAATGTTTTAAATTTATTTTCAGACAAGGATAGAACATGTTCTGGAATTCTGTTGTAAAAACGAACGCAATAGCCTACGAACGATGTATTTACCTTGGCTAAACGAAATTTAGAATAAGCAAGCTTATTTCTATTTCTAGTGTTTACGTTATGGACGTCCCTATTTAATTTGAACATGGTTATATTTTTACGGACATACATTATATTATCGAATATATATTGGCAAGCCAGTGTAAGAATTCCTTTTTCTTTGAAACGCTCCCTTAGCGATTCCCTACTGCTTAAGTTGTAAATTGTTCTTACTGCTCTTTTTTGCAAAATAAATATTGTTTCTATATCTGCTGCCCGTCCCCATAATAATAACAGCCCATATGACATAATACTGTGAAAATAACTAAAATAAGACCAGCCTCGCAGTCGATATGTCTGTAAGTTGCCTAATTTTTCTAACTGCAAATGCAGCTGAACTCAACCTACCCGATAGTTTTTCAATATGCGGACCCCATTGCAGTTTTGAGTCTATTGTTATGCCTAAAAATAGTGGCAAAGATCTAATTTGAGAACAGCGCCATCTATGGACAGCAACAAGCGTTTAATATTGACATTTAACGACATGACATCAGCGCTGTGAAGGTTACATAGATGGCCGCTAGATGGCGAGCGCTGTCTTTAGACAACGTTTGTTTTATGGGAGCCCCCCTTAAATATTTATTTTATTCTGTTTTTAGTAATATATTAGTTGTTATAGCGGCAACAGAAATACATCATCTGTGAAAATTACTACTGTCTAGCTATCACGGTTCTCAACAGACAGACATATCAGTCAGACAGACGGGACCCTTTACTAAAATTTCAGTGAAGTCTTAGTAAAAGTTCCCGTTTGGCACCCTTCGGGTACGCAAGTAAAAACCAAGTGACAGACTCTGATAAGACTGCTGAAATAAGCTTGCCATGTACACTTTTTTTTATTTTGTAAATTTGTGTTTTCTGTATATCTTTTGTGTGTGCAATAAAGTATGACAGACAATACATCAACAGATTATTAGGGAACGAAAAACCGGGGGTAAGTAGCTCATTTAGTTGAGATAATAATTAAGGCTTAATTCTGCAGCACTGAATGGGAAAATTAATTATTTCTCATCCAGTGCGGTAGAAAATTTGATTTTCTTTGTCTTTATTGTTAGTTTTTAAGATTAGTTTATATTTGGGCCATTGTAGCCAAGTGAATATAAGTTAAATAAATAAATAAATAATAAGACTTACTATGATGATGAGCCAGATTCTTTCAATGGTCAGCAAATATTCATACCTGAAATAAAAATTAAGAATAAATAAATTATTTGTAAAATGTTAGGGCAATCGCAGCTTTTTATAGTCCCAAGATCTGGTTTAAATGGTTAATGTACCGGGCGAAAGTTAAAGAAAAAGTTGGTAGATAAAAAAAGCACTAAAATATTGTTTTACTTGCATACGATTCTTTGGTATTTGAGTTTTATTTTCAATTTTATTAAATAAAAAGGTTTTTTTTTATTTTCTTCCACATTATATTTTTTTTACAAAAAAAGGAATGGGTTTATACGAAAACCAATGTTCCGTAATCAAACCGGGCCTGCCTTCTTTAAAGATAATAATAATAATTAGAGCCACTTATGCCCAAAAAAAATACGTTGTTTAAGTACAAGTAATTATTCTGTAACATAATAAATTCGCTTAAGTGGTTAACATTTCATTTACAAACTCCATTCCTGTATTAATTTTTAAGATGGCCGCCCTAATTGTCAGCCGTCCTTCTGTAAGAGTTTGTTACGCGACAATTGTAAGGGGAGACACGACAGGCCCTTGTCGTGCGGTTAACATGTTACATTTCCCAAATGATATACGTTGTCATGTTGTCAAGTTAATTTTGGTGATAAAGTGGCTCCCAGGCTTTGTTGTCAGGTTAAATGTAACAACCAGAAGTACATTAGTTTAAGGTGAAGGGGTTTTGGGTGAAGGATGGTTTCGTCAGAGAGATGGATCCGGAGTTAAGTTTACAATTTATTTATTTATTGAGTTAAGTTAATATTATTTAAATTTGGATGCAACGCTGGTGAGTGTTTTTTTTTTTTTGCTTAATTGCAGAATATTTTAAATAAATAAATACCTACTTGTAGTTTATTTTGTGCACATATATAGACCCGTTTTTCTACTGCTTCTCAAATAATAAACATAAACATAAACATTTACATACAGGCACATACATTGCTTCTGGCCCCACACTAGGATACCCTGTGACGTGGGAACCAGAAACAACGACATCACAAACATGTAAACATCCAAGACCTGGGGTTGTATTTTTTTTGTCCCCAGCCGGGATTCAAACCCGGGACCTCTCGCATGGTATGCAGGTGCACTACCGCTGCGCCACGAGGTCGTCTATTATATCTATATATATTCTCTAAGGTTTGCTGAAAGAAATCTCTTACAGAGATAAGCTCGCCTTTGTACAAGTAATTTTTTTATGTAATGTCCTGTTAAATGTCTTATGTGCAATAAAGTATAATAATAATAATAATAATACTTTTTGCATCTGCTTTTTAACGCATATTCACATTTTTCCTTTACTTTTCACGCTTTGCTACCGAAACAGATGTCGTGAGTTCGATTCCCACTGGAGGCCGCCGTATTTGTACAATGGGCCTGAGTCTGGGTGTATTTCCATGTTTGTGATGTCCTTGCCTGGTTACCATAGCTATCCTAGTTATATAGGTTATATAGGTATCCTAGTCTGGAACCAGGACAAGTGATTGTGTTGTGTGGAAGTTATTTATTTATACTAGCTTGCTCGGCAAACGTTGTTTTGGCATATTAATTAGCGTACGACCTATTCTCAGACCAGCCATGCACAAAAAAAATCATAAAAATCGGTGAATCCGTTTCGGAGGAGTTCGATAACAAACACTGTGACACGAGATTTTTATAATATTAGATTTAATACAATGTTCTGGATCGTGGCAAATGGCAAAACTCTGGTCTTTGCCTACCCCTCCGGGATACAGGGGTGAGTTTATGTTGTGCTTTATTACAATGTTCAGTTATGATAAGATAATATAAAATTTATTCATAAAATCGTAGGTATAAAGTGTACATAAGAATAAAGGCGGAAAGAGATTATTGAAACGCGACGCGACCCGGGCCTAGATTCTGTTAATGCATTGTAGTAACATGACAACTGCATGAACATGGCGGTTTTCATTTCATGGCTGCTTTAAGTCTACGCGGGCACACCCATCAAACCTTCTAGGCGTCAATGGTACGAAAAAACACGTCACGTGACCCGACAGTGTACCTGTCATTATACTACAATGCACTAACAGAATCGAGGCCCCGACCTAACGCGACGCGTGTTGAGTCAAATCAAATCAAACTATTTTCTAAGATCAGAATCACATAGTCACAGAATCATACAAGTAAGTCGTCGCATCCGGTCGCGTCGGGTGGCGTGTTACTAGTGTGTCGAAACCATTAAATTTAACACAGGTGAGAGTAAGTACGTAGCCTAAACTAGGAATAAACCTGTATTTTAGGCTGTGTATGTAAGAGCTTAAATTATTATAAAGATAAAACAATAACTCAGGAAATAAATGGTATGAATCAAAAGAATCAGTTAGAAATCCTAGTACCTCAGAATTAAACATAGGTTACTTAAAAACTACTTAACTTACAACATTCACGAGCATCTCTGTCTCATCGTACGTCAGTCCTTGCAAGAATTTTGCAACGCAATTTTAATGAGAACATATGCAGTTTTAAGTTAACATCAATCTATCGAATACCCTCTAGAACTCTTTAGATGATTTAGGTCAAGCAGGGAATCTTCCCGGGCTTAAGCCCTCTGTTTACCCAGCGCGTATAAGACCACGTACCGTCAACTTGTCCCAGACACAAGTACCGAAGTCCGTGCTCCAATTAAACAAGTCTCTCTGCACATGCAGGCCTCTGGGGTAGTTGGGGGTTGGCACAGAAGGTCAATGAAGTAGTTTAGGCTTGGATCCTTAACTACTAATTAAAAAAAACTTAGGCCTTTGAATCTACTTAATGAGATGATTTATACAGCGTCCGGTGGGACCTTCACTCACACTATACGGGTTAAGGGACCACTCGGACGCTGCAGTAACTGGGACATTGTATTTTAGATTGAATAGGCTTGCTTGAAAAAAGCGGTGGTAGCTCAGTGGGTAGAAGAATGGACTCGGAAGCGGGAGACTCAGGTTCGATTTCTAGTGCGGGCATGTACCTATGACTTAATTTCAAAGTTACGTACATCTGCGAGTTTGTAGTAGCAATACCGCACGCCAGCTGCGAAGGAAAACATCGTGAGGAAACCCGCGGCTTGGTTGGCTCCTCACGTTGGCTTCCTGTGGGCTAGGCCGACTAAGCTGTCAGGATGGCATTTCATTCATCATCAACCACAAAACGCCCACTGTTGGACAAATGCCTCATTACCATCACGCCAACCTCGCCCGTCCTCTGCTAATCTAAGAAGAAGAGGAAGAAAGACATTTATTATACCAACAAGATACATCACAGAAACAAAACAAGCACACAAGCAACATAATATGCACAACAACAGAAAGAAAACTAAATACACAACAGACAAAACGAATAAATAAAACAGGACCATAGATGTAGCCTGTGGTGGTGTCTCGTCCATTGTCCTCCTGCCTGCCTGCTTAGATCCTTGATTTGCCATAATATGTGGTCGATGTATGTTCTCCTGGGACGCCACTTACCGGCCCTTTCGCTTATTTCTACTTTTATTTGAATCGTGTGATTTTAAAACGACACATGTCCTTTCATTACAACTTTGCAGGAAATAGAAAAAACTGTTTTATTCAAATACTAATATCTACAACAGCAATATTTTAGCATATTATATTGATTTCTGTATGAATAAACTACATTTTTTTTTTCTAATGTAAATCAATAGGTAGGTGTAAATAATTTAATAAAAAAAATGGGCAAGTGTTATTTTAAAAACACATGTGACTTGTGTTGTTTTAAAATCACACGATTCATTTATTAACTAAACTTAAACCTTCCATTCCACCCACATTCTCTCGATATCTTTCTTTCTTCCTCATTTTTTATGATGGGTAGGTTTAGAAAGCGCGCTGATTCTTTCCAGGGTACCCCACGGTTCAATCTATCTTGCGTGTAAATATTTTCTCCTATTGCTATGCTGTTGTTACTCACGCAGTAAATTTCTTGTTTGTCAAATGTTCATCTATTACTTACGGGTTTTCTTCATTGTATTATAAGTGCGAGGAGTATCTCTAAACCTCACACACTAAGGCCGACTTGCAACATTTCTTAAGTGTTACTTAAGTCGCCATTTAAATCGACTTTTGTATGAATAATTTTAGTTTAATGCAGTTTAAGCCACGTTTAAGAAAGTGGTGCAAGTCGGCCTAGGTCTCAATCTATAAAAAGATTGTTTATGCTAGCAACCTATCATCTCTAGCCCGATTAAAATGAATCTAAATGTTCAGAAAGGTACTAATCTAATCAAGCGATTGAATCATCCTAGCATACCCTTAGAATAAGATCTTTGTATATATAGCTGGCAGTCGGGTTGGCGATCGCAGCATGCGGTTGGAATCTCAGGAAGACGCTGCTACCCGTCACCTGGTAATTTATTTCCTTAGTCGCCTTCTACGACGTCCACGGAAGGAAATGGATCCAGCATAATCCCCTAACGGCGCGTAATGAAGTTTTTAGATCTTCGAGGGGAGTTAGCGTTGGAAAAAACTCTATGTCCAGATTTAGGCTCCTTTGGAAGGCTTTATAAAATGAAACACAAACAACTGGACCGTAAAGACGGCAGGTGGACCAGCGCCAGGGCAGTAACGGGGTGGCGGCCGAGAACCGGACGGTGGTCAGCGGGTAGATCAACAGCCCGATGGTCGGACGAGGTGGTCAGGTCGGCAGGGGGCCCGTGGATGCGAATGGCGAGAGACCGCGAAGGATGGCGTGATGGGCCAAAGGTCTATACCTAGCAGTGGGCCGAGATTTGCTGAAGATGATAATGATAAACTGGACCGTGTAACGCAGAAACATTCCAACCCACAATACGTAACTTACGAGAGAAAAGTGACGTGTTTAATGTTCTAGTGATTGAAAATATACAACGTCTGAACAAAACAATCTAATACGTAAAAAAGAGATTTTCTCGCGAGTTACGTATTGTGGTTTGGAATGTTTCTGCGTAACACGGTCCAACTTTGCTAAAAGCGTTTCCATAAAACGTAATAGACTCATAGCCTCATGATGCCAGAGCTTCTGCGTCTTTACCTCTGCAGTTCAGACGCTACTTTGAAGTGTGCTCGAGTATAATTGAGTGCGAGGTAAGGTGCCTTGGTTTTAGCGTAAGGAGAGATCCTCTTACAAAGGCCTTACGAAACTGAAAGTAACGTGACTACCTCGTTGCTCTGGCTTACTGCTTAGTAACACGTTTGACCACCATGCCGGAGGTCGTAAGTTCAATTCCCGCTGGAGGCCGGCTATAATCTATGCTTAACCGTGCTTTATTGCACATAAGTAAAAAATACAATGGCAATGTGACGGACCTAATGTTTTAAGCATTTCTTAAATACTGGCAATTACGCCCATACTATCTCTCACCCTGAGAAAATATAAAGGCTGCTGATAGTACATATTTCTGGCATATAAATATAACAAAGGCGAACGCAGTTCGCTCCAATTCCACTAATTAAACAGGCGTGATCCACGTGAATCTCCATACACAATCGCATTATTTTCAACCGCGACAAGAAGAAATATGGCAGAAGGCTCACAATCCCCTGAAAAGAAATGTACAACTCATATATAGGATGGCCTAAAGAGGTATGTATTGAAGGTTGTTCCGTGTGGCGCCGGATTAAGAATAACGTCACTCCATTGCCTTCCGTGGATGTCGTAGAAGGCGACTAAGGAAATCAATTACCAGGAGACGGGCAGCAGCGTCTTCCTGAGATTCCAACCGCATACTGCGACCGCCAACCCGCCTGCCAAGCGTGGCGATTATGGCGAAACCCCTCATGGTTATGAAAACTACGAAGGAGGCCTATGTCCTGCAGTGGGCGTCAAATGGCTGATAATGATGATGATATGAGCTGGACCTCTGAGCAGCAAGGGCTACTTAAATATTTGTAGCTACCGTAAAACGTTCTTAGAAGACCACATATAACTTTAGGCGCAATTACAAACAGCTTGAAAATGGTGTTGGCGGCGAGAAAAGTTTGTGTAACTGATATTGAAAGCGTTTATTACCACTAAGCAGTTATACATGACAAAAAAGTTTTTATGAACTATTTTTTTTTTATAATGAAATTGTTGAAGATCTTGCTATATTCAAGACAAGTCTACTACCAATAGTAGGTATATTTTTCACATTATTAAGGGCGCTCATACACGGGCGGTATGTATGCCAACTGCAGCCGTCGACGTCGACAGAAGCCGACGCATCGACGCGCTGACGCGCATATTCGACGCTGACACATCGACGGTTGTAGTTGGCACACGCGCCGCCCGCCCGTGTATAAGCGCCCTTACATGAAAGAACTGTCAAATTTTAACTGCCAGTAACGATGGATCGTTAGTAGGAAACTACCATTAATCTCACAAACTTATCAGCCTTTCACTTATCCTGCGCCATGTATTATGACGCATAATCGGCAGCAGGTCAACCTAAACGTAAAGGTTGACTTTTACATTGTGGTGGTAAAATCTTCATTAACATAACGGAGTAGTTTTCACGCATGTTAAGGTCGATTTGCTGTCGTCTTTTCTCATCAACATCATCATCGCCGAATGAACGTTTCGCCGATACACTCTCCTTACTCTGTGGCAGACGAGAACGATGCAAAAATGAGCATAATCGCATTACCCGCCAAAACTCGACCGAGTGCTGTGAAAATAATTCAATTGTGGCGCAATAAAATAATGAAATTATGCGTCGAGCACATTTTGAACGCGTTTAGCTCGGCTGGCGAGGAGAGAGGTCATCGAGCGAGTTGGGTATTTTGGCCCAAAGTCTGACGGTCTTATTTATAAAATTAGATACCTTAAAACACTCGTAAAATGCCAATAAAATAGTCTATGTCGAAGATTTTACAAGGATAAGACGTAACAGATTAAATAAACTGCCTCTAAAGAGTGCTTTAGAGTAATCGTGAGTTTTTCCATGTCTGTGATGTCCTTGCCTGGTTACCATATCACAGTGTATCCTAGTTTAGGACTAGAACAAGTGATTGCGTTGTGTGAAAGTTGTTGTTATTGTTAGTGCCCACCGTCTCTCCGTGTGGTTCGAGGTCTAAGAATGTGCCCACCCCGACTCATCCCTTGAGTGTTGTAAGAAGCGACCAAGAAAAATCCAGGAAGTGATCCTCTGACGAACAACTAGTTTTTAAGTACAAACAAGCGAGCAAAATATTTGTTCTTGGCAACTAATTCATTCATTCATTCACTGACTTATTCATTCATTAATTCATTTACTCACTTATTCATTCATTAATTCATTCAACATTAACCGGTTTCACTTTGGACGGAAAACCGTCAAATTAAGTTTGTCAAAAGTGCGATTTGAAGAAGAAGAAGAAGAAGAAAAACATATATTACACCAACAAGATACATCACGGAAACAACCTTTTTGTTAAAGGTGCCTTTGCACGGCGATTCCGCCAAAGGCCAAAATTTTAACAAGTTTTCGGGGATAGCAGCCCTTGACTTTTTTTTCTTATGTATAATAGTGTTAGAAATATTTTAAGCGTAAAGGCTGGCAACAATCTCACGACTTCACCGTTCCTATATGAAGATAAAAAACGTATTTTGACGAATCGCAAGCTTGACCATACGCGGAAAACCCATAACTAGAAACTGACAGCTCGAAGGATCTCAGTTGATGACGTATTTCCGTGCATGACGTACTTGCTGTTCCATAGACTCGTTCTCTTTTTTTTTCGCTTCAACAATTTATTAAATCATTCCAAATCGAAATATTCAGCCCAGGCTATCAAAATCACTTATTTTCTCGGACAAAATATAAAAACAGATCTTATTTTTTTAGGACAATGCCCATTGTAGTCCAACGGTTTAGTGAAGTTACGGTTGTCGTACAATGTGATACTACCGGCCATTGACGGACGTTTCTCACACGTGTGTGACAGTTCCTCTTGCTGCCATGTCGGCAAGACTTCTAGAGCAATAAAATAATGAAATGACGCGTCAAACACATTTTCAACGCGCAATGGTGCCTCGTCGCAGCTCTTTAACTGGATTAAGGGCTGTTTTGCATAATCGCGAAATATGGCAATATGGCAGCTGTCACTAGGACGACATTAGGTTTAGGGGTAGAAGGTCTATTTCTCGGCAGTTATTAATCTTATAGGTAAAGTTCAATAAATGACAGAGATATTATTTCCTATTGGTATTGCTATAATAGTATGGTAATTTTAAAGGGTACCTTCGATATCTTTTATTGAGGGATTTTGGTTATGACGTGATTCGTAGACAAAGATTTTTTTTCAGAAATATTCTCACGAATAACATATTTTCTACCACGATATGCTAACCAGATTTTGCTAAAACCTTGAGGACTTCACAACTTGTTAAAAGTAGTTTTTAGTAAAGCTCAATTAGCTGTTATCAGAGCATTAAGAACTTCAGCTTGGGTAGTGCGACGACGATATTCGGGCGTTTTAAATGTCAAAAGTTGCGACTTTCCAGTAGATTATCTGTCAAATTCTGACATTTTTGCGCCACAAAACGTGTGACTCGCGTGCCATCGTACTGCCCATGCTGTATGACGACCGACTGGTTACTTCTCCAACGCTAATCCCATCAACACATTTAATTCTCAATTTTCCGCGCAAATTCTAATTTTACATTGCGATCCCACCGCTTGAGTCTATTTGCGCAGAAAGTTTGCGATTTCAAAAATAACTGGAATGAATTATTATTGACACGTGACATTGAAGTCATTTAGAAATTAATTGCAAGGGCTTTTTATTACATTTTAAAAAACCTATTTAGAGGCTAAAAATTCCACCCTTGCCGGGACTTAAACCCGCGACCTCTGGCTAACCGTGCCAGCGCTCTCCCAACTGAGCTAAGGGGCGAGTGCAGGCATCGGCGAAATTTCAAACCTTTTCACAAACTTCTCTGTATTATGTATTTTTATTATATTTTATTACATTTTAATACACTTTATACCGGTAAATAAAGTGACTACCGGTATCTCCCGACGGTTTTCGAATTGAGAATTCCACTAAATAGAAATAGAAAATGTTTATTTGTCTTCAATACTCAATTATCAGTCCGTCTCATCAGACATCTCAAAAAAAAGAGACAGAACGATAGTCTCTTATTCATTCAATCAATCAATCAGCCCGTACTGCTGGACAAAAGCCTCCCTCAGGGCACGCCACTTCCTTCCGTGCTCGGCCGTCCTCATCCAGCCGCTGCCAGCAATCTGCCTCAGACCGTCCAGCGGGCTGGTGGACGTCCTGCGCTGCGTTCGACAGTTCGTGGTCTCCACTCAAGAACATTTGCACCCCATCGCCCATCGGTTCTTCGGCATAATTATGTGACCAGCCCACTGCCACTTCAACTTGCTAATCTTATGGCCTATGTCAGTCACCTTAGTTCTTTGGCGGATTGTCTCATTTCTGATGTGATCCATCAAAGAGACACCGAGCATACCCTGTTCCATCACTCAAGTATTGACTTAGTAAAATTCTGAATTCAGAAATAGGCGGTTACTAAATGAACAGACGGTAAACGTAATTAGGCAACGGAGCCCGCCGTATTTAATGTTGTCAGAACGTAATAATTTGCTGACGTGACATCACTAATTTGTTAATGTAAGCTTCTGAGTATTGTCCTAGGGATGGGCCGTAGAGGCATGATATTTAACAACTTACCTAGATTAGCATTTTTTAATGACCCCCTCATATATAGAAATATCATAGGGCTCTCACACATAAGCACGATACGACGTGGCGTCATCCTACGACGCCCTGATTTGGCTTTAATTTGAGCGAAATTTTGAACCAATATTGAGCTCTGAGTTGAATAAGTCACGAGTTGCCTGGATATTTACGATTACGTCACACAAACTTGAGTCAAACTAAAACCAAATTAACGCGTCACCAATTAACGTATCGTGTTTATGTGTGAGAGCCCTCAGTCGGCCCGCTGCGAAAAACTAAGAGTAACAATTAAAAGTAAAAATTAAGAACCTACCCTCACTACAATAATCGACTGTACTCGGCACTTCAGTTTACTCGTGACCACGGCAGCTGCAATGTTGCCGAAACAGGTAATTAAGGTAATCAGGTAATTAACTTTTACCTAATAAATAACCTCGATTATGAGAGAAACTTATACAAAATTTAAGCCAAGATTTTTGTTGCCCTACGTATTTTTGTAATAAGTAAGTAAGTAAATTATTTATTTGATACTCAAATCTTAATATCAGGTACTTAAGCATGTTAGTTTTAAGCCACATTGCCGCGCCCGACCGGGTGCATAATTGGTACTATACACTCAGTTTTATTTAAGACCTTGTAAACATTAAACTTTGGCCTTTTCATCTTCGTATTGAGATGATTTATACAGCATCCAGTGGCACCTTCACTCACACTAGATGGGTGAAGGGACGGCTTGGACGCTGCAGTGCCTGGGATATTGTTTCGTGGATGGAGTAGGCTTGCCCAGCACCTAAACCATCTTGACAGCTCACAGGAAACACAAGTCAATACGGGTTTCGTCACGATGTTTTTCTTCACAGTTAGCGTGTGGTATTGCTACTACAAATTCGCTGATGTACGGAGATGTTGGGAGCTGTGGTAGCCCAGTGGGTAGAACAATGGACTCGTAAGCGGCAGACCCAGGTTCGATTCCCAGTGCGGGCATGCACCAAAGTTGTAAACATGGTGCAATAAATATTTTGATTTTGAGATGAGAACTGCTGTTTGATCAAATAACTAACAGAGAAACGTAACGTAATTTCTCCATTGTTGACATTTCATATGAATAACATAGTGCGTTTCAGAACTAGGGTTCGACCTCTCCAGGTTTACCTGGAGTCTACATACAATACAAACATATTGATTAAAACTTCGCATTTTCTTGTACAGCACTTACTTGTGCAATTTGCAAGAAATTCGTATCACTATATCAAGGGTTGGCTGGAAGAGAGATTTCTGCTGAAATAAACTAGCCGTGTTTTAGGGGTTCCGTACCCAAAGGGTAAGACTCCACTGTCCGTCCGTCTGTCTGTCTGTCATCTCGTGAACCGTGAGATAGAAATTTTCACAGATGATATATTTCTGTTGCCGCTATAACAACAAATACTAAAAACAGAATAAAATAAATATTTAAGCCTCCCATGCAACAAACGTGATTTTTTTTGCCGCTCGATTTTAATTGCGGCAGTAGACGCTTGAAATATCAACAGGATATTTAGTAGCATATTCACTTTAAAAATAAATAATTACATTAAAATTCTTACTAACCGCTTCTTATAAACGCGAAAGTTATGTGTGGGTGGATGTTTGTTACTCTTTCACGCAAAAACGGCTGAACGGACCCGGATGAAATTTAGCACAGAGATAGATTATAGTCTGGATAAGCTATTATATAAGCAATTTTTTATCCCGGAAAAATACAGATTAAAATTACCACGCGAACGAAGTCGCGGGCAACAGCTAGTAAAATAAATATTTAAGGGGTTTGCTCGTTTTTGCTCGATATTAATAACGGCAACAGGTAGACGCCTGAAATATTCAAATGTTGTAGTATAGATAATGGTACGGAACCCTTCGTGCGCGTGCCCGACTCGCACTTGGCCAGTTTTTTTTTTTTATTTTGTTATAAAAAATTATTTTGTTTTACCCCTAAGTATCTTTTTTATGTGTGCAATAAAGTATAAAGTAAGTATCCCTTACATGTATTGTTATTGCTTAAAAATAATAGTTCTTCCTCCAGCCATCACTAGCAGCAAAAAGTATTCAAGCAGCTTTTTAAGTCCTTTGGGACTCTCACGACGAAGTATTGTTCTAATAAAATTATTGTCTCAACGGGTCCCTAGACATTGCCTTGTAGATTTTAAGGAGTATTTGTTCTAATTACTTAATGTTTTAAGGCTGTTGTTGCATCTGGCATTCCCGAGAGGTCACACATTGTAACTTTTTTAACGATTGTAAATAATAAGATAAGATAAGATAAGAATATTCTCTATTGCACACAAGAAGCGAGACATAAAATATGAAAGTTACAATGACAAAGTATTGTTATTTAATTTGAAATTTACGGACAGTCAAGAAATATTATGGTTTTTCTACGCTTACTTTTTGATTAAGAAACGTTGATACTAAATATAATTTTAGTAGCAAATTTTCATCACTTAAATTTTAACTCAAATTTTCTACACTTGATTCCTGAAACCATCGCATAGTTGTCTACATAAAGCCAGATATAATATAGGGATGGGCAAGTGAAAAAAATATATCGATAAATAAAGTGTCAATATTTCTAAAAAATCATCATCATCATCAACATCAGCCATTTGACGCCTACTGCAGGATATAGGCCTCCTTCGTAGTTTTCATAACCATGAGGAGTTTTGTCATAATCGCCACGCTTGGCAGGCGGGTTGGGGATCGCAGTATTCTGTTAGAATCTCAGAAAGACGCTGCTGCCGTCTCCTGGTAATTGATTTCCTTAGTTCTACCACATCCACGGAAGGAAATGGAGTGACGTTATTCTTAACCCGGCGCCACAGGGACTAAACAATAATGATACCTAACAAGAAAAATATCGATATTTGGATATATTTTTGCCCAAATCGAATCCAATTTGTAATCTACAAGTATTCGTACAATAAAACTTTTTTTTTATTTACAAAATTATCGATACAATGTATACGCAACGAATTAAATTACACACTGAACAGCGATCAAACAATAATGTCGAATATTACTCAAACCGACATTATAAAATCTATACATTATACATACATAGGAATATCGATAATTTCATGAAAACATATCGATTTTTATATATTTCACCCAAGCCTAACATAACGGCGTGCATAAAGTAATCGATGGGACATGCTAATGCAAAAGCGTGCCAAACTCGCCTACGGGAGCAGGCTGGTGCCATTAGCATAATGCCTTCCGGAGCGTGGCCGTTTCTGCTAAGTTCACTTAAAATCGGTAGACACACCGCAGAGCAAAACTGTGGCGACTTAGCGAGGACATTGTAGTATGATTTTTGGTGGATATGAAAAAAAATACAAAACTTTCCTCACAAACGGTGTATTATAATGAATACTAGAGGATTACAAATTAAAGCGGGGCCCCTCAAGGCCACGTTCCTCAAAGCCCCGTATGTGCCTAATATCCAACGCTTACAATGGTAATACCTTATGTTATATACACATAGTAACACTTAAGTAAACATTATCTACATTCTTAAGTTTTAATTTCATGTTATTAAAATCATACTAAAGCGTAGAAACCTGCGCTCCAGTTGATGTGTAAACAGGTTTAAGGTATGGTCCTACCGAAACGTGGAAACCTGCGCTTCGGTTCAACGGTGATTGAATATTTGTTACCGTTGAACTGATTTGCCTGCGCAAAAGTAAATGGCGTGCCGGCCACAGACAAAACGCTGGCTGATAGCCTTGGCTGCATAGATACAGCCTAGAGGTCTGATCCTTCTACACAGTGGAGAAAAACCATCGACGAAAAATGTTAAGTCAAGAGAAAAAAAAATATTCCGATTACAACATGTCACCTCCAGTGTAGCCAGATGAGACGAATTATCCCCCTTTGGACTATCTTGGAGGGTGAAATGCCGACCAAAATTCTTTCTCAATTTGTTTCGGCGACCTTTGGGCTAACCTGTAACTGTAAGTAACAAAATGTGTTTTTTAAAACACTTATTTTTAAGAATCTCTCAACTAGAGAGAACTTTAGTAAACAGCTGCGCACAAAACGACAAGGTTTACTACTTAAACAAAAGTGTAATTTATTGCGGCGATTTTGGGCTACATACCTGAAAATGGAGGCGATTTGGGCTGCAAGAACTTTTTCGATTTCCGGTATGTACCAATGAGTTTGTTTTCTGAGTTACGTACATTTGTGAAGTTATAGTAGCAATACCGCCCGCTAACTGTGAAAGAAAACATCGTGAGGAAACCTGAGTGTCTGAGGTGTTCACGTACCTCAGCGCTTGAA
The DNA here is from genome assembly GCA_947310995.1 of Yponomeuta cagnagella. Classification (NCBI taxonomy): domain Eukaryota; kingdom Metazoa; phylum Arthropoda; class Insecta; order Lepidoptera; family Yponomeutidae; genus Yponomeuta; species Yponomeuta cagnagella. Next base: position 3,092,674 of record OX371292.1, on the reverse strand, counting down.
ATTGCCAATCCGCGGTGGACACGCGTGATCTCTGAGAGAAGGCCTGTACCCTGCAGTGGCACGTATATAGGCTACATAGAAAAAATATTAATGCAAATAGCGATTGTAAAAAAAAAAATAAGGTAATTTTACCTAATAATCGCCATTAGACCCGTTTAATACATAACTACTAGCTGACTTGGCAAATGTGATTTTGCCGTATTAAATAGCCTGCGACCTATTCTCAGACCTACCAAATATACACAAAAAAATTCATAGAAATCGGTGAAGCCGTTTTTTTATGAACGGAGGAGTTTGATAGTAAAGACTGATGACATATATTAAATGTACAAACGAGAATTAGGAGAATCCGGCCCATCCTCGAGCGAAATCATATCTCGAACGCGCTGCCACTATTCAGCGCGCACCCTGTATCATGCTAACGTAATTTCTACTGAAGTACGCTTCAAGACTCCGTGGCTGGCTTTTAAACATGCTGTATAGTTATATGGTAGGTTTAGCTTTGAAAATTAGTTCTAAGCCAAGTTTTAAAGTGACAGGGCACAAATTCTTAAAATTTTAAACAAGGCGACTCTAAAATAAAATTGCGTCCAAGTGCGTGTCGGGCCACACGCAGTGTAGGGTTCCGTAGGAGGGTTTTTTGCCTGCTTTACAGATGTAACAACTTCGTCAAAGTAGTTTTCAATGGAATCTTTATGAAGCTTTCCTTTTATAAGTAGATCGACTATTACTCGTTAACTTGTAAAGCCTACTTAGAAAGAAAATCTCTTTTAAGTTCATTAAAATATGCTACTGCCCTGATTTTTTTCATGTTTTTACAATAAACCGTTAAGCCAGAAGAGAGGGAGAATGCCTTACCTACTCTTTAAATCTTAATATTTCGAAAACCTGTCCCTGAATCAAAAAATGATTTATATAACTGTAAGGTTTCCTTATTGACTACGGAAAGAATGTTCGTTTCAATAATGTTTTTGCCTTTTATATAATGTTCAATAAAGTATTTTCTGTTCATGTTCGATTAGCCAATTTCGAACTGATACCTAAGGGACGAGATAACCAATAACGATATAAACAGGTAATAAACAGGGATTTAAATGCGTTGTAAACAAATACTTTACGTCTAAATAATTTTCTGATTGCTTGATTATTTTCAGAGAACTTCAGATTGGTTCAGAGTATGCCTTCCAGCCCTCGGGTATCTACGGGGACATCCCCTTTCCTGAAACCTCATTTTGAAACGCACCTCGTCACAGACTAATATAACGTAGCGATAACAGAGTAAAAGTCATGCGTGAAACACGTATGGCGCACCGGATTGATGGGGACAGAAGGTGAAACTCATCATGGGTAGCATAAAGACACACAATGTAGTTGGCAACATTGTATGCGCGAGAGCTTTTTTGTGGAGCTAAAATGTCGTGAAAAAACCCAATCAGCTGTTTAAACGAGAGTAGACAATTTATAACACTTAGGCCGGTTTGCACCACTTCTTAAATGTCACTTTAGTCGCCACTTAAATCGACTTTTGTATGAAGAATTTTAGTTAAATGGCTGGTAAAGCCACACTAATACATATTTTCGCGTCCAAAATACCTCAGAGTCTCAAGACAAAGGTGTCCAATATTACACCATGTGTTGGCAGTGATGACTTATGGATGTCAGACCTGGTTGTTGATTATGGGCCTCATAAGAAGGCTCAAGGTCGCCCAACGAGCAATGGAGAGAGCTATGTTAGGAGTTCCACGTCGTGATCGAATCAGGAATGAGGGGATCCGCAGATGGACCCGAGTTACTGATATAGCTCGAAGAATTGCCCAGTTGAAGTGGCAGTGGGCGGGGCACATAGCTCGAAGAACTGATGGCTGTTGGGGCGAAAAATTTCTGACCTGGCGACCGCGGACCGGACGATGCAGCGTGGGAAGGAATGGTACGCAGAGACCAGGGACTGCCACTTGCCACGATCCTGACAGATCACTTTCGCTTCCTCAACATTTATTAGTCGTTGCATGCACGCACGCCGGTTTCGGATACTTTTTATCTTGCCCTTTGCTAATACATCCCCTATTTGGTCGACTTAATTACCTAAATTCCAAAAGGGAATGAAAATTAGGGGCATAGATTGGTGACGTAATAAGTTTTTTATGTATAGTATAAGTAATATATAGAAAAAGAGCTCTTCGCCAACAAATTGCTTCGCAGTTTGGCGAAAAACATGTATTATAAAGGTTTCTAAACAGTATGAATAAACATTAAAAAAACTTAAAGGGTAAATGGTAAAATGGATACTGTGTAACTTAGATATTTAAGATATTTCATGTATCTTAATAATGTACGGTGTGCAACAAAGAGTATAAATCTAATTTAATCTAATCTAAATGAAACCTTTTCTCGGCTGACTGCTAAGAGTGTACGTTCTGCACTTTAACGATCTAAGTCCGTTCGGGGGTGGTTATACCATCCATTCTGGGTACAGCAGGTACCTTCTACTCTCATATCACTTTGACATGCAAATGTTTTCGTCTATGTTGGCTGAAATTGAATCTCCCTGTTAAGTATTACCTACGCTGGAGGGGCTTTGTCAATCATACAGGCTATACTTACGGTGACGCACATTTCTGCTAACGTAGGTGCCCTATTAACAATTCTGTGTCGTATAATAGTCACAAAGACGTCGTATAAGATAGATAGATAAAACATTTATTCACATTTGCACACACACATGAACAGGAACAGTACAAAAAGAAGCACCGTATACATACAGCAAACAAAGAAAAAATAAAATAAAGCGAATACAATAAAACAATCCACAGAAAGGAAAGACAATATACACATGAAACACGTAATGTACACGACAACAACAACATAAGAGTGGTGACAACGTTTACCGGATGCGAAAGTGGTCCCAATTATCCGACTAAATAATCGCACAATGCTGATATAACTAGTGTGGTAACAATCCATCAACAAAAATAAACATACGCAAAACCAGGGGTACGTAAACGTTATCTATTCTGTTTAACGATAAATTAAAAATAACCAAAAACCCGAATGCTGAGCATTAACTACTAAGCAGGCGACCAACCAAGGTTACATTGCTTAATTTAGGTCCCGTCTGCTTAGTAGTTAATGCTTAGCAGTGGGGTTGTTGGTTATTTTTTGTTTCGGTTTTTTATTTTTGTCTTTTTAGTGATTTTTATGAAATTATTTCTGTGAAATGCTGAATTATATGTAGCCTATGACACCCGTGTACTGATGTTTTAAGCCATTACACGCGATTGGCATAGTTAAATTAAATTAAGACAGACGAACTGCTTTTGTAGGTACAGTGGTACAGTAGGTATCCAAAATTTTGGAGATTCGACTTCGCTTCGTACGACTTTATTAATCGAATATAAAAGGTGTAAAAAAGTCTCCATATCATCATCAGCCCCTTGACGGCCACGGTTTTCATAACCATGAGGGGTTTTGCCATAATCGCCACGCTTGGCAGGCGGGTTGGCGATCGCAGTATGCGGTTGGAATGTCAGGAAGACGCTGCTGCCCGTCTCCTGGTAATTTATTTCCTTAGTCGCCTTCTACGACATCCACGGGAGGAAATGGAGTGACGCTATTCTTAATCCGGCGCCACACGGCGATATAGATCCAAACATTTAGGGATTTACTCGACAATACGAACAATTTTTATTATGGGGTTGGAACAGCTTCGAAATAGCGGAAAAATTATATTATCAGCCACTCCACACTAAAATTACCATCAACATGAAACTATACATCACTGAAAGGGTATGTTTTATGGCGTTCGATGGAAAACGTCTGATTCCAGTAATTTTAAAAGTAAAGACGTTTTAAATTCACATTTTCTCATGGGAATTGCAGCAAATGGTGGAAAACCCGACAGTTGTTTTTGAATATTTTAGAAGCAAGAATTACTGCATTTTTATAAAAGAAATATACACATACATAAACTCACGCCTGTATCTCAGGGACTGCCACTTGCTACCTCCACATTCATTAGCGCGCACGCACGCCGGTTTCGGATACTTTTTATCTTGCCCTATTTAGTCAAAGTATGTCCCCCTGGGTCATCCCTCACCGGCCCATCCACCCACCACCCTTCCATAAAATCAATATTCTGCTAAAACAGTGTTTTCCCACGATGTAGTGCTGCAGACAGGTAAAATCTTGACGTTTTAGTAGTAGCAAAGTCGCCCGTAACGAACCCGAGTAGAGTGTACGTGTGTAAAGGTGTATTCGCTGTCGACTGTACTACTAGTTTTACATGAAGGCGCAAAGAAAACAAGAATATAATGTTTTTAGGTTGCCTGTATTTATTTTCTTTATTTTATTTACATAAATATTGCAACATGACAGTAATTAGGTACACCAAAGCGTTACAATATTTTAACTGAGCACTACCTATCAAACGTCTTCTAGCATTCTCTTACATACCCTCATCACACTTCCAATCCCATCCACAAACGCATCACATGTATGTGTGTTAGTTAGTCCGTTTCTTTATTCCATCGTAAATTGATTATCTATGAGTGTATTGTGGTGTTAGAATCCTTATATTGCCATGCCGGAGTAACCTAAACTGGCAGTTTTGTTTTTGTGTTTTTTATTTTTATTTGTAAGGTATTGCCCTTGTGACAGTGGAATAGAGACATAAATAATCTGTAAATATGTAATGTCTCTCTGTAATAATAATAAATTGTAAATTTTCATTATTAGAACTTACTATTAATATTAATTAGGCTAACATAAAACAAGTGTTGTCTAAAGTAGGTTACAAAATTATTCAACAGTCCGACTATAAATAATCCAACGGACCCACCATAAATGACAAAGTTTTGAAAATACTGTTTGAATTTTAGTTACCTACTCAATCACTCTTGGAGGAATTTTCACAGCACAGAATTTTACAAAAAACTATCTCCCGTTGACACGTTCCTGGGGTACATGGTAGGAATTTTGTTTCATTCAAAACCAACGATCGAAGTCAAGGGCACAGCTAGTGAAGAAACCCTCCCAAAATGTCTTTCAAGTCATAAAACTCACGTAACTGTTACACAATGTCAAAACCAAGATTAAGCTCTTAAAAACCCATTTACCTCCGCTTTAACAGCGATTTAAAAATCCCCGATAATCTACGGAAAACATCCCGGTCGTACCAAAAAAAGGGCATCGAAGTGAGACAGGGATTCTTTATACCTGCCACTTGCACCTTTCTTTGGAGAGTAGTGATGAGAGTTTGCGTCAATTGCCGTATAGGTAAATCCGTTATACGGCAAAAGGGGCCATTAAAAGTAAAAAAAAAATATTCAAGATGAAATTAAAAAAGGTTTTGTTAAATAAATTATGTGATCCATAATAGAATATAACCGAACTAAACATCTAATTTAAAAATATTTTTGCATGTCATATTTAATGTTTGTGAGACTGCCGCTCTGTCGTCTGTGGCACTGTTCCGATCACAAGCCGCAGGCGCAGGGCGGGCAGGCGGGTAGTCAAACACAGAAGTTAAGATAAGAAGTGCGCTATAATTCGCCAACAAACTGCAACGCAGTTTGGCGAATGATTTCATTTCGAGAAACACGTATTATTATAAATAAATTAATTAAAAAAACGCTTCACCAATGTGCATGTGGAGTAATAGAACTGTTATAAAAACGCACTTTATTCTTTAAAAAAGGTGAACATATGACTGTGACTGCATTTGGACAGAAAAATACATCTACGCAAAATTTTTTTTTCTCTTACGTTCACTAGAAAGATGAGGTCGCGTGACGGTTGTTCTCATGCTATCTACATAGCAACTAGTTCTAGACATATTTTCATATTTATGTAGCGCCTTTTCATCGCATAAGCAAAACTATTTATTTTTACAACACATCCCTCTGTAGGGCACAGTTTTCTCTTAGAGAGACTAAGGACAAGTGCACCAGACATGCCCACCGCGGACTGCCGATTAAAAGCGCAGAGGTACGGCAAGCTTACCCAAACACCCATAACTCTACTTAGTGTGTGCTGTAAACTACAAAGAGATTAAATTAGGTAACTCTATTGCACACCAGATATTAAGGATGCACACGATGCATACATGCGCTCACGTCTTTATTCTGGAGAAAAATATTATTCTTGTTAAAATAAACTATATTAACAGAAATTTTGTAATTCAGTCTTAATAATTTTCTCTTTCTCGGCTTTCTCTCGGTGATACAACCTCTAGATAGGCCTCTTCATCGTCACAAGGCAAGAAGGCGGCATAATATGCAGTGATCCGTTTTTTTATCCTCTAAACATACGGCAACTTCAGCCCTCCACACGATCCCAACCCTACCGCGCCAGAGAAACGCCCACCCATTATTAAGGAACATGTGTTCCGTGGAGTTACCCTGTAATTTCCCGCCCGATACTGCTCATTATACGGTTAATTTTACGCCTCTAGACCGCTGGATGTATTGATATCGGCTCAGGACGGACGGCTATCGGGTTCGAAATTGATTGAAATGAACGAAGAATTCCGCTCGTGCGTGTGACCGGAGATGGGGGACTTTCGGGGATTCAGGTTACCTCAATAGGCCTCAATTTTGTAGCAGACGTCTTTCAGAAGAGTCTATAAGAGTTCGCGTGGTAATGAAGAAGCCCATGTACATCCTGAAGGTGCATTCTGAATACTAGTGAAATAATTTTTTAAGGAGATTACCCCCTACATATAAATTTACAAACTACCTTTTTATAATATTAGCAGAGATGGAAATAAAGATGTAGAAGACAGAGCCCGAATTTGTTTCGAACTTTGGCTTACTATTCAATTTAGTTTTTGTTGCATTCAACCCACTGCAATATTATAAATTAATACAATATCCACGTTTTGATGATTGGAACACGTTTTTGGAACATCGTTTACACGGGTTTAACACTCGTTATTATTTTATCGCAACATTACAATGAACTCGTGGTCGCGGGCGACTGAAAAACTGATCAGATGTCTAAATTAATATTAATAATAATAATATAGCCTTTTATTTCCCTTTTTCAGGTAAGCACGCATTTTTACATTTTAGTTACATTTTGACTTACAATATGACTACATGCATAGTTATAATTCAGTTTTTAATACATTACATTTTGATTGGATTCTATTAATTTATTTATTCAGTTAATTAATAGTCGATAAAGATAATAACTAATTCTGCTTCTTACTTAATTCATTAATTACTTCTTCTTACATAAATTATACTTATTCTAAGTTAGTATCTAATTCTGCTAAGATTATTCAATACTCCCCTTTTTTTTTTTAATTAATATTATCATTTGTTATTCTAGCTACCGTCAATATAATAGTAAAAACCGGCCAAGTGCGAGTCGGACTCGCGCACCGAGGGTTCCGTACAAACCTGCAATGTCAACAACATTTTTTCACGGGTTAAAGGCAATTAGATCTAAGTATTTGATATGAATTTCAACTTGATAGCTCTACGCGTTCATGAGGAAAAAAGTAATAAGTTTATATTTATTAAAAAATATATATTTTGTAATGTAACTAAAAATTTAAGGTTTTCGGAATTTTTCCTTTATGTGTGCTATAAAACGTTGCTTCATGCCAAATTTCAAGATTCTAGGTCGACTGGAAGTACCCTTTAGGTTTTGATTCCCTTGCGAGTACTTGCGAGTTTCAAAATATGCAGCTTAAATTGCTGTTTCTTTTGATTGCGTTGACATAGAAGTTAGATTTTGTTACAGCTTAAAGGTATTATAGACCTGAGTATTTGGTATGAATTTCAATTTAATACCTCTACGCGTTTATGAGGAAATGGGTAGTAAGTTTAAAATTATTAAAAAAATATATATTATGTGATGTAACTAAAAATTTATGGTTTTCGTAATTTTTCCTTTATCTATGCTATAAGACGTTGCTTCGTACCAAATTTCAAGATTCTGAGTTCACGGGAAGCACCCTGTAGGTTTTGATTCCCTTGCAAGTGTCGAAAATTTGCGGCATAAACGGCTGTATCTTTTGATTGCGTTGGCTTAGAAGTTTGATTTTTTCACAGCTTCAAGGGACAGTAGACCTGAGTAATTGATATAAATTTCAGCTTCATACCTCCACGCGTTCCTGAGAAAAAGGGTCTTGACAGACGGACGGACGGACGGACAGACGGACAACAAAGTGATCCTATAAGGGTTCCGTTTTTTCCTTTTGAGGTACGGAACCCTAAAAAATAGTGACATGAATGACAACAATTTTTATGTGCACTACTCATAATCAAGTCTGGGTGCTTTTACCTGTAATTTTGTCGGAAGAGTCCGATGTACACATTTAGAAGTTTACTCATATTATTACAATATTAAAAAATGTAAAAATGTGCGAGCGAGACACCACGCTCCACATCTTAGATTGGTTACACCAGTTTTAATTATATTCTTTTTGTTGCACTAACCCGTGCTGAGGACAATTTTAAAAACGGTTAGGCACGGTTAGCCAGACGTCGCGGGTTCAATTCCCGTCATGGGTGGAATTTTTAGCCTCTAAATAGGTTTTTAAGACCAGTCTTAATTGTAAAACGGGAATATCTACGTTCATGCCGGACACATCACATCTTGCCACTCCAAAAGCGGCGTGAAATATAAGATATAATACTCCTTAGAGGCAGTTTAATTTATCTGTGGTTACGTTTTTCTTTTACCGCAGACTATCTCTGAGAAGTATTTCGAGGGATCGTGTTTTTAGGGTTTTATGTTTTAAGGGTGCCAAACGGGACCCTATTATTAAGATTTCACTGTCCGTCTGTTTGTCTGTCTGTCTGTCTGTCCGTCTGTCTGTCTGTCTGTCACCAGGCTATATCTCAAGAACTGTGATAGCTAGTCAGTTGAAATTTTCACAGATGATGTATTTCTGTTGCCGCTATAACAACAAATACTAAAAACAGAATAATATCAATATTTGAGGGGGCTCCCATACAACAAACGTGGTCTAAAGACCGCGCTCGCCATCTAGCGGCCATTTATGTAACCGTCACAACACCGATGTCTTTTAGTTAAATGTCAATGTTAAATGCTTCTTGTTGGTTTCTATAGATGGCCCTGTTCTCAAATTCGATCTTTGTCTAATGTTGTATAGATAATGATAAGGAACCCTTCGTGCGCGAGTCCGACCCGCACTTGGCTGGTTTTTTTATAAATGAGACTGTATATTTCGAATAGTAACGAAGGATATTTTTAAACAAAATACGGTAAAGATTCTTTTTAGGAACATATTCCTACGAAGAATCGATGCAGGATGCAGTATGTCCAAAACCCAGTAGTTCGAAGACGTTTTGGATCCTCGAAGTTATAATTCAAAGCGAGTGTAGTTAAAAGCCGGTTTCATGTTTTATATTAGTTTGAAACTTGCCACTTTATGAATACAAATTCTCTCCAAATTAAGCGTAGACAGAAGTCAAGTTTCGTGGGTGCAGAATTCCTATGACAAATAACCATCGTGGGTCTTTTCCTTGTAAAATCACCACCACAGACTATTTTAATCGGCGTTTGTCGACTGCTTTAATCGTGTTGTGACAAATAAGACCGTTAGTTTTTATAACGACCAACTTTTTGAATTTGGATTTTTTTAGCGAATATGTCCTCTGTATGACCAATATCGAGCTTCTGTACGTTTCTATTCCTAGTTTTAATACTGTATATACTCTCTGGTGGGCAACTGAGAGCACTTCTGCTTTGGTTTCCAGTTTTATGGATGTTATTACCGCGCTAAGAAGTCGCCTATATCCAGAAACTTCCCGAGAGTAGGCAAGTAAGATCTACGTGTGAATCAGGTTAAATTTTTGGAGCTTTCGGGCGACATATTTCATTTCATTTTAAAGGTTATTGAACACAAAGAAACAAAGTCATTGGTAAATGCCGCGATTCGAACCCACGACCTCCCGAATGAGAAGCCGTCGTTCTACCGCTCCGCTACCACCGCTTTACTATTATATTATTACTAGCTTTTGCCCGCGACTTCGTTCGCATGGAATGAGTAATTACCGGGATGAAAAGTATCGTATGTCCCCGGGACTCAAACTATATTTATTCCAAATCTCATCTATATCCGTTCGGCCGTCATTGCGTGATTGGGTAACAAACATCCAAACATCTTCACAAACTTTCGCATTTATAATATTAGTAGGATTATTTATTATATTATTATTATTATTATTTGTGAAGCTATAGTAGTGAGGCAGGCAAAATTGTGTGAATGAAGAGGAGTTACAGAATTCGCTAGCCAGCCTCCGTAGTACGAGGACGCTAGTCGCGCGTTATACATGTCAAAAGTCGCGACTTTCCAGTACATTGACTGTCAAATTCTGACATTTTTGCGCGACAAAACGCGCGACTCGTGCCATCGTAAACCCATGCAGGAAAGCAGAAAGGGTAAGAGTAACGAAAACAGACTTTCACGGCAAATTGCGCAGATAAACCAATTAATTATTAACTTCGGCCTTTGCATCTACGTAATGAGATGATTTATACAGCGGCCAGTGGCCACTTCACTCACATTAGATGGGTGAAGGGAACACTCGAATGCTGCAGTGCCTGGAACATTGTTTTTCAGATGAAATAGGCTTGCCCAGCACCTATAACATCCTGACAGCCTAGTCGGCCTAGCCCACAGAAAAGACAAGTCAATACGCACGGAGCCAATAAAGCAGCGGATTTCCTCACGATGTTTTCCTTCACAATTTGGCACTGCTATAATATTTATTAGAAGCGTAGTTATTTTTTTGGTGTTTACACACCTCAGCATTTGGAATTGCCAATCCGCGTGGCCACGCGTGGTAATGAAGCCCGTACTCTCTCTCTCTCTCTCTGAGAGAAGGCCTGTGCCCTATAGTAGGATGTAAGAGGTTTTTCAGGTAGGGAAAGACATCATCATCATCATCATCATCAACCATTTGACGCCCGCTGCAGGACATAGGCCTCCCTCATGGTTTTCTAACCATGAAGGGGTTTGCTATAATCGCCACGCTTGGTAGGCGGGTTGGCGATCGCAGTATGCGGTTGAAATCTCAGGAAGACGCTGCTGCCCGTCTCCTGGTAATTTAATTAGCCTCCTACGACATCCACGGAAGGAAGTGGAGACAAATCTTCATGAAATTTGCCATTCAAATTTTTATGATTATCTTAAGGGGTAACTTAGGTATTTTTTATCGAGGGATTCTATTAAAAAAATATTGAATTAATTAAGCCTTACTTAAAAAAATGTTTAAGTGAGGCTTAACTAACTGAATGGGCTGTACTCATCGCCCTAATAGAGGCGCAGTCATATGTTCTGTGGTCATAGTACCTACTTAAGGGGCTCCAGGGAGTAACACTAGCGCCACCAAGGAAATAAATCATATCTTTTTTACAGATCGAACTTGCAAAAAGTGTCTGTAGCATACAATCTTTCAATCATGTTAATAGTGATTTTTACGACCCATGCCCGTGAACCTAAGGTAAAAAACCTGGGACTAGATAGCGTTAACGCCAAAAACGGCCGTGTACGGCATAAATGCTATCTAGTCCCAGGTTCGTGATCCTAGGTTCTTTGTCGTGGGTCCTAAAATTCACTGTTAAAATTCACACCTTATTTGCAATACGATCTATAAAAGAGGAAATTATTTTTTCATTTGTGGTGCCAGTAAGCCCGCTGGATCCCCTTAACGCCATATTCGACACCTCATTGTCAGTAGCGTGATAACAGCTGTTTAAAGACGAGAAAAGCTCTATTATTTTATCTAGGAACGAAACGCCGCAGTGTCGTGTCTACGAAAAAAACTTGAGAAAGTAAAACCAAGTGACGGTGCTCACTTCAGCCCAGAGGGGTCTATTCAAAGGTCGTCTGGAAGAGATCACTTTTAGTGATAAGGCCGCCGTCTGTAGGTACTCTTAGGTTAAGAATATCTGTGTAATTTCCTTTTTTATGTGCAATAAAGTGTTCTCTATCTAACTATCTATCAATCTATTCACATGGCAAGGTAACGGCAGATTTATCATTTAGCAGGTCGTCGGTTCAAAGGTGAAACTCATTTTGTGGCATAATTTCAGACAAAATTCATTGAGATCCAAATGAGTTTTATCTGCAACGGGATTACAGGAGCTTTGGAGTTAGACTTTTTTCATGTGACAGTTTCGTTATGGAGGACAATACGCACTTTGTGTTTTTTCTTGTCGTAGATTTTCTCTTTAAAGAAACAAGACTAACTAAATCCCGTTTTGGGTCCAAATGTTACTTAGTGAGTTTTACCTTTGAACCGACGAGGTGTTCGTCCACCGACGGACATAGGCCTACCCAAAGGGCACGCCACTTCATTCTGTCCTCGACCGTCCTCATCCAGCCGCTGCCAGCAATCTGCCTGACGCTGCGTTTACCAGTTTGTGGTCTCCATTTGAGAACCTTTGCATCCCATTGACCATCGGTTCTTTGGCTTAGCGACCAGCCTACTGTCACTTTAAGATTCTAATGTTATAGGCAATGTCAGTAACCTTAGTTCTAACGGTAGATTTATTTATCTACCTTGCCTACTCACAGCTAAACAACGCCTATGGGTAAGGAAAAAAAATATTTTTTTTTTGGAAAAAATTGCACATCATTCATTTTTTTTTTTATGTAGTCTATATACGTCCCACTGCAGGGCACAGGCATTTCCTCAGAGAAAGAGAGAGAGAGTATGGGTTTAATTACCACGCGTGCCCACCGTGGATTGGCAATTTCAAGCGTTGGTGGTTGAGGTATGCGAACACCTTAGAAACTCAGTTTTCCTCACGATGATTTCCTTCACCTTCAAGCTAAATAATGGTGATAGCTATTTTTAGAACCTACAGCCTAGAACGTAGCGGTCTTATTTATAAAAACACGATTCCCTAAAACTCTCCTCAGAGGCAGTTTAAATAGTCTGTAAAGGGAATAGGGGTAAAGGGAATGACGTAAACACAAATGATTTAAACTGCCTCTGAGGAGTGTTTTAGAGGAATCTTGTTTTTATAAGTAACACTGTATGAGTTTAAAGCATTATTGCCTAACACGGCCCTTAGATTTTGCCAAAAAATAAAGGGCATTCTTTTTTTTACTTTTTTTTTTTTGTCGAAAACGCTGTTCTAGTTATAAACAATAAACATTTATATACAGGCACATACATTGCTTATGGCCCCACACTAGGATACCCTGTGTCGTGGGAACCAGAAACAACGACATCACAAACATGTAAACATCCAAGACCTGGGTTTTTTTTTTTGGTCCCCAGCCGGGATTCGAACCCGGGACCTCTCGCATGGTATGCAGATGCACTACCGCTGCGCCACGAGGTCGTCAAAAGTTACATATATTCTGTGAAAATCATAACTAGATACCAACTACGGTTCAATAGAAGAAGCCCTTTCTAGGACAGACAGACCACAGACGTTGTAGGCGCATAAATAAAGTACCGCTTGGCACCCTTCGGGCACGGAACCCTAAAAAGGCCGTCTGAGCCTGAATACACCCAGAGAATAGGGTTAGCGTAGAAAATCCTCCCGCTACCGATTCCATTTTTAAAGTAAACACAATCCAGTTAGACATTGTACGCTAGAGAAAAATGGCTGCTCTGAAGTGGGAATCGCCTGCGGGACGTGAAAGCTCTAATTGCTTTTGTAAGTAGCTCACGGGAGATCTCAATGTACTGTGAAGAGCTTGCCCAATATAGACATCGCTCTAAGCGATAAGACTGCCAATTGTATACCACTACTTAGACATAAGAAACTATTTGTAATATCTTTCACCTGGTTGTGCAATAAAATGTTCTCTATCTATCTATATATATATTAAAATTAAAGAGGCATCACCAGGTTAAATCACATAAACTTACGCCTGCGTCCCCGAAGGGGTTGGCAAAGACCAGGATTTGCCACTAGCCACGATCCTGACGCGTCTCTTTCGCTTCATCGACATCGTTTACTCGCTGTACGCAAGCACGCCGATTTCGGGTACTTTTTATCTTGCCTTTAGCTAATAGGTACATCACATATTTGGTCAAAGTACGTTCTTCTGGGATGCCCCTTACCTGCCCTTCCGCCCACATTCGCTCAATATATTTCTTTCGTCAATCTTTCTCCCTGCATCCTCTCCATATGTCTAAACTAACGCTACATTGCTTTCTTAATTCTAGTAACTACATCCTCTTTCACAACGTTAATAAATACGATTCATCAAACTCTCCAATATGAGGTTGCCTGGAAGAAATTGTTATTAGCAATAAGGCCGCCAATTTCAATTTCAATTGGTTCCTCGCGATACAGGCTAAGCCTAGTGCAAGGACCCGTGGTAATTTTTGTAGTTTTAAGTTTTTAATAATAAAAATTGGTTGAAATTTTTTTTAACTGTACCTTTTCTTCTGTAACTACAAATCTGTAATTATTGTTCTCTGATCTACGATAAAGAATGTGTTGGACACTAGGTACAGCTGTCTTCTAAATATCCATTTATATTAATCTAGTTTAATACCAGACATTCCGCTTGTGAGTGCTGAGACTAACAAACAAAAGTCCCCCTTTTATTCTCCAGCTAGTTGTCATTGACTGTATGTTAACATCATAACCAATTGGTGATGTCAACCGTTTGGTCTTTCTATGATGTGACGAGCCCTTTTCATGAGACTTAATTGATCGTTCGAGACGTTCAATGAGACAGTTTATTATTGACAAACGATGGCTATGATGTCGGGCACGAAATATTGTGACGTGTTTTTTCATTATTTTGCGAATATTCAAATATGCAAGCACACTCCCATATGCCTGTCAGTTATTGTCATACACCTTCCCCGGTTGACTGGTAAAAAGCGCTTGTGGAATTAAGTCCAAATAAGTGAATGTTTTCTGAAAACGCTTTCGATGGCAACCATGGCCATGCAGACAAATAAAATCTCAGAAACAGACAAATAAAATTAGTTGTATTCCTTGGTACTGTTCCCTAAGAATTTAAATAAACAGCATTCAAAATAAAAATATCTATCTGGACCAGTAAATAAAATACCATTCTCAATTCTCCAGGAAATAAATAAAATTGAACAAATATAGATTGTAGACACGGCACGATACCTACCCAGGAATCGGTAGGTAAATAATAGATAGGGCAAAACGGGTAAATAATAGATGGCCAGTCACCGTAAGCACTGGCTACTCTATAGTAGATCTTATCACGCCTCCTATAAAGACTAGTACCTCACAAACTTTTTGGTCAATCTAACTGTAAGACCGCAGAAGAAAAAAAATGTCTTTATGTCGTTTGAGTCACTGTGTATCAGTCAATATGCGTTTTATTGTTCAGCTGTCATTGACTTGAAGTTGTGGGTGAGTCATGGTTTGAGTGTATGCTTCGATTTGAATCACACTTTTATGTGTCAGTAATGGCCGACAACTATGGCGTAGCGCTGCGTGACCATGTCGGATTAAATCCCAATTAAATTATTAACGTGAAAATAAAATACACGCTTGAACGAGTGAACGGATTTGGAACAAATCGGCACACGCCGTGGTAGCGCATCGGCAACACGCTTGCCTCACATCCGAGAAGTCCTAAGACACTAGGGTTTCCTCACGACGTTTTCCCTCGCAGTTAGCAGTGATGTTGCTACTACAAGTTCATCATCATCATCAGCCTATGCTTGTCCACTGCTGGACATAGGCCTCTCCTATGGCACGCCACTGAGCACGGTCCTCGGCTACTCTCATCCAGCTCTTGCCAGCCGCCCTGCGAAGATCATCGCTCCACCGAGTCTGAGGACGTCCTACACTACGTTTACAGATCCGCGGTCTCCACTACAAGTTCAAGTGTTATTAAATTTGAAAAGTTATTTGGTACATACCGGAATCGAACCCACGACCGTTTGAATGTGAGGCCAGCGTTCGACGGATATGCTACCTCTTATTCAGAAAACCTTACGTAAAATGATACAAAAAGACACCCAAAATAAATCAAAATTATCCGCCTCGGACTGATAGTCCAGTAACTTTGTCGCCTGTAAGTATGGAGTAGTATGCGTCAAATCCGGTAGTTATGATTTTTTGCAGACTTGTTTATGATGTTGGCCTAATGAATAATCCAAGTTTGTGACCTCGAGCGCCGAACGCAACTTTGTCAAAAATTGTAAAAACTGCGAAATAATCGGTTCTTTTTCAAATTTTGGCGATTATAACCCTAAAAGATTAGTTTTTGGAAAACTTTTTTAGGATGTTTTTAAAGAAGACTAAATTTGCTACAATATGATACTAGAATTGTCTCTGTAGACCCAATAGTTTTCGAGATTAAGCCTTTCAAAGTTTTTAAATTTTTCGAACTTCGCAATTTTTGCAATATTTTAGACGTCACTCGAACAACTCTAGCGGGATGAAGTTGCAATTACCTCCGACGGAGTGTGCTAGTATTGCTCGTGTGAAGTCTCTCCTGGGGGTGGATATCTACGTCACAAGGCCTCAACCCAAAAATGATGACCAGAGATGCAGCCCCACAACACCTCTTGCGGATGATTTCTTGCGGCTGCACGAAGGGTTGTGGGAACGCGTGCAGCTGCAGGAAGGCAGGATTAAAATGCTCATTAGTCTGCAGGCACTGCAGCGGGGCCTCTTGTGACAATATACCTGATGTTGCAGTAGTAGATATCCCAGAAGGCGACGATCTGTCCGATGTCGAAATGGAGGATGACTTGTGGGCACAAGACGTCGACAATTCATCACCATCCCCTGATGGGGATATGCCATCCCAATACGTCGATCCAGATACGGACGAACCTCAACCGGGACCTTCCAAGAGGGCTAAATTAATTTAATTTTTTGATTTTGAATATTACTCAATTTCCTAACAAATAAATTTATTAACTTTTGTAGTACCTATCTTTTTTACTTCATTATTCGTAGCTTAGCTTAAACATCATCGTTCACACTTCTCATTTTATTTTTTAACATCTGATCATAAAAGTACAGGGCTTCGATAGTATAATCAGGGTCAAAATTCATTCAAAACGACAGAATCGCAAAAAATTGCGAAATTCGAAAAATATGATAAACTTTGGAAGGCTTAATCTCAGAAACTATTGGGTCTACAGAGGTAGTTCTAGTATCATATTGTAGCAAATTTAGTCTACTTTAAAAACGACTTAAGAAAGTTTTTTCAAAAACTAGTCCTTTAGGGTTATAATCGCCAAAATTTAAAAAAAAACGATTATTTCGCAGTTTTTACGATTTTTGACAAAGTTGCGTTCGGCGCTCGAGGTCACAAACTTGGATTATTCATTGGGCCAATATCATAAACAAGTCTGCAAAAAATCATAACTACCAGATTTGACGCATACTATAATGTACAAAGTTACTGGACTATGAGAGCTGTTAGGTTTTAACTGGCCTCTTACAACATTGTTCACGAATTAAATCTGTCACTAAAGTGGATAACTCCAGAAATATACACTGAAAAACATACGTCTTGTCGCAGTGACGAAGCACTATTCAGCACAAATGGTTAACTCATAACAAAGGTCACGTATTAATAGACCCGTTTTTTACAGGTTTTGTGTAGCTATTCGCTACTGAACAGAGCAAACGGTAGAAGGTTGCTGGGTCCAGATACGTTCTTTTGTCCGTACCGTACCTCCGCCTCGTAAGTTTAGGATGCAATAAGTAGTTTTTTCTATTTGTTGTTCATTTGTTTGATTTTGTTGTTTTTGTGTAATTGTTCTGAGTTGGAAAGGTTTGTTGAGCTTTTTATGCACTCTTATAGGTATTACTTATTATTTAATTCCACAACCTGCGGTAGGTTCTAGAGTAGGGACCACGAACTGACGAACGCAGCATATGACGCCCACCAGCTCGCTGGACCGACGGATTCTTCTGAGGCATATTGCTGGCACCGGCTGGATGAGGATGGCTCAGGGCACAAAGAAGTGGCGTGCCTTGGGGTGGCCTAAGTCACGAATATGGGCTGTTTGATTGATATCAACAGACAGAAAATATTTAAGGCGGTAATTCCGCAGAGTTTAATTGTTATTCCTGGCTCAACCCGCTAGGTAATATAGGCAGAGAGTGCATGGCAGCAGCAACAGTCTCATGAAGGCTATCGCAAATGGGTTTGGTCCATATATGGTCCATCCTTTCTATCAATATAACTAATCAAAGCTAGTTACAAGTTATTGATAAAATGCGATAGGTAATATTTCTATTATTTCAGTTCATCATCATCATCATCATCAGCCATTTGACGCCCACTGCATGACATAGGCATCCCTCGTGGTTTTCCTGACCATAAAGGGTTTTGCCATAATCGCCACGCTTGGCCGGGTTGGTGATCGCAGTATGCGGTTGGAATCTCAGGAAGACGCTGCTGCCCGTCTCCCGGTAATTTATTTCATTAGTCGCCTTCTACGACATCCACGGAAAGAAATGGAGTGACGCTATTCTTAATCCGGCGCCACACGGTATTTCAGTTATTGTACATTAATTTTTTTTTCTCCTATTATTTTATAAAGTAGATCTGTGTTATCTAAATAAAGTTCAATCATAAATTATAATTAATACTGCTTTTGTGAATTGTACAATAGTTACGTTTAAGTTATCTTTCTGGTATTCAATGTTCACCGAAAGAAGTTTCGAAGTTATTTATAGAGAACGGAGGGGCAAAAGGATATTTTAGTGGCTCAATACCATTATTTAACGGTACGGGACGGCGTGACAAATGTTCAGGGACAAAAAACGTTAAAACGTCTGGAGATTAACAGCTTAACCTACCCTCACGCTTATAATCTTTAGGGGGTACGCACGGTTACTAATCTTGACTTATTGTCTTAAGACCCGCATGGCCTATAAATCGAATTCGGTGAAACCGCCACTTTATTGAAGCAGCAATGAATGACGATCGCGGCAAATAATGGGAAACTTGCACCAAAAATATTTTAATATAATTGGAGAGGCCATGTGTAGTTTTTTTAAGTGGTAGTTTTTTTCTTTACGACTAGGTACCTAATACTTTTCATAATGTGACCTGTCGAAAAGTCATTCTAGTCACGAAGTACAAAAACGCGTCATACAAATGGACCCCGGCGACCCCGAAAAGCCTACTTTATGGTTTTATTTCTAAAAAAATCTTGAGCTTTTCTATGTCTTCTGTGGTATAAAAGTAATACCACTTAGATCTAAGTTTGACGCAAGTTCCCCATTGTCTGTAGTGTTTGCAGCATAAACATACTACTGCAGCACAAATAAATAACATCCACACAACACGATCGGTTGTCACTGAGAAAAGGGTTTTGCCCGTCCTTTGACTGCCTCGTTGTACTAGCAGTATCACGTCTGATAACTATGCGGTGGTACTCCAGTGGGTAGAACAATGGACTCGGAAGCTAGACCTAGGTTCGATTCCCAGTGCAGGCATATACCTATGACTTTGTTTATCTTCAAAGTTACGTACATCTGCGAATACTTCACGCTACGGTGAAGGAAAACAGCGTGAGGAAACCCGCGGATTGGTTGGCTGCGCAGGTATTTATTGACTTCTCTTTCCTGTGGGCTAGGCGACTAAGCTGTCAGGATGTTATAGGTGCTGGGCAAGCCTACTCCATCTAAAGAACAATGTACCTGGCACTGCAGCGTCCGAGTGGTAGCGTCACCCATCCTAGCGTGAGTGAAAGTGCCACTGGACGCTGCATAAATCATCTCATTGCGTAGATCACTATCCTTGTCCAGACAAGTGATTGTGTTTTATGGAAGTTATTATTATTAATTTCAGGAGTGTTTTAAGGAATCGTAGATAGATAGATAATTCTTTATTGTACACCAGGAATCACAATTAAAGCTTAAAAAATAGATAACATTAAGATTAGATTGCGTAGTCGGTAGATTTTAGCCCGAAAAAAGTTTTTCTAGTCACGTATTAACGAAGCAATCATGATATTGAAGGACTTTTTACGTGTTTTCCCGGAACTATCAAGAAATATGGTGTCAAAGCATCATAAAAACCACCACCGTAAAAAACTGAGGGAATAGTTCGAAGGAGAGATTAACTCTTCGCACTTTAGCTCGTGTTTCTGAGTTAATGGCTTTGACACTGACTAAATATCGCGACAGAGGCATCAGTGTCTAATATTCAAAGAAGTAGAGCTTAGAGTCGATATAACACGGCCTCGTTGGTCTACCGTCATTACGTCCGAACTTGCGTCCGTCATGCCGGAGGACGTAGTTTCGATTGCCACTGTACAAATGACCTCAGTGTGGGTTTATTTCCATGTTTGTGATGTCCTTGAGTGGTTACCATAGCTCAGGATAGCCTAGTGTGGGACCAGGACGAGTGTTTGTGTTGTGTGGAACTTATCATTACAAAAGTAAATTAACGGCCTTATTTATAAAAACACGATTCCTCTAAAACACTCCTCAGAAGCAGTTTGAATATCTGTTTTTCCCTCTACCGCAGACTATTTAAACTGCCCCTGAGCTGTGTTTTTAAGGAAGTGTGTTTTTCTAAATAATATGGAACGTGTTTACACGGCTTACAGAAATATTGTACAGTCGAATTTTGATTTGTTGTCAGTTGTCACCAACTTCGCTGTTGGTAAATGAAGCTATTCAAGACCAAGATTTTGTTTTATGAAAGCATCAAGTAGTGATCCAGAATTGACACAAAAAATCCATCAAAGCCAAAGCCAAATTTTCTTGATATTTTTCTACATTGTACGTAGCCTGTTTTAAATAGTATTTTTTGCGCAAAAAAGGCAATTTTTTCCGCGTCTACTCACATATTTTTTACAACAAATATTCCTTCGAAAAAGAACTTATTTTTTTATTATGTATTGATTTATAATTATATTTATTTATTTGTGCGTTATGTTAATTTTGATACTTAATTATAAGAAAACACGAAAATCTACCGCTACACCAACTTGCCAAACCGCACAGCTTAAAGCGGGGAATTCACTAGACGACGTGCCCGCGGGCAGTTTGTACGGGCATGTCTGTCGCCACAATACACTACACAGGCTAATCAGTTTCTTGTCTCTGTCTCAGCTACACGGTTGTTGTTACGATGTCAACGAGACGAAGAAAAAATGATAATTGCTGGTGCCGCAACAATACTCTTAGATAAAAAGAAAATAATTTGGCCCAAAGAATGGTTTCTCGTTGCTGCTGTTAATCTACTGTTAACAGCTGTCAGTGGTTTTTTTTGTATGCACTTTGGTCAATTGACAGCAGATTAACAGCGTGTTAGTGTACGAGAAACTGGGGGTAACACTAGCAAACATTAGACAGACCTAAAGTAGCGAGGTCCGGCGGGCATTATTGTCTACAGACTTGCCCGTGGACGAGTCCGTCTAGTGAATTAAGCTTAAAGTCAAATAAGATTTAAGGATAAACTCAGACGGCAAAATTACTTCAGTGTCTGGTTGCCATTTCGAAGTTGTCCTTCACAACCAAACCCAAAAAGGCAGCGGAAAGCCTTCTGTCACTTTCTTTCTATGGAGACTGAGTTGTGGTTAAACCGCTGCCGCCTTATCTATCGTGCTTCGGTAGTAGTGGCCTCTCATGAACCTGCATTTATTGTCAAATTCTGACATTTTAGGGTCACAAAACGCGGGAGTGGCGCCGATGTGCTGCTTATGCAATACCTACTAATTATTACACAATATAACACGGTAAAAGATTTTTACATAAGAAACTTAAAATAATACGAATTAGGCGTGGTTCATATTTTACGTAAGTATTTACGATAACTGGTTACGTGGCATGTAACTGTTTCACAGTTTTAAGTCACACGACAAACTAGTGTTTTTTCTAACCAGTTTCTTTTGTGAACATGTTATTTTTTATTCATGCTACGCCTGTCACTGTAACTCTAACTTCGCGACGCGTGAAGTTGGAGTTGCACGGCTCTTGAATTGGGAGCGTCGCAAAAAGATTTATTTTCAAACACGATTCTTTAAAACACTCCTTATATTCAGTTTAAATTCTACGTTCTTTATATTCAGTGTAAATCCTATGTTTAATGTTTAATGCAATTAATTACGCAATAGTTTTAAATGTAATGTAATTATTTTTCTTGCAATAATAAATAAATAAAACAAATAAAAGTTATAAGTTGAATTTGTTTAGAAACAAAGAAAAGAAAAAAACTACAAAAACAAAACTTGGATAACGGTAAATATTTTCAATGATTGCATATACAATCAAATCACTTCTAAATATCAATAATAGTTTACTAGTAATCTTAGTTAAACAAACAAATGACTTATTTGAAATGAGTACATTTAATGCAGTCAGTCTAAAGCCTGAATAAAATATAAAGGAAAGTTGATTAGTGTCAGTTAGAGTTATATTATACAATTACGTTATTGTTGTAACTCTGTTACTAGAAAAACGTAGCTTGTGATAAGTAACGTCCTAACGAAGTAACCATTAGGATAGCAGTTGTTCTGTGACGGCGACCCCGCAAGACTGTTCGAAAGAAAAACTATTACTAAAATCACTTGTTTTAAAAACTGTGACGCGTCACAAGAAACCTGTTTCTTTACGTTTCGCGAAAATCACATAGCAACCCACGCCTAATACGAATCGTTCTGTAAACTTTAACCTTCACGTTATTTTTGCTTTAAAACTGGAAAAAATTGCGTTTTGCGGAACACTGCAAAAGCTCGATATGGACTACCGACATGTGTGAGTGAGGGAAAAATAATCGTTGTTCTTTTTCATTCGACAGTTTTATAAAACTGGACGTCGACTCTGATCATTCCCTATTTTACGCTCACCAGATCCTGTCAGAATCCTGACGTTTGCGATTATTAGTATAGAATTTGACAGCTTGAAGTTAGGAATGCTTCAGGATTTGGTGCGCATAAAAGTCTCAGATGGTGTGATCGAGGAACATTACGTAAATTCACGCCTGTATCCCGGAGGGATAGGCAGAAACCAGGGTTTATCACTTGCCGCGATGCTGACAAAACGTGACAATCCTGCTCCTTTATTACGCGCGCCAAATCCTGAACGATTCCAATCGTCTAGCTCTCAAATTACATACAAATTGCTTTCGCAAACGTGAGGATTGCGGCAGGATTTCGTGCGCATAATTAGGCCCCTGTTCGAAGAATGGAAAAGAAAATTCAGTATCATACACCTGGTATCCTGAATATCTTGGTGTACATACGTTAAAGAACATTCTATCTATCTATCAAGCGGTGGTAGCCTAGTGGGTAGAGCTTTGGACTCGGAAGCGAGAGACCCAGGTTCGATTCCCAGTGCGGGCATGTACCTATGACTTTGTTTTCTAAGTTATGTACATTTGTGAAGTTATAGTAGCAATACCACTCGCTAACGGTGAATCGTGAGGAAACCTGAGTGTCTGAACTATTCACATGCCTCAGCACTTGAAGTCGCCAATCCGCGGTGGGTACGTGTGGTGATTAAGCCCATACTCTCTCTCTCTCTCTCTCTCTCTCTCTCTCTCTCTCTCTCTCTCTCTCTCTCTCTCTCTCTCACACTGAGAGAAGGCCTGTGCCCTTCTGTGTCACGTATATAGGCTGCTTATCTATCTATCATTTGAGTGAACGTTCGATCCGAGTGAATCGTTCGATATGGTATCGAACCGTGGGATCGGCGGTAGGCCATTTGGCCAGGGAACCTTCCAATCTACCACCAGTATTTCTCTCTTTATCCTGTTCAATTTACGACAGTTCCTTGTGTATTTCTCCTCTCCATTTAACGTTTCCATTGAAACCGTAATTACTGGGAAGTAGCCGCGTCTCCGCCAGTTACCACGCGACGCGTTTAAACTCCCGCCTGGAGCCCTGGAGGTTCGCAGGAACCATTGTTTGTGATTTGCTGTCGCACGAAAAGGCTAAGGACTACGTATGGATCTAGGAGAGATAACTAAGTAATTTGGTTCGTGAACTCAAGGATGCAAACGGGACCATATTACTATACCTGCGACTGACTACTATGTCTGTCTGACCTAGTTAGATCTGAGATTTCCGCACTTAGCGTCATAGATGGGCCATTGTACGTATGAAATGCTAAGGTATGTTTCCCACGCAATTAAGTAACCTACCCTCGAAGCAAAGTTAAAAAAATGAAGGCTCCGTCAAGACGCCTAACTAAAGCGTATGGAGTGGCGTCATCCATCACCGTCGGAAGTAGGGCTAACACTTCATACCTCTTTAAAATGAACTCTACAAAACGTGGATCACGGACGACGCGTTCACATTCAGTCCCTCCAGCCGCGGTGCAGCCTTCGCTCACTTCTCACTTCACTTCTCCCCAAGGAATTAGTCACATTTATACAATTCAGAAATGACATAATTCGCTAAGATTTGTTGCACGAAATTAAAATCTGTACAAAGGCGAGCTTAATACTACTTAATAAGTATTTTCTACCTGCTAACCATGGGTGATGGGTGGTTGAATCGGTAGTGTCAGTGAAGTATTACCAAGATATTACATAGACTACAAGATATTACATAGACTAATATATCCGTAATATAGTGTTAGCGAGCTGAAGTAGCTGGTGACATTTGCCGAAGAACCTATAACCTAAGAAAAAATGTTCTCGGGTGAAGATCACGCAGCGTGCGGTAGATTGCTAGTGACGACCGGATGAGGATGGCCAAGGAGGACAGAAAGAAGTGACGTGCCCTGGACCCGGCCCGTGTTGAGCAGCGGACGAATGATCCCATGCTAGTCTCTCTTGCATTCGACTCTATCAATCGCAAATTGATCAACGAAAATTTCATGACTCGTTTTCACATTGGATTGTGATGACATGCGAAACTTCTTCTCGGACCTTAATAAATACGTTGTTATTCAACTCCGTATTTCGAGATTTGGCATTATATCCAAATTGTGAAGTAATAATTCCCGTGAACTTATCCCTGTTCACTCCAACTGGAACCGACACGATGTAAACGCTGCAGAGAATGCACCACATCGATCTTGTTCGACAGCGTGACGTTCGCGGAAAAAATAACCTTATGAGCCAAAGAATGGGCACTATTATTCGTTGCTGAACAACGGCTTTTGTTCGACCGCCTCTGCTTACGGTATCGTATGGCCTCTGACCCTACAGATAGTGGAGGGAAAGATTAGCTTGGTACCTATGTACTTTTGTGCCCGAGATGCGAGATAAGGTGGTATCGTGTACTAATAACTCTGACTCGCTTGCTGATAGCATCGACATTTCTTCCGGGCGTTGCACTTATTGTAGGTATTTGACGTGATGTGGTACTATTTTTTTTGTAGATCACTTTCTTTTTAAGTAGCATTGTTGGTGTCCCACTGCTGGGCAAAGTCCTCACCTTTAGACTTCCATTCCTCCTTGTCTTTGGCCACCTCTCGCCACCCAGGTAAATATTTGCTCAAGTCGTCACACCATCTCCGCCTCCATCAAATATCGGCCATGTTTATCTTGCAGCGTAAGCGTAACGCTGCCTGTATAATTTAATTAAACGATGAGCAAAGGTTTCGTCAACAATAAAATATTGTATGTCATTAATGAAAGTCTTTTGAGCAGCAAAAGTCAAAATTATCAAATTGATCAGCTGAAAATTCCAAATTGTTCAATAAATAAATGTTGGCTAATCAAATAAAATAATCTATATTTTAAAATCAACACCTAGTTTTATTTTAAATTCAAGACACATGCAAATACATAATAAAATTATAATCCACAGTAGTTTCATCAATAAATTACAATTACTAAAAAAAGAAAGATATAACAAAATATATAAATTCCAAAAATTTACAAACTGTCTATTAAATAAACCACCCCGAGCCACATCAAACCCAAAGGTCACCATAATGCTGGCGGCGTTACCGCGCTACACAGCAAGGGAGATCCTCTGCATCAGATGTGCCCCGGAGCGGTTGTCAAAACTTCGGTTCCTCAAGCGCCGACGGATCTCTTTCACAAAGGCCCTCCCCTGCGAACCCTAGGACCCCAGTTGTCTCCAAAGCCAGTGGCACGAAGATGTAGCTATTCATCAACTGGCCGTACTTGAGACATTTCTGTCTAGCAGCCAGCTCAGCGGCGGCACCGGGGGTGACAGTCGTCGAATTGACGTGTGAAGGCGCGAAAGTATATTTTGCTTCACAGGACAACGTCGCTGATCTTTTTAAAGGCTAAACAATAAAAACTAATTCATCCCCAAATGGAAACCTAAGTAGATAATTTACGACCTAGCCGACAAAGGGGTGGCTTGTCAATACAGTGGCCTAACTACACTATTTTCGCATACATTTCCGCCCAAAACCTCTATTTCGTGGACGATAGCGTCGAAAATGGCGCGCTGCGAGCTGACGCGTGCCCATTTCACGCGTGTAAAATGTAATAAGGAAAATAAATTTTGGGGTGCTAAAACCAGAGGGGACGTTCACAGTAATTTAGGCGTTAAATCTTTGGTGTTACGGCCGATGGTAGGACGGACTGTGTTTGCAATTTCACTTTTACTCGTATTATGAATAGAAACAAACCTCACAGGGGCTGAGAGTTGGCAAATAACATGTTGTAGCCCCATAGAATACAATATTTATTACTCTGTCAAGGGAGTCGGGGCAAGATTATGAAAATTGTTATTAAAATGCAACTTTTTTTCGGTGGTAATTTATTGCTTCGACAACAACTGTGCTTGTTAGATGTAAGATTTTTTTGCTTCTTTTTGCTTCCGGACAAGCGAAGTTGGTCCTTCGAGCTGTAAGCCGGTAACTTACGTGATATACTGATTCCAGAACTGTGTGAAATAATAGAGGCTAGTCTTAAACTAAACTGCGGGTTTCCTCACGATGTTTTCCTTCACAGTTAGCGTGTGGTATTGCTACTACAAATTCGCACAAGGCCGTGATAGGCAGTAATAACCGCATTAGTATTCGTAATTGGAGCTAATTTATAGAGTAAATAGGCAGAACTATTTATTATCTGTGCCTGTATTTTCTCCAAATAAATAAATAAAAATTAAATAAAAATTAACTATTTTTTTTGCACAATTCAGCAATGTGTGCTCTCCCGTTTCGTTGTCTGTCTACGTAAACCTCTAGGTAGATCCTTTACTTCCTTGACATTTGTATTTTCGAAATGTATATTTCAGTTTTCAGATGGTAATTGTTGGCTAAACTGCATTAGGTTAGTTTTGGATAGGTTCACTTTTAGGTTATTATTATTAACTCAATTTATAATTGAGTGAAGGGCCTCATTGGTGCCGTATTCGTAGGTACCTTCATTATTGCACTGTATCGTTACGGTACTGTCATCTGCAGAGACATAGGATGATTCCGGGTAAATCTGGGCAAGTCATTAATGTACAAAATAAACAGTAACGGGCCAAGCACGCTCCACTGTGGCACACCGTACAATACTTCCCGCTTATCTGACAAGAAAATTACCTCTTGTTTAGTGTTAAGATCAATGTACGTTACTCTGTGCGTTGAGTTCTACGTTTAAGGAATGACTAATATTTTTAACACATTTCCCCGAATGCCGCAGGTCTCGAGTCTCGAGCTTGCTTATTTGGTCTTAAACCACCAGATTTAGGCAGGGGTTAGATTTCTGAAACAGAATTCAGGTTAGCGTTGCCAGACGTCCCGTATTTCCCGGGACGTCACGTATTTCAGGCATAATTTTAAACATCCCGCCGGGACAGACTCTGTCCCATATTACTCCGGCTTTGATAAAGAGCGAAGTAATGACCGTTTTCAACTATGTTTATAGCTGCATTGAATGTTAAAATCAAACAAAGATATGTGAAAACTTCTTAAAAACACGATCTTCTTCAAAATATAACTATTAACTTGCAATAATAACAACGTAAAACACGTAAAATTTGTCCCGGGAAAAAATTTAGAATCTCGTTTTTTGCCAAACTAAGCATTTGCCCTCTTAGCATAAAAAAATCTAGCAACCCTAATTCAGGTATCTAGAAATATACACATTTTTCCAAATCCACCCCAAACCCTACGAATCGTTTGGTATTGGAATAAGATGGGTAAGTTTCAATGACAATTCGAAGATTGCGTAGCAGTCTTCTTGTTAGTCTGTGGGTTAATTGGCTTTGCAATGTACTGGAATTGTCATAGTACACCACGAATTGTAGTTTTATGAAACTTACCCATCTTATTTCGATTCCGACAGGCCCCTGAAGACCAGCCTACTAACATATGTACTTGCCATAGTCACAGAATATTAAATGGTTCCATTGATCGCATCCTTGAAACGTCCCACCGCATAACGCAGACCGTCTCGCAGAGAAAGAGTTTAGGCTTAATTACCACACGTGCCCTTCGCAGAAAGGGGATTCAAGTGCAGAACTCAACATTTTTCCTTCTCTGTTAGCGAGTCTACTGCAGAATATAATAACAACGCCTTCATCTGGAAACAATTTCATTAAATTTTTCCTAAAAGCAATAAGGTAGTCCGGCTAGGATTCCCGGAGCGACGCTAAATGCTGAACTTTCTTCATTTATTAATTCTTAATTTCTTTCGGTTGTTTGTATGACTTAAAGAATGAATGCGCTTTTATAAAAATAAAGCTCAACCCAGCCCATAGAATTACTAAGTATTAACAGAAGTACGAGGGCAACACTGAAAATTGAGATAGTCTGTCGTTTTTGAGTTTCCCTGGTGTTCTGTGTCTAATGCACAGTAAGTTAGTGGGTCTGCACCAGCACCGACAGTGACTGTTGGGGGATACGATTTTATTTTAATCTAGGTACCTTCTACATTTGAGGCCACTGCGAAGTTAGTTTTGCACGACTCCAGTCTAAATTGTTCGTTTTTTTTTCTAGTGCCGCCGTAGAACATTTAAAATTTATATTCGTTTTGTTGCACTAACCTGTGCTGAGGACAATTTTTCAATAGGTTTTTAAATAGGTTTATATAAAATTTGTTAGAAGTAATAAAGAAAAGTTGTAATGTGCGAGCGAGAGCTTCAAGGCTCCTTTTACGTGATTACGTCTGGCATTCCGTCTCGCTCGTACACTCTAACATGGTTCGTGATTGTAAAAAAATGTATAAACGTAGGAGAGGCTACCTAGTTTCAATAAAAAAAAGTTATTTCCAAAATTATTAATTTTAGTATAAACATTTCTCAATCGCAAACTAGGCATAGGATAACAAAAATATGTTTTAAATGCCTATAATTTTAATATCTAGCAGACTCAGGTGCCATTTATCAAGAGTATACAATACACATCTTTTACAATCACTAGAAATGTTAAAAACAGCCTTAACCTTCTGCGCGTAAAAAATGCGCTATCTCCAGAAGCGCTCGTAAAAATGATCTCGGCATAAAGTTTTCCAGACGATCTTATTGAAACTTTAGTAATCTCGTTTCAGATGCGCTTTGTTTAGATTTTAGTACCAGTTTTAAGAAGCGCCTGCGAAAATATGTATAGCAATGTTACAACCTTTTGTTTTTTGACGTTTCTCGCTCGCTTGGTCTATGTGACTATTAAAACACGTTTGATAAGTTAAAAAGCTACTCTTTATTATTTAAGCCTGATAAAGTCCTGTTCATGGTCCTGGATCGAACCGGATTGATAAGGATTACCTGAATCAGCTATTAGTTGTGAAGAACATCGAGGTACAAGAAAAATACGTGAAATAATTCGCCGCACGCAACGTGGACGTGGACACGGAGGTTAATTACGCAATCACGGATTCCAAAAGTGCCCGAAGAACTTTAAAATAAAAAGTGTTAAGCTTAATTTCAAAATTATCACCCAACACTCTTTATCAGGTAGTATAAAGCTTTACAAACGTAAATTTCTAAGGTTAGTGCCAGTATTGTTTACATTATTTCTCTCGTCCGTACCTATAATTAATTTTAATGAGATTGTGCATGTATTCAAAGTATTCAGGTATTACTTCAGCTACTATCATACTTAAAACAGTATAGTTAGCTAGTAAGCTACATAAATTTAGCTGTTAGTTCTTATTTCCTACCTAAACTTTGCATTTAATTTAGTCTTGCACATTATAGGCATTTATTTTCAGTTGGTACATAAATAGCAACCTTAAGTCACATAAAACCTGTATAATAAATATTAACTACAGCCAAAGCTTTGCATTTGTTTTAGTGTCTAAATATTTACAGAAATTTACATACACATTCTTGAATATTTGATTGTATAAAATTCCAGGTTGACTAGACCACTCGTTTCCCAAAATGGCCCAAGAAAAGGAACTGATCAGAAAACGAGCCAGTATAAAAGGACGTTTAACTGCCTTTTCTACTTATCTGGACACCTTGGATATTTCTTCGTTGACTTCTTCTCAGGCAACAGAATTGCAATTGCGAATTGGTAAGGTAGAATATTTGTATGAGCAATACGACAAAATACAATTAGATTTGGAATGTATAGTGGAGGATATTGATGCACAAACAGACGAACGAACTGAGTTCGAGTCTCATTATTATAAATTGCTTTCAAAAGCACAACATACCTTATCCTTGTATGAGGAAAAGAAGAACCCTTCTGGTAGCGAGAAAGGTTCTTCTCGTGCCAGCAATCACAAACTCGTCAAGTTGCCTACTATTCAATTGCCAAAGTTTAGTGGATCCTATGAGAATTGGCTCGAATTTCGCGATACATTTTCCAGTCTTATTCACTCTAATGATGAAATCGACGAAATAAATAAATTTCATTACCTTAGAGCCTCCCTGGAGGGATCTGCTGCCTTGGTCATCCAATCAATCGAATTTTCCACTGCCAACTATGCTGTGGCTTGGAACCTGCTATGTGATAGATTCGATAACAAACGCCTTCTCATCCAAAATCATGTCTCAGCACTTTTCAATATTGAAGCCATCACAAAAGAATCTTCTGTAGCACTAAAACGCTTAATTGACCAAATCAATAAGAATTTGCGAGCATTGCAATCCTTAGGCGAACCCACGACGCACTGGGATACACTACTCATTTATATGGTCACTCATAAGCTTGATTTAAAGACATATCGCGAATGGGAGGAGCTCAAGGGTCGCCTAGACAAAGATAAGCCAATCACAATCACTGCCTTTCTAGAATTCATACGTAATCGCGCAGATTTAATAGAAACGTTGGAATTGTCACGGAACCCGGCCGGTAACCAGGGAAGCTCGTCTCACAAACTACAGCCTAAAATAAAAGCCATGGTTTCTGTGCAGGATAATGGCAGCTCCAACGTTTCTACGCCTGCCAAACCCTGTCCTAAATGCGACGGTAATCACAACTTAAACAATTGTCCACAGTTCCTTTCCTTAAGTAATAGCCAAAGGCTACAATTGTTATCAAACTATAAGGTGTGTTATAACTGCTTCCGTCCAAACCACTACGCAAACCATTGCAAAAGGCCTGGTTGTAAAATTTGCAAACGTAAACATCACTCGCTTATTCACGTAGTGGATATTAAGCCGAAGTTGGTCGCGAATGCTGTTTCATCTCCTATTCATGACGTTAGCAAGCCGCCGGTCAATTCCCAACCGACCATACATACTGACACTCCATCTAATTTGGCGCTTTCGGCAAGTGTTGATGTTTCGAGTCAAAAGGGACAGGACGTGTTGCTATCAACCGCGTTAGTAAAACTATATGACGCGAACAATCACGAGCATGTTGCTCGCGCTTTATTAGATAGTGGTAGCACTTCATGTCTCTTGACGGAGTCCATGTCCCGTCGATTGAATTTACCGACCGAATGCGTCGACAAAACAATTCAGGGTGTCAATAACGCTACGTATCGGATAGGAAGAAGGTGCACGGCGACTATGAAATCACTAAAAGAAAACTTCACTCTGGACATACAATGTTTCATTTTACCCACAATTACAGACAATGTGCCCTGTCGTCAGGTAGACATATCGAACTTGAACATTCCGTCCGATTTATGCCTAGCTGACCCTAACTTTTATACACCAGCTGATGTAGACCTAATATTAGGTGCTGATGTTTTTTGGGACTTGTTAGGGTCGCAACACATCAAGCTCGGAAATGGAAAGCCGATGCTTCACGAGTCGAGACTGGGATGGCTTGTCTCTGGCCCAATAAACAGCGGTCATGCATCGACTTTGTCTCAAACAATAAAATGCAATTTTACAAAGTTTGATTCACACTCTTCCGATGACGTACAAAACCTTCTTACGCGTTTTTGGCGACTCGATGAGGTTTGCCCTAAGTCATCAGATTATTCGAAGGAAGAACAGTCATGTGAAGATTATTTCGTCAAAACGACAACCCGTCTTGACGATGGTCGTTTTTGCACTAGAATACCCCTCAAGGATGACCCGGAGATGTTAGGCGATTCATATCAGCGAGCAAAACAATGTTTGTTGTCATTTGAGCGCAGAAACAAAAACCGACCCTTATTTCAGCAAAAATATTGTGACTTTATGATGGAGTATCGCGAGTTGGGTCACATGACTGAATTTCCGCCAGTAGGTTTCCACCCTAATTCATATTTTATTCCACATCACGGTGTTTTACGTGAAAGCTCGACTACCACAAAATTAAGGGTGGTCTTTAACGCAAGCAGCCTAACTAGCACTGGAGTCTCACTGAATAATATTCAGATGGTCGGCCCTACGGTCCAAGATGACCTTTTGTCAATCCTGATCAGGTTCAGGCAACATAAATATATTCTGGCTGCAGATGTCGAGAAAATGTATCGCCAGGTGTCAATTCACCCTGATGATCGACATCTGCAACAGATCTTATGGCGCGGTGACTCATCTGAGCCCATTAAGGCTTATCAGTTAAACACGGTGACCTATGGTACGGCTAGCGCTCCGTTCCTTGCAACTAGGTGCCTTAAGCAAATAAGCGTTGAGTGTTCAGATGAAAAAATTGCCGAGATCATCGCTCACGACTTCTATGTCGATGATCTTATAACTGGCGGCGATAGTCTCGGCGAAGTTTTGAACATTCGTGAACAGGTGACCGCTGCACTTGCTTCAGCCTGCATGCCATTAAGAAAATGGAAATCAAATAACCCTCAATTAATGTTGGAGCCTCTAGATGCAGCAGTTGATTTAAATATCGGGGATGCTCAGTCAAGCAAAACTTTAGGCTTAGGTTGGGAAACAAATTCAGATACACTTTGTTTTTCAATTTCCTCGGCAAATTCAACTGAGAACACAAAACGTGGTGTGCTCTCAACGATAGCGCAGATTTTCGACCCA
Organism: Yponomeuta cagnagella; assembly: GCA_947310995.1. Classification (NCBI taxonomy): domain Eukaryota; kingdom Metazoa; phylum Arthropoda; class Insecta; order Lepidoptera; family Yponomeutidae; genus Yponomeuta; species Yponomeuta cagnagella. The sequence goes on along the minus strand of OX371292.1, from coordinate 3,059,510 downwards.
TTAGGTCTATTAGCACCCTGTGTCGTCGGACTAAAGATGTTATTGCAACATTTGTGGTTAAAAAAGCTGTCCTGGGATGAGCAACTACCATCAGAGATAGCCCGATCTTGGGCAGAGCTATCTAAAAGTCTCCCATTTTTAAATGACTTACGGATTCCTAGACACGTTGTCTGCGATGCGTCTGAGGTTTTAGACCTTCATATTTTTACAGACGCCTCACAGAGCGCCTACGGCGCCTGTGTTTACGTGAGCAGCAACGGCAGCATGGGTGAACCGCTTGTACGGTTGTTACTCGCCAAAAGTCGGGTTGCCCCCATCAAGCCTACAACAATACCGAGGCTAGAACTTTGTGCCGCTTTAGTGGGAGTTCGTATTTACGAAAAAGTCCTTCATTCATTGAGAGCCCGAGTCAGACATGTAACGTTCTGGACTGACTCCATGATTGTCTTGGGATGGATAAAAATGCTGCCTAGTAAGCTTCAGCTGTTTGTTCGCACTCGAGTTGCTGAGATCACAGAAAAAACAGCCGATTGCGCATGGCGACATGTCCCAACGAATCAAAATCCCGCCGACATAATATCTCGCGGAATTCACCCCAAGCTGATTCGAAATTTTGATCTCTGGTGGACTGGCCCCGCTTTTTTAAAGACAGCAATGTCAAATTGGCCTATTATTCCGGGTTCATCAGTGCATCTGCCTGAAGTTCGACCGGAAACTTCATTACTCGTTAAAGAAACTACGAGTAACTTAATTGAGTTCGATCGGTTTTCAAACCTTTTAAAATTGAAGCGCATTGTTGCTTACATGCTGCGCTTTATTTTTGCTTGCAAAAACCAACCACCAACATCAAAACATCTCAACTGCGATGAATTAAATCGAGCAATGATGGTGATTGTTAGGACAAGTCAGCAAGAGTCATTTCCAGAATATAAGTATTTATTAGCCAAAGAAAATTTACCAAAAAAGAGTCCATTACTCAAATTCAATGTTTTTCTAGACGAAAATAATCTTATGCGTGTTGGGGGTCGTCTAGAAAATTCATCATTTCCCTATGAGAAAAAACACCCATTATTAATACAGTCCTCTCATCGATTCACTAAATTATTATTTTATTTTGAGCACAAACACAACATGCACGCAGGTCCTCAATTGCTACTGGCTTCAATTAAGGAAGAGTACTGGCCAATTGGAGGACGCTCCTTGGCCAAGGCTTGTTATCGGAGATGTATCACATGCAGCCGTGTAAGGGGACAGGTGGTAGCTCCTATCATGGGCAACTTACCAGGTCAGCGTCTCTCGCCAGGAGGTAACCCCTTCGAGCATGTAGGTGTAGACTACGCGGGTCCTATGCTGTCCGCTAGTCGTCAAGGTCGAGGTTGTCGACTTGTGAAGGTGTATATAGCCATTTTCATATGCTTCACTACTAAGGCTATCCATCTCGAATTAGTGGGTGACTTGACGAGTAACTCTTACCTGTTAGCCTTGCGTAGGTTCATGTCGCGTCGAGGAAAGCCCATTAACATTTACTCGGACAATGGTACTTCGTTTGTGGGTGCACACAATGATCTTTCCAAATTTTTAAAAGGCAGTTGTAATTCTTTGTCTGAGGAGATTGCTAATGAGGGCATCAGTTTTCACTTCATACCGGCCTATAGTCCACATTTCGGTGGGCTTTGGGAAGCTGGTGTAAAGTCGACAAAGTTTCATTTACAAAGAGTGCTGGGAAATTGTAAATTAACTTACGAAGAGCTTTATAGTACACTGGTTCAAATTGAGGCTATATTAAATTCTCGGCCACTCACATCTTTGTCATCCGAACCCACCGATTTGATGCCGTTGACGCCTGGGCACTTCCTCATCGGTCGTCCACTCACCGCTCTGCCGACACCGAATTACGAAGACCACTCCACCAATTATTTAACTCGTTTCCAACGGATTGAACAACTCCGTCAACACTTCTGGGCGAGATGGAGCAAGGAATATGTCTCAGAATTGCAGCAGCGGATCAAGTGGAAAAGTGGCGGAAGCACACTTAAGTTGGGGTCCTTGGTTCTTCTGAAGGAGGACCACCTTCCTCCATTGAGATGGAGATTGGGCCGCGTAACAGCCGTTCACCCTGGTACTGACAGCGTTATTCGAGTGGCGGATGTCAAGACTACAACTGGAACTTTTCGACGTGCCTTCAGTAAAATTTGTCCTCTCCCCGAAAATGATTTTTGTTAGTTTGTTGAAAATTATATTTTCAACGCCCGGGGGTATGTTTAGATTTTAGTACCAGTTTTAAGAAGCGCCTGCGAAAATATGTATAGCAATGTTACAACCTTTTGTTTTTTGACGTTTCTCGCTCGCTTGGTCTATGTGACTATTAAAACACGTTTGATAAGTTAAAAAGCTACTCTTTATTATTTAAGCCTGATAAAGTCCTGTCCTGATAAAGCTTGAAGTGCTTGAAACGGGGCGTTTTGTTTAGTCTCTTCCTTAAACATGCTAGAAAAATACCGTGTTTTACTTTAATATTCATAGAACAGTAAATACATATCTTTCTTTCATTTCGGAGAATTTTTCAGCGGTGTGTGCTTTCTAAAAAGTACGGTTAAAGTGAAGTAAGTGAGCACATATTGGTCAATACCTCCTTGCTAATTAACTTATTCACAAAATATTAGTGAATTAAAAACAAACCGACCAAGTGTGAGTCGGACTCGCGCATGAAGGGTTCCGTACCATTATCTATACAACATTAGACACAAAAATAGAGAAAAAACTTTAAAAAATCACGTTTGTTGTATAGGAGCCCCCCTTAAATATTTATTTTATTTTAATTTAATTATTCATTTATGAAGTGAATATACAACTACATATTCTGTGAATATTTCAAGCGTCTAACAACAGTTTTTATTAATATCGAGCAAAAACAGCAAAACAATCACGTTTGTTGTATGGGAGCCCCCCTTAAATAATTATTTTATTTTGTTTTTAATGTTTGTTGTTATAGCGGCAACAGAAATACATAATCTGCGAAAATTTCAACTCTCTAGCTATCACGGTTCTTGAGATACAGCCTGGTGACATACAGACAGACGGACGGATGGACGGACAGACAGCGAAGTCTTAGTAATAGGGTCCCGTTTTTACCCTTTGAGTACGGAACCCTAATAACGTTCTTATTAAAAAACACGATTTCTCTAAAACACTCCTCAGCGGCAGTTTAAGGTCGGCGTGTTTAATATGTATACCCCTATGTCCAATATCAGCTTTCTAGTACTTGTCGTCACTGTGCTAAGCCGCTGACAGACAGACAGACAGACGGACAGGGCGAAACTATAAGGGTTCCTTGTTAACTACGGAACCCTAAAAACGGTAATACATACAGGCATCAAACTTGACGTGATGGTGGGACTTATTCTAATGACAAATAATAAAAAACGGCCAAGCGCGAGTACGGAGCCCTCGGTGCGCGAGTACGGAGTCCTCGGTGCGCGAGTCCGTCTCGCACTTGGCCGGTTTTTATCCTTCTAGTCCGAAGTTACCGTTTGATATGTAGTGGTGTATTATGTGTTTAATTTCATTCGAATTAAGAAAGGAATGATGTGTTGGTTTGGACAAATGGAGAGAATGAAGGAAGAACGATTGACAAAAGAAATGTATCGAGCTATTGTTGGTGCAAGGCATGTAAGGCCCCCGTGGTGGAGTATGGCCTATACCTTCCTCAAGGAAGAGACCCGTGCCCCTCGGTGGGGACATAATGGGTTGATGATGATGATGATGATGTAAGGGACAAGGGCAAGATATGAAGTACCCGAAACCGGCGTGCGTGTATGTAGCGACTAATTAATAATTATGAAGCGAAGGAGGTTTATCAGTGTCGCAGCAAGTGGCAAAACCCTTGTCTCTGCTTACCCCTCCGGGATACAGGCATGAGTTTGTGCGTGTGTGTAGTATCTTCCACCGTACTGAACAGCCTTGAGCCGATCCAAGGCACCAATATCGCGGGGTAACTCGGAGGACAAAACCTTGGGCACGTTTCCTGGCGCCACATGTGCCCCAACTAATAACTTCGACGGCCACCGACTTGCCTTAAGAGTTGTGCCGAACGGCAATTAGTTGCCGAAGATCGCCCGTTAAATTCTAGATTGCTTCGTAGCGTGTTGGCAACGTGTCTTGTCGTCCCGGTTCTGGAAGATTAAACAGTTTTTGGGACTGTTTAGGCTTAGAAAGTTTTTATATCAGCGGTATCACAAAGACGGAAAGGAACGCGTTTTCAAATAAATTTTGCAGTGCATTCGATCGTTTCTTGAAGATACGAGCCATTATCTGTCCGTTCAAGAAACAAAAATCACTCACTATTTACTATTAAAAAAAAACTTTTTTCGTTAACCTGTGCAAATTATGGCAACACTAGAAGCCCAAAGATATATTTTTTTAGTGCTTTTAGGACTTTTTAGTTGTAATACTTAGGTACCTACCTACAGTAATCGTGGTACGTATCAAACCTTGTTCTCTATCAACCTCCTTGAGATACAGGCTTGAGTTTTAAGTGTAAGTGTTTTAAGTGTTTTATTATGTTCTTCCAGGATAATTTATTTTTATTTATTTAATACGGAGATATTACAGAAACATGCCACTTATTCTAAACTTAGATGATGAAAATATGAAGGTACTAAGCATGCATCCAAAAATATATCTCACTAAGTATCTTGGGAACTCTCCCCAATGGCAGCGGTCTAGAGACAATCTTTTATATATAATAGATATATAAATATTAATTTTGTTGTTTTGCATTAAGATGTATTATTTAATCGTTAAGTTTGTTTAGATTTAAATTCAGAAATCTGTGAATAAACATATATATATTATACTAAGTACTTTATTATGAGTAAGTTAAAGGTAAGGGCGGGTATTGAGTAATTTATGAAGAGTAGGTACCTGCACGAATTAGTTTACAGTATGTGACAAAAGTTATGGTAACTAAATTTAAACTTTATCAATGTTCATGTGGAGTCCTGAAGTGACTACATAACATAATACATATATACATACATAAACTCACGCCTGTATCCCATAGGGGTAGGCAGAGACCAGGGACTGCCGCTTGCCACGATCCTGACAGATCACTTTCGCTTTCTCAACATCCACGCACGTTGCATGCACGCACGCCGGTTTCGGTTTTTATAACATAATAACAGTGTTAACATAATAACAGGGAGACCTGTTTCTCCCATACCAAAAAACCGCTAATCAACAGCTGTCACTACGCCAAAGTACATACAAAAAAAAGAAGAAACAACCAGCAGCCTGCTGGTGTACGAGAAACCGGGGGCAAGTCGGTGATATTGTAAGTACATTTCTTGCGGTAGAATACTTATAAGGATTACGTACCTACTTTTCCTTGTTCTGGCAGAAAATACCAGACATAACCAGACAATTGAGAAATTCACTAAGTAAATACTTAAGTAACCACCTTCTGTCACGCTCTTTTCTGAGAAATTCAAAGAGAGCACTACAGTTAACTATTTAATTAGCGAAATTCTCAATTCAGAAACCGGCCCTTAGTATGTGTCAATCGATCGTAAACAGACCTCGCCCTGAACTCCTAACCAACACGCTGACATGAGCATATTATTGTTAGGAAAGAAGTTAGATACTTAACACGCGCCCGCTTCCACATCCGACCTTAACCAAACAAACAACAGTATACAAACTCGGGAGAGTAAAATATTTTAATACATACACACAACAGCTCAAACACGGCTCCGGTCCATATGTTGACAGAAAACAGATGTTGCTGCCACTCCAAAAGTTGGAAAACGGGTTTCACTTAAAAAGTCGTAGAGACGGGAGCGCTGCAGTCGGTTTAACTACTTCTTCGGCTATTGCTAGTTCGGATTTTATACTAGCATTTTGTTGGATGCGTCCAGATCCGGGTAAAATTGGATCTAACTGGTTCTATCGAAAATGTCTGTGTCTGCTGTGTTATTATTATTATTAAAATTCTTTATTTAAATTTTTTACTTGGTGCAAGTAAATATTGTGCAATAGGCTTAATACTAATTAGTATTTTATTCTAGCCAATCTATGGGTGACGAAAGAAGGTAGGGGGGTAGCGCCAAGGCGAGAATTAAGGAAATATTATTTTAAATAATACAGATAAAATAATAAATACACTTTATACAGCAGAATAAAAGCATAACTATCACATATAAAGTTGTAGGATAATGGAATAATACAACTTTATTAAATATGATTTTTTATAATTGAAATAAAATTAATGGAATTGAATTCGTTCGTTCCACTCTCCGTTGTGACCGGAAAATTCACGAAGCTGACGAGGAAGTGACCGAGTGGATTGATGGCCTCCCTTTCGTATATCCGCTGCATATCATACGCAAAATAAATAATAATACGTAATACTTACAAATTAAACTAAACAGATAAGTAAAGAAACATTTATATGTTAGTATTATTTATATGTATTTGCTTGTTAGCATACTATGCCTGTAAATTTTTTTGTGTCTTGTGGCAATTTAATAAATTATTTATGTATCTATAGAGAGTTGCATACATACTTAATATGATGTGTGTGTTCACATACCTCATCGCTTGAAATTGTTTATCCCCGGTGGGCCCGATATTTCAAGGTCATAATCTAACAGGTTAAAAGAAGACTGAAATATTGACGGACGGTGTCACGGAAGAGGACATAAAGCGGCGCGAGGCCGTCTCGCACTTGGCCTATGATTAAAAAGATATTGTGTCGGGCTTTTAGAGCAAAATTACTATATTATCTATTGTCTGTAGTCGTCAGCTTTGACGTTCATTGAGTAAACATTTTGATTTTATAGTAAATACCATTTTTTACTTTGACTTTATACTAAGAAAAGTTTGTATGTTTATACGTAGCGGGTAATCTCCGAAAGCACATATACGATTTCAAAAATTCTTTCACCAGTATTTAGAATTTAAGTACCTTCAGGGTCCTAATCCGTTAACACGCGAACGAAGTCGCGGGCACTGCTAGTTTTGTATATTTGGTCCTGACAACAGTGACAACCCTAGACCTATTGCAGTCTAGGCATTAAACAGGTTACGAGAGCCCTTGACCAATTTTACGTAACCTACATACGTCACACTGCAGGGCACAGGCCTTCTCTCTGAGAAAAAGTATGGGCTTAATTACCACGCGTGCCCCCCGCGGATTGGCAATTTCAAGCGGTGACACTCAGGTTTCCTCACGATGTTTTCCTTCACAGTTAGCGAGTGGTATTGCTGCAACTGCTTGGCCATTTTAAGAATACAAATTCGCGATCCTCCCATTGATATTGCTACAAACCTTATTTTATATGTATGCAAATTGTAATTGAAAGCAAATAAGCTATGCGCGCTTGAGGCGCATATCCAATGAGTTTCTCATTACCAGGACATCGCAAAATCAACGACACATTTATGAATACAGCCGCGGGTTAATAATACGAATCCGATGAATCAGATTTACATGATATTAAAATAGACCTCGAACAAGAGACTACAAAATAAAAAGATCTAAAAAACTTGTTCCGTAATAGAAAGAACACACAAAAACTAAAACTCGAACCAATTAATTTACATTGAATTCGTCAAGAGATTGTATCAGGGTTATGTCATGTTTTTAACTAATTAATTATTCAAATCTTATGAGAAACATAGTATTCGTCGAGACTGATCACAAAATTAGATGGTAAGTAAGATACATTGAATAAAGTCTGGGACTATCATGACATCATCGAGGTTTTGTAACCTATTCTGTCTGGCAGAATCGTGACAAGTGGCAAGCCCTGGCCTACGGGATGCAGGCGTGAGTTTATGTAATGTAAAGTACGTAGATTTCGTAACCTTGATTTCCATTAGCTGGTACCATTTCTATTTAATCGTCTTGAATGCTGTCGATCTTTTCTCAGTTTTCAAAAAAGCCTGTAACGAGCGTCTTACGTTTATTTTTATCCTCGCCTCACTTGGCCACTTGATCCATTGCCGGGTTTTCTGACGAATCTTCAGCACTGATTTTGTAAAACCTCCGATGTATTATGAATCGTCGGCAAATACGCGAAAACGCCATATAATATAGCCAAGTGAAGCGTGGTAAGATTTCTGGCTGTATTTTTCCGGCTACTGAAATAAAATGGAATAGTAATCACAGCTTAGGTAAGAGACCTTGATGAGTATTAATCAAAGAGATGCATTGTAATAGGCTTTTTCAACGACGCTGCCTACAAAAACTTGATATGGGGCTTAAAAACCTGTCTGTAACTCAGTGTTTGGACACTGACTGTTTTATTATTACCGAGTTCTATTAGGATTGTAGTCTTGCAGGCGTTGTAAATCTTTAGCACCATTTTGACTGCCTCGTTGGTCTAGCGGCATCACGTCTGATGACCATGCCGGAGGTCGTGGGCCCGAATCCCACTGGGGCCGTCGTACATTTGAACAAACGGTCTGAGTCCAGCTGTATTTCCATTTCTTTTGTCTGACTACCGTAGCACATGGTATCCTACTTTGGGACCAGGACAAATAATTGAGTTGTGTGGAAGTTATTATTATGTAATATTCTTTCAGCGTGGGCGGGCCCCTCACCAGATGGTCTGACGACCTGGTTACGGTGGCGGGGAGTCGCTGGATGCGGGCGGCACAAAACCGGGAAGCTTGGAAAACCATGAGGGAGGCCTACGTCCTGCAGTGGGCTTCAAATGGCTGATGATGATGATTATTTTAAATGTTGGTGTTTCTAGTGTTGGCGAAGACATAAAACTATCAGTTATTTGCGTTCTGAAATAATTATAAACATTTCGAAACGCTTCAAGATTGTAAATCAATGAAATTTCTACCGACGAATAAGGATTACCGCCACCTGGGTTTAAGTTGCCGTCTATTTCTATCAGAGCTGGGCAAAAAATGTAGAAGCCGAGTGACTTCAAAAGTTGTTTAACACTTATTTAGAGCAAAGAAAAAGGCAGGACAAAATCAGAAATTTCACAAACATCTTCGTCATATACTTAAAGGGCCACGACAAACACAAATAGCGGCCAAGTGCGAGTCGAACTCCCGCACGAAGGGTTCCGTACCATTTTCTATATAATATTTGATTATTTCAAGCGTCTATCTGTTGCCGTATTAATAACCGCCGCACCAACAAGCAGTCTAACTCTTATGTAATGATGACTACTTTTTATGAAATGGCTTTTTATATTTAGTACATTTTTATAACTCCTGTACATAATTAATACAAATTAACAAAGACAAAAGCCTGAGCAAACTCGTATTCTTTCTACAATTTCTTCAGTCATCATTAGAAGAAAGCCCTCAGGCGCACAGAAATCTAAAACGGATGTTGAAAAAACACCCCGGTGTAAAAAACCAGTGAAAATCACTGTCGCTATCAAAGCTCGCGTCACAAATCGTGATTACCCACCAATTAAGCAATTAGTCACCGCCTTCCGAGCGAGCGCCTGGACTCAAAAAGGCTTTATGTTTGAGTCCCTTCGAGTATAAGTCTAGTAAAACGTTTTGTTTTGTGCAATTTAAATTGGAAAAAGACTGTGTTGACTTTTATTTCTAAAATGCGCAATTCTTGAAATCATCCTCATCAGACATTTGACGCCCACTGCAGGACATAGGCCTCCTTCATGGTTTTCCTAACCATGAAGAGTTTTGCCATAATCGCCACGCTTGGCAGGCGGCTGATCGCAGTATGCTGGCGATCGCAGTATGCTGTTGGAATCTTAGGAAGACGCTGCTGACCGTCTCCTGGTAATTTCCTTAGTCGCCTTCTACGACATGCACGGAAGGAAATGGAGTGACGCTATTCTTAATCCGACGCCACACGGAATTCTTGAAATAACGAAATTATAATTTGCGTTTTACAAAAAAAAATTGTTTTATAAGTCTTTCCTCAGATTTTATATAAATTCATTATATTCGACGCGCTCCACCAACGACGGATTCCTCAGTAAAACCTTATCCTAGATTGAAGTATATAAATTCTATGTAGCAAATATGGTTTTAGACCTATCAAACAAGGCCGCTAAAAAGAAGAAAAAAAATTTTAAAAAAATGTTTTCGAAAAAATTAAACTTTGAACAAAAATTTTTTTAAAGTCGTAGAACATAAGTTGTTGTGGATTACGTTTTCTAACCGACATGTTTCCGGAATTAGAATAAGAAGAAAGATATTTATTATACCAACAAGCAAGACACATCACAGAACGGAAATTGCGCATATTACGCATATTTTTAAAATGCGTAATTACGTTTTGTGTGCAAAAAAGCACACATTGATACAATGAGACCATTATTTGGCACAAACATTTAAAAGAGTTCTTAAGCTATCAATCATTCGTTAATTATCGTGTCTTTCTTTTGTCGGAAACAATTTACCGGTCTAATGACTTTCCATGTCTATGTCCAAAACATCTAAGAGCAAATGGCAAAACGCCAAGGTTCTTGACTCCTAGATTTATAGCCGACCCTTTTACGTCTTAGGTTGCAGAAAAAAGGAGGTTTTAAGAAACGTTTGTGAAACAAAAATGAGTGCATCCTTCATTCACAGCTTTAGGCCGACTTGCATCATTTCTTAAATGACACTTTAACGGCAATTTAAATCTAATTTTGTACGAAGAACTTTAGCTAAATGCCTTATACCCACAACTAACAAAGTGGTGCAAATCGCATTTAACCTACTGTTTGATCCAATGTGTTTTAATTTTTTTTTAAACGCACGGGTACGAACCTCGAATTCTTGAACCCCAACCGTAGAATTTTTCTTTCTACGTGAAGTTTGCTTTCCTTCTGTTTGATCTTCTGAAAACGTTAAGTAAATGGGTATACATAACTTCCCCACACAAATACTAGCTGCTTCATACAAAAAAGTGCTCTAGCGAACGGATGAACCTACTAATATTTGATAACACGATTTTAGAGCAGTCCCGTAATAAGAACTCCCCAATTAAATTCTACGGAACCTACATGAAGCAGCCTAAATGATAGGTATAAGCAACCTATTTAATAAACTTTCCATTTCAAGGCACAGGCCTTCTGTCAGAGAGAGCAGGAGTAACCATTGCAAGGGTTTCTTAGAAGTCTAACAACGAAATTACGTTTTTATTTAAACTGCGGTAAGGCACCTTTTAAATTGTGATTATTTCAATAAATACTTCTGTCTTATCTTATGTGAAATCTCGAAACTCAATCGATAGTTCACATAAAGTGAGTATTTATTAAATACTTTTTTATACATAGATAAACTTACACCTGTATGCCAGAGGGGTAGGCACAGACCAGGGGCTGCCACTTATATTCCATACTTTTTTATATCATGCGAAATCTCGAAACTCAATCGATAGTTCACATAACGTAAGTATTTATTAAGAATCGCTCGTAGCCCCGGCTGCCTGAGTGATCTTAAACGATCACGAAGGTTAAGCAACACAGGGCGCGTTCAGTGCATGGATGGGTCGCCGTCTATGCCTAACGCTAGTGGCATTTTTCCGAGCGGTTCCGTGCTTCGCAAGGCACGTTAAGCTGTTGGTGCCGGCTGCCGTCGATAGATGGCAGTCGTTAAGCCAAGTCAGAGGCCTTAGGGCGGCTTGACAACTTCTGACAGTAGACGAGCCACTAGTCTACAAGCCTCCACCAATCCGGACTTGGCCCCCGTGGTGGAGTATGGCCTATACCTTCCTCAGGGAAGAGACCCGTGCCCCTCGGTGGGGACATAATGGGTTGATGATGATGATGATGATGAAGTATTTATTGTTATGGAAGCAAATTCAAAGATACAAATCGGAGTTTCCGGTGTTTCGTAGCGCCTTACTTGACCCACAGCGTCATTGTAAGGCGACCACAGTGATTTCTCACAAGTAGACGCTAAACGTTTCATTGACAAGAAAAAAGTAATTTAGTTCATTTCCTTCAAAGAAGCAGTTCTTCTTAGTAGTTCATAGTTCACTATGGTTCATCAGCTATATTTTATTTCATCTCTCGTATCTTTTGATGACTCCCGTTATATTGCGAATTAACTAATTAACTCATCAGCCTTTACTCGTCCAATCCTGGATATTGGCCTCCCTGAGGCACGCCACTTCTTTCTGTCCTCTGCCATCCTCATCCAGCCGCTGCCAGCAATCTGCGTCAGATCGTCAGTCCACCGAGCTTGTGGGCGTCCTACGCTACGTTTGCCAGAATAACAAATCGGTATTAAAGTAAATGAGGTACAATAAGAAAATTAATGAATGGGTTGTTTTACGAAACGCTACTTCTAAAGTTAAAACACTACGGAATAAAGGGTGCAGGTTTAGATCTTTTAAGATCGTATTTAGAAGGAAGGGTCCAAAAGGCAGACGTAAATCGTATTAAATCCTCGGGTTCACTTGTAAAAATAGGAGTCCCGCAGCGATCTATCTTAGGGCCGCTCCTTTTCCTAGTCTATATAAATCATTTACCGTTTATGGTACAAAAAATGTCTGAGATAGTGTTATTTGCTGATGACACGTCACTTATTTTTAAAATAAGGAGACAAGAAAATAATCTTGACGATGCAAATAATGCTCTCTCGCAAGTACTAGATTGGTTCACAGCAAATAATCTGCTGCTAAATTCTAAAAAGACAAAATGTATAAAGTTTTCCTTACGTAACGTACGAGTAGTTGAGAACAACATAGTAATTGGACATGAAAAACTAGAATTTGTAGATGATACTGTATTTCTGGGCATCACAATCGATGCAAAACTACAATGGGGTCCACATATTGTAAAATTTGCACACAGACTTAGCTGTGCAGCAAATGCAGTGAAAAGAATTAGGGAACTCACTGACGTTGCAACTGCTAGGCTTGGTTATTTTAGTTACTTCCATAGTATTATGTCCTACGGTATACTACTATGGGGCCGGGCAGCAGACATTGAGACTATCTTCATCTTGCAGAAGAGAGCCATCCGATTTATTTACAAGTTAGGTAGTAGGGATTCGCTAAGAGATTTCTTCAAAGAAACCAACATCTTAACAGTTGCATGTCAATACATTTATGAAAATATTACGTACGTTAGAAAAAAATATCAGACTTCGAAAATGTTGGTGGCCACCATAATGTTAATACTAGAAATAAACATAAATTGTCATTTCCACGATTTAGACTTGCAAAAGTTAACACATCCTTTATGGGGCACTGTATAAGGTTCTACAACAAAATTCCTCAAGATATATTAGAGTTACCTCCAACGCGATTTAAAAAATGTGTAAGCACATTCTGTGCAAAAAGGCTTACTATAACATCAAGGATTATTTAGAAGATAAAGATGTTTGGCATTAAACAGTAGATTAATATTATTTAAAGGACGATTGTGACTAGTGTTCAACACATTCATGACTAATATTTTAAGTTGAAAACTCTGTTAATTAAGTTAAAACGTGTTTTGAAAAGAATAAATGTGGAGTTTCTTTGTTAGCTTCTTCTCCACATAATCCATTAATTGTGAAACTAACAACTTTAACGTTCATTAAGTAAACATTCTGTTTTTACAATGAATAAAAATATTTGAATTGAATTGAATTGAAGTGAAGTCCCTCATTTGAAGCATACATCCGCGAACTACACGCGTCTAATCACAAGACAATTGATTAGTATTCCACGCACCCGCGATTCAGTATAAAACGCACATTTGAATAACCACAATCTGTCCGCAACGAGCTTCGAATAGGGATTACTCAGTTAACGTATACAATGTGCATGTCCGAAGGTAGATGAACGAGTGTACAATGCCCGGCTTAAAACTTGAACAAAAGTCCGCGCAGTCGGGACAGATTTGCGATGGGCACGTAAGAACATTTTTTTTATTGTCTCTTAATTTAACTAAATTAAAGTTCGCTGATTTGTATCTAAGTCACATGCCGCGTCCCACGCCAATAAGAGTCGAAATACGTACGTGCGAAGTCAAAATCATTTGGTCAAGTTATTTGTCGGGCATTGTATTCATTATCAGAGCCTCATTAGCCTAGCTGCCAGTTGCTTGCCCCTTGACACAGAGGTCGTAGGTTCTGCTCCGGTCTCCGTGTGGTTCTGGGGGTTTTGCCATAATCGCCACGCTTGGCAGGCGGTTTGGCGATCGCAGTATGCGGTTGGAATCTCAGGAAGACGCCGCTGACCGCCTCCTGGTAATAATTGATTTCCTTAGTCGCCTTCTACGACATCCACGGAAGGAAATGGGAGTGACGTTATTCTTAATCGGGAGCCACACGGAACAAGGCGCCAGGCTGAGGCCACAAATGGCCTCAATCTGGAAGTATTTCCATTTTTGTAATGTTTGTGGGAGCTAGTTTGGGACCAGGACAAGTGATCTTGTGTACAAGTTATTTTTTTCCTTGCCTGGTTACCGTAGCCCAGGGTTTCCTAGTTTGTGACCGACAACCAGGACCAGTGACTATATTTAGAAGTGTCTGCAACATGAATTACAAATTTTTGGTTGAGAGCTCCTTACACCGAACCTAGGCGTCTGAATACCTAGCAAGCGATCTCGAAACAATAGCTTGAGTATAATGCTTCGGTCACACACAACCACTAATTGCTGCGAGTGCCTACTCGCCGCGAGTATTCGCTGTGTGTGACAGGCTAATCTATGCGAGTAGATTCACTCGCCGCGACTAGAATAGAGCTTGTTCAATTTTACTCGCTGCGAATGCGCACTGGGACTGTTGAAATTCTCTTGTAGAACTCGCCGTGTGTGACAGGCAGGCAGCTAATTGTCGCAGCGACTAGTATTCGCGGCGAGTGCACTCGCAGCGACTAGACGCTGTGTGTGACCGAAGCATAATACACCCACTGCAGTTCTTCTATGAGCTTGCTCAGTATTGCCCGGTCAATTATAGTGAAATATGGCGCGCACGCCGGCACTGCAATGCACGCTGCTTTTATTTTGATTGAGTAAAACTAAAATTGTGCGGTGCGGACAGAATATTTTATTGCTGGTTCCGCTGGAAGAGCGACAAATATGTTGTTTATTTAAATCTGGATATTTGGTTATACGGGCATGTTTCATCAATGAAGATAGAACCACACTGATGCTACGTACGCTATGGACGCGATGCGATGCCGAGAATGGTGGGGTGGGTCTCATTATTTGCACTGAGAATAACCATTGACGGTTATTCTGATACTACATGTATCACTATTTCCATTGCGTTTTTAAAATCGCGACGCCGACTTCACGGTCGCTTATCAGACGCCGCAATTTCCTCTACCAATAGATACCTAGGTACTGGCCACTTGAGAATGTTTTTGATTGATTAATTGTCAATAAGTCGACAGTGATACGTAAACATTCTCTTGTGACTGGAACCTATAAATTTCCATAAATAAAATGGAATTTGTTTTTGCGTCGAAGAGATTTTTTGACAATTCTATGCGTTTTCATAAATCGCTTATAATGGTAGTACTGAGACGGTTTGTTAGAGAAATCGGGTATCACTATTTCCTTTCGATGTTTTTCACGTCAATGGCTATTGTGAGACGGATTTGCATAAATCTGTCAGTATCAGAATTTCCATTCCAATGGAAAATGGAAGTAATGTGACCCACCCGAATGGTGTACACACTTGTCACACGTGACGTGACGCCTATTTGGCATCAGTCGCTGTTTTCACCTCCCGAGATGCACTAATATTCTGTATAACCTCCGAAAAACATGATGGATGATTTCGAGACCGAATTTGACCTTAAATCACAGTGCAGTCGACAGCTGATCGCCCTTTCAAGTTTCGTTGCAAAATTCGTTCGCAACGTAACTGGTTACAGTGTACGTCTTAAAGATGGATGTCACCGCACCTACGTCACTTCCACCTAGGATAGTGGTACTGTCGGCAGCAGATGAGACGACATCCAGCTTTAATTACAGATTTGTTATGGGCCACCGTCCAACAAAAATTTACACCTTCACTGTACAGTTGCCAGCACATCAATCTTTACACCTGTGCACTCTACTCAGTTACGTTACGAGTGCCCTTGCAACTACAATGAGGTCGATGTGAGGTCGACCATCTAATACCAACTATGATTACTCGCCTAGAAACGATTTGAACGAAGTTTTGATCGATTTTTTTTTTCGGTGGGTAGGATGCTCAAAGTAAACCTATTTGCCTGCCTATCAGTTCTCTAACCTAGCTCTGTAAATCCAAAAGGATGCCTAAACTGTTTAGTTTAACATCAGCACAAACCTTTCTAGGTAGGTAGGAATACCACAGTTAATTTGGACTAAATATCTATTTGCCTCTCGCTCGGCTCACGGAAATATAGACTCGATGCAATAGTAGTGTACAGTTTCCAGACCCTTTATTACTTAAATGTGCTCTGATATGGTACAAATCTTAAGAGTGCTAAGAT
This sequence comes from Yponomeuta cagnagella, assembly GCA_947310995.1. NCBI lineage: Eukaryota > Metazoa > Arthropoda > Insecta > Lepidoptera > Yponomeutidae > Yponomeuta > Yponomeuta cagnagella. The sequence goes on along the minus strand of OX371292.1, from coordinate 3,043,117 downwards.
TGCAGAAACAATTCCTATAAGATACAATGATTGGAGGCTGCGCGGGGCTGTAGAGCCTGCGTACGTTGACCTTTAAAATAACAAATTTCATTCGACAATGACTTCTAATTCTTGCACTTCGTGGTTCAAAACGAGTTTCTTGTGATTATATTTCGTCTTCCTGGGGCCTGTCTCATAGAACTACAATTCATCATGGTTTACTATGACAATTCTATGTATATTGCTAAGTCGATTAACCCCAAAGATTAACAGGTAGGAAGACTGCTTAATAATGTACATCGAATTGTCATAATAAACTACGATTTGTAGTTGTATAAAACTCGGCCCTGGCTGTCATTTGTAGTTCTTTAGCTCAATTATTTCGCTGGAGGTAACTCTGCTTATTGACAGCTGAAAGGCTCTTCTGGGTATGCAGGTACTTCAAACTAGGTAGTCTAAAAAGGAAAAAGGATCATGGATTAGGTAGGTACGTACGACAAATTAATTTGTAGGTATCTAGTTGTGTAGTTACAGTACTGAAATCAACGGGGAATCAAGAGGTTCGAGAAATACCTACCAGTGCTAACTATTGTGTAGGTAGGTACTAGTTACCTGGCTACTTTAGTTAAGTAACTCTAGCGAGATGATAAATAAACATACGTTTAGGTAAATAATAAAGCAAAGTTTATATCGAAACTAAGTATTTACTGGGTACTTACTCCCTTGCCTTCGAAACTTTGAACGGACATGCGCGATGCAGACTTTTCAAAGTAAACAAACAGTTGCTCTAAAGTTACTGAAGCAGGCCAAAACGGAAATAAACTTACCTTTAAACGTTCCAAGTCGAAATCTAACCAGAAAAAGCGAACGAAGAAATAATCCACTTAGATTTTTAACACAGGCATTCCACTGTAGCACTGACTCAAACTTGAAACTAACACGATCACTAATGTTAAACCACTTTTTATGTGAAAATAACACTAAAATACGTCGGAAACCAACTAAGAGTAACAGTTGTATGTTGTACAATAACTTGCACGCAACTTCGGATGTCTTTTCGCACGTTTTATCACGTAAAAACTTTAAAAATCGTTGTAAACAAGCAGAGCTACTGTCGGCACGCGACGGCCATTTTTGCCGAAAGCACAGTAGAGGTCCGCATAGCTGCCACCAGAGGGAGCGATTTGTTTTGCCGCACGCAACTTTGAAGAAAATAAGTTTAGTTTTTATCGTGTAGCAGTAAAACAAATGATTGATCAGCACTAAATGGTTTTCTCATCGTTCTGGAGTGATTATAGACGTAGCTAAAGAGTTTTATACAATAACTCGAAAACCTTTCGGTAATGAGGAATTTTTATTTTTAAGGCTGGCAACACGTTTAAGAAATTGCAGTGCAATGCTGCCACCACTTACGAATAATTTTCCCGTAAAAAGGCGAAATTTCGGTGCCCATGCTCAACTCAACAAAATAAATGTAATAGGAGCTGGTATCTACATAACAGGTTTATTTTTTAGACGTGCAATTCTAATTCTGCGCAATTAAGAATTCGCAATACAATAACTTTTCTTGTTAGAATTATTTCCTACATTCCTAGTTGACTTGTTACGTTAATTAAGTCGCTGTTTCTTTCTTAGTTACTTTGATTTTATTGATATTTTTTTATAATATCATTATCTACATTCTTTTATTTATTAAATTAACATAATGTAGGTACAGTTAAACGGTCTTATTTATAAAAACACAATTACTTAAAACGCTCGATAAACGCCGATTAAAATAGTGTGTGAGATTTTACAAGAAAAACACGCAACCACAGATTAAAAAAACCAGCGAAGTGCGTGTTGGACTGGCGCACGAAGGGTTCCGTGCCATTATCTATACAACATTAGACAAAGATCGAATTCGAGAACAGCGCCATCTATAAAAACCAACAAGAAGCGTTTTCGAGCTCGGGACCTCTCGCATGGTATGCAGATGCACTACCGCTGCGCCACGAGGTCGTGTAGATATATAATCACGCTAATAGACAGTTTTGAAGAAAATTGACGCTAATAGACAGAAAAGTTTTCGGTTCTGAAGCCCCAGATAATAATTTGTCCTACTTAGAGATCTTTTTATTTATCACATGGTTTTAAGCGTTGTCTATTAGTTGGAACCAAAGCAGAAAAACAACTAACTTGGACAAAATATTTGACAAAATTGCAAGTTGGGGAAGATGACATGGAAACTATGAAAGGTCATAGAACAAAAGTTTATTGTAAATGACAGGCCTTAAATGATCAGTTCCAGAATGCTCGTACACAACGTGTTATTGAAATGACGCAAAGCTGAAAAGAGTTTCTTCGGTATTGATATTAAACCACTTCCATTATAAAAGTTTATTTATACTTAAGAACGAGAAAATAACATAAATTAGCGAAATAACTCTATTTTAGTCAACATCATTATCAATAAACTAGAAAAAAAAAAAATCTTATCAAAAAAACCTACGTCTGTTTATAATTTGACAATAGCAACATTGTAGGTATTATCTGTCAGGACTGTCAGTGTCAAAAATCAAAATACTAAAATGTAAACAAACAAAACAGACAAGTGTCGGACTTAGGTACGGAAGGTAAACAATCCTTACTTTTCTTCACATTTTCGTTTCTAAAGAAACAATTGAAATGTATCTTGCATTGCCTGGCACTGGCATCAAATCTCTGCAGTTCTGTCGTGCTTATTTGTCCATCTTTGTCTTTTTAATTTGTAGCACTATCGATCGAGCAGCGACGCGTGTCGTCTGTTAAAGTGCACGATGTAAAGAAGTCATCCAACGATGTGCTGTCGACAGTACGTACTGGTATCAACCGCTGGTTTCACATTAGGCGTTAATCATAACGTCATCACATCATCATTAATGGTTTTCTGGAAGAAATTAGTTTTAGCAATAAGACCGCCAATTGTGCTGTACTGGTGTACTTACAATAAAGAATACTCCATCTATCATCGGAGCGGTAGTTTCATACATTTACTAAGACCGTTGTGTGAACATTATACAAATACTAGTTCAATACCTTTGTGACATTGTAGTAGCAGGATACCACCCACTAACTGTGCAGGAAATCATCGTAAGGAAACCCTAGTATCTGAGGTAGTTACATACCTTAGCGCTTAGTTATATACCTTAGGCCCAACTATGCGGCTAAGTGCTGAAATCTAAGTTCTAACTCGAACTACTAGTTCTATGATGTCATGCAATTACTTTTATTGTCCAATGTGAAAGTGGTAAACTATACTGGCGTCTATTTGTCGGGTATTTTGTCCCACCTTTGACCAATCACCATTAGGATACATCATCTTGTCCACTGTAGCGTGGGCAGTCGCTTTTGTCCTAACATAATTATAATAGTCGGATTTACTGTTGACCTGGTTTTATAGGGAAGTAGGTCCTCTGTAATCAATATGATAGTACAGTACATTGTCCATTTTCGCCAAAAATGGCTTTTACGACTTTTCATCCTCAAAGGGTTGACCTATCAAATTATTTTCTATAATGAGCTGCGCGTCATCTTATCCTCGGCGGGCTACAACTGAAAGTCAGTGCTTTGCCCTTAGGCAAATACGAACACTGAGGTGTGGCCCTTGTGTATACCTATGCATGTATACATACATTATAGTAAGTACATAATACATAGTTGGGACGTCATTTGCCCAATTGATTCTTAATTGTTTTTACTATACTGTTTATTTTTGTGCATATTTTAAGGTTTTTGTGTGTCCGCCGCCGACGTCTTGTGTGAACAACAGGCACAACCCGAGTGCCTGAGCTATTCGCCTAACTCAGCGCTTGTAATCGCCAATCCACGGTGGGCACGCGTGGTGATTAAGCCCATACTCTCTGTCGAAGAGGAGGCCTGTGCTCTACAGTGGGACGTATTTAGGCTGCTTATGATGAATCTATTGACAAGTACTGCTGGGTGCTGCCGCTTCATGTTCTCACCACTCCACATTCCTGTGCCATACACAAGCACTCTTTGCTAGTTGTGCTGTTTGCAGCTTCTGTTGTTGCCTTCTTCCACTTATTGTCAGTCCAGGTAGCGAAGTGCCCACTTCCAATTTAAAGCCGTTATTTCTTCCCAAATGTCTTTTGTCTGGCTTCTTTTTACAGCATTTGGTACTTGGTTCAGGTCTTCCGGTCTATGCCCGACATGGTTCGCAGCTTAATCCTTGTTTCTCGTATACTAACAATATTTACTATACCTAGCGATTGACCATGTCCTATAGGATACCTAGCTTATGGAGGCTTTAGAGCTGTATTTGATCTACCAAAGTATACGCAGTTTGAAATTTGTTCAGTCGGCTGTCCCAAAATCGGCTTTCAAACAGAACCTTCGCCCAGCGACACCCTTTTTAATTTAACTGTGTAGGGTTTAGCTTACGCGTCTAGCGCGATTCTATTGCCTAGAACCCTACTCTTTCTATCAATGCAAAAAAGACTTACGTTTTGTCCAAGTTGAACCACTGAAATCCAATTTCACAACACTTTCATGTTATCACGAAAGAAAACATAAGGTTGGTTCACTATTATTTCAAAGCTAATACGTATTTCTAATTATTTTTCCACTTTTCACAGTGTAAATATTGTATTTTGCTTTACTGTCAACAATTCAACTGCTAGTCAGATATTTCTTTTATTTGAATATTGTTCTTTATTTTTCTAAATTATGTCAAATAATCGTCATACTAAGAAGGTTGAATAAGGAAACTTCTGGCCTATGGAGACTTCTAGAAGACTATTCGCATTCCAAATCGAAATTATGAATTTAATGCAGGAAAGAGAAAGAAGATCTAGAATTCGAAATTATGGATCTGGAACAGGATCCAGAAACTTCCAGAAGAGTTCTGACGCAGATTCAGATCAAATTTGAATATTAGAATGGAACTACTTTTGGGGTATAAAAGCCGCCCAAGAAGGCTTTCCGAGGCAGTCTCACTTGAGTCTTACTTGGGTGACCTACCTGAGCAGAGTTCCTGCCCGTCTCCACGGCCTGCCTCCACGACTTGCCTGCCCGTCTCCACGGCCTGCCTTCACAATTTGCCTGTCCGTCTCCACGGCCTGACTTCACGGCCTGCCTCCACGATCTATTTACCCTTTTGGGACCTAAGGTTTCTTTTATATAAATTTTTGGATGTTTTTATTAGTAGGTATTAAGTTTTTAGTTTAATTGTAGGGGTTGTGATGATTACATTTTTACATCTCTGAATCTTTCTTTTTATTTCTTTAGCTTCCGTTACCAAGAGTTGTGACACCTGGCATACTCAGTTTTAGATCTGCGGTAGTTCTACAGAATTAAACATTTACATTCGAAAAATCCCGCTTAATTACTGTTATGTGCCATGAAAACGAAATCTATACTCAGCGACATCCCCGTAAATCAAGGTCTATTTAGGTAGTTGATTGCGGTTCGAGTGTTTTCTACATCTGTTCTGTTGCGTAGTCTATTATCGTGCATTATCACTGAGGTCCAAAGATGACCGTTTCTTTTAGATTTCATTAAAGATAGCTAACTACAGTAGCTTTTCGACCGGTACCAGCTATTAGCCAAGTACCTATCCTATATAAAGAACGCCTATTATACTACACGAGAGCCTCTCCTGTTGTTGTTAACCAGGGATGTGATTTGGGAATGAAGCAGAAAACGGAGCATATAGGTAGTTTGCATTGTAAATAAAACACGTTTTGCAATATAATTGCGGCTTGCGTGCAGTTCTTTGCGGCGGGAGAAGAAAAAGCTGTAATGTTTGTTTTGAATGCAAGTGACAATACAAAAAAATATTACAAAAATATTAAAATGCTGTTAGCGTACTAAAGGGTGATTTTATAAGAGTTAAGTTTTTCAAGTTAGCAGCGTTGGTTCGTAATGGCATCCAAACGTCATCTGTCAAAGTGAAAAGTATAATATGATGCAAATTGAGTTTTTTATTCGATTTTTAAAAAAACTACGCTTAAAAAATCACCCATTAGAAACCAGGGGTAAGTCTCGGAGCCATGTGTAACAGTGCACTTCCACTACGGCTGTCCAAAACATTCTTTGTAATATGTTCTCCCAAGTCGCAATACATTTCTGAGCGCCCGATACTTTCAAAACAGGTCAGCCGATACCCTCCGCTGCAGTAAAACTGTTATAACACTGAAATGGAGTTTTGTTGAGCAATTTCAAGTGTTGTTAGTTGTAACACCCCTGGGATTGAAAAGAAGTTTGATTGTTTTGCAGTCTATGAAGAATTCTTTGGAGATGGAATAAAGTTATTGCTAACCTGGACATAAGCTATTGATAGACTTGAGAGACTAGACAGGAGCACTCTAGCTCTTTGTATAACCTATAGGATAGTTGTAGCCTATATTTGTTAAATATAAAGATATTTAAAAATACATTTGATACTTGGAATTCCTAATACACGTCCATTCGACCTTTTGTTTTGCATTAACTTTTATTCCAAGAGCTTTTTCTCAGGAATATTTTTCGAAAATTGCTTAGGTGCTCTACCCCGGCCTCCGTTAACCACCTAACTTTGATGAGTTTGCGATACGATTTGCTCGAAGAAAAGATGTCGATATGAATTATTATTTCCATAAAATCCGGAAAAGTTTTTTAAAATTAAGTATTTAGTACCATTAACTTGATAACCTAACGCAAACCAAGAGCCGTTTGATAGATCGATTGATTGAAACATTCTTTATTGCACTAAAGAAACAATTTTGTACAATGGCGAGCTTAATACTAGGTAGTATTTCTTCCAGCTAACCTACGTTGATGTGGAGAGTCGATGGGGTAGTGCCAGAGAAAATTGTGGGAGTACCTAATACAAAAATAAATACATAGACTGGTTGATAAACTTAGATTATTATAACTTAACTACACTTAAGTAATAAATTATTATATTATGGGTACTAAAAGAAACCTATTAATTGCAAATGAGAAATATTACTTGCATTAGATACGGGATATCTCTATATGTATTATCCTCATTTTGGTAATTGAATAAATCTTTACTTTACTTTACTTTATTGATGTCCACAGTCCGTAGAATTTGCTACAGGCCCCGCGCTGGATTAATCCAGCTCTGTGGATGTGCTGTGCTGTCGAGTGTACATTCGTACCTACATGACATGCGGGCAACTGTACATATGGTTTGAGAGAATGTCAAAACAAACCTGTAACAAAAATTAATAAAAAAGTTATTACAAAAATTAAAACCAAAGCCTCGTTAAAAATTCGACGGAAAATGTTCTAGGTTGTGACGGCAGTCGGCCGGGGCAGAAAAAGTTGTGAAATTTCTGCCCGGGACACGGGCACGACGAATTTCCAATGCGAACAATGTTTAACTTCGAACTTTGCTTAGGTAAGGGGTCTGCCGAATTGTCAGGCAGCATCGAATTACTAAGAAGTCCTTAAATATGATGCGTAGGAATAATGACGGTAGGACTAGTCCACCGATTCAAAGTCGCGACGAAACGGGCTATGCTCGGAGTCTCTTTGATGGATCACATCAGAAATGAGACAATTCGCCAAAGAACTAACCTGTAAGTTTACCTATAAAATAAAATAAGGCGACTGACGCCTTTTAATGTATATTTTGTTTTCTGGTGTGTAGGTACAATAAAGTGTTCTAATCTTATCTGACATAGGGCTGGTAAAGTATCTGCGTTCAAAGTCTGCGCTTTTGAGTATTTTAGTTCAAAAATTCCCCATTTTCTTTTTCCAAGTCTGTGATGTCCTCTTCTGATTACCATACCACAGGGCAGTCTCGATCGGTACCAGACATAACATTTATAATAATACAAGCGGTGGTAGCGGAGCGGTAGAACTCCGGCTTCTCGTTCAGGAGCGTCATGGGTTCAAATACCGGCATGTACCCGGACTTTGTTTTCTAAGTTACGTACATTTGTGAAGTTATAGTAGCAATACCACTCGCTAACGGTGAAGGAAAACATCGTAAGGAAATCCTATTGTCCGAGGTATTTACATACTTTAGCGCTTGCTACGTACAATGGCCCAACCATGAGGCTAAGTGCGGAAATCTCAGGTCTAACTAACGTTTACAATGTTGTTAAAAAAGAGACATTTGAAATTCCTTTGTTTCCCGACGCTAATAATATTCTATTTAACCGAAAGAAATATGTAAGTATTACACAATGAGTTATAATGCTTCCTAGCGAATAAATCACGCTTGCTGCTAATGCCTGCTTGGACAACGTTGGCTGCGAGTGGATGAGACGAAAAGAAGCGTAGGTTGTAAAGAAAAGGGCAAAAATTTGGGAAAAAGGAAGGTATTTTACCTACTCTTTGCGTTAAAAACAATCTCGATTGGACTCGTCGCCCGTTACGTAACTGAGTAGAGTGCAGGCGTATAAAGATTTGACTCTCCAATATGACTCCAAATGAAAATACATTTGTACAAATCTCTAGGTATACATTCACGTAGCCTGAATTGGAAGTAATTTACCGAAAATTATTTTAGAAAGGATTCGTCATTTTTAGGGTTCCGTGCCTCAAAAGGAAAAAAATGGAACACCTTTTAGGATCACTTTGTGGTCCGTCCGTCTGTCTGCTAAGACCCTTTATCTCGGAAATGCGTGGATCGAGTTTAAATTAAAACTCGGGTCTACAGTCCCTTCAAGCTGCAAAAAACGTAGGTAAGTATATTTCGACCCTCAAGGGAATCAAAATTTACAGGGTACTTTCCGTTGACCAGAACTATGAAATTTGGCAAGTAATATCTTCTTACACTACAAGTACAGCACCGGTAGTAGGTACGATGCCACGAGTCACGCGTTTTATGGCACTAAAATGTCAGAATTCGACAATTATACGGGGACGCGTTGTCTTTGAACAATGAAAACCAGAAAACCGTATTTTCAGGTATAATTGAAATATTCTCAGTTCAACAACAATTTTTCACAAAACAACTCCACACTATTTTTCATTATCCCAACTGTCAAAAAAAAACCGCGGTACATTCCAAAGTCCGTTCCGAAACCTCCTTTCAAAAACCAACAAGTCTTGTTACATTCAAGATTGAATAAAATTAATTAATTATAACAGATATTATGCTGTTTACACATGTAGACATATTATTGGCAAAACAAAACAGTAATGTATTATAGTATTCTTACACAATGTACTGCGTAATCGCGACTTTTGATATTTAAAACACGCGACTAGCATCGTCGTACCTACTACCCACGCTGGGAAAAATCTGAAAATGTGTAATTAAATCATTAAAAAAATTGTCCGAAGCTCTAGAAAAACTGTGAGACTCGATTCTTGAACTATATTTTATAGTAAGTAAGTACCTACAAATTTGTACGGAACCCTCGGTGGGCGAGTCCAACTCGCACTATCCGGTTTTTTTTTCGTATAAGCACCTACTTTTTTCTTGTATAAACATAAACTCACGCCTGTATCCCAAAGGAGTAGGCTGAGACCAAGGACTGCCACTTGCCACGATCCTGACAGATAATTTTCGATTCCTCAACATTCGTTAGTCGTTGCATGCACGCACGCCGGTTTCGGGTACTTTTTATCTTGCCCTTTGCTAATACATCCCCTATTTGGTCGAAGTATGTCCGCCTGGGTCGTCCCTCACCGGCCCTTCGCCCACATTTGCTCGATAAGTGTGTTTCGTCAATCTTTCTTCCTTCATCCTCTCCACATTTCCAAACCAACGCAACATTCCTTTCTCAATTCTAGTCACTACATCCTCTTTCACAACGTTCTCTAATCAAGCTATTGCGTATTCTGCCATTCAAAGTAACACCAGACATACTTCTCAAGTAGGTATTATCATACTTCACCTCATTTCTACTGCTATACTTAATCCTACTTTCTTGCTTCTTTTGCCATACCCAAGTCTCACTACCATACATAAGTGTTGGGACCATCACTCCATAATAGTATGGATAGCCAATCTAGCTCTTTTTCCTTGTACTTATTATGATTTCTTTATTGCACAAAAGAAAGTATACAAAAGGTGGGCTTAATGGTGTTGGCATTTTCTACCAGTCAACCCTCCCTCATAAGCAGCCTATATACGTCCCACTGTAGGGCACAGGCCTTCTCTCAGAGAGAAAGTATGGGCTTAATCACCACGCGTTCCCGCCGCGGATTGGCGATTTCAAGCGCTGAGGTATGTGAATAGCTCAGACACCCAGGTTTCCTCACGATGTTTTCCTCAACCCTCCCTACCTACCTGCCTTCTGTGTGTGCCTGATGTGTATACTTAAATATAATGTGCACCCATTAAGGCTGTTCTTACATGGAGCACGCTGTCTCGCTAGCACAATTTAAAAATTTTAGTGATTGTAATAAAATTAGTATAGGTACTTACTTTTGATGAATGTGGTCTGAGGGTTTGATAGACAATAAAATTGCGAATATTGAAGGCAAATGTTTCTTATCCTGCACTAAGTTTTTGATTGAGAAAATTTGATTCCAAAATTAATAATTTTTGGAAACGACGTTTCTTTATTAAAACCGGCCAAGTGCGAGTCGGACTCGCGCACCGAGGGTTCCGTACAAACCTGCAAGGTTTACAAAGTTCGTTCATTACGACAATCGAGTCATAACTATGGTATTTTTATTGCAAAACATGAGGAAAAAAGTAATAAGTTTATATTTATTAAAAAATATATATTTTGTAATGTAACTAAAAATTTAAGGTTTTCGGAATTTTTCCTTTATGTGTGCTATAAAACGTTGCTTCATGCCAAATTTCAAGATTCTAGATCGACTGGAAGTACTTTAGGTTTTGATTCCCTTGCGAGTACTTGCGAGTTTCAAAATATGCAGCTTAAATTGCTGTTTCTTTTGATTGCGTTGACATAGAAGTTAGATTTTGTTACAGCTTAAAGGTATTATAGACCTGAGTATTTGGTATGAATTTCAATTTAATACCTCTACGCGTTTATGAGGAAATGGGTAGTAAGTTTAAAATTATTAAAAAAAAAATATATTATGTGATGTAACTAAAAATTTATGGTTTTCGTAATTTTTCCTTTATCTATGCTATACCTAAGACGTTGCTTCGTACCAAATTTCAAGATTCTGAGTTCACGGGAAGCACCCTGTAGGTTTTGATTCCCTTGCAAGTGTCGAAAATTTGCGGCATAAACGGCTGTATCTTTTGATTGCGTTGGCTTAGAAGTTTGATTTTTTCACAGCTTCAAGGGACAGTAGACCTGAGTAATTGATATAAATTTCAGCTTCATACCTCCACGCGTTCCTGAGAAAAAGGGTCTTGACAGACGGACGGACGAACGGACAGACGGACAACAAAGTGATCCTATAAGGGTTCCGTTTTTTCCTTTTGAGGTACGGAACCCTAAAAACTAGGTAAGTACGTGTGGGACAACAAAAATAAATTTCAAATGTCCGTAATTTAATTACCTATGCATCAAAGCCTCAGACCAGATTAATCAATTTGTTAATTAATCAATCAAAGATTAATGGTGTGTACAATAAAGTGTTCTAATCTAATCTAATCAAAAGTTTACTCATATTATTACAATAATTTAAAAACGAGACAGCATGCTCCACGTAAGATCAGCCTTGACGGGACAAAATAATCGGACCACGAGAGAACACCAAATGTGTGTTAGTCATATTTTTTATTTTGGTAAAGGTAGGTACTAGTACGAGACTCTACTAGCATCGAACATTTTATATTGGACTCCTAGGCCGTGTTTTCTAAGACTTACCCCCGGTTTCTCGTACACTAACAAGCTGTTAATGTAGGTACTGTTAACAGCTGTCAGTGGTTTTTTTTTAAATGAAGTTTGGTCAATTGACAGCTGTTAACAGTAGATTAACAGCGTGTTAGTGTACGAGAAACGGGGGGTTAGTTTATTATAATGTCAATTCGATGTACAATGCGTAGCCTACCTACTCATATTAGATGCGACTAATATTATTTTTATTATAAAAACGTAAGACATTATAGTTCGTGCTAACTATGTTGCAGTGGCTTTACAGGGCTCATGTTGAGGATTATACTATTTATATTAAAACCACATACCTATGTACCACATGAAGCAATAAACGATTGAAATTGAAAATATTAGTACAATTAGTCTTCCTCGTTGTCAATCTGAGGGCTAATCGTAGGTATATGCAATGTACATCGATTTGTCACAGTAAATCATGAATGGCAGTTTTATGAAAATAGTCTGCTTCTGTTATGTTATGCCACAACAAGCGTCATAAAAATAAAAACCTATTTAGAGACAAAAAAATTCCACCCATGCCTGGACTTGAACCCGTGACCTCTGGCATCATTTTTAGCCTGTAAATAAGTTTAAAATTATCCTCAGCACAGAGAATACAAACATTTTAGTACAGCTATATCATTCAGATGTGAAACCTAACTGCAAAGTGGGTACTCGGGGCTGCAAGTGATGTTAATTACTTTAGCCAGATGTCGCTGCCCGTACGTATTACAGAGAAGTTTGTAAAGAGATTCAAAATTTCGCCGATGCCTGCGCTTGCCCATTAGCTCAGCTGGGAGAGCGCTGGCACGGTTAGCCAGAGGTCGCGGGTTCAAGTCCCGCCATGAGTAGAATTTTTTGCCTCTAAATGGGTTTTTAAAATTGTCCTTAGCACGGATTAGTGCAACAAAGAATATAGTCATAAAAATATCAAAATATCGTTCCATATCCACAATATGCTGTCGTCAAAGCGCAGTTCGCCCTGTGGCACCACATTGCGTCGGGAAATGTACGGAAAATATATTTTCATATATAAATCTGTCGTCAGCTTTTTTAATTTTTGAGGAGGACATACGCCTCCAGTGGGCGTCAAATGGTGGGGTTTTGCCATAATCGCCACACTTGGCAGGCGGGTCGGCGATCGCAGTATGCGGTTGGAATCTCAGGAAGACGCTGCTGCCCGTCTCCTGGTAATTTGGCGTAATCAGTCTTCATTTATTATTAAATTACAGTACAAAAATAAGTCACTTTTTGTCTTTTGCGTTAGCGTAATACAAAGTTAGGGCATTTTTATGCCCTAGGTAGTAATGTAGGTAAATAAAATGATGAACGAAATAAATTATCGGTACATATTTCAAAAACATTTTGAACGGAAAGCTATTTTATTAAGTAATAACAAATAAGTTTACTGATCTATTTTTCGCAAAAGGATATCAACAGACAAATAAAATCAAACACTAGCATTTTATATAGTATGTATACAGGTCAGGAGGCGACCGGTAATGGCGGTTCTATAGCAAACTATAGTAGGTAGATAAGTACAGTCCAGTCGACGGCTGATCATGTCAACCATCATATTTTTGATGCAGTCACCCGAAACGTAACTCACAAGAACACATACGTGTAAAAATCGATATTACGTCGACTCTACTCAGTTTAAGTTACAGGCGAGTTAAGGCCTTTGCACACCACGTTTTTTTATGCGCTTACGACGCGCGTTTTTGATGAGCGCGTCCTCTGCGCGTTATCAACGCGTATAGCAGATTACATAGGGGTAGTCCATTAATCACGTGATGATTTTTAGCACGTTTTTAGATGGAGTAGGCTTGCCCAGTACCTAAGCCATCCTGACAGCTTAGTCGGCCTAGTCCACAGGAAAGAATGTCGCGCGGTTTCCTCACGATGTTTACCATCACCGTTGCTACTACAAATTTGCGGTACGGTACGCAAAAACTACACATAGGTATACACTACACTTTCACTCACACAGACACAAACACACCATACGCGAACCCATTCACTCTTTGTCGGTCTGAAATTTGTGAGTATTAAAAAATATATTATTTCCATCCCCCCACGCGACAGGCCTCGCCTAGTGTAGGGATCTAAACACCTACGTGATGTAATAATTTTATATGGCAATAAACGTTTTACCTTTTTTCTTTTTATAATCTACGAATTGTAGTTTTATGAAACTCGGCCCAGGAGTTCGGGAAGTAGTCTAATAACTTACCGACTGCATTAAGAAAAAGGAGTGTAGGTTTCTCAGTTCCTTTGTTCAATCATAACTTATAAATGCTTGACGCTATTTTTTACACTATAAAAACAAAATTTTTAAAAACCTATTTAGTGGTTAAAAATTTTTTTTTAAATTGTCCTTAACACGGGTTAGTGCAACAAAAAGAATATAATAATATAAAAACAAAATGGTTACTTTAACGAATGTCAAAGCTGTTAGTTTCACAATTAATAGATTATGCGGAGAAGAAGCTAACAAAGAAACTCCACATATATATATTTTTTTAAATACCTACACGCAACACGCATCGAATTAAGGACGGCCTCTCTTTTCGTCGGTTAATAAGAGGGTGTTCTCGAAAAATATAAATACATAGATGTAATAATATACCGAAAAAAATAAGGCAACGCTGTTTAATGGTGCATTTTATTCTCATAAAATTGAGTTACTGAACCACTTTAAAATTCTAAAGATCAATATATTCAAATTGTAGTACTTAAATCTACTTATTATCAAACATAATGTTAAATAAAAAAAAATTAAATCTAATTAATGAAAATTATCAACAATCTAATTATAATTTTGTCAGAGAAAACAAAATACAATTCATCTCTGAGAACAAAAACTCTGAACAATGATTAACAATGACATTGTTATATTGATATAGGCTCCAGCAAAGATAGGTAACGATATTTTGGGGGTCAAATTGTATGATAAGATAAAAAAATATATATTCGATTCTTATCGCTTACTATTTGATCCCCGAAAAGATATCATAATATTCCTCAGCACGTTTTCTAATACAAATACAAAGCAGACTTCCAAGCTTAGTCAGTACAAAAGGAAACTAAATAGGTACCTATTTATCACTTCTACAACAAAATTAAACCATCTACAAAATGTAAGATTGGAAGTACCCATACACAGACATGTTTTTCCTTCTTTTCTTTTTTTAAACACACAATATTTCAATTAACACTATATAACTAAGCTAAGTGCCTCGACAATCTTATATGTTTCGGCAGTATTGCCAATATTTCCGAGCTTAAAAGTAATTACAACAAAAGCGTATTTTTTTCCTAATTATACGCTGATCAGGTCCCCTCAGGGGCAGATAAATTATTACGTACTTTTCAGGGTTCCGTACCCGATTAGGTTTCCGTACCCATAGCCAAAGTCTGTCTGTCCGTCTGTCACCAGGCTGTATCTCATGAACATGAAAATTTTCACAGATTATGTATTTCTGTTGATGCTATAACAACAAATACTAAAAACAGAATAAAATAAAATATCCCATACAACAAAATAATGTAATTTTTTAACCCTTTTTTGCTAGATATTAATAACGGCAACAGGTAGACGCTTGAAATAGGTGTTCACAGAATATTTAGTTCAATATTCGCTTCAAAAATAAATAATTAAATTGAAATAAAATAAATATTTAAGGGGCGGCTCCCAAACAACAAACGTGATTTTTTGCCGTTTTTTTTCTCGATTTTTGTGTCTAATGTTGTATAGATAATGGCACTTGGCCGGTTTTACCCACTGTGGGGCAGGGGCTTCCTCAGAAATCGAGTTAGTGCATGGTATGGTAAAAGTATACTAAAGGATAACATCCTGAGGAAACTGTGATGGAAACCTCAGCGCTGGAAATCGTCAATCCGCGGTGAGCACGCGTGGTGAGTGCTAAACAGTAGTGCGTAAGTAAACAAACGCTACCGAACAATACGGATAGTGTCACGGGAGAGAAAAGTCTCCCATGGCACAACCAGCAGTGCTAAACAGAAGTGCCATCCCATACGCTTGAATATCAGATTTTAATTTTCTATCGCCTCCCTTTCCCGAAATCCACGAATTTTCAGTGTTATTACGAACATTTTTTCAAAGGAACCATGGAAGAAAAATATTTTTTTAAGAAATTTAGTTTCCAGCTTTGTTTAAGATACCATCATCATCATCATTATCATCATCATCAGCCATTGACGCCCACTCCAGGACATAGGCATCGCTCGGTTGTTTTACTGGGATTATAAGCCCCTGTTTCACAATGATCAAATAAAGTTCCAGATAAGCTATCCGCAACCTATTATTATTTACTTGTATCTCAACATATTATTATTTACTGAGTGTCTGCCGTTAAACTGCAATACAGTTTGGCAGAAGGGAATATATTGTATAACTTTGTCACTGTGCTTAATTAATTAAAAAAAAAAAAAAAAAAAAAAAACCCAGGGCTGCCGTTTGTTCTAAATGTAAATAAAGTTTCCTATATAGCGTGTGTTCGTTTATGGCTTCAAATTTAGAACAAACGGCAGCCCTGATTGCGGATAGCTTATCCGGAACTTTATCTGCAGATTGTGAAACAGACCCTAAATGTCCCTGTGCATTGAATTTGCCCTGTGGCACAACTGGTCGTGCTGAGGGGAATAGCAGTTCCCCAATGCACTACTAGTATTGTCACGCGGTTGTGCTCCAGGTAAGAAACGTTTTTTTTTTTGTATACTTAGGTTATGATAAAGCTGATACTAACATAGCAACATAGTACATTGACATTCAGCAAACAGAATGTAAATTCTTTACGTTGAAATAAATTATTGATTTCTGATTTCTGACTAAAATTATTCAATTTGATTGATTATCTAGCGAAGCCTCAGACTACATTTATCAAAAATATAATCATTTTTTTCGGTTTCCCATAACAGACGTGCTTATTTTCAGTTTTTATTATTCTTATTTCATCAATAATACAGGTCAGATGCGTACAGTACTACAGTACAGTGCCTATTTGCGAAGAATTTTAAACTATAGCACACACCAGTAAAGTATACTGAGTTGGAGCCCCTTTTATGTTGTCACGGAGACACCTGAGGCGTTTGAGGTCCGAGGTGGCTGGGTGCTAAACATTACTGTATGGTACCCGGCTGCCTTTGACTCTATATGCCTCACATGTTCTCTTCACGATTGTTTTGTTTTATCTCTGTTTTGTTGACGTTCGTGTCTTTTGTTTGTGTACCTTTTGTTTACTTTGTGTTTCTGTGACAATTTAAATAAATATCCTCTTTCTTTCTTTCTTTTTAATGTACGGCGAAAATAAACCAAGAAAGGTTCATGTCTAAAGACCATTTCTTACACTTTTTGAAATATAAATATAGAACTGTAGACTTACATAACGTCTGAAGCCCACTTAAAAATCAAACTCCCACCTTTACCCCCAAAGTAGGATACATCACAATTTCTTTTAATGTTGACAAACAAATTCTTGACTTTACCTTTTAATATCTTTAGATAGATGTGCTTTAAACGGGGTTATCTCAAAGTTTTCCCTGTCGAAATTCATCCATTTAAACCCACCTCGGCAGTTGCTACACCTCCTTACAATGTCACAAGATTGTTGACCGTTCCCAACCGAACGAGCGGCAACAAGAACCCAGTCTTAACAAAACAATACTGCCTTAAAGCAGTAACCAAATCACAGAGTATCTTATCCAGCAGCTGCCTGTTCCTGCAATAACCGCCTGACGATCTGCACCTGGTACTTCAGGCACTTCTCCTTGGGGATGAGCTTCATCAGCTCGGCGACGTACTGCCCGAAGATCTCGAGACTCTTGAACCGGTCCGGAGCCAGCACGATCACCCTGCGGCTGGCCTCGGAGAGGTCCTGTTGGTCTTCCTTTATCGCTTTCGTCCACTCCGCTTTGACCCTCTCCTCTCTGCTTTTGTCGTCTAGATATAAATTAAAAATAATGTTATAAAGAGGAAACGTATGTAAGTTTGGAAGCAGTTCTTATCCGATTTCAAAAATTCTTTCACCAGTATTTAGAACAGACCTTCAGGGTGGACATACGTTAATCCGTTTACCACGCGAACATAGTCGTGGGCACTGCTAGTTAAAAATACATTTAATGTAGATTGATGTCATAAAATTTTCTTGTAGAGACAATAATAAGATTTAACCACATCACATCACATCACATCACATCACATCACATCACATCAGGTCAATCAATCAATCAATCAATCACTCACTCACTCACTCAACAATCATTATTCGTCCACACAGACACCTCTTCTGTATTTGTCCTGGGCCATCCAGCCACTGCCAGCTGATGTAAATTTACTAATGCGCTTCCCAAAACCCACGTCTTCAGAGTTCATCTGAGGCAGATTGCAGGAAGAGGCTGGGCCCCATTTCATAGAACCACAATTCACGGTTTACTATGATAATTCGAAGCCAAGCTATGTATACTGCAAAGCCGTATTAAACTAAAGATTAACAAGTAGGGAGACTCGGCTACCCAGTGTATGTGGAATTGTCATAACTTCTTCTTCTTCTTCCAATGCCTCTCCACTACTGGAGGTTGGCCGTCAGCTCTGCATATCCTCTCTTCTCTTTGCCAAGCAAATAGATTCTCGACGCTGGCAACTCCAGTCCATTCTCTGATGTTATAGAGCCATAATCGACTATGAATGGGCATTGTCCTATAAAAATTAAGCACTGTTTCTATATTCTTTTTTTTTTTTTCAAGAATATTGGTAATGTAGAGGTCCTGGGCTGAATATTTAGTTTTAGGCTGCTTAAATTAGTTTTTAAAGCGAAACAAAGGAGCAGAGTCTACGAAATCGGAAGTACGTCATGCGCGGAAGTACGTCATCAACTGATATCCTACGAGCTGTCAGTTTCTAGTGATACCGTGACTCGACACAAGAACTCTTTAAATAAACAAAAGTAAAAAGAATCCTAATCTGCGCAAACGTAAAAGATGTATTAAGTTTGTGTTATTGGCGTTTTTTATTCAAACATATTAAACCTATTTTCACTCTCGTTGAAACGAACGCTAGAAGGTCGTATTAGTCACACACTTTTTCACCAAAATACAAAAATCGGCGAATATTATTATTTATAATCGTAGCATTATATAACTTTTTTTAAAATGAAGTATCATCTGTAACTATTGTCAATACTTATGATGACAATGCCACTGGCTAGTTAAAAACATAGATGTCTACCGCTTAAAAATGACCCCACGTTCAATTGTGGCAAGGCGGGCGGGGCTTGTCAATTGTGTTACCAATCGGAGTTCAGTATTACCCGGAAAAATATCTATGCACCTGCCACCGTCAGACCGCCATCTTGCGAGGTACCTAGACATTTCGACGGGTTATACATCAATGAAGTCAATGGTTTGACGTTTTTGTATAAAACCAATCATCAGTTACTTACGCTGTCACTTACTATCGCCCAATCAACGTTCACGTCGTCACGCACTGCCCACAGAATGAACCAAACACAGAGTGATTTACTCTACAGCACATCCTGCGCTCATTTCATTGATAGACTAATCGAGACGACTGGGGCCGTTTTTGAGAGTGAATATTGGAGGGAAAAATACATCTATGTTTTTTTTTATTCGTAGGACAATGACCATTAAAGTTTTATGAAACGCGGCCGGGTCAGTCGGTAGGTCGGTCGTTACGGAGTTTTCCCACGAGGCACGACACGACACGACAAAATGCGGTAACGACTCCGGGCGTCATACATTTCTATGAACCACACGAAACGACACCGCACAGCACGACACACGTTTTTCAAACGACAATTCGCTGTGTCTTTAGATGCTGCTATGTTGTTACGTTTTTTTTTTTTTTTGCGGTGACGATATAGTCCCTATCCAGAACCTGTATGGACTTGTACAACGCGCGACGCGACGGACCGCACGACACGACAGTTCAGATTGTTTGTTTTGATTGAAAAGTGGTGTGCGTTTCCAAAATGGAAAAGTTTAAATATGATATAATATGTATATACTTTAATCTAGAAGTTGCCGACGGTTGATAGTGGGACACGTGTCGGAGTTCGTGCTTTATTGGATAAAATATTAACACGACTGCTGCGTCGCTGCTGAAATCGTCGATCGTCGGGAAAACGTTCAAACGACAAGTCGTGTATCGTGCGTTTCGTAAATCGTGTCGCGTCGTGCCTCGTGGGAAAACACCCTTACCTTCTCTGGGCGTTTCCTCGTCTGCTGCGTTGAGGTGTTCGCTGGTCCGTTTCCGTTTGCTAGCGCTGGGCGTGGGCAGAGGGTCGCCGTCGAAGTCGTCCTCCAAATACACCTCCTCCGTGTTCTCGCAAGACCAGACGTCCGACCCTGGGCCCCGGAGGAACTCTTCCCCCTGGAATGTTAAAGAAAGGTGATCTCAGATGACAGACCGAGTGTTGCCTAAATTCACGTATTAGGATACTAATAACCTCCACGCAACACAATCACTCGTCTAGAGACCTGTTTCATAAAACTACAATTCATAGTTTATTATGAAAATTCTTTGTAATGTATTCTATAAATTAAATGAATGATAAAATGATAAAATTATTATTATAAATTATTCTATTAATAATTATTTGTAACGTCCTTGCCTGGTCACCATAGCACAGGGTATCCTAGTTTGGGACCAGGTCGAGTGATTGTATTGTGTGGAAGATATTTATTTATTTTATTTCAACGTAAAGAATTTATTAAGACATTCTTCGAACTGAAACTTTCGTAAACCCAACAGATTATTAAAAAGTTTATTTACATTCTGTTTGTTCTTAGTCAATGTACAATGTTTGTGTCGCTGCCTGTGGGCCGAATTTGTAGTGGAGGAAAAGGCAACGGGGAAAAAACTCCATTCTGACCATCTTTGCTCATTGACAGACTTTGCAATGTACATCGAATTGTCATAGTAAACCACGAATTATAGTTCTATGAAACAGGCCCCTGGGGGACGTCTAAAATGCACAATTTTTCAATATTGGTAGTCTAATAACCAAGCGCATTCCGATGGTATATTTTGCATCGCGCCGATTCGCAGTTTTGTATATGGAGCCCCGGTACGGGACGGGACTCACGTCGTCGACAAACTCGGCGTTGGGGTGTTCCGCCACGAGATGCTCCTTCAGCTTGGTGATGTTGGTCCAGTTGAGGTTGAGGTCGCAGATCTGGCAGGTCGCTTCATCCGTTGTCACCTGAAACAAATAGAGGGACGTGTTACACCATAAATTTTGGGTGGTTTGAAAATCATAGCAAAATGGACGTGCCTTAACAATCAAAGAGGCTGTTCGCGAATTTATTGAAATAAGATTTCACAACTCAATTTTTTTTCTTACGTTTATACTTAAAAGTAATAGACTGGCACCACCCAGATTTCAGCGTGTAGAGGTACAGCAGGATCTCGATCCTGATAGTACAATGACAAATGCGTGGATTTTTGTACCATTAATGCCTAAGGAAATCAATTACCTACCAGGACATGGGCAGCAGCGTCTTCCTGAGATTCCAACCGCATACTGCGATCGCCAACCCGCCTGCCAAGCGTGGCGATTATAGCAAAACCCTTCATGGTTATGAAAACCACGAAGGAGGCCTATGTCCTGCAGTGGACGTCAAATGGCTGATGATGATGATGATGATGAATGCCTAGGTTTAAAACGTGTGCGCGCATAGACTTAAATGGGCAATGAAATCAAATCAACGCTTTCAGTCGTCATTGTCATTTACACACCTATTTAAAAATCGGCAAATCTCTTTGTGTAATATGTAATTTCATTTTGGGAACAGTATATAAAATTCAAATTCAAGATATATGTTTTTTATTATCCTTAGATACAGGATATTATTATTATTATTAATTCTTTATTGCACAAAGACAGTGTACAAAAGGTGGACTTAATGCTAATGGCATTTTCTACCAGTCAACCTGCAGGAGGTAACATTGAAGTAACCTATTTTAGGCATCACTTGTTACCTGCTAGCCAATTTATTATTATTATTTTAATAACATCAAACTGCAATACATTAACAGCATCTAGGCCCAATACGGTTGATAGTCTAAGGCGGTCACAGAGTGATGCGCGAGGTTGGGTAAACGAACGGCAAGTACACCAGGGACCAGATTGGTTTATGACATCACTGAACCCGGGACGAGATTGGCAGAGGACCGAGAGGGTTGGCCTATCCCATTGGGCCCTATTCATGGACTGTGTCAGCGAAGCAAAAACATAGCTAAACTCTTTTGTATATAACTCATACAATGTGAACAGTAAATAGGTCGATGGACATCGAAATGAAAGCAAGCCACGTCTGTGTCGTCCCCCCCCCCTTTATGTTGTTTATTCGGTCCTGAAAATTCTTGAAGTCAAAAGGAAGCTGACTTTTTCGCTTTTTATTCAGCGAATCCAAAGCTCAGATTTATTCTATTTTCCTCTTTACCGCCCTACATCCACCACAAGCTGGATAGATAGTACACCAGAATACATGTAATGAAACTTTCCTCTTCGAGTCTAATGATGTATTGTAAATTCGCACCTCAAAGTAGTTCCAGTACGGTTGCTTGGCGGCAGCGGGACAGCCGACCTCGTGGCACCTGGTGGAGTCCTCTGTCACCCGCGGGTTGCAGTTGCATTGGACTTCCTCAATCTCGCCTTTTATGGTTACCACTGAAAGATGTACAGGATATGACAAATGTAATAATGTGAGTATTTGTCATTGCACATGTGCGCACATAGCTGCGGCACGGCAGGTACCAGCTTCTTCAATTCTTTATTTTTATTTATTCAGTTGTGGTAAGCATACAAAATCCAGCATGATTTCTAAACTTTACGTAAATTAAGTACAAACAGAGTTGTTTCTATGTTCGAGTAATGACATACTTGAGCAAATCTGTATCTTGGGATACATGTGATTTATTATTTACCAGGTGACACTTCTATGTATTGACAGACTTAATAAAAAAAGATATAAAATAAAAAGTAATTTATACAATACATGAATAGATGCGAGCAATATATATTTTTTTCTATGAACATATTTTTGTGTTTAAATTTCTTTTTACAACCTTTACAGTTAAATTTTGTAACCACCTTATTATGATGAGCAAGATAGAAATACTGAGGGAAGTAGGTGTGTTGGGAGAAGAAGTCGTAGCTCAGTACCATCAGGGAATGGACGGATGTAGCAAGCGTTAAAGACCTGCTTCGCTTGGCAAGAAACGAGGAAGCTATATGGGGAGTTAACAACCAAGGCTTGAAGATACCATGCTGCGCACACGCCGGCGAGTCAAACAAACGACACTCGCAATCGGTTACACTCTTGGTTACAATGGTCACCTACTTTTGTTAATAGTAGGGTTCAATTATGTAAGCCAGGAAGAACCGCTATCGGCGAAGAAAAACAAACATAAATAAATAAATAACTTCCAAACAACACAATCGCTACACCATTTTGAAAATCTGAATATTTCCTTACTTTGGTCACTAGTTTCGTCTTCGTTGTCGCTCGCATCACGCTCCTCTTGGCAGCTCGTCTCCTGAAATTAAGTGAACGAATTTTGTTACGTTATAATATACAATTATGTAATTATAACGTAATTTTACAATACAATATACAATTTTAAAATGTCCTGTGAAAAAAACCTGCACACTTAAATCATGGCAAATTACAAGACGGGACTTCTCCACAGAAAACCTACATAAATTTAAAGAATGTTTAACAAGTTATAAATTTAGTGACGTATTTGACTCAGTTGATCCAAATAAAGCATATAATTTATTTTTCGAAACATTTAAACTATTTTATGACCTATTCTTTCCCATTAAAAATGTTAGGATACGTACAAGAAGAAAGCAACGATGGATATCCAAGGGAATAAAAAAATGTAGCAAGCGAAATAGGGAACTTCTCTGGCAATACAGACTGAAGCCTTGCAGTGAAACCAAACTATTGCTGAATTCGTACAAAAAAAGATACAGAAAAGTTCTCAAACAGACGCAGTTCTCTCAAAATAATAACTACATACAACTAGCAAACAACAAATGTAAAGCCACCTGGCAAATTATAAACAAAACAAAAGACAATCATCCTAAGGAATCAATAACCAAGATTAATAATCTAAACACGGATATTACAGAACCAATAGCTATAGCCAATGCTTTTAATGATTTTTTTATTGACCAGGTTAGAGATATACCTAAAACTAAAAACCGTATTGACAGTTCCGCAAATATCCCTCATTCTATATTTATGAGACCGATCTCACCAGATGAAGTTAATAAGATTGTTAAAGGACTAAAGAACAAAAAAAGTGTTGGTTTTGATGAAATTTCCACAGAAGTCTTAAAGTTTGTATCAAATGAAATAGCATCTCCTCTGAGCCATGTATTCAATCAATGTATCACCAAAGGCATATTTCCAGACAAACTAAAACCAACAATTGTTAGACCATTGCACAAAAAAGGCGATAAAGTTAAGCTATCCAATTATAGACCTGTAGCATTGATACCTATTCTATCAAGTCTTTGAAAAATATATATATAATGCCATTACAAACTTTATTAACAAGCATAAAATATTGACTGATCAACAAAAAGGATTCAGAAAAAATATGACTATAAATATGGCAATTTATGACTTAATAAAATGTGCGGTGTTAAATATGGACATAAGGAAGCCTATTTGTGCCATTTATATGGACATGTCAAAGGCTTTCGACTGTGTTGATCATTGTATATTAATGGATAAGCTCTACACATACGGCTTGCGTGGTAACGTACATGATCTTATAAAGTCATATCTCAGTGACAGATATCAATACACAGAAATAACCCAAATATGTCAGCATAAGGCTCGGGAAATAAGTTTTAGATCGGAGCCTAGAAAGACTTGCTTTGGAGTACCACAAGGCAGCGTATTGGGGCCGCTTTTGTTTTTACTGTACATTAACGACATGCCGAATAATGTACACCACCCCATGGTACTGTTTGCCGATGATAGCACAGTTCTAATAAAAAGGAATAATGATGTAGACTACGAGAAAGATATTAATAGTACTCTCAGCAACATCATAGATTGGCTTACTAATAATAACCTGCTTATAAATATTGACAAAACCAAGGTGATGCATTTTAGTCAAAAGGTAGAATATTTGAACCCAAATGTAAACTACAAGGGTGAAACAATTGAAGAAGTGAACCAAACCAAATTCTTAGGGTTAGTTATAGATAAAAACTTGACTTGGAAGCCACAATCAGAAGAAATCTGCAAAAAACTCTATAAATTCTCATATGCGTTATATAAGCTCGCTAAAGTTGTGAACCGTGACGCAGTGCTATGTGCCTATCACGGCTATGTAGCTTCCACGCTTCGTTATGGTATCATATTCTGGGGGAACTGTTCAAATAGAGAAATTATATTTAAATCTCAAAAGAGATGTCTTAGAGCAATGTGTAAATTAAAATCAACAGACACCTGTATACCATATTTTAAAGAACTGAAGTTACTAACGTTTCCCTCTATGTACATTTTTGAAGTAGCTTTATTTGTAAAAACGAACCCAATATTATTTACGAAAACTAATAGATTAAGAAATCCTCATAGGCTTCAAAATGTAACCTCAAAAACGGCTCTACTTAGTAAAAGCGTAATTGGACTAGCTCCAAAAATTTACAATAAAATTCCTAATAATATTAAAAGCCTTAATGTTAATACTTTTAAATTAAAACTTAAATCCATATTGATTGATAAGTGTTATTACTCTATTGTTGAATATTTAAATGACAAGGAATTCTGCAAATAACTTTACAGATCCACTGAGCCACTTTCTATAACATGTATGATAAACTTCAATTGAGACTTTTGAATTTGTTAAAGACATTAATTTGATCAACTATTAGAATTGCATGTTAGACTATAAGTAATGAAAATATTTGTATGCTTTTTTTAGCAGAATGTAGAGTACATAAATGTATTTACCAACTTATATATCCACCTACATTTTGTATTTGTATTTGTATTTGTAATGGGCATAAAACATGTAAAGGTCAACCTGTTCGACTACACACACATACATGGAGGGGCAGGCAAATACCAGGGTTAGCCACTTGCCACGATCCCGACAAAACGCTATTGCGTCTTTCTGGTTAGTTTCTCTGCCCGATCACACCATATAAATAACGATATAAATGACCCTTTATACTTATAATGGATAAAGGGTCACAGCGGCTCCTTGGGCAATGACCGTGGAAGGACCCGAACCCCTGCTCCCACTACCATACAACCAGTTTAGGAAATGGTTGAGGTAGCGAACAGAAAGCCAGGATGCTAAACCTTTGGAGAACAGAAATCAAATGCAGACAAGCCGCGGAGGCTCTAGCAACAATCTCGAAACGTCTTTACATACCTATTATATCTGTTCTAAGTGGCGGACCTCTCCTATTTGCACGCCACTCTTGGTAAAACATGTTGGACCGAAATTAACATGACAATGTTTTATTTAACACCTTAATAATGCATGTTATTGTACTATTATTGACACATGTTTATGCAAATAAATTTATCTTTATCTTTCACGTAGCCTGCTGCGTCTGAGAAGAGATAATCTGTGGCAATCCTAACAGGCCACTGCTCACTGAATAGACATTTCCACAACATTGGACTAACCGACAGCCCGCTTTGCCAGGGATGCCTCAAAGAAGAGGAAACACCCGCCCACGTGACCATTCACTGTGAAAGCGTGGAAAGCAACAGACAGTAAGCAGGCGACAGACTTATAACACCCGTAGTTTTTCAAAGTCGGGGGGGGCACCAATGACTTTGTTTTCTAAGTTATGTACATTTGTGAAGTTGTAGTAGCAATACCACACGCTAACAGTGAAGGAAAATATCGTGAAGAGACCCTAGTGTCTTGAGGTATTTACATACCTTAGAGGTTGCTACGTACAATGGCCTAACTATGAGGCTAAGCGCGGAAATCTCAGGTCTAACTAGAACTAGCCTGTTTTGTACGAACTTCTTCTTTATGTGCCATCTCCTAGTGTAAATTAACAACCAATCAGGCTATATACGAACCTGAGGCTCCCTATACAAACAAGAAACTGGTAGTGTGTTCAAACCACTGTCGTAGTGCGGGTCTACGAAGTTACAGAACGAAAAAGGAATCCAGTATATAGAGAGACATAGAAACCAGACATACCGCGTCATCCTCCTCTCCGTTCGAGTCTATACACTTCTGGATGTACTCCGAGGTGATCCTGGCCTTCTCCTTCAGGGTCATGGGCATCAGCTGGATGAGGGTGCGGAAGGCCTTTTCGTCGATGAGAGAGACCGATTGGCCATGCTTCTTCACCAGGTCTATGCAGGCTTGCCTCACCGATGCGAAGATATTCCTTTTGTTATACTTCAGATTTGGTTTGCTCGCGTTTGGATCCAGCTGAAAAAAAAAGAAAATGCTACCTTCTAGTCACTTAATTCAATAGTTTAAAGGTGAACGCAGACCTGGCCGCACCGCACGCGCCGCAGTCATCGCTTTTGTTAATGGGCCGGTTTGAGTACTGTGGCGACCGCAGCGCGGGTGGGTGTGCGAGGTTGCACAGAACTACATATGAAGAATTCGAATGCGGTGCGGCCAGGTCCGCGTTCACCTTTAAGTGAACTCGATCTCTGATGAGTTGATATACAACCTTAAATAGATGTTAGGTTCCGAGAACAACCTTGACAAGAAAAGAAACTATTTAAAAGTGAATTCTATCATGGTTTGAGTTCCACTCCAACCCAAAATTAATCTTTTCGTGTGCAGTTTGTTTACAGAAACAATGTTATTGTGGTATTGTTAATACTATTGCAATAAAAACAAAAGTTGTTGTAAATCATACACTTTAATTCACATGATTCAGGAATTGAGCATTTTAGAAGTAGTGCTGTATATGTTATATGATTTATTTATGCAATGTAGCTCAAGAGAACTGAAAGATAAATAGATACTAGCCTTGGGTAACTCAGGAGCCAGATATGATAGGACACACATCTCCCTCGCCATCAAGTGTGTCCCAGTCATATCCCAGAGATGTCAACTATATCTGGCTCCTTCACACATACTCTCAACTCAGTACGGTAGACATCTAGCTCCTGCTACTTTATCCAGCTCACACACAGTGCGCGAGAGCGAGACCGAGATCGGCTGAAATCGGATGCGTTCGGCCGCATCTCTCGTAATAAACGATAGACGAGAAAGGGGTCACCAGACTCCTACAAATATATTGACTTGGTGATCTTTTTGATCGCTATTGGTACGGATGGCTTGTTCGGTCAACATCGGGCATTTGGTCGCAGTACTCATACTAAAAAGATGAACGGTAAAGACGATAATCATAAATGCTTGTCACGTTTTAATTGGGTTCAAAGATATTTATTTCTCATAAAGAACTTACAGTTCACTTAATTAATGAGAAAACCTATATAAAGTGTCAAAAGTTAATTAATACATATACATTTTGATTCTGGTTTGAACTCCTCTTATTGGAATAGACTGATAGTATAAAAAAGAGCGCGTCAGCTGGATAAAGTAGGAAGAGATAAACTACACTCACTCACCACTTGTGTCTTACGGCTCTTGTATCCAAACACACTCACTCGATTGTATATCGTATGAGCTAGGATACAAGTGGTGAGCCAGATATGATACCTACAGATATAGTGTGTCCCGGTGAGCAAAGATATGGGATATAACAACTCCCTCTAAGGACACACTTTGCGCAAGTCTAATAGATACAGCCTGTCCCGAATTTACTGTTTACATTTGTCTGCGGTTTACAAGAAAATAAAACATTAATTAGTCACTACATGAATGCATGCGGGTCCAGGTAGTTGGTAAGAGTTAGAGCGTAAGTAGAAACCAGAAACAACGACATCACAAACATGTAAACATCAAAGACAATCGAAACATATCGTCGATTTTTAGGCTGTTCATCATCATCATCAGCCATTTGACGCCCACTGCAGGACCTAGGCCTCCTTCGTGGTTTTCATAAACATGAGGGGTTTTGCCATAATCGCTACGCTTGGCAGGCGGGTTGGCGATAGCAGTATGCGGTTGGAATCTCAGGAAGACGCTGTTACCCGTCTCCTGGTAATTGACTACCTTTCGCCTTCAACGACATACAATGTATATACTTAAAATGATTTGAGATAAGAGGCTAAGAATAGCGTCACTCCATTTCCTTCCGTGGATGTCGTAGAAGGCGATTGAGGAAATCAATTACCAGTAGACGGGCAGCAGCGTCTTCCTGAGATTCCAACCGCATACTGCGATCGCCAACCCGCCTGCCAAGCGTGGCGATTATGGCAAAACCCCTCATCGTTATGAAAACCACGATGGAGGCCTATGTCCTGCAGTGGGCGTCCAACGGCTGATGATGATGATGACAGAGTGGTTATAGAATGTGTAAATTGGGTTTGTCAAAGTTTTTGTATTGACATCTCTTACAACTTACACCACTGCCACCTTCGCTGAGATCCGCTGCATCAAGTCCACACCCTTCACCCAGTAAGTTCAAAACTTTTGCGCCCATGTGAGAGAGTCTTGGGACAGGAAACAGGTCCTCTGACCGTGCCACCTGGAGGCGAGCACCCTCATCACGCGCCCTCCTTTTGAGATCCCGCCATGTCTGAAAATTGTAAAAATGATAACAATGTTTTTTGGTGTAAAAAAAAACTTCATAATAACATGCACGTTTTTTGGTATAAAAAAAAACTTCATGCACTAAAAAGAAGAGTTCGGTGATTTTCTCATGGATGTCATCAACAGATGTTGACCAAATTTATATGGGACCACCCTTGAAAAAATGCTTTCAAAAAAAGAAGAATTAATGTAATCGGTCACTATGAACATCCAAAAAACAATGGATAAAATGAGAACCTCTTTCTTTAAATTGGTCAAAAAAGTCTAATGCTAGCAGAAATGAGCATCGAAATTTTTTCAATTCTCAAACTTTCTTTATAGGTAAGCAACAGGGGGGGGGGGGGGGGGAGAGAGAGAGAGAAAGAGAGAGAGATAAAGAAAGAGAGAGATAAAGAAAGAAAGAGAGAGAGAAAGAAAAATGAAAGAAAACATATTGGCACAAATTAACACATCAGACATTACACACGACTTATCTGAGGGACTCACATTGTAAAACTTCTAAGACAACTAGCTGACAAGGAAAACATTGCTTAGCCTACAAACTATTCTCAGACCTACCAAATATACACAAAAGTTTCATAACAATCGGTGAAGCCACATGCACAGATACATATTATATTTAGGGTATTGAGCCAGCGAAAATTAATGAATAAATAACACTCACAAACAGTGAAGGAAAAACATTGTGATGAAACCACATTATCTGAGTTCTTCACATACCTCAGCATACGTACAATGGACCACGAAAATGCATACAAAAACCGGTCAGACTCACTAATATATCATAAATAGTTCAGGAATCGAGTCTCACAGTTTTTTCAGAGCTTTTCCCTAACTTCAGACAATTTTTTTTATGACAACGAAGTGATCCTGTAAGGGTTCCGTTCTCTCCTTTTGAGGTACGGAACCCTAAAAACAACTGGGAGCTGTCAACAGAAGATTCACAGATGTAAGATGAGTTTCACACTGGACACAACATCATCGGACTGGTAGTTTCACACCTTTAGTCCAACAATATAATACAGTTACAGAGATCATCCAATGTGAAACTGGCTATTGTTCATGTACAAGAAACCGGGGTGAGCATGGAAATCTCAGGACCAACAATGCATGAACAGTCAGTCTTATTTATAAAAACACTATTGATTCCCTTTATGCAGACAATGCAGTTTAAATAGTCTCCAGTAAGGGATACACTTTACCAGACTTATTAAACTGCATTTCAGGAGTGTTTTAGAGAAATCAGGTCTTATTTATAAAAACATGATTCCTTAAAACACTCCTCAGAGGCAGTTTAAATAATCAGCTGTTACACCTTTCCCTTTACCACAGACTATTAAAACAGCCTTTGAGGAGTGTTTTAAGTAATCATCTAATCTAAAAAAATCTCATGTCAGTGTTTGTTATCGAACTCCTTCGAAATGGCTTCATCCATTTTTGTGAATATTTGGAAAGTCAGAGAATAGTTTGTAGGCTAATTAATATGACAATGTTTGCCAGGTCAGCTAGTTGTTTTATAAAATTTACAATGAGAGTCCCTCAGATGAGTCAGTCAAAAATTTTATTCACTATAAAAACAAAATGTTTACTTAACCGCTTATCTGCCATGTCACAGATCTGTGTCCTAGTTTGTATAGACCACCTATACATCACATTAGTGAGGGCAGTTGTTAGGTTAATGAACGTCAAAGCTGCTAGTTTCACAATTGATAGATTATGCGGAGAAAAATCTAAAGAAACTCCACATTTATTCTTTCCAAAATAAGTGTGGTCTAAGAATAGTTGTGGTTTTACAAATAAGGCCGATTTTGTTACCTTTAGAAAAAGTTTGGAGCATGGAAAATAGACTTTGTTATCAGGGGACGCTCGTTTTAACACTCACATGCCGCCACTGCCCTACGGCCTTATCAGGTCCATGTTGTTTCAATACAACCCGTAGATCCTCCCACTCCTGCAGGTGCTGTCGGTTGCCCATGGGGCCCTTGTAATCCCCGATAGCGAAGTTCCTGTGCTTATCCATGTAATCCACCATAACCCGGAGTTGCGCTTGGGTACTGCGTACCAATCTGAAATACGTTAAATGCCAAAGGATTAGATATTTCGAAAGAAATTACGATTTAAAACGTAGATAAGACACTTACTTCTTTTTCGGGTGCATTCTGTGTTACAGGAAATATCGAAGATTCACAATAATCACAATAAAAGGAAGAGAAACACAGCAGAACGCTTACTTATTATTTTCTCTGTTTCTCTGTTTGGTTGGTGGCTTACTTTAACAATGTACTCTGTGAACTTGACAAGCAAGTGTTGCCAGGTGTGATTTTTCCAATATCCCCAAATTCATAAATAAAATCCCCAAATTTTTGCTACAAAATGTATTAAGTTTTTTGTAGTAAAACCCCTTTTTAGTCCGTGAAATAGTGGCACCTCTTGTATGGCAACCATGCATTTTTTTATTAAAGGAAGCCGCTTTGCACAGTTGTTCCTTGGGTGATTCAGGATCCACCATGCGGATACGTGGGGGGAGGGGGGAAAGTTTGCTTCCGCCGCGCACCTTCTGAAGCTCTCTAGCTCCCTATTTTAAACTACTAAGGCAATTTTGGTGTCATTTTTACGTAAATAGGACAAAGATATCATTTATGAAACAAAAAAGTACCAATTTCATAGTAAAAACCAAAAAATTTGATGGAAACCAAAAATCTCGAAGTAAAGTTTTGCATATAAACCTCCTTTATTATTTCCATATAGCTTATATCGGATAAAAAAAATATGTTCAGAAAGCCACACTCACCTAGAAACCAAACTTACGCTAATCCCATAAGTGTAACTGCTGTTGCACGAGTCACCTTACTCCGTAAGGAGTTACCTAGCTCCTAAAAGGAAGATAAACATATTTATCACTAAGATACCGCCACCCAATGCTGGATAAAGCCTTTTAGAAAGGGTGGTATAATCAACAACCGTTATCTAACAACCGCCCAATATGCATCCGATGCCTTCGACGACTACGAAAAGGTTCGTTAACCTTAAATTAGTGCGCCGTGTATGCGCTCTACAAAAGTTACAATTGGAAATTTAGAATCACTTGGACGTGAACACCTAAGAGAACGAACTTATCTATGATCAAATCCATATAAAAAAATATCATCAGCTTATTTGGCTACACACTAAAAAAAAGCTTGATATTATATTAATTGCATCTACCATAAGAGATTATCAATGACAATGATTGAAATGTTAGTTAAAATTGAAGTCATTGTGTTATTTGAAAAAAGAGACGGTTTTGTTCGTCCCATGCTTCATCTGTCATACCAAAACTATTGCGTAATTTATTGATGTGTTACATCCATGTCACAATATCACAACCATGTCATCATCAGTCACAGCCATGCTGCCTAATGTCACAGCCATACATTTGAACACCATTTTCAACCCCTTGCAAAGGCAATTAAGCGTGACCACATAAACTGAAAATTATATTTTTGGATACACTTTCGAACTGCTTTAGTAAAAACTAAAATAAAATACTTAAAATTTTTGTCAGTTTTTTTTCGGCTTACGTAAGAAACACCCGGATCGTCACATTATTTTTTTATTATTTTACTTGGACGTAATTTTTATATCATAAAACGAAACTTACATAAAATATGTCATTGTCACATAACAAATCAATAACCTTCCGAATTGATCCATTCACGTTATCGCAATATCCATTGACGTCCATTTCGGAACGGCTTTCATAGA
The DNA here is from genome assembly GCA_947310995.1 of Yponomeuta cagnagella. Classification (NCBI taxonomy): domain Eukaryota; kingdom Metazoa; phylum Arthropoda; class Insecta; order Lepidoptera; family Yponomeutidae; genus Yponomeuta; species Yponomeuta cagnagella. Next base: position 3,009,919 of record OX371292.1, on the reverse strand, counting down.
CGCGAATACGTGTGAGCAATCTGTAGTGCGTTCCGATTTGCCCATGATCGCTCACGGTCGCAAATCGGAACGCAGGGCTAGTAACGTAGTCAGTGCAGCGCCATCTACCGCGTTCTTGGAAACGACTTTTGTGCCAGTGTATTCTTCTCCACGAGACTCCCCGCCCCAGCCCCTACAATCAATAGTAATACAGTCCATTTTCAAATCACCGTTTGAGTCAACGCACAACCCTAAGAAGCCCAAACTACATATTTTGAAACTTAATAACTTAACTTTATAAATCTTGTTTTTGGAATAAACTTTTTCCATTTTATTCTTTTCTAATTATAATATGAAGTAATTTTTGGTAAAAAAAAATTGTCTCCATTTTTAGGGTTCCGTACCTCAAAAGGAAAAAACGGAACCCTTATAGGATCACTTTGTTGACCGTCCGTCTGTCCATCCGTCTGTCTTATAGGGCACTTTCCGTTGACCAAGAACTATGAAATTTGGCAAGTAATATCGTCTTATACTACAAGTACAGGGAAAAATCTGAAAAGTATACATTTGTAATAAAATCCTAAAAAAAATCGTCTGAAAATCGGGAAAAGCTCGGAAAACAGTGAGATTCGGTCCCTGAACTATTTATAATATCGCACCTTCGGTAGTACAAGGGCACAACTTACAAAAAATGGTAAAATGAGTTAAGTATGCAGAAATGCCCTAAAACACTCCTCTATCTGGTGGGATAAAGACTCCCATCAGATTCAGTTAAAAAGTCGCTTTTTAAATGAATTTAATGGGAGTCTGTATCCCACGAGATAGAGGAGTGTCTTCAAGGCATTTCTGCATACTTAACTCATTTTACCTGTTCAGTTTTCCCATCTAAATTCAATATTAATTTGGTTGTTGAACTGGCAACACAATCCCCTCTTCTGGGATTGGTTTACTTTCTTTTTGAATTGACAACTGTCGCGTCTGTCGGTTTAAAGTCATTGTCGAGGCAACAGCACTTTCCCGGTCGCTGCTGTTTGCCACCATCTTCGATTATTGCTATCGTCCTATCGCCTCTCGCCTCTCGTGTAATTTCGTGAGCCAACACTGAGAACTGAGTGCTGAAGGAAGCTGAAGGACGGACCCGGCTCAATCGTCGTCAGGTCAGGCGACGCTACTCACGGTGGGCGGTTGTGGAAGGTAAATCGAGGAGCTGGAAGCGGCTCCCGCCCGAGGTACGCTGACCTTTGACCCCCTTCGCTATCGGACCTGGTAAGTCTTTCAGTCTTCCTAAAGCCCCACCAACAATCGCACTCAATAAAGAACCTACCGACATTCACTCATACAGTCCACTAACTTATCGCGCACCACGAAATCCCCGAACACTAAACATTTGGTCCTTCGAGCCGGATATTGTACGGTGACATTGGTTGTTCGTCGATTTCGTGGTTTCTCTCGTTGTTTAGTTATATCATTTGTAGTTTCTTGTTCCTTGTCGTTGTCGTAACTTCTCGTTTGTTTTTTTATTTTATAAAATATTGTCGGTAGGTTGAGAATTTAGTGCCTTTGAAAGTGGTAACGGTACTTCTTTTCTTTGTGTTGGCCACAGTACTTTTGGTTTTGTTTTGTGGCAATACCATCGACTGTCAGTGTCAAGTGTTTCCACTTACTCTGTGGTTGTTTTGTTTACTTTTCGCTTTTCGGCTTTCGTTTGTTTTTTAGTTCCCTTTTTCGTTTTCGTTTGTTTGCTTTATCGCAATGGAAGTGGATAATGGCTGTGATACTTCCGCGCTAGACGCGAATAGGATAGCTAGGGACTATGCCATAATGCGTTTGGAGATTATGGATGATTCGGACTTGGTCGGCTATACGGAATTGGACTTGAAGGATCTCGCTAACGACTTTCATTCAGCGCAGCGGAGGCTTTTCGCTTGTTTGAGTTCCTCTGAAAGGCGGGATGAGTTCGAGGTTACTGTGGCGTTCGACACAAGGATGAGGGCAGTCAAGTCGAGGTTGTTGTCGATGGCTGTGAAGGTGACATCCCAGTTACCTGCGTCGTGTCCCAGTTCCGGGGCCAAACTGCCAAAAATAGTCATCCACCCTTTCGATGGACAGGTTGACAACTGGCTTTCGTTCAAACAGTTGTTCGACTCCCTGATCCATAGTAGGGCGAATCTGTCGGAGGTAGAAAAGCTACACTACCTGTTGTCGTCGGTGCATGGTGCTGCCTACGACCTGATTAAAAGCTTTCCTCTCGCTCAGGAGAGTTACATGCTAGCCTACAATGCTCTCGTCAAGTATTATAATAGGAGGTGGCAGATCGCCACAACCTATTATGACAACTTGGTCGGCTGCGCAGTGATTCGACCTGAAGTGAGTGGAGAGTTAGAGCGGGTCTACCGGGCGTTCTCGGACAACCTTGCAGTGCTGGAGAGGTTTGGTTTGCCTGATAAGAACTTCTTGCTCCTTCAGCTGTTGTGGTCGAAGTTGGACGGGGACACACAGGAGGCATTCCTGTTGCAACATGACTCGGATGATGTACCCCAGTTTGAGGCTGTCACTCAGTTCTTGGACAAACGCTGTCGGGCCAAGAACATGAGTCATGCTGCACCTGTGCCTACTGTATTGCCTAGACCCGTCCAGATGCAGAGTGAGCCTGCTAGGTGTTCAAACACCAATTTTTCGTTTTTTGTATCACAGGCTCGCTGTGCGCTCTGTTCAGGTCCGCATGACGTCACTAGCTGTGAGAACTTTCTCCAGCTAGATGAACATTCTCGCTTTCGTGTTGTCAAGGAAAGGAGGCTATGCATCCTCTGTTTCTCCCCCTCCCACACGGTGAAGGGTTGCCATAAAGGCCGTTGTGGGAAGTGCAACTACTCCCATAACACCTTGTTGCATTTCGGCAATGGCAACTCTTCTCCGTCGGTGAAGAGGGTGGAAAACTCCCGTTTCTCGGGTGGCAAGCATTGCCTTCTTGCTACCAATCTATCGTCGTCTATCGAAAAGCCGTGTTCCGCTATGGTGGGCGGTCCACGTCGCCTCGACCCCACCGATGGGAAGCCTGACGGTTTGTCGCGTCAGGCCAAACCTCTCTCCAGTGCTGCATCGAAGTCAAAGGAGCGTTCCGGTGTCTCTCTCGATTACGGGCGTAGCGCACGTACCGGTATCCCGACAGCAGGTGTAGCATTGGCTCCAGAACTGTCGACAAAGGTCGTCCTGCAGCCTTGGCGGCGCTCTATCTCTCGTCGCGAGCGTCACAATCTCGGCTCAGGCCAGGTGAAGGACTCGTGGAGATCCGCATTCTCGAATGGTCGTCCACCTCCACGTCCTTTCTCCGACGACTTGTGCTAATCCCCAGCGAACCCTTTTCGTTGTCGTTCCCTTAAATTCATTTTCGTTTTTCGTCTTTTGTAAATTCTCTCGCATTTAGGTGGGCGGAATGTTCAGTTTTCCCATCTAAATTCAATATTAATTTGGTTGTTGAACTGGCAACACAATCCCCTCTTCTGGGATTGGTTTACTTTCTTTTTGAATTGACAACTGTCGCGTCTGTCGGTTTAAAGTCATTGTCGAGGCAACAGCACTTTCCCGGTCGCTGCTGTTTGCCACCATCTTCGATTATTGCTATCGTCCTATCGCCTCTCGCCTCTCGTGTAATTTCGTGAGCCAACACTGAGAACTGAGTGCTGAAGGAAGCTGAAGGACGGACCCGGCTCAATCGTCGTCAGGTCAGGCGACGCTACTCACGGTGGGCGGTTGTGGAAGGTAAATCGAGGAGCTGGAAGCGGCTCCCGCCCGAGGTACGCTGACCTTTGACCCCCTTCGCTATCGGACCTGGTAAGTCTTTCAGTCTTCCTAAAGCCCCACCAACAATCGCACTCAATAAAGAACCTACCGACATTCACTCATACAGTCCACTAACTTATCGCGCACCACGAAATCCCCGAACACTAAACATTACCATTTTTTGTAAGTTGTTCCCTTGTACTACCGAAGGTGCGATATGTAAGTACCTAGCTACAAATTTGTACGGAAACCTCGGTGGGCGAGTCCGACTCGCACTTGTCCGGTTTTTTAAAACAATTGCCATAGGGTTCTAAATGATGGTCAGACAGAATGCCCCTTTAAAATTTTGCCAACGAATTTGATGTTAGCATATAAATCCGTAGAACTGCAGTCTGTCTTATTTTATAATTTTTATCACAACAATTATAATTCAAATTAATAATTCTATTCTATTTTTCCTCCAAATGTACTCCACTAATTACAGTTCCCCAAAATACCACAAAAATGCGAAAAGAAAACAACACTCTGATAACTCTGACTCTGAGCAACAACAAATCCGACGCTTCAGAACAAGTTCAGAACTGAGTGAGGCCGACGCAGACGCAGCAGTGTTTCCAGATGCTGGCCGGCCAATGTCGCCAAAATTTTGAAAAACAGTCGCCCTAAAATCGCCTAAGTTCTCGTAGCCCAAATCGCCTAAATTTTCAGCTTTGTAGCCCAAAATCACCTCAATAAAATGAATTTTAAATTGTGGCGCTCATAGTTAATTTTGTACGCAGGTGTTTTCTAAAATTCTCTCAATTAATCTTAAGAGTGTAAAAATACTTTTTAAGTATAATTACTGGTCCATCTTAGCAATTAATATTCATTGCACGCTTATACTCACAGAACAGAGAAAATAAGTTAGAATTGCCCTAGCGCGTATTTTGTACGGGAACCGCTGTCGCCGCTTCACCCCCCACCGTTCTTTACTACTACTAATGTAAGCAATACGCACGCAGGCTTATACATGTGTGCGTGAGTCGGAGGCCGCAAAAGCAAGCGTTGCAATTGGCCAATGCAGTTCACACCAACGCAACTTTTGATGTGTGCGTGCGCCTGTACGTACAAGCAAAGCAATAGGGATTGACAAAAAGTTAAAAGATATCGATATTATTAACTTTGTTTGGCGAAGCTTTTTGCGAATGAATGTAATTATAAAATTTTGATATTTTGTGTGTAATTCAATAATTGTTGCATGTACTGGTGTGTCTCTACTCTTCTTTAGCGCTGAATTCCATCAGATTAGGTATCATTATTTACTTATGGCAATTTTATCGTAAATACTTGTGGCAAGTGTGTCAGAAGTGGTTAAATGGGGAACTCGCCTCAAACTCAGACCGCAAAAGTCATAAAACAAAATTTCGGCGTATTGTAGGTCTCAGAATGTGCAAAAAAATTTACATTTTAACGTCTGCCTATTTCTTTTTTCTTTTTTTTGTTATGTTTATTTTATGTTGTGTTATTTCGCTTTGTGTGTGTGACTGTAGTTGCAAATAAATGTATTTATAATAAAAAATTAAAGGGAAAAAATCCGAAATCCGTAAATTAGTAGCTACTAAATTCCTGCAATGGACGAACTATTTACATACCTACAAGTCTGTACTGAACCCTCGGTGCGCGATATTAACTCGCACTTAGCCGGTTTCTAAGAGCAATGAAATATTCCGTAATAACAAAGTTGAACAATATCGACACCACGACAAACTGACCCAACACTATCGATAAGTTATTCCCTTCGCTACTCTTTTTGGGGAGTACCACGGAATATAGTGAAGTCAATCGTTCACGCAGACACACATGCTTTGCATTGCTCTTCGCGTACATAATACGATGGCGCAGCAATTACTTGCGTACAACACCGGCAATGTATACTTCACCTTGCGATATTTTTCACTATTGCTGGAAAACATAGTCTTTTCAATATTTTCGATCAAATCACTCAAAATAAAGGTTTAATTTACGTACCGATGAAAAGAAATTCCTCCATTAGTCTGACTAACGTCTCTGTTTCGAGCTCTACAGGTGATAATTGCGCACGATGGCATTTTTACACTTTTTTTAACAGTTTTTCTTCAGTAACATGCTCGGTAAGACTACGCGGCCGATTGGGTATGTTTTTGTAAAATATGATCATTTGTACAAGTTCGTGGCACGCGCGCCCCGCCCACGTGCGCTTTCTACCTTATTCCTGTGTTCTGTGCTTATACCTCTACAAATCCAAAAAAAACGCTAAGATCAATAGACAAAGATACAATTACTGAATAAATACATATAATTTGTTTTAATTTCCCAAGTAGCCCAAAAGTCGCCGAAAATAAAATTGAGATAGCCCAATTGTTGCCCCGCGTCGCTAATTGCAATTTTTGGTCGCCAATTCACCCTCGGAGATAGCCCAAATGGCGATAAATCGCCTCATCTGGCATCCCTGAGACACAGAGCAACGTCAGTGACAGCAAACCAGTGTTGCCAGCACATAATGGTTTAAAAAGTACGTTTTGAAACCAAAAGTGATTATATTATATATGTTATAGGCAATGTGTATAATGCAGGCATTCTATACATTTCCTAGGTATTGTATAGAATGCCGGGGTCGTCCAGGCAATGTGTGAAATGATATTGAATGTTCAAACTATTTTACACTTTACCTAGGAAATGTATGGAATACCTAGGCATTGTATAGAATGCCGGTTGACGCATAGGTAATGTATGTAACGTGTTTTTTTGCGTAGACAGCGTTTCTCACATAGCAGTTCCCTTCGGATAAACATTTACATTTACAACGTACAGTCAAGTGCACGTAGAGCTTTACATTTTGACATTTCCACCTCTCTTATCTTCTGCGATATTAGGACAAAATCGAATGGCAAGTGTAAAGGTCTAAGTGCACTTGACCGTACCAAAAAATTGCTGCAGAAAATCGTCCTGTTCATTTCTTACCACTTGATTATGGAAATTTGATCATGATACAAAAAATTCAAATTCATCAACTTGTTTACGGGGTAGTCCCGCACGCCGCGCACTCGCCTCCTTCCCGTGGTCGTTCATTATACACATTGCCTGATGCGCTTCGGGCATTTTATACAATACCTAGGCAATGTATGAAATTAATCATATTATACACATTGCCTGAACGTTTTAGGCAATGTATACAATGCCTAGGCATTCTATACAATGCCGGATTATACACATTGCCTATAACATATATACTATTCTCTCCGACGTACTTCTGTCGACAGCAGCTCTAGATGATTTCTTACGTGAACTTTGATACTTAATTATGCCCGGGGATGTCGTTAATCGATGCTCCACGCGAGTCCGCAACACTGGTTCCGCTACCTCGCGATTACAATAAATATTATTTTAGCTTATTATTTCACCAGATTAAAATTTAATTCTTATCTCATCATATAAATCAGTGATCAGAATAGGTAGAGTATAAATAGTTACAATTGGCGAGAGACTATTGGTGTACCATACCAGGAATATCGCCAATATCCTCCTCAGTCCTGACCTTGAAAATAACAATGGTTTTCAATTGTTATTTTCAAGGTCAGGACTGAGGAGGTTATGCCCGGACACAAATAGAACACCACAAAAAGAAAAAAAAAATTCTTTGATGCCAACCAATCCAAATCACTTAATAAAAATAAACTGAACAACAGCAATTACTTGCAAAATGATTGTGCTGGACTCCTAGCCATTACCAGGTAAAGTTAATCATCAATTGGAGGAAATAAATTCATTTCATTATATTCTTTTTGATGCACTAACATGGGTTAGTGAGGAAAATTTTAAAAACCTATTTAGAGGCTAAAAATTCTACAAAATAGGTTTTTAAAATTGTCCTCAGCACATGTTAGTTCGGTACAGCAATATCATTCCGATGTAAAACCTAACTGCAAAGTGGAGATTACTCGGGGCTGCAAGTGATGTAAATCGCTTCGGTCAGATGTCGCTGCCTGTACGTAATACAGAGAAGTTTGTAAAGAGGCTCGAAATTTCATCGATGCTTGCACTTGCCTATTACCTCAGTTGGTAGAGCGCTGGCACGGTGAGCCAGAGGTCGCGGGTTCAAGTCCCGGCATGGGTGGAATTTTTAGCCTCTAAATAGGTTTTTAAATTCATTTCGCTACACTTACACCTATTGAGTACTCCTCAGTACTTGGAGAGACATGCTGAAGTGCTACAGGTGGATTCAGTGTTCTGTCCGACTCCTTTTCAAGAGATCTGCCTTCAGCGCGGGCCTTTCTCTTTTGGTCTCGCCAACACTGTAAACAAAAATTGTCTTTCATCAGTTCCTGTTAACCCTCATCAGGGACACGGGGCTCGCAAATAGATTTCCATAGCAGCTGATTTTAAGCTCATCCATATTTTGTTCCTATAAAGGTCCCTTCTTGGTGGTTATTGAACATCCTCTCTATCTCATTCCACTTACGCACCATATCGGAGCCTTATTAAGAGTTGTTTTACACAGAAACTTTAGGTGTGGGTCTCTTTGTGATCTATGTTAGTTGAATTTAGTAAGTGTTCTCTATCTATCTAATATTTTAGGAATACTTGAAATCTCAACTTGTTAAGAAAATCTGCTCTGCTGAAACTACTGAACTAGAAGATAAGATCACTGCAATGTAGGCCTTGTGTTTTCTCACTATGTTTTCGTTAACAATCAGTGAGTTATATTATTATCACAAATTAACAAACGTAACATAACTCCTCCTAACTATATCCAAGTCATGGATATATGCCAGAATTCAAAGGCAATGTCTCGCACGTGAGGTAAGGGTTAAGATAATAAATTATTTAATATCAAATAAGTTTCTTTCATTCTTGAGATATGGTAAGAATTTAGATTTGATAGGAAGCTAAGAAGATGAACAATGATTGTAATAACAGAAACAACAAAAGACACATAACATAACATAAACTCACGCCTGTATCCCAGAGGGGTAGGCAGAGACCAGGGACTGCCACTTGCTACGATCCTGACAGATCACTTTCGCTTTCGACCGCCAGTCCGGTTTTCGCAGAAACCATAGCACTTCCACAGCACTGCTCGATTTTATAGATGGAATTTTAAGTGAACAAGACCTAGGAAAGGGAACTATTTTGGGCTTATTGGATTTTTCCAAAGCCTTCGACTCCTTAAACCTGGAATTACTGCTTGCTAAACTAGCCTATTATGGATTTCAAAGTAGTACACTTGCTTGGTTTCACAGTTACCTGTTTGATCGGAATCAACAGGTATCAGTACAGAGGTCTAAACCACGTCCCGTTACCAGAGGAGTTCCTCAAACTCAATTCTTGGTCCACTCCTCTTCACAATATACTCTGCGGATATTGTGTGGTGCATTGAGTCTTGCAGATATCACATTTACGCGGATGACCTCCAAATTTATATTTCTGCAGATCTAGACAGTGTCATACAATCTGCGAAATCTTTAAATGATGACCTGGAGCGCATATCAAATTGGTGTGATAACAACTGCCTCCACCTCAACCAAAAAAAGTCTAAGCTCATGGTCCTGGGTTCCAAAATTCAGAAAGAAAGAATATTGGCACTAAATCTGGAAATTTAGATAAAGGGTGAGCGTCTTGAATTTGTCAATGAAGCGAAAAATTAAGGAGTGATAATGGATAATTGGATAGTCATCTTAGGTTCGAGAAACATGTGGTAGAGGTCGTGCGGAACTGCTTCTTTCGACTCAGAATAATATATTCATTGCGCAGATTCCTCAGTGTAAACACTCGAGTTCTGCTGTGTGATACACTTATAATGTCAAAACTAAATTATGCGTTGATTGCTTACGGTCCATGTTTATTTGCTAAAACTCACAAGCTTTTGCAACGCGTCCAAAATGCTTGTGTTCGTTTCTGTTATGATATACCCGCTCGAGCTCGTCACACCCTATATTAATAATGCGGATCTTCTGAAAATGCGAAATAGGATGAAATTATTCATGGTAACATTGATGTTCGGAATTATTAAAAACCCAGAAACCAACATACTTATTTGAAAAATTGATTTGGCGTTGGTCAATAATAGGTGACCGAAAGAGAGTTAGGGCATGTTCAGACCCGCTTGGTGTGCCTGTACACCGAAAAGCCCCTTTCCGCGGTAGCTTTCGGTTCCAGGCCACCAAGTGCTGGAATGACATCCCTCCACCCCTAAGACAGTAATTCCAAGGCTAGCTTTAAAGCAAAATATAAAAAGATCCTTCTGGAATCGCAGAAGTCGGTCCCTTGTTAGTCCCTTAAAATAGATTACTACTTATTGCTATTTCATTTTTACACATTGTACATTGTCAGGTACTTCTCCCCCAGTTTGCTCAAGTCATTTATTTGTTTATAAAATTAACTGACATTTAATTGACACCCATATTACTTATTTAAATATATACGTGTGTCAGATTATAAAAATAACCTGACATATGTATATATTTTTATTATTCCGATTACATTATTATCACAATTATTATTATAATTTTTTAAAGGACATACAATTATTGTGCATTACTTCGTTATCACGAAGCAAGACACTTAAATATTATGCTACAATTTAAATTATTATAATTATCTTTACAAAGACATTTATTTGATTACAATCCAATCTATGTATTTACTCAATATAATATTATACAATGTACACAATAATATAATGCAACAATAGTTTAATTTATGCTTATTTTGACATTTAAATACCAAATTACTGCCAATTTATTCATTTTTCCAAGTGCTGCACATCGGTACACTAGCGGGTACTGACGGAAGACCAGCGCTGGAGTGGTCTGCCTCTCCAGCATATGCTGAGTCAGAGCTCCTTTGCTTTTACCACACCCACAAAATGTTCTCTCGTATTGTCTGTTGATTTGTGTTTGCTTATTTCTGTTACTCTTTTTGTGTGCTTACTTGCTGTACGATTTTGCTTTGTGATTTTCTTTATATGTTCTATATCTATGTGTGTGTGGAAATGCAAATACATGGTTTTATCTATCTAACTATCTAAATTTCCTGGAAAGTTCTAAGTGTGGCCCTTCCCTTCAGATTCCTCTTAGTTTAAAAAAATATAGCAACCCTGTTATGAGCAGTGCATATTAACCACTTACATACTTCCACTGCTCCACGGAGCGAGCGTTGCCAAGTACGTCAAGAGCCTCCTTCAGCCTCCACCACTGCTGATCGTAAGCAGCTGAGCCGTGGACTTTTGAATATTCGCCTGCAGAGAATTCCTTATGTTCTGCCATATAATCAAGTAAAAATTTAATTTGAGCAGCGTTGCTGCGGCTTCTGAAACTGAATGCGCCAAATTATTAGCTGCTGTTGGAGAAATGGTTTCAGGATTTCTGCAATGTTGTCACGAGCGAAACTACGGCAGCTGAACAAACGTGCGTGAGGGCCATTTTGGCACTCCATCCACGGATTCATACGTGGGTGGAGTGGCAAACAAAATAGGTAGGTAGATCAGTTAGATCTACTCACATTTTCTTCTTAGGCTCCATAATCTTAAAATTAAATTCAAATCCTTTTCAATTCAATTCAATTCTGCTTTATGGACTCACTGCACTGATTATACAGCAAAGAGAATATAACCACTACGTCAACTTCGCCAATGTCACGTGTTAGGCAAGACTATAGCCAATCACAACAGCGAACGAGGCTCGGTCAGAATTTTGAGGCAATCAGAACTGTTTGTCGGAAGGTTATTATGGGATGCTTAGTGATTTTAGACCGTTTGTTTTTTAAGCTAAAGTTTGATATTGTTGTCTGAAAGGAATTTACCTATAATGTATACAAGAGGGGAATTTGCCTGGGAGAGGATAAGTTTAAGATTAGTAGGTCGGACAATCCTTTTCAAGTTTTCAATACAATTTTTTTTTTTTTGGTCTGTTCGCCTTTTCAGGCAGGCAAAGGACGTTGTCCATACAGCCTTGTCTTTTCTAGTTTCTTTTGCTTCAATCTTTGTTTTGGTGAAGGCAAAGTTGCCATGTCATTAATTTCTCTTTGCTACAATCTTTGTTTTGGTAAAGGCAAAATTGCCAAGTCTTCAATAATTTCAATAAAAGGCTATGATAGCCAAGTCTTCTGTTTTTCATGAAATTTTCGTCAATCCGAGTTAATTGTCATTTCCAGGGTGATTCATATCCGGGGGAGCAGTATTTGTTTCTGCTAAGTCTTATTCTTGTAGTAGTCATATCCAGTGTTGTATTTTCAGGTCAGGTATTAAATATTTCCAACTGTCGCTTCAACAAATTTGAACAAAGGTATAAATGTATCTTGTCTTTTCAAAAGATCCTGAAGCAGGCGCGGGACGTTCAGGTCTTCTTTAAAAATTGCTAGAAGTTCGCTAGCTAACAGTATTCTTTGGACGGCGAAAGCCGGACACTCGTAGAAAATGTGTTGCAGAGTTTGCGATGATGAGTTGCAGTGATCACAAATATCAGATGGAATCAGATTCAATCTTTTCAAATGCGCATTGAATCGTCCGTGACCAAGTCTTAGTCGGAAGATAATGGTGTAAAATTTTCGAAATATAAACTCCTTTCCTTTCACGAACCAAGGTAGTGCGAGTTCTTTATTTATGTCATAGTACCATTTTCCTTTTGACTCCACTACATATTTCATGCCAATAATTTAACCATTCAATTTTTTTAAGTTCTTTGAGCTTGATAGTGAGATCAGAGGCAGCGACTTTTATCATTCTTCTTGGTAGGCTGACGGGACATGATGTTATAGATCTTGCGAAATAATCCACATTTTCATTTCCGGCAACACCGACGTGTGATGGTGTCCACACAAAAATAACCTTTGTTTTGACGGTTGGCGATTTCATAGAAATTTTCTCGTATTTCGTAAATTAAGTGACTGGTACTGGCGCAAAACTTGGGGTTGTCCAAAGCCGATAAAACACTCATACTGTCGGTGATGATAATCCACTTCTCTGCATCTCTTCCTTTTATGTATTCCAGAGCTTGTAGAATAGCTAAAGCTTCCGCACTGAAGACGCTCATTTCATCAGGTATTCTGAAGCCTAAACCAGATCTTGTAGCAGAGTCGTAGATGGCCATTGAAACAGTATCTTCCTTTTTTGATCCATCTGTGTAAATCTGACTGTGTTCTTTCCACATTGAAAGTAGCTGATAAACATCTTGTTTTTGTTTCAGTTCTCTCTTGATTACAATTTCCATCTCACAGAATTTACTTTCAAAACATCCCAGATAACAAGGCCATGTGAGATTATCAAAAACATTAAAATCTACTTTGTACTTTAAAATTTCAGAAAAACCTTTTAATAAGTAAGAGGAAGTAATACCTATGGACTGCAGACTAACCATTTTGGAGAGAAGGGGATTATCCTTCAGAGACAGAAGTTTAAGCAGAAACTTGTTCTTTAAAAATTTAAATCTAATAGGAAGAGGAGGTATATTGCACTCCACTTGCATAGATACAATTGGAGTTGAAATCATCGCACCCATAATGATGCGTAAGTTCTTGTTTTGTATTTTTTCTATTTTATCTAATAAGTTACTATGGGAACTATAACAAAAGAAAGCATACTCAAAATGACTTCTAACAAGTGATTTATACAACATAAGGAGTATCTTGGGATCTGCACCCCAAGTACTGCCACCCAGTGACCTTAAAATATTTGTTGCTTTAAGGGCTCTATCTACTAAGCAATCAACATATTTGCTAAAGCGAAAATTTTGAGTAAAAAAAACTCCCAAGAATCGGATGGATCCATCCACAGGGAGCAGCTTACTTCCATACCAAATTTTCACTCTAGAGAGTCTAACACTCTTTTTTGTAAAAATTACTACTTTAGTTTTATCTATATTGATATCCAGGTTTAAATGATTGAAATATGAAGTCAAGTTTTTCAAAGTTATGTTAAGCTTTTCTATGACATCATCCAGATTACGACCAGAGTAGTATACAACTAAATCATCTGCAAATTGTAAATTTTGAACTTCACCTCCCAACACTGTATTCAAATTATGGATGTAAATGATAAACAACAGGGGAGAGAGAATACCTCCTTGACTTACACCTTTGTAGGAAAACCGAGGACCTATCAGGGATTTTCTAAACTTAACAAATAATTCTCTACCATGCAGAAAATTAAAAATCCAATTTACTACTTTTTCAGGAATGGCCATTGAACTTAAAATTGATGAAAGGATATCTAAATTGACATTGTTGAAGGCACCAACAATATCAAAAAAGACATCAACCAAGTAGCCCTGCTTCGATAAAGCACTATCAATGTCTAGATAGAGATGTGACAGACTCTCACGAGCTGACCGACCTCTTCTGAAGCCAAACTGATTTTGTGGAATTATGAAGTGACTTTCTATGAAGAACTCAAGTCGTTGTTTAAGAAGTTGCTCAAAAATTTTGCCTACACAGGAGGTTAGAGTAATTGGGCGGTAAGAGTCAGGTGAGTTTTTATCTTTACCTTTCTTCAAAATAGGCACTAAACAATCTGTTTTCCATTCTCTGGGAATTATAGATGAAGACCAAAGCAGATTTAGTATTTCCAAAAAGACTGCTAAACTCTGAGGGTTTAATAGTTTGAACATTTTATAAGACAACCAATCCAAACCTGTAGCTGTATCTCGTCTAGACTTTATAGCCGCGCTTAGCTCTGTCAAATTAAAACTTCGTGTTAAATATGGAATATCAGAAGAGTGTGAGTCTGTGGGTTTTGAAAAGTACTCCACAGTGTCAGGGGTGTATTTGTGAAGAAAATCCTTTACCCAATTGCCATCTGAGCTATTATCGTTAGAATCAGTAGATCTTCATTTATTGAATTTCCTGACTATGTTCCAGACTTTGCTTATGGGAGAGGACCTGCTAATAGATTCACACAACTCACTCCAACTGCTAAATCTTTCCTGTTTTAGAGTTAATTTCTTTTTGGCCTGAAGTTTCTTAAAATTTATATAATTTTCTAAAGTTGGACTGTTCTTAAATACCAAAAAAGCATCTTTACTTTCTTCTACAGCTCTTGAACACTTTTCATTCCACCAAGGAATACTAGGGCGTTTTGGGATTTTGTTTATTGATCTATTATTATTGAAGGTTTTACTACATACTGCTTTTAATAGGGATTGATTCATCTACTGATTGTTTAATCAATGCACAGAATTCATTATAGAGAGTTAAAGGATCAGAGGAGCTGAACTGAAAGTTATTTAGGTTGTTATTCGCCCTTTCTTTATATAAATCCCAATTAACCATCCTTAAATTTGGATGAAAAGGTATGTTAGTGGTGTCTGTGTCACCAACTGAGATATTATTTAATACTAATTTTGTTACAGTTGGCAAGTGATAACTCCCCAGCGGATCGTCATGGACCCACCAGTCACAAGAAAGAGCCAGCGAAGAAGTTGCAAAAGTTAGATCCAGAACATTGGGTCTCCAAGTATTAGAACCTACAGTTGTGTGCTGTCCATCATTTAAAAAGACCAGGTCATTTTCTTCTGTAACATTAAGAATATCTCTGCCACGAAGATCAGAGCTATGACTACCCCAAGCTGTGTTAAGTGCATTCATGTCACCAGCTAAGATATATGGTTTTGGTATGCCTTTTAAAATATTATTAAACATATTTTTATTGAATCTGGGTGTGCAATTACCAGGAATGTAAATATTCAACAAGTGTATTATACTATTATTAATGTTTAGTTGTATAGCAATAGTTTGTAAGGAATTATCATAGTAAGTAGGTATTTGTTTAAAATTCAAGCTTTTATGTATTACAATAGCAACACCATTATGGGTGTTACCACAATCATTTCTTAAAACAGAATAATTTTTTATTTTAAATCGATTATGGGGTTTTAACCAAGTTTCGGATATTAGAGCTATTTGAATATCATTATCATATAAAAACTGTGTAAAAACATGTTTATTGCTCAAAAGACTTTGAGCATTCCACTGTACTATTTTTAGAGAATCTATGAAGAGGAAGTTATAGGAACTTTTTTCTGAAAGGTTTCCAATAGAACATCACTGATTGTTTTGGAAGATATGCTTGTGTTATTGGTCTTATTGAGAGTAATAACTTTTATTATGCTTTCAATCAAGAGATTGAGAATATTTTCATCTCCTAATAAAGTCATGATCAAATCTTTTTTTGTATTATTTTTGCCTAATTTGGGGAAATTGGCCTCGTTGAATAAGCTGGCATAAGGGGCTGGACTTGCCTTGTTTTTCAATTCCTGGATTTTCTTTTGTTTAATGGGACAAGAGCCTGAGATTGAGATGTGATTGCCTTCACAGTGGACACATTTGGCATTGTCTTTATCTTGTTTGCAGTCCTTGAAGCTGTGGTCTTCGGCGCAGATTGAACACCGCATTGCGTTTTTACAGAATTTAGCCAGATGACCATACCGCAGGCACCTGAAGCATTGTTTTATTGGAGGGATGTATGTATCAACTTGTAGTCTCCATTTCTTTAAGTAGACATAATCAGGCAGTGAAGAGGCGGCAAAAGTTATAGCCACCGCCATCGTCGGCTCCATCTTACCGTCCTTTTTCCTCAGCAATCTTCTGACGCATATTATTTTGTTTGAGCTGGAGAGGGCCTCGAACACTCTGCGGTTGGACATGTCGACTGGGACTCGGACAACCCCAGTAACCTCCGTCGACGCCGCTGGGATAGAGGCCTTCAAGGAGTAATCCTTCAGGAATGTGTTGTTGTCGAGGAATGTTTTCGCCAAGTTGGGTTTGTCAAAAACTACACCCATCTTAAACTTTGTGATCCTTTTCAGGTACTTAATTCCCTTGATAAAACGTGTCATGCAGTTGTTTAAAGACATCATGTCCCTGTTACCTATGGGATTTTCAGTGGAGCTTTCTACGAATACAATATATTTATTACCAGGGTTTGCTGACTCCGGGTACCTTCTAGCGTAGTCGGTAACCCTGTAGGGTCGAAAGTCGTCTTCTGCTACCTCATCACAGGGACTCATGAATGACTCCCCGCTGTCGGTGATATCCTCCTCCTCCTCGTCTTCTTCCTTCTTACGTTTTTTGGGTTTTCGCTTCCCCATGGCTCCCCGAGCACCAAAAATCGGTAAGTTTTAGACTCTTTTACGTATTAAATATAATTTTTCAAAATTAAATTGAAAAATTCCGCCTTTACTATACGAAAGTTCCCGCGCTTTTTTTCGTTTTCAATACAAAACAAAGCGTCACAGATTATGTGGATTGTGGAGATCACTGTGTTGCCAGATCGCCCTTTGAATTTTCCCGCAATCTGAACAAAATCTCCCCGAAAATAGGCATTTTGAAAAGAAAAACCTCGACAAAGTATTTATTAATTTCAAGAATAAAAAAAAGAAAAATTGGTTGGGAAAAAGCGGTGGCAGCCTAGTGGGTAGAACATTGGACTCGGAAGCGACCCAGGTTCGATTCCCAGTGCGGGCATGTACCTATTACTTTGTTTTCTAAGTTATGTGCATTTGTGAAGTTATAGTAGCAATACCACTCGCTAACCGTGAAGGAAAACATCGTGAGGAAACCTGAGTGTCTAAGCTGTTCACATACCCCATCGCTTGAAATCGCCAATCAATCGATTAAGCCTATACTCTCTCCCTGAGAGAAGGCCTGTGCCGTGCCCTTCAGTGGGACGTATATAGGCTGCTTATGATGAAAACAAAAACTTTATCTAAAAAAAAAAAAGACAAATTTCCGCCTTAGCTTCTACATGTTCGAGCTTGCTTGTCGCTTTCAATTCCGTAATTGTTTTCTGACTTAAACCTCAAGGTAACATTTGTAGAGAGATAAAAGATTAACCTCTTAAAAACCCCGAACTCCACTTTTTCCCTCCAGAGATCCGAAGAAATTCTCCCTCTAAAATTGTCACCTGAGCAAAAAAAAAAACCTCTGAATTTGGAGGGAAACCCCCTATCTGGCAACACTGGTGGAGATTGCAGTGGCCTAATTACGCGCACCAAATCCCGAGCGATTCCAATCGTCTAACTGTCAAATTCCATACGAATTTGACAGTTAGGCGATTGGAATCGCTCAGGATTTGGTGAGCGTAATATAGGGGCAGATCGCACTCACACACAGCTGAGCTGACTGACTGACTGAATAGCTTCATAATTAACTTTGCTCAATAGTGTTCTGTGCTGAATAGCAGCCTTGACTTGACATACCATAATAATATACTTACTACATATGTACATACCTACTTTACTTTATGAATATTAGAGTGGCTATTTTGATTAGTAAATATTTACTGTACTGCTTTGCTTACAAAAATAAATAAACAAAGCAAAAGTTTATTTTGTTAATCACATTAATCACAAGTTCCTAGTTTTGTTAAGTGAAACACGACCGTAAGTATTATTGCTAATTGCACGAATGTTTGTAACTTAGACAACAAAATGGGTAATTGGTACACGCCGGTATCTAACACAGGACAGCTAGTACCCCTACCAATACTTTTACTTTTGAAGCTTTAATTTATTCTCCTAACATTATTTTAAATATCGGTATTGGTAAGGACTCGTTCGGTTGTAACGATTTATTTAATTCTATAATTTCTTCGGACTTTTTAGGTTTTAATTTGTTATTTACTGACGCCTCCCGCCTTTTGGATGAAGGCTGCGTTTGTGCAGCAGCATGGTTACCTAGATTCAATGTTGCTCTCTGCTACAAGTGTCCTCCACACTCGTCTGTCTTCTCTGGCGAGGCTGTTGCCATCCTTGAAGCCCTCTCTTTTATAGAATCCCACACTCTTAGTCCTTCAATTATTCTTACTGATTCCCTTAGTGCTCTACTGGCAATCTTATCAAACCCTTTTCGCAGTAAATCTACATTCCCTATTATTTTAAGTATTAGGGACCTCCTGTTACGATGTCATTTACGTGATATCACAGTAGTCCTTGCCTGGATCCCGGGTCATAGTGGGATTCAAGGAAATGAATCGGCTGATTCTCTAGCTAAGTTAGCTGTTGATAGCGGTTGCTTGGATCATAATAATAACTTTGCCCACGATCTACTAACTCTGGCCAAACCAAACATGATTAAAGACTGGAATACTTTGTGGTCTTCTAGTCAGAATCGCGTTGGAAAATTTTACGGTAGCATTCAACCATCTATCCCCGTTAGACCATGGTTTTTCAAAGCTCGAAATTTCCCAAAATTTGTCACTTCTACAGTTTGTCGTCTGCGCTTAGGCTACTGCTGCACCCCTGTTTTCCTTCACAAAATTCGGATTCGGGATAATTCTTTGTGTGAGTGTGGTCTCGACGAAGGGACCACTGATCATATTTTTTTCAATTGCCCCCGTTTCCCCTCTTTATACCCATTCCTCCCTTGCTGTATCCCTTCGTCCCATCAACTTCAAAACCCTTCTTCTGTACACCCATACTAAATTCATTAGAATACTATGTAAATATATTAATTATTTCAACATTCGACTTTAACTCCTCATCAAATTATAATATCTCTTTCCTTCTACATTGGTTTCTTGTATATATAAAGTAGCGTGTACCTTTCACAACGTGACACTGGCAAAATCCCTGTGCACCCTACAAGCACGGGGCAAAGTCCAAATAAAAAAAAAAAAATACTTTTACACCACTTAAGTATAAGTTGTAGCATAATAAAAATTATAAGGGTTTGATTGAAAGTTCAATTTTTTTATTTACAGATGCCAACCGTTGATCAGCTAGAGGCTTTAGTAGATTTCATAGAAGCGAACCCCGATATTGCGCTCGGACATATAAGTCGCACCACTGAAGGGCGCAGTATTGCGAAACGTAAGTGGCACGAAGCGGCGCACATCCTCAATAAAGTCTCGCCAACCTGCAAAGAAAAGGATGCCACCTCTTGGCGCATGGTAAGGTCTTTGATTTACTACCTCACTTCAGGGGCAATATCAGTATAATATCATCAAAGTATCTCTGTATTTGTCAAAAATATTTACTCTTAAAATTCTTTTTATCTTTATATATAAAAATGAATTGCTGTTCGTTAGTCTCACTAAAACTCGAGAACGGCTGGGCCGATTTGGCTAATTGTTGTTTTTATATATTTGTGGAAGTCCAGGGAAGGTTTAAACGGTGAGAAGAAAAAAAAACGGTTGACGTCGGTGATACGAAGTTCACGGGATCATCTAGTAAAATATATTTTCTCTCTGGGACATAACTTCCAAAACTTAACTTCCACACAACACAATCATTTGTCCTGGTCCCAAACGACAATACCCTGTGCTATGGTAACTATAGTGTTCTTGTTGCAATAAATAACGAAACTAAGGAATTTACATGTTTATTCAATGAGTTCACAGTTTGTATTAATCTACCCTCGATAGGTACTAATAAATTATAATTTTTATTGACACCTTCAAACTATACATAACACCTTTCCCCTAAGTTATTATTGGTTCTTAACAATCTCAATGAACTATTTTAATCAACTTTTAATTTTACCAACTACCTAACTCAATAACTGATTTCTGATTTAACAAATTAGCAGCGTTTTACCTGAAATAAAACGTATATTAAACTACTTACCTAATTCGAAGCATAAACAATTGAGATAGGCATATCTCTTTTCCTTTACCTTTTCCCTAGATATTCGTGTATGTAGCTCTGTCTCGCTCGCACATGACATCACCAGGCAGGTGGGAGGGGTAGCTCGGCCGATCGGGCGCGCGACCCGTCTTGGTCATTGGATGATTGACAATTTGACATTGTTACCAGGCAGAAATTACAGTATGCTTCGAATTAGGTAAGTAGTTTAATATACGTTTTATTTCAGGTAAAACGCTGCTATTAAACCACTTGACCGTAATTCGAAGCATAAACAATTGAGAAGTGTCTGTTATCGCCTGGTGATGGGAACGCCAATGTGATGGGTTAATTTTTTAAATCACAGAGAAATGGATTTGAATAATTTGTTTAATTAAACGTAAACATAAAATCATTTACATGTGCGTATGATTGTAAAGTGAGACCACAACATAGGTAGTTAAGCAATCAATAGGTAGGTAGTACTTAAATTATACTATGATGTTTGATATGTGCGATCACTTTAAACACTGAGGGAGGTCACTAATGAACAGGGTTAAAGAGAGTGGTAATGCTGTTACTCCTGGAGGTCTCTAATACTTGTCTTTTGTAAAATTTATTGAATGTGTTTGAGGATCTCCAATTTCCCCGAGCCATAATATCTTCCATGGGAAAATTGTCTAACCAATTCCTAGAAGCAACTGCGGAGCGTACACTTCCAGGAGTAGCATCAATACCCGCTTGACGCATCAGGGTCTTGATCCACCCTGCAATGACAGTTCTTGAGGCCGTACGAGCGGCACCTCTAGTTGTGATAAACAGGCTAGTGCTATTAGCTTCCTGCCGTCTCATTGAGAACAGTGATATGGTTTGTTCCACCCAATATACAGGATCTAAATTCTTATTATTATCATTTTTATATAATCGCCAACCTGACTGCCTATGATCAGTTGATCAGCTGAGTCAGTCTTTGACCCAAAGGAAGGCCACATAATTATAGAATTATCTTCTCTTAAGTAATGATTTTCGACAATCCTAAGCAGCGTTAAATCATGAATTCTTCTACCAGAACATAGAACTAAAAGAGCAGAAGCCTGGCTCGATACATCAAAAATATTATCATGATTAATTGACCTCTCACCGAGATACGAAACAAAGTCATCAATATTCCAAATAGGCAACTTAACAGCGGTAGGTTTTCTAGTTGAAATTGACTTTAAGACATGCTTTACTAAAACATGACTACTTAAAATACCCGAATTATTTACATCACAAAGCGTAGAGACAGCAGATTTGTGTACCATTATTGTATTGTAAGAAAGTTTGTATTTTAAATGTAAGTCCGCTATGAATCGAGCTAAATCTGAACCTGAGGGATTTGTAGGATTAATTTTACATGATTTACACCATAAAACCCATCGGTTCCATGCTGGTTTGTAGGTTTTGAGGGTGGATGCGCGCCACGAGCCTCTTAAAAGTTCTAACTGTGCGCTATTCCAGTTATCTAAACTCTGCGACCACCCCCACATTTCCATACTTCCAAGACCAGATCCTGCACTCGGGGGGGTGGCAGCCCCGACGTTACATCGACTAGTACTTGGTCTAGGATCTGTATCGTGAATGGTGGAGCTAGAGCACGTGACTTGAGATCTCCGCGCCAGAAAACTCTCTCCCAACGTGATGCCACTATCAAGTAAATTCCCGAGGCCTGATTGAGGTGGCTCAGGACCTTGGGTATCAAGAACGGGGGCGGAAATACCCAACCTAGATGGAAGTTCCAAATTATTGAGAAGGCATCGTGGGCTATCGCTTGACCGTCGTCGTGGTCTTTCGATACGTACTGAGGGACAACATGGGCACTGCTGGATGCAAATAGATCCACTGACGGAGTTCCCCATTTTTGGAATATAATTCTGGTGCACTGGGGCAATAGGTGCCACTCGGGGGCCTGGCGAAAACGCGACAGATGGTCGGCGTGATTGTTGTACCTCCCCGGTATGTAATAAACATTGATTGTTATTTGGTACTGATCCAGGAGGCGATAAAGTTGGAAGGTTATATCCATCAAGCGAGAGGATTTGGTTCCGCCTTCGTGGCGTAAGTAAGCTACCACCGTACGGTTGTCGCACTGTACAGTTACCGTTGACTGATTCAGATATAAGGCATGACTTTGAAATACTTTCAAGATCGCCAGCATTTCTTTCACGTTGCAGTGACAGTTTTGCTCGTTCTGGGACCAAGTTCCCCACAGAGACTGGTTGTCTATTTGGGCACCCCAACCTAGGTCCGATGCATCTGTCGTTATAAAGTGGGTTGCTGGTGGAGGGTGTAGTAATGATGACTGATGAACATTTTGAGCCCACCACTCTAAGTCGTTTATTGCATCTACAGGCAAGGTATAGACACTGAAGGGATTGTTCGGATTCAAAGTGTTTAGAAATTTCAAAAGTGCTCGGTAATGTAACCTGCCCCTTCGAACAAAACTTGCAAAATTTAGGGCTCCTACTATACTTTGTAACTGATTTAGATTTGTCTTTCCTGAGTCCAGAATTTCGCAAATTTTGCCTCGCAATTGGGGTAGTTTTGTCCTTGGTAAGCACTTGGTGTTTGTCCAGGGATCCCATTGTACTCCTAGATACGCAAGAGATTTTTGTGGTTTTAGGATGGATTTTTCGAAATTTATTTGCCAGCCCAACAATTGTAAGGTTTTTATTAGGAGATTCACGTGACTCGACAGTATTTATGGGTTTTGGTGAACTATTAGAAAATCGTCCAGATAAACCAAAATCCTCACACCTCTTCCTCTCATTATCTGGGCAATCCAATTTGTCAAGGTTGCAAATATCTTTGGTGCTGTGCTGAGACCAAAGGGTAGACATGTCATTTGATAAAGTTGACTCTGGTAAATGAGGCGCAAAAACCGTCTGTGAGACTCAGCCACCTTTAAGTGGAAATATGCTTGTGAAAGGTCTAATTTGCACATCCAGTCCAGCGGCTGAATGAAGTCTGGGATCCTGAATACATTTATGAGGCTGAATGTATTGGTCAGAACAAACTCGTTGAGAGATTTTAGGTTGAGAATAGGTCGAGCAGAACCGTCGCTCTTTGCCACTAAGAAGAGGGTAGATAGGAAACTTGGAGTGAGGCTCGCAATTTCTAGTATTCCCTGGCGCACCATGTTTTGAACCATGGATGTCATTTCTGGCGATACAGGAGTATGAAATGCTTTGTTTTTCATGTTGGGCATGATTAAAGGAGGTTTCTGTTGGAAGGGTATTCGATAACCTTGAATTATCTTGAGAAGAAACAGCGGTGCTTGCATTTCTCTCCAATGATCCACAAACCTTGATAACTGACCGGCTCTGAATCCCCTCTTGTCAATACTTACGTTTCTTGGCAGCGGTATTATAGCCCGAGGGTGATGACCCTCGCTTGTAGCCGCCACGCCAACTCCTTTGGTTCTGGTTTGCCCCGCGGGAGCGAAATGAACCTCTATTTACTGTGCCACCACCTCGTTGGTGGTAGGCGTGTGGGTGCGCATGCCCTTGCGGAAGGCAATGGTTATGTACGTTGCTGCCCTGCGAGGGAGCATTCCAAGTTTGGGAACCGTGGCCTTGCGAAGGCATACACATATTACAATTGCTTCCCTGCGAGGGTGCCAGTCGAGCTGAATATTGTCCCTGCGAGGGTACATGAACAGCAGAAAGTTGCCCCTGCGAGGGGCGTATTGGCCATTTTCCAACTTGCGAAGTTGAGGTACTTTTTGGTCCAGATGCAGGCCAAAAGGTCTTTTTGATACCACCTGATTTTTCAAGCGCAGTAACCAGCTGCTCCGAGTTAAGTAAGCTTACCTCTGTTGGGGGTATTTTTCGTATGGACGCTTTAACCAACGGATCGCGAATTGCATTAGTTATGCCATCCCTTCGCATTTGTATGGTTTCAGCTCTGTGACCACAAATCATTTGCAACAGGTCTGCCGAGACCTTACTAAACTCACTGGATATAAAAATATCACTAAGCTTTTGGTTTATGACCTCAATATTAAGAACGCCTTGTTCTTTGACCGCAGCATCCCGAATCCAAGTCATGAAGCCACAGAGTTCGTTCTGCAGGGCCTCTTTCTGTTTTAAAAAGCCATAGGTCAACGAGGCATAGGCTCTCTCCGTATAAGCAAGGTTTTTGAGATTGTCATAAGCCTTAACTTCCTCATTTGTCTCGAGTTCGACAAAACCGGGGGTATAATTATACAGTTTTTGGGTTTCCGCGTAACGTACTTCACACCAGTCTGGTTTGTTAAGAAACTGTATGTCTTTCAAAATTTCGAGGAACCGCTCGCTCGTTTTCGGAACGGCCGGTTCCTTGAGCTTTGTTTCAACATTCAGTTCGTGTGAAAAACTTATACCGTGTTCCTCCGATTGTTCGAAATCATCATTTGCGTAAAGGGAAATTGCATCGTCTAAGTTATTTGACTGTAGTTGACTATTTCTTCTTTCACGCTCAGTACGGCGGCGCTTACTTTTGCCCCCCCCTTTTTTTGTTATGGCGGCGTCGACGTGCGCGTTTACGTTTTGACCTTGCATCGGAGGAACTCGTAGAAGAGCTACTTGTATCAGAGCTACTACTACTGCTGCGCTTTTTATTTCTGCAAGTAGAATTGGAGGGGCCTGCCACTGGCTCCTCTTGCGAAACTAACGAGCTTTCGTTTTCCATACTTATCTAAAAAGATACAAAAAAAAAAAAAATTGTACACGAACGGAAAACCGTTAAACTTTTGACTTGTACCACTAAATGTGGTTCTTAGAATAAAGAATATCTATTACGGTGAAGATTGTTCGATAATCTTCCAAAAGGGAAAATAATGACGGTCGTTTGAAAATATTTTTTAAATATTGACTCACCTGAAGTCGTGTCGACCGCACCCGGCAAGGAAAAGAACGCCAATGACCAAGACGGGTCGCGCGCCCGATCGGCCGAGCTACCCCTCCCACCTGCCTGGTGATGTCATGTGCGAGCGAGACAGAGCTATATACACGAATATCTAGGGAAAAGGTAAAGGAAAAGAGATATGCCTATCTCAATTGTTTATGCTTCGAATTACGGTCAAGTGGTTTAATAACATTTCACTTCTACATTACATATTTATTTAAAATGGTAATTAACTGCTGTACCTACATAATTAAATGTCTAAACTCCTATAATATCTGACCATTCTTCTGGCGGTGGTATGATTATTTCATCTTGATCATTCGTGTCATATTCTTGTTGTCTCTGCGCAGCATTGGCAGGAGGTCTGGTTTTAAGGATCTGATCCACGTGTCGGCGATGCTTCACGCACGCCACCTTCAGTGGTTACCTCGTACAAGGCTGGCGCGATTTCTGCTGTTATCGATCCGCGCTGCCACTTAGCATTCATATTGTAGAGCCTGAATAAAACGTGATCTCCCATTGTAAACCTTTTCTTATTTACCTCATCTCATTCCCTCTCTAAGTTCGTGTCGAAATTCGCTGCATCCAACTCAGGGTGCAGTACCGTCAGTGCTGTTCTAAATTTCCGACTGTTTAACATTTCGGCTGGAGACTTCCCAGTCACCGTGCTTGGTGTAGTTCGCATATGAAATAGCATTTTCGCTACTCGCTCTAACCAAGGCAAATCAGATTGTTTCCTTAGTTTTGATTTGATTGTCTGTATCGTCCTTTCTGCTTGGCCATTAGTGGATGGATGATACGGCGCTCCAGTAACGTGTCTTATGTAATTATTTTTCATAAAATCTTGAAATTCAGTGGAGGTGAAAGCCAGGCCGTTATCTGATACAATGATGTCTGGTAATCCATTGTCGGCGAAAATCTCCCTCAGAACATCAATTACAGCTTTGCTTGACATAGATGCCATAATCTTTACCACTGGCCATTTGCTGTAGGCATCTACCAACACTAAAAATGTCTTACCCATGAACGGACCCATGAAATCTATATGTACTCTTGACCACGGTTTTGTAGCTACTGGCCAACTATGTTCAGTGGTTGGTGGATTGTTTCTGTTCAACTGACACAACTCACAATCAGCAACCATTGCCTCAATGTCTGTGTCCAGAGAAGGGTACCATAGGTATGCTCTAGCAATCATTTTTGTCTGCACAATTCCACTGTGTCCTTCATGTAACCTTTTCAATATGTGTTCTTGTAAGCTGTGTGGAATAACCACCCTGTTAGACCATAACACGCAATCTTTGCTTAGTGAAAGACAATCTTTTCGTCTTTGATATGGAATTAATTCAGTCTCCACTGTATTTGGCCAACCATGTAGTAAATACATTTTTACTTTCTTCAAAACCTGATCCTTATCCGTTTCCTTAGCAATATTCTTTGATGTTACTCCTAACGAATCTGTCTGTTCTAAAAGAAATACATCTGTCTCTTCTTCAAACTCCTCTTCTGTGCACTGACTAGGCCATCGACTCAAACTATCTGCATCTCCCATCTGTTTTCCTGGCCGGTACTGTAACTTGTAATCAAAAGTATTCAAAGTTAAAGCCCATCTTAACATTCTGGATGATACCAGCTCGGGAATCGGTTTGTCTCGTCCAAATATTCCAAGCAATGGCTTATGGTCGGTAAGTATCATGAAGTTTCGACCCAGTAGATACTGCCTGAACTTTTTTAAGCCAAACATTATAGTTAGGGCTTCTTTATCAATTTGGGCATACCGCCGTTCATGGGCCTGCAGAGTTCTTGAGCTCATGATGATTGGCCTTTCTGTGCCATCCTCCATCTTGTTCACTAATACAGCTCCAACGCCAACCTCACTTGCATCGCACAGCATAATTAATTCCTTTTCTAAGCTGTAGTGCACAAGTGTTAAATCACAAGTGAGTAAAGCCTTAGCATTATCAAAGGCTTGCTGTTCAAGTCTGTTCCACTGCCACTTGACATTATCCTTTAACAGCTTGTATAGTGGTTCCAACACAATAGTCTTATCCTTCAAGAAACGCTCATAAAAGTTGTAAAGCCCAAGAAAAGCTTTCAGTTCCCTTTTATTCTTGGGTGCCAGTTTCTCTGAAATCTCTTTAACTTTTTCTTTTGAGGGGTGGATCCCTGCTTCATCAATTTCGTACCCTAAAAAGGTAACTCTTGTGGCAGCAAATACACAATTCAATTCAATTCAATTCAAATATTTTTATTCATTGTAAAAACAGAATGTTTACTTAATGAACGTCAAAGTTGCTAGTTTCACAATTAATGGATTATGTGGAGAAGAAACTAACAAAGAAACTCCACATTTATTCTTTTCAAAACACGTTTTAACTTAATTAACAGAGTTTTCAACTTAAAATATTAGTCATGAATGTGTTGAACACTAGTCACAATCGTCCTTTAAATAATATTAATCTACTGTTTAATGCCAAACATCTTTGTCTTCTAAATAATCCTTGATGTTATAGTAAGCCTTTTTGCACAGAATGTGCTTAACACATTTTTTAAATCGCGTTGGAGGTAACTCTAATATATCTTGAGGAATTTTGTTGTAGAACCTTATACAGTGCCCCATAAAGGATGTGTTAACTTTTGCAAGTCTAAATCGTGGAAATGACAATTTATGTTTATTTCTAGTATTAACATTATGGTGGCCACCAACATTTTCGAAGTCTTTGATATTTTTTCTAACGTACATAATATTTTCATAAATGTATTGACATGCAACTGTTAAGATGTTGGTTTCTTTGAAGAAATCTCTTAGCGAATCCCTACTACCTAACTTGTAAATAAATCGGATGGCTCTCTTCTGCAAGATGAAGATAGTCTCAATGTCTGCTGCCCGGCCCCATAGTAGTATACCGTAGGACATAATACTATGGAAATAACTAAAATAAACAAGCCTAGCAGTTGCAACGTCAGTGAGTTCCCTAATTCTTTTCACTGCATATGCTGCAGAGCTAAGTCTGTGTGCTAATTTTACAATATGTGGACCCCATTGTAGTTTTGCATCGATTGTGATGCCCAGAAATACAGTATCATCTACAAATTCTAGTTTTTCATGTCCAATTACTATGTTGTTCTCAACTACTCGTACGTTAGGTAAGGAAAACTTTATACATTTTGTCTTTTTAGAATTTAGCAGCAGATTATTTGCTGTGAACCAATCTAGTACTTGCGAGAGAGCATTATTTGCATCGTCAAGATTATTTTCTTGTCTCCTTATTTTAAAAATAAGTGACGTGTCATCAGCAAATAACACTATCTCAGACATTTTTTGTACCATAAACGGTAAATCATTTATATAGACTAGGAAAAGGAGCGGCCCTAAGATAGATCCCTGCGGGACTCCTATTTTTACAAGTGAACCCGAGGATTTAATACGATTTACGTCTGCTTTTTGGACCCTTCCTTCTAAATACGATCTTAAAAGATCTAAACCTGCACCCTTTATTCCGTAGTGTTTTAACTTTAGGAGTAGCGTTTCGTGGTCTACACAATCAAATGCTTTTGATAAATCACAAAATATGCCTACTGCATCCTTGCGATCCTCCCACGCGCTGAAAATATGTTTAAGTAACATAACTCCGGCGTCTGTTGTATTCCGCCCTTTAGTAAAACCAAATTGCTGGCTATGAAAGAGTTGGTAATTATTGAAATGCGTAAGTAATTGATCTAAGATGATCTTCTCAAATATTTTACTTAATACTGGTAGTACTGAGACGGGCCTAAAATTGGTTGGATCGTGTTTATCACCGCTTTTAAATAAGGGTACTAGTCTACTACACATTTTGATTTGTTTAACTTCAACCCTACCTCATTTAATCGTTGAAGCACAGACTCCACTCGCTGATCGTGTTGTTGTACTGTGCACCCACTAATAACAACATCATCAAGCAGACAGGCTACTCCATCAATGCCAGCTAGTATGGAGCACATCAGACGTTGAAATATTCCAGTGGCCGCATTCACACCATAAGCAAGGCGGTTCATCTTCATTAATCCCAGTGGTGTATTGAGTGTCAGGAGCTCAGCTGTGTCGTTGGTGACCTTCAATTGATTGTATGCATGTTTTAAATCCAACTTTGTAAATATTTTACCCCCAGCTAGTGAGAAGAAGCCTTCATTTGCTGTAGGTAAAGGATAACTGTCCGCTAAACATACTGCATTCACCGTGCTTCTGTAATCACCGCATAACCTTAGTGATCCATCTGGTTTGGGAACAATTCTGAGAGGTGTGGCCCATTGTGAATGCTTAACAGGAGTAATTATGTCCTCTGACATCATCCTCTTCAGCTCTTCATTGACTTTTTCACGAAGCGGAAATGGTACAGGCCGAGAACGAAGAAACACTGGAGTTGTACCTTCTTTACAATCAATTTTTACCAACGGCCCACTGTATTTGTCCAACTCGTTATTGAACAATTGTGGAAAACGCTCACTATAGTCTGTAGCACCTTCGGCAACTGAATTTATGCCTTGCACCGTAATGCCTAATGCATCAAACCAAGCACGACCTAGCAACGCTGGCCCTTTCCCGCAGCTGACTATTAAGGGCAGCTTGCTACTCTTTTCCTTGTATTTCACTTCGACAACGGTTTCGCCTCTGATTTTCAATTCGTCATTCGTCCATGTTATCAACTTCTTGTTGAACGGTGACAATGGGTCAGGAAACACACTTTGATGTTGTCTATAGACACTGTGCGGCAGAATAGAGCGTGCCGAACCAGAGTCCACTTCCATCACGAGCGGCATCCCGTTCACGGTCACTTCTATCATGAATGGTTTGACCTGGCTCGCGCCAGACACCTCGTGGACCCCGAAATTGCCTTCGGCAGCTTTTTCACTTTCTTCTTCCGACGACTCACAGTGGCAACAGACATTAACTCGCGATTTCTGTTTGTTTACATCCAGATGGCAAGCGGCTTTCGTGTGACCCTTCTTGTAACATTTGTAACAGGTTGCGTTCCGAAATCTACATTTGCTGGCATGACTTTTAGCACAATGGACACATTTGACACTTTGTTTTGATTCGTTCGTGTCCGATTCACTTCCATCGGCTCGCCCGCGCTTTGGGCGACATCGCAATGGGTCCTCAATAATAAATTATTCCCGTCCGTCTGATTTTGCTGTATGGATTCGTAATTGAGCGCCTGTTGCACCACGGCGTCATATGTCATATTCTTGATTTGAATCTTGAGTAGTTCCTTTCTCAGGTTTTGTTCCCTTGCTCCGAGAATGATTTGTTCCACGATTCTTCGTTCCAAATCTTGGTTGAACTGGCAACGTGAACTTATATCCCGCAAAGCAGCCACGAAATTAGTTACAGATTCGTTAGGCTTCTGTTTGCGCCTGTAGAACTTTTCTGTTTCCAAGATCGGATGTGGCGTCGGAACGAAGAACTTGTTGAGGATATCTACAATTTCTTCAAATGAAACTTCACTCGACTTCCTGGGCGACAACAGTGACACAATTAACGCAAATGCTTCCTTTCCACACTGAGACAAGAACAATGCTCGTTTTTGCACGCTATCTAATGTTCCTGCAGCTTCCAACGCGAAGAAAAGTTGCTCTCTGTAATTCTCCCATTTATCTTTGTTGGGGTCGAATTTCCCGGGCATAACACTCGCAAGACTTGAGAAAGCCATCTTCTTGATTAACTCGGCGCCAATATAGTGTTCTTGTTGCAATTAATAACGAAACTAAGGAATTTACATGTTTATTCAATGAGTTCACAGTTTGTATTAATCTACCCTCGATAGGTACTAATGAATTATAATTTTTATTGACACCTTCAAACTATACATAACAGTAACCATACTAAGATATCACAAACATAGAAATACACCCAGGCTGAGGCCATGTGTACGAATGTATACAGTGGCCCCCAGTGGGAACTAAACCCATGACCTCCATCATGGTAATCAGACATGATATCTTTCAAAGTGCAACTGCAACTTACACTTATTTCCTACATCTTAGCATGTCCATGGCAAACATTTTTTTTATTAATAGTCTATTAAACAGTTGCGGCCCAGAACAAAGTGATGCTGACTACATTATCACTTGCAAGCATTAGGCCCTCTTCATCCCGTTAGGTCCTTCCTACTATACAACTCACATGAGGTTTTTTTTTCTTTCATTTTTGTATGTGCCATCGTCTCCTCGAGTCATAATCAGATGTTTTGATGTTGTTTTAAGTTAAGCTATTGAAGATCCAGTGACCATCATTCCCATGTTCATGTAACGCAATGTCTTCATTCTCTTTGGTCAAGATCAAGGACATTTCATTCATTGGCCTGTCAGGGACAGACCTAGCCAGTGTTGTGATGAACTTTCAGCCTTTCTTTATATGTCTTGCAGTAGGGTTTTACCGCCTCTGGTTGGCATTTCGTGGCAAAGTGGGTTTGTAAAGAGGCTCGAAATTTCATCGATGCTTGCACTTGCCCATTAGCTCAGTTGGGAGAGCGCTGGCATGGTGAGCCAGAGGTCGCAGGTTCAAGTATCAGCATGGGTGGAATTTTTAGCCTCTAAATAGGTTTTTAAAGTGACTTGTTGGTCAGTGAGAGAAATGACTTGGTCCAATCAGCCAGTTCAGGCAGTTAAGATGCAAAGTTGTCTCGTTTTTCTTTGTTTTAATGTGATGCGCCCATGTTAGTGGTCTAACCAAATGGAACCCAGAATATTTAACACAGGTCTGTTGTGGTAGTGTGTTTCCTCCCATTGTAACTGGCGGGCAGTCGCCCTTCCTCAACGTGAAAGTGATTTGAATTGACTTTGTGGTAATAGATTTGATCCTCCACTTTTCCAGCCATTGGTCCACTTTGTTCAATTGAGACTGTAGACTTTGTGAGGCAGTGTTAGCCACACCTAGCCAGAGTGTTGTGATGAACATTTTTAATTTTTTTTAAAGTTTTTATATGATTTCTTTGGTATAAAAGCAATGTCACTCTAATCTAAGTGAGACGCAAGTTCCCCATTGAATGAGATAAAGCCTGCAATTCACCCTCACAAATCTGTATTCGTACATTTTCTTAAATAACTGTGTTATCTCTTGTTCCAGTTCTTCAATGAATATAAAAGTAAACTACTCAGAAAAGCAAAAGGTAATGACATCCATGTTATGACCCAACTGTATTACGAATGTATGACCTTTATGGTACTTTAAATACAGCAGTTCGTTATTTTTCTAGGCCAGGCCAAGGATCTCAGTTTAACTCCTCTCCAAAGGCGTCTATATAAAGTGCTGGGAGGAGATGTCGGGGAGTCGGCGACAGGTGGACACCAAATACCCTTGGAAGTAAGTATTTTCTGAATAAAAAACATTACTTACTGTTTAAAAAATGCGCAATACCTCGGAACACCTCAAACATCTCGGTTAGATTTTATTCTTTTGTTGCACTAACCCGTGCTGAGGACAAAGTTTTTAAAATCTCGGTTAGAGTTTTTCATTTACAACCACTTTTTTTCTACGACTTTTGCGGCAGCTGGTGCACCTTGTGCTCCGCGACCAATCCCAAAAAGCTGCAGGCTCAGCCAAACACTGCCCTGAGGGCCGGGCGATACGTCCGCAATGACGTGATTGCCTGAGACTTGGTGGTGGAGGGTGTGGACGTGTTCGTGGTCCCTCTGTCGCGCCATATGTTTTACTTATGACTACGGACCTTACTCGGCCTCTTCACCATCTCCACGACATCGCTCCCAACTGCGACCGGCCAGAAACCTAAATCCCTCCTAAGACTAAGTCCCTGAAAATCATATTAAAAGTATATTTTAAAGATGATGCAATTAGAACCTACAACGAAGTGATGCTATATTATTTTTAACGAATATCGGGACTTAAAAAAGTAGACCAGTTCCACTTAAAATGTCTCGATGATGAAAATGTACTAATTTATCGATGGCATTTTGATTTAGTTTCGTGGAAGTTGAGCGCGTTCGAAAATAAAACATCTGTCTCGTAGACTAGCCAAAGAATTAATGGTGGATAAATTGACGGAGGCCTTTTCATAAAAACTCAGCGCCCTCGACAATAAAAAGTAACGCGTGCCCCAAAATGTACTAAATTGATGGTGGCAATTTCATTCAGTTCTGTAAAAATTCAGCGCCTTCAAAAACGCAAGATCTTTCTTGTAAGTTAGCCAGAGAATTTACTAAATTTACGGTGGGATTTTCATAAAAATTCAGCGCTTTCTATTGTAAAAGATTTAACTTATAGGCGCGGTAAATTAGCCCGGCCGAAATTTTACAAAATTGATGGCGTCAATTTCAATCAGGTCTGTAAAAACCCAGCGTGCTCAAAAGTAAAGGACCTATGCATTATAAGGACGCCCAAAAATGTATTTAAATATAAATAAATGATGACAAATGTTCATGATGGTGCCGAAAATTTAACAGACTGGCGAACGCCAAAAACATTCGACGTTGGATTGACATTCTCATTTCGATATCTTAAAACTCAGCGTCCTCGCAAACAAAAGAATAAAAAATCTATTTTAAAGTCAACCAAATCACGACCGTTCTTGGCCATTTTTAGGGTTCCGTAGTCCGACAAGGAACCCTTATAGTTTCGCCATGTCCGTCTGTCTGTCTGTCCGTCCCCGGCCTAGCGCAAAGACCGGTGGTACTAGAAAGCTGTAATTTGGTATGTGTATACATATTCATCACGCCGACAAAGTTAAAGAATACCTCTGCTCTCTTAACATAAAAAGTGCGGATGATTTAAAGAGAAGTTTGTAAAAAGGTTCGAAATTTCGCCGACGCCTGCACTTACCCATTAGCTCAGTTGGGAGAGCGCTGGCACGGTTAGCCAGTGGTCGCGGGTTCAAGTCCCGGCATGGGTGGAATTTTTTTTTCCTAAATAGGTTTTTAAAATATCTTAAAATATTTAGGAGTTTACCCCACAAATCCAAATATGAGATTTAGATATTATATGTGTACATTATTATTAATATTCTTATTTATTTGGAAATAAAGAAAAGATATTTATGTAAATAAAAGTACTTGGATGAGTTTTTTTTTTGTTAATCGTGTTTTTTGGAAATAATATTTAGATAGAACGAAAAAAAGGGGAAACAAAGGAAAAATTAATCCGATTGGAGACAGACTCGAACCACCGTCTTCTGGTTTCGGGACCGTCCGATTTACCATGGGAGGTATTACAACTTTGTAGATTGTGGCGAAATTTACCTTCGTATTCTGATGACATTTTAGCAGTTTTCATTGCCTAAAAACACGGTCAAAACGACGTTTTCTAAAAATGAAACATAGCTAGATCGATTTATTGTCCTCGAAACCCTCTGCATACTATATTTCATGAAAATCGTAGGAGCCGTTTCCTAGATTCAGATTAGATTATTAACAAAAATTGCTCGTTTAAAGGTATTGGACAATTTTATAAACCTTAAACCAACAAATAATTCATAAATTTATTTTAAGTGGAATGTGCCATTTAAAAAAAAAATACCGTTAAATTCCGGAATTACATACGAGAAATTCAGAGCAGTATTTAGAGTACACAAGAGAAATACAGAACTGCCGCTTGTAACTCAAAATTTTCTTCCTCTGTTATCAAAACCAATGCATAAGATTCAAGTCTTCCCATCCCAGTCAAGATCAATTTCATGAGTGCTCCGCGTGGTAAAACATATCCAAGATCAGGGTCATAAGAGGCTAGAATGGTAAAACTTACAGCTCTTTTGTTCCAACAGGACTCAAACACTCCGAAACCTAAGCGAGCCGAGAACATTATCTTCATATCGGTGAGGCAAGCCTGCATAGATCTGGTGAAGAAGCATGGCCATTCGGTCTCCATCATTGACGAAGAGGCCTTCCGCACTCTCATCCAGCTGATGCCCATAACCCTGAAGGAGAAAGCCAGGATCACCTCGCAGTACATCCAGAAGTGTATGGACGCGAACGGAGATGTGGACGACGAGGTATACATATTAATTCCATTCTGGTTTTGTCTCGGTGTAAAGTTTTTTTTTATTTGCCATCAGCTCTTCTAGCCATAAAGTAATTGATGCTGCATCAAGTATTAACAATTCTTCTGTGGAACTAGTCCATTATTGTAGTTCCTTCTTGTCAGGATTCAATGTATCCAATTTGTGTTCTGTTTCCTAGTGTATCCAATAGGTTTCTTGCTAATATGTTGTTATGTTGGCATCTCGAGGTATTCTTGTATTTCTGGTTTTCCAGTGTGCACCTGATATAGATCTTAAAGCACTATTTTGAAATCTTTTTAGAATCTCTACATTGGGGTTGCCAGCAGTGCCCCATAGCTCAATTCGGTATAAAGTAAACAAACAATTAGGTATTTATTTATTTATTTTATTTTATTTATTTGCTCCGCCAGCAGGATAATTACATTATACATTAAAAATTAACACTAGTACAAGATAATAATACGAGTATGTACATCCCAATTACAGGCAGATACAGTGCTATCAACTTAAGCTGAGAATTGCATTTGTGTGAGTGCACACCGATAGTGTAGAGTGGCAATCGGCTTGTATGGCGCGGCGCGTCCCGCGCATGGTTTAAACCGGTTTATACTAGTTTATAGCAAGCGGCCTAAGGCGCACTCACACAAATGCAATTCTCAGCTTAAGTTGATAGCACTGTACGCCTGTTACTGTCAATTTAATTGAGTGCTAAACAATTCAATTCAACTTTGACAAATCAAATTTGATAGACATTATTTTAACAGTTTGTTTACGTGAAGAGTAAGTCTAAATACGTCTCACTGTTGGGCACTCTCTGAGAGAGACTATGGGCTTGGTATCGATGTATGTAGAATTGAAGACAAACAACTTCTAAATCTGGCATAACATACCGTCTGCACAGTACCTATTAAAGTATTGAAATTAGAAAATGTGTTCTCTCAATTCCAGGAGATGAGCTGCATGGAGGAACGATTTGCCGGCGACGAAACTACTGACCTAAGTAAGTAACACCTCGCAATATCCTTGACTAAAAGATTGAGGTAGGTAGTCAGTTAAGTCCGCCTTACAGTTGGGCCATTGAACGCAGCATGGCTGGAAATTCTTCCAGCAAAGGTAGCGCGAAGGCGCGAGTCGCGGGTACTGTGTCGCTAAAATGTCAGAATTAGACAAATAATCTACTGGAAAGTCGCGACTTTTGACGTTGAAACGCGCGACTCCAGCCATCGTGCGGGAGTAGTCAATCCAGCCAGCAAGAGATAGCACTTTCCAGAAATTCATAAGTACCCTCGTTATTGCTCAATAGATCGAACACATAGGGGCCGTCCATATATTACGTCATTCTAAATTAGGGGGGGGGGGGGGTTGGTCTGCGGATGACGGTAAATGATAGATGGGGGGGGGGGTGTTTCGAAATTGACGTCATTCTTATTTATTTATTTATAGTTTATTTTTCACGTACAAAAAGATTATTTCTAAAAAGAAATTTCTTCCAGCACACCTAGTAAAATACTAGCTGCCCGCCCCGGCTTCGCCTGTGGTACTATCCAAAGAAAAGTAAAAAATAAGTAGTTATAAATATTATATCAATGATTATTGCCAAAGTAAAAATAATAAAAGGTGATTCTATAACCAAGTGTTTTAATCATATAATACCCTATTTTTCTCAAATCTGCAATGTTTTATTTTGTCAAACTAGTAATGACGTCAATTTTGGGAGAAGGGGGGGGGGTCATTAAGAAATGACGATAGGATGATTATAGGGGGGGGGGGGGGTCAAAAATCTGAAAAAATCGATGACGTAATTTATGGACGGCCCCATAGATGTTCAAAATTAACACCACAACATAAGCAGCCTAATATACGTCCCACTGTAGGGCACAGGCCTTCTCTCAGGGAGATAGTATGGGCTTAATCACCACGCGTGCCCACCGCGGATTGGCGATTTCAAGCGCTGAGGTATGTGAATAGCTCAGATACTCAGGTTTCCTCACGATGTTTTCCTTCACCGTTAGCGAGTGGTATTGCTACTATAACTTCACAAATGTACATAACTTATAAAACCAAGTCATAGGTACATGCCCGCACCGGGGATCGAACCTGGGTCTCCCACTTCCGAGTCCGAGGTTCTACCCACTAGGCTACCACCACTCAAAATTCAAAGTTCAAAATTAACACCACAATAGCTGTTAATTGACTCTGTCGTAGTGTGCTAAGCAATAGCAGTACTATGTCATTCGAATGGTATAACCCGCGCAAATTCAATAGGCTTCTCCCGCGAAGAAGATCGAATCGCGTGAGGCGCCGAGTTAAGTTGCACGGGTTATGCAATTGGATTACGATTTGTTAGTAGAGTACCAATAGTGTTAATGAAACAACCGTTGCGTCAAAAATGCCTCTGCTTTAAGTAGATCAACTCTTCTCAGAAGCAGCGGGCTACGTGTGAGGCGTTTCGAGATTATTGGTACAGCCTTTATGACATGTCTGTATTTTGTTTCTGGTCTACAAAGGTCACCTGGTTGTATATTGTTAGAACCATTAGGTATCTACCAAAATAGAGGTCGTGGGTACGATTCCCACGGGGGGCCGCCGTACATTTGTACAAATGGCCTCAGTCTGAATGTATTTCTATGTTTGTGGCGTCCTTGCCTGGTTACCGTAGCACAGGGTATCCTAGTTTGGAACCAGGTCAAGTGACTGTATTGTGTGGAAGTTATTATTATTATTTCTAAAGTGCCTTGAAATGGCTCCCCATCATGGTGTCTTGTCAAGTGCCATGTTTCTATGTATTTTCATTACATTTTCAGGTATTTCATTGGCCATTACATCAAGAAATTATATTTAATGTTTTATTTCCTTAACAATGCAAAAGATTTGCCATTAATAGTACATTATGGTACAAGTGTGCTAAGTTGGTAAAATTTACACACGACGCATTATTGTAATTAACCACACCAGCAGCAACTTCAAAATATTTACGGAAAATGGCGCGTATATGTTTTGTTTTTTTTTTCGCGCCGCACTTTCGATGCGCGCGCAGGTTCAACAATATCTGTAAAAATATTCAATGTTCTGAGACATAAAGTTTTGCTGAAATTTTAAAAAGTTTATATACTAGCACTTGTACGGTAATGTTTTTACGGCACAAGTATGATAACTTGCTGAATTATGAAACTAAAAACGTTGTAATAAGAGTCAATTTACGAACAACTGCGTTGAAGAGTCTATTATTGTTATTTAGGCATTTATTCACATTTGCACACACACATGAACAGGAACAGTACAAAAAGAAGCACCGTACACATACAGCAAACAAAGAAAAAATAAAATAAAACGAATACAGTAAAACAATCCACAGAAAGAAAAGACAGTATACACATGAAACACGTAATGTACACGACAACAACAACAGAGAATTGTAGGTGTGGCAAATTTGAAAAGGTTCTGACTCAGCATGTGCTGGAGTGGGCGACCACCTCAGCGCTGTTATTATGTCAGTACCCGATGGTAAGACAGCGTGTAGGGCCCGGAGAAATGTAGGTGGCATCGTTTCAAAAATGTAGATATAGAAAAAGAAGTACCTACCTAATATTAAATTTGTGGTAATTATAAATGCATAAAATGTCATAATTCGAGCTAACGAAGTAATGAATAAATAATTTTAGTAACTTCAAGCTGATGCGTTTTTATCATAATATCAATTTCATGCAATTGTTAAATGTTTATCAAGTCTGTTTCACCGTTTTATTATTCAGTTGTGACCGTGAAAGGCGAGATCGACGATGCGCACTGCAACTGCAACCCGCGGGTGACAGAGGACTCCACCAGGTGCCACGAGGTCGGGTGTCCAGCTGCCGCCAAGCAGCCGTATTGGAGCTACTTTGAGGTAATCCAAGGCGCGAGACACACAAATGGGACGTGAGACGAGGGCACGGTTAGATGTATAGAGTCACAGACGAAGAGTGACCGCAGAGCAAGACTGTGATTCTTTTTAATGCAGTAACAATATCTACACGTCATTCACTGTAACTTGTCCCTTGCCACCGTCATGTTTGCACGCTATGACAGGGGCACAGAGTACATTTTTGAACTGGACAGGAGACTTCTTATGGTGAACGCACTGTAGGCCCTCGTGTAAAAGCGGCATGAGACACACAGATTGGACGTGGTACGAGGGCACGGTTAGATGTATAGAGTCACAGACTAAGAGCGACCGCAGAGCAAGGACTGTGGTCTGTGACTCTATACATCTTACCGCGCCCTCGCCCCACGCCCCATCTGTGTGTCTCACGCCACTTTTGCACGAGGGCCCAGATATTGTTACTGCACTGGTCTTCCTGAGATTCTAACCGCATACTGCGATCGCCAACCCGCCTGCCAAGCGTGGCGATTATGACAAAACCCTTCATTGTTTGTAATACCATGAGGGAGGCCTATTATATGTCCTGCAGTGGGCGTCAAATGGCTGATGATGATGATGAATTTTTTTTAAAGTTATTAATGTTCTTTGTTCAGGTGACTATGGATGAAGCCACCTGCCAGATCTGCAATGTGACTTTCAACTGGACCAACATCACCAAGCTGAAGGAGCATCTCCTCGACAAACATCCCACCGCCGAGTTTGTCGACGACGTGAGTCCTTCTAAGTCCTCTGAATAGATAGAAATAATACATAGGAATTAAGGTAAGGAAACCTTTGGCAGAGCATTTTAGGATACGAAGGCTCCAAGTCAATGAAGTGTAGCCTAAAGAGAGAAACAGATTTATTCCTGAAATGCTTCTGAAACTCATGAGTTTCCCACTCGGATTTATCAAAGTATGCATAATTTTATTTATGTGCTCTACCAATCTCGCAGTCC
Source organism: Yponomeuta cagnagella (assembly GCA_947310995.1). Classification (NCBI taxonomy): domain Eukaryota; kingdom Metazoa; phylum Arthropoda; class Insecta; order Lepidoptera; family Yponomeutidae; genus Yponomeuta; species Yponomeuta cagnagella. The sequence continues at coordinate 2,969,815 of OX371292.1, read as the reverse complement.
TCAGTAAATCGTTGTCCCACGTGTAGCAACAAAGAACTGTGACCCAACCTCTGAACAGAGTCTGTGTCACAGAGCTTTGTCACGAAGGTGGGTTGTCCCAAATTGATTTAGGGAGCGAGCAGCTGGCACAAGGGTTCAAGCGGGCACGGGGTTTCGGATCAATCACTTTTAGGATGCTTTTGTCATTGTAATCCTTGCATGGCAATAAATTATTCTTTCAACTTGACAGCGTGAGGAGTTCCTCCGGGGTCCGGCATCTGACGTGTGGTCCCACGAGGAAACTGTGATGTACGATACGGAGGTGTGTTTGGAGGATGACCTCGACTTAGAACCGCCGCCAGCGCCCAGCGGTAACAAACGGAAACGCACTAGCGAACCTTATAAGAGCAGAGACCGGGCAACGTCTAAAGAAGATAAAAAGCATACAGGTTAGTTAGTTATGAGATTTCCGCACTCACCTTCCGTTTCTCATACACTAACAGAATTTTCATCACCATCAAAGCCCACCTCGGCCCACTGCTAGGTATAGGCTTTTACCTCATATGCAGAGTTGGCATATGAGGTAAAAACAGTCCCTCGTCATCCGCATAAAGGCCTGCGCAGGCGTTGGACTTTTGTCCCCATGGGACAGTCCATATTATGAAAAAGTAAGAATTATTTAGACCCTCTCCCCGATATTGTCCTACGTGAAAGAAGTGGCGTGCCTTGGGGCAGGCCTATGTCCGGCAGTGGACGAATACGGGCTGATTGATCACTTACATGTTATTCGGGTTTTTGTTACGTTGTTGCGATAAATATATTTGTTTATACCTTCCAGACGAAAAAATCAGAGCGGAGTGGACGAGAGCGGTGAGGGAGGACCAGCAGGACCTCTCGGTGGAGAGCCGGCGAGTGTTATTGCTGGCACCAGACCGGTTCAGGAGTCTGGAGATCTTCGGGCAGTACGTGGCCGAGCTGATGAAGCTCATCCCCAAGGACAAGTGCCTGAAGTATCAGGTGCAGATCGTGCAGAGGCTGCTGCAAGAACAGGCCGCGGCTGGTTAAGACTGATAAGGATATGTGTGACTTGAATTCCTCCTAAGATGACATCGGTCGCGTACGTTCCACGTCCCACGTATTCTGTCTTTCTTCGGGCCTAGAATATAGTATAATGGCGGGCAAAGTGGAGGGGAACAGAGCTCGAGGCAGACCACCCGCTTAAATGGAGTGACCAGATCACCAAGGAAACAAAACTCAAGTTTCACCAGGCGGTCCACACAGCGAACGACAGGTCCAGATGTGGGGCACTCTACGCCCATCCTCGTCATAGCGGCCACAATCCTCAGCACTGAGCGACCGACTGATTGGATTGGATGTACGTCCCACTGGTAGGGTGGGGCGGGGCGACCTTCTCTCATTAAAAGGCCTTACGTGCACCTTGACCTTGTAGTTATAGCTCGTAGTTTGAGCTCGATTTGTGTGGTAATTTTTGTACCACGTTACTGAGTGGAATACCCATTAGAAGGGTATATTTGCCGCGTTGGTCTAGCCGTTAAGGCGCTTACCTACCAAAACAGATCGTCAGTTCGATTCCCACTTGGGGCCGCCATACATTTGTACAAATGGCCTCAGTCTGAGTTTACTTTCATGTTTGTGACGTCCTTACCTGGTATCCTAGTTTGCCACAGCACAGGGTATCCTAGTTTGGGATCAAGTATTGTGTGGAAGTTATTTATTATTATTAGTCGTAGAGAAAAAACATATTTACCTTTTAACATAGACTCTCCAGAGTAAGTTCTCCCTTCATTCGAGATTAATCCTACGCTGGTCGACAACTGACGGCCGTTTGGCCGTCACGGGCAGATGTTTAGTTTGCAGTGGTATTATAGCCCTTAAATGTAAGCATTTAAGGATTATTTTAGTTTGCATCATTACGCCCGCAGGTTCCAGGCTCGTTGTAACGTGAATACAGATTTCTGCATCGTTGACGCCAGCTTGGCATGCATACAACGCAATTTTTGCGTACCTACGCTCGATCGACGTCCACGGCCGATGTGAGGAACTCGAGCCGTACTGTTCTTTGCCAGTATTAAACTAAACTGTATTAAAGAAACATATAATATAATAGGACAATAATAAGTCTCTGTAAGAGAATCCTATGATTTTGTAAATTATGTTGTGTATGTAAAGGTGACATCAGGCAATTCAGTCGGGCCGAGATGAAGGATGGTAAACCTTCCCAAAAAGGCAAAAGATCGTAAAATAATATGATAAAAAGTCTAAGAAGTGTTTAAGGAAGTCTATTCTTACTAGAAACTATTCGTAAAACTTAAGTGGATTAATCTATTCATTAATAAATTCAAACATGTGTTATCATAAAAGTTTTAATAATAACAACTCAGAAGTATTGAAAAAAATAACAGTTTTATCTTATGTATGATACCAGCGAATGTTCGCTGGAGTCAACATTTTGTATGGAACATCGGGTGCTCATGCTCTGAATTTATTATTTCCCAAATATATTATTATTTCCCATCAGCCTTATTTATAAAAAGTCGATCCACTAGAACATCTACTTCCATGTGTTAATCTAGTCCAGCCAAAAGTTGTCTGGAAGAGTTTAATTTTAGTGATAAGGCAGCTGTATGTACGCTTAGGCTAAGAAATATATTTTTAGTTTTCTTTATTGTGTACAATAAAGTGTTCTCTATCTACTTCCGGAACATGAAGTTTGTCGCGGAATTATATCAGTAAGTTACAGATTGTTCAATTCATCTTTGCGAGCGGCTCTATGTGTGGATAAACCGTATGTACACAGTAACTTGCTCGGACGACGACGGGCGCGTCACGTGGCGTCACTGCCACACGAATTAAAGCTGTATAATTACAAGCGCACGCACACATAGTGCCGCGCGCCAAGATGAGTGGAAAGGAGTGTAAAATCTGTAAATCGCCCATTCCACGGTGACGGGTGTGACATTTTAACTTACATTTTGAACTTTAATTCTTATTAATTTCGAAAATGTCTTAATTTGACCAAAGTATTATAGGTCTCGATTATATTTATTAAAATATAAACCAAATAGTCACGAAATTAGTTACTCCAAGCGTGATACACAATATTTCTGCTAAATTATAATATATCTATATTTATTTATTGGAATAATTATGAAGTCAGTGAACGAAAGTTGCCTACCTAAATCACTATAATTCTTTTTAACATATAGTTGATATTATCGATTGTACATCCAAAATTCAACAGTGACGGGTGTGACGAATACGGAATGAACATTAAAGAATATTCAATTATAGGCATAAATAATATGTTTATTTTTCAAAGATATAAACTGAATTTATTAAGTTCGTTTTTCATAACATAAAAAGGTGTAGGGAAGAGAACTAAAGTTGATGTCATCATAATATAGATTTTTTTTTTAGTTATATGTATTCAGTTTAAATTATGAAATTTTGGTAATTATTATAGATAATAGAATGTATTCTCGTTTAGTTAGTATTTATGTTTAATATAATCAAATTTAACTAAAAAAAATATCGTATATATTGTAGTATCGATTACCGTGGAATGACCCTAATGCAAAGCGAGCCATAGCAAGGATTTTTTGATAGTCTTCAGATTTTGAAAAGTGTATTATTTTGCCCTATTTCAAACAACAAAGTTTACTTGCAGAACAGTTTAGTTTTCATAAGTAAAGTACTTTCTTTGGTAATCGATCACGATTTGCATTTAATTTAACTTATGGGAAGATAATCCAGACATTTATGGAATTAGAAGATCAAATAGATCCAGAAAAGAACCAGATAGACTCAAAATAGCTGATAGTGATTCAAGTGAAAGAGGAAAGGGTCACAACAACAAAGGAAGAAAGAAGAGGTATAATTGATATGTAAATCTTCCAAATTGCTTGAAGGTTACTTTAACCTTAGTAGAAGAAAAGGAACTGAGAAGTTTTTCGATCGTTTCCATATTGTATATTAAATAATTTTTTTTTTAGATACAGGTACCACCTACCTGATGATTCTATTACATTATGTATACCTAATAATTAAATTACGTTATTTAAGTAATTAGAATTGCTTTATATGATAATCAAAACGTACAATTTGAATATACCTACAGTGCGAACAGTATAATTCAAGCATTATTTTGACTAAATACCGAACTCAAATAAAACCATTATTTTATTCTCATATGTAAAGTCGTTTTTTATTTGTAAATGCTACATTATTGTAATTTTATGATTTCCTTTGATGTCTATTCTATTTATAGCACAGTAAAGTTGTGGGTTATAGTTATACTATTCTATTTAATTTCTGTAGATATTAGATGCTCTGTATGTGGATCGAATGCCTGCGTTTTATTTAAGGGAATCTTGCTTGGGAAATTAATGTCTTAGTGTTGCCAGATGGGTTGGAAATGCGGTAGCAGTGCTTAAAAACGGCCAAGTACGAGTCGGACTCGCGCACGAAGGGTTCCGTACCGTTATATAAACAACATTAGACACAGATCGAGAAAAAAAATCACGTTTGTAGTATGGGAGCCCCCCTTAAATATTTATTTTATTTTAATCTAATTATCTATTTATTTTTGAAGCGAATATAGAACTAAATAATAGGGGTTAAAGTATGAAATTGCCATTTTATTGCAATAGGTTCTTTGAATTGACATAGAATCTTCATGGTTTGAGGTTTTCGAATGAAACTTTTTTCAAATGGTTTCTATGATGTTCTTTTTTTAAAAAATGTGAAACATTTGAATATCGACTTTCAATTGTTTTTGTTATTCAATTTAGACAAGAAAGATGGATACTGCGAAAATTCGAGTGATTTTTTAATACGAGTTCCGACGCGGAACTAACGCGGCAGAAACAGCCCGCAATATCAATGCTGCGTTTGGATGCTTGCCGTTATTAATATCGAGCAAAAAACGGCAAAAAATTACGTTTGTTGTGTGGGAGCCCCCCTTAAATATTTATTTTATTCTGTTTTTAGTATTTATTATTATAGCGGCAACAGAAATACATCATCTGTGAAAATTTCAACTGCCCAGCTATCACGGTTCATGAGATACAGCCTGGTGACAGACAAACAAACAAACAAACAGACATAGACGGACAGTGAAGTCTTAGTAATAGGGACCCATACCCTCCGGGTACGGAACCCTAATAACGCGGATTTTAACATTGAGCTAAAGTACCTATGGATTTTAACTTAAATATGTTCCCCGATTACTAGAAAACGCCTGGACCGATTTTGATAATTCTTTTTTTGTTTGAAAGGGACATCCACCTGGATTTGAAAGGGACATCCAGGTAGTCATCAAGTAAGGATCTGATGATGTGATCCTCAAGAAATCGAGGGAACTCTTCAAATTTTAAAGGCACACTTGAAGCGATTTGGGTATTTTTTAGTGACTCGCGCATTTGATATCGGAAAACAATAAAAATAAATAAATGAAAACATAAATACCGACTTCAAAACACTACAGCATTAAAAACACATATAATTAAAACGAATATGACCTTTAAATTAGCAGTCGATATGTACACTTAGGTATTGTATATATATATTTTGGAGTAAGTGTCTAACTGTCAAATTCCATACTAATTTGACAGACAGTTGGAATCACTCAGGATTTGGTGCGCGTAATACCTATCGGCACCAAATTATACTTCTATAATACCCACAGACCCACATGTACGTACCGACTCCGTCTCTACACACCATGATTAAGCTCTGCGAATCAGAGCGAAACTGGTCGGAGTCTTCCGACAAAAACACCAAGTGAATCCGGAATTAAGTTGAATGCAAAAAAACGTAAGGTAATTATTATTGAGTATAAGCGTCAAAAGAGAAGCGGTGGTAGCCTAGTGGGTAGAACATTGGGCTCGGAAGCGAGAGACCCAGATTCGATTCCCAACGACAGACTTACTTTTTCATATCTTAAAAAATGGGTGAGATTAGCGATGGGCGACTCGAGTCAATTTACTCGAGTTGGGCTGCCAGCGAGTAAACTCGAGTTGGAAATTCCGTCAACCGAGTTGACTCGGCGGGTGTGCGCGAGCGAGCTGACTCGCGAGTGTAGCTGAGTGAGTCAGTACTATGCGACCGAGCTGCGTGTCAGAGTGAGAACGGTACAACATGCAACTCGAGCTACAGTATCAACGTGGCTGTGGATACATAAAGGATGAAACAAACCAACGCGGTGGCGGTCCTTACATATCCATTTACTGCAGAATTATTTATATGGACGGCCACCGCCACCGCGTTGGTGTGTCAGGTCCGACCGACTCGCGCAACTTGACACCGGTGTGCGCGCTGAGACAACGCTGACTCGAGTTGCTGCCCGAGTCAGCCCTTATTTAAACTCGAGCTACTCGAGTTGGACAAAATGTGACTCGGCCCATCGCTAGGCAGCGTTGCCAGATCTACGGAAAAATCCGGAGATCTACGGATTTAGGCTTTGTGACACAGACCTACGGAAATCATAAGTGAATCTACGGAATTTCTGACTAATTGGATAGAATGCACTTTTTCTGTAAGTAACGAAACGCAATCGTCGTAGTGCGTTTCGTTACACACACAGCTGAGCAGCTGACTCAGCTCACCCACTTCACGCAACACTAAAACGGAACGTTATCGCTTCGAAATGAGGTGAGCGAAGTGCTGAACTGATCTGAAGTGTCAGTGTCACTGTCAAGAGTGTCAAGTGTCAACTGTGGTTTTGTGTACCAACCGTCTAAATTATGTTAGCTGCGACCGGGTATGCTGTCGGCCATATAGAAACGCATTTTCAGATTGGTCGCGTTGCGTATGTTCTATCTCTATCCTTCTTTTCTTGGGCGCACAATTTAATTCAGTAATCTTAATCAGTCACTGTCATTGGGCGGACTGACAATGACAGTGACTGATTAAGATTACTGAATTAAATATATTAACCAAGTAAATAAGACTTATTTCTTCTCCACATTCGACACTTCTTGTGAGAACTTTAAATAATAACTATTTAAGGTGACACACTCTTAGCGGAATTTAGCCCAGTTATCAGTGAATTGATTCGACCATAGACAGAACTCAGCACAGCAGAGTATACAAAAATCCACTTTCTGGCAAATTTTTGTCTATGGTCGAGTGAATTCAGTTAAGTGTATGTTTCCTTTCACTATTTACTAACTTTCAATAACATTTTAAGCTTCAGGTACAGTAGAAAAAAGCTTTGGAAAAAGTCTGTAGAACTACGGATTTTGTAAGCGCAAATTTACGGAATTCTACAGATTTTTTGGTCTCGCCCTACAGAATTCCATAGAATACATCTGGCAACACTGTCGCTAGGTGAGATAATTACGATGAAATTGTGTATTTCCGGCGAAGGTTTTTAAAAACGTGGGCGGGCGCTTACTCAACGTTGCCAATTCTACGTCTTTTTAAGTAGATCTACGTTTAGGCCTTTCCTGCAAACCTACGAACTTCAGTCTCAGAAACTACGTAGATAACTAGGTATGTTCTATCAAATTGTATATTTTCAAAATAATGTAACTCATTAGGCTGGGACTACTTTCCTTTTCATTCGCGAAAAAAAGTTTATAAACGTTCCGTTTCATACTAGCCATTTATTAATGTACTCTGTGATACTGCGCACCTCGGCTCGCCATACAACACTCGCGTCAAGTCGCATCATTCATTTTTATAAACAAACTTCCCATTACAAAAAATTGGTACACACGTATTGGTTACAAAGATACTGACCATACTGTCGATAATTTGCTTAGTTTTCTGTCATTTTGGTATTTGTTTTGGACATTATTGTATCAACGTCAAGTCTCTAGTTAATGTGAACGTGTTGTACATAGGGCTGTGACAGTGTAAAACGAAACGTCTCGCCGTGTTTCGTTTGTTTGGTTTCGATCAAATTTCGAGATTTTTCGTCTTCCTGCTTATTATTCTTATTATACTGTCTTCATTTCACTCCGAAAAAATGTACTATGAACTATTCATACACTACTACGTAATTTTCTAATGTAGCCTACGCCATTTTCTAAATCCGAGTTGGCAACACTGCGCTCACTAGCCGATGACGTCACACCCCCGTCGCGCTCTACTCCGCAGGACCGTAGTATTATAGCAAAGAGTATGTAATCACTACGTTATAAGAGTCGGCACTTGCTAACAACACGTTTTCAAAATTATGAACGTAGTTTGTACCAACCTAACAAAAAATAGTATAATACCAACATGAGAATGAAATTGCAAAACATTAGTGATGGACTGCTTATCGATATCGATAAAAAAAATTCGAGACGTCTCTCCCCTTACCTCATTTTCATGCTTTGAAAATTAAAGTAGGCGATAAATCCCAACACAGTAGGTCAACTCAATTATTTCGAGTATGACATGGTGTGAATGGATTATCGCTTACTTTCATAATGAAAAAGGCATTTTTTTAAATCAAATCATTTATTTAGCATCAGGTGTAGAAAACAATGTCACCAATGCGTCACGTCGCTATCAAAACTTTGCAATTTGGTCGAATTTCAGATCTTTGGAGTCTGCAACAAACAAAACAATAAGTCAAAAAATGTATTATCTATACCGCAAAATTGAGCAAAATAAAACAACATAAATCATTTCTGTTCTTGCTGTGTGGTGTTCGACGTTTAAAATTAAGTAGTTGTGATCAATTTTAGACAGCATGTAGAAATATCTGGCAGAAATCAATCGTCCAAAATATCGATAAAAAAAGTACCACATGGGTACCGCACTACAACCGGCGTTAATTTAAATTTGTCAAAATCGTAAATTGTTCTAAATAATTCAGTTGTTTTATCCAAGCGCATTAAATAAATATCAAAATTTGCGTACATTTATTATGATAAACTTGCTAATTTTACCTGTTTGGCTCCAGTGGATATCTGGTTAAGAATATGCCAGACGTACATTAATTTCTGACTCTTCTAATGCCACAAATTTCACATTTCCTCAATGCTTTTCCTCCCATATTTCTTGTTTAATCACTTTTCACGCACTACACCTATTGCTAAAGTTAAAATAAATAAAATAATGCCACACAAAAACGACAAACGAACAAAATTACCGGCCATTTGCAAAATACGTAATACCAACATTAGATTTCACATATAACCCGACTTAATTTTAAATCATGATACATCTACGTGATTCACTGCGGAGTTAATGCCTTTTGTTTTAGCAGGATTATATTTTTTGTTTCAATGTTGGCACAAAGTACGTTCATAATATTTTTTGTATGGAGTGACGAGGGCCTGTATTATAGTAGAAATCAGAATTATAAAGGTCTCTGTGGTAAAAATGGAAAAAAAATACTGTATTGTGCCTCGGTGCTTCAATTCAACACTTAAAACACCTGAGAAACTCTTTTTTTATGTTCCTGAGGACCCAAAAATGAGGAAAAAGTGGATGACAGCCGTAAAAAGAGTTGATGCAATTGGCCCTAAAACTAAAGCGCACTGCTGTGAAGACCATTTCGATGTAAGTAGGTATTTGTTAAAAATTATTTTATTCTTCTCTATTTATCCTCGCCACATTTGACCTACCTAAACTACGTACTTGTCTAGTTTTGATTGTTAAATAGGTATCTTGCTTACTACCTATACTCTATTTCATATAACATAAAATAAAGCTTTTGCCCTTTATTTCACGTTATAATGAAATACTCTATTTATCAATAACGTGAAATAAAGGGGAAAAGTTTTTTTACTGTGCACACTTCCATAAATCTGTTGTGAAATAACAAAAAAATTAATTCATTTATTATTTTGCAACAAAAAAATAAATAAACAAAATGATTCCAAACGTATGTAGTTACCTATTCATGTATTTTTTGCAAAGTAAATTGCGATCAAATTACAGTGGCATATCTAAGCATATGTTTACTGGGTGAATGTGCAGTTTTTGTTTTTGTCGCATTACCTGTCACGATTTGATTTGCTGTGTTCAAGTTGTGTGAGCGCGAAGTGTATTTGATTTTTCGTATTTTATTACTTTGTAAAACATATTGCTGTTTTCTAGCAGATTTTATTATGGTTTCCGATAATTTGAATAATAATGGAAGAGCCTGGCCCAAGTTGCGACCGTAGCGAGGAAATGAAGCCTGACCCAAGTTGCGATCGTCGTGAGGAAACAAAGTGTAAGCGCGAGTCTGTGTTTCAATCACCGAAAAGGAAATGGAGTGGATAAACACTTCTGAAAAACATAAAATACTGAATATTTGTAAAGTGACGGAAAACTGGCCGTAGGGTCCATATCCCTATAGTAAGTAGTGTTATTGTAAACAAAACTGCAGTAACCGGCGTTATGTATGCCTCTATTTCCAGGCATGTCATTAAATTGCATCCTATAAATTGTACATATATTTAAATGTTTAGGATCCCTGCCTCTGCGCGACCTCTATTTCACCATCTGTCTTTTGTTATATGAAATAGAGTATAGTACCTATGTAATACTAACTTATTAGAAGATAAATAAAGTGCTTGCATACTGAAAGACTCAATAATTTCGATTATGAATAATTAGGTATGTTTTCACTGAACTACCTTTATTTTAAACTAAAAACCTGCCGCACTGGTCCACGCGTAAAACCAGCACCGACCAACGACACTTGATCCATTTGCCGCACGCGACGCGGCGGTTGCCGGCATTGCGGTCAAGTTTCGTTGGCCGGTGTTGGTTTTATGTGCTGGCTGACTAGTCTAACTTGAGCTGACACGCGTGCGAGCACTCGAGATTTGAGTCGGTGAGAAGTATCAAACTCGTGGCCCGCATTTTTCCTTTGTTTTCTTGGTAAACATTTTTTAGACTACCTTTTAAGTAATGCAACCTACATTAAACGTGATTTTTAATTCACGGTTTTTATTCGGGTTTTAATTTGTTTTTAAAATGTTTTTTTTTTTTTAGGTGGAAAATGACATGGAAAACTACGTTAAGTATAAACTAGTTGGAGGCAAACTTAAACTCAAGAAAGGGGTAGTGCCTCATAGCTTTGCTTGTCAAAAACAATCAGTTGAAAAACCTGAGCGCTCTGTTGTAAAAAAACTTAAAATTGCAAAACTGACAACTTCCTCAAGTGAATGTATTGCGTCTACTTCACATGACGTTGAAGAAATATATATAGTGGATTCCATTCCTCGTGTTCATGATATTGTGAATGACCCCTTAAAAGATGTGACAGGAGATGAAAATCTAAGTAGTACCACAGAAGATAATTTAAAAACGAAACACAAAAATATCCAAGTAAATTTGAGGAACAAAGTTTATCATAAAAGTACTCAGACCAATAATAAATATTTTCATTTGACATCTACGGATAAAAAACAAAACAAAATCAAGAAACAAAATCCGCTTGAAAATAAACCATCGACTTCCAGTTTTGCAGAAACATCTTTGATATCAACAAATACTCAGTGATTACGATGTATTACAGACAGACATTACCGATTGTGAGGCTGATATCGATAACGGATCTTTTAAAACACGCATGCAGAAATCTGCTTTTTTATGTGTATCTCGGGAGTCTCAGATGCTTTTAGGCATCCCAAAACAAATGGTATTTTAAGTGAATCTTACAAATGGTCACCAAGAGATGTGATGGTAATATTTCAATAATTTTATTTTGTATGAAGTCTTGTATTTTTTCCAAAATCAACGCAAGTTGTGTCTAATGCCATTTCGAAAGAGATACAGCAATGTTAAACGTATTGTAGATTGTCTGGAAATAAAAATCGAAAAACCGACTGAAGCTGCAAAGCAAGCATTAGTATGGTCAGAACATAAGTCATGTAATATCATGATATACTTGATATCCATAACTCCGGATGGTCTTATTTATTTCTAAGGGATATAGAGGTTTTGCTACCTAAAAATAGTACGGTTATGGCTGATCCAGGTTTAAAGAATGTGGCTCATCTTTTGCAGCAAGCAAGAATGCGCCTTGATACGTCCACCTAGTGTCAGCACTAAGATAACTCCACCAAAAAGTGAATTACTAGAAAAAAAATGCAGCTTTGCATATTATACATGTCGAGAGAGCCATTGGCGTCTTTCATCTGTCATTTCAGTTATTCAATAATTTAAAAAATATTCAAAACTTGAATTTTCATTGCCTTTTATAAAAGTACATTACCTATAAGGTTATGCATAGATGATTTTTGTACCTCTGATTTATCTTCAATAAATGATCGTGGGCTTCATCAAGCGATCATTTATTTTTTGCACAATTTTGTCAATAAAGTCGTCGTTATTAGGTATTTCTGTGACCTTGTTATTTTGAGCTTTGATGAACTTCAATTTAGTCCCAATAGCTGTAAAAAATAATATAATGATAGGTACTGTAGGTACCTACAAGGTATATAATAAACTACACCAGCTGTAAGCTACTTAAAATCTCTATTGAACAAACTAAAGCAGACATTGGATAAAATTAATCAAAAATATCTGGTTTATGTAGTTTAAAAATATAATAATAGGTAGGTGTTTGCCTAGGTACCTACTTAGAAAACTGATACCTACTCGTACGTAAATACCTACTAGGACTGACTCAGATAATAATATACATCTGTTTATGGGAAATAGTGACATTTTCTGTAAGATTATAGGTACTAATAAATAATCATTGACAACCTCGAGATGTTGATTGCGAGTACCTATATATTTTTTTTATTGCTGCTCATAATAGGTCACCATCAGTGGCTTTACATCTATTGCAGATGATTTTTTGAGCATTTACGCTCGTGACTAAAAAGTCCTATTCGAGAGAGGAGTCCCCGTCCGCATACTCGGCATGTGTGGGCGGCAGGCCCCTGCTGGTCGGAGTTTAAGGCCTGTGCAATGCATGCCTCTTCGCGCGTTTATGCGTTCGCGATGAGACGCCTTCACTTGTCTCGATCTTCCGCTAGCTCCACCCACCGATCCCTTGAGTGAGCATGTCACGTTTAGCACAACGCAAGTGGGGTCTTCCAAATCGCCTTTTTGCTTGTGCTATCTCACCGAGGAGTACACGTCTGGGGAGTCGAGAATGGTCCATGCGGTGCAAATGCCCCAGCCACCGTAAGCGCCGCTCTTGCATTCTCAGCATCGCATGGAAGGACCGAGTAACAAATAAGACAGTCGTTGCAACTGCACAGCTGCTCAGTATCACCGCCATGCCTATAATAGGTAGGTACTACTAAACACTTTCAGTTAGGTTTAAGTTTCAACAAATACCTACCCGAGAGTAGGTAATTAATGGTGTTTTTCACTTTAAAACATCATTTATCTTCCAGAGCGCACCTAAGAAGCCGAAAGTTTGTAACTGATACAGTTTGTGGAAGTAAATAATGAAGTAGTATCTCTTTATCGTCTGTGATAATGAAGTAAAAATAAAGTTTTAGAAAATTTTTTGTTTACTTGACAACATGAAAATTTGAAGTGAGGAACAATAACAATACAATATCTGATGTTTGTCAGATGTCATTTTTCAAATAGAGAGTAAAATTGCATTAAAATATTTTTGTTACTCTATCGACTATACATTAGACCTCCTTGCTCTAACACTCCTCCTCCATTTTAACTCTCTATAACTTCATACCCAACACCCATACTCAAAGTACACCACACAAACTTCCCTTTCAGCAAAGGCGTGGTCAACGAGTCAGCAACCATACGCTCCGTCTGGACATACTCCAACTCAATATGCCCTTGTTCAACTGCCTCTCGCACAAAATGGTGGCGTACTGCAATATGTTTTGTACGCTGATGATGCACAGGGTTATGCGCAATTGCGATAGCAGATTGGCTGTCACTGTAAATCTTAATGGGCAATTCAGACTGGCCAGTTATTACAGCCACAAATCTTTTTAAGAAAATTGCCTCTGGCAGCTTCCGACATTGCAACATACTCAGCTTCCGCTGTAGATAGTGCAATGGTCCTATGCTTATTGCGTTCCTAGCTGACAGCAGCTCCTATGTGCAAGAACACTGCTCCTGAATATGACCTCTTATCATAGCAAGAGGCATGGCTTGCATCTCCAAGCCATGCCTCTTGCTATGATAAGAGCAATGTATTTTCGTCTGGAATTCTTTGGTCCCTTTGAGGTATCTTATCACACGTTTAGCAGCTATCCAATGCTCCTCAGTGTAACAGCTGTTAAACTGACTTAGATAATTAACGGCATACGAAATGTCCGGCCTTGTGCATACCGATAAGTACATCAAAGATCCAATCACTACTTTGATACGGTATGTTAGGATCGGGTCTATGATCCGGCCCTGGCTTGATTAGGTTTTGACTGGTAACTGCAGGCGTGGCAGCTGGCTTGCAGTCTTCCATCCTGAAAGTTTTCAACACCTTGTTGACATATTTCGTCTGGTCAACTTTTATTCTTGATTCACTTTGAGTGATCTGCATACCAAGGATCAACTCTGCTTTTCCTAAATCCTTCATTTCGAATTTCGACATGAGATCCTGCTTCACCTTGCGTAACTCTGCTTCATTATTCAAAAAAATTAACATAATATCGTCGACATAGACCGCTAGTATGATCACATTGCTTCCTTTTGACCTCGTGTAAACGCAGGGTTCGTTCTGCGATCTCTTGAATTCCAACTTCAACAACTCACTGTTGAGTTTCGTGTTCCATGCCCTCGGCGATTGCTTGAGTCCATACAAGGACCGCTTCAATAAACAAACATGCGATTTCTTTCCATGTTCCTCGAAACCATCTGGTTTTCTCATATAGACCGTCTCATCTTGTTCTCCATACAGGAATGCCGTCTTGACATCCATTTGGTCTATCTTCAATCCTTGTTTGACTGCTTGTGCAATCAAATCTCGTAGTGAGCTATGTCTCACAACTGTCGAGAACGTTTCGTCGTAGTCAATTCCACATCGTTGACTAAATCCTCTAGCAACAAGCCGTGCCTTATAGCGTCTCTTATTTCCCACCTCTTCTTTGATTCGAAATAACCATTTCGAATCAACGACGTTACGAGCTTGTTGTGGCTCTACTAGTATCCAGGTACCATTTTTCTTTAAAGCATCAAGCTCCTCCTGAATAGCAGCTCTCCATTGCTTATTATCTGGTCTGGATAATGCTTCTTGAAGGGTCAGTGGATTTGGTTCTGAATCAGCTGCTGGTATAGAACGTAGTCTGGAAACTCCCGTGGTTTCCTATCCCTCAGCGGATAATTCCTTTCTGTTCCTTGAAGCACACTTTCTGAATCCTCACCCGGTGGTTCGCAATTCTCGAAAATTTCTGGTTCTTGATCTTCAACCTCAATATCAGTTTGATGAACCTCGGGTTCTGGTAATCTTTCTTCATCTTGAATCCCTGGACTCTCAATCCCATGGGATTCAATTATTACTTCTGCATTTACAGGATTCTCATCCAGATTATCATTCTGCAGAACTCCCTCTGGAGGCGTCCACAAATCAGCAGTCTCTTCTGAGTCTCTGTCTGATTTGCTTTCAGGAAGTGACATAAACTCCACTAAGTTCTCTTCTGAATCCACTCCATCTGTGTTTTTGCTATCTTCCAGGAATACCACATTCCTTGCCTTAAATTGTTTTCCTGTTGCAGGTTCTATCAGGCGGTATGCTTTCGCATCGTCACAGAAGCCAGTGTGGACTAACTCTGCTCCTCGCATCCCACTTGGTCCTCTTCTTACTTGGGATGAGCATAAAAGATTTGCACCCAAATGTCCTCACCATACTCAGATCACATTTCCGAGCAGTCCATTTCTCCTCAGGTGTCATGTTGCGCACCGCAATGGTTGGTGATATGTTCTTCAGGTAAACTGCATGATGGACAGCCTCTGCCCAGAACCGTTGAGGGAGTCCAGAATCTTGCCGTATGCTTCTGGCTTTCTCGCAAATAGTGCGATTCGACCTCTCCGCCACTCCGTTCTGTTCTGGCGTGTAGTCAACAGTCAGCTGATGGTGGATCCCGTTCGCCTTCAGGTAGCCATCCATCCTTTTGTTGACATATTCCGTGCCATTGTCTGATCGCAAGATCTTGATTTTCTAGCCGGTCTGATTTTCGGCATAAACTTTGAACTCCTTAAACTTTTCAAAAACATCACTCTTGTTTCAAAAAGTACACAAAAGTCTTGCGCGATAAATCGTCAATAAACGTAACAAAATAAAGGTTTTTACTAAAAGAAGGAACTTGCATTGGCCCGCATACATCTGAGTGTACCAATTCTAGAATTTCATTAGCCCTCGTACCCTTATTCGTAAAAGGTTGTCGCGTTTGTTTTCCCATTATGCATGAAATACAGTCTAAATTGTGTGTACAATTTGGAAAACTCACCCCGGTTGCCATCTTATCTCTCAGTACCTTCAGGTTCCTCAGTCCTAGATGTCCAATCCTTCTGTGCCACAGGACCTGGTCATTTTGCTCACCTCCTGTTGTCGCTAGAGCAGCACCATATGGGCAGTCCTTAATTTTGTAGATACCTCGTTCCGCCACCCCTGTCGCAACAGTTTCGCCATAAACCGCGAACTCGTTACTCTTAAAGATGTCGCACCCCGTCTCTGTGCACACTAATACATGCCCTTTCTTAGCAATCGCATTCACACTCAATAAATTAGATGCTAACTTCGGTACATAAGTAACCTCACTTACCGTCATCTTTTCAGACACAACCATACCAACACTTTCGCCCAGCACCTCGTTTCCATCCGCACACATAACTCTTAAAGGTGTAGGAGTTTCTTTTAAGTTTTTTAACCAAGCTTTTGTCTTCTCCATGTGGTTTGAAGCTCCAGAGTCGATTACCCAATCTTCTGCAGGTTCACACGCATTGCCGAAGGCAAATTCTTGATGTGCTTCCTTCTTTATCTCCTCTTTTTTCTTGTTATTAGGACATTGGTAACATTTATGAGGGCCTCCACAGATATAGCTCTTCAATACTTTCTTTGCAGGTTTGCTAGTATTGACCTTGCTCTCTGTGTGTTCATTTTTCTTTGTTAGCAGTGCTGACTTTGACGTATCACTTCTACTTCCTGAAGCTGTGTAAGCATCCTCCATTTGAAACAGTTTGTTCTTTACGTAGTCAGACGTAAGTTCGATATTACTGTTCTCAATTTTCAGTGGTTGAAACTCCGCCGTCAGACCTTGGAGTAGCAGGGCAGCCAACAGTTCATCATCGACTTCCTTTCCAATGTCTCTCAGTTCCTGAGATATCGTTAACATAGCTGTAACATATGCCCGTACCGTTGAAAATTGCTCCAATTTCAGACTGACTAATCTGGATAGCAGGCGGCACCGATTATTCAAGCCGATTATTTTTATCCTCAAATGTCTGTCTTAGCTTCTCCTAAGCTTCCTTAGCTGTCTTCGCAAGGCGTATGTGCACAAGACATTCAGGCATCACCATCATGCCTATCTTGGCTTTAGCCTTCTGATATCTCTTTACAGCTTTCTCATCAGTCGGGGCTGGCGTCGTGCTAGTGTACTCCCAAAGATCTTCGTAGACAAGTGCTATTTCCATTTGAACTTGTTAGAGAAAGGAGGTCTAATGTAAAGTCGACAGAGTAACAAAAAGATGTTAATGCAATTTTTACTCTCTATTTGAAAAGTGACATCTGAAAAACATCAGATATTGTATTGTTACTTTTCCTCACTTCAAATTTTCATGTTGTCAAGTAAACAATAAATTTTCTAAAACTTTATTTTTACTTCCACAAACGGTATCAGTCAGAAACTTTCAGCTTCTTAGGTGCGTCCTGGAAGATAAATGATGTTTTAAAGTGAAAAACACCATTAGAACTTTCCACGTCGAGTAGTTAAAGCGACCCTCTAGCCTTGCCATCTGTGGCATGTTAAAAACTATTACTTGCCATCTCGTTGACTAATTTCTCAATGTTGTCTCCACTTCCACCAGAGCCACTCATGCTCTGTCTCCGGCATCAATCATCAAATTAATCAGGTGTACTGGGCCCATAAATTAAAACATCATTTATCTTCCAGAGCGCACCTAAGAACCCGAAAGTTTGTAAGTTTTGTAACTGATACAGTTTGTGGAAGTAAATAATTAAGTAAAAATAAAGTTTTAGAAAATTTATTGTTTACTTGACAACATCAAATTTGAAGTGAGGAACAATATAACAATACAATATCTAATGTTTGTCAGATGTCACTTTTCAAATAGAGAGTAAAATTGCATTAAAATCATTGTGTTACTCTATCGACTATACATTAGACCTCCTTGCTCTAACAGTAATGCTTACTCAGAACATAGGTACTTACCTTTTCATCTTTATTCCACGTACATATTTCGGCAGCGGTAAAATCCTGATTATGAAATATTGTGTCACCATCAAACTATCCATACACTCTTGGCAGATTGTCCGACTGACTTTAGAAAACCTTCCATACTACACACTACACGTTTCACTTTAGTGTAATCGGATATAAAGGATAATTTATAGTATTATATAATAGGTAATTATGAAAACGAAGTCGATCGAAACAAAATGGAATGAGACGCGCGTAATTTAGTTGCGTCAACGCACTGGACCGAGCGCCGCGCGCAACCCGTGTCGCGGTCGCGGGCGTAGTAAGTATCCCTAAATCGTCTGTGGTCGCGGGCTGAATCTGAGGGGCTGAATGGGGGTGTGACGTCATCGTATGAGCGCAAGTAATCTCTGCAATTCAAAAAGGGCTTGAACTTCTTGTCCTTATAGGTAACTACCGAAATACTGCATGTATAGCAGTGAAATAAAAACTAATGTACATGATCTACGCTTCATTTTAGTGTATTTGATAGTGTTCTCATGGCTTTTATAACCATGAGGGAGGCCTATGTCCTGCAGTGGGCGTCAAATGGCTGATGATGATGATGATAAAGAGGAAAAGCGGTGTATCTGGCAATGCTGGTCTTAGTCATATTTCTGCAAAAAATGTCACAATCAAAATCCAATGCAAAATGTCACAATTCTAGTTTTAGAAGAATTAGAAGTCGATCACACAGGAAGGATGTGGGACAAGGGCGCGGCGGTTTTTCAATGACCATTGTACTAAATATTGACAATAGTTACAAATTAAACCTCATTTTAAATTTAATTCTGCAATTGTAATATTCACTGATTTTTTGTATTTTTGTGAATAATGGGAGCTTTTATTTTTGACTATAAGAAAAAATATAGTTCCCAAGAACTCTGTAGATGGCGCTGAACTGACTACGTTAATAGCCGTGCGTTGCGATTTGCGACTGTCAGCGGTCATGGGCAAATCGGAAGGCACGTTCTTGCGTATTCGCGTCTAGCCGTTCCAAAATGGACGTCAATGGATATTAAGATAACGTGAATGGATCAATTCGGAACGATATTTAGTTGTGATGTGACAATGACATAGGTATGTAAGTTTCGTCATTATATCATTTATATCAAAGTAAAATAAGAAAAAAAATATTTGACGTTCCGTGCCTTCCAATAACTTACCAAGTTCAGCGCCATCTTTGCAGTGACTAGAGAATAATTTAAAATAATAATCCCCCATTCATCCCCAAATAATTCGACCTGCTCGACTGTTTTTCCAACTTTCGGCCACATTGGCCGTCTAGCATCTGGCAACACCGTTAAAGCCAAATGAAAAAAAAAACAGGCCAAGTGCGAGTCGGACTCGCGCACGAAGGGTTCCGTACCATTATCTATATAACATTAGACACAAAGATCGAGAAAAACTGCAAAAAATCACGTTGTATGGGAGCCCCCATTAAATATTTTTTTTGTTTTAACTGTTTATTTTTGAAGCGAATATAGAACCAAATATTCTGTGAATATTTCAAGCGTCTACCGGTGGCCCTTATTAATATCGAGCAAAAAATGGGGGAAAAAAATACGTTTGTTTCATATTAAAATATTTTTTTTATTCGGTTTTTAGTATTTGCTGCTATAGCGGCAACAGAAATATATAATCTGTGAAAATTTCAACTGCCTTGCTATCACGGTTCATGAGCTACAGCCTGGTGACAGTCAGCCAGACAGACAGTGGTCTTAGTAATAGGGTCCCGTTCGGCACCCTTCGGGTACGGAACCCTAAAAAATACTAGTGCTTTGCGGAGTGTAAAATATTGTATCCTCAGATTCAGAGATTGTATCATTGAAGATCTATTAGCTCCTATCCTACGAGTATATTACGCGCACCAAAGCCTGAACGATTCCAATCGTCTAGGTATCTGTCAAATTCCAACGCAAACGTCAAGATTCAGACAGGATTTGGTACGCATATTAAGGCGATATTACACGGCTCAGTTTCAGTGCAATATGTCTTTTAATTTCTTTGCTTCAATGGCATTGAAACGTTAACTATATTACACGGTTCAATTTCGGTGCAATAGTGCGTTCAATTTCATTGCTTAAATGGCAATGCCATTGCGCAATTTCATTGAATTGAAAGCTAAATCTCGATGAACGCTAAAATGCGATTGCAGCAGACAATCATTCAATACGATGGAAAAGCATATTTTTTAACCTCCTCAGTCCTGACCTTGAAAATAACAATTGAAAACCATTCGTCGCCCTAATTCTAATAGGTAGTATCTCAGTTTTGGACGAAACTGACTTTTTGGGTGTTTTGGATAGAGTTGACAAAACTACATCGTTCTCTTTCGTTACTATTTAAGCTTTGTATGAAAAAAAGAGAGATAAAAGACTTGACTTAATACGTCGCATCTCGAATCACGGAATTATTAGTGCGAATATGCAGTAACTCATCATTCGCCATACTTAATTGACGTTTTGCAGATCGCTGCATCATAATAGTAGATTGTACAACAAGTGCATAAAACGCACCATTTTACTCGAGACGTTTATCCATCCGAGCGAGCTTGCGAGCGAGGATAGATATAAAGTCGAGTGTAAAATGGGTTTTATGGACGAGTTGTACACTCTACTTTTCACTTCGATTGCGAGGAAATGAAACAGCAACATGTAAATATAGTAAATGCTAATTTAATTAAAATTGAAAGTTACATTAGAGCAATGAGAAATATTTAAAGCTGTTGGTATCTTTGCCTTGGTCTTAGAATACGAACGAAACGAAATAAAATAAAGAGGTTGTTGTATGAAGTTAAAGATGTTCGTGTGGCTGTTGCAGCGATTGCCTTGGTCTTCGACGAAGATTTTACTTTATGCTCTAGAGCATAAAAAGCGACTTTATGTCGCCTACGCACGACATAAAGACGAACTTTTAGAGCATGAGAAGTGAAAAAGTGTTTTATATTTGGATTCATTAGCATTTAAGGTAAGTAACAGATAGTAATTTGTAATTTATATTCTGAGCTATATTTTCTGATATTATTTAGGCACAACATTGTCTTTATGGAGTAAAAAAATGTGTTTAAAAATTACTGTTGAGATACTACTTTTTCGAATAATTTTTTTGAGACTTAGTATTGAGTTAATTCTTATTGACACTAATTTAAGAACAAATTTTGTTACTAGTTTTTTTCAGTTTCGCGAAATTTTGTCTTAATTAAACATTATATTTTAATATTATTTTTTTCATATTAAACTTTGTATAATTTTACTTTTTTTTTGCTTTTTAATCTTTTCAGATGTGCAGGTCTAATTGACATCAAAATGGACATTTTTCAATCGGATTCCGAAGATGATCAGGAAATTTTAAAAGCATTGAGAGAGTGGCGTAACAGTGACTGACACTAAGAAGAAACCTATCATAAAGAAAAAATCCAGTATACAAATTTTAGAAGATGTTGTAATCTATACCGAAGAAATCCCGGACATCAGCCTGTATGAGATTAGGATGGCCCGGAATAACCAGGAGAGGATGGAATCACATCAGAGCTCCTGAAAGCGGGTGGAACACCAGTACTTAAAGTCCTTCAGAAGCTCTTCAATTCCGTCGTGCTCGAAGGAAAAACGCCAGAAGCATGGAACAGAAGCGTGGTGACGCTGTTCTTCAAGAAAGGGTATAACTCTCTATTGAAGAACTACCGACCTATCTCGCTTCTGAGCCATGTTTATAAGCTGTTTTCGAATCGTCTCGAACGCAGGTTTGATTACTTCCAACCTCCCGAACAAGCCGGTTTCCGAAAGGGCTTTAGTACCATAGACCACATCCACAGGCTGCGGCAAATTATACAGAAGACTGAGGAGTATAATTTGCCATTTTGCTTAGCGTTTGTGGACTATGATAAAGCCTTCGATTCGATCGAGACATGGGCAGTGCTCGAGTCTCCAGCGTTGCCGTATTGACTATCGGTATATCGAGGTGCTGAAGTGCTTGTACAACAGCGTCACCATCTAGGTCCGAGTACAGGAGCAAAATTCGGAGGCAATTCCATTGAGAAGAGGCGTGAGACAGGGAGACGTTATCTCTCCGAAACTGTTCACGAACGCACTGGAAGATGCCTTCAATCTTCTGGAATGGCAGGGACGCGGCATCAATATCAATGGCGAGTACATCACGCACCTTCAATTTGCCGACGATTTAGTAGTCATGACAGAAACGATGGAAGACCTCGGCACAATGCTCGAAGACCTCAGTCGAGTTTCCCAACGTGTGGGCCTTAAAATGAACATGGACAAAACGAAGGTTATTGTCGAACGCCCGTGTTGTGCCCACCCCAATAACATTGGGGAACTCAACTCTCGAAGTTGCAGACGAATACATCTACTTAGGACAAAGTCCAACTAGGTCGGTCCAACTTCGTGAAAGAGGTCAATCGTCGAATCTAACTTGGCTGGGCAATATTCGGGAAACTTAAAAAGTCTTTTTGTCCAATATACCTTAATCGCTCAAGACAAATCTATACAACCAGTGTGTGTTACCAGTGATGACTTATGGCACTGATCTCTCACCATGGGTCTCATGAGAAAGCTCTAGGTCACGCAACGAGCTATGGAAAGGGCTATGCTCGGAATTTTTCTACGAGATCGAATCAGAAATGATGAGATCCGTAGACATACGTAAGTCGTCGACATAGCCCAGCTGATTAGTAAGTTGAAGTGGCAGTGGGCGGGGCACATAGCACGCAGAACTGATGGCCGATGGGACCGGAAAGTTCTCGAATGGAGACCATATATCGGCAAGCGCAGCGTAGGACGACCAGCCACAAGATGGACAGATGACCTCATCCAAGTGGCAGGAAGACGCTGGATGCAAGCCGCTTCTAACCGGTATTTTTGGAAATCCATAGAGGAGGCCTATGTCCAGCAGTGGACTTCTTGTGGCTGAACGATGATGATGAATTATTAAGAAGAGATTACTTTAAAACATAAATATGTAGTGCTGTTTTTTTTTAAATTTAATAAAGATTTTAGTGATAACATGTGTTTAATTTTCAGTGCGAATTAATAGTAACTCAGTGAAATAGCTATGCTAATAAAGCTCATCTCATATATCTCACTATCTGTAAGAATTAATGTTTTTTGCATAACAAATTATGACATCTATTTAATTTTTAATATCATGTTCAGAACTTACCTTTTAGTGTTTTCTAACAACTTTTTTTTTTTTTTTTTTAATCTTATTTATTTAGGGGCTTTGTTCGCAGAACGAGCATGTCAGCCCCATCGTAACCTAACCATACAATTATCAAAGCTACATAGATCTTATTACTAAGCTATCCTTAACAAATTTATAAATGATACTGGCGTTTGCGCTATAAGGTTCAGATAGAATACTCTGCAGCATTCCCACATCCATTAAATTCAGTTGTAGCCGCGACACTACAGTCGTTCTCTCAGCTTCGTTCCGGACACAAATCATTAATAAATGAATTAAATCTTCCTCTGCATCACATACTGAACAATTCGGGCTGTTAATTTTTTTCATAAGAAAGCCAAACTTATTAAGAGGCATATGTCCAGAACGGAGCCTGAACGCTGTGACCAAAATATCTCTACTTAACTTATTACTAACAAACCAGGGCACACGAGGAGGCTCACATTGCATTGTGCTGTACCATATACCTTTTTCTTTGGACCTTTCGTCAAAATATTTTTTCCAAAGGTCATGGCAGCGCTTCTTTTGTCTAGGTAAAACCTCAGTGTAGCTAGGAGCATCATGGATTTCCTGTCCCGCGTCTACAGCATATTTCGCCAGCCGGTCAGCCTCCTCGTTACCTTTTAGTCCAGTATGTGAAGGAACCCATTGCAGCTTTAACTCGACACCACCTTTAATCAAGTCGTGTATCTGTGCGAGTACAGTGTAAGCTTTCGGTATACCTCTGTCTCCAGATGTACATCGAGCTATATGCTGTAAAGCACTTCTGCTATCTGTTAAGATGACAACCTTTTGTAATTGCATTTGCTTAATGTATGTAAGGGCCTCAGAAACTGCTATGAGCTCCAATGACATAATGGATATATCTTTATTTATTATTTTGAACGTTTTTGAAGATTTATTAACTTGATCATAGTATGCAGCCCCCGAACCACTTGCACTCTTTGAACCATCAGTATACACTCTGTGATATCCGCGATATTTAATGTTTAGTTCCTCAACAACACTACATTTCAAATTATGAGTATTATATAGGCGTTTACTTAGTTTAACACTACTAAGGTTATTACAAATAATATTACCAACTCGTATATTGCTTGTCCAGGTATCCAATGAGAACATAGGTAAAGGGTAACTTGTGGATATAATTTCATTTTTTGTCTCGTTATAGACAGTGGGCAATAAAGGCTTCTTTTTATTTTGAAAGTATCTGCTGGTACAAAGAGCACAAAGTTCGTTCAACAATCTCGTCATCTCATTATGACCGCAAGCTTGGGATTTTAGGCAGAATTTTACACCTAAATAAAGTCTTCTTAAGAATAGAGGAGGAATACACATTTCACTCTCCATTACGTGAATTGGCGTACTTCTAATGAAGCCTCCAATCGCTCTCAGAGCTTGATTTTGAATCTTATCGAGTTTATAAACATGGGTCTTTGCACAATTGTCATACAAAAAACTAGCATAGTCCATCCTGCTCCGTATCAAGGATATGTATAGCCGGCGAATGTGTTTGGGATGTAAGCCCCAGCCAGAGCCGGATAGTATTTTTAACAAATTTAAATATTTATAACATTTTTCTACAGTTTCGTTGATATGCTTACCCCATCTTAGTGTTTTATCCAACCATAAGCCCAAATATTTAATATTATCTGTAGACTCTAATGCAGAGCCATTAATATTTATTTCTATTTGTTGGTTGCGTCGACCTCTACTAAATAAACAATATTTTGATTTATGGCTCGATAGTTCTAATCCCAAATTAGCTAAAATTATACATATTGCGTTAAGCGCTTCTTGGATGTTAATTATACTTTCACTTAGCTTTTGGCTGCTAGAATAAACAATAAAATCATCTGCGTATTGTGAAATCATTACTCTACATATTTTATGACATATCTTAAACGTTACAATGTTAAACAAAAGGGGGGACATTGGGTCCCCTTGAGCAATTCCTCTGCACGCCCATCTAGTTAAAATATATTTATCGTTATTATCTGATTTGATCGACAGGTGTCTTTCACTAAGAAAATACCAGATGTATTTACACAACTTCTCACCCACTTTTATGTTATTAAGTGTTTCGATAACTTTATGCACTAAGATATTGTTGTACGCGTTATCAATATCTAGGAAGCAAGCCAGAGTTGGGATATTTTTACCAAAGCCGATTTGTATGTGACAGATTACTCTTGCAAGAGAGTCTAGACAGGACTGACCTCGCCTAAATCCCGTAGTTTTCGTAGACAGAATGTTATTTTGTTCTACATACCACTCAATTCGTCTCGTTAATATTGTATGGAAAATCTTACATACACATGACATCAATGCTATCGGCCTCAGTTGTGGTGTGGAGACCCTATTGGTGGAGCTATTTGACTTAGGAATAGCAACTATTTGAACATCACGCCATTGTTGTGGGACATATCCATTTACCAAAATTAAGTTATATGTATGCTGCAAGAAGATCTTGGCTGCCTCTGGGAGATTATATATCATAGAGTAAGTAATGTGGTCAGCACCGGGGGCGGTGTCTTTTTTCTTCAGGCTATTTTCTAGTTCCTGTACTGAAATTTCAGTCTCTAGAGATGTGTTGGTAGAACTTAGGTTTGGCATTTCTGGTAAAACATAATCTGGTGCAAGCTTGCGTAACAATTTTTCTTTGTCTTTATCAGAAGCGATAAAACAACCATTTTTTATGCCCTTCATCCAGCGCATTCGGCGCCACATCTCAGAGGCCGAAGTAGTCTCATCCACACTGCTACAGAAGTCTCTCCAACTCTGTGATTTGGCCTGTCTAATAAGCCGTTGAGCCTCGGCAGTTTTTGTCTCAAGTAAATTTAGATTAGATGGAGTCGGATTTTTCCTGAATTTGACTAATGCCAATCTACGATGTGCTACTGCCAGAGAGAGATCCGAGTTCCAGTACGGTTTTGGTTTGAATTTAGATCTAGGGTTTGTGGAAAATTTTATCATAGGTATACTTTTGTCAGCTGAATTATTAATTTGGTTTACAAAGAAATCGTACCTTTCTTGTATATTACTAGAATCTATTAGGTCTGTAAAACTATTATTCCTAAATATATTATCTAGAATGTCTCTGTATTGCTTCCAATTGGCTAACTTGAAGTTACGTTTTTTGAAAATTTGAATTGGCTCTTGAAAATTTAATTTCACTTTGATAATTAAATGATCACTGCCCAGATTTTCACTACTAACATCCCATTTAGTATTGACTGCTAAATCTGTTGAAAGAAATGTAACATCAGGGGAAGATTCTTGCAGCAGTCCATTAACGAGTTTTACACGTGTTGATTTGCCATTATTTAATTATATGTAACCACTCTCTAGCGATGCGTCTAACAACTGATAGCCCCTTGTATCGCATTTATAAGACCAATTAGTGTGGTGACCATTAAAATCTCCAGCTAAAAGTGTTTTGCATGTGAATAAACTGAACAAGTTATCCCAATCATGTTGTGTAGTGCGTACACTCGATGGACAATATATTGAAATTATATTTTGTAAGTTGCTGCAGTTTAACAGTTTAACATGAATCATTTCAATGCCTACGTTACTTAATCTTAAATTAGATACTTGAGTCCTTACAGATCTGTGAACAATAACCGCCACTCCTCCATATGAGTCGACTCTGTCATTACGATACACATTGTATCCACTAATTTTAAGCTCTGTCTCAGGCTCCAGCCATGTCTCGCTTAGTATAGCTATATGGATTTTTTCTTGATTCAAGAGACAGTCAAATTCAGCAAGCTTAGGCTTTATACTTTGTGCGTTCCACTGTATTATTTTGAGTGCGAGATCCTGAGTTCTTTTAGCCATCAAAAAGACCTCCGAGCAAGTTTTTCATCCACTCACTTCCTTGAAATACTTCACATAACATTTTCTTACATTCTTTCAGTAATACTTTCACTATCATAGTTATTTTCTCTTCAAACGTAAAGTTGGAGAACACAATATCTTTTGCTTTCTGTATTATGGGCTTATAGTTGAATATTTTCTTAGGTTTTGGTTCTTTTTTCTCACTTGTTCCATATTCCATACATTCCATTTCACTTTCTGATGACTGATCATCATGACTAACACTGTATTCGCTTTTATGCTGTCTTTTCTTCTTCTGGTTTCTTTTTTTATTACTTGGTTTAGTAGTTGTTTTTTCGCATCTATCCTCAATCTGATCTTGCGCTTTAACTTGTCGATTTTCTATTACAATGTCTCTGTAGGTGGGACGAACTGGAGTATTTTGCTGGGTGGGGTGATCTATTTTCTCCTCTTCTTCATTATAGAAGGTAATTTTATTCCCTTTTTCATGTTGAAGGTATATTAATAAGGCCTTCTTATAGGTGACATTTTTATCCGACATTATACGGCGTATATTTTTCTCTTTTCTGAATTCAGAGCAGCTTTTATTAAGTGCCATGTGGTTGCCTTTACAGTTGACACACTTATAATCAGTTGTCTCGCAGTAGCTATGTGAGTCTCCACATTTTGGGCATACAATTTTTTTGGTGGGACATTGGCGCAGTATGTGGCCAAATTTCCAACAGCCAGAACATTGTGTGACCGGGAATGTATAGGGAGCTACCTTAAACCTACATCCGTATCCGTATATATACGGAGGTAAGGTGGGCCCTTTGAAGCAAATACGTACAGTTTCACTGGCTACCCATTTCTCGTCATCGGTAAATCTTTTCAAGCGCCTTACTGACAACAGCTCGTAGTCACAGGTAAAAGACTTCATTATCTCTTCGTCTTCTATGTCCAGGTCTACAGATCTCACCACGCCAAAAGTCGACGATATTTCGCTAGTTAACTGACATTTGAACCCCATGTCTTTGAATTTTTCACATGACAACATATTTTTCGAATTTTCTTCGTTGTCAAATAGGATAAGTACTTTATATGGGCTTTTGTATTTAATTCTTAAGATGTCTTTTATATTCTCTGCTCTCAGAAGTTTAGCTAGAGCTATTTGCTTGGGTAACAGCTGACTGGATGTCATACATATTTCATTTTTCGTTACCGCATCTTTTTCGCCATTAATTGTTGAAATACTTCTTGCCAAACGCTTGGTTTTCCTACGCACTGTAGCAAAACCATCATCATTGTTTTCTTCGCTATCCTGTCTAGGTCTTTTTTCAGTCCCCTTCACAAAGTCGGTGCCAGTTTCATCCCATTCAAACTCCTCATTGTATTGTGCACTCTCCGATCTCAGCTGTTCGCTCTCCATCACTGTTTTTGAACTATTTGCACTCGTAATACTAATTTCATCACTACTTTCACTCATTATAGTTTTTATGATTTACGCGGGTAGTTAGAAAATAAATTATCATCTCGGCGGGACACTGCGTTACGACTGTTAGTGTGTCCGCTCGCTGTGGATCGCCGCACGAAACTGTTCTAACAACTTGTAAGAAAAAAACCGTAATTTTAGCCTCCTCAAAAGTCGTCAAAATTGAGATACTACCTATTAGAATTAGGGCGACGCATTGTTATTTTCAAGGTCAGGACTGAGGAGGTTAATGTTCAATGATTTTCAATAGCATTGCTTCGATGTGACTGAACCGTGCAAATAGGTATAGTCGTTCAACATCATTGGTCAATGGCATTACTTCAATGTGATTGAACCATGTTAAGAGGCAAAGTCGTTCAATGTCCAATGTCCGATGCCTTTCAATGGCATTGCTTCAATGTGGGTGAACCGTGTAGTATCGACTTTAAGCCTGCTGTCTACTTACATGTTCTATCTATGTCTACATAAGTATGTATGGTGTGGTGTAGGTTTAGTTTATCTGTACGAATTTGGACTTGGGATACAGATTAAAGATTTGACTCTTGTTTTATACAGATTTTCCGAAAATTAATTTTACGCAGTATTTTTATTGCCAACTTTGAAATGAGTATACAATATTCTACCATAAACTTAATATGCCTATTGGCAATGAGTGGCGGTGACGTGAAAGTATTCAAATTACGTTGTCTCGAATTCTTTATAGAAGGAGCAAAACAACTTTTCAAACGGTTTAACTTTCGAGACCAGATAATAAAAGCAATGATTTTCCTCAATCCATAAACAGTCAAGCGCCAAAACGTTGCATCTATAGCGGATATTGCTGGGATATTTATAAAAGTCCAGTCCGTGACCTTGATCAAGCTCGGATTGACGCCAGACTGATGTAGCTAGGCGAGGTCACTCAAGACTGATGGATTTTGCATCAGTCCGAACGAAAACACCAACACGACAGCACCAAGCACAGTCCTTTATCTGTGATTATGGATTAAAAAAATACCTGCGTTGCAATAATAATAGCTACGGCAATGAAAAAAACCGGCCAAGTGCGAGTCGGACTCGCGCACGAAGGGTTCCCTACCATTATCTATACAACATTAGACACAAAGATAAAAACAGCAAAAAATTACGTTTGTTGTATGGGAGCCCCCCTTAAATAATAATTTTATTTAGTTTTTTATTTTTTGTTATAGTGGCAACAGAAATACATAATCTGTGAAAATTTCAACTCTCTTGCTATCACGGTTCTTGAGATACAGCCTGGTGACAGACAGACAGACAGACGGACGGACGGATGGACGGACGGATGGATGGACGGATGGACGGACGGACAGACAGACAGACAGACAGCGAAGTCTTAGTAATAGGGTCCCGTTTTTACCCTTTGGGTACGGAACCCTAAAAAGGCCAAAAGAGGATGTGGTCTAAACATAATGGTTGTTAAAAAGAGAATCCTCCTCCATGCTACCTCAAGATTATAGTATGCTGCCTAAAGTGCCCGAGTGTTGACCTAGCGTTGACTGATGTGAGACTGATAACACATCCAGACGATCAGTCTGCCGTCAGTCTGACCGTGACTGACGAAAATTATCAAAATATTCGAATATCCGTCAGTCTGGTCCATCAGTCCATCAATCCATTGAATAGACAATCAGTCTGCCGTCAGTCTAACCAGACTGATGGAATTGACTGACGCCAGACTGAACGTGTAGGTAAACTCCGTCATACAGATTTAAAACATTAATTTAGCACCTTGGCATATGGCAACACTGTAGTACACTCACACTGTAGTATGTCTATCTCACAGAACACATTTCATCTATTCTATGAGCGTGACCCCCGGATGGAGTTTGTGTACCAACTATAACTAAGCAAGCACTTTACGGAAAAAACAAATCATAGCGCCCCTCAGTGGGACGACACTGGTTGTAAGTTCCTAAAATAGAAACGACGCGACGCAGCTTTAAATTTGAGCTTTGAGTTTTCTTTTCTTGCGAAACTCGAAGTTTTACAATGGAAAATATTGAAAAAAGGCCTAAGGTGAAGAAAAATAGGTGTCAGAACTGGCTTCAGGAAGAAAAGGTAAGGTTTCTAATGCATGCTTTGATTATATTTCTTCAGCTAGTTTTGTTTTGTACCTCTCACCTAACCTCTCAATGAATTTAATTATTTCAGGTACTTCTTAAGACCGTCGTGAGACGTCACATAAAAGAAGTTGAAAACAAAAACACGGATTCAAATACCAACAAAAAGAAAAAAGAAGCGTGGCAACAAATATGCGCCAGGTAGGGACTAAACTCCAGGTTGTTTGTGTTACAGGCCAATATTTACCTGATCCAGATCGACTAGTGCGGAGGCTGGAACTATTTCATTCTAAGTCTTATTAGACCAGAACCTTTATTGTTGGAGCTTTGGAAGTGGCCATTAGCAAAGGTAGCATGAAGGCGCGAGTCACAAGTTTTGTGGTAAAATGTCAGAACTTGACAACTAATCTTCTGAAACGTTGCGACTTTTGTCATGCTGCTTTGCCTGCTTGCATGCCAATATAGCTTTTCTGATGGTCGGTTAAAATTACCATAGTACCTATGTTGTTGTTGAAATAAATAAAAAAAATGTTTACAGTTTCAACAAATTGGGAACAGGTCCTTACCGCACTACAGAGCAGCTCAAGACACAGTGGAGTGTCATAAAAATGATGGCTAAAAAAAAACGGAATGAGGAATTGCAGGCAGGAGGCAGGAGCAGGTCTCTAGATGGTTCGGTGAAAGAAGATGATATAGAGTGTTGGCTAGCACCTGAACTTTTTGTGGACACAAATGAACTTGACTCTGACTCATTCACACAAGTAAGTGTTTTATATTTCTGGAGATAAAACTGACAATGGTTTATTAAATTAGTGTAATTATCATGTTAGCCACATAAAAAAAATTGGAATCTAATCAGTGACAGTCCGAGAAATGGAAGTTCAGATACTTGAGAACATAGTCTGAGAAATTTAAGTGGAAACAAAAGAGAAATCAGTAGAATTTTACATTACGAATATAGGAAACCCCAATTTATGTCATCATCGTCATCAGCCATTTGACGCCGATGGAATTCATAACCTTGAGGGGTTTTGCCATAATCGCCATGCTTGGCAGGCAGGTTGGCGATTGCAGTATGCCGTTGTAATCTCACAAAGACGCTGCTGCCTATCTCCTGATTATTTATTTCCTTAGTTGCCTGGTATTTATGTAACAGTTAAAAAAATTGTCATTCAAGCTTTCAAGCTACAATAATGTTCAATTTTAAGATTATATTCTCTACCATAAATTCTATGAAATAGTTTTTTAATTCAAATGGAAAAAAATGGAACCCAGATAGGATATCTTTATTTTTTGTCTGTCTGTATGAACGCATGGAGGTTTAAATCTGAAATTAATATCAAGCTTTGAAGTAATCAAACTTCTTATTTATTGCAATAAAAATTGGGCCATTTATGCCACTCACAACACAGGCTAAGCCTAGGACCTGACTAAGCTAAGCTTAGCTGAGCCGCGGACCACAAATTTTTTATTTTTGTAGTATAATAATTAATCAAACAGACTCTGAGCATAGCTCGTTCCATCAATTCGGTGGACTAGCCCTATCGTCAGTGTCCGCCACGTATGTACTACCTTTCTAACAAAAAAATATGAGTGATATCAGACAATGTGGTAAAGAATTATCATTATCTATACAAAATTTGAATATTTCAAGCGTCTACCTGTTGCTGTTATAAATATCGAGCAAAAAACGGCAAAAAATTATGTTTCTTGTATGGGAGCCCCCCTTAAATATTATTTTATTCTGTTTTTAGTATTTGTTGTTATAGCGGCAACAGAAATACATCATCTGTGAAAATTACAACTGTCTAACTATCACAGTTCATGATATACAGCCTGGTGACAGACAGACGGACGGACGGATGGACAGCGGAGTCTTAAAAACGGCCAAAGGCGAGTACGAAACCCTCGGTGCGCGAGCCCGACTCGCACTTCGCCAGTTTTTTAAAATGTTGGTTGATAAAATATATAGAAATGTTAAATACCACAATATTTCTTTCGTTTCAGCCTGAACATTCAAATGCAAGCAGTTCGGAACCAATGGATCGCAACAAAGTCTTCGCAACGGTGAGGCAAGCTTGTATAGATCTGGCGAATGGCCACTCAATCTCCCTCATCGACGAAGAGGCCTTCCGCACCCTCATCCAGCTGATGCCCATGACCCTGAAGGAGAAGGCCATGATCACCTCGGAGTACATCCAGAACTGTATAGACTCGATTGAAGAGGCGGATGATATGGTATGTCCGCTTTCTACGCACATCTCAATTAAAGAGAGGGACTGGATAACTATAATAATAATAATAACTTCCACACAACACAATCACTTGACCTGATCCCAAACTAGGATACCTAGCGCTATGGTAACCAGGCAAGGATGTCACAAACATGAAAATACACCAACATTACATTATTATCAATATGTTTCTTACATATAAATAAACTTGACAATGGCAATGCGGCGGACTTAATGCTACAAGCAGTTTCTACCTGTCAACCGCAGGAGGTGAATGAAAATAACTGATAGGCATATGGAAGTGTGAAAAGATAAATTCACAGATAATACACATAATGAAGTAAAATAACAGATGTAATATAATAGATATCTATTTATCATACA
This sequence comes from Yponomeuta cagnagella, assembly GCA_947310995.1. Taxonomy (NCBI): domain Eukaryota; kingdom Metazoa; phylum Arthropoda; class Insecta; order Lepidoptera; family Yponomeutidae; genus Yponomeuta; species Yponomeuta cagnagella. The sequence goes on along the minus strand of OX371292.1, from coordinate 2,936,322 downwards.
TTAAAAAAATATTAAAACATTGTCCGTTAGTCACTCGGGGTCAAGTAATAACGGGGTCCTCCATTAGTCACGTAAGACTCGAAAGAAGGGTAGGGGGGTTCGGAAAAATCACGGATTATCACTATAGGCGGGGGGTGTAAAAAAAAAAAGTAAAAAGTTCTTTATTAATAAAAAAGGTTACATATACAAACAGTTTACTGTGGTCGCCACGCTAGGTCTAGCCTGTGTTGTGGAGACCTTCGTATATGTTAACATAAAGAAGATTGGCGCATGTGTACGAAACATAATAGGCAAAATTTGAAAGAACTTGTTTAGAACTTAAGAATGTACCTAGGTACAGGTAATAACCTAAATAAGTATGTAGTTAGTTAAAAACAATAGAAACAGTTCTATAAATTAGACAGGAGATTAGATATTTCTATTAACAGCAAAATGCGTCCTAACTGAGAGTCGTAAGTTTCTGTTTAACTTAAACATGGATGGTTAATTGAACAGGTATTAAAGATTCCACGATAAAATACAGTTTTCAGCTAAGAGAAAAAAGTATGAGTTGCTCATAATTATAGCTCTACCATTTATGAAAAAGACAGATACTGAAATTACATGTCTAGCTTAAAGAACATGAAAGTAAAAAACTATGCTAACAATAACAATAACTTATATGTAAGATCAGTCTTTTCCTTGAATTATTTTACCCTGGACTATGACAAGAGAGTTTACAGTCCTATCCATAAAGACACAAGTCCCTAAAATACTCCCAGGAGAACACAAAGGGCTTTAGGAAGGGGAAGCCTTTACCACAGACCACTCAAGTCACCCCCAAGGACTGCCCCAGCTGAATCATGCCTCTACGAATACTCTGTCAATATTATAACTAACCAACAACATAGGTAGGAACATATTATATATAGATACGTACCTATATACTACACAGATAAGATGTTGAATATACCTACATAGAATATGTAAATAGAATAATAATAGATAGATTATTATATTATATACTAACACACTGTTTAAATGATTACTATGCACGAGTAAAAGGACAAGAAAAAAGTTCTTCGGTATTTGAATAATCTAATTCAAATAGCAGTAGTTTTAGTTTTGACTTTGCGATAGTAGAGGGGAAACCCAGGAAATTGCAAATTTTTGAGATTTTATTAAAAAGAAAAGGTTGTAGTGAGTTATCACGTGTATCTACCGATATAACCGAAAAGGGATGCATGACTTTGACTCGACTCGATTTTTGCTTGAATTAAAAAAAAATACACGCGATTTTGGGTAAGGGGGAGGGGTAGTCTAAAACCTCACCATGCATCACCATGAGCGATGGGGAGTGGGGTTAAAAAGTTGCTAAAAATCATTACGTGACTAATGGACGTATTACTCTAATAATAATAAAAATATTGGGTTTAGTTTTTTCATTCAATTCTAAACGTTGTCTTATAAGTAGAAACATTATAAGGCGTTACGTGCAAGTTGTGATGTCCTAGTTTGGGCCCGATTAGTATGGCGCGTTTTTATATCTTTTAACATGCCTAAAACAGTTTTTGTGCAAGTTCTCCATGAGCCCGTACTCATCCACTGCTGGATATAGGCCTCGCCCAAGTAGCGTTTCCAGACGTCCCGTATTTTCCCGGTCGTCCCGTATTTCCCCGGTCGTCCCGTATTTCCCCGGTCGTCCCGTATTTCAGGCATAATTCTTGACTTACGAAGTGTGTGCTCTCAATTCCAGGACATGCTCGACCAAGTGGACCGTGATGCGGGCGACCGTAATAACGAAACTACCAACGACCGAGGTAAGGAATTCCTCACCGTGTATTTTTCGTCTCGTTGATCTAGTGGTTAATATGCTTGACTACCAAAACGTAGTAACCTCTTCGCTTTACAGACAGCTTGCACTGACCTCACATATAGCAAGATTAAATAAAGAAAGAGGCTGAACAATATTTGCCTCTCGCTCACATAATATAAACGGCCATATTGCATGAGCGAGAGGCAAATAGTGTTCCAGTCCATTTCTTTAATTAACTTTGTTAAAACATACAGCGTAGCATGAACATGGTTATTGGGTCCAAGTGTATACTCTGTATAAGTATCTTCACACAATACCACTAGGGCATGCAGCACCGGTTACGGTTCCAGATTTTTTATATCCGGTTCTGGGAGCAGTCGGAGCCGGGTAACCCGGCTCCACACGGTTAGTTGAGTTTCCTCTTAAAAACCGGCTTTAACTCTCTCTAAAGACGACTTTTTATAAATAAGACTGGGAAGCTTTATTTATAGAGGAAAGCAAATATTTTAAAGCATTTTGTTAATTACAACCTGTAATTAGAGCCTTGCTGTAGATAGAGCAACGAAAGTTATATTGTAGTCTTATTGCAGCCGAACAATTTTTTTACATTGCGAAGTAGCATTATTTATGTTAGTGCCGATATTTTTAGCATACGTACATAAACTCACGACTGTATCCCGGAGGGGTAGGCAGAGACCATCTTGACATATCTCTTTCGCTTCATCAACATCAATTAGTTGTTGCATGCGCAAACCCCGGTTCGGTTGCTTTTTGTCTTGCCCTTTGCTAATACATACAGCCCCTATTTGATCGAAGTATCCTCCTGGAACGTCTCTTACCGGCCCTTCACCCACATTCGCTCGATACATTTCTTCCGTCAACCTTTTTTCCTTCATCCTCTCCACATGTCCAAACCAACGCAACGTCTCTACATCCTGTTTCAGTCCACGACGTTCTCTAATAAAACTATCGCGTATTCTGTAAGTAATACCACAGATACTTCTCAATGACATAAACGGTTTTTATTTTTTTTATTTGGTCTAACAACACTTTGTATCTTCACATGCTTAAGACTGCTCTTAGGTGGAGCATGCTCTCTCGCTAGCACAATTTAACATTTTTAGTGATTGTAATAAAATTAGTATAATTTTAATGAATGTGGTCTGAGGGTTTGATGGATAATTAAATTGCGGATATTCATGGCATATTTTTTAAGAAAAATATCCTGTACTATGTTTTTATAAAGAAGATTTGATACCAAAATTAATCATTTTGGAAACAATTTTTTTCTTATTAAAAACTGCGTATCAGAAAACGAGAATATATTTAAAATGTCCGTAATTTAATTATGCATCAAACCCTCAGAGCACATTTACAAAAAGTGTATTAATTTTATTACAATAATTAAAAATATTAAATTGCGAGAGAGCATGCTCCACGTAAGAGCAGTCTTAAGCAGGTGAAGATACAAAAAGTGTTGTTAGACCAAATAAAATAAATAAAACGGTTTGTGTCATCGAGAAGCATCTGTGGTGTTACTTTGAATGACAGGATACGCGATAGTTTTATTAGAGAACGTCGTGGACTGAAAGAGGATGTAGTGACTAGAATTGAGAAAGCATGCTCCACGTAACAGCAGCCTTAACACTAACGTATATCTAAGCTGAGTCTTGATACAAGAACTAATTAAAGGTAAACACCGCATGCATTACTTTTCAAAACTTAAAATAGAGTGCCTAGTATTGATCTAAATTTTGCCTGTGCAGTTTCAGTGGTTGCCATAAAGGCAGAGATTGAGGAGGTCCAGTGCAACTGCGACCCGCCGGTGACCGAAGACTCCACCAGAGGCCACGAGATGGGATGCCCTGCCGCCGCCAAGCAACCGTATTGGCAGTATTTTGAGGTACGACGACTGGCTCGCTAGTGTCTGGATTTCCATGTTTGTGATGTCCCCGCGGGATCGAATCCGCAACGAAATAATTCGCCAGTGAATTAAAGTGAACGACATAGCTGAACGGATTAGCAAACTGAAGTGGCAGTGGGCTGGTCATATCTGCCGCAGGACCGATAACCGATGGGGTAGACTGGTTCTAGAGTGGAGACCGCGATTCGGCAAACGTAGCGTAGGACGCCCTGTGGCCAGGTGGAGCGACGACATTCGCAAAGCATTCTGGTTGGCATTTGGGCCATTATTTTTAATGAATTTTTACTTGTTTTTGTAAAATAAATGTTTCTATTTAATCCAATTCTTTAAGCGCATTTTTCAATTATTATTTTCTTTTCTCTGTTATCAAATATGCATATTGTTCAAAGCTCAGCGAGTCAGGTGCAGCAGGAAACCAGCGCTAGTCGCCTTTGACTAGCATTTTACTGAGCTGCAGCCTTTTTCTGTTTAGCACTTGTGTTCGGCATCATTGTATTAGGTACTATTATTTTTGTGTTCTCGTTTCTCTCCATAAATATGTTTTATTTTTGCATTCATTTGTGTTACCGTGGAAATAAATGTTTGTGGCGAGCACATGTCAACTCTGCGCGCCCACTATAAACTCCAACATTCCTGCATCGCGCAAGCAAAATCTTTCACATGACATACCATAAATATAACGTCCGACGAACATCAGTCGGACCGGCCGTCCCCAGGCATACGATCTGCCTGGCGGGAAATTTCCCCTCTCTTCCCTATATGTTTTTCACCCTCACTTTCAAAGCGGTGGGCAGTGACTGGAAAAGAAGAGCCGAAGATCGGGCTCAGTGGCGTGTCTTGGGAGAGGCCCTATGTCCAGCAGTGGACTGACACCGGCTGGTTATGGTGATAATGATGTCCTTGCCTGGTTACCATAGCACGAGGTATCCTAGTTTGGCATCAGGACAGGTGATTGTCTTGTGTGGATGTTAATATTATTTTTGTTACATAACATCATCATCGGCTGTGGGTGCATCAGCCTTTTCCCCATCACCCCTTAGCTTAGTTAGTTAGACTTGAGATTTCCGCGCTTAGCCTCATAGTTAGGCCTTTGTACGTAGCAAGCGCTGAGGTATGTAAATACCTCAGAAGCTAGGGTTCCCTCACGACGTTTTCCTTCACGGTTACCGGGTAGTATTGCTACTGTAAATTCACAAAAGCACGTAACTTAGGAAACAAGCTCTTTCGAACCCACGACCTCCCGAATGTGTGGTCGGCGTTCTACCGCTCTTGTCCAATGTCCAATTTATAGTCAGCCGGGGCGGCGCGGTAGAATGCTACCACCGCACATCAACGCATCTTGTCGCGTAATGAATTCGATACTTGTATGAAGTTAAGTACAAAATTAAGGTTGGCTGGAAAAGATCTCTCTCTCTTAGAGATAAGTTTCCCTTTGGAACTAATTAAATTTTTTGTATGGGCTTATTTGCCATGATTCAGTTGGAAGACTTGGCTTAAAACTACTCTAGCTTTGAGCCAAAAAGTTTCCAATCACTGATCGATCTCCTTATAACCATCCCAATGTTTCAGGTGTCATCGGACGAGGCAATCTGCCAGATCTGCAGCCTGACCTTCAACTGGACCAACATAACCAAGTTGAAGGAGCATCTCCTCGACAAACATCCCACCGCCGAGTTTGTCGACGACGTGAGTTACTTTTGTCTCAATGAACCACATCAATCAATAAGTCAGTCAGTCAATTAATCAAAGCTACATAAGTTGGATTTTATTTCTCCAAAATTATCTAGATTTTGAAATGGACACCTAGTTTAACTGTTGCTTGTATTAACCTTCTCACTAGCAGCAGAGACAGATCTGTCTCAGCGCATCGGGTAACGTCAAACTCGCAACTGAGACAGAGTTGTCCCAAAGGGCAACAGACCAAAAAAACGCGAAAATGTGTTTGACGGTCTATGGTATCGGTTTATGGTTATTGTTCGCTTATGTTCGGCATGAAATTGCCTTTAATCTGTGGTAAAATACTCTAAGACTTCCTAAAAAAAAAACTTGTCAATCTTAGTCGAAAATTTCTTGTTAGAAAGTGGCGAGAGCTGAGAACAAATCTACAAGAAAAACTGGTTTTTTGTTAGAAAGGTAAGTGAAAAGTGTATTTACGTGTTACTTTATGCATTTATTTCAATCATTTCACATAGTTTTACCTAAAGAATGCTATAAATACTTTAAATTTGGCCCAAGAAAATGTTCGATATAGCAACTTTGAAAAAAGTTGTACTTTCTTTCGAAATTTTTGATCATTGTTTGTGTATTTTGGATAAAACCCACTATATTTGGCCAGTAAGACTATCGTACTTTGTCATTTTATTCATTTTTATGTAGAATTACTAAGTAATAGTGAAAAATATTACAAAAACAAAACATTCGCCGTTGTTTTCCGATAAGTTCGTATACCGGAAATCGACCACTAGGGTCACGACCTCCGGCCTTCTCATCCGGTTCTATAGTGATGGGCTTAGTGATTAGTTCAATTGATTATCGACATAAAATTTTTATCAACTTCAATACACCGTTACTATAAGTTTCTAGTGAGAATACGCAAATTTCCAATTAGATTGTAATATATCTCGTAGTTTATAGGAAAATTATTATTTATTTATTTTACAGATGTGGAGACCCGGGCACCCCAAGAGTTTCTTGAATTACTGCAAGACGACGAGGAAGAGGATGAGAGCTAGGGGGAGTTGGAGGTCGGGCTGGAGGAGGAGGAGGAGAAGGAGACTGGGGTGGGAAACCTGATGGTATGTTATAATAATTATATAAATATTACATAACATACATAAGCGGCCTATATGCGTCCCACTGTAGGGCACAGGCCTTCTCTCAGGGAGAGAGCATGGGCTTAATCACCGGGGATTGGGTATTTCAAGCGCGTGTACGTGAATAGCTCAGATACTCAGGTTTCCTCACGATGTTTTCCTTCGTTAGCGAGTGGTATTGCTACTACTATAACTTCACAAATGTACATAACTTAGAAAACCAAGTCATAGCTACATGCCCGCACCGGGGATCGAACCTGGGTCTCCCGCTTCCTAGTCCGAGGTTCTACCCACTAGGCTACCACTGCTGTATAAATATAAATGATGTAAGACGCCATCAATAGTAAATCCATAGTTTCCCTCCAACTCATAGTGCCGCTCCAAGGCTTGAAGGTCGTGGCTTGCCCGACGCATTCCGAATGCACCCGAAAATTCCCGAGGCGCGCACCTCCGGAGCCTCTTGCGCCGCCGCGCGCCCCGAGCAGTCGGCCGATGTAATTAGAGAGATGCGTGCACGTCTACGCTCGATTTCCGGGCTAGAGAATTACGTGTTTACTGCTAAGTTTAGTTTATCTACTCAGTGTTCAACCCACCTACCTAATCTATTATAATTTATAATACACCATCAACAAGACTCAGTGGTTTTACTAATAATATTAATTTTGTATTATTTCTTGTTCGTTCCGTTATTTTAGGTTTATATTTCTTCCAGGCAATGGACATCATGGTGGAGGAGGAGAACTGGGAGCTAGTGCCACTGGAGGTACTAAGCGTCCCGCTTTCTACCTCTAGGTACAATACTTAATAATTTTTTTCCATCTAGATTATGCGGAAGTAAGACTTTTTTAACTGTTTATTTTTTCCAGCAGGCTCTCCAGTAGCAGCGGCGAGGATGACGAAGTGCGCAGGGAAATTTTGCGCAATATCAGCCCGCAGTAAGTTGAATCAATATTTATCCCATGCCATGTTTCTGTGTATCTATGAAACAGATTTCAGGTTAATTTTATTTTACAGGTCTGTTCACGACGACGAGCTGCCGCGCTTTCGGGTGGAGCAGCTGCCGGACGCGCCGGGACCCGCCGCTGCTGCTGCTCGAGGATGCGGCGCCACTCAGATTTCCCTTGCCTTTGTTTGGTTACGGTTTTTGGCTGTCGTCCATTCATCTATTATGTTGTATATTTGAGAGAGGATGACGCATGACTGATGGGTATCAGTCATTTATATGTAAGATTTGTGCATGTAGATAATAAAAGTAGACATACTTCGTCCGCTCCTTCACATTCTGTTTTCTTGTTTGTTTGACCAATCTAAATTTGTTTTCTAGATTGGTGAAAATCTTATTTGCCTATCGAACTAATGGAACACGTGGAGTTTAACATTTTTCATTTATTCGATGGGTAGGTAAGATCACACGACACACCATTTTGTAAGTAACCTAATAATGTACTCTTGCAGTTCTTGTCTTTTGTCTTTTTCTATGTCATGTTTTGCTTTTTGTGTACTAATAGCGAGATCATTTCGACGCGAACTCCATAAAAGTATTGTTAAAATATTTAATTTTCAAAGCTCCATACTCCTAAAATGTAAAAGTTATAAAAATTATAATCAGTATAACTCGCGATAGCATTAATAATAATAGAATATTGTTGGGATATTTCCATACATGATAACTAAGCAAAGCTTGTGCTATGGGTACTATCCACCTGATAGACAAACTTCGAAAACCAATAAATAGGCTCGTCACACAATTGTTGGTCCCGGGTAGGGATTGAACCGATGACCTATTGCGCAATAAACTGTATTTGACATATTTTTTGACATGTTTGATCTTTATTTTAACACAAAAAATAGAGTCATAAGTAGTATTTCTACGTAGAAATGCAGAGACTGAAAGAAAACATTGAATTCACGAAAAATAAAATTAACGGTAGCAAAAATCTTTCGCCGCTCTACGTTTGTTTTAACCTTTTTCCTTACTGTGTTAGGTTAGTTGTAGATGTTGGCACGTAGAAAGAGCTGTGAGCGCCATACATTTACAGGGCACGCGCAGCTCTTCTTACGTGCCGGCATCTATACAGGGTGTTAACAATGTGGTGTTGGATTATTGAATTTTTTGTTTGCATGATGTTTTGCTATCTGTGAAACTGGTTTTGTTTTGTACTGTTTTCTTGATTTCGTGTTCTTTTGCATTGTAGTTCTAAGTTGCAATAAACATACCAAGTGCATTCTAAACCTACAAATAAATTTATTAGGACATAATTCTTCAACTCAACTCTTTTAAAATGATTGTATATTTTATCACTACTTATATATGACAAAATGACAAGTTTACAACTTTGCAATATTTTAGACATGAAGGAAAACATCGTGAGAAAATTCGCTGTTGGTGTAGTAAAAGTTAACACCAGAAGCAATACGATTGATCAACAACTAATTTTATTTGTAATAAAATATGACATAGGTAATTGTTAAGTCAATCACCACTAACAACGTATAATAAGGCTATTACAAACAATGTTATGGTTAGATACTTACTTACTGGCGGTTAGTATAAACAAACCACTTGACGCCGAACTTGATACTCAATGCGCGGCACACGCCGCCACTTGAGCTCCGACGCTTTATGGACTTGTTTTTTGCTGCCGGGTGACGCATTAGGCTACCTTTTTATTTCACTAATAGCAAGTTGGAAATAAAATATTCTGCATGCGTTTTATCGCAAATTGTTTTCCCCGCATTTTATCGATTTTTGCCCAATGAAAACTCTTCTTTACCCCATCCCTCCTAAACAAGACAAAACAACTAAAATACTATTTTATTGTTTTATTCTTAATTTTTGTCTGAATATTTATTGTAAATAGTGTAAAAAAGGAAAATAAATATTTCATTATGAGTCTACTGTTTTATTTCTCCATTTACCCTTTTATTTGTGACCTTGGTACAAAATATAATGCAGTCGATATTTTTAATTTTTACTAGATTTTGTTGAATATTTCTATAAAAAAGCATAGATTCCAATAAGATAAGAGTATTTTCATTCAATAAAAGTGGTTTTCACTTCGTAAAGACCCACGATTACAGTACATTTTCAAATTCAAATTGTCCCCCTTACACTGTTCAGTAGGAAACGTGAGCATTCTCGCAAAAAGTTTGATCCTGTTTTGGTAATAAATCTTATATGGGAAGACAAAAACAAGCTTGATAGAATGAATAGGTGTATATTCAGCACCTTGTTACATAAATTATCTTTTCCTAAAGTTACGTAATAGTTCGCACACACACAAAAATTTGGAACACTAGGCCCTTATTTCTAGTAATTGCATTTTCGTACTCTGAATGTAAAAATTTGTGTGTGTGAATTTTGATAAAGTTGTTATTTTTTAGTAATGTAATTATTCTAGAGTATAATTCTTTTTATTTCAAACAAATCCGTAAATTGGTTAGATAATAATTTGATATTTATTCAACCTGGTCATTTATTTTTTTTTGCGCCGCCATGACACCCCTTTCAATTAATGTCAGTGGGGTGAATTAGGGATGGGCAAACGGATAAAACATATCGATATATATCGTATCGATATTTTTTAAATATATCGATATATATTTACAAAAAATATCGATATTTCGATATATCGATATTTTTTTCCAAGATACGGTCAAAACTAGATACCAATAAAAAGTAAATACACACATGTGACATATTTACTATTTTATTTCAGCATTCATAAATGTTATATTGACTTAAAATCATTCAAACCAGTATTCATCTGGTATGGACATCAGCAGCACTCTTTGTTTGATGTGCTCCCCGGTCAGTCTGCTCCTATTGTCCGGCACTGTTAAATTAACAAGTGAAGCAAACCTTTCAGATGATACTGATGAAGCTTGACATGTATATATATAAAAGAAAGTCTTGTTAGTTACACTATTTATAACTCAAGAACGGCTGAACCGATTTGGCTGAAAGTTGGTAATACCCAGTATTAGATACACTACACAGTGTCCGTACCTAATCTATGGTTCTAGTTAGCTCCCCTTAAGTTGGCTCCACTGCACAAACCACTAACGGATCATAGACTAGATATTTTTTTTTATGTTCGAAGCGAAGGAAACATACAGCCTACCAAACCTTTTCTTTAGAATAGAGATCGAATTCTTCGGATACATGAAGCGAAGCTTGAGTGGAGAGAGCTGTTCAAAATATATCGGTTTTGATATCCGAAAATATATATCGAAAATCGATAAATCGAAAAAAATAAAATCGCCAATATATATCGATTATTTCCTGAAAAAAAATCGATATTTCGATATATCGATTTATTTTACCCAAGCCTAGGGTGAATTGGGAGTGCGAGTGAAGAGGGTCGCACATTCTGCGTTTCTTTGAATAAAAACACTTTGATTTTAAATTAATGGATCGATTGAAGTCCAAGGTTCTGTGAAAATTGTCAAACATTGTACTATTATATTTGGAACATAATTGAACAAACGATTCCAATAAATTTTTACCTAACAAATAAATAATCGCGGTTAGACCTGTTTAATATCCAAGAACGGCTGGACCGATTTTTATGCTTTTTTTATTTGCTAGAGTTGATTATTTAAAGAAGAGTTAGGATTTTTTTATTGATTCTGAGGCGGTATGAAGTTCGGGTCACCTAGTAAAGAGTATTAAAAAAAGTAAATAGTATTCAAAGCCCTCCTTTAGGCGCAAAGTATTTAGCTGACTTGTGACATAAAACTATTGGTAGTAGAATTCCTGCCTGATAACACCTTTTGACGTTCGATCGTATATTTGTACATACCTATTGATTTTTTATGTGTGATGTTAATGTAAAAAATAATATTATGTAGCTGACCGTTTTTTCCACGCCTATTTGGTAAAATTGCACAGGAACATGTTATAATATTAAAATCACTGTACACCATTGTACACACATGTAATTTATGCCAATGTACTCAGCCTATATACGTCCCACTGCAGGGCCTGTGCCCTCTCTCAGGGAGAGAGAGTACGGGTTTAATCACCACGCGTGCCCACCGCGGATTGGAAATTTCAACACCTTGGACACCGCCACCGTGAACACCTCAGACACTCAGGTTTCCTCACGATGTTTTTCTTCACGGTTAGCGAGCGGTATTTCTATATCTATAACTGTACAAAACTTAGAAAACAAAGTCATTGTTACATGCCGGGATTCGAATCCACCACCTCTCGAATGAGAAGCCGGCGTTCTACCGCTCCGCTACTGCCGCTCTTATGGCAATTATGACAGTAAATATATTGATTGATTCTCTTCTTTCCAGGGCGAGGGGTATGCCCGCGGTCCGACATCGGACGCGTGGTCCTTGCAGGACACGGAGGAGGTGTATTTGGAGGACGACTTCGACGCCGACTCTCTGCCCACGCCCAGCGCTAGCAAACGGAAACGGACCAGCGAACACCTCAACGCAGCAGACGAGGGAACGCCCAGAGGAGATAAGAATCACATAGGTATAAAACTTGTTGCCAACTCGACAGAATTTGTTTTTCCTCGCGACCCGTCTTTCAAAGCCGTGACTGGGGAGAGTATGGGCTTATTTACCAGGAATGTTTTTTTCTTGCACTCTGTCTGTTGGTAGCCAACACAACGTAAATACTAGAAATAGACGTAAACTTTCGTTCCCAAACTTTAGGCTGGCATAGGTTAATACATCCTTTTTGAGGCATTGTATACGTTTCTACAATAAGATCCCTGGGGATATAATAAGCTTGCCAGAAACGCGGTTAAAAAAATTTGTAAAGCACACTTAGTGCCAGAAAGGCTACTATAATATTAAAGATTATTTAGATGACCATGATGTCTGGAATTAAAGCCAGTTCAATGCGTGAGTTCCAGGTTTTAGAATATTTATATAAACTCTGTTAATTAAGGACTGAAGAGACTACAAGAGTTTTTTTGTCGATTTTTTCTCCAAAACGAGAGTTTGAGATGGACACCTAGTTTAACTTGTAACGTTCATTAAGTCCCAGTTTCTGTGCCACATTGAATAAGTAATTTTTGAATTTGACATTAACCTACAATTTTGGCTTCATTGTCATAGCGGGCTTGCATATGCCCTGTAGCAAGATCTATCTATCTTGGCTCCGTGGCTTGCAACCAAGTTGACCGTTTGATGACTTTCTTTTCAGTCGTTTGAATGTACGTGCCTTCGTCAGAAGTGCGCTGGCTACCACGAATACATAAAAAATAAATCGTGCAACAATTGCGAGTTCTGTTTTGTGGGGATAGGAAAAAAGCCGGGGTCTTTCTGGATATTCCAGGACATACATTGATATTTCAGGTCTTCTGGTAACACTAGTCCAGACTAAAGCATATTTTGAGAGGCCAAATGCCTATCCACGTTGGCGAAGCCGTTGGTTTAGTGCTCTAAAAGTCTGAAGCATGGTGTGGCCCGGAGACTTTCACTTATTTGATTAAATTTTTCACATATTGTTTCAATAAATATGTTTAATTGTAACGCCGCCGCATACAGCTTGCTGCGTCTGAGAATTTGCAATCTGTGTAAAGCGATGACACTGTTGACGCTCCAATGCTCAGTGAATAGACACTTCCACATCAAGGGACTGACCCACAGTTTGCTATGCCGGGGTTATATTGTTAAAAAATCTCAGTTGGCTAAAGAGCTTACAAAAGTTAAGTCTTATTTTCTTTTAAGTTGTATTTCGATGAGGCAATAAATACTTTTTAGGGTTCCATACCCGAAGGGTGCCAAACGGGACCCTATAACTCAGACTTCACTGTCCATCTGTTTATCTGTCATCAGGCTGTATCTCATGGACCGCGATAGCTAGGCTGTTGAAATTTTCACAGATGATGTATTTCTGTTGGCGCTATAACAACGAATACTAAAAACAGATTACATACAACAAATGTCTAAGGACAGCGCTCGCCATCTAGCGGCCATCTATGTAACCTTCACAGCGCCGATGTCATGTCAATGTTAAACGCTTCTTGTTGGTTTCTATAGATGGCGATGTTCTCAAATTCGATCTTTGTGTAATGTTGTATAGATAATGGTGTGGAACCTTTCGTGCGCGAGTCTGACTAGAGCTTGGCCGTTTTTTTTTTAATCTTTATCTTTATCTACAAATTCCAACTATGTATTTAATTTGATTTGCAGAAAACAAATTTAGTCAGAAGAAGGTCAAAGCGGAGAAGTTAAAAGCGATGAAGGAGGAGCGGCCAGGCCTATCAGAGGCCAGCCGGAGGGTGATCGAGCAGGATCCAGTCTGGTTCCTGAGTCTGGACACCTTCGGCCAGTACGTAGCAGGGCTGATGAAGCTCATCCCCAAGGAGAAGTGCCCAAAGCTTCAGGTGCAGATCGTGCAGCGATTGCTGCAAGAACAGGCTGCTGCCGGGTAAGACTGAGTGCAGCAATTTTATTGCTCTTTTGGTTACGTATGATGTGAGTGTGCACATTGACAGTGAGATAATTGATGGTTTCACATTGGACGATAAATAAATAACTTCTTCCACACGATCACTCGTCCTGGTCGAAAACTAGGATACCCTGTGCTGTGGTAACCAGACTAGATGTCGAGCCATTACGGTTATAATAATAAAAACTTAATTCTTCAAAAAAGTTTACATGTACAAGCTTATTGTAACTTATATTTTTATGCGATTTAACAATGGTTTGACTGCCTCGTTGGTCTAGCAATATCACATCTGATTACCATGCCAGAGGCCGTTGGTTCCAATCCCACTGAGGGCCGCCTTACATTTGTACAAATGGGCCTCAGTCTGGGTGTATTTCCATGTTTGTGATGTCCTTGTCTGGTAGTAGTAGAATGATAGCACAGGGTATCCTAGTTTGGGACCAGGAGAAGTGATTGTGTTAAGTGGAAGTTATTATTATGGCACAACGAAGGATTGCTCACTCATGATTGTTTCCAGACATACATTTAAGGCCTTGGTTGGTCGTTATATGAAAAACAATGTCATGCAGGTACCGTTATCGTCCAATGGGAAACCATCCATTTAGTTTACCTCTACTTTCCTACCTTCGTGGTACTATGTGAAGAAACTATGTTGCCCTTGTCACTTGAAATTGAAAATTTGAAGGGTTAGATCAAAAATGCACAATTTCTGAAACGCCCAACATTACAACTACTATTGAGTAGTAGCCTTATCAGTTTTTTTTGAGATTGATATTTTTGTAATTACCAGGTTTTAAACTCGCGTTTTACCAATGTTGCAGCGTCCGGTAAAACATTGTCCTGCATTCAAGCGCTTCCATTACTTATGCTTTTAAGCATCATCTACCGCGCTAGAATAAAACATTGAAAAATGCTAAATTTAACAAAAACTTTGTAGGGCAAAAGTTGTTTCAAATGAAAAAAATATTTACGTGTTCCACGAAATGCCATTTTTGATGTGATCCTGTATAGAAATAAATAAATAATTTAACCTCTGAACTGCCCTCGCGGAACGCAACGTATAGGTGGCCCATCCTAAGTTGGACACAGATCTGTGTCGCGGCAGACGAGTGGTTAAATGTATATGAATTGTCTCAAAGTTCGGAGTAAACGAGAATATTACTAAGATCTGTAAGAAAGGAATGCACTTCTGTTTTGTTTGAGTAATTTCTATTGTCTTCCTGTTCTAAACTTCACGAAGCGCCGGCTTGAGAATTGTGAATTTCACTAAAGTATCGCTCGTTGTCTTCGTATTTCCCAAAAAGATCGAAGCAGATCCATGTTTGCTGATGTTATTTTACAAACACGATTCCATTAAAACGCTCGTGAAGGCAGGTTGGTAAAGGCGAAAACCAATTTAATTAAACTGCATTTGAAGATTGTTTTAAGGAATCCAATTTTTGTTTTGCCATAAACTGGTTTATGGCAGGATTTCCTCTTATAAACCAACCGGCTTTAACTCCGTCTTAAGAGTGTTTTAGTAGAATGTTTTTTTTTTTATAAATAAGACTGACAATCTCATTTATAAAAAGACTACTCCATCAAACACTCCTCAGATGCAGTTTAAACTGGCTGTAGTAAAGGGAAAGACTACCACAGCTTAAATAAAACTGCTTCTGTGGAGCGTTTTAGGCTAATCGTGTTTTTATAAATAAGACCGTAAGAATTTACATTTAATTCTCGATTAGGTAACAGATCGCATCTCATTCATTGACAAAATTGTAAAATAAGTATTTTTCAGTACATACAAATATTTTAATTACTTAGTATTAGTGTTCTTAATATTAATTACCGAGAACCTTATTATTATTATAAGTTACGTTTTACAACTTAATATTTATATTAGGATCTAGAGATATAACATTCTATCTAGACTTTCTACACCGCTGCCCTGGGAAGAGTTCCCAAGACGCTGGCAGCGTTCCCCTTTGAATGGCCAGGCCCTTGGGTCGTCCGACGAGTCAATGATTTCTTTACAAAGAAATATGTGTAAGAAATATATACACATATTTTTTGTAAAGTTTACGCGCCTGAGGACCCCACGGATCCGTCGTCTTGAACCCAAATAGGTAGCTCCAAGAACAGAGTATTTGCGCCGTTTGAGGCCCCGGAGTCTAATAAACACAGTTGTCCAATTGAATTATATTAACACGATAGTAGTAAATGCAGTACAACAAATAATAATTTATCTATCTACTTGCTGACCTGGCAAACGTTATTTCGTCATATTAATTTACTCTACGACCTATTCTCAGACCCGCCAAATATACACAAAAAATATCATAAAAATCGGTGAAGCCGTTTCGGAGGAGTCCGATAACGTCAAATCCATTATTGGAACATTTCAAAATATACAGTTTTGAGTAATTGACGTTGAAAAATTTTAAAATTCATAGTAAAATCTTTGTTTTACTGGTCCAAGACGTTTCATCATAGTTACAATTAACGTTTGACTTATACTATTAGTGAGTGGGAAAAAATCGTAAATTATTAATAATTCTGCATGCTTAACTCAAAACACGTGATTTTGGAGATGTTCCGGTAATAATTCCGACCGACGATATTAGATAGACCGACAACATCAGCGGTGGTAGCCTAGTGGGTAGAACATTGGACTCGGAAGCGAGAGACCGAGGTTCGATTCCCAGTGCGGGCATGTACCTATGACTGTTTGCTAAGTTATGTACATTTGTGAAGTTATAGCAGCAATACCACTTGCTAACGGTGAAGGAAAACATCGTGAGGAAACCTGAGCGTCTGAGCTATTCACATACCTCAGCGCTTGAAATCGCCAATCCGCGGTGGACACGCGTGGTGATTAAGCCCATACTCACTCCCTGAAAGAAGGCCTGTGCTCTACAATGGGACGTATATAGGCTGCTTATGTAGGGCAGATAAAGGCGTTAATATCACTCTGCTGAATTCGTTCACCGTATTTTTAGGGAATATTCTTTTCAATTTGAAAATAGTATTATTAATGCATACATAAACTCACCCCTGAATCCCAGAGGGGTAGGCAGCGACCAAGGACTGACTTGACACGATCCTGACAGATCACTTTCGTTTCCTCAACATTCATTAGTCGTTGCATGCACGCACGCTGGTTTCGGGACCTTTTTGTCTTGCCCTTTGCTAATACAGCTATTTGGTCGAAGTATGCCCTCCAGGGACCCGGCCCTTCACCCACATTCGCTCGATACATTTCTTTCGTCAATCTTTTTTCCTTCATCCTCTCCGTATGTCCAAACCAACGCAACATTCCCTGGTCAATTCTAGTCACTACATCCTCTTTCAGTCCACAACGTTTTCTAATCAAACTATTGCGTAACACCAAAGTAACACCAGACATACTTCTCAAGGACCTCATTTCTACTGATGTAATCCTAATTTCTTGCTTCTTTTGCCATACCCAAGTCTCGCTACCACACATAAGTGTTGGGACCAGCACTCTATTATGTATAGCCACAATCTAGCTCATTTGGAGATGTTTTGGCCACTCACAAAAAAGTGCAAGGCACCGTTTACACAATTTCCCGGTTTTTCTCTTTTTTCTATATCACCTTCACACTTCCCAAATAGACAAATTCTTTCACTTGTACCGCCCTTTCACCTCTAATCCTTATCTTGCACTCAGTCATTTCATCATCTTTTTCGAACACCATTACTTTCGTCTCGCTCACATTAATATTCATTAATTCCTTTCCTTTTAAATGCCTCATCCATTACTGTTAGGTACTTGTATCTGCAGGTCTTCGACCTTTACCAGTTTTGGTAAATAGTTATCAATGATTTACCAAAAATGGTATAACATATTTGTAAATATTTGTGTTTTGGCTCCAAACTGTGAATCCAAATTTGAAGTGGTAGGAAGTACCGTAACGTTGAAAAATTGTTTCTAATATGTTAAATGCTTAAGAGTCTGACGTCCGATATGCGTTAACAATTAAAAAACAATTAAGTTGCCCGGCGCCGACTATAAGACGCTCATACCTTTTTATTTTTATTACTTTTCGTCCTCATATTGTTTGTTTATGTTTAAGTGAAGTAATTTTGGGTAAAATAAATTTGGTGACGCATAATTTTTTTCAAAACTAGCATCATTATTATTTTTCTAAATTAATCATGGCTAGAATGTCCCCCTAAAATACGGTAAACGAATTCAAAGTCGCCCCGTATCACTATTGAACAACTGTGCACCCGCCGCCGGTTCTGCCACGGCACCAGTGACATCCCGTACAGTCGACAGCAGGTCAACCTTTACATTTTTGTCGCAAAGTCGCCCGTAACGTAACTGATTAGAGTGCTCGCGTGTAAAGGTACACGCCGTTTTGCTACACCAGTGTGACTACGAGTAATTTCCTTTACTTGTGACTACACTGTGTGGTGTGATTATTAAAACACAAGACTCGCGATCACATTGCTGTCGGGAAATAATGACTACAATTTTGAAGAAGAACAATATCATTTATTTTTAAGAAATGGCGACAAATTTCTATAACATTATTAGTGCGATGGCGTTCGTCGCTGACACACCACTCTCTTATGCATTTAGCCACGTGCTCTTCATTTGGCGTACCAAAAAGCGTTAATTTTATTGTTATTTAGATCAATGCCAAAAATACCTACAAGGAGTTACTTCAGTAAAATTGACAGTACTACTTACATATCGACCTAAATATTTTTATCTGTCGGGCACTTCACTATGTACGATTCAGTCAAGTACGATCCTTTTCAGAGTAGCGCAACCACGAGTAAAAAAATTACTCGTAGTCACACTGGTGTAGCAGAACGGTGTGACCACGAGACCGGCGGGAAAGATTGATGAGCTGTCGACTGTCCGGTCTCTTTCCATCGTCCCGCACAATACCGTTCGGCTCGACTATGGTCGGCACGGCGACGTTGGAAAGATCCTTACGGATTATGTCATTCAGGGAGCTAAACTCTAGGACGGCCGACTAAAACACGAATTTCTGACGAAGTGGAAAAAACCTTTTACACAAAACCTTAAACATTTCTATTATCTTTAGTACATTAACAGAGAGCTGTCATGAAACAATGAATTGAAATTGTTTTTTCTCAAGTATTGAGCAAACTGCTATCTTAATTAGGTAGGTACTTATGTTGTACAAAGCAATAATTTAATAACAATTTGACCCTAGAATTATCGGTCCATATTTACCCTTTAATTTATATATATATATATATATATATATAAATATATGTAAATAAATTATAATATATATTTTTTTTAGCTTCTAATAAAGTTTTTAAATGCAATTTAACCAGAAACAAGGTACAAGAAAAGTAGGCAGTCTAAAAAATAATTAACAACACAAAACGCTGTTCGTGCCTAAACCGAGCAAAGAAATGTGAAAAAAACTATCACTGTATTTTAATAATTTGATGAAAAAATATTCAATATTATATATAACCGACAACAAACGGATCGGTGGCAGATGCGTCTGCGGACGTCAAATACCTACCACAGATGCCCAAATTACCCCCTCTACACGTCCGCGGATGCATCCGGAGACTACATCCGCCGACGCATCCACGGCCGTGTAGTGGAGGCTTTACGTACGTACAGGCAGCGACATCTGGCTGAAGTAATTTACATCACTTGCAGCCCCGAGTATACCCACTTTGCAGTTAGTTTTTAACATCTGAATGATATCGCTGTGTCTACAAGTCGCGGCATGCTTTTGCATTTAGCCTCTAAATAGATTTTTTGAATTGTCCTCAGCACGGATTAGTGCAACAAAAAGAATATAAATACATTGCATTTAAATTGTCGATTTAGGTTTAATCATATGTAGCTTTATGTATGTAAATGAGGGTGTTTCTTCCGTGGTCCCATTAATGGGAACAACGAGGTATAACTATTTTTCGAAAGCCCGTAACGACTGCGAGAGAAATCTATTTCTCATTGCGGCATTTATGAAAACTCCCTCCGGTTTATTGCAATAAATCCATTGATGGGCAATAACGTGGCAACGAGAAATAGTTATCCCTCTGCATTACTCTGGGATATTAAATAATGGTACTGTGCAGACAGTATACTTTATATTTTAAGAATTGTAACTCAGTTTTATGAGAATAAAATACATGTTAGAACAACAATGGATTGTACTTCTTTTTATTTCACCAGTACCAAAGGCTAGAAACTATTATTGTTTACCTGAAGCTTTTATTATCCGTAGAGATATCGCCTTCTGCACCTTGGCCAGACTTCCGAAATTCACGAGATTTGTGCGATTAAAAACACCGAAAATATGCAGCCACTATTTGGAATTCTTCGGGGTAACTTGTGAACAACCCCAAAGTGTAGAAAGCTGCATAATGTCGTGTATTCCAAAAGTATTCCTCCTCTGGTCCCACCGGCTTAATGCATATTTAAAATTAATGCGTATTTTATTGTACAAATAGACAAACCCCGTGTGGTGCCGGATTAAGAATAGAGTCACTCCATTCCTTCCGTGGATGTCGTAGAAGGCGACCAAGGAAATCAATTACTAGGAGACGGGCAGCAGCGTCTTCCTGAGATTCCAACCGCATACTGCGATCGCCAACCCGCCTGCTAAGCATGGCGATTATGGCAAAACCCTTCATGGTTATGAAAACCACGAAGGAGGCCTATGTCCTGCAGTGGGCGTCAAATGGCGATGAGACAAACCCCTTTATTCCTAGTTGCCCCATACAGCATTGTCCCCTCATAGTTGCAGAATTGAAAGTATGCCGTCGTTAATGTAAGGTTTTACTTATTTCGTTTCTATGTAATTAAAAAAACGGCCAAGTGAGTGTAGGGTTCCGTAGAGAGGGGGTTTTTATCTGCTTTACAGAACTAACAACTTCATCAACGTAATTTTGAATGGATTTTGTACGAAGTTTTCCTTTAATAAGTCTGGCGCCTATTACTCGTTAACTTGTAAAGCCTAGGTACTTAGCCGTGATAGTTTTCATTTTAAATTCATTATAAGTGCTAGGTAGGTACTACCCTGAATTTTTTCACGTTTCTACAATCAACCGCTTAGCCAGGAGGGTGATGACGCCCCTCTCAGCTGGCTACATTATTGTTAACAAAAAATGTCTCTTTAAAGCACAATATTTCGCCAACGGGACTCTGAATAAAAAAAAACCGGCAAAGTGCGAGTCGGACTCGCGCACGAAGGGTTCCGTACCGGTATCTACCCAACATTCAAATATTTCAAGCGTCTACCTGTGGCCGTTATTAATATCGAACAGAACTGCAAAAAAATCAAGTTTTTTGTATGGGGTCCCCCTTATTTTCCTACACCCACTATTTTTAAAACGACTAAACCAACGATACCCCCCCTTCCTTGTCGACTACGGAACCCTAAAAACACTTCTTTTGCAAATATACCCTGGCACGAAACAGCCGTTAGGTTATTGAATGTACTTTTAATTCAATTCAATAGTAATAGTTAATAAAATAAAACAATAATTACTGTTTTATGACTTCTTTTATTCTCATAGGAATTACTTGAATCTTTTTACAGTTTTATAGTTACTGTTGTTACAGTATAGTCAGTGTAGTTCTTATATCTACTTAGAACTAATCTTAAGAATGTTAAAAAATATATAAATTATATCGGAACCATAATATATTCTGGTTCTACAAAAATTGGCCAGTGCCAACAAATATTGGGAACAAAATAATCTAGAATTCAAATGACATATATTTTAGTCAGAAAGTAATAACAACTTTGGGTAAACTGATCTTTATATTTTATTGACGCAGGTTCTATTATTAATATGGAAAACCTGTTTTTTATGCGATTTCGAATTTACTACCATAGTAAAATTGTTCGTATTGACTTTTAGAACCCTCTATTGTATCATAACATACCCCCCTATATATTTGACGCCCATGTAGAGCCCACTCCAGCAGCACATAAAACCAAATATTTTTTAGATACGAAAAATACTGTGAATAGAAAAAAGATACAAAATACCAAAAAGAGTAGAAACTAAATAAAAAGATTTAGCTACATATCTCGTATAATTAAAGTAATGTGCATAAAGATTTCTTGTGATTTCTACTCTTTTTCGTCAGGGTGTACCTGAACTTCAAAACGAGGAACAAACTTCTTACCGTAATAAAAAAATACTTAAATTACAGAATTTCCCTGAAAGAGCTTTCTGTTTAGTAGTGGGACCACACTTACATACATAGATAAACTCACGCCTGTATTCTAGAGGGGTAGACACAGACAAGGGTGTACCACTTGGCATCGCACCACCCTTCTAAACAAAAAAAAAATCCTAAATCAGTACAAAAAGAGAATCAAATAACGCTGCTATGACTACAAAAATTTGAGCCGGCATATTTACTAAATGTTTTAGTGAAATAATTACCAACTGACTCCGACAATAATACAACAAATATTTTCCTGATATTTACAATGTCACAACATTAATGGTTGACAATAATAATCTTCATGTTTCGGACTAAATAAGAACGATACGATTTATATTACAAAAATCTACTGATATTATAACATGGATGCATAATCATTTGCTATAATCGGAATGCACTTTGAAGAGTCAAATAAGCATTTCAATTCAATTCTGCTTTATGGACTCACTGCACAGATTATCCAGTACAATTTCGCCAATGTCACGTGTTAAGCAAGAAATAGCCAATTATAAGAACGTTCATCCAAATATCAGAAATTAAAGTCTATTAATTAAAAATATTTTTTCAAAATGTCCGAAGCCAAAAAACCTTTCTAATAATGATTTCCGTGTATCCAAATAAGCATTACAATTTTGAAAAAATATTTGAATAGGCGGGGCCATATAGACAGAATAGCCTCGATGGACCGGCCAATTATAATAGCGTATAATGAGCCATGTCAGTACATTTATCCGTTATTTTCATTATTTTATTAAACATTATTTTCTGTGGGAACTAATAAATAACTTCCACACGACACAATCACTTGCCCAGATACATGTGCTACGGTAACCGGCCAAGGACTGATAAACAATAAAAAAAAAGATTTGTTTGATTGATTGACTGGACTACCTGATTGTTTAAGGAAAGCGTAGTCGAAACATTCTTACTTACTCAAAAACATAAAGATAAACGAGGAGCATATTACACAGCTACCTTCAGGGCCTTAAATCATAAATCTACAATTAGTAATAAACTCCACAAACAATTGTCAGTAATTTTCGTCCAGCCTCAAGATTGGTCACTTGGGCGAAAATGACTGACAATTGAAAGCTTATTACTGACATTATTTTGTAGCATTATGGGAGAGGACTCTGGATAGTTATTTTTACAATTTCAGGATTCGTCCCAGAAGTAAGCCATTGGGCAAAACAATTTTAATGGTTCCTATGTAACAAAAACGGACCCCATTTCAGAAAAATCAACGGTTCTATCTTAGGCCATAAAATAACATAATCAACTTTTATTTTGGGTACAAACCTTGAAATCGCAAAAACGACACAAAAAATACAGCTCCTTACATTTAGTACACGGCAATAACCTTGAGTAGATAGCTAGGCGGTAATTTTGGAAGGGTTTAAATGTTTCCTAATGGATAGGTTACCTCTAATCCATAACATCAATATAAATGAGACACGTACAATAAGTTCACGGTTTAACCGGAAATCACTTGGTAATTTTACATGTAATTTAAACTATTAACCACAATTTAAGGGACCTTAGCAATCCGTCCACCACTGTCCAAAAAACGCGTAATAAATGCTGACAAATGGAGAGAAATAGACTGAGAAAGGGATTTGAACCCGCGTCCTCCCAGCTGGGCTAGCCTTCCTACGTTCGTGTTATTTTTCAATGTCAGTCGAATGGACTGGTGGGATGGATGTTTTCCGCACACACAACTTCGGATGCGTTCCTAAATACATCTAACATCCACCTAAGTAATTTCGATTCAGAGGCACTTTCAATTTCCAAACTTTGTGCATTGATGCAAAGTTTAAATAAGTATGGGTAATGCTGTTTCTTATGACTAAAACACTTAATAAGGTCAGCTTGCACCACTTCTCAAATGGCGTTTAAGGCTGCTGTTACGTCTGTCGTGCCGTGTCGCTCACACATTGACATTTTCAATGATTGTAAAACAATTGTATCCTTTTGATAAATTTTGTCTGACATTTTTTTTTTTTTATTTTAAAAGCTGCTTATCGTCGTTCATATTGCAAAATGTCACATGTCAGGAAATACGATTTTTGTTTTTTTCACCGAAATTGTATAAAAATGTATTCTGTCACACGTGCAAGACATCGTAATCGTCGGTCTGATTAGCTGTGTATACTATTACGACTTAATTTTCTCTTCTAATTTACTAATTTTCATACAATTTCGATGAAAAAAAAAAACGTATTTTTTTTGACATGCGACATTTTGCAATACGAACGACGTTAAGGCGGCTTCGCAAGGAGCAATTCCCACACAAACGTAGTTTGGTATTTTGGCTATTTGACAGGTTTCTGAAAACTGTCCCAGATTTAGTATGTATAACATAATAAAATTTAACTAAAAAAAATATATTGGCGTCAATTACCGTGGAATGACCCAGATACAAAATTATCAAGTTTTATCCTGGTTTTTTGGATAAATGATCAATTTTTTTGTAGTTAAAATGCCTTAAATCGGTTTTAAACCACATTATTTATACGAATACATATAATTAATACCTTTTCTTCCCAAATCACTGTCAAATAGCCTATTCACAAACAACATGCCTCAACGGATCTCAATGATATTTTACAAAAATGTTTAGGACACAAATCGAGATTTGATCGTGCTTATCAAAAAGAGGTGGTGCAAATAGGCCTAAGTTGTTATTGTTGACATAATGTATTTATTATATTCTTTCTTGCACTAATCCGTGCTGAGGAAAATTTTAAAAACCTATTTAGAGGCTAAAAATTCCACCCATGCCGGGAACTGAACTGAACAGCCAGAGGCCGAATCTATCCCGGCATCGGTGGGTGGAATTTTTTGCGTCTAAATAGGTTTTTATAATGCATTTATTTGTCGAGAATAGAGGGCAGGACACAAACTGCAGTAGCTTAAATTGTGCCCCGACGCGGTATGCTAAGTCAGCCACCGATACTCAGTCTACTTTTCCCTGGCATATTCAACTGTCTTGAGACGTCTAACATGGTGTTCATGTTGTTACAAAAAATATTAAACTCTAAATATACTATGTACACTGTCTAATTCAGGTATAAGGTTCGATTTGCTTCATTCGAGTGAGCAAACAACATCTGTTTAAAAATAAAAATGTTTGAGAATATACTGGTCACTTTTTTGTTCACAATTTTGATAAAATTTAAAGTTGAAGATTAGTCATTGTACATATTGTACTTTTAAGTTTTCTCACATTTGTTTTATTTATTTAACAGAAATATATGGACGTCACTCATGGAAAATATAAATTAATAAATAATCGTGGTTAGACCCGTTCAATATATAACTATGTATGAGCATCGCGAGTTATTAAAAAAATACTTAAGCTCAGAATATAAAAATTACTTATCAAAAACTTCTCGAAAACAAGTGGTACAACAAAGAAGTTCATTCTAATGTAGCAGTCTGTCAGTGAGCCTGATTGTGAGAGATAAAACTGCTGAAAAGGCTAGTAATAGTATACTTTTATATCGCTTTTAGCGATAAGACCGCAAGATGTATTGATATTTAGAACTTAGATATTTAAGATTTTTCTTGTACTTTTATAATGTACTAGCTGTTGCCCGCGAGTTCGTTCGCGTGGTAATTTTGATGTATTTTTCCGGGATAAAAAATAGCCTATGTGCTAATCCAGACTATAATCTATCTCTGTGCAAAATTTCACCCGGATCCGTTCAGCCGTTTCCGCGTGAAATAGTAACAAACATCCATCCATACATACAAACTTTCGCGTTTATAATATAAGTAAGGATGGTGTGCAATAAAGAGTATTAAAGTAATTAATCTATACTAGACAAATGGTGGCCAGTAAAACATTCTAGGTAGAAAAGTTCCCGTTGTCAGAAAACATCGTTCCAAATACTTTTGTAGGGACTCAGAACGCTTAGTCAACATTTTAGCAAAAACGTAACAGATCGCAATGACCAAGCGCGGACGACTGTATCCAGCCAGTGGCCTAATTATGCGCACCAAATCCTGAGCGATTCCAATCGTCTAACTGTCAAATTCCATACTAATTTGACAGTTAGACGATTGGAATCGCTCAAGATTTGGTGAGCGTAATATAGGGGCAGTTGTCCCCCGAACCTCTCCGAGAATAGTCATTTTAATTTTAAATTATATGATTGTGTGCAACCGACTGTGCCATTTCTCTTGCAAATGCTTGCTTGTCACTATTCAAATACAGACTTTCATCTTCAGACAACCTCCTGATATGTCATTGGTGCATCAAAAGAACTATAAACTCATAACCACCCCACAGTGGTAACCACCAACGAGATAGTGAAGTGAAAAGACAGTGAATCGAGTGATACGCCAGTTGGGGCCTTGCATACTGGGGACGGCTACCCGTTAAGACAGGGAAAACGGGTGGTCAATTCTACAACGCACAGCGGTAACTTCGTCATCACAATGGCAAATAGCAAACCGGTGATGACAGTTCAGCAACCTCGGTTAGGACCAGCTAACTGAGTTGTAGTTGAGCAAGCAAGCAACCTTACGGTAATAAGCCTATCGACGAAAATCCCAAAGTTAGGGAATGACATGCCAAGCATGTGGTTCGCGCAGTTCGAGTCAGCGATGGCACCTCAGAAACCAGGCAACGGAGAATAATACAGCCTTGTAATTTCAGAATTGATCAGAAACGCGCTACAACAGGTGAGCGCCTTATTACAGACCCCGTCAGACGATAGGCTACTAGGAGTGAGCGTTCCAAAGATGCACCGTTCAAAAAGACCGTTTAACTGCGAAGAACGCACAGACCGTTTTTCAAATTCAGCAAAAGCAGTCTCCTTAAACTAGTCTAACTATAAGACGGAACGGCGGCGCGCGCACGTTCGACCGGTCAAAACATGGCATTGAGTAGAAGCAGTCTAGTCCCTAAACTAGTCTTAACAACGAGACGGAGAGCGGCGTGTGTGCGTCGAACGAGACGAAACACTGCATTCAGAAAAAGTAGTCTAAAATCAAACCATATCTCTATACAATAAAGACGGAAATTGCACCAAAGCAAAACCAGTCACTAAAAGACCGTTTTTAAGACTAGTTTTTTCTATCTGGAGAACGGGTTTCGTCTCGTCATTGAAAAGTACAGTGACGACCCACCCCTATAGGCTACTCGCGGCTTACGAAGAGAGCGCCAAGCGACAGTTCCACAAACTAGTAAGTGAAATTAGTTTGTGAGGCCAAAAACCGGAGTTTCCATGACGGCTAGGTTCTAAGCAACTTTCGTTTCAATTATTTTTCCGATCAGATAATTATATTTTAGCACGAAATAGCGCGGGAGAACAAATGTTGAGAAAACTGATGTTTTATCAAAAATAAATAAAAATATGATCATACAATCGGTGGGCTTTTCAGCAATTCCAAAGCTTTGGTGTTGTGCACCATTATTTCTTTCACCATTCAGTAACAGCGGAAAAAGCCCTATTTACCTGAATCAGACAGAACACATGTACTATGTTCAAATCGACGCTCGTTCCAAGGGAAAGTAATCACGTCCCGATAACTTAATTATGATGTAGAGTAGACTTCCAAGACCAATTCAGAAGTACCAAGCGGCTCTGCCAAGATGTAAAGAACAAGTCTTGTTCATTAAGGGCAAGCCTATATGTAGAACTTCACTTATTCTTATAGTGTACGTTTTATTTTATTTAACTTGATTGACACATGTTCTTAACAAATAAAAGCATCTTTAATGCTACTAGTCTACTACTGATGCGTCGAATTTGGTGTACACATTTCGCTAATCCAGAACAACTACGTAACATTACTTATATTGAGTTTATAATACTCCCAAAGGGAAGTTAAAACACGAGGAAACATCAACATAATTGAATTTCTATTAATTTCAGTCAAATCACGCATTATATGCCGATTAATTTTAGTTCATGTAATGTTCGAAATGTTCCGTTAAATTTGCAAAATTTTAATAACGTCGTTGTGATTCCGGATAAGCGATTTGTTAATGGGCTAACGAGCGCTACCATTGTAACAAAAATAAACGACACGTAAAAACAAAAAATCAAACTCACTTAAAAAGTTTGTAAAAAGTGTCAAACAGAAATCTCAATAACAGTAAGAGCAATTTTCAGACTACAGCCTAGGTTAGGTTAGCATTTACGCTAAAAACGGCTGTTTAGTCATGCTATCTAGTTATAGGTCTATAGCTGTAGGTTCTACAAATAGGTGTTACTAATAAGTGAAATAAAAGCATTAATAAATAAATAAAACCTAAGTCTACTCATAATCTTAGCCCGGCGGGATTGAGGGATTTTCATTCAAACTTTGGCACCATATCAGCCCCTCATCTTCTTCTTCTTCTTATATATAAAAATTATATTTGTGGAAAAACAGGGAAGGTCCAAACGATGAAAAGAAAAAAAAAAAAGACTGATGCAGGTGATACAAGTTCACGGGGTCATCTAGTAAGTTTATAGACTCCATGTATTGTTTATCTAGTGTTAGTTTTCCGCAAGGTAAATGTGTCAATCTTCCACCTCGGAACGAGCCACAAAGTGAACATAGCGGCTAGTCTAACACAACAGAATACTGGCAGAGAACGGTGACCAGTCCCAGTCTTACCCGGCAGCGGCTTGTTCCTGCAGCAGCCGCTGCACGATCTGCACCTGATACTTCAGGCACTTCTCCTTGGGGATGAGCTTCATCAGCTCGGCCACGTACTGCCCGAAGCTGTCCAGACTCTTGAACCGGTCCGGAGCCAACTCGATCACCTTCCGGCTGGCCTCCGAGAGGCCATGCCGCTCGTCCCTCATCGTTCTTAAACGCTCCGCTCTAACCCTCTCCTGTCTAAGTTTGTCTTCTGGAATAAGTGAAATATTAGGGGTTAAAGTATGAAATTGCCGTTTTACTGCAATAGGTTCTTTGAATTGACATAGAATCTTCATGGTTTGAGGTTTTCGAATGAAACTTTTTTCAAATGGTTTCTATGATGTTCTTTTTTTAAAAAATGTGAAACATTTGAATATCGACTTTCACTTGTTTTTGTTATTCAATTTAGACAAGAAAGATGGATACTGCGAAAATTCGAGTGATTATGAGGCACCCATTTTTCGTATTTTTTTTTTTATTGATTTGACGCAAGTGAGTCAATATTGTGGGTAAGGTAACTTTAAACCATGCCGCTAATTCCTGGGTAGTTTGACTAGGGTCGGCTTCCACTATCTCTCTTAATTCATCGTTATTCACCTGTGTGGGCGGTCTTCCTCGTGGCTCGTTCTTTAAGTCGAAATTTCCATCACGAAAGCGTTTAAACCAAAATCGCACGGTGCGTTCATTAGCAGACCCCTCTCCAAACGCAGCATTGATATTGCGGGCTGTTTCTGCTGCGTTAGTTCCGCGTCGGAACTCGTATTCAAAAATCACTCGAATTTTCGCAGTATCCATCTTTCTTGTCTAAATTGAATAACAAAAACAATTGAAAGTCGATATTCAAATGTTTCACATTTTTTAAAAAAAGAACATCATAGAAACCATTTGAAAAAAGTTTCATTCGAAAACCTCAAACCATGAAGATTCTATGTCAATTCAAAGAACCTATTGCAATAAAACGGCAATTTCATACTTTAACCCCTATTATATATTGCCACGAGACCAGAAAAAAAACTGAATCGCACTCGAGTAATAAATTGGACCTATACGTCGATCTACACAGCTTCGCTGTGGAGATGGGCCAGGGAGAATTTTCTCGCAGACGAGACATTATTAAACGAAAAATTATATCTTCATGAAATTCTTTAGTTATTCACTACAATCCATGATTGACCGTAACACCAATGGGCAGTGGTGGGCGTATTATGATGATGACTAACAGCAGTGGGCAGAGATGGGCTTGCGATGATGATGAATACCACCTTGCAATGGGCAGAGGTGAGCAGAGATGGGCTTTTAATGATGATGAATACTACCTAGCAATGGACAATGGGCTGATGATGATGTGGACAGTTACCACCCAGCAGTGGGCAGAGGTGGGCGGACAATAAGGACTGTTACCACCCAAAAGTGGGCAGAGATGGGCTAAAGGTGAAAATGACTGATACTAGCTAGCAGTGGGCAGAGGTGGTGGGACATGATAACGATGGTCATTACTCTTACCTTCTCCAAGCGTTCTGTCGTCTCTGCTCTTGAGACGTTCGCTGGTGCGTTTTCTTTTCTTAGTGCTGGGCGTGGGCAGCGGGTCCAGGTCGAAATCGTCCTCTAAGTACACCTCCTCCGTGTCCTCGTGGGACCACACGTCCGACGCGGGGCCCCGGACAAACTCCTCACCCTGAAATTAAATTAAATTTGAATATTTTTATTCATTATAATTAGTTCTGACTTGGCGACCGGACGACGCAGTGTGGGAAGGCCCCCCCACCAGATGGTTACGGTGGCGAGGAGTAGCTGGATGCGGGCGGCACAAGACCGGGAAGCTTGGAAAACCACGAGGCAAGCCTGTCCTGCAGTGGGCGTCAAATGGGTGATGATGGTGACCCGATTCCTCTAAAGCACTCCTCAGAGGCAGTTTATTTCTGTGGTTACGTCTTTTCCGTGTAAAATCTCCACCAAAGAACGAAAATGTTAATTTTACAATAAAATTATAGATTATGTGGAGAAGTTAAAAAAGAAAACTTCACATTTATTCTTGTCAACTTAAAATTATTACTCATGAATGTGTTGAACACTAGACACAATCGTCCTCTAAATACCCATTAACATTAATCTACTGTCATCTTTCTATGTTTTCTTGTCAATACCAGACATCTTTGTCTTCTAAATAATCCTTGACGTTATAGTAAGCTTTTTTGCACAGAGCGTGCTTAACACATTTTTTTATACCGCGGCGGAGGTAACTCTAATGTCTTGAGGAATCTTGTTGTAGAACGTTATACAGTACCCCATAAAGGATGTATTAACTTTGGAAGTCTAAATCGTGGCAATGACAATTTATGTCCACAACAGCTGTCTGAATATCGATATATCTTAGATAGGATAGATTGAAGATTTTAGTCTTGAGAGGGTTCCTCGTGCAGCGTATCCGTACCACCAGTGACTTCTGAAATAGTTTAGGAACTATGATTTAACCACCGACGGCCCGAGGTTTTCCGAATAAGATTAAAAAATTATTCGACCAAATTTTCTTGTTTGTGAAACGTATGCCTTTAGTGTAAGCAGCTGCTAACCTGCGCGCAGGTAAAGTACAAATTTTAAAGTATTATTACAATTTTGCAAGCGAAATCATAAGGAAGAGATGGGTCAAGGAGGAAGGAAACCACGCAAAGTGCCAATTTCTTGTGTATGAGGCCAGACATTTGCTTAGCTGAGCCAATCGCGTAGCATACAATAGTATACTGCTGGACATAGGCCTCCCCCAAGGCAAGCCACTTCTTTCTGTACTCAGCGATCCCCATCCAGCCGTTATCAGCATCAAATCGTCGGTCCAGCGAGCTGGTGTACGTCCTACGCTGCGTTTGCTAGTGCGTGGTCTCCACTTCATCATCAACCCATTATGTCCCCACCGAGGGGCACGGTTCTCTTCCCTGAGGAAGGTATAGGCCATACTCCACCACGGGGGCCAAGTCCGGATTGGTGGAGGCTTGTAGACTAGTGGCTCGTCTACTGTCAAAGTTGTTAAGCCGCCCTAAGGCCTCTGACTTGGCTTAACGACTGCCATCTATCGACGGCAGCCGGCACCAACAGTTTAACGTGCCTTGCGAAGCACGGAACCACTCGGAAAAATGTTACTAGCGTTAGGCATAGACGGCGACCCATCCATGCACTGAACACGCCCTGTGTTGCTTTACCTTCGTGATCGTTTTTAAGATCACTCAGGCAGCCGGGGCTACGAGCGAACGTCTCCACTTATCACCCATTTTTTGTAGCTGAACCAGCATAGGGTCTACGAGACAAAGGGAACTCACGTCGTCGACAAACTCGGCGGTGGGATGTTTCTCGAGGAGATGCTCCTTCAGCTTCGTGATGTTGGTCCAGTTGAGAGTCAGGTTGCAGATGTGACAAGTCGCTTCGTCCGTTGTCACCTGAAACAAAAACATTTTTTGATAAATTTCTGGACACCTGGCGGTGGAGATGGAACAAACTCATATTTTCTCTTGGACATATAATACGTTTTTGCAAAGTTCATATTACAAATCTCAACAATGTTGATAGCTATGTTTAAAACTTAAAATGTAGGGATCAAGAACTAAGAATTT
Organism: Yponomeuta cagnagella; assembly: GCA_947310995.1. Lineage (NCBI taxonomy): Eukaryota > Metazoa > Arthropoda > Insecta > Lepidoptera > Yponomeutidae > Yponomeuta > Yponomeuta cagnagella. The sequence goes on along the minus strand of OX371292.1, from coordinate 2,903,929 downwards.
TTTAACATTTCCCCTAAAAACTGCCGTTTGATTGATTTACGTCCTAGGTTATTCACCCTAGGTTCTAGGTCAAGGAGACCCTACTTTAAATTATCAGACTCAAGAGGTCCCTGAGGTTCTAATCTGCCTTTTTCGAGATCGCTTACCTCGAAGTAGTTCCAATACGGTTGCCTAGCGGCAGCGGGACACCCGACCTCGTGGAACTTGTTAGACTCTTCAGACACCCGGGCATTACAGTTGCACTGCACTTCCTCAATCTCGCCTTTGATGGTTATAACTGAAAATAACCAGTTTGTGTACTAGTCATGCAAACCGTGTAGGGGAATCTAGCAATAATATTTGCTGTGTGATTTAGCTGTATCTACCCCCAAACTATCTTTCAGTAAACAGATGGACAAACGGTCGTGATTCTTTGTGCCCGCCCAAATTAAGACCTAACTCTAGCGGTTTTATATATAAAAAAAAGACGATTTCCGTAAAACACTTCTAAAATGCAGTTTAAATAGTCAGTGGTAAAGGGAGACTGCCGATCTGCGGCAGTTTTCTGGCAGCGCCTGGATGAGGATCACCGAGGACAGAAGGACGTGGCGTTCCTTAGGGGAGGCTTATGTCCAGCAGGGGGCGAATCAAATCAAATCATTTTTTTTATTCAAAGTAGCACAGAAACTGCGACTTAATGAACGTTACAAGTTAAACTAGGTGTCCATTTCAACATCTAGATCATTTTGGAGAAAAAATGGACAAAACAATTTATATACGAGCACAGGCTGATCATCATCAGCCATATGGCGCCCACTGCAGGACATAGGCCTCCATGGTTATGAAAACCATGAGCGGTTTTGCCATAATCACCACGCTTGGCGGGCGGGTTGGCGATCGCAGTATGCGGTTGGAAACTCAGAAAGACGCTGCTGCCCGTCTCCTGGTAATTAATTTCCTTAGTCGCCTTCTACGACATCCACGGAAGGAAAAGGAGTGACGCTATTCTTAATCCGACGCCACGCGGAATCTTAATCCGACGCCATGCGGAATATGAATAACCATATGAAATATTGTAAAGAATTAATTGTCATTAAAAATCGTAAAATATGATGGAAATTGGTTAAAAACCGAGACGAAAACTTCGATTTATAATAACACAGCTGGAAACGTTCTAACTAAAAGATTAAAGAGGTCAGACGTGCCTGTAAGGTAAGGTTGCAATACAACCACAAGCGTATTGATTTTATTTTCCGGAGTTAAAACAGTTAAAGAATGCATTGGACGGGTGCTGTCCGTATAGACAGACATACGGCCGCAGCATGAGTGTTTTCCAACTTTTGTAATGCCGGCGCCAGACTATATTCAAAAAGGTGATCAAATAAGTGTTCACATGTGTGGCACCATTCTGTGTTGGTTTTTAGCGCACAACAAAGTGATTAAATTGATGTTTGTGTGCCTGCTACACTGCGCAGCGCACACTGCATTTTACACATCCATTCACGTCTTCATTTTGGCTGTTTTTGTTTATTTATTTGCACGAGTAATAAAGAATGACACGCACATAAATAATATAAGCAAATTGTGTCGACCAAATCGTCGTCCATGTTTTGTGAAGTCTATTTGAAAACTGTGAGCTCAAAGGAGTGATTAAATATAAAACGGATATCTGGCAGTTACAACAATATGTGACCAAATGTGTGAAGAAAGTCTTGAAAGAAGTGATCACTTCTTTGAGCTCATGTCTAGCTCCGGCATAATAATAATAATAAGTAATGTTATAGAATTGCAAGTTGTTGATTGCACTCATGGGATATTGTTAGGCAGTTACAGTATATTTGAGAAAAGATGGTCGGAGTGGAGTTTTTTTTCGCAGTGTTTTTCTCCACTACAACTCGACCCGAAGACAGCGATAACACAATACCATTGTAAATTGACATTCTACAAGAAAATGTAAATTCTTTACGTTGAAATAACTTTTCGATTTCTGGTTGTAACACAGGACAGTACTGTGAGACAATATTCTTACCTCGATCAGTAGTAGTTTCGTCGTCATTGTCGCTCGCATCACGTTCCTCTTGGTAGCTCATATCCTGAAATTGAGGAAACACATTTTAGTCAGTGGAAGTTATGAATTAAAAGCTGTATGTGTGCGAATCCAAATTGACTCGAAGGGGCTATTTTAGCTGCCATTTGTGTGCACGTGTGTTTACTACTCAATTGCGTGACTTTGTTGGGAGAATTTTTTGTTAATTATTTCACATAAATCGGCAATTATGGCAAAACCCCTGAGGGAGGCCTATGTCCTGCAGTGGGCGTCAAATGGCTGATGATGATGATGACTTGTATACTGTCTAGTACCAACTGCTAGCGTACAGTCTACATTAGGTGAAACCTTTACATTTTTGCTACGAAGTCTTCCATAGCGTAACTGATTAAAGTGCACGTATGTAAAGGTTAAGCAACACAGGGCGCGTTCAGTGCATGGATGGGTCGCCGTCTATGCCTAACGCTAGTGGCATTTTTCCGAGCGGTTCCGTGCTTCGCAAGGCACGTTAAGCTGTTGGTGCCGGCTGCCGTCGACAGACGGCAGTCGTTAAGCCAAGTCAGAGGCCTTAGGGCTGCTTGACAACTTCTGACAGTAGACGAGCCACTAGTCTACAAGCCTCCACCAATCCGGACTTGGCCCCCGTGGTGGAGTATGGCCTATACCTTCCTCAGGGAAGAGACCCGTGCCCCTCGGTGGGGACATAATGGGTTGATGATGATGATGTAAAGGTTTATTTTAATTTTTTGATCAAAATAATTTCACGTTTTTCAACAGGTCAAAGTAAAAAATGTTACCTACTTATAAAATTAGAAAATTTAGAAAAAAAATACATGCACCATACCATAAACACCAAAAGTTTCGTCAAGAAAGTAAAGGTTGTTGTGCTGTCAATTACACTAGCAAGGTGTAATCACCGCTCGTAGAGTTTCAAATGTTTGAGACATACATTTTACTAACAAGGACCCGATAGTTGGCGCCCTCCGTTGGGTGCCGTTATAGATAGGTATTGCAAAAAAGTGGACAGTGTAAGAAATAGCACTGAACTTAATGAAACTTCAGAGCGCATCGGAAATTAAAAGCCTATTTTGGCTAAATAAATAATGGACTCAATACAGAGGGGCAGCAGTGGACGAGTAGGTACGGGCTGATTGATTGATTGATAGAAACTAAACCTACCGCATCGTCCTCTTCTCCGGTCGAGTCCACACACTTCTGGATGTACTCCGAGGTGATCCTGGCCTTCTCCTTCATGGTCATGGGCATCAGCTGGATGAGGGTGCGGAAGGCCTCTTCGTCGATAAGGGAAACCGAGTGGCCATGCTTCTTTACCAGATCGATGCATGCTTGCTTCACCGATGCAAAAACAATGCTCTTACCCTTCTTGGGTTTCGGAGTGGACTCCGCTCCCTCTACCTGGAACAACAGAAACGGCCGTTCAATTTGGTTCACTTACAACATGATTGGCACTTTATGCCGGCTATGGAAGGTGCTATTCTCACAAATGGGCTGCCGGTAGACTAGTGTGTTGGCCGCCCTAGGGCGCGTAGCCATTACATTTTATTAAGTCTTTCCTAACGTGACTGAGTAGAGAGCACGCAGGTTGATGTGCCGTGGACTGTACTAGCTGCCCCCGTCATTTATATACTGGGCAACGATGTAGCTTATGTCGTAGGATTTTCTAAAACTTTTCTTTCTGTTATCTAGTTTTATTCGATGTTGTTTTTCGTCCTTTAATTAGTTTAATCATCCCTCGAGATTTTTCCCGCGCCCCTAATCGGAGGTTTCCCACTGAACGAAAACGATAACCGGATAAGTCCGTGGTAAATATTTCAAACTAGATGTCGTGACCCGTGTCGTTACGGTTTTCGTCGAATGTAATACCGTCCAATATCGCGCCGTCTTTATGAAAGTCCACCTCTGCAAACAGGCAAAAATGTCGCCAAGAACAAAATGTATTTTTTATGATTTTATTAATTACGGAGCATCAACACAAAACGACGGTCGTTTGAAGCGACCCCTAGTATGGGTAGCCAATGAACGACATTTTTATACAAAAATGCCGACATTTTTGCCGCTGTCGTAATATTCCCCTGTCCCGTGAAAGAGCGAAATATCATTGTCGTAATATTGCCCCTGTGCCTGTGTGAGAGCGCGCTCGGCGCCACCCACCACAACGAGGCTCTTCCTAAGATGCGCGTCGGTGCGAGCTCGTGCGTGGTGGTCAGATTTGTTATTTACCAAATACAAAGTGAAAGATCGTATTGCTGCAGTTGCGGCTCTTTTGGTGTTATTTAGTAATGCTCCAATGTCCTTTATTTAATAACTACAAAATGATAAACCGACGAGGCTGGTGGATGTCTGCGTATACTAGAGTTGTATAAGGTATGCAACTATACAAAATCCATTTTTTTGTCCATGTAGATACAATATGGCTAAAACACGTAGGACGTGTCATTTTTCCAATATGCTCATAAACGGAACCGTGACCAACTGAGAGACAACGAACAGAGAAACCCGTGGATACAGAGAAGAATGAAAGAGCCACGAAGATTAGTGGCATAGTCTCAGTGGCGCCCTCTATATTTTTTTCAATGTCGTGGAGCACGATGAAACCTAGCTAGATCGATAGAGGACAAAAAAGTTAACAAGAAATTATTAAAGTCACCATGTCCTAAAGTGGCACGTTTAGGAGTTATTGAGCTTTGAAGTTTGTATGGAATTTCCACTAACTGAGTTTCATCACTGAATTTGTCACTTGATATGTGTTTTCTCGGGGATTCAAACCTACTTTGATGTTTTTTAAAGTCTGGGTAGCTATGTCTAGTAGGTACCTACCTACTTATATACATATATACATAAAATTATAGTATTATTCATGCATCCAATTCGTCCAATTCGATTAAAATTCAAAACATGTCAATATAAAACCTACAGTTTAATTAATATAGATAGGTTTAGGTGGTAGGTAGGTACCTATAAATAATGTAGATAGGTACATATCGCTAGAAACTTAAACCGCTGCTGTGTGTAAAACCATGTTCAACCATGTTTTTAACATAAATACCATTTCCTGACGTAGCGTAGTAGGTAGGCAATATCCAATAATTAGGTAGGTACCTTCATCTTCAGTTGGGCAAAGAAAGAACCTACGGACCTACCCACTGAGGTACCTACCTATTACAAACTTCTTTGAGATTAATCTTTTTGGTGAGTGGGTAAACTACTGAAGTGACGTTGTCAACATTGATTTATATTTGGAAAGTAAGTACCTCATTTGTTTTGTTTTCTTTTCATTTTCCAAAATTCAATCAAAGAATTTTGTTGACTTAGTAATTGGTTTATGGTTTGAAAAATGGCAGATTTATCTCGACAATGTTTTTTTTTGTAATCGAAGTCTCGTAAGTGGACCTCGCCGAAATGGACATGTGCGAATTTGTTCAAATCTGCTTATAGTCCAGTATTTAGTGAAAAATGATTCAAAAGTTAAGTTTTATAAAAATCTCATACAAACTTCAAAGCTCAATAACTCCTAAACCTGCCACTTTAGGACATGGTGACCTTAATAATTTCTTGTTTACTTTTTTGTCCTCTATCGATCTAGCTAGGTTTCATCATGCTCCACGATATTGAAAAAAATATAGAGGGCGCCACTATGAACTATGCCAGGCCCCATACAAAAATCTTCGTAGCTCTTTGCAGATTTTTTGAATATTCATCCCGTAAGAGGACTGGATAGGTAATTAATGTTCTTAAGTTTTCGAGTCAGAAATGTCCACATTGGTTGGCCGTGACACACATGCCAGTAAGTGGTATGATATGAGCTAGTAAGCTAGCACGCCAGGTACTGACATACGCATGTAGAGTTGCCAACCGTACTATAATAGCATTTTACTACAACCTCCTCAGTCCTGACCTTGAAAATATCAATGGTTTTTCAAGGTTAGGACTGAAGAGGATATTTCGGGCGTGTGCAAGTACTGTTGAAGAAATTATAGTAAGCTAAAATACGATGGATGTTAAGTTGGATATAGGATCAATCTTTGTTAGGTTTTTACCCGAAGGCTACCAACGGGCCTATGTTACTCGTATTAAGCCAACACTGTCTGCCTGTCAATTGGTATAACTAGCTGTTACCTTAATTATTAATTATTTGTATCCTGTTAATAAATTTTCACAATATGTTAGCAGAATGCCTGTCCAATAATAGTTTCGAAGCGCCAGTGACGTGAGAGATGAAGATTACAAAACGGATAATATTCATGAAGAAAAAATGGGTTTTAGAATACTACTCGCGATAATATTAAGGAAGAAACTCTTGACGTACCTAAGTATTAAGAAAAAAAAATATGCATATCAGCTCGGATGAAATCTGTTTAAGATACCTCGCTAGTGACGCTACAGGTGACACGTGTATGTACCTCGTTAGAAGCTCTATACAGGGTCGTGAGGTCAACAATAGCTCAAATTGACTATTTTGTTGGTGTAGCGGTAGAAAGAAAAAAGAAAGCGGCACATTTGTAAAAAAAAATATGTATTTATTCCAAAACAAGCACGATGTCTGCAAACGTGCCATACGAACTCAATATCAATATAAATTGCATAGACCACCTGTAAAATTAACGCTTACAACCAAAAACTGTTTCATAATGTGTATTGACATGACATATTTAATAAACTACCAGATATATATATAAAGTCGAAGAAATCCATAAATTCAAGAAGCTTACAAAACATTACCTACTGTCTCGTGGATTTTACTCAATAAAAGAATATCTAGAATTTAAGATTTAGGTTAGTTGTAAACAAATATGTAAATAATGTAAATTTTAAATTTATTATAGCATTAGATAAAAGAAAATGTGCTTACTCCTGACAAGGAAGAATTTGGACATGTACCTATTTATATAAAGCACCTGTAACTGCTAATGTTAACCCAAATTCAAGCAATAAAGTTTCATTTCATTTCAAGAAATGCCGTGGCTACCCTAATTTGTACAAATGGCCTCAGTCTGGGTGTTTTTCCATGTTTGCGATGTCCTTTTCTGGTTACCATATCACAAGGTTGTATGTTATGTGGATGGATGTTACGTATGTTAGTTGTGCCAATTGTGTGCGGTGAAATAGGGGCTGCATTGAAAGACATTTTGAAGGCAACTTATTTTTATTTACTCATTATTTAAAGTTTTTTGTAGTTCGTTAGCAGGAATGTATCACCTCACTATCTTCTGGAACCTCCATTAAAGCACTGTCTTCGTGACTCGGAAAATATCTGTATCGGAGATAGTTGATCAGTTGGTATACCTGGTGTATAAAATTTTATTCTGAATCTCTGCTTTCATTTCCAACGCAACGTGCAAAATTCAACTACTGCGGGTCTTGAGCTATGTCTTGAAGTATGTTTCCCAACCGTTGAAGAGCACTAGTTTCTGTGTCACCATCACGATTTCTTCGTGGTCGAGACTTACTGCTTGTACCTCGCCAATACAGGAAAGACCCGTATACAGACTCATTAGTCCACTGGACAGTGGCTTCTCGACTTTAACTCCGAAAATTCTGTACGTATCCTGAAAGAATTAAGAAACTAATTTAATAAGCACACTGTTTTATTTATTAAGTCCACGTAGCGATAGGATGCAAATTCAGTATGGTATTCACAAAAAAGGTTAAAAGAAAATTATAACACTGAAAGCTCTAAGGGAACTTTTTTTTTTAATTATAAAGGCACACATTGAATTTATCTAATGGTGTTAGTAGATAAATATTGTTTCACATATTGGATGCAATGGTATTTTCTGACGGTAGCATATTTGCTTAATTGTTTTTGACATGCGCTCTACAACGAAATGAGCTAAATTTATCAGATAATTCGGTAATTTACCGTAAAATAATCTAATTAAAACTTTTATTAAAAGCTGATTGCCTCGTTGAAAATGCCTTTAAAATTCTCGTTAAAGGAGTTCTAGAAAAACATTTGTACCAGAATAAGTTCATGTAATGCTTGAAGAATATTTAAAAAACATACATGGATTTTGAATACAGATAGATAGACAACGTAACAGAATAGTACCATAAATAATGTCATGGCGAGACGAAATACGTTATGCATGGTATAACTCACGCGTAATGATGACGCTTCAAGACCAGCAAACATACTCTTTGTATTGGAACAGAAGCGGCACAATGGCAAAATTGTATAATATAATAAGTATCACTTACAGCATAATACAATTCAATTTATCTAATTATACTTACTACGGATGAAAGTGATGAAGCAAATGTGTTCCTGATTTCCACAGTATCTCCCAAAAATGAGTGCATCTCATCAAACCAGGACAGTGAAGGCTTATAAACATTTGATGAGCTTAAACCTGATCGACTAGATTCCTTCACTTTTTTCAACTCCTGGTGATATGTACTTCGCAAATTCTTTATTTTCGTTTTTATTAGTTTAATTGTTAAGTTGGGATCATTCATTTGTTCCAATAAATACTCATACGCATTCACACGCGCACTTTTATTTTTATATAGCGGAGAAGATGAGTTCCACAAACACTTTTGTTGCCGATAGTGTGAAATGAACCATAAAGTTTTTTCGTCGCCCCAACGAGCCATTTTCGTTTGATCAAACAAACTGTTTTTAACAGCAAAAATAAAACACAAAACGCTCAACAAAAGATTTTGACTCAAGGCAGCGCGATCCACACCCGCTTCTCAGAGGAAAATAATTCTATACTACCCTATAATCTCCTCGAATGTTTTCTACTGAGACATGCTAGTATCTGGGTGTAACTAACGTGGTCTAGTGCGTGTAACTAGTCTTGATACAAAAGGGTTTTAGGGCTTCTGTTTATAAATTAAAGTCAGTTGTTTCAGAGCATTTGGAAGTCATCCCTTAAGGGGAAAAATAAGGGACGAAAGTTCGTAGCGGAAGAGCGTAATTTTTTAGATAAGAAAAATTGGACAGTCAGTTTCAGCGTTTTTGTAAGTTTATAACATGTAATGAAATATTTAGAAATAAAACTACACGTCACATAACCACATGTTATACGAAACTAGAAAGCACCTACCTAAAATATGTAAACGATATTTAGGTACAAGTTTATTAAAAAGTAATACCTATCTACGTACCTCAGAACTCTGTGACTTTTTTGGTTTGTAAATATCGTCCAAAAAATTAGCCATTACGGTATAAAAGGGCCACTCAGGCTTGTATACTTCAGCGCCACTACCGATTTTCATGGACTCGCTTACTTTTGTTCGTTGTCTTCTGTACGTCGACATTAAACAGTCTCTTTTTTTCTTTAATTCCTTAATTGGAATCGTGCCAGCTCTTAATTTATTTTTAATTCGGCTCCATGCATCGTACGCGTCGTTTCTGTTCTTATGTTCTGGTGTCGAGGTATTCCATAGCATCGGCTCATTTTTGTATAAATGTAAAAAATCAAAAATTAGATCGTTCGTCCACACCATTTTGCTTTCAGCTGTCAGTCATGTAAACAGGTTTGTATATTATACGCTCGTCTGTGTTTTCACGGATTACCTCGAACCGCACCTTTAAAGTTACCGAATGGTGGCTTTACATCCGACGCACCGGTCTGGACGCGTCCACGTTATCACGAGCAAGCCTTCCCACGGTGCGTCGGAGCGAGGTCGCGCGTGGCGTAAGTTACTTCAAAGGTCCAGTACAGACTCCTATTCACTGTTTAATGTTCTTTCACTTGGTAATGACCAAAAAATGGGTAAGAATCTCAGAAGAGCCCAAACCGACACGCACCGTGGGAGGGTCCGGTGCTTGCCCGAGCGCAGGAGTCGTGCGCTCACCGTCAGAATTCAGATAAGTATGGCTTCACAAATCAAAAACACCTGTTTTGATTGATCACACTGCACATGGATTGAAAAATTTGAGCGTCCGGCTCAGTGAGCGTGTCTTCTGAAGGTGACAAGTAGGGCCTTTATGAAACAAGGTTTACGAAAACCACAGATTTTGATATAGGTATAGGATTTATTAAGGACGTTTGTGTGCTATTCTGCATGTAAACTGAAAGGTTTTCTGCACTTTTGCATAACAGAATCTGGGGCCTTGGATGCGTTGCTTCAAGTCGCCTTTCAGCCAGATTTTTTTCTTTCCGCTTGAACTAAGAAAATTTATTTCGAAAATGATGATTGGCAGAATACAGTTTGGTAGGCCTCACACACATATGCGTGCCTTTTCCAATCGCCACCTCCACCTATTTCTTAAATGTTACCGAGATTTCGCAATTTTAATTCTAAGAATAGAATAAAATCTGCGGTGGCGCTACCCCTACGCAACACAGCACAGGTAAAGCCCACTCTTTGGTTCTGACCGAGCGCGAGCCTAGGACCTCTCCTACCCGCCCCCCGCCTGTACCTGGACAGGAATGGCACATCAGTAGTTTCCACATACTGGGTGTCATTCTAGTTTCAACCTATGAACATGCGCATTTTTACTCTTTAGATAAAGTTATAAATTATACAAGAATCTCTAAAATAATGCCGATGACACTACTTAGAAAGTAACTTATTAAAATTTTGCATAATTTTAATTAAAACGTGCTATTAAACATACTGATGAAAACAACACATGTTTTTGTTTTACATTTAACTTTTTCAGGGCGCAATTTGAATTGAATTTTTCTTCTCGGCAAAATTCAAAGTTACGTTCTAATTAATTTACAATTAAAAAAGTGATGGGGTATGTTTATTTCAGACCAGCGTTTCTTTTTTTATATTTTCCACCATGATCCTTAACGTATGGTAATAAAAAAACAGTTATTTCTATCAATCTTAATACTACAAATGCAGTGTCCATAAAGCAGAATTGAATTGGATACAGCAAATACTGATCACTGAAAGAATTCTGATTTTGGAATATGAGCGCCAGATGGCGCTGGTGTAGCACATCCAGCGATCATTTCCCCATCACTAGATAAAACGTCATCGGAAACGTAAGATTTTGTTTATACTGTAGGTACATAAATACCATTGATTGCTGAGGTGCACCGCAGAGAAATTCCATTCTCACAACTTCTGGACACATCACGCACTTTTTCCTAAGATGGGTTGCCATTTTTGTCGCATTTCGATTTGTGTATCTCAGTTTACAAAAAGAACAGTCGTACACAGTTTTACTGTTACATTCACTTTTTATGTAGTATTTATATACCTTTCCTAGCATTTTCATTTTGACTGTTTAATATTTTGACTACGAAGGAAACATTGCGAATTATCTATTATAGCGAGTTTAAAAGAATGTTAATATAATTTGATGTAAAACATACAAATATCATATGATGGTTAGTAACATAAATTTACAAAAAAGGCTATGCAACTGAGCACCACGTCTCACTTGGCTCGTTTCCGCTGAGTTTTGAGTACAGTTACCAAGCATGCCGGAAGTCAAAGTAAATTAGGGGCTAACTGGTGAAATTGAAAACTTCATTCATAGATTGAAAAATTGAGAAGATGTAAGATAAAGTGTAATTCCTCGTATATTCTTCTTTATGACGCCATCCATTCGTTTCTGCTTTGATCATCAAGGGCGAAAATTAAAATCAATCTTTTAGAGAGATCTAATAAGGTACTTGAAAGGACATAAAAAGAAAAAAAAAACATTCTCCGTACATTTTGAATGAGATAAAATAATCGAACTAGCGTTTTAAATACTTTGCCAAGTAAATTTTGCTGATGTAAATAAAAGCGTTAATATTAAACGCAGAGTAAAAAAATGTTTTGAAACTATTTCCGCTAAGAACACAGAACAAGTATAAAGTGTTGGCATTTATTTTCACCTCTTCGACACATAATTTGTGCCTTACCTCGGTGTTTAAAGTAGGATTGCAGATATAAATTGATCCCAAAAAACTGTCCATCAAGTTATATGCGAACCAATTTGGTTTATACACATCGGCCGCACTGGATCCTGAACTGAAAAGTAGAATATATTTGATATGAATACACGTGCTGTAGGTTTACGCCATGGTTGGTTTTAGTATATAAAGATAATACCTATATAATGTAAATTATCAGATTGCTCTATTACAATATGGAGACTTTTCAGAATGACTCCTTCGAAAAATGGCAATTGTTCAGAATGACTTTTACGCAAAATAGCCACTTTGCCGAATGACTCTTTTGCAAAACAGCTAATTATCAGAATGACTCTTTTGCAAAATGGCTAGGTACGTTTCAGAATGACTTTTTCGCAAAATGGCCCCTTTTCAAAATGACTATCGCAAAATGTGAAGTGTCCATTTCGCAAAATGTCACTTTCGCGTAATGTCCCATTGTTTTCTAAGAATTAAAATGAAAAAATTGCAAAATCACATTTAAATGATTTCGTTACTATATTAATATAATCTTTCAATTTTCACTATAATCGGGCACTTAAACTTTTATAAATATCCCACATATTTATAAAAAACACGATTCTATAAAGTACGTTTAACGTTTATGTTAAACTTTAACGTTAATTTTACGTACACAAAACGGTTTTACCTACTGATTTCATTGGTCTTTTGTGAGAACTGAGTGAGCACACGTTAAATGATGTATATTTTTTTAATCTTTTTACAAATACCTACAGAGATTACTTTTACAATTGTTTTAGAACTTTTACTAAATGAACAGCATTATTTCTTTTTTTTTCTGAAGGTGCTCACTCAATCCACACGCACACCACAAAACGACTGAAAAAAATTAAATCTGCGAAACGATAATTCTGCGAAAGAGACTTTCTGAAGTCCCCATTTTGCAAAGGAGTAATTCCGAAAAGTGACCATTTCGCGAAAGAGTCATTCTGCAGACCTCTAGCTAAATAAATACCTTTCAGACATCTTTATTTTGGTTCTGTATCCTCTATAAGCTGCCATGAGAGACTCTTTCTTTTTCTTTAGGTCTTTAATAGTGCATGGCAGTCTCATACTTTCTTTTATAATGTTCCAACCATCGTTGATTAACTGCCTGTTTTTATGAGACTCGTGTTTCGGGTCCCAAATATAGGGATGCATTTGATAAAGTTCCAAGAACTGTAGCACACTTTCATTATCCCAGTTCATGATTAATTACTTGCACTTTTTAATTTTTAATCGTAAGTACCTCTCCACGTCCGTACAAGTTCACGGCGCGGGTACAGACTCAGTAAATGAATTATCTCTAGTGTTAAAGTTAAAATACCGCCAGGCGGGCGGATGGAAAATTGCTATTCGTATTGATTTGTCAAATAAAAGGAAACTGGCGAATACTCGTCAAATATATACTCGCCACTCCACACTTTGCTATTGTTTGCCGAAAGTAACCGCAAATACGAATAACCAAGTGAGGCGCGCTCCGGCATTACAGACAGACCCAGTGAAGTAAAATTTAACTGAATAAGTAAGATCTTATTGCCTAAAAGATCTTCCGAAGCCACTCACTAGTAAAGCCAGTGGGAACTTATTTTATGCCAATTCGAAATATAAAATTTTTTTTAATGACAAAAAATTTTGATCGATTGAGATAGGTGTGTATTTTGTTATTAATGAGCCCAAAACTTCCAGACAAAGAGCACCCGGGTCATGCCAGGGATTTTTTGCTGCGTAACTTGTGGACCCAACTCTGAAGTTGTATGTAATGCACTAGTTTATCCATGAATGTACACTAATAATTGTTACAAAGATCACCTACTTATAATAAAGAGGCAAAGTTAGTTAGTTTGTCTCCTAAAATCATCATCGGATTTAAAAAAAATATTTCTATCGTAGATAGATAGCTAAAAAAATTATAACAAATAATATTAGCTGACTCGGCGAAATTTATTTTGCCTTATTAAATAGCCTAAGACCTATTCTCAGACCTACCAGATATACACAAAAAATTAATAAAAATCGGTAAAGCCGTTTCAGAGGAGTTCTATAACACACTGAAAAAAGTTTTTATATTTATAATTTTTCACAAGTAATTAGAATGAACCTTCGGGTTGGATATAAGACATTATTAAGAACGAATTCCACGCGGGTAAGCTGGCAAATTCCCACAGGACAGCTATATTAAATTCCCTAGGACGGAATTGGACCGGGGAAATGCCTGTAACAAGTATCCGATTCGGCACCAGAGTTCAAACGACACGAAACATCATCGCCAGGCAGCGTATATAATATTAACTATGTCATGTGAAACAAGTTTAATAAAAAACCGGCCAAGTGCGAATCGGACTCGCGTACGCAGGGTTCCGTACCATTATCTATACATTTGAATATTTCAAGCGTCTACCTGTTGCCGTTATTAATATCGAGCAAAAAACGGCAAAAAAATCACGTTTGTTGTACGGGAGCCCCCTTAAATATTTATTTTATTCTGGTTTTAGTATTTGTTGTTAAAGCGGCAACAGAAATATCAATCTGTGGAAATTTCCACCGTCTAACTATCACGTTTCATGAGATACAGCCTGGCGACAGACGGACGGACAGCGGAGTCTTAGTAATAGGGTCCTTTACCCTTTGGGTACGGAACCCTAAAAAGTACCTACCCACCTATAAAGTATGATTATTTAAGTATTTAAGAAATCTGGGGAAGCATTAAACGGAATAATTATTGTGAAATAAGTACCTTAGAGTTTCTCCGTCCGAGACTTAGTTCTTCATTGAATTCATGCCGAGATCTTGCTTCTCTAGACACTAGACGTACAGCGGGGTGCTTACGCAACAAGTGTTTTTTTAAATTTGAAACTGACGACTTGTATGATCGCTGTTCTTTGCAATAATTGCACACAGCGAGAAATTCACCAATGTCAGTAAAGAAGTCCCAGACCATGCTGGTTTTTCTGTCAGTGTTAGAAGCCATTTTAACTCTGTGTGAGGTGAAGGCGGGAATTTTCAAGGTTTCTTAAATTTTGTAGTTTAACTGGACTATCATTAACTAAGTTTAAAATGCTTCAGATATGAAAATCTTATTGTAAGCGATTCAATAATTCAGCTCGAAAATTATTGTAGAATTGTAAAGAAAAATATTATACTGTCGCAAATAGTTGAATGTGAACAGTGACAGTCGAGTTAAGGGACCAACTTGGAAGCGAAAACAGTGATCATTTTCAATTTTCGGTAACGCTACTGACCTACTACAGCCACTTTCTGACCCCGATCTCCCTTTGCAAGAAATCTGAACCCATCCCTACAAATTGTCCTAAGTAATAACAGAACAGTCTCAAACCTGTAAGTCCCAATTTATTATAATAAGAAATGATAAGCCTTTTGAGAAACTTTGGCGTATATATTATGGTCTATGTGACAATTGTTGGAAAACGGTGGGCAATTCCCAATAACATTATGGACAAAATTGGGTTGCATTCGCAACTATACAGAACAATTTATTTGGTGCCTATTTGGTTCCGGGTGCCAAAGGAGGAATCATTATGGTCCCGACAGAAAATCAGTTTTGCTGGTGTTATGCTAACTATAGCACACACCGGCAAAGTATACTGAGTTGGAGCCCCTTTTTTGTTGTCACGGAGGCACCTGAGGCGTTTGGGGTCCGAGGTAGCCACAGTAAACATTACTGTATGGTACCCGACTGCCTTTGACTCTATATGCCTCACATGACATGTTCTCTTCAAGATTGTTTTGTTTTATTTCTGTTTTGTTGACGTTCGTGTCTTTTATTTGTGTACCTTTATGTTTACTTTGTTTCTGTGACAATTGAAATAAATATCCTCTTTCTTTCTATTTATCCATTGTACCCTGCCAAATGAACAAATAGGAAAGAAACATTTTAGTTGTGCGCTGGGTATCGGGGCGTATTATTTGTTCATGGATTTTGTTAGGTTGACGGATTGTAGGATTTTGCTTATAAGCGATATTATAGTACCTTATATCTCTGTGAATTACTGGTGTGCAATAAAGTGTTATCTATCTATTTAAATACGTACAGGCAACGAGACATACACTCTCCCACGCGTCGTCGTACCTCCGTAGGAACTAAATAAGAAGAAAAAAACGATTAAGCAAGAAAATACTATTAAAGGTAAATAATTACTCGTTGAGTGTACGATTGTCTTGGGGTACCCTGTTTTGGGGTGATCTTTCACCGTGCGCAATTTTATAGACACGTTGGTATCGAATGTGGACGCTTTCTATTTAACAAGAACTTATTACAATTCCATTAATGCCAAGTGATTGTAAACGCAAAGCTAGTGGCCCTTATTCACAGACTGAGTTTAATTAAAAGTAATTAGCAGTTTAAAAAATAATCTTGTTTAATTTCATTTCATTGTATACATTTATTAAATAAAGAACCGAAAAATTCAAATATTAGATGCAAGTAACTAATAAAAAGATGTTGAAACGGTAAAACAAAACTAAAATAGGTAAAAGTAAGGCTAGTGTAAAAGTTTGATTCCCACCAAAATCATTACATAAAAAATCGAAACAATGCAGAAAACATCTGACAAGCCATTCGTAACTTTTCGCATTTATTAAAAAAAAACATGGTTTCCATATACCGGGATTCGACTCCATTTATTCTGTACGAAGACACGCATACCGCATATAGCATCATCTGATGAAGCCACTAATTTACAAGAACAATATTAATTGAAAAAGATGACCGTTGTGGAAAATCAGGTATTACATGTGATTATTCAAATTTTTGCAGCCAATGGAATAGTTTGAGCTATGTGCAACGTTTATGGTAAAATAAAATAAAACTGAGCAAAAATAGATATTTCTTATTAATACACTTACCTTAAAAAAATCCATGTCATTAAATGATTGTTTATGTGTGGGGACCATTAAACTTTGCATTATTTTGAAAGCATACCATTTTGTTTCATATTTGGCCCCGCTACCAGTACGCAGACCTAGAGATAAAAATATCTTTAATAATGCTTATTGCAGTAAATAAACAGAAAATAATAACAAGCAGCTACGTTCAACACCTATTAAACGTTTAACCATATTAGTCGACTGAACTGTAGCCTTTTGCTTCCGTTGGCTTTACGACAAGTACTTATGTATGTAGTGCATTAATTAATAAGCAGTGTGGGAAGAGTCGAATTCATTTTATGATACTAGCAGTCGAAAGTTAAGATTTAGTTTCATTTAAGTTGTAAGATTTACATATGCCATAAATTGCTTTCAGACACAGAAAAAAAATTCTCACCTATGGTTTTCAATTCCCGGGAATATTGATTTTTGAGGGAAGCCCATTTGGTGACGATAACGCCGGTATCGGTCCCCATTATAGTGGCTATTTCTTCAAATGCACCTTGTCTTTTATTTTTGTCCCTGCAGTCCCTAGTGTCCCAGATCACTGGCCTTTCTTTGATTAATGCCAATAAATTCAGAACATTGTTTCTATCCCAATCCATTTTTTCACAACCGCTGAACCAGAGGTAAGAAAAAAAAGTAAGGGTGCAACTCACGCAGCAGTTCAATAAATCACGGCGTCACTCACAGCCGCGCGGGGAATGTTTTTAATTCCAGACTGAAAACAAAACCATTGTTTTGCGAACAAAAAATGTGTAGGGTAGTGTAGGCCCTATGTTTCGGTCTTTTCTGTAATAATGTTGGATGAAAGTCACGAAAGAGTGAGCGTATACTGTGGTGATTTGGATGTACCTAGTTAATAAAGCGTATTTTTAAAGTTCAGTGTTTAGATGTCACACCTTTATTTTTAAATTTCATACGAAGACGTTGGTAATTAGAATAAGAAAACTGCATTGATATTTGTTTGGATATATTAACAACGATTCCGATTCGTTTATCGTTTCTTGAACATGTGCGGTCTTCAAATCGGCTTGCATAAAGCTTTTGTAGCCTCAAAAAAACGCATTACCTTGGTCAGTTGTACTTATATGACAAAACTAATCGTGAGATTGAATATTGCGCTAATAAAACAAGGGTGCCCCTATATTACGCATACCAAATCCTGAGCGATTCCAATCGTCTAACTGTCAAATTAGTATGGAATTTGACAGTTAGACGATTGGAATCGCTCAGGATTTGGTGCGCGTAATTAGGCCACTGACCTATAAACGGTATGGTTAATCTGTAGTACGGTGCAGCATTGAAAAGCCACCTTTACACGGCTTGCTCTAGCAAAGAAAAACATATTAAGTACGTATTTATTTGTTTGCACTTTTATTGCATTAAATTAATGAAGAATACGGCAGACTCATTGTTATGAGCATGTTCTACCAGTCAACCGCAGGAGGTGGAAGCAAGATTGATGACGTAAAAAAAGTGGGGGGTGGACGGGGGGAGATTTGTTAAATTACCCCGATTAGGTACTTACTAAGAGGAGCGATCTATCATCGGATGGTGGTTCATCAACATTCACCGTGGAATGTTTCCTTTTCATATGCCTGCCAAGGTTTCCAATGTTGCCAGCCGATATCGATAACACGTTCTCACAATGACTACACTTTGCCCTTTCAGGACCTACTTCCGTAAAATGATTCCACATAACACTTCTTTTCCTTGACGGTTTAGACTCGTCTGAGCTTGATTTCTTCATGGTAAGGATTGTTTCTGTGCTTAGTTCAAGTATATTTAATCGGGACAGCTGTATGAAAACAGGAACCGAAAGCAGAATATGAACTCATGTTTTATGAGTAAAGGCCTGGCTGGCTGACCACGATAAAACAAGACAACATTCTTTATTGTACGCATGACAAAAATATTTACACGATTTTTTTATTTATATATGTACTTACTACCGCTGCATTTCTAATATCCCTGAGCTGTAGACGAAACATAACATCCCCAAATCTCTGTCGGTGAAAGATAATGCCTCCTTCAAATATCTTCGCCAAAATCAAACCTTAAAACGAAATCTTCTATTTCAGGTACATTAAAAAAAATTGATCTACAGATAATGACTATTTTTTTTTTAGACATTTAGAAATTGTGGCAATTTAGAATCAAAATGAGGCGTAATTAGGCTTCCCATATTTTTTTCAGGCAATTACTATATTTTCCAGAATACACCTCATACAAAATGTAATATAAAATAAGCGCTAAAAAATTACAAGCATAGTTTATTTATATAGACATAGTTTCTGTTAAATAAATATTAAGACAAATAAGTCATACCGACTGACATAGAAACGTCGTTAGCTTAGTAATATAACCCCGTTGGCACCCTTTGGGTATGAACCCTAACAAAGATTCATAGTACGCAGACGCGAAATGTAGTAAAATCCTGTATATTATAGTACGCCGTAATGCCGGATTATGAGACCAAAGTACACAAAAAGGAAACGGCGGCCTGATAAGTGATTTTTCTTTTGATGGGCTGGAATAATAATAAAATGGAGAACTAAAAAAAAACAAAAATAAGTATCGAAATTAAACATAAAATTGCAAACACCGTAAAAAAAAGAAAACCGGCTTTGAAACTAAAAACAAACCCGATTTTCTAAAATGCCTTGGATTTTTTGTACCTGCACGTGCTGATCATCAGGGTTGAAAGCAGCCGCTCCTCTGGATGTGCCAACAGCGTTTGTTGGAGCAATAATTGAATGACTATTTTTCAAATGTTTGTTTAGATTAGAAACAGTTCCCCTAAAACTTAGTTTTGACTGGCAGATAGTACATCTTGCTATTCTATTCTCTTCAGAAACAACTTGATAGTAACTCCAAACTTCACTTACACGGCCTCGCTTCATGTTTTGAATTAATGAGCTTGAATAAATAAAATTTTAGAACGAACCGAAGCTTAGGGCTGTTTGCGGTCTGCACTTCCCCTTGAAAAAGACTTGCATGACTACTGTTCCGCTGGGAATATTCCCAACTCACAGAAATGTAATTATGTTAAGTATTAGCCACCATGAATGAATAACATTGTCTAGATACTTAAATATCATTCAACACGCCTTTTAAGTTTTTTTCTTTTGAAGAAGAAAAAAACACAACCAGACTATGTACTTCCCTCAAGACTAGTCGTCCGGAGGGGTTTCCCAAACCGAATCTTGGATGTGGAATGTCTTTTGGAGATTAATTCTTTGCGCATGGCTGTGGAGCTTCATTTGGGCTGCGACATCTGTCAACCAACCGCACCACTGCATTCGTGGTGCAGATTACGAGAACTCCAAATTCAAACAAATATGAAAATTAACAGTTCTAAATTCAAAATTCGATAAACGGTAGAACTTATAAGGCATGCCTGGTTCAATAAAATACGGTACTGGGAGCATTCCCTACATTCCCGACAGCGGAACAACAGTGTGCATGACCTTTAGAGTCAATTGTAATAGTCATTGGACTTGATATCAACCAGTTCTACAGACAAGCCATCGCTGGCTTGGCTCGTGTTGTTCAGATGAACCTATAAAGTCAAACGTGTGCAGCCTACATCTTACTTGTAGTGTGCACACGTTTGACTTTAAAAAGTAATGAAGAAGAAAATGTTTTAAGAACGTCTCTGTATTACAAGAGTTGATTAATACATCAGAAAAAGAAATCGTAAAGAAAAAACCGGCCAAGTGCGAGTCGGACTCGCGCACCTATTATGTTCAGGAATGGAGTCTCGCAGTTTTTTCCGAGCTTTTCCCGAACTTCAAAGACTATTTTTTTGTGATTTCATTATAAATGTACGTATGGTACAATAAAGAATATTCTTATCTTATAGTTTTCAGATTTTTCCCTGTATTTGTAGTATAAGACGATATTACTTGCCAAATTTCATAGTTCTAGGTCCACGGAACCCTATAAATTTTCATTCCCTTGAGTGTATATATAGGTATTCGTTTTTTTTTGCGGCATAAACGGCCGTATCTTTTTTTCTCGTTAACTTAGAAGTTTCATTTTTTTCACAGCTTCAAGGGACTGTAGACTTAAGTATGTATGGTTTTAATTTCTCGAAAACTCGATACCTCCACGCGCTCCCGAGATAAAGGGTCTTGACAGAGATACGGACGGACGGACAACGAAATGATCCTATAAGGGTTCCCTTTTTCCTTTTGAGGTACGGAACCTTAAAAGCTACTTTGGACAAGAAAATGGCTAAGCGATTGACCTATAGTGGAAGAGCGGGTGATCGTGCTCTTCCACTATAAAGGGAAATTTCCCGCCAGGCAGATCGTATGCCTGGGGACGGGCCGGTCCGACTGATGTTCGTCGGACGTTATATTTATGTCATGTGAAACATTTTGCTTGCGCGATGCAGGAATATTGGAGTTTATTGTGCGCGCGCAGAGTTGACATGTGCTCGCCACAGACCCATAACTGGAGCTTTTGCTTTGTTGCTAAAACAACTAAGATTAGAAGGTCCTTCTGAGTACAGGTTACACTGAAAACTTTAACAAGTTACTTTCACTTATACAGAGCTCGATTCAGCGTCAAGATACTTTGATGAGAGATGCATTACCCGCAAAAATAAAACTAGAAGTAACATTATCATTCTTAGCTACTGGAATGAGTTATAGAAGCCCGAGTAATTTTTACCGTGTTTCCAAAGCATCTATACCACAATTTGTACCAGAAATTTGTTGAACAATTTATGAAGCATTAAAACAGTTTATTATTAAGTTAATTTTCGTCTAAAATAAATAATAATGTGATTTTACTTACTATTGTTTTTCTCCTCATAGCAACCGGCTTTACAAACGAATCATATTCATCGAACCATTTTACCTTTGGCTTATAAACCCTCCCTCCAGCACCAGATCTCGTAGATTTTTCGATTTTGTCGATTTCCAAGTAGTACGTATTTCGAATACTCTTGATTTTTGCTTTGACTTCATCGATAGTCAGTCCTTCTATATTCATTCCTATCCGAAGGTATTCTAACGCCGAAGCGCGCATTTCTTTATTTTTGTATGCACCACAACGCTTATCCCACAAGCATTCGTGATCCCTATAGAGTTTTACGAATTTTAAAGTATCGTCTTCGTTTAATTTTCTCGGCATCTTGTCGCAGAAATCTAAACAAAAACAAACGCACATAATATGCATCCTACGGACATCCGCCAGCGACTGGCTCGATACATCTACACGATACAACAATACAATACAATGTCTTTATTTGCCAAATACGGGTGTTAGGTGTCCGCAATGCTGGCGCTGAGGGATTAGCGGGCGGAGGTCACGGGCTCGCATTCTCGCCAGCGCTGGCTTGGCATGAAAAACTATTTATACTAGGCCAATACCAAGCCAGTCCTGGCGGCCAGTGATACTGGCACCCAGCAATGTCCTCGTACAAACAAGGCTTTGTTTTAAAATTCAACTTCGCACGAAATATTTATGAAAATACATACTTGTGAAATTTTTGTTTTATTGATTAAAAAATAATAATAAGCATGCGGGCCGGCAAAACAAATGAAAAAAAAAAGTTTTTAAATAGTGATTTTTGAGAATTTTGCTCGCGCCCTTTCACACTTTGGTGTCGAAAACCGGCCAAGTGCGAGTAAGACTCACGCACGAAGGGTTCCGTACCATTATCTATACAACATTACACACAAAGATTGAGAAAAAAACGGAAAAAAAATCACGTTTTAATTATTTATTTTTTTCGTGCGTCCACCTGTTTCAAGCGTCCACCTGTTGCCGTGATTAATATCGAGCAACAAACGGCAAAAAAATACGTGTTGTTGGGAGCCACCCTTAAATATTTTATTATATTGTTTTTGGTATTTGTTGTTTAGCGGCGAGAGAAATATATCATCTGTGAAAATTTCAACTGCTTAGCTACCACGGTTCATGAGATACAGCCTGGTGACAGACACAGACAGACGGACAGTGAAGTCTTAGTAAAAGGGTCCCGTTTGGCACCCTTCCGGTACGGAACCCCAAAAATAAGGATTTCCCGCGCATTATAATTTGTGATATGTTTTGGCAAAGAATTTCTTAAAGCTTATCGTTAATGCCTTAGTGAATTTATAAATTAAAATTATTAGGTTTGTCAGAACCGTGGCAAACCTTGTCCACTCCTCTTGGATACAGGCGTTAGTTCATGTATGTAATAAAATGTGATCAACCTTCTTTGATGTGACACCGAGTGTTACGTGCCCCAATAAATATGTTTTTCAGTTTATAATCACGTCGAGTTTGTGACTTGTATTGTATATTATCGTTTTTACCACAGAGCCAAAAAGTATTCCTTGTAAAATAGTGGGATCATTACTATTATTAATTTATTTAAGCCACCTGGCGCCGATCAGTGACGTTAGAGGCGAAAACACTAGAGCTGAGATGGGCGCTGGGAAAGAGAGCAGCTTAAGACCGCAGCAAGTGGAGATCTTTTACAAAGGTCTTAGGTCCCTGGTGAGGGGCAACAGGATATATAAGATTTTAAAATCTCATTAGAAGAATTCACCATTAATGACTTTGGACGACGTTTTCAGATTTTTAATATAATTAAACCTGAAAAAAAAAACATAGTAGGTAGTATAGGTCCGCGGATTTTAAACTCAATGTGTGAACACCTCAGACACACACGTTTCCTCACCATATTTTCCTTCACAGTTAGCGAACGAACTACATAAAAATAATTGCCTATTAAATTAATATTGAATAAATCGCCAATGAACTCTTGCGGCAAGGTATCTAGAATGTATACATTTTTATGTCCTTATTATCAAATTTGACCATCGATTTATATTAAAAATGTCGTTACGAAGTATGTACTTACTACAAGATATGAATCTGATGGTTGTTCCCGAACATCGACAGTGGGATGTTTTGCTCTCAAATGCCTGCCAAGGTTGCCGACATTACCAGCCGTTATTGAAAGAAAACCGTCACAATGGAAACATTTGGCGGTACGAGAGGACACTTGCGTAAAATGATTCCATAAAAGACTTCTTCTTTTTCTTGAAGTTTTAGGTGCATTGTACAAATAATCCATTTTTTTTTTTTTACTTATTGTTTGCTTAGGATTGTTTGTGGTTTTGCAGAGTACCTATTTCTTAGGACGCGGTGTTAGCAGGTTATATGGAACGCGTTTATTATTTCTTCCCCAAACGATAAAATTAAAACAAAGAATGTAACCGGATCTGGATACCAAAACAAAATAGGGACAACTTTTGCTGGTAATTCATTAAAAAAATGTAGCACGAATATAAATGAAGTACCTACGTAGTAACTTTCATTGTTCTTCTTTTAAGCCGTTGATAGGCTAGGGCCCGTTATCCACCAGGTAGATTTAAGTCTGTAAAGTAACGGGCCTTCGCGAAGGGTCTTAAAATAGGTTCGTGAAATATTTCACAGTGCGAACTTAGCCTGGCAATCCTGGAATCGCTCGTAGCCCCGGCTGCCTGAGTGATCTTATACGATCACGAAGGTTAAGCAACACAGGGCGCGTTCAGTGCATGGATGGGTCGCCGTCTATGCCTAACGCTAGTGGCATTTTTCCGAGCGGTTCCATGCTTCGCAAGGCACGTTAAGCTGTTGGTGCCGGCTGCCGTCGATAGATGGCAGTCGTTAAGCCAAGTCAGAGGCCTTAGGGCGGCTTGACAACTTCTGACAGTAGACGAGCCACTAGTCTACAAGCCTCCACCAATCCGGACTTGGCCCCCGTGGTGGAGTATGGCCTATACCTTCCTCAGGGAAGAGACCCGTGCCCCTCGGTGGGGACATAATGGGTTGATGATGATGAACTTAGCCTGGCGCGATCTGACGCTTAAAGTGACGATAGCTCCGAGAGCACAAGTTTTTTTTGTAAACGAGATCGCTCGACTAACTGATAAGATAGATTCACTAAAACCTACCTAGATTATGTAAGTGCAAAAGTGAATAGTCGTGTGAAGCTACAGAATTTAACAGATGTCTTATTCATTGCCGATTAAAGATCTCACGCACAAACTCATGTTTTTGAGCAATGTTTCAAGACAGATATTTTCCAATATTAGTGATACTGAATATCACGCTAAGTATAATATAACGATATTCTAATTGATATCGTTCAAATTGACAGTTCAAATTCTTGATTATTCAACTCTTCATATCACAGACAATGATAATTAAAATGTTTTTTATTAATATAGATTCTTATTAACATCGTCCATATCCAGCCAGAGCGATGATATTATAGTGTTTATGGCCCATATTGAGTAGTATAGATAAATGATTACCTTTATAAAAGACCATATTGGAGTTCATTAAATTAACAATATATCTACATTCAATATTAGTAATATTACAACGAATAAAAATAAATAAGTAGCTTCTAAGGATATAAATGCATTTCAAATTATGAAAGTGATCGGTTTTACGCTGATTTAGCAAATGTCGCATAACTGCAAACGATACGCGTCCGCAGGTTAAAAAAGTCTTGACTGGCGCAAGCTGTGCGCTTAGAACGAAGTTAACTCCAAGAGCACACACTTGTATGCAGTTATTAATCAATTTAGACACAGAAAGTACTTACTAAAAATGATCTATCAGACGGTGGTCGTTCCCGAAAATTCACCGTAGGATGCTTATTTCTCATGTGCCTGCCAAGGTTTCCCACATTGCCAGCCGGTATAGCTAACACACTTTCGCAATGATTACACTGGGCCATACGGGGGGAAGATGAGATTTCCGTGAAATGATGCCAAATAAGGCTTCTTTTTCTTGAATTGCTTGAGATATTCATATTGTTTACTTGTCTTTTGCTGGTTTAATTTTATAATTAATATTATTTTTGCCTAAGATTTATTGGTCGCAGAGCAGAGTATCTAACCTACATTAATTTAGTTATGCGGACCGTATTTACTATGTTTACCCAAACACTAACTTGAAAAAATTAAAATATACTTAATCAAACTATTCGAGATCTATTGAAAATACACTGAATAAACTGGAAGGCACCAATTTATATATAAAATAGTTCAAAATTATATCAAGCTGTAACGTAACCGGGCCTCAGTGAGAGAATGGAATTGAAAAAGATTTCTTGTAAATATTTCCCAGTGCACACTTGGCCGGACGCAATCGTGCGCTTCGAACGATGATAGATAGCTCTGAGCGTACTCAAGTTATTTTTTTTTTTACAGTTGACAGGACTTACCCGACAAGCTGTAGAATTTAGTAGGTGGTCTCCAACCTCGTAATTTTTCTCGAACTTAACTCTCACGTTAATGGGACACTGTTTACACTTGGTTAAATGACATTGCATTCTTGTCGCGTTTAGATGTGTATATATACTATTGCAAAAAATGCACACGGCGTGTTCTTTATTAGTCTGACCATCGAATACTTTTTGGTAATATCTCCAAACAGTGCCGAGTTTTCGAGGCATTGCCAATTTGATTTCTGACAGTCTACACTGTCCACGGCAACTCCAACGTTGTCGAAACGTCGGGAATTAAGGTATTCAAGTTTACCTATACTAATTCAACTAGAAATAGTACGGGCCGTATTTATTATGTTTACCCAAACACTAAGTTGAAAAATTAAAACATAATCAAACTAGGCAAATCTTTTGAAAATAAACTGGAAGGAACAATATACAAAAATAGTAGAAAATTATATCAAACCGGGCCTCAGTGATAGAACTGGGTTGAAAAGGTTTGTATAAATATTTCACAGTGCACACTTGGCCAGACACAATGTGCGCTTAGAACGATTATAAATCTGAGCGCACTTGTTAGATCATGACCTTGAAAAGAACAATTAAAAACCATTGTTATAGTTGCCCGATCGGTTCCTTTACAATTCTACAGATTACGTAAAAAAATTTACAGTTGACAGGACTTACCCGAGAAACTAGAATTTAGTAAACAGTCTCCAACCTCGCAATTTTCTCGAACTTTACTCTTACGTTTATGGGACACTGTTTACACTTGGTTAAATGCCATCAATGAATCTTTTTGCATGAGGATGTTTGTATCGCAAAAATTGCACACGGCATGTTCTTTATTAGTCTGACCATCGAATATTTTTTTAATATGTCAAAAGAGTGCTCGAGGCATACAAATTAATTAAATCAAAATGCCTTTATTGAAAGTAACACAGAAACTGTGACTTAAAAACGCAAGAAAACGAGGTGTCCATTTGAAAATCTAGATCATTTTGGAGAAAAATGGAAAAAACACCAAACCTAGCCATTGCTAATTTGATTTTGGATAGTCTGTACTTGCCCCTTCAGCCTAATTGTGACGTCGGGGGTTAACCCGTTACGTTTTCCCCATAATAATCGCGAGCATCGCATCATCATCATTTAAAAATAATTTAGGACAGTCTCTTACGCTTTTGAATGAGCGATTTAGCTTGCGAAAATATCTTAATTTGACCACAACATGATAAGTCTCGATTTAAATTTATTAAAATATAGACCAAATAGTCACGAAATTACTTTTTTTTAATGGTCAACGATTTTAATAACTGTGACTGGTGTGACGTATAACGAAACTAAATTGGTTTGAAAGTATTTGACAAAGTGCACAAACGATTTTACTTCATTATTGTGTATTAAAAAGCCTTAATAACTTTTGTATTTATAGAATGTAACTGTTTCTTAAATGATGATTTTTTTAGGTTTATTTACAGAAAATGTTATGAAAGAGCTATGCTATGATGTATTGAAAACGCCGCCGGCCCTTTTATATGAACATTCGAGACTGATAGATTTTATGTATACATTTCGGACTGATAATTGTTTTTTTTTTAAATAAAAATACTGACTGCAGAACACTACCGCACCAAAAACAGAAAAATAATTTAAAGGAATCATCATCATCATCAGCCCCTTGACGTCCACTGCAGGACACAGGCCTCCCTCATGGTTTTCATAACCATGAGGGGTCTTGCCATAATCGCCCACGCTTGGCAGGCGGTTTGGCGATCGCAGTATGCGGTTGGAATCTCAGGAAAACGCTGCTGCCCGTCTCCTGGTAATGTATTTCCTTAGTCGCCTTCTACGACATCCACGGGAGGAAATGGAGTGACGCTATTCTTAATCCGGCGCCACAAGGAATATGACCTTTAAATTTGACGTAGGTATTGTGGAAATATATTTTTCACTTCTCATGCTCTAAAAGTTCGTCTTTATGTCGTGCGTAGGCGACATAAAGTCGCTTTTTATGCTCTAGAGCATAAAGTAAAATCTTCGTCGAAGACCAAGGCAATCGCTGCAACAGCCACACGAACATCTTTAACTTCATACAACAACCTCTTTATTTTATTTCGTTTCGTTCGTATTCTAAGACCAAGGCAAAGATACCAACAGCCAAAGTACACAATAAAACTTCATGAAATAAAGTTATAATTTGTATTTCGTCTCATTTATTATTTTTTATATTTGTTTATTTTTCAATTTAGTAGATCAGTATAGTATTTAAGCCATAACAACAACTTATCATAGTTATAAAAAGAAAATGTTTTTATAACTGAGCAGTATGTAACGACCTTAAGTCAGGTGTCACGTCCCTACAGAAAAAAATTACATGTTGCTGTTTCATTTCCTCGCAATCGAAGTGAAAAGTAGAGTGTACAACTCGTCCATAAAACCCATTTTACACTCGACTTTATATCTATCCTCGCTCGCAAGCTCGCTCGGATGGATAAACGTCTCGAGTAAAATAGTGCGTTTTATGCACTTGTTGTACAATCTACTATTGGAGTCGGTGCCCAAAATGTATGTGCTGGTCTTGTAACTAGGCACCGGCTCCAAACCTTAAATAAAGGTCATATTCGTTTAAATTATTTCTGTTTTTATTTAGTGTTGTAGTGTTATGGAGTCGGTTTTTATTTTTATTTATTTAAAAAGAAAATTATCAGTCCGAAATGTATACATAAAATCTATCAGTCTCGAATGTTCATATAAAAGGGCCGGCATACATAGCTCTTTCATGACATTTTATGTTTAATCACATACCTAAAAAATTCATCATTTAATAAACAGTTATATTCAATAAATACGAAAGTTATTTAAGGCTTCTCAAATACACAATAATGAAGTAAAATCGTTTCTGCATTTTGTCAATTACTTTCTTTCTAAATAATGATAAAATAAACACAAAAAACGTACTTTTTCGTAACGAAATTTTTCATTTAGTCCACTGAAGTGACTGACGCCATTAATGTCTTAATTAAGGATTAAAACTTACTATTGAGGGAGTATGTTTTAACTCTCCACCAACGACATCTACATTTAATTTTGGGAAGTAGAAATACAGTAGCAAACTGCAAAAATTAACTTAATTTTATTTTAAATAACTTTTACCAATTAACAATTAATTTAACTACCATGTTTCAATGTACATTCCCGTCTTTCGTGGAGGCACAGTGTTAACGGTTGATTACCTACTTCATTCGTTTCACAATTTCCTCCGCTATTTCGCAGGCGACAATAAATCGTATTGCGCGTAGGAATTATTGTCGTTTGCGAATTTATTTTGCACTTTAGGAAACCGCAACGAATAAATTTCGTAGTGCGCGCAAACCCTAGAAGACGTGTTCGAACCAAAGTGCCATTTTAGAATTTCTAAGTTACTACCACTTATCATCTGTGAAGGAAAATTGAGATAATTTCGCATTCCGTGCACCTACCTAGATCTATGTTAACAATAGCATTGTAATTCTTAAGGTTTCAACATCTTATTATGCGAGTGTGCCACAGAAGTACAACAGAGGATAGAGGGTAAAGCAAAACATTAGGTTAAACTTGTTTGATTTGGGTTATCCTACTAATACTATAAATGTGAAAGTTTGTGAGATGTTTGTTACTCAATCACACAATAACGGCTGAACGCATTTACATGAAACTAGGCGTACAGATAGACAAAGACCTGAATTGAGACATAGCTTGATATCACGGTAATGCGTTTCCGTGGGATAATATTTATTTTAAGTTTAAAATAGATGGCGTTGTGCGAGGGAATATTGTGTTTTAAAAATAGATGGCGTTGTGCAAAAATCGCATAAACAAATTCTGTGGCAGTATGAAGTTATATAACTTTTAACAGAACCATTGTCATTAACACCCTAGCTAAATAAAATGCAGTATTGGCAAATAAGCAAATCTGTTTCCTATCTAGTCATAGACTGACCCCTAAAACAAAATGTAATGATTAATGATTCTCCAAATCAAAATCAAATTAGCACCTGTGCCGGCCAGCTACAACATGTACAAAGAGAAATTGTTACAGAGGACACAACTTCAATAGTCAAAGAATTGTGTACATAGCTGAACTGTGTGTGATAGAATGAAATTGGTAGCCTCAGAGTGGTCATGCTTCATCATCATCATCATCGTCAGCCATTTGACGCCCACTGCAGGACATAGGCCTCCCTCATGGTTTTACAATCATGAGGGGTTTTGCCATAAAGGGTTGGCAAACGGGAAGACGCTGCTGCCCATCTCCAGGTAATTAATTTCCTTGGACATGCTTACCTATGTGAAGAAAGAATCTAAATAAGATAAGAATATTCTTTATTGCACACTTTATTAAATAAATATAGATTTAAAAAAAGATCAGTGTTTCACTTATTTACATTCCACAAGTATATGTACTTGTACTTACTTTAATTGTGAATTATGATTATGATGAAATACGGACATAACTTTTAAGTGTTTAAAACATGAAACACATAGGTATGAATTTTTCAACTAAAACTTTCGTAACTGCTACATATTATTAGATTAATTCCGGATTCACTTGCTTGATATTTGAATTTGTTCTACAATTAGCAGTGCAGTGCCCAATATGTAGAGCTGACACCTATCTGGGTGAAAAATAAAAATATTCTCGGGACCCAAACACTGTAATGTTAACCCATGGGATAGACACTATTCAAATGTGTGTCCGGGCACTGGGATAACATTACAATCGCTGAGTCTGGAGAATATTTTTATTTATCTTACTAACAGCATTTATAGAAGCAAAATAAAAAGGGATCATGTGACAATACAAAACAACTTCTGGAATCTCCAGGTCTAACTTTGAAAGGTATTCTATGGTACTCTATTCACATGATTAAGCCCATACTTAAAGATAAGAGGCCTGGAGTGGGACAAATTTGTATAGTATTTGTGGTAA
Source organism: Yponomeuta cagnagella (assembly GCA_947310995.1). Taxonomy (NCBI): domain Eukaryota; kingdom Metazoa; phylum Arthropoda; class Insecta; order Lepidoptera; family Yponomeutidae; genus Yponomeuta; species Yponomeuta cagnagella. Next base: position 2,872,946 of record OX371292.1, on the reverse strand, counting down.
TGTTGTTTGTACAACTCGACTAACACATATTTTGAGTATTTACGGAAGGTTTAGCACATAGTGTGAAATTTTGGATGTAGGCTTTTAAAGTAAATGCTAAATAAGTGCAGCATTAGTATACACAACAGCGTAAAGATGATAATTTAAAATTATTCATTTCTGATGAATAGGTAGGTAACTAAACATAATTGATTCATCTAACAATGGATAGGCTATCCAAATTTCTAGCTGGCACCGTAGCGTAAAGCCAATCCACATTTGTCACAATGAGAACCTTTAGTTGTTAGATAGCAAGTAGACTTCTACTTGAAAAAGGAGGTTCTCAATTATCGGAATCTCAACCTCTCGTCTTATGATTATTTAATAATATTGACCTTTTATAAGTTTTATTTGTGTACCTACAATAAATTTTAACATATTTTCTTTGTTTGGGTTTGGAGTTTGAGGAATACCTAACGAGAAATTCAGGCAGAATCGGCATGGAATGGACCGAATTACTGATTTTCACCCCAGACTGTACATCAAAGCGCTTGTCGGATCCCATCTTGGCATTCAGAACACAAAAACAAAACAATTATGCACCCTTAGACGAACAAAAACCTTTTCTTTAGAGTACGAAAGCACCAAAACGTCACAAAAGTCACAAATCACTGTTCACTGCACACACGACACGAAAAGAAGCAAAATAAAAGGATATATGAGCTAGATAAAGGCGATAATATCGATCTTTTTATTTGGAAAGATATACGCACGCATGCTTCACTCACTTTGCTTTAGATATGATAGTGAGTGATTATATTCTCTGTGGATATGATATCGGTCGGTCAAACAAAATGGCGGGATTGGCGTGGCGCATGGCGGGGCGGGTGGGTGTGCTGCTGCGTTTATCCACACGATGGGGCAATCAAATTAAGAATTTATTACATTACGCGTACTGTACGCACGCGATGGGTTCACCACATCGGATAAATACTGTTAGTCTAGTCGCTACTCATGGTATAGCATAATTTAGTTGTGGTCGGTTTGATCATTTAAACTATAACTGTACATCGAAAAACAGAAACAAGATTGGCGGTCGATTCAGTTAAAAAAAATAAGTAAAATTATCGAGTTAGGTACAATAGAGAAAGGGGTTCTACTCGAAACGAACAAATTTCATTACAGAAGTGCTTCGAAATCGCGAAAACAATCAGTTCATACTTTAATGGAATCAGTAAGAAACGGACGAAGTTGGCTCCATAATCTAAATGGTTTGTAAAGATGAGATGAACCTAATTGCTCCTTTTCAGAAAGATAAGCAATGTAAATAAATATTGGCAACTGTAATCAATTAATAAACCTGGTAAACGATTGACGACGACGAACAACGACAAACTTTACATTTATGGTGCAGACCTTCGAAAAGTAATTGAGAAATTACGCATGTAACATAAGGCGCCTTTTTATTGGTCGATAGTACCCGCCCGCATTCGGGGTGTAGGAGATTTCTGTAGGTACCGCATGCCACAGGTTAGAATGCCGGAAATCGTTTTTATTTGGATAGCGCTCGCATGCGGGATGCGAGAGAATCTGGTTATACAGTTTGGCAGTTGGCTTTGAGAAAGTGGCATAAGCATACGTACTGGCCATGGATCAACGATCATTACTATGTTGAGCAATTTTAACTGCTTGTTACACAGAAGACATTATCAGCATTTTCAAAGAAACCTATTTTGGGTGCGAAATTTACTTAAAATAGAAAGCTGCATGTCTTTTCAGAAACATTGTGTATGCAGTTAAGTTTGGATTTTGAGTGGGATAGAGAAGATAATCATATCTGTCCAGAATATTGAATGTGTCATATGAGGATTTATCACTTAATTGAAGAATTCTAGAGTCGGCGGACTGCGGTCCACGCAATTTTTTGGGGCAGACAAAACAAATATAAATTTCCTCTTAAAAAATGGTATCATCCTTATTAAATTAAGGTAGAGCCGCCATGAAACAATAAATTGAATATAGCTACATATTTTTTTACATATGAAGTATATCCCATATAAGGGCTCTCGACCGAGTTTCAGACCGATGAGAATGCGCCTGTAAATATAATAAAGGTTGGTCGATGTTCTATCGACCGTACGTGTTAATTTGTATGACGTAAATTATTTTTCTGACTTACTTGTGCTTTCTCTTGCAAAGCCTGCGCGACTGAAACCATGCAATATGCCTCATGATGGGCATAGCGAAGATGCCTTTTTAAGTTCCCAGTACTCGATTTATAACTGTACAAATCACCACACATTGAACACTTTGCCTTTTTAATTTCATCGAATTTTATAAAATGGTCCCAAAGAGCACTTACATTGGATCTCTTTTTTTCGGAAGTTTTCGCCATTGTTTTTGTTTGATTTATAGGCAACAGTTACTTCCCAAATCCACTATTTTAATCGTAAGTAACAAAACATTTAGGCCAATAATAATTTTACGGCGTATAAGGGACAGCATAAACCTTATTAAAACTTTGAACGCATAGGAAACTGAAGGTCTATTTAAGCTAAATTACAAAATAAATGCCCTCAGTAGTAAGACAAGATGGCTAGATTAGCATCAAGAGTAGAGGAGCAGCCCAACACCTATTGCAAGGGCTACGGGCGCTAACGGGCTGGAGTGTGCACATCGTCTAGAACTCTTTTATTTAGTCAGGGTTTACACGACCAATCACGGCACACTATAATCTACCTATCCAGCCCATGGACGAGCCAATTTAGCCAAGTCAAGCTAACTATAATCGCCTTAAATCTGCTGTTAAAATCCAAAAATAGTAAAATAGAAAAGCTAACATCAAAATAACACTACACAATGGCCATCACAATGCTAAATGAAAAGTGACAGCAGGATTGATGGCCCTGATGGGGCATGCAATATGTCGTGTTGGCCCATTATCTAGAAGCGCCATCGCCGCGTATCCGTCGCCGGTTTCGACTAGAACTACGCAAAACTCAGAAAGTAATGCAATAAGTATCACATTTATATAACAATCCGAAAAGATCAAATTTTAATCTCGCATCAGCTGTTGAGTTAATTAACGATACTTATGAAATAATTTCGCTCGTGGTGATGGCATGGACGCATTAATAATTTGAATTAGTTACCGCGCTTGTAACTGAAAGTCGAGTGATGAGCGGCGAGAATAAGAAATAAAAAAAATATTCCAACGTAAAGAATTCACATTCTGTTTGTTGAATGTCAATGTACAAGTTATCTGAACGGTTAGTTCCAATTATAAAATTACTCTATAACATTCTTATTATCTTTATTATACTAACGGAGAGCTGTCAAGAACTAATGAATCGAACGTATGTACATGTTTTTTTTACAAAAATTAAGCAAACTGCTATTTTAATTATTTTTGTTGCATAGAACAATAATTGAATGACAATTTGACTTAGGTCCTTCAGTCCGCCGATTGCAATAAAGTTCAATATGCTATAGACCTACGTGTACATTTGTATCAGGTCAGTTATTGATTTGACTTACTTGTACTTTCTCTTGCAAAGCCTGTGCGGCCGAAACCAAGCCATATGCCTCATGATGGGCATGGCCAAGATGCTTTTTTAAGTTTGCTGTACTCGTTTTATAACTGTACAAATCACCACACAGTGAACATTTTGCCTTTTTAATCGCATCGAATTTTATAAAATAGTCCCAAAGAGCGCTTACATTGGACCTCGTTTTTTCGGTATTTTTCACCATTGTTATTGGTTAATTTATAGGCACCAGTTACTTCTGAATCTATTATTATCGAAAATAACAAACATTCAGGTTAATAATAATTTTCCAGCGTATAAGAGATAGTTTTAAACTTATTAGAACTTTGAACTACAAAATAAATGCCTTCAGTAGTAAGTAAAGATGGCTAAATTAGCACAAAGTAGAGGAGCAGCCCAACTTATTGACACTGTCTCCAATTTTTTTTCAACGCGCTATCGTATCACTCTTAACGGGCTCAAGTGTGCACGTCGTCAAGAGCATTTTTTATTTACTCAGGGCTGACACGACCCAATCACGGCCCACTACCATCTACCTATCCAGCCCACGGATAAGCCAATTTAGTCAAGCTGCTTAGCTATATAATCGCCATAAATCAAAATGACAATATTTTCTGTGTTTGCGTCAACTTAAATGCTGCATCTTGATAGTTGTACTACTTCCTACCTTATCTTGACAGACGGACGGGCGGATTATAGGATAATTTGGTTCGCTGGGTTACGATTTTGCTGTATAAGGTACGGAATCGTAACAACAAGTAGGTGCAGTCGACAGCACATCAAACATGAATGCACTATAATAGTTTACAAAAACCTATATGGTTGGCTTGATGTTGATTGCAGTCGGCAGCTGCTCAACTGCCGCATTTTCACATCATTGTCATCCAAACGTAACGAAACCGAGTACAAGCATGTAAATGTCGATATGTACATTCGTATGACGAAGTTGATTTTACTTACTTTTCTTTTATCTTCCAAAGCCTGCGCGGCTAAAAACATGCAAAAAGTCTCATAATGGGCGTTGCGAAGATGCGCTTTTAAATTTCCAGTATTTGATTTATAACTGTACAATACACCACACTCTAAACATTTTGCCTTATCAAGTGAATCGATTTTTGTAAAATAATCCCAAATGACTCTCAAATTCGATCTCCTTTTATCGATATTCTTCGCCATAGTACATATATTTGTTTTATCTATATAATTTATAAAAAAAACCTCCTTGACGTAATTATATTATCATTGTTGATCAATAAACGAAGTTTAATAGGCACAGTTCAGTGGCAGTGTTCAGCGAAGTTCATGGCTTCTTAATAAACATTTAACAAGTGCACAAAGCAATATGTAATCATCAGCATAAAGCTGCTAGTGTAGTCACAATATCTATCCAGCCCACTAACGAGCCGATTTCCACTCAAGTCAACTCAACTACGACCACCTTTAATCTGCTTTTGATCGCGTAATTTTCTCGGATATTCGATTAAGTACAAAAAATCTAAAAATATGCAAAACACGAAAAAAATCAATCAGATAATAAATTTCAAACTACGAAAGCTAACATCACAAAATGAAACAAATAACACTACTCGATGGCCATCACATGCCAAATTAAAAGTGACAGCACGAGTGAAAGTGAAATTGTCTTTATTGTCAACAAAAATTAAATAAAGCACATAACTGAAATAATGTTGAAAAATAAATTTGGCAAAAGGCCTTATGCTCAGCTAAAGTCGTCAGGGAACATGCTCCACTGCCGACGCTGATTTTCAGCAAAAGCCTAAGAAGTTAGGTTAAACACATAAAATAAATTACAGAGAGTCGCTGATGTGATGGGGCATCCAATATGTCGTGTGTTGGCCCATTATCTAGAAACGCTATCGCCACGTATCTCACGGACTTGCAGCCATCCGTCGCCGTCGACAAGAACTACGCAAAACTCAGAAAGTAAATCTAAATAGAAAATAAATCGAAAATATAATGTTATATCCCGCATCAGCTGTTGAGCTAATTAATGCCAAATTAATTGATATCTTACATGTGAAGTAATTTTGCCCGTGCTGACGGCATGGACGTATTAATAATTTGGATATTTCTAAATAAAATATGAATAGTCGATAGCACATCAACTTTTACACCCCTGCATTTCATTCAGGCGAATTCGGAACTAAAATGTAGAGGCTGATGCGCTATCGACTCTAAAATAATTATTTCACATCCCCTGAACTGCCCTCGCGGAATGGAACGTATAGGTGGCCCATACTAAGTTGGAAACAGATCTGTGTCGACACGTACTCCATCCATCCACATCCATAGGTACTACTTACTTGAACAGTCGGATGAATAGACTTCAAGTGTCTTCTGAGGCTCCCAATGGAACTTGCCGATATAGCAATTGTACGTGAACAGTGCACACATTTTGCACGCTTCATCGGTTCCGTTTCATCAAAATGGTACCATAGAGTGCTATACTTTTTTTTCGGGGCCATTGGTAGCTAACAGATATATAGTTATAAAATATTTGCACGCAATTCTTGCAGGTATACGTATTTAGATCAAATTATATGTAGCACTTGGACAACAGTCGAACACATAACATAGGTAATATCGGCCGACCAAGCCAAGAGCTATATATGTACAGGGTTATCAAAAAACACGCAATTCTTAAAACACGTCAGAGTTTGTCACGTGTTGAACATGTTTTAAGATTTTTTTTTATTTTCCACTCCATTTATGTTAAACATATTGCTTTTATGCTTTTTAACGGCCGCCGCTGCTATGTAGTGGCACTGTTTGATAGATAATGCTTAAAACCATGTGTGGTCAATTGACGAATGGAGGAAGGGTAATTAACAATTTATACCAGGCTGCGACATGGGAAAGCACCCAAAGCGCGAATTTACCAAAATAATGTTAAACGGATATTTCGAAAAATCTGTATGTGAGAAAAAACTCATAGAACAAAGTTGTTGCTTACAACACAGATCCTTATTGGGGTGTTTGAGGAAATGCGTATTTTTGAGGTAAGCCTGTGTATATTTTTAAATAAATATGCAAGATGTGTCAAAAACGGCTTTTATAGAAAAACAAGCCGACTCGGCAAACGTTGTTTTATCATATTAATTAGTCCTACAACCTATTCTCTGACCTACCAAATGCACAAAAAAAATCATAATCAATCGGCGAAGCCGTGACACGATATAAATAAGTCTTCCACCGATCGAAAAAGATCACACGATAACGAACGGCACTGTTCTACATCGTTCGTTTAGACCAAATGCATTGTCGTTTTAAGCACTAACTAATCGCGGGTTGATAGTGCGGAAAAAAAAGAACAGCAAAGCAATCGCTCACGTGTAATGTGTTAAGGTAATACTTATTGGTAGAGTAATGTGATATACTTTGACTGGTGATACGAAGCGGATATGTGGTATTCCCATCACTAACAGTCGCTCAGTAGTCAACTTGGCTAACTAAATCGGTACATTCACTCATTTTACGATGTGTTTGCAGCGCAGATAAGTAGTAGAGTTATTCAATCATGCATAACAAATTGTCTTATGCCTAGAAAGGAGCTTCTAACATGGGCTGGATGGATAGGATAGTTAGGAAACGCGAGTCCCCTCACCAGACAATAATAAGAAATGTATTGTTTGGGATGACAAAATGGCGCCGAGGCGGCGATGCTGGGGTGCGCGCGTCTGGTATTGTGAACTATCTCACTTATTTTTAGATATTCAATGTGGCATTTCTTTTGTGATAGGAATCTAGTTTTTGTTATAAATTATTTGATGGAGAAGTTTATTCTTTTTGAGGTTATGTTTTTCAGTAACCGTTGTTATACTAAGGCTTTTTTAGGAACCTAATAAAAGATTGGAAATATTCACCCTGTCAACGTCTGGCTTCTTGGCATTTTCTAAAGCCAAAATATCATTGAATGCATCTGGATGATGAAATCGCAGATGTCTTTTCAAACCAGACGTCGACCCTCCCGTTCTAGGAACAATTTTGTCGCAAATATTGCACTTAGCACTTTTACTACCAACAAATACATAGTAATTCCACATAAGACTGTGTTTGGGGCGCATTTTGATTGATTTGATATTTCCCTAAGTACAGTAAACAAACCAGAAAATTATCTATCGTACGGTCGGAACACTTAGCACTTTCACAAGCTGTTTTTTTAACAACAGACATTGACTGACTGAATAGTGTTGCCAGGGCGGGCGTAGCGCGCACTGCATTGCGTTTTTGGAACGCATAATCTGTGAAGCATGGAGTGCCATAGAATGCGCGCATTGCCGTGAAATAAACGCATGCGGTAAAGTCATCGTTGGCCTCCCGCTGCAAAGCTTTGAGTCTACCTACCGCACATATTTTTATACCGCAAAGAATCAAAAGAAGCAAAAAAAAACTATGGGTAGATACTTACAATGTTTGTTTTCCTTTTTTGTGTACAATACAATGTCCTCTATTTGAGGCCGTCAGCTCAAAAGTGGCCTAAGCTTAACATAGTTAGTATGGAGATAATGAGGTTATAAATTTTCATGAATTTAAATTGAATACATAGTCTGCTTCGTAGGCAAAAAGAATGTTTACAACGCCATCTGTTATCCGTAGGTTAAACTAGGGATAGGCCGTTTTTGCATCAAAATTAATTCAGTTTTAAATAAATTGCAATAAATAAGTACGAATATGAAAACTGTGGGTCAGGCCACTTATGCGCTCACGGCCTCATCTATTAACAAGTTTAAACCCTCTCCCGAACATTTCAAACACATTAAAGAGCTGCTGTATGCAGACAAGTCGGCGTCGGATACTTCTTTTCTTGCCCTTCGCTAATACATCCCCTATTTTGTAGACTTACCGCTGCCTTAGCCCCTAGCCGCACAGAAGGGACGTGGGGCGGGGGCGCGGAGAAGACGTCTCTTCTGTTTGGGCTAAATCCCGTCCCTTCAGTACATTTTGTATGAAAAAAGCGACGCGTCTTTTCCGCGCCCTCGTCCCACGCCCCTTCTGTGTGGCCAGGGGCTTAGCGTCCTTTGATACCCTATTCACATTCCAAAGAGCCGGTCTTTGATTCACATTCGTTCGATGTATGTTGACCAAAGGTTGACTGGTAGAAAAAGCTATATAGCATAAAGCCCATACTATCTCCCTGAGAGAAGGCCTATGTCCTACAGTGGGACCTATATGGGCTGCTTATGTTATGTTAATTTATTATGTATAATTACAGGTCCATCTCCGCCTTTAATATTCATTGAACCCTTAACGCCACGAAAAATCCGAACTAACCCAAAAATCGATAAACAAAGACACAATTACGCAAAAAAATACATGTATTTTGTTCTGATTTCTCAAGTATTCCAAAAGTAGGCGAAAAAAAAATTGCTTTGGCCACAATTAGATGTAAGAAAAATGGGCTTTCTTTGAATTGCACCACGTCACTTAGCGGCCATTTAAATTTAACTGAGTATGAAGAATTTTAGTTACATATTTTTCAAGCCACATTTGCAAGCCTGCTAAAAAAAATTAGAAATATTATAGGGTCCATACAGAGAAGAGCGGGTGATCGTGCTCTTCCACACTATAAAGGGAAATTTCCCGCCAGGCAGATCGCATGCCTGGGGACGGCCGGTCCGACTGATGTTCGTCGGACGTTATATTTATAGTATGTCATGTGAAACATTTTGCTTGCGCGATGCAGGAATGTTGGAGTTTATAGTGCGCGCGCAGAGTTGACATGTGCTCGCCACATCACTCCCCTTCAAGACCGTATCTACGCATAGCTAGGTCTGATAGGGATCGAAGTCTGTGCTCTAAAGCCTGCAAGTGCCAGGAAGCGCTGAGTCAGTGAGTCGATTAGCGGTTGAGGGTATTCGGCGGCTAACAGTTACTTCACCGGCGACAGTACCATGGGGACCGCGCATGTGATAGGAACCGGTGAAGGCTGCTGTACCACTGGCAACGTGCGCTGTTGCTGTGTGGCTGCCGTGCCGAGGGGTTGGGGGAGATCACCATCAGTACCAGTAGTCGGTGCGTTGACTGTAGTAGAACTGATGAGGTGAGAGGGACGAGGATGACTATGTACAAGTATGTACAAATTTACAATTCTGGCTTTGCTTTGTTACTGATTGTATGTGGTGTGCTGCGAGAGCGAAGGAAGGTTGACATTCTGTCGAGGGTCACCACTATAGGGAAGTGGCGGGTGATCGTGTTCTTCCACTATAAAGGGAAATTTCCCGCCAGGCAGATCGCATGCCTGGGGACGGCCGGCCGGTCCGACTGATGTTCGTCGGACGTTATATTTATAGTATGTCATGTGAAACATTTTGCTTGCGCGATGCAGGGATGTTGGAGTTTATAGTGCGCGCGCAGTTGACATGTGCTCGCCACATGTCACATTCGAAGAGTGATACTAATTTGCCCCAAATATAGCACTTAGCGCCGTCTGTGCCATCATAACTACCAATCCGATTTGTCCAATGGATAAGTTGTTAATCGGGATCTAAATTTAAATAAAATATAGAACAGATTCGACCGGTGGTCATTGATGGAGCTTATTACTATAGCTACAATCCGGTATTCTCACTGACTGACTGACTGATCATCTATAGGTTTCCTCGGAAACGGTAAGAACTACGTGAAAATTATGTACGAGAAAGTTGTAGGAAATGTACGATATACAGCCATCCTATGAAGCCGATTTTTGAATTTCGAACGTCTTCTCCCATACACCGGCTAACTTTTTTGTTTACTGGTCGATTTGGATCTGGAATAGACAGTCTTTCTGTGATCCAATTTTAAAATATTTTTTCGGTTGTTCCAAATTCAAAATGGCGGCGCCAATATGGCCGCCCAAAAATTGGCAATTTTTCACCTCTGCCCAAGAAAGTCGGCAGCCAACTGGGCATATGCTGGAGATGTTCTGTAAACGGCATCGTGTTGTCAAAAGACCCAGGTATATGAGAAAAATCGGACATTTTGGAATTTCAAGATGGCGGCCGAGATATCGATGATTGAATCTGACAAATTTTCTATGGAGAATTTGTACTGAAAATCGGCTTTTAGGACAACATTTTAAACAAAAATGAGACGGGACAATTTTTCGAGGCCGAAGGCCGAGACCATATATGTTCCGGCGAACAAGTAACAACGCAAAAGACAGATGAGAGAAACTTGCGAGGCCAAAGGCCGAGCAAGGCCGAGCTCCGGGAAGCGGGGCCGTGGAGCCCCGCCGCGGCGAAGCCGAAGGCCGAAACCATACATGTTACCACGCAACCAGTCCTAATCATAAGTGTCTAGCCCTAGGCCAAGCGCCGCGGAGAGCGAAGCTCTGAGCGGCTGGGGCTTAATTGTGTTTATATAGGCGAGGACTTGAGTACGATAATGACCACTGACCAACACAAGGTCGATGTGAAATAAAAAAAAACTTGTTGAATATATGTATTTACAAAACCCCGACGAAGGCGATCACAGTAGTAAACAAATATTATTTCAATTTATTGAAGTGAAACGATAGTACTTTTCGTAATTTTTTATTTTATTTATAGCCTTTTTCTCCACTACAAATACGGCCCGAAGGCAGCGGCTAACATAGTAACATAGTACATTGACATTCAGCAAACAGAATGTAAATTCTTTACGTTGAAATAAATTATTGATTTCTGATTTCATATTTTGAGTACCTACATTGTATAACTTTCGCATATTCGCGACATTAAACCAGTATTCTTTTTTTTACATGATTAAATACGAATAAATCAGCTGATTCGGTGATATAGTCTTAAAAGTTGTGGTAGGTAGCTGGATTATTCTTAATATTTTTGAGGTATAAACTGCTGTAGGGAATCATCTTTATGTTATACAATTATAGCTCAGTTTAGCTGCAAACTTGGAAAAATTATTACTTTATTTTATAGTGAATTCGAGCTAGATGGCAGGCAATTTTGTAAATTGGAATTTCTGTGAAAGAACAAAAATTTTACGATTTTGCCCGTCCAGGACCAGGCAACACTGCGTACCTTAAAGCAGTAGAGCTTTTTTAAGCTCTACCTGCTCTATGTATTTATTTAAACACACAAAGTAGTACCTATAAAGCGAATCAAACACTATGCAGATACGGTAAGATATCTGTATCTGAGCATATATCTTTCAATATCGCTCTCTATATAATTTATATGAACTAACACACACAGCGCAGATCATTTATATTTTATCGTAAAGTATCTGTGGGCACAGGCATATATAGAAAGATGGTAAGATTATTATCTGCGTATACCTGTGGATCACTGTGCCCCAAGATACAATTTAATTTAGTTCAGAGTTACTTTACATATTGTTAATTTTTGTTCAACTCAATAAACACTTTTTATTTCATACAAATATATCTGCAGATAACATCTGCCAATACAAATTTTACCTGCATGTAAATACAGGTGGATGCGCGGGGCAGGGTCTGCGGTGAGACAGAGGGGAGGGAACCACCCAGTCCGGCTGCCCTGGCTGGTCACTCACTCTTGCTCACTCATTCTTCCAATTTTGTTTGCATTTGGATAGTATCTAATTGAAAGAGGTCGAAAATTTTCGTGCTTGTGGAAAACAGACATAGAAGAGTACAAATTAAATGATGTAAAGGAGCCTGTCTGTCTAATAAATCCAGCAGCAATAAACAAATTTTACCTTAAAACGCAAACTTATTGTAAAACTCTGTCTAAACAATCCTTACCAAAAAACAAGTCTGCTCTGAAGGATTCCGAGTGAATGTATCATCTGTATATTATCGTATCTGTTTAGTGTGTGATAACAATTAACAATAACACCATACCTACAGGACTTTGTTTAGGCCGATACGATAAGTAAATGCAACATAAGATTGTTGCCTTCACCTGACTTTAAATAGGCAATAAAAGTATAAATATTCACCCTGTCAATATCTGGCTTCTTAGCCTTTTCTAAAGCCACAATATCATTGAATGCATCTATATGATACAATTTTAGATGTCTTTTCAAACCAGACGTCGACCCTCCTGATCGCGACAAAATTTTGTGGCAAACATCGCACTTAGCACTGTCAGTAGAGTTAAACGAAAAATAATTCCACACTATACTTTGTCTAGGCCGCATTTTGATATACAAACTTTTTACCAGAAAGAAAAGAGCTTGTTGCACAGTCAGCTGATGGCCTGATGCTAACCACAGACTAAATATTACTGACAGAACTGTCTGTCAGTGGTTCACTCCAGTGATGTGAACCACCGTTACATAAACCGATATTTACAAAATGTAATGAAAACGTACTGTTAAAATAAAGTAGGTAGATTATGTATGTCATGTGATGAAGTCTTGTTTAATAAAAAAAAAAGTCAGTGGTCCAAATAGAGATAAACGGCATGATGCAACAGCTCGCTCAGCCTGAAAATATCGATTATATCGTCGGCCCAGGTCGCAAAAATACAATTAGGTGATCGTAGATAGGAAAAGAATTACGGTCTCATTTAAAAAAAAATCTCATTTCTTAAAACACTCCTCAGAGGCAGTTTAGTCTGTGAAAAAGGGAAAAACGCAACCACCGAATAAAAAAAACTGCCTCTGAGGAGAATTTCAGGAGAATCGTGTTTTTATAAATAAGACCGCTAGACTTTTGACTAGTTGCTTGCCTTCGAAAATGAGGGTTTCATCTCAAAAATAAAATATTTTTTCTTCAAATAGCAGTAAAGAACGTAATCCATTAGTTTTTAAATAACCGGTTATTATCGGTTTTTCAAACCCGTATTTTACCAGTTTTCTTGGAACGAGACTTGCACAAAGTGTGTCCTTAGAGGGAGTTGTTATATCTCATATCTTTGCTTACCGGCACACACTATATCTGTATCATATCTGGCTCACCATTTGTACCGTAGCTCATACGACATACAATGAATTGAGTGAGTGTGTTTGGAAACAAGAGCCGCCCGTACGACACAAGTGGTGAGTGAGTCTACTCTATGTGTTTCCTACTTTATACAGCTCACTCGCTCTTTTTTTATACTATCAGTCTATTCCAATAAGAGGAGTTCAAACCAAAATTAAAATGTATATCTATAAATTAAGTTGACACTTTATATACCTACCATCTAATTTATAAAAACACGCTTCCTCTAAAAGTCTCCCCAGAGGTAGTTTAAATAATCTGTGTTTGCGTGTTTCCCTTTATCACAGACTATTTACACTACTTCTGAGGAGTATTTTACGGAATCTTTTTTGTAAATAAGAAGACTTTAAAAACAACGAAGTAATAGAAAACATGAGTACGCCAAATCGGTTAACTCGAGCGAGCATGACCTTCAATCGCAAACTAAGTATGTACTTTATTCAGAACGTAAACAATGCATTTGCACGTGTCTATTTTTTTTTCTTTTTACTACTTTTGACTTTCTCGTGCCATGCACGAAACTAAGCTATCGAAGAGATCACCAAGTCGATACATTTTGTATGGTTAAGGTGACATCTATTTCACAGCTCGGTAATTAAAGCGTGACAAACATACATAATTATCGTCTTTACCGTTCATCTTATTAGTACGAGTACTGCGATCGAATGCCCGAACAAGTCACCCGTAGCGATGAAAATGGTCACCAGGTCAATACATTTGTAGGAATCTGGTGACTCCTTTCTCGTCGCTCGTTTATTACTACGACGAGAAATGCGGCCGAACCCATCAGATTTCAGCCTATCTCGGTCTCGCTTTCGCGCACTGTGTGAGAGCTGGATAAAGTAGCAGGAGCTAGATGTCTACCGTACTGAGTTGAGTGTATGTGTGAGGGAGCCAGATATAGATGACATCTCTGGGATATAACAGGGACACACTTGACGGCGAGGGAGATGTGTGTCCTCTCATATCTGGCTCCTTCAACGGGTTCACTCATTGCTGCACAGAGAAAATAATCACTCATTGCTGTGCTGACAGCCTGACACAATTTACCAATTTGCTCTTCGCTAAGCAGTTTAGCGCTTCTACTCGGAAATACAGCGTTTCGACGGTCGGAGGTCGCAGTGAAGCAGGTAAAAATAAATACTTAGCTAACTGATTAAAAATTAAATGGAATCGAGTGCTGGCTGACAAGCATGCAATATTATTAAGTACCATATTATCCGGTAGTCCCAGCTTTCTCGCCTCTTGTATAGCCAAAATATCGCCGAAAGCATCCTTATGTTTGGATTGCAAATGACTTTTCAGAGAAGTGGTAGTGCGGCCCTTTCGAGACACAATTTTGTCGCAAATATTGCATTTAGCACTGTTGATATCTACTTCCTCATAATAATTCCACACGAGACTACTTTTAGGCCTCATTTTAATACTTGCAAAGTAAACAAACAAAGAGCAGTGCTCAAGTGACAGATATGAGTAGTGTTGCTCATGCGTAGCGTATTACTTTATACTCTAAAGTGTTGCCAACGTATTTTCCTCGGTTAAAGCAGTCACTTATAATAATATAATAAATATAGAGAGTTGAGATTAATACACTTTAGACTGACTAAATAGGTAGGTCCGTGCCAACCCCGTTCTCGGTACGAATCAGATTATTTATACGCACCGGTACCCACGACGACGGCATCTCCCGCATGTGTTGTGGCAAATTTTTGATATCCATAAACTGAAACCAGTCGTAGGCAAACCATTTCGATTTGTAAGGAAAGCTCCGACCCGTCAGACTTTTTTTTTCTCTGGACTTTTCTCGCCTGTACGATCCTAATAGAGACGTGAGCTTTTTCTTCAGTTCATCCACGGGATATCCGATTTGGTTTGATATTTCACGCCATGCTTCTTCTTTTTTTGTTTTGCTCGAATGCTCGTCGTGTTGGGGGTCCCATATAACGTTGTGGTGTTGGTACAATTGAACCAGTTCGCGTAACTTCTCGTGTTTGTACTGATTGTCCATGTTGTTAGGATTTGGGGTCTCGCGGCCTCAAATTGAGCCAACCGGTCTCGCGCGCCGCTGCGAACAAAATGGCGGCTCGCGGTGAGCCGCTCGATTCGAGGCAACATAACTTATAGGTAGTCTCACCAAACAGTGAGTTCCGCACTGTTTCTTCACTGAGCAAACGTTCTGAGTTCTTTTCTAACGAAAACGTTCTTTTTTTCTTACAAAATGACTGCGTGAAGTTTTAAATTGTATGAAAAATAAAAAAAGCGCAATTTTATTTTCCTACTTTGACGCGCTAATGCAAGCGTAAGAAAAAAATAATCCCAATGAATTTATGTATAATGACATAATAGTGACACAAAAATAGACAATACTGTAGATCTATAAAAATCTGCTATCTGTGTAACTGCGCTAAAAGCCGTGCGTGTTAAGTTTTTGTAGTGTTTTAATGTTAACCTATAATTCTCAAAGTCTTTCCCAAAGTGGGCGATAACGCCTCCTTGAAAAAATTGGAGGGCCCTGATGTGATTTAAGGGGGCGAAAGGTGATTTGTAATTTCATTTACTTCATATTTTAAAATTCACTGAACGTAAAATTCTTCTACTACACAGAATCCATTTATTAGTTCATATTTATATCCAATTTTATTGTATAAACTAAAAACATTAAATATTTAATTTTTTTTTATGCGTTCACAACGCTATTCTGGTATTGGGGGGCGCTACAAAATAACTGATTTTCAAAGTGGGCGTTAGACGAAGTTTGGGAACCACTGCTAATTGGACCTTATATTTAACTTTTGTTAGATGTATTTTTTATGATTTATCATGTCTGTTGGTTTCTAATAAAAACAAATAAAATAAACAAAATCCCAGATTTTGTTCATTTAGTTTTTAAAACCACATATGACAAAATGTCACGGGAAAATAGGTGTCAATGTCAAGGAAACAGACAGTAACCCAATGAAATCGCGCTAGAAAACTGTCGTCAAAAATTGTTTGCTTTGTCGCATGGCTCTCAGAAATGAATGACAGTTGGGTCACGCATACTAACCTTATGCCGTGTCCACACGCTTCCCGTTTGCCGCAAGCCGCGAGCCTCTACAATGGACAAACAAACCTCGTTGTCCACAATCATGCGAAGGCGTTAGTATGTGTCGTGACAAGCAAGCGTAACAGACATGCACCTCATGTCATCTTTTAAAATTATTTCCTAAAATTTAATGGAACTATCTGTCTGTCCGCGGCCTAGTTCAAAGACGATTAGTTCTAGAAAGCTGAAATTTGGCATAGACCTAATAATCATATGTACATATTAATCACGCCGACAAAACGGGAATAAAATTTCCCCCCTCCTACCCTTTGCGTGGCTAAACGGTTGATTGTATAAAAGTGAAAAACGTGAGGGTTCAGGGTAGTAGCACAGATAATGAACTTAAATGGAAAACTATCACGGCTAAGAAGGCTTTACAAGTTAATGAGTAGGTACAATTTAGGGACCAATTAACAAAAGGAAAACTTCGTACAAAATCCATTGAAAATTACAATTAAATTAAATTGTTAGTTATGTAAAGCAGATAAAAACCCCCTTTCTATGGAACTCGACACTGTGCGTGGCCCACAAGCACTTGGCCAGTTTTTTTATTTATCGATACTAAACGGCCCACAAACATTGCAAACCGTTGCCAGCGTTTGCCAAAAGCTTCCTTTGACTTTTGCCCAAAATACCGACACAGTTCGGATCGGCGGCGGCAAATGCTCACAAGCGACGACAAACGTCCAAGAAGCCAAGACAAACGTCCTATCCACACGCTTGAATTTGTCATTGCTTGTGGGGACGCGGCAAGCGTGTGGACGCGGCATTATAGGTAATACGCAAACACGGGACAACCAATACGTCGATCCTGCTCTCTCATGCAATTGCATGTACCACAGTCCACAGTCACTGCTTGAACTGCTTCATGCTCCATTGCTAAATATCCATTCTACGATTACGTACAAATAAAATCAACAACGAATAAATCGCAGTGGAAATAAAACTTACTCACGTGTATTTCAATTCCACTTTCGCATAAAGCTAATTCCTTCGGATGTTTACGTTTTAGATGGTCTTTGAGATTGGTCGTGTTATTGTGGTACAGACTAATATGACTACACAACTTGCATTTTGTTTTCACTGAATTATTTTCTCTAAGTTTGTCATAGAATTCCCAAACTATCGACTTTTTGGGCATTTTGGAACAGAGGCGAGATTATCACGGAATAATTTCAAGCCCGCGGTGCTCGCAACCTTGACCGACAATCGACAGAACTTAACTAAAAATTCGAATGAAGAATCGAACGAATGAAACGACCGAATGAATAATTTATCCACGCTACACGTAAAGCCACACGTCAGGCCGCGCGTAGTGTTGCCAGATCGAGAAAGAGATGCTAAGATTTGGTAAAGGTATTTTTTTTACTTTTACTAATGATAGTTTCTAACTCTACGATAAAGGTGTATTGCTCCTATATTAGACGATTGGAATACTGTCAAATTCCATACTGATTGTTATCACAAACATCAGGATTCCGACAGGATTTGATGCGCATAATTAGGCCCTAGAAAACTAGAAACCTAAATTACTGGAATTCTGGAGAGGCAAGAAGTTTGCATGAGAAAAAAAAATAAAAACTATCATACCAATTTTGACCATAGAATACTTTTAAAGTATTTTTCCACCGATTCCGTTTGTGCTTTGGCACTTGCCACCAGCAATGTGTCGTTCGAGCTCGATGTTTATAATTTTGGTTTTGGTGTTGCCAGACACATTCTTTTGAGTGCATTTCAAATAGTTTTTATTTCTCGGAAAAACTTTTCATCCATTGTAAATTCTTTCAATGGACGTATACGGGCTGATTAGCCCATATCTGTTCACTGCTGGACATAAGCTTCTCCCGAGGCACGCCACTTCTTTCTGTCCTCGGCCATCCTCATCCAGCCACTGTACAATGGTTATTCGATTGTTATTCGGGGACTCGAATGAATCGATTGTAACAGCAAGGCTCCATCGACTTCGGTCAATGCCTTGTGTAGAGTGAATGACCAACTTTTCAGATGACTACAACTTGTCTACCTTAGAAGTAATTCTACGTCTGATCTGTCTACAAATAAATAGTAGTTTTATATAATCAAAAGCATCAAAACTGTTTCGGTAAACATAAACAAATTATATAAAACAAGGTCGCAAAAACTTTTTGAGTTAAGTCGTTATAAAGGACAGCTGATATTCATTTAGCTATTTCGATGTTGTTAATCCCTCTCCCTTTTCGGGAAGTTAAGGGGTTTTGGTACACTCTGTATAGTAATGAAAATGGGTGCCGGATTTAAGTTCTTCAGAACCGATCTGTTGTTGTGCATATTATGCTCCTATGTGCTTATCTTGTTGGTATAATAAATGTCTTTCTTCTTCTTCTTCTTAATAGTGATGAAAATTGTGAATCGTTGAAAAAATATATTTTTATTGCTATTATGGAGAACTAAAGGAGAGTCTTTCCTCAGTGGGACACAATCGAGGATACTCAAAAAAATGCCAGTATTTTCCTCCAGTCAACAGACTATCATGAAAAGTTTAATTGAAAATATTTTCTACCTACCTTTTTTATGAACATAGGTACCTATGTCAAAAAACGGTAAGACTTGGTATAAAGATAAATAGTTTCCAGTTGTCCTCACCTATCCATCAATACTTTGTTTTTGCGCACAACTGAGGAACCCGCGCCTGTGCAGTACCGCAGTACCAACCCAACTAACTTAACCTAACCAAAGGAAAAATATCCTAGTATCTATTTTTAACGGCCGTTTAAGCAGAATCTTACTAAAACATGATTTAAAAAGAAAAATCGGCATGAATCATAACTTTAAATACTCTAAAGGGATTGGAGTGAAGACACATGTATGTAACGCAACTCTTAGAAAATTTATTATAGAGACGCACCGTTAACTTCATGTAGAAGCGTATACGTCGAAAAAATACATAGGTTTCCTCAACAATGTTTTCCTAACACAGAAAATACAATTTTTGCAATATGTACCTTGAGTGAAGATATAATTATACCGCGATTTAGGAATTAGTCAACGCCATCTAGTGGTCGTAGAATATTTCAAAGGGACATGCAGTTTTACTGTCTTACTGAGCGTTGTTTTCTTGCAAACGTAAATGGATTTTATTCTGGTTCATAATTAAAATAACATAAGCATATTATTTATCGTACACTGGACAAAAAAAAAACAAAACAAATTAAGCCTTACGAGCTAAATAATAGTTTTGCTTTAGCACATGCTATAAATACAGAACACCTTACGAAAAAAAAAAAACACAGAAGTATGTCTTCCTACAAAATTCACTCACATCAAAATGGCCCCTGTCCTCTCGATTAGTCTGTACCAATGAAATGAGCGCAAGATGTGCTGCAGCAGAGTAAATCACCCTGCGATTGGTTCTTTCTGTGAGCCATGCGTGACGACGTGAACGTTGATTAGGCGATAGTAAATGACAGCGTAACTTATGATTGGTTTTATACCAAAACCATTGACTTAATGATGATAAGGTGCGAGACACACAGAAGAGACGTGGGGCGGGGGCGAGGAAAGGACGGAGCGCAGAAGTCGCTCAAGACTTTTCAGCGCACACAAATGGGACGGGGGAACGGGGCGAGGGCGCTCGACTTCACAGAACCAAGAGCAGTTTGTAGACTAACCACTCATACAGAAGCTACACTCTATTCAATTCTCTATTATACATTGACTAGCTCTAACGAATCTCGCCTGATATACCTACAGGGTGTAACGTAATAGCTATATCCACAGAAAAAATATTAACGTTTTGCAAAATGGATCAAAGTTTTTTTTCATGTTCTAATTAATACAAAATCCTTTTACTTTTTATTTATTTGAAAAAAGGTCAAAACTGTTGTCGCGGCATGTACTTACTTTGTTGTTGAATTTGCTGCCTGCTGTTTTTTCCTTAGACAGACAGTGGAATAATTGACATTTTAGTTGCAGTCCCCCGTAATGCAACGAAGTAGCGTGCAGACATTAAAGGATGACGTGCTGTCTACTGTACATTACGGTAACAAAAATTTAAAAGTTGACTTGCTGTCGACTGTACCAACCTTGTGGCAATATAAACTCATTCACTTCCGATTCCGCTCAACTTACCCTACATTGCGTCCCAATATAACGCACACCGCCCCTGTTACTATTACGATATGAATCCTAAGCGACTCCAATGGTCCAACTGTGAAATTAGTATGGAATTTGACAGTTAGACGATTGGAATCGCCCAGTATTTGGTGCGCATAATTAAGATCCTGGTAACTTCTTCTACAATTGACAGCACGTCAACCTTTACACACGTGTCACACGTGTCATGGATTAAATAGGTATTTTTTTGATATATTTGATCCATGACTCTTTATCACCGTCAGAAAATTCATAAAAAATGTAGTTGGAAAAACAATATTTTAATGTCGTCACTGTTACATGCTATGGAGGTAAGAGACCCCCCACACTAGCGTTTTTCGAGCGTCGTCGACGTGCCAGCGGCGTCCGCAGCAGCGTCGACGCAACGTCGAAATGTGAAGATGGATTCCAACGAAGAAACATTTGTTTACAGAAACGTGGCGGGTTTACCACGTTCGGTAGACGGGCAGCGCCGGGGTCGCGTCGATGTTGCGTCGACGCTGTGCGGACGCCGCCAGCACGACGACGACGACGCTCAAGTGTGGGGGGTCTCTAAGTGCTCCCTGTTTCATTGATCTTGTCACATCTGTTTTTTTAATCTATGAAAGGACCGGCACGTCTGTGAGTTACGCACACACTCACAGACTGAGTATGGCCCGGACACCACCAAAGCGGAGACGAGACGAGAGGAGACAAGCTGTGTTTTAAACAACCAATAGAAATTCGTTATTCACACGTCTCCGCTCAGCTTCAGTGGATACCGCCGAGCGGAGATGCATCATAAATACGAGTATAGTACAAATGTATGGCGCGATCGAGCTAGCGGAGATGTGAGCTGTCTCCATGTATGGTATGGTACTCCAAATGGCGTCTTCTCCATAATCGATGTATTCTTTTGCTTAGGTGGTATAGAGCTATCAATTCTGCTTCTTCAGATTCTATTTCTTCTTCTTCTTCAAGTAAAGGAAGATACTGTTTTAGTAATAGTGACATGGAGACCTCTAGCTTTCGTGTCAGATCGAACTAAACTGCAATCTTAACAAACATCGCACACATCTCCGCTACAGTCGAGTCAGTACTCATCTCCGCTCAGCTTTGGTGGATACACCGTTGTTGAAAAACATATCTTCTCGTCTTCGCTTTGGTGGAGTCCGGGCATAAAGATACTACCATAGACCAAATTCTTTTGGACTTTGATACTAAACTCCTACAGCTCCGTAGCTCCGCTTTTCACTTCACAGTGAAAATCATCACTTTGGAAATCTACTACATAATGACCAAAGTCAGATTCCTTTCAGATCCCTGTCGTTGGTTTCTTTAATGATTGTAAAATTAATGTTTGAGGAAAAACTGGTAGGTTTATTTTGTAAGAAAGCAACACAATGTTTTTTCTTTGTTTAGAAATGTCAGTATTTACATATGCATAGGTAAAAAAACTTTTTTTTTTTAGATAACGCTTCATCATCATCATTAGCCATTTGACGCCCACTGCAGTACATAGGCCTCCTTCATGGTTTTCATAACGATGAGGGGTTTTGCCATAATCACCACGCTTGGCAGGCGGGTTGGCGATCGCAGGATGCGGTTGGAATCTCAGGAAGACGCTGCTGCCCGTCTCCTGGTAATTGATTTCCTTAGTCGCCTTCTACGACATCCACGGAAGGAAATGGAGTGACGCTATTCTTAAGCCGACGCCATACAAATAATGCTTGTGCGCTCCAAAAAAAAAAATTAGGATCTATCAAGAATCTCGATCCGTTGTGTCATCCGCCATCTCGATTTTAAGGGTTAATATTGTTTATTGAATAGCTCGTTTATTTTCAGTTTCACACGAAAAACGGTAATTGTTGTAAACAAAGTTATTTACACACATCTTTTCCTTTACCGTAAGCGTGCGGTTAAAAAATATGAACCCTACAAAAAGAATAAAGTCATTTTTAAAGGCATATTTCATCATCAAATTTTAAAGCGAAGCGAAGCGAAGTTTTGTGGAGTCGTTGTGAAAAAAACAATTCACAAAAAAAAATCATGTTTTTTTTAAAAAATAAAAACAAACTTCTCAACACTACAAACACCTTTCGGTAAACATAGTTGTGTGGAGTTGTCGTGATATTCACAAAAAATTATGATGTTTTTAAAAATAAAAACAAAGTTCAAAATACTACAGCACTAAAAACAGAAAAATAATTTCAACTAATATGTCCTTTAAATTCGATGTAGGTATTATAGAAATTTATTTTGGAGTCGGTGCCTAAAATGTATGTATGTGCTGATCTCCTTCTGATACGGAGGGTTTGTAAATTGGCAGGCTATAGTTTCGCTATACCTACATTGCTATCTTGTTTTTTCACTTTGTATAATTTTTAATTGTTATTTACATTTTTATATTCTTTTTTTGCACTAACCCGTGCTGAGGACAATTTAAAACATTTATAACAAAACCTATTTAGGGGCTCGAAATTTCATGGATGCTTGCACTTGCCCATTAGCTCAGTTGGGAGAGCGCTGGCACGGTGAGCCAGAGGTCGCGGTTTCAAGTCCCGGCATGGGTGGAATTTTTAGCCTTTAAATAGGTTTTGTTATAATGTTTAAAAATAAAATTGTATGTCGATCTTAGATCGCTACGTCATCTCATAGATTTAAGATATACCTTCTTAATAAATTTTATTTTCATGTCTTTGATTTTCATCTTGTTTACTTATAACTACTTATTACTTATTTAATGATACTCTTGATAGGCATTCATGGCTTTTATGCCTTTGAGGTTAGAATCCATACTAAAAAAGTTAGATATTTTATGTCCGTAAATTTTCAATTTTAACACTGGGGGACGTGGGACGTCTTTACCGCGCCGCGTCATTTCTGTGATCTCTGACCAAAGGCCGGAGACATCGAAGCATCGTCGCGCCCGCGCCCCATCCTCTCTGTGTGGGATTTGATAAAAAAAAAATTTTTAATTTAAGCTGTTTATTTAAAAAAAAATATATATATATATATATTACATGGCATGAACTTAACTTCTAATCTTAATATTTAAAGATTTTTGAGTTAAGGAGCTGCTTATTCATAAATTTACATATACATTATATTTTTACATTTATTGAGGTAGGTTTAAACAAGTGCCGCTTAATAATATTTTTTGTTTGCTGACAAGTTTTGTTTTCTATTCTACTAACTAATTCTATTGGAAATCTATTCAATACTCTAGGCAGAATTGACTGCCAAACTCTCTGGCCATATTCGATTTGAATTTGATTAATGGCGCGTCTTTTCTGCGCCACCGCCCTACGTCCCATCTGTGTGTCCCGCGCCTATCTATCTATACTTCGCCGGAGTAGTAGGTACTGAACTCGCTCCGATTGGTAACACCACAGAACAGAGAAATGTGGGTAACACAATAGACACCTCGGGTAATTTTTTAAGAGAACACCTCACAATACGGTGGTTGACTTAAAATTGGATGGTGAAGTTGTATTTACACCATAAAGGACATAGATACCAACTCAAAAATAAATAAACAAATAATTACACACAGAATAAATTTCTCGAGGTTTTTTTTTTCATTTTTGACATACAGTAGTAGGTAGGTAACTGTTTTTTTGAGACCTGAATCATACTATGAGACAAGGTTCATAGTTTCCGCCCGATTTGTGTAATAATGTAAAATATTTTTAATACCACGTGATTAAAATTACTTGTCGACAGGTCATAAGAAAAGTATTATACTCCATTCAAGTCAAGTAAAAAAAAATTATTCAAAGTAACACAGAAACTGCGATTTATTGAACGTTACAAGCAAAACTAGCTGTCCGTTTCAAAATCTTGATCATTTGGAGAAAAAACGGACAAAAACACTCCAAATTTAGTCTTTTCAAAAATATTCCTTAATTTAAAAGAGTTTACATGTCATATCTTCTAAAAACTGGTACTAGGATGTATTGAAGTGGCTTAAATTCCACACATCTTTATCATCTAAATAATCCTTAACTCCTGAACTGCCCTCGCGGAACGCAACGTATAGGTGGCCCATACTAAGTTGGACACAGATCTGTGTCGCGGCAGACGAGTGGTTAATGCTGTAGTAGCCATTTTGGCGCAAAGCGCGCATCGGGCCGGGCCGCACAAATATCGTTGTTGGCCACCGATTTAACGCTTTCAGACTATCACTACGAAAACAGAGCCCGTGGGTTCACTGCAGGCGGCCGTAACTACTTCGTGAAAATGACGTCAGTCTTGCTATGTTCCCATGCTGATGATGTCCTTGTATGGTTACCATAGCATAGGGTATCCTAGTTTGGGACCAGGACAAGTGATTGTGTTGTGTGGAATTATTTATTATATTTTCATTATCCTCGCCTAATACTCTTCGTATCGTGAAATTGGTTATGAATCTTTCTTCTTCCATTCCTAGAATGGAATATTTTCAGTTTTTTTTTTGTGGCACCCTTTTGTTGGCGTCTACAGCAAACACTCAAGAGAAACCTATAATTGGCCATATGATAAACACTGTATGTTTTGTAAGTGCGCTATATATCGCTGTTGGTTTTTTTCAGTAAATATAAATAAATAAATCGCTCGTAGCCCCGGCTGCCTGAGTGATCTTAAACGATCACGAAGGTTAAGCAACACAGGGCGCGTTCAGTGCATGGATGGGTCGCCGTCTATGCCTAACGCTAGTGGCATTTTTCCGAGCGGTTCCGTGCTTCGCAAGGCACGTTAAGCTGTTGGTGCCGGCTGCCGTCGATAGATGGCAGTCGTTAAGCCAAGTCAGAGGCCTTAGGGCGGCTTGACAACTTCTGACAGTAGACGAGCCACTAGTCTACAAGCCTCCACCAATCCGGACTTGGCCCCCGTGGTGGAGTATGGCCTATACCTTCCTCAGGGAAGAGACCCGTGCCCCTCGGTGGGGACATAATGGGTTGATGATGAAATAAATAAATAAATAAATTACCTGCTTTGCTCGGTAAACTGGATGCTCGGCCATATCACAATGTTTTGGTCCACAGCAACAAATCAGCTGAATTAATCTTCTTAATTTGTGAAGAATAATGAAAAAAAAACTACTCCTTGTATTGTCGGGAATCGCTTTAAGTCAAACAGTGCCTATATAGTTAAGCGTCAAACTTGAAAATAAAAAACCTGTTTTTTTTTTATTTCCCTCTGCAATGCCTCCTTTGTTTCACTTCAAGTCGCGCGTTGTCATGCCACAGGCACTAGAAGGAGGTATTCCTTGGCGGAAGCCTACGTTCAGCAATGGGCAAACGTGGACTGACGGATTGGATTGGACGTTTGAATATTTCTCTTCTCTTATCATTCCAAAATTTAAAAAAAAAATACTGGTGATGGGAAGTTCGACCTATTTTCTGAAAGGAGTGACAGTACTGATAAAGCATTTAAGTATTAGAGGTTAAAGTATGAAATTGCCGTTTTATTGCAATAGGTTCTTTGAATTGTTCTTCATGGTTTGAGGTTTTCGAATGAAACTTTTTTCAAATGGTTTCTATGATGTTCTTTTTTTAAAAAATGTGAACCATTTGAATATCGACTTTCAATTGTTTTTGTTATTCAATTTAGACAAGAAAGATGGATACTGCGAAAATTCGAGTGATTATGAGGCACCCATTTTTCGTATTTTTTTATTTTATTGATTTGACGCAAGTGAGTCAATATTGTGGGTAAGGTAACGTTAAACCATGCCGCTAATTCCTGGGTAGTTTGACTAGGGTCGGCTTCCACTATCTCTCTTAATTCATCGTTATTCACCTGTGTGGGCGGTCTTCCTCGTGGCTCGTTCTTTAAGTCGAAATTTCCATCACGAAAGCGTTTAAACCAAAATCGCACGGTGCGTTCATTAATAGACCACTCTCCAAACGCAGCATTGATATTGCGGGCTGTTTCTGCCGCGTTAGTTCCGCGTCGGAACTCGTATTCAAAAATCACTCGAATTTTCGCAGTACCTATCCATCTTTCTTGTCTAAATTGAATAACAAAAACAATTGAAAGTCGATATTCAAATGTTTCACATTTTTTAAAAAAGAACATCATAGAAACCATTTGAAAAAAGTTTCATTCGAAAACCTCAAACCATGAAGATTCTATGTCAATTCAAAGAACCTATTGCAATAAAACGGCAATTTCATACTTTAACCCCTATTATTATTACTAGGTTAGCTCATAAAACAAGGAAGGTAGATTCGTAATTTATTCGCTAAGTTTCTTTACTTCTATTGTTAGCCTTCGACTTCAAAGAATTTTGATTTATTTTTTTCAAAACTCCTGACTTTAAATAGTACATTACATAACTAGGGCCGTAAAATAAAGAAAGGCCGATATCGCAGATAAGCGTAAGCAAGAAGGAACGTTCGGGACACACATTATATTTATTAAGTACTTACTTGCAAAGGGTTGTGACGTACACCAGGGAGAGGCTCGCCGACGTCTCTCCCAAGTATGTTGTACAGACGCTCCTGAAGGGGAGTCAAATTGTTTTTTTATGCCGGGCCACCTCCTGTAACCAATATCCATACCATGGTGAAGAAGCTTGGTGGCCTGCTTATGTTACAGTTCTTTAACTTTAAGACTGAAAAATATTTTTCACTTCTCATGCTCTAAAAGTTCGTCTTTATGTCGTGCGTAGGCGACATAAAGTCGCTTTTTATGCTCTAGAGCATAAAGTAAAATCTTCGTCGAAGACTCACGTCCCTACAGAAAAAAAAGTTAATTGGCGGGAACCATAATTATTTTTACATGTTGCTGTTTCATTTCCTCGCAATCGAAGTGAAAAGTAGAGTGTACAACTCGTCCATAAAACCCATTTTACACTCGACTTTATATCTATCCTCGCTCGCAAGCTCGCTCGGATGGATAAACGTCTCGAGTAAAATGGTGCGTTTTATGCACTTGTTGTACAATCTACTATTATTTTACGGAACCCTGTATCAAAATATCAAATGCAAGATTTTGCTACTCCTCAAGCTTTGTGTTTCTGAGCGAGGATACCGCCCCGCCACCTCTCACATCACATTAATCCAAAATAATATTTGTAGGTGGGGAATTATTTAACAATAATAATAATGCAATTCCATGACAAATGTGATAAGTGGGAACCTAGTAAATTTTCCACAGTACCCTTGTTATTTAGCAGGCGCACCTTTATGTATATTACATAAACATTTTAAAGTTATTATTACCTGTTGCAGAGAACTCCCCCTTCTGGGCTCGGATTTTTTTTAAAAGCTTGGACTTATACTCATTTTAGAACTGAAACAAAATATAATGTAGGTAGTTAGGTACCTAAGTATTAGGGGTCAAAGTATGAAATTGCCGTTTTATTGCAATAGGTTCTTTGAATTGACATAGAATCTTCATGGTTTGAGGTTTTCGAATGAAACTTTTTTCAAATGGTTTCTATGATGTTCTTTTTTTAAAAAATGTGAAACATTTGAATATCGACTTTCAATTGTTTTTGTTATTCAATTTAGACAAGAAAGATGGATACTGCGAAAATTCGAGTGATTATGAGGCACCCATTTTTCGTATTTTTTTATTTTATTGATTTGACGCAGTGAGTCAATATTGTGGGTAAGGTAACGTTAAACCATGCCGCTAATTTCTGGGTAGTTTGACTAGGGTCGGCTTCCACTATCTCTCTTAATTCATCGTTATTCACCTGTGTGGGCGGTCTTCCTCGTGGCTCGTTCTTTAAGTCGAAATTTCCATCACGAAAGCGTTTAAACCAAAATCGCACGGTGCGTTCATTAGTAGACCCCTCTCCAAACGCAGCATTGATATTGCGGGCTGTTTCTGCCGCGTTAGTTCCGCGTCGGAACTCGTATTCAAAAATCACTCGAATTTTCGCAGTATCCATCTTTCTTGTCTAAATTGAATAACAAAAACAATTGAAAGTCAATATTCAAATGTTTCACATTTTTTAAAAAAAGAACATCATAGATACCATTTGAAAAAAGTTTCATTCGAAAACCTCAAACCATGAAGATTATATTATGTCAATTCAAAGAACCTATTGCAATAAAACGGCAATTTCATACTTTAACCCCTATTATTACTTTCGATTTCAATGGATTATCACAGGCTTTTTGTTAGTTATTGTCTTCAATCTTTATGAGAAAAAACTTCACGAAGTATTTTGTGCTCACCATACGCCAACCCTCGGGCTCTTTCCGGACGCAATCTGGCGAGATGCTGTTGAGCACATCGGCTCCTTCCCGCCACATGCGCTTAGCGAGACTGCGCCCCTCTGTTGAGCGATTGAAACGCCCAAGAGCCAGCTCTGGCTTGTTTTCTAAAAACCCAATAAGGGCTTCGAGCTGCTCAGCGCTCACCATCTGTAAATATTAGTATTGTGATTGAACTAAACATATGGAGAACAAGAAAACCGATGATTTCGATGCTTCAACACCAAGCTCATCTAACAATCCCAAAAAATCAATAATACATACCTTGTGGATGAAATAATAATGAAAGTTTCTTTGTCTAATGGCAATCAGCCGGTGATTCTAATTTTCTAAAACAATTAACTTTGAACAGAAACTTTTTTGACTGTCAAGACAACTGACAGCTAATTTTTTTTTCTTGCCATAGTAGCATAGTTTTATTACATACAGCCATAATTTTGACTTAAACCAATAAATAAATAAAGACTTTAAGCTTTTTTAGAAACGAAACTAATGTTAACGTTCTTTTCAGTTTAATTCACAGAAATTCCATATAAAAAAGCAAGAAAACCACTGTGTTTTGATCGAGACTAATCGAATCGCGGTCGAAAAAATCGATGCCGATTCGAGAGTCCTTTCAAAAAATGCCGCACTAGTCAATCCCTTTTACTTGATGGTCTACTGACCTACCATTGGCGCACTTGTAATATTGAATTTCTATACGACCTTAAGTTTCCCAACGTGTGGGCCTTAAAATGAACATGGACAAAACGAAGGTCATGTCGAACGCCCGTGTTGTGCCCACCCCAATAACGTTGGGGAACACGACTCTCGAAGTTGTAGACGAATACGTCTACTTAGGACAAACAGTCCAACTTCGTGAAAGAGGTCAATCGTCGAATCCAATTCGGCTGGGCAGCATTCGGGAAACTTAGAAAAGTCTTTTCGTCTAACATACCTCAATCGCTCAAGACAAAATTATACAACCAGTGTGTGTTACCAGTGATGACTTATGGCACTGAAACGTGGTCTCTAACTATGGGCCTCATAAGAAAGCTCAAGGTCACGCAACGAGCTATGGAAAGGGCTATGCTCGGAATTTCTCTACGAGATCGAATCAGAAATGATGAGATTCGTAGACGAACGAAAGTCGTCGACATAGCCCAGCGGATTAGTAAGTTGAAGTGGCAGTGGGCGGGGCACATAGCACGCAGAACTGATGGCCGATGGGGCCGAAAAGTTCTCGAATGGAGACCACATATCGGCAAGCGCAGCGTAGGACGACCAGCCACAAGATGGACAGATGACCTCATCCAAGTAGCAGGAAGACGCTGGATGTAGGCCGCTTCCAACCGGTCTTTTTGGAAATCCATGGAGGAGGCCTATGTCCAGCAGTGGACTTCTTGTGGCTGAATGATGATGATGATGATGATACGACCTAAACGTGACGAGACTAGCTCAGATTCCGCCAGTAGCCTACCAGTGAGATTTGAATTGTAATAGTAGGTCGTGGCTAACTGCAAAATGCGACTTGAGCCCCTGGTGTGGCATAAATTCCGTTTTTCTCTCGCTACGATTTATTTTTCTTACCTCTGCGCTCTTAAAAAGTTCTGTTAGGAAAACGAGTGAAATTTTGGTAAGAGGTCAAAAACTCATTAATTTGGACCACCGCTTTATGCAGCATAATTTTTAAGGAATAGGTAAAATTTCATGTACTACTATGTATTACTGTGCAAAATACATACGTATTGACTGGAACTATCTTGCTCTTTAGGGTCCATCTGCACCTGCACCTGAAAGAAACGTATAGTTCTCTAAGTAACATTCTCGCCTAAATGCTTCGTTAGTCTAGCGGTAGTTTAAGTCCGCACAGATCTTTTTGGCGGTAACATGAACATAGTCACAGATCGTTTGCACATTGACGTAGTGTGATGCGTAGTAAATTACTATTAGTCAATTACTCACACATACACTGTAAAGACAGTAAGCGATGTGCAAACGATCTGTGACTATGTTCACGTTACCGCCAAAAAGATTTGTGTGGACTGTACCGCTATACGCTAGCACCAATACAGAATCGCGGGCTTGATTCGCGCTGGGGCATGGGGCCACAGTTGTGCAAATCCATTTAAAGAAACTAGCGGTGTTGTTCATCGTGTGCATACACACGATTCCTCTAAAACACTCCTGACATGCCGTTCAAATACTCTGTCGTAACGGGAAAGACCAACTTAAACTGCTTTTGAGGAGTGTTTTAGAGGAATCGTATATTTTTTTAAACAACACCGTTATCTACTATTTCATATCCACTCTTTTTGCAATGTTTTAATTTGTGTAGTTATTTAAAAAAAAGTTGTTTATTTTAAGAAAAAAAAAAAATCATATTCTAACTCTGGAAGTTAAATCTTCCGTATGAGATTATTCCAGTTTGTTTTATTATAAAGTGATTGCTTGCAATAGAATTAAACAGCCGCAGTAGTCAGGTTGGATTCAAGGTATGTGGCACTTCCATGTGCTAACTCGTTATTTACTCTTTTAAAATAACTTCCACACAGCACAATCACACTACAAATAAAGAGCACATCGTTCGGCAGTCTTAAGGGGGTCCAGGGAGTAACACTAGCGCCCCACCGAGGAAAAAAATCATATGTTTTTTTACAGATCAAATTTGCAAAAACTTACAGTACAATTTCTCAATCATGTTAATAGTGATTTTCAGAACCCATGGCCATGAATCTAAGGCAAAAAAACCTAGGACTAGATAGCATTAACGCCAGAAACGGCCGTTTTTGGCATAAATGCTATCTAGGACCAGGTTCGTGATCCTAGGTTCTTTGTCGTGGGTCCTAAAAATCACAGTTAACATGATTGAGAGATTGTACTGACACTTTTTGCAAAGGAGAATGATCAAAACCAGTCTATGTTGCGCTTTAAGCATTTTTACCTCAAAATTTTTCTTTTGAAAAATGATTTCATGGCTCTATTTGATAAATTAAAAGAATCAGGGGTTTAAAAGTAATAATTAAAAAATATCTGTATTGATTGTATAACTAAAAAACGTCAGTCAGTCAATACAGATTACAAACACAGATTAGATTACATTATTGCAAAAATCGCAAATCGTGTACATAAATGCGCAAGAAAGTGCAAACTGCAAACGGGGAGTTTTTGGCGGGAATTCAAACGAGCGGTTTTATTACGCTTTTATTTTTACAAATTCATTCGAGTGGATTTTATACTGTTTAATTAGTGTAGTTTATTGTTAAAATGACCATGTGTATGAAAAATCCAACCAGCCCTTCTGGAAATCGGTGGGGGAGGCTTTTGTCCAGCAGTGGACGTCCAATGGCTGAAATGATGATGATTAAGATGATGTATGAACAATATGTGGAATAAACAACTAAAATAAACCGCCATTGTGAGCTTAGGATAGTCTTGTCTCAAGGGCTCAAAATTGAGATTTCTCGAAACTCCCATCTAATATTTTCATAATATTTTTCCTGCATAATCCAGAGCTAATTTCTTATAGTTTACCGTTGGTTTCATCAACGCGCAAGAAGACGCAAAAATAGACTAACTCCTATAGTAAATTGATCATTCTCCTTTGATCTGTAAAAAACATATGATTTTTTCCTCAGTGGCGCTAGTGTTACTCCCTGGAGCCGAGTGGAGCCTAGGAAGACAGGACTCGTAACATAGCTGAGAAGAATGCGACAAAATCACCTAAAGGGGTTTCCTTCACAAAAATCTATCAGCTGTTCCATACCAGACTGTTCTGGATTTGGTGCGCATGCGCATAGGTACTAGGTATGTTTCAGGTTCTAAATTACGCGTACCAAATCGTTATCGATTGTAATCGTGTAACTGTCAAAATCCATAGTAATTGTTATCGCATACGGCAGGATTAAGGATTGGGCCTAATTATGCACACCAAATCCTGGGCGATTCCAATCGTCTAACTGTCAAATTCCACACTAATTTGACAGTTAGTCGATTGGAATCGCTCAGGATTTGGTGCGCGTAATACATTGGCAGATCAGCAGCAAGTCGGGGAGAAATTCGTAATTCTCTTCAGACCATTTGGTAATTTTCTGCTGATCAGTGTCGAATTTTTTGCTCATCACATATAATTTTTAGGTTAGAATATTTAGTTGGTTCTACATTCGCTTCGAAAATAAATAATTAAATTAAAATAAAATTATTTTTTAAGGGGGCTCCCATACAACAAACGTGATTTTTAACCGTGTTTTCTCGATCTTTGTGTCTAATGTTGTATAGATAAAGGTACGGAATCCTTCGTGCGCGAGTCCGAATCGCGCTTGGCCGGCTTTACCGATCAACGTGAATGTTTCCATGATAATAAACCATATCCGCAAAAAAATATTATTATTATTATTCAATCAGCAGTCTTAAGAAGCAACTGGAAGTCCGTAGAAAACACAAAATGGAGAAACAAAATATACAAATCGATCAACAGAAAATTCAAAATTGATCATCAATTAATTTTCTATGCTTGCTTTATTTGACTGCCTCGTTGGACTAGCAGTTAAGGCGCTTAACTACCAAGACAGAGGTAGTGGGTTCGATTCCCACTGGGGGCTGACGTACATTTGTACAAATGACCTCAGTCTGGGTGTATTTCCGTGTTTGTGATGTCCTTGCCTGGTTACCATAGCACATGGTAACCTACTTTAGGACCAGGTCAAGTGATGTTACTTTACTAGCTGTCCCGGCGAACTTCGTACCGCCACAGAATCCGTCTATACGATTCTTGCACAACGCCATCTATTTTTAAACACAACGTTCGCTCGCACGCCATCTATTTTAAACTTGAAAGAAATATTATCCCACGGGAAGGCATTACCGGGATATCAAGAGTATGCTATATCACAGAGAATATAATCACTACGTCTATATCTCAATTCAGGTCTTTGTCTATCTGTACGCCAAGTATCATGTAAACCGTTCAGCCGCTATTGCGTGATTGAGTAAGAAACATCCAAACGTCTTCACAAACTTTTACATTTATATAATATTAGTAGAGTTATTTTGTTTGTGATGTCGTTGTTTCTGGTTCCCACGACACAGGGTATCCCAGTGTGGGGCCAGAAGCAATGTATGTGCCTGTATGTAAATGTTTATGTTTTATTCACCGACCATTGTGATAATTTATTTGTTTCGTTTAATGTTTTATAGCACAATGACCTTCAAACCAGCTAATCTATTAATTGTGAAACTGAAACTAACAGCTTTGACGTTCATTAACCTCTTCAGTCCAGTGGCCTAATTACGCGCACCAAATCCTGAGCGATTCCAATTGTCTAACTGCCAAATTCCATACTAATTTGACAGTTAGACGATTGGAATCGCTCAGGATTTTGTGAGCGTAATAGAGGGGATCTTGAAAATAACAATGGTTTTCAATTGTTATTTTCAAGGCTGGACTGACCAGGTTATGTAAACATTTTGTTTTTATAGTGAATGAAAATTTTTGACTTTCACATTGACTTTGACTTTAATACTTACGTGCAAATCATAGCCAAGACCTCCAAAGGGCACCACACTTCTGCTCAACATACTATACAATCGCTCCTGAAGTGGTGTTAGCAGTTTAAACGGTCCACTTCCTAAAAGGAAATGCAACATCTTATGACAAAATAAAATAAACATGTCAACATATCTGACTATGTATTGAAAAGTAAAGTAGGTAACAAGATAGGAGATTCAGCTGAGTAAAGGTCTTCGTCCTAGGTGGAGAGTAATTACCATTTTCATTC
The DNA here is from genome assembly GCA_947310995.1 of Yponomeuta cagnagella. Taxonomy (NCBI): domain Eukaryota; kingdom Metazoa; phylum Arthropoda; class Insecta; order Lepidoptera; family Yponomeutidae; genus Yponomeuta; species Yponomeuta cagnagella. The sequence continues at coordinate 2,838,342 of OX371292.1, read as the reverse complement.
TTCTTAATCCTTTTGAAAAGCTTACTCTTGAACTCATTGTAGAACTGAAAGAAGATATTTAACTATTATTATTACAACGTACATGAACTCAGGTTTATATCCTGGAGTGGTGGTGGAGACCAAGGTTTGCCACCTGTCACAATCCTGACTAACCCTTTCACTCACTTCATCGCTACAAGAATGTACAAAACACAATAAACAGTATACATAATGTTTCTCCAGTGTTAATTCAATATTAAAATCATGCTTCATTTTTTTCCTATTTTTCATAAAATAAATAATACATAATGTAAGACATAATATTCTTACTAACAGCATAAGTCACTATTTTTATTTTTACGGCCTTTGGCTGAAATATAAATCACTAGCTGACCTGGCAAATTTTGTTTTGCCATATCAATTAGCCTACAACCTATTTTAAGACCAACCAAACATACCCAAAAAAATTCATAAAAATTAGTAAAGCCATTTCGGAGAAGTTCGATAACAAACACTGTGACACGAGATTTTAATACAAATTGGCTGCATTAATTTATAAAATCAAATTGAAAATTATTAACTTTTATTCAGTGGAAGTACCACTTCCACTGAATAAAATTAGTATTATTATGGATACCCAAGAAATGTTTTCCGGTTTTTGCATTATTTAAACAACACAGTGCGGGCATGTACCTATGACTTTGTTTTCTAAGTAAAGTTATATACATTTGTGAAGTTATAGTAGCAATACCACACGCTAACGGTGAACGAAAATATCCATAACTCAGCGCATGAAATCGCCAATCCGCGGTGGGCACGCATAGTGATTAAGCCCATACTCTTTCCCTGAGAGAAGGCCTTTGCCCTACATTGGGACGTATATGTCCCTGGGCCACATTTCATAAAACAAAATCATAGTTCATCATTCAGCCACAAGAAGTCCACTGCTGGACATAGGCCTCCTCCATGGATTTCCAAAAAGACCGGTTGGAAGCGGCCTGCATCCAGCGTCTTCCTGCCACTTGGATGAGGTCATCTGTCCATCTTGTGGCTGGTCGTCCTACGCTGCGCTTGCCGATATGTGGTCTCCATTCGAGAACTTTTCGGCCCCATCGGCCATCAGTTCTGCGTGCTATGTGCCCCGCCCACTGCCACTTCAACTTACTAATCCGCTGGGCTATGTCGACGACTTTCGTTCGTCTACGAATCTCACCATTTCTGATTCGATCTCGTAGAGAAATTCCGAGCATAGCCCTTTCCATAGCTCGTTGCGTGACCTTGAGCTTTCTTATGAGGCCCATAGTTAGAGACCACGTTTCAGTGCCATAAGTCATCACTGGTAACACACACTGGTTGTATAATTTTGTCTTGAGCGATTGAGGTATGTTAGACGAAAAGACTTTTCTAAGTTTCCCGAATGCTGCCCAGCCGAGTTGGATTCGACGATTGACCTCTTTCACGAAGTTGGACCGGCCTAGTTGGACTGTTTGTCCTAAGTAGACGTATTCGTCTACAACTTCGAGAGTCGTGTTCCCCAATGTTATTGGGGTGGGCACAACACGGGCGTTCGACATGACCTTCGTTTTGTCCATGTTCATTTTAAGGCCCACACGTTGGGAAACTCGACTGAGGTCTTCGAGCATTATGCCGAGGTCTTCCATCGTTTCTGCCATGACTACTATATCGTCGGCAAATCGAAGGTGCGTGATGTACTCGCCATTGATATTGATGCCGCGTCCCTGCCATTCCAGAAGCTTGAAGGCATCTTCCAGTGCGTTCGTGAACAGTTTCGGAGAGATAACGTCTCCCTGTCTCACGCCTCTTCTCAATGGAATTGCCTCCGAATTCTGCTCCTGTACTCGGACCGACATGGTGGCGCTGTTGTACAAGCACTTCAGCACCTCGATATACCGATAGTCAATCCGGCAACGCTGGAGAGACTCGAGCACTGCCCATGTCTCGATCGAATCGAAGGCTTTCTCATAGTCCACAAACGCTAAGCAGAATGGCAAATTATACTCCTCAGTCTTCTGTATAATTTGCCGCAGCGTATGGATGTGGTCTATGGTACTAAAGCCCTTTCGGAAACCGGCTTGTTCGGGAGGCTGGAAGTCATCAAACCTGCGTTCGAGACGATTCGTGAGGACCCTCGAAAACAGCTTATAAACATGGCTCAGAAGCGAGATGGGTCGGTAGTTCTTCAATAGAGAGTTATCCCCTTTCTTGAAGAACAGCGTCACCACGCTTCTGTTCCATGCTTCTGGCGTTTTTCCTTCGACCACGACGGAATTGAAGAGCTTCTGAAGGACTTTAAGTACTGGTGTTCCACCCGCTTTCAGGAGCTCTGATGTGATTCCGTCCTCTCCTGGTGCCTTGTTATTCTTGAGCTGTTTCAGGGCCATCCTAATCTCGTACAGGCTGATGTCCGGGATGTCTTCGGTATAATGTCGGGTCAGTTTGGCTCTCGGATCTTTGTTCAAACTGCTAACAGGTTTTGCGACTGAGGTGTATAGCTGTCCGTAGAAACTCTCAATCTCCCTCAGCACCTCTGACCTGGTCGACGCTATACTGCCGTCCTCTCTCTTCAGCTTCGTCAGCTGGCTTTGCCCAATAGACAAGTCTTTTGCGAACACTTTGGAGCCCTTGTTCCGCTCTATAGTCTCTTTAATACGTTCGGTATTAAAGGACCGAATATCGTGCCGCATAGACTTTGAGATATGTCTATTGAGCTGCCTATATGACTTAGCATCCTCGGAGGACTGCAGTTGCAACGCGCGACGTTTAGCCATGAGGTCGAGAGTATAGTTTGAGAGCTTTTGTGGTCTACTCGTACGGTTGGGTCTATAGAACCTCGAGCCCACTGAACGGACAGTTTCTACAAACCTGTTATTGATCTCGTCCACCGATGCGGCGCTCTCCAGGCACTCAAAGCGATTTGACAATTCGAGTTGAAAGTTCTCGGGGTTCTGGATATGGGCACGAGTAGGTCGGAGCGTGGACTTCATGAGACGAGACCTCTCAAGTTTGACATTAATATTCAATGAGCCTCTTACTATTCGGTGATCGCTTCCGGTTTTCACCATGTTGATCACAGAGACGTCATTGAATATTTGTCTCTTGGAGGTCAGGATGAAGTCTATCTCGTTTCTCGTGGAACCATCGGGACTCAACCAGGTCCATTTCCTGTGAGGTGGCTTCTGAAAGAAAGAGTTCATCATAAAGAGTCCCTCTTTCTCCAGGAAGTCTGCCAACCTTTGTCCTCTCGGGTTCCGTTGCCCATAACCAAATTGCCCCACTCTCATCTCACCCTCGCTTCTTGTGCCCAGCTTCGCATTGAAGTCCCCCATAACCACATTAAAATAGGTCTCCGAGGTATGTATGGCCCTACTAATGTCCTCATACATCGCCTCTACCTCCTCATCGGAGTGTGACGAGGTCGGTGCGTATACCTGAATGACCTTCAGCGAATATCTCTTAGATATTCTGAGTATTAGGTACACCACCCTGCTCGACACACTGTTGATGGCCAAAATGTTATTTACGAGGGACTTGTGGACGAGAAACCCGACACCACCCTGGGACTGTTGCTCGCCCTCCCGGTAGTAGAGCAGGTTACCGGATTTCAGGGTTATCGTGTCCTCGCCCTCTCGACGGACTTCAGATAACCCTAGGATATCCCAGTGTAACCTACCCATTTCCTCTTCCAGCTCAATTAGCTTTTCGTCTGTCCTCAATGTGCGAATGTTGTGTGTTACCAGGGCCAGTCGTTTTCGTTTTTGGGGGTGGTAGCCAGATCTCTGCCGGAGATTCTTAGCACCCCCTGCTCCGCCGTTACCGTGGCCGCTACCGTAGCCGGGAATAGCGGAGCCGCCGGGGACTGGGGGCCTGGTTTTTTTGTGTATTGCCATGAGGGTATTTGCCTTACTCGCCACGCTTGGCATGCGGGTTGGCGAGCGCAGTATATCGCATTTTCGCAGAAGGCGCTGCTGCCCACCTTCTGGTAATGTGTCCCTTAGCCGGTTTTTACGGCACCCGCGGGAAGGGATGGGGGGGTACTATTCTAGATCCGGCACCCCACGGCATCATAAATCATAGTTGATTATGACAATTCCATGCACATTGGATAGGCGAATCTTCCTATTTGTTAGTCGACTTTGCAATGTTCATCGAAAAATCGTAATATGAATGGGGAACTTGCGTCTGACTTAGTTTTGAGTGACATTGATTTTATACCATAGAAATCGTATAAAAACCTTGGAAAAAATTCAAAACAAAACAATAAAAATATTTTATTCAGGGTTTTTGGGGTCACAAAATATGCGAAACATAATGTTACTCTAATAACATAAAATTTGTTACATTTCGTTTTGTCACTGAATTCTGAAAGTTTTCTTGTAAGGGTGTACGTACATAAAAACATTATTTTACGAGATAACTCAAATATTGATAAACACTTCATACATTATAGGCGTTACGTTAGGGAGTGACTTCATAGTCTAAGGTCGATTTGTATGGCGCGTTTTAGTAGCATGTGAGAATTTTCGACTGGTTATTTTATAAAAAGTATTAGTCGCAGAGGAAAAAAATACCACATTTATTTATATTTTAACGTGTCCTCTCCTATTCTATTAGAACATTTTTTGGTGCAAGTGCTCCATTGATGCTTATGACATCGTTCCCAGTGAAAAAGCCAGAAGAGGTATAGAGAAGATAATTAGAAGAAGATAACATAAACTCACACCTGTATCCCAGAGGGGTAGGCAGAAACCAGGGACTGCCACTTGCTACGATCCTGACAGATCACTTTCGCTTCCTCAACATTAGAAGAAGATACAGCCTGGATTAACCATGTCATGGCCCATAGACAATGCTGGTCTCGGGGCCCTTTTCGTTAATGTTTAAAACATTTTTTAGTGCAAGTTCTCCATTGCAGTTCTTTGAAAAAGGGCCTAGGATGTTTGTAACAGACATTTGGCACACACAGTTTTAAACCACTTTTAGCAAGAACAGTCTGTAGAAGAAGATGGTATTCTTTTTCTAGAGAACCTCATAGAGTTCCTTAAATCAGAATTTTAAAAATGGTTTACAATGATTATATTCTTTTTGTTGCACTAATCTGTGCTAAGGACAATTTTAAAAACCTATTTAGATGCTAAAAATTCCACCCATGCTGGGACTTGAACCCGCAACCTCTGGCTAACCATACTAGCACTCTCCCAACTGAGCTACTGGGCAAGTGCAGGCATTGGCGAAATTTCGAACCTCTTTACAAACTTCTCTGTCTTACGTACAGGCAGGTTTACAATGCCTAACAGACAACTTGAATTAAGAGAACTAAACTAGCCCAGAGACTTCTAAGTGAGCATCTAAGTCACCTAATGTATATGAAGTCAAAGTAATTGGTTCAAGTTATTTGTCCGGCTTATATCAATATTAGTTCCAATGCCTGTGCTTACCATGCGCCAGCCCTCAGGCTCTTTCTGGACACCCCCAGGGACGCCGTTTATTATATCGGCGCCCTGCAGCCACAGACGCCGGCACTCACTGCGTCCCTCAGTCGTGCGGTTGTACCGGCCGTGCACCAGATCCGGCTGGCTCTCCAAAAAGGATACCAGGGCCTCGATCTGCTCGGCTGAAACCATCTAAAATCGGACGTTTTAGATGAGCACAATTGAGGCCAATAAAGCAATGTAGGTATGTGCGATACAAGAACTGGTACTTACGGTTTCGGCTTATATCTATAATTCACCTTCTTTGTGGAACAAAAACAACACATACGAGAGAGAATAATTTTTTGATGTCGGCTTATTTCATAATTTACAATTTACATGGTTTCGCGTTTGTTTTGTTTACCTTTTAATTGACACTACTTTTTTTTAACTCCAGAGTGTGGACTTTATACGTACAAACAGCCTTACTAATGTTGCATCCACACGATGGTTATATTAGCACCGCTAGAAACAATGTATACCGAAAAGCTTACTTTTGGCCACAAAAATATGTATCGTAAATCGCGAGTCATTACAAAATACGCCACATTTTATGATCAGTCAATAAACATTTTTCAAACACTACCAGTTATTTACAAGAGGATCTGCACTGACCTACAAGAGGACGGTTTAACCCCTACCGTACCTCCAAATGTCGATTAATAGTACTGTCGACAGCAGGTCAACCCTTACATTTTTGTTGCAGTCTGTACAACAGCAGATCAACATTTATATTTTAGTGGCAATTTCACCCGTATCATAACTGATTAGAGTGCACACAATAGAAAACAATACAAGTAAAGGGTGATATGTTGTCGACTGTACATTAGGGTCTTATACACTATACAGTCAGTACTGTAGTCAGTCAGTCTTTCTGTCGCAGACTGCATAAGAACGTGCATCGATAAATGCTGTCGTTGGTATCGTCCACAGATATGTCACACCGTAGTCCTCGTCAGAAAGTCGTTCCGACCTTATGCGCTCGGCCGTGGATCATCGCCTTGATTATGTACATTTTAACGTATACTAGACATAATATGTGTGCAAAAGCGGAATGTTTACTTAGCTCTGCCCAGTGGCGTAACTATAGGGTGGCAGGGCTGGCTATATTCCACGGGCCCCGACCCGAGGGGGCCCCCGAACTATGAGGCCGCGAGCTCAGAAGTAACTTGACATTTTTAACAAAAATTTGTAACAATTTATATTAAAATGCTTATATATGAGTATTTCAAATCAATTAAAGTTGGGCCATATATTATACTACAACTAAAGAGCATATTTTTTTATTTCTACTGCGATTACAGCAAAAAATTGCGCACACACACGATCACGTTGTGCCGTTAAATAAATTGTTTCTCTCTCTCTCTCTCTCTCTCATTCCATTCGCGTCGCTCCACTTCATTCCAATTTTTATTCACTCTAGCCGCGACTTCTGACACGACACGCGGATTCGCAACACATGTGCTTGATGGATTGGAAGGGTGGAGCGATGGAACGATGGATTTCGGATTGTTTGGAAATCCAAAATTTTCATAGCTCCACTCAATCCGTGTAAGATTCCGCACACACGATAAATTTTTCGCTTATTTTAGAGTTTTGGCGTGGAATATTGTGGAGTGGAGCGATTGTGCATGGCCTGCTTTAGACTGTGTTTTAGAATTGAGAATTACATTAAATAAACACTTAAGTAACGCTCTGTCACGCTCTTTTCTGAGGAATTCGAAGAGACAACACTAGAGTTAAGTATTTACTTAACAAAATTTTCACTTCAGAAACTGAGTATAGTCAAATTAACAAATTAGTTAATTGAAAAAGAAAAAAATCCGACAGCGCTGATTTTTGTTCACGTTATCTGATTCCTTTGAATAAATGTTTTTCTTTCTTTCAACTCCCGTCGACAACAGCAAATCAACCTTTTAAGTTCTGACCTGTAGATCTAGTGACGCTATTGGCGACCACATAGCTGTAAAAAACCTAAGAAGGTAATTGAAAATTACCCTACAACCACCATTACTTACCGAAAAATATGAATGACTCGCCGACGGTTCATGCCGTGTCAGCAAGAACGAAATTGCTTCGTACGCGAACCACGTCACGCGTCCACCTGCGGTCTTCTTCTTGTTATATTCATTTTTCGCGTACGTTCTTAGGTTTTTGAACTTTTTGTAGGCCTCCTCGGTAGTTATGTCGAATTGCGTGGCAATGTTGCTCCACGATTCCTTTTTGACTTCGCGATCTCTGTACGATTTAGCTTCGACATCCCACAATTCGGGGCGAATTTGAATCTCGTTTAGGAAGTTTATTGTCTTCTCGTTGGACCACTGCGCCATGGTAACAAACTTACGACGAGGAAAAACACAAGAGCTGTTACCAAAATATTGCCGGTTTCACTTAGCAATATTGAGACAATTTGCACGCAGAGTTGCGCAATAGATGACGGCAAGCTCCCGGCAAGGAAATCCAACGAGGTCAGTGTTGCCACTAGCGGCCAGTGGGTTTCAAGAATAATTACTGAACTTGGCCGGCAATTTGGCCAATAACCACTTTTATATTGGACGATGACCGTAACCATACGTCATACGACACGACACGATACGACTTTTAATATGGTGTTTATGGAGTGTTTTAAGGTATCGTGTTTTTATTTAAAAAAAAACTGGTAGTATGTAGGTACCCACTTACATGAAATTCAGGGTACCGCTCCTTCTCTTCCTGCGTCAGTAGGTGCAAGACATTCCCGACCATGTTCACCACCCTCTCTTCATGGAGCGAAAGCTTCTTCAGCCCCGAGGGTACCCCGTCGGGCCCGCTGGCTCCACGCCGAACGAACGCAGCCTTGGCTTTCACCTTCGCTTTGTACTCCACCCAGTACTAGGGCGGAAAGGAAATGCGAATCAATGGATCATGACAAAATTCATAATTTGATCTCATTGGCGAGGCAATGTGTGTTTAAATCGATGAAACATTAAGTTTTATTTTTGCTTTACAAACGTACATTGTCTACGATCTGTCATGTGACAGCTGTCAAAATTACTCCCAAATTAAACCTTCAAGTCAAGCGCATCGAGTTTTTATTTCTCTCGTCACCAAGCACCAAAAAATTCAATTTCGTATTTGTTCATGGTCCTGTTACAAGAACTTTGCGGAAGTGCAACGAGTGAAAAGTTTCAGTGCTGTACGTGCTATACTCGACGACCACATGTGCAAGATTCGGGTGGAGTCATACATCTAATAGCTACGGCTATCTTGCTCTGTGTGTGGGCTAAAAGCAGGGATTGTTGGTGGCAAGAAAATTTTGATCAAGAGGAGGTCAAAAATACATCACTTCATCATCAAAAAGTTGCGTCGCGAAGTGGTCGGACGCCATTTGCATACCTACAACACGACAGGTTTTGTTTGTCTTGTGTGCTTACGTTACGCTTCGCTTCGTGTTGCGATCGGCGGGGTTCTCTTCGCCTCGGCACTACAGGGCTGACAACATACAGGTGACATGGCAACAGCCAATAGCGGACGGTTGCTGTTTATACCCGTCCGGAAGTCGCAAAATCTACGGCTCGTCATTGGTCAAGATTAACTACGGTTACCTCTTCAGTGGCGCCGCGCTAAATGTTTTCGCCGCCACGCTGTTTCTGTCTACCAAAGCCAAGCGGCCATATTCTTTTTCTTTGCCTGAAAGCGTTTTTAGCTCTAAGCACGATTTATACTCTGTCAGTTTATTGCTGTTTCTTCTTGTAATTCAGCTGAAATTTACTTGTACTTGTCAAGGCAGCCTAACACAAAGCTTAAACTGGTCAACTAACCATGGCACCCCCACAAAAGGACGTTAGCGACGTGGTCAAGCGTGGTACATACAAAGCCAGTCTCACACGGCTGAAAAATAAGCTGAAGCCAGAGTTTCTGAAAGGAACTTCTGAGCAAATGCTCAGACTATTAGAAGAGAGGGCAAAATTAGTTTTTGGTGAGTACGAAACCCTAAATATTCTTCTGAACGATGGCGAAGATCCAACCGACACTGAGAACTGTTTTTTCTTCTGTGTTGATAGCATTCTATCCGAATTAGCTGACAGGGACCAACATACAGTAGCTGCCCCCACAACTAGCACTGGCTCAGTTTCAAAGCTAAAGTTGCCAAATGTACAAATCGAGCCTTTTGATGGAACTTACCTAAACTACTGTCCTTTCATTGAAATGTTTAGCGCACTCATTGACAATGACCAAACAATAAGTGAGGTGCAAAAATTCTTTTATTTGCGCAGTTTTCTCAAAGGGGAGGCTTACGATCTGATAAAAAACTTGCCTGTGGTGGGATCTAGCTATATCGAGGCCTTAAGTATTCTGAAAACTCGATATGACAACAAATATAGGATAACGTTTGAGCACATATTCAGCCTATTTGATTTGGCAAGCATGGGAAACCAATCTAATGTCATGGCACTAAGGCAACTCATTTCACAAGTGAAACAACACACAGCTGCCTTAAAAAACTTGGGACAACCTGTAGACCAATGGGACAGCTTGCTTGTTTGTATATTAATACGTAAAATAGATGCAGGGAGCACCAAGGCTTATTATCTGCAGCATGACAAAAACACACAACCTACAGTATGCGCTTTTTTAAATTTCCTAGAGCAACGTGCCTTTGCTTTGGAAAACACTGATGACTGTGAGACGCCCAGTGTTATGGTGCCTCTCCAAGCTGCTGTGGTTGCTGCTGCTTCCTCCCGCCATGTCTCCAATGCTGTTCCCAGAGAAGTAAAATGTCTATACTGTGGTAAGTCCAATCACAAACTATTTTCTTGTCCAAGTTTTATGCTGGCCACAGTCGATGAAAGGCTCAAGTTTGTCAATAGCAACACGCTATGCAAAATTTGCCTAAATGCACACAAAAATAGATGCAAATTCTACTTTAAATGTCAACAATGCAAGCAGAGCCATAATTCTCTTTTGCACAAGGATAGTGATCACAAAGTGGTCAATAAAGCAGGTGATAAAATCTTATGACCATGCCTTTTGTCACGCTTGAGTGAGGAACAAGTATTGTTACCAACAGCAAAAGTCAAATTAATCTGCAACGGAGGCAAAGAGATTATTGCCAGGGCCATGTTAGATACAGGTAGCCAATTTTCTTTGATCACTACTGAACTTGCAAGAAAAGTAGGTAAACCAATATTGCCTAACTCTAAGGATATTGTAGGTATTTTCAATATTGAACAAAAAGTAGAGAGGTCAATGCAAGTAGAAATTTTTTCATGCACCTATCCATACATGGTCACAAAAAACTGCTTAGTGGTAGATGATATTACAACCCATCTGCCACAGAATTCATTTGACAAAACAGGTATCCATATACCAGAAAATATTAAGCTAGCCGACAACTCCTTTCACATCACAAACAAGATAGATATTTTACTTTCTGCCGATGTCGTTTTTCAGTCGCTGTTGCCGCAACCTAAGGAGCAGCTGGAGGGTGATGCTGCACAGCCACGGGTCCTACACACACAATTTGGCTACGTGGTAGGTGGCAACCTCCCCAACTTCACTCCTCAGAAACCAGCTGTTTTGCTTTGCCAGGAATGTAAGTCAGACATCAATGAAACCTTAAGCGGTTTTTGGCAAACAGAATCAGTGCCTGAGGTGTTTGCGGAACATACGTCTGAGCAGAAGTATTGCGAAAAGTACTTTGAAGAAACTGTTCAGTTAACCGATGATAAATTTGTAGTTTCAATGCCTATCAAAGTACCTATTTATGATGTGAACAATGTTTTAGGAGATTCATTTTGCTTAGCAATAAAAAGATTTCTAAATCTTGAAAAACGATTACAGAATGATCATCAATTATTCAAAGAATATCAACAATTCATACATGAGTACATCGCCTTAGGGCATGCAACTTATATTGATATTTCTCAATATGATCTTTCCAAAGAAGCTGTCTATTTCCTGCCTCATCACCCAGTGATCAGAGAAGAGGCATACAGCACTAAATTACGAACAGTTTTCGATGGGTCGATGAGGACTAGCAACAAAGTATCCTTAAATGACATTTTATTAAATGGACCCATAGTTCAACCAGAATTGTTTGACATTTTGCTTTCATTCAGACTGAACAAGTACTTTTTTGTATGCGATATCCGACGCATGTTCCGCAACATACTTCTGACTCAAGAGCAGAGATCTCTACAGAATATTCTGTGGCGAGACTCAGCAGATGAACCAATTAAATGCCTTCAGCTGAATACGGTTACATATGGTTTAAAAAATTCACCATACTTAGCCACAAGATGTTTAAACGAACTAGCATTCAGGTTCCAAGAACAATACCCAAGTGCCGCTTTGGTTTTATTGAATTCTACTTATGTAGACGATATTTTGCATACTGATGATAGCAAAAGTAATTTAATCCAAACCAAGGATCAATTAATTAAATTACTTTCAAAGGGAAGTTTTGAACTCCATAAATGGTCAAGTAATGACAAGGAGATCCTCAAAGATATATCAATGGAACGGCGGGTTTCTGGGGAGAAGGAGTTGCAAAAATATATGAGTATCAAAACTTTAGGAATTAAATTCGATATTGATACAGATTCCTTCATAATGTCTTGCCCGGTCCCTAAACAAGTTCCTAAAACTAAAAGACAAATTTTGAGTTTCATAAGTCAATTCTATGACCCTCTAGGCATTGCTGGACCTGTTTTCGTTCAAGCCAAGATTTTTATACAAAAGCTGTGGCAAGCTAATGTTGGTTGGGATTCAGTTCTCCCACTCATTCTAGAAAAAGAATGGGTGCAATTCTATAATGACTTAATAAACATGCCACATATTAAAGTTAAACGAAATGTATGCATAGATAATCAAGAGACTGCACAATTAATTGGATTTTCTGACGCTTCAATCAAAGCCTATGGGGCTGCAATTTTCTTGCGAGTCACTGATAAGTTGGGCAATGTGAATATGTCACTTCTTTGTTCCAAATCTAGAGTTGCGCCAAAGGACAGTAAATTGTCAGTGCCACGCTTGGAATTAAATGCTGCCTTACTAATGTCGAAACTAATTGTTAGAGTATATGATACTCTAAGTAAGAAAGTTGCTATTCAATCTGTGCATCTTTTCAGTGACTCCCAGGTAGTGTTGGCTTGGCTGAAAACAGAACCTGCAAAATTGAATGCTTATGTAGCAAATAGAATAAATTTAATTAATCAGTATACACATACCTACCAGTGGTTATACATCAACACTGATCAGAATCCCTCAGATTGTCTAAGTAGGGGGGTAAACCCTAGCGAGTTACAAGGTAATGAATTGTGGTGGTCAGGTCCACAGATTATGTTAAACTCAGATTACAAATTCAATGATTACAGTTTAGATACTCTTTCAACGGAGGATTTGCCAGAGGTAAAATTTAGGAACAAGAAGTGTGGCAAAGTGGTCTGTGCAGCATCACAAGGTAACATAGTTTCACTGTATTCATCTATATTGAATAAATATTCTAATATCAACAAGGCAACAAGGGTACTTGCTTATATAATAAGATTTGTTAGAAACTCAAAGCCAGGTTCAAACAAAATTAAAGAAAACTTTGTGACATTTGCCGAAAGAAATCATGCTCTGCAATTGTTAATAAAAAATGAACAAGGTTTATATTTCAAACAAGATATTGCTTCACTAAAAGCTGACAAGCCAGTATCATCCCAGCTTAAAGGGCTCAACCCTTTTCTCGATGCTAATGGCATTATGAGAGTAGGTGGTAGATTACAACACTCATCCTTGCCCTACAGCCAAAAACATCAGACAATTTTGCCTCGTGAATCAAAAATTGTCCAATTGTTAATAGAAAATGAACACTTAAAACTGCTTCATGCCGGTCAAAAACATGTATTGAGTAGCTTAAATTTAACTTATTGGATTATGAATGGGTTAAGAACTGTCAAAAAATATGTTCATAAATGCCTTACATGTTTTCGACTCAAAGGTGTAACGGCAAAGCAGCTAATGGGTTCATTGCCGGCTGACAGACTTCATGCTAGCCGGCCGTTTGAAAAGGTAGGTATTGATTTTGCAGGACCTATCATGATCAAGCAATCTAGACTAAGAAGCGTAATAACAACTAAGGGTTATATTGCTGTCTATGTGTGTTTTGTAACAAAGGCAATCCATATCGAACTAGTGTCTGATCTCACCACAGACGCGTTTTTAGCTTCCTTTAAACGTTTTATATCTAGAAGAAACTGTCCTACTGATGTGTATTGTGACAATGCAAGTACTTTTAAATCTGCCAAGACAAAGTTAACTGAACTTTATAAGTTAAATACTTCTCAAGACCATCAGTCGCAAGTAAAAAATCAAACTGCCACTTTAGGTATTAATTTTCATTTTATTCCGAGTTATTCTCCAGTTTTTGCTGGATTGTGGGAGGCTGCCGTGAAAAGTATAAAACACCACCTGAAAAGAGTTTTAGGTTCTCACATATTTACTTATGAACAACTTTATACAATATTGGTTCAAATTGAAGGTATTTTAAATTCACGGCCAATAACACCAATGTCATCAGATGTTGAAGATCTTTCATTTTTGACGCCCGGTCATTTCTTGACTGGAGCTCCTTTTACTTGTATACCAGATCAGATTCTCACGAGCATGCCTGAAAATAAAATAAAATTTTGGAATAAATGTACCGTAATACAACAAAGGTTTTGGACCTACTGGTTTAAACAATATTTAAATGTGTTACAAAATCGTCCAAAGTGGAAAGTTAGTTTACCTAATGTTAAAGTAGGATCTCTTGTTATCCTCAGAGAGCTTGATACAGCTCCCATGATGTGGCCTATGGCTAGAGTCACTAAGGTATTTCCTGGAAATGATGGCAAAGTTAGAGCTTTAGAGGTTAAAAAGGCTAATGGCAGATGCCACAATACTTCCATAACAAAAATTTGTATACTGCCTATTGAATCATAAGTTAAGTGTCAATGTTAACACTTCAGCTAACTGTGTCACTAATATTTTTTACAAATAAAACATAAAATTAGTAAAATAATATACCTAAGCCATGAGTGCCACTAGTAGTTTAAGTTTACCTAGTATAAGATGTCACAGCCAATTGTGTTATAATAAGGTTGTAATACCTAAGCCATGAGTGCCATTAGTAGTTTAAGCTTAGTATAAGATAGGTATCTATCACAGCCAATTGTGCTATAATAAGTTTACCTTTTATAGAGAAAGTAATTTGTGTTTTGTATCCTAGGTACTTAGTTATAAGCTAGATACTTACCTGTACTTGCATACCTAATTGCAATTAAATATATGGTAGAACAATGTAAATAGAAGCATTGTAATTACTTTAAATTAGCTTACCCAATGATGGATGTCATGTTTTTCCACAGGAATGTAAAAGCTATAACTTGTATTCACATAGTTTTAATGAGTAAGTCATTAATTTTGTTACTTAATTCTATCGATAAAAAACAAACCTATAAAGTCTACAGTCCACTGTTTATATTTGCTATGTAATACAAGAATGTCTTTATGTTATTTTTCTGCGTTAGGAGTATGTTTAAATCGATGAAACATTAAGTTTTATTTTTGCTTTACAAACGTACATTGTCTACGATCTGTCATGTGACAGCTGTCAAAATTACTCCCAAATTAAACCTTCAAGTCAAGCGCATCGAGTTTTTATTTCTCTCGTCACCAAGCACCAAAAAATTCAATTTCGTATTTGTTCAATGTGAAAAGACATATGTACCACGTGAAGCAATAAACGATTGAAATTGAAATTTAAAGTGGAGAATTTGGAATGACGTGGTTTTTATACCATAGAAGGTATAGAAAAAGTCAGAGAATAATAATATTTTCGGGATATTACGGGTCTCAAAAGCTGAAAAAATCAAGTTATTCTAATAATAAAAAATCTTATTACATTTAGTTTTTTATTTATTTCTAAACGTTTTGTAATAAATCATCTCGTAAAATAACGTTTTTATAACCCTTATTAGACAATGCTCGGAACTCACTGGGAAAACTAAATCATTTAATAAACCAACAGCTTATTTAAAAAACTACGATTCCTTAAACTACTCCTGAAAGACAGTTTAAATAGTCTGTGATAAAGGGAAAGGCGTAGCCACAGATTATTTAAACTGCTGCTGAGGAGTGTTTTATAACACCGCAAGTTTTTTATTGTTGGAATAACTTGATTTTTAGGGTTCCGTAGTGGACAACGAACCCTTGTAGTTTCGCCATGTCTGTCCGTCTGTCTTTCTGTCCGTCCGCGGCTTAGCACATAGACGGTATGTACCTAACAACGCCGACAAAACGGTCGAATAAAACCTCGAAAACCTCGGCACCTCTCCTACACCTAAATTAGGGATGTAATTTTTTTTTATCGCCTACACCATAGTGTCGTTGAAAATTATTGTGGGTGTAGGAAGACCTTTTTTTTGTTCCGTTTGCGAAATATTAAGCTTTAAAGCGCAAATTTTTGTCCGAGTAGGGTGCATACCTCTATGGTGCGATGGTCCATATAAGATAAAAAAAAACTATTATTTAAAAATTTATTTTTTACACAATTTTGAACCTTAACACAGCCAATTTATAAAAAATGTCCAATCCATCGGTATCTCAATACTGAGGATTGCGGATGCGATGACGAGGATGGGTGCAGTGCTGTCCATCTGGACCTGTTGTTCGCTGTATGACCCATGGTCATCTGGTCACTCCACAAATTCTAAACTAATGCTTATTGGAAGTGTTTTAACCACTCATCTACCGCGGCACAGATCTGTGTTCAACTTAGTATGGGCCACCAATACGTTCCATTTTGCGAGGGCAGTTCAGGGGTTAACTTTCAATACTGAAGAAATCATCTAACTAAGACCAACCTATCAAAGACAAAAGATAGAATACTTAATTGCACACAAAAACGGAGATTACACAGACACAGAACATGAAATTCACTGACCCGTCTCCAACAATTCGGTGATTTCACAGAGCCATCGCCAGTTGCGTTGAGTCTATCAGTGATATCCTGCCACAGCTTCCGGACCCTAAGCACCCCTTGTGGTCCACCAGGATGCCTGCCCATGGCTAAGTTAGGATGCTCCTCAATGAATTCCAGGAGCATGTTCATTTGCTGTGGCGAAACTCGAGCCCGAGTCGCCATGGTAACCTAGTGCGAGTGGACCTTTATTAATACTGTTGTGATAACTCCTTGTAAACATATAACTAAGCATAACCCCGGTGGATTTGAATCGATGTATCAGGCTAAGTTAGGATGCTCCTCAATGAATTCCAGGAGCATGTTCATTTGCTGTGGCGAAACTCGAGCCCGACCGGCCATGGTAACTTAGTGCGAGTGGAATTTTATCAAGGATTGTGATACCTCCTTGTAAACGTATAACTGGCAAGCGTAATCCCCGGTGGATTTGAATTGATGTATCAACAATGTTTTCGGACTGAGTTGATGGAAAAAAGGTACACAACGATATTATCATAATCTCCTTTTTTATTAAATTAGGTAATTTCAGTTCTTAGGTCTTTCTGGGAACTTCAGTTGATAAACACACCAATTCACTTAAGAAAACACTAAAAGTTTTTAAATCCACCGTGATTTTGAAGGGTTATGTGTTGAAAACATTTATTTCCACAAGTTAATCCAAACTAGTAGCGGTCTAATAAATATACGATTACTTACAGCTGTTTAGTAGGTATTAGTGATTACATACTCTTTGGTAGGTATTTGTTAGATTATTGGAAATAACTTTTAAATCTTGTTCCAGGGTTGCCAGACACTGGCCGGCCAATGTCGCCAGAATATGGAAAAATAGTCGCCCAAAACTTGTCTAAATCGCCTGAATTTTTAGCCATGCAGTCTCTCAATAAAATGTATAACTGTACAAATAAAATCACCTCAAGAAAATATCTTTTTTAAAAGCGGTAAATTTGTACACACCTGTTTTCTATAATAATTCTCTCAATTAATTAAAAAAATATGAATATCGTTTCTAAAATTCTTTCCTATAAATTTATCTAATAGGTACTTGCAGTACCAGTAGAAATACAAAAAACACAATAAATCGATAAGTGAAAACACGATTGCGCAAAAAATACATAATCATAGGCTCTGATTTACAAAGTACCCCAAAAGTAGCAGAAAAAGCCGGTGGGACTATATTGTGTTACCATAGCTGGGCATCTTTAATTAAATAGTTAACTTCGTTAATCGCTAATCCGTTACTAAAATAGTTAACTTCATTAAACATTAAAGCGTTACATGTGATAAAAATTGCATTTTTATATCGTTGCGTTACTTATAAAAACTGACGGTTTGAGTTCTGGGCTAAAAGGTTAGAACAAAAAAAAACACGTAAATAATTGGTGTGTGTAATCTGGCGTATTGTGGATACGAACATGAACATTAGTATGTTGAGGTTCTCGTCGGAAAGCGAGGCTCTTTTTCTGCCCTTTAGCCAATATTAACGAAAAAGAAAAATAAACAATACACTTGTAACTCTAAGCGCAGGCGCTTAGTAATTAAATGGTAAAATGAATCATATAAATCAAAATATTTCGCAGTTTTTTCACTCACATGCGCCGGCAAGACCTACATGTATGTACCTTGTTTCGATTGACTTGCGGGCCGAACGTACATGTAAGAACGTTTTTCGCGGCGCGGCGCGGTGCGTGCGGTATCTTTTCGGTAAATAATAGGTACCGGATAAACTATTAACGGAATGGGGAAGTTTGACGAGTCCGTTAACATTTTTTGAAAATGTTAACTGTTAATTAACTTATGTTAAATTGTCAGCTACTTTGTTTTATTTTACTTAACTTTATTGGTGTGTAAAACAGGTAACAAAAATCAATAACATACAGAATAGGCTTAACAGTGCAGAGCTAGAATGTCACCCAAAGCATACACACACAGACAAGTTCAGGAAAATGTAAACAAGCTATGCGTGTTACATGGCCGTTTTTTTAACGTGAAACGTCTACAAGCATTAATTATAGCTCAAACTGCTCAAGGTGTTACGCGGCACAAGTCAAGTTGATCTGAGTAATAGCTGATATTTGAGGCGACAGGTTTTCATTGGTTGCGGTTTGTGACTTCCTCCTACCAATTGAAAGACGTTTCACTTAAAAAAAAGAGATACTTAAGCCAAATTGGCGCCCGGTTGCCGTTTGCAATTTTTGGTCGCTATTACACCTTCCAAGATAGCCCAAATGGCGACAAGTCGTCTCATCTGGCAAAACTGTAATTTTTCTCACTCGTTTGACAACAGTTAATGATAGTGACAAATAATATATAGCCTTGAACTACCATGAAAGACAGAGAAAGCAATAAAACAAACCTTTGGTATGGATTTTTTTATTGGTCACTTGAAGTATTTAATCGTGATAGGTATTTAACGTCATTTTACATTTACACAGTCAAAACTTTCTTATGGTTGGGACAAGAACTAAGTGTGAATTTATTTTAATTTAAATAACTACAGGTGACTTTGAATTCGTTCACCGTATTTTGAGGGAATGTTCTTTTCAGATTTATCAGTAGTATCATTCGTGATTTCCGACCTTTAAAAAAAACTTTTTTGGCTCCAAACTGCGAATCCAAATTCGAAGTGGTAGGAAGTACAGTAACGTTGATTTTTCTGTTAAATAGTTCGCCGACCATAAGACGCTCAAAACATCGTTTTTTGGGTTGTTTTGTGAAGTAATTTTGGGAAACAAAAAAAAATTTTTTTTGACGTAGGTACAATTTTTTTCAAAACGCACCCTATATTTCTAAATCATGATTAGAATGTCCGAATTCAAAGTCACCTGTAGTATATTTTATCAGGAGTTTAGTATATTTGTAGATTACATGGAATAACTGAGCGGAATTAATTGTAGGTAGGTACGATGACATAATATTTCAATTTATATAAGGTCTCTTTATGAGAGAATATATTTAGATTTCCGACGAGTTTTACCAGGTTCGTGACAAATGAAGCTGTGTAGTCTTTTAAACAATTTCACAATTCAACGTAAGCTGCCATATTTGCTACTCCGCATCTGTTGAAGCCTCGTCGTATTCTGAAACAAAATTCACAATCAAAATAAGATTCACAAGAGATAGATAGTCCAGCGCTCCTATTACTTACCTAACTGTTGCACACTTATGTATTTGACAGTTCGGAGCAGGTTGACGAGTCCATCCATACAGTGGAGAAGTTACGTAACAGTTGACCGTAACATTTTAGATGTTGAATTAAAATCGATTCATAAAGATTTCCTTAACGAAAACCGGATGATACCTATTTATTTTAGCCGGATAGCATTATTTTAATTCGACGTCTCGAGCACTGCGGAACCGGGGCTTACATATTTTTCTGTGTGGTTAGTGAACTTTTGCGTTGGCCCACACTAAGTTTGTGCCTTGGTCTATGGATGGACACTATTTCATGGAACTCCAATTCATGGTTTTCTATGACAGTTCGATGTGTATTGCTCTATAGATTAACCTACAGTTTAACAAGTAGGAAGACTCGACCAAGAAATGTACAATGTCATAATAAACTATGTTGTAGTTTTATGAAATTGTACATTATGCTTTGGCCAACTGACAGCTGTTAACAGCAGACTACTTTAAATTCAATGCAGTGATAGTTAAAAACATAGGTGTTCAACTAGCGCTAAAAAATTACCCCACGTTCAATTGTGAGAAGGTGGGCGGAGCTTGTCAATTGTATTACCAATCGGAGCGAGTTCAGTACTTAATACCCGGCAAAATATCTATGCACCTGCCACCGTCAGACAGACCGCCATCTTGCGAGGTAGGTACCTAGATATTTCGACGGGTTATACTTCAATGAAGTCAATGGTTTGACGTTTTTGTATAAAACCTATCATTAGTTACGCTTGCAATTACTATCGCCCAATCAACGTTCACGTCGTCACGCACGGCGCACAGACTTAACCAATCACAGAGTGATTTATTCTACAGCACATCTTGCGCTCATTTCATTGGTAAAGAAAGACTAATCGAAAGGACTGGGCCGTTTTTGAGTGTCAATTTTGTAGGAAGATAAACTTCTATGTTTTTTTTATTCGTAGAATGCAGAAGATTCACAGATTGTTAGCATACGAGAAACCAAGGGTTAGCGTCAGTATGTACCGACCTGATGTAGCCATCCTCCCCCCATTGCGGCCCCCACCAGTTGAGCAGGATCCAGTAGCGCGGGGTGTAGCCGACGAGCAGCATCGCGTGGTTCAGCCGCCACGGCGTGCAGAACGGGTCGTCGTAGATACCGCTCCTAGGTCAGACGATTACTGTGTGGTTCCTCCAGGACATTGTTTCGCAAAATTTTGGGTTTTTTGGGATCGCAGATTACGAATAGTGTCAATGAAATCATTACCTAACTAATATCACTAAGCTGGCCGGTAAAGTTAGAGGCTCCATTAAAGCCTCTACCTTTATTATTATTTTATTATAATTTTCCAGAGGGGGACGGACGTTAGGGGGGAGGGGGGATGGGGAAAAGGATGGTCTATTACACTGAATCTCAATGTAGTAACCCAACATCCTAGAGTGGGAACTGTCTGTGGTTATAAAATATTATGCCAATGAATAGGTGTTTTTGAATTTATTGACGAGGTGTTGATGGCCTAAAGCCCGATGGTGGCCCTAGAAAATGATGGCCCAAGCATTGGCGTACCTAGGTTTGTTTTCCTGAAGAGGTAAGGCCCCTGAAAAGCGATGGTCTATCTCAAGGCGCGTATGCAGTAGATAACCGAGCATTCAGGGTGGGCACGAGATAGTCTGGGATGGGTATTTTGGTTCTCCAAGCTCACCGGTAAAGCTGGAAGCTCCTGGGCGAGGCGTTGACGGCCACGGCCAATGGCCCAATGGTGGCTAAAGCCTTCTCCATGGCCGACTCGTCGCCCGGGTCCAGCTGCGCCCAGCGCCGCGCCCGCACGCGGTAGAACAGCGGACTCGACCGACAGAAGCCTTTCTGAAATACGAGATGTAAAAATCTTCATTTGGTCACGTGTCATGTTTTATTCAAATAACGCGAAACCTGAATACTTTATTTAGTAGGTATCAAGAACAAAACCACTTAAAATAAAAAGCAAAAGTTTTTGATTCTTTGTGTTGAAAATTGTATGAAGAATAAAAAAGATTTTATCAATGCCGTCGAAAAAAACGTGATGAACAGTAGCCTAAATAAGTACACCAAATCCTGAGATTTTATTGAAATTTCAATTGCATTTCAAATTGAAGTTGAAGACGACGTAGACTATTGTCTACCTGTCAAGTTAGTATGGAACGATTGGAATCGTTCAGGATTTGGTGCGCGAATTTAAGCTCAGTACCTAACCCAAATACGATGACGCGAGTCACGCGTTTTGTGGCGCTTAAATACTGGAATTTGACAATTAATATACGTGCCGGAAAGTAGCAGCTTTGGTCATTTAAGACGCGCGATTCGCGTCATCACACTAACTATGGTGGGATGGGCCTACACTATTCAGGCTTGGGCAAGGACCTCAATGCCCCCCCATCAATGCCAATGGAAAAGCCCACCTTCCCGCGATAAGGGTAGTCTCTCTCCATGTGCAGTCCGACCCGCGCCGCGTACCGGAACGCCGCACGCAGAGAGCCCCCGTCGCAACCGTAGTTGCCGTCGGGGAAACTGCAGTCCACTAGCTGCTGAGCGCTGGCAGAAGAGATTTAATAATCTTTACTATAAATCAGTTATACTGCCAATATCTATCACTCGCCACTGCGCTGGTGCACCTGCCTTTCTCGCTTTTTTTCGCCACATGTCCCGCCCTTTGCCACTTCGTCGACCTTCGTCCAACGTCGGGCGGAGACATTTGGCGAGAGACCGCGCAAGATGGCGTGATGAGGAAAGGCGCAAGGCCCCCCTATTCACGATACTACCAAATGGATCCAATATGGATTAACCCCAATGGATGCATGCTGAATTTCAAGCCCACTGATGGTGCATCGGCGTCCGGCCGTTGTTGACGCAATCTTCCTTTTGACAGTATCAGCCTGAGGTACCAGCATTTGCGTTTTGGACATTCACGAGCAGGACGGCATCCAAATGGGGTGGCGTGCGTCTAGCATGCGTTTTTCACACTGTGACGGTCAATACAGGCACTACACCTATGGATTTACATCCGTTTCGAAATCCATTCCTGGATGCCGTCTTAAAAATGGACGGCGTTTTGTACATTGAAGAGACAATTTCGGAATGCTAGCTCCATTTAGTTTAGAGTGTTAGACCCATCGTCAATGGTGGCCTAACTACCCAGCAGCGTGGGCTGATGATGGTGAAGAGATAGGCTGTAGGTCTCAAAACACCTGAGCTCGGTCCAGTCCCCGTGTCGCCTGTACAGCTGCGCCTGCATGGCGTGGGCTACGGCGAAGGCGTAGCAGGCGCCGCAGTGCCACTGCCGCTCGCGCCGCGGACGGAACCCCTTGGCACGCCAGTCCACCTGCAACCCGTATTGGCTAAGACTGCTGTGCTGTTACGTCTCTCATGTTATCTCGCTCGCACAGATAATTTTGTGATTGTAAAAGAATTGTACCTATACTTTTGATAAAAGTGGTCAGGTTTCAAATTGCGGACGTTTTAAATACATTTTTTTTCCTATAGTTTTAATAAATAAAGAAAAACTGTTTTCTAAATTATTAATTTTCGTATCAAACTTTCTCAGTCAAAAACTAGGTTCAGGATAAGAAAAAAATATGTCTTGAATATCCGTAATTTCGTTATCTATCAAATCCTCGGACCCTCAGACCATATTTATCAGAAGTAGGTACCTACCCATACTCATTTTGTTACGATCAATTTTACATTTTTAATTATTGTAATACCTTAGTAAATTTTCGACAAATGTGGTCTGAGGATTTGATGTATCTATAATTAAGGACATTTTAATTACTTACATTTTTATTTTCCTATACGTAGTGTCATTGAATTTAAAAACTTAAAATTCAATGGTAGTGTTTGAAACAAAGAAAAGATTGTTCCCAAAATTGTCGGGTTGTTGCTTATCTTTTATTTCAGTGTTTTATTTTGGTCCTTTAGTTTTTTTTGTTCCATAGTATATATTATGCTGATACTCGCGTAAACACTACGAATCGATTGAGATCTAATTTCTCGAAATCTGACTAATGGTTATTTCGAGGCCCTCAGCAGTGGCACTTTAGAATAATCGGTTTTTTATTTCGTCTATTGTGTACATTTCGTTTTCTTTCTGTTGTTGTTCATATTATGCCACTTATCTGTTTATTTTGTTTCTGTGATGTGTCTTGTTGTTACAATAAATGCTTTTTCTTTCTTTCTTTTTTCTATCTTTCTATAATGATATAGGTAGGCGTGCTATTGGGAGGTCATATGAAAGAATTGGGGGCGAAAAAACTTAAGAAAAGATCCCATTATCATAAAGTGTCCAAAACCTCCAATAGGTTCATCATCATCATCATCTTCATCATCAGCCATTTGACGCCCACTGCAGGACATTATAGGCCTCCTTCGCGGTTTTCATAACCTTGAGGGGTTTTGGCAGGCGGGTTGGCGATTCGCAGTAAGTATGCGGTTGGAATCTCAGGAAGACGCTGCTGCTGCCCGTCTCCTGGTAATTGAATTCCTTAGTCGCCTTCTACGACATCCACGGAAGTAAATGGAGCCAATAGGTTCATCTTTAAGCTATTTCGTTTCGTAGTGTTTGCCTTGCTTGCTCTCACGCCAACCCCACTCGCCAATGTCGTCCATTATTTAGTAGTTAGCTGATCTCAAACTTGAATAATTGGAATAATTCAGGAATTGGGTATAGATGTAAACTTAGCGCGGTAGGAACTACGGTTCGATTTTTAGGTAGGTATGTTACGCTTTCGGAAAGCGTTATAAAATATTTGAACACGGGGAAAGCGGCTTTTCCCAAATTTTAAATATTTTGTTACCTCACATAAACTCCCGGCGGTATCCCGGAGGGGTAGACAGAAACAGGCCTTGCCGCTTGTCACGATCCTAGCAAACCGCTTTCGCTTCATCAACATTCATTAGTCGTAGCACGCGCGCACGCCGGTTTCGGGTACTTATCATAAGAAAATATTATTATTGTATATATATTTTTATTTTGTAATATTTAGATCTTCTTGTGAAAATTCCTTCAAAAAACTGCTTTAACTGATCCAGACCCGAGGAATTTACATAGGTAGTTCAGACTTACCCTCCGGGGCACCCTTTTGTGGTGGACCCTCCGCACTGCAGTCCGGTAACGGTCTTCAAACACATCGGGCAACGGCGGAGAATCGATGAGCTTCAGTACTTTCGTTACGTAGTCGTCCGTCCCCTGAAACATGTTAGGAAGATAAATATTACATAAAATATAATATAA
This sequence comes from Yponomeuta cagnagella, assembly GCA_947310995.1. NCBI lineage: Eukaryota > Metazoa > Arthropoda > Insecta > Lepidoptera > Yponomeutidae > Yponomeuta > Yponomeuta cagnagella. The sequence goes on along the minus strand of OX371292.1, from coordinate 2,813,488 downwards.
AAATAAAATAAATAAATCAATAAATTACATAAGCAGCCTATATACGTGCCACTGTAGGGTACAGGACTTCTCTCAGGGAGAGAGGAGAAGTCTGAAGATAAATATTAATCTCAATTAGGTAATATTAATGTTGATGGACCGAAAGTGATCTGTCAGGATCGTGGCAAGTGGCAGTCCCTGGTCTCTGCCTACCTACTCTGTTTATGATGATTTTCAGATATAGGTAGGGATTAAAGAAAAATCATGTTACTGAACAACACACCAGAGTTTCAATCTGGAAATAAAATAATAAAACAAACTTACGAAATCGCCAAACTGGTTAAGATGAAGCGCAAAAGATTGTTTCCCCGCCAGATACAGCCGATTGTGTTTCGCGACGTGTCTCAGATTTTTCCTCCAAATCGAAAGTGCTGCCGCCTCTTGGTCGGGTGTGTGATATTTCTTCTCGAACACCGACTGAAAATGTAATGCGGCCGCATACTTGGCTATTCGCATTCGCGTTTTTGTAGGTTTTTACAGAATAAGCCCTCCTACTATGTATCTGTCCACTCTATTGGGCTAACCATTTTCACGATTCCAAATTGTCAAAATAATAACCATGTATTTGACAGTTCGGAGGCACGCACCGTCGCGGAGCCCCCTCCCCGACTCGACGCCGGAGAGGAGGAAGATGCAGCCGGGTCGCTGATGGCGGCCGCCAACAACCCTGTCGCCCCGAAGCCCCCTCGCCGTCGTAGGAAGAGGGGAAAGAAGACCGCCACATCGGAGGAGCAGCCACAGCCCCAGCGAGCGCAGCAGACCACGCACCCACCCCCCGGCGGCCTCTTTAGCAGCGGTCGCCGCCCCAACCCAGGGGAAGAAGGCGAAGTGGAGAGGGCCCCGTAGAAACCCAAGATGGGAAGGACGAGGTTCTTACGAAGGCCATCAAGGTCCTCTAAGAGGTCTTGGTGGCCATCCGCTAGGTCACAACCTCGTCCCTATTATCTTCAGGGGGGTGGCAGACCTGTGCGCATAACGCGCGGGGGCCTTCTGACAGTAAGGGCAATCTCCACCTGGACTTACCACCCTGGCGCCGCCGGCTGATGGGCGCCCGCTGGCCCGCTCCCTGGGGCCGCCAGTCGGGCCCGACCTCGCCGGAGGCGTGAAGACGACATGGACGTGATACAGAAGAGTCGTCGGCTGAGCATCGCCTGTCGGGCTTCTCCCAACGGAGTTCCACCCGGCAGTGCTTGACCTCGCCGGCGATGGATGATCTTTGACGACCCCGGACTCGACCACTGGAGCATAGCTCCACCGCCCAGGACCCGTCCATCTCAACGGATGGCGACGCTCTCGCCCGGTGGGCCAACGCCCAGAAGCCGCCTCCCCGCCTCGCCCGTAGGGCGCGAAGACAACCTCAGTCAGTCTCACAGAGTACTTTTACTGGTCAGTCTCTCCGACCGCACAGGCGCGCGCGACACTACACCTCCTGATTTCGCGAAGCCTATTTTAAAAATAGGTAGTGTGGACTCGATCCAAGGGGGTGTTTTTTCGTGGTCCCATTATTTTGTAGTGGAATGGAATTAAGGGAAAGATACATTACATTACCTGTTGTGTGTGTGATACGTTAAGATAATGTAAAGCTATACATCCCGGGATGTAATATACATTATAGCAGCCGTGTGCGAAGTCCTCAAAATGGTGTGACTACGAGTCCGGAGTGCTTTTAATATAGTTGCCTATCACCTATCAATAGGTACCAATACTAATGTAGTCTGTTATTATAATTGCTGGCTGTCCTTTTACATATTTAGATACTCTAACATCTCTTTAACTGGTAAATTGTACCTAAACGTCACTATAATGTAGAGCACTATAAATTAACCAATAATCGATGACCTCTGAGCTCTCAGTAATAAGAGTTCTGAAATTGATAAACAGTTATACGTTACTTACTGGTGACTTTGCAATGAAAATGTAGGGGTTGATGCGCTGTACAATCTTTGCCTTCCTTTTTAGGGTTCCGTACCCGAAGGGTGCCAAACGGGACCCTATTACTAAGACTTCACTGTCCGTCTGTTTGTCACCAGGCTGTACCTCATGAACCGTAATAGTTACAACGGTTGGAATTTTCAGAGATGATGTATTTCTGTTGCCGCTATAAAAAAAAAAAACGTGATTTTGCTCGATATTAATAACGGCAACAGGTAGACGCTTGAAATATTCACAGAATAGATATATAGTTCTATATTAGCTTCAAAAATAAATTAAATATTTAAGGGGGGTTCCCATACAACGAACGTGATTTTATGCCGTTTTTTCTCGATCTTTGAATCTTATGTTATGTGCGCAGGTCCGTCTCGCACTTGGCCGGTTTTATTTTTTTAACTTACCTTGAATTCCAACCAATGTGAATCTGGAACTTTGTAGTTTATCAACAAACCGTGAAAAATGTGCCTCTTCACGTAGCTTTTATTGGTATCACTTCCATTGCTGCATTCACTAACGTTCAGGTACTTCAAGAACTCCTCGTACCTTTCAGTTTCTTGAAAGAAATTCAAGGCACTAGACGTATTTACCACAGAACTATTTGCACTCCTGCGGTGTCTATAAGTAAGTTTATACTGATTTAAAGCAAATTTGAGCGCCAGGGCGGTTTCTTTTATATTTAAGTTGCAATTAATTAAGGACAATTGTAGGAGAAATAGAATTTTGAGCGACTGCATTGTAGTCCAGTAACTTTGTACATTATAGTATGCGTCAAATCTGGTAGTTATGATTTTTTGCAGACTTGTTTATGATGTTGGCCCAATGAATAATCCAAGTTTGTGACCTCGAGCGCCGAACGCAACTCTGTCAAAAATCGTAAAAACTGCGAAATAATCGGTTCTTTTTCTAATTTTGGCGATTATAACCCTAAAGGATTAGTTTTTGAAAAAACTTTCTTAAGTCGTTTTTAAAGTAGACTAAATTTGCTACAATATGATACTAGAACTACCTCTGTAGACCCAATAGTTTCTGAGATTAAGCCTTCCAAAGTTTATCATTTTTTTCGAATTTCGCAATTTTTTGCGATTCTGTCGTTTTGAATGAATTTTGACCCTGATTATACTATCGAAGCCCTGTACTTTTATGATCAGATGTTAAAAAAGAAAATGAGAAGTGTGAACGATGATGTTTAAGCTAAGCTACGAATAATGAAGTAAAAAAGATAGGTACTACAAAAGTTAATAATTTGTTAGGAAATTGAGTAATATTCAAAATCAAAAAATTAAATTAATTTAGCCCTCTTGGAAGGTCCCGGTTGAGGTTCGTCCGTATCTGGATCGACGTATTGGGATGGCATATCCCCATCAGGGGATGGTGATAAATTGTCGACGTCTTGTGCCCACAAGTCATCCTCCATTTCGACATCGGACAGATCGTCGCCTTCTGGGATATCTACTACTGCAACATTTGGAAGGCTTAATCTCAGAAACTATTGGGTCTACAGAGGTAGTTCTAGTATCATATTGTAGCAAATTTAGTCTACTTTAAAAACGACTTAAGAAAGTTTTTTCAAAAACTAATCCTTTAGGGTTATAATCGCCAAAATTAGAAAAAGAACCGATTATTTCGCAGTTTTTACGATTTTTGACAAAGTTGCGTATATTGTCACAAGAGGCCCCGCTGCAGTGCCTGCAGACTAATGAGCATTTTAATCCTGCCTTCCTGCAGCTGCACGCGTTCCCACAACCCTTCGTGCAGCCGCAAGAAATCCTCCGCAAGAGGTGTTGTGGGGCTGCATCTCTGGTCATGATTTTTGGGTTGAGGCCTTGTGACGTAGATATCCACCCCCAGGAGAGACTTCACACGAGCAATACTAGCACACTCCGTCGGAGGTAATTGCAACTTCATCCCGCTAGAGTTGTTCGAGTGACGTCTAAAATATTGCAAAAATTGCGAAGTTCGAAAAATTTAAAAACTTTGAAAGGCTTAATCTCGAAAACTATTGGGTCTACAGAGACAATTCTAGTATCATATTGTAGGAAATTTAGTCTTCTTTTAAAACATCCTAAAAAAGTTTTCCAAAAACTAATCCTTTAGGGTTATAATCGCCAAAATTTGAAAAAGAACCGATTATTTCGCAGTTTTTACGATTTTTGACAAAGTTGCGTTCGGCGCTCGAGGTCACAAACTTGGATTATTCATTAGGCCAACATCATAAACAAGTCTGCAAAAAATCATAACTACCGGATTTGACGCATACTACTCCATACTTTCAGGCGACAAAGTTACTGGACTATTGCTATGATGTACTTTTGACAATGCAACTTGAAGCATAGAAGTGCTTAAGTTACAGAAATATGACACTTCCATTTCACAATACTTTTTTGCTTACATGTTTCAATAAATGTAAATTTCAGCCTCGGTGGTCTAGCGGTTAACACGCTTGACTACCAAAACATGAGGAAGTGGGTTGAGTTTCCAGTGGAGGCCGCTTTGTGTGTATTTACATGCTTGTTATGTCCTTACCTGGTTAACATGACACGGGATATCCTAGTTTGGGACTAGGGGTGCGTCCACAGAACAGAGGGTGGGTGCGTAAGTAAACGTAAGTCCTTCATTGTATGTATGGAGTCGTTCGATTGAGCCTACTCCGAAAGTCCGAACTGTCAAATACATACATATTTTAACACTTTCGTATCGTCTAAATGCTTAACCCGATAGAATGGACAGTTACGTGATACAAGGGCAGGACAGGTGTTATGATGTGGAAGTTATTATTATTAGGTGTAACAAAAATATGTAACAATATTTTCTGCTATCCAATAGTAGGTATGTGATAAGTTTTGCCGAAAAGTCTTGCCAACTGTACAATCGAAATCGATTCTAGACTCCAGAAAATATCGAAACCTATTTTTGTTACAACTTTTTAATTAAACTACATTACTTACTGATGTAATTGTAACCATAGTGTAAAGTTCGTTCTTAAACTAAATAGTAATACTTACTGAGTTGTGTTTTCATAAAATTCATTTATTTGTCAAAATCATACTAAAAACTAATACGAGATGGCATAATGGTCTTACGTCCTTGCATACAAACAGTCCAAAATGTCAATAACATGATTTATATAATAATACAATTAATATTCTTTACAAACAACAAAAAAAAAATCTAAGCTAAAACAGAAAAAAAAACCTAGGAACAATACGGTGAAACAAATCACAACATACCTAGCTATTTACAATTATCACAATATGAATTCAAAACATTTGTTGTCTTATTGTACATTAGTATAGTTTGGATAACATTGGCTATTATTTTTTCAATTTTACGAAATCATAGTTGTTTACACTTAATAAAATACTCAAGATGAAACAATATCTGAAAATACTAACGGTTTTATATTGCAAATTTCTTTTTTTCTTTCAATTTATTCAGATATCACATAAAATTTGCCTAAAGATCCAGGTGTCCAGCACCATATACCTAGAAGAGTTTTTATATTATAAAAAGCGCAATATTCACACAACTATTCTACCTAAATGAAAAATATTTGAGAATATGCTCTATAATGAGAGCGCAGAATGTCACGCTTAGTTGTGTTAAAATGATGGAATAAATAAAATTATGATCTTGAGGTATATTTCATAATTATTTCTAACATGAAATTGTTAAAAACTAACGGTCTTATGTATAAACACACGATTCCTTAAATCAAACCTCTGAGTCAGTTTATATAGTCTGCGGTAAAAGGAAAGACGTCATCATAATCATAAGCAGCCTATATCCGTCCCACTGTAGGGCACAGGTCTTTTCTCAGAGAGAGAGAGAGAGTATGGGCTTAATCACCACGCGTTCCCCCCGCGGATTGGCGATTACAAGCGCTGAGGTATGCGAATAATTCACACTCAGGTTTCCTCACGACGTTTTCCTTCACGGTTAGGAAAGACGTAATCACAGATTATTTAATGTACCTCTGAGAGGTGTTTTAGAGGAATCGTGTCTTTATAAATAAGATCATAAGTAGACCCAGATACATTTGGCAAGTGTCATTTGAGTTAAATATTCGCAAGATCTGTGTTATTTATGAGAACACGATTTCTCTAAAACACTCCTAAAATCCAGTTTGATAATTTAAATAAAGGGAAAGCCTTTACCACAGACTATGTAACCTCATTCAAGGAACCGCGTTTTTTTTTATAAAGAAGACTATATAATGTCCAATAATAATAGAGAAATCTTGAATAAACATGCAAACATAAAGCGAAAACAATTTTAATTTGTTCAAATTAAAAATACATTTCGACGTAAACTGGTACAGATTAAGCCTACAAGCTCAAAAGAGCATTAGACCTAGTTAACTAGGCTAAACTAGTTTTTTATAAGAAACTTTCTAATAAGCCGATCTACCTACGGCGAAATCACAAAACAAGATCAAAATGGCGTTTCCGAAATTCACTCCCAGAATTAGTATAAATGCATTAAAGTATATTAACTTTCCTAAATAACACATTGGTATACATACAGTAATAAACAAATTGTACAAATATATATAAAAATAAAATTGTCTACTTAAAATCTAAGTCTAGTATCACTAATAATACTCTTAGTTAATACCTAAAAGCGATAATACTTACTACAACAAAAATAAATGTTGACTATAAAAGGCAATAGGTATATTACTTTGTTTATTATATTCTTTTTGTTGCACTAACCCCCAGTTTCTCGCACACTATCACGCGGTTAATCTACTGTTAACACCTGTCAATTGACTAAAATGGATACAAAAAAAACCACTGACAGCTGTTAACAGTAGATTAACAGCTTGTTAGTGTACGAGAAACCGGGGGTAACCTGTGCCGAGGACAATTTTAAAAACCTGTTTAGAGGCTAAAAATTTCACCCATGCCGGGACTTGAACCCACGACCTCTGGCTAACTGTGCCAGCGCTCTCCCAACTGAGCTAATGGGCAAGTGCAGGCATCGGCGAAACGAGCCTCTTTACAAACTTCGCTGTATTACGTACAGGCAGCGACATCTGGCCAAAGCAATTTACATCACTTGCAGCCCCGAGTAACCCACTCTGCAGTTAGGTTTTTAGGCATGGGTGGAATTTTTAGCCTCTAAATAGGTTTTTAAAATTACTTTGTTCATGTTTAGAAATATTATCAAATAAATACCTAAAGTCTTTAGATACAATAACATCATTAAAAAAGGGGAGTCAGGATTGAAAAGTATTTGTAGAAGAATAAATAAAGGGTTATTACTTAGTTATCACGAACCTACAAAACATAATTATGCATTGCATTTTGGAAACGCCATTTCTTATATTTTTTTATAAGTGACATCAATGTATACCCATATTGTTTAACAAATGAGATTTAGGGACCTATCACACGGCGTTTTTTATATGCTGCCTTATCTACGCTGAAGTCTCATAGTAAATGCGTATGTAAGCATTTGCAGCGCGCATTACTTGCGCTTTTTAGCATACAAAAACCTCTGTGCGCATGGGCTTTTAATTAGTGATATTGGCGTTTGGGGTGTTTATTTTAGCTGTCAGATCAGTAATTTTTTTAAGGCAATTACATTTTTTCTGCACTCAACAGGAACAAACTTTTGCATACCACTCAATAAAAAGTAAATTATCTGGTCTATTGGTTATGACAGGTCGTAAAGAATCATCATCATCATCACCATTCAGCCACAAGAAGTCCACTGCTGGACATAGGCCTCCTCCGTGGATTTCCAAAAAGACCGGTTGGAAGCGGCCTGCATCCAGGCCGTAAAGAATGGTATATTCTAAAGCCAAAGCATGAACAAAAGCCCAGGATTTCCTAAATTGATACTTAAAACTATATACACAAGAGCTACAAATCATTCACAGCCCATATAGAACTGGTACCTAACTAACTTCGTTTTAAAAACGGCATACCTAATTATCGTTTCAGAAAAGTTAACCATATTTTGTAAATTTTACTTTATAAAAATACATGTAAAAAATACAGAATAGAGCTATTTTCTACCAAATCAGTAGTTTGACAAGTAAATTGATTAGCACTTTAGCTTACAAACTCAGTTTTGAATGCTTTCAAGGTGTAAAAAATCTTGAAAACTTTGAATAACCAAATAGGGTTGGTTTTTCACATTTCGAAGTTTTCAAGATGTCGCGAACAATCTCGAAACCTTTGAAGAACCAAAATAGGGTTGGGTTTTTCACAGTTCATAGTTTTCAAGATGGGGCAAAAGGACCCTTGGTCATTTGGTTTTTCAAGTGTTCGGGTGAAACCTGTATTTTCAACAAACTAAACTTGAAGACAAGTTGTCGTAATGATTACGATGTACCTATGACTTGTGACAACTTGTCCCGTCAGTGTTGCTCAGTTAGAATGTAGAACGCTGGAACATTGTTTGTTTAGATGGGGTAGGCTAAAATTACATGTAGTGCGCACTTAAAAAGACAATACAGCTGGCAATTTGAATTCAAAGGCCCACCCCCAGTTTTTCGTACCAAGTCAGTTGTCATCAGTTGTCAATATTAACAAGGAATTCTTCTGGGACTTCTCTAACAACTCTCACTCTTGTGATGTTGAGAGTCAGGAAAGGTAGGCCTCGAAATTATTTTCAGTCAAGGTAGGTTCTAACAGAAATAAATCGAGAAAAGGAAATGCCGGGCCGCGTTTCATAAAACTACAATCTATAGTTTACTATGATAATTCGTTGTACATTGCGTAGCAGAGTCTTCCTACTTGTCAACCTATGGGTTAATCGACTTTGCAATGTGCATGGAAATGTCATAGTAAAGTTGATATATGAAACGGCGCCCTAAGTGCATTCCGCGCGACATATCGCTGTCATAACTTTGACATGCGGGGGATCGTACCCTCGGCCTAACCATTACCTTCGCACCCGACTTCGCCTCTCACCCGATATACCTATCACGGTAGCACCAACTTGACAAACCACTGTCTCTTGACCCCCCCTGCTGGCTCCGCAACCATTCACCGCGTGCGCTGGTGCGAGGCCCCATTGAGGCTCTGGAGCTCGGTGTAGGGCTTCCGGGGGAGGAACTTGTTGGCTTCACCGTTGGACAACACTGTGTAGTCCCTCTTCTTGCGATATACCAAAAAGCTGCAACAGAGATACAAATATTTAATTATAGGACTTTTGAACTTTCTTGTGTGCAATAAAGAAAGTAATGTACTCAAATATTAATTATTGTCACATTAATACAACTGATGTGCTTATAAGATAAGATAAGAATATTCTCTGCTGCACACAAACAAAACACATCAATAAAAAAAGAAAATAAATTAAGAAAATTAACGAAATAATTGGTGTGTATCATTAAACAATTTATAATTTATTTTATAATATGTAATTAATTTCTAATATTCTGCTTATCGATAAATAAGTATGTAACAATGCATACAATGCGTGTCTGTGTGTTTAAAATTCACTGCAATTGCATGCTAAGGGATGTTATATATAATTTCTTTCAGATACTTTCTGGTATGCAATTGTAGCGCTTCTTGTAATCATTTATTCAGCACAGATCTATTTCAATTTGTGTTTCTCTATCGTAATTTTTTTTTGGTGTTTTTTAACGCTTAAGGCAATCTGTGGATAATGTGTTGGGTTATATTTCATACCTTTATTTGTCAATCATGTGATATTGTATAACTGTTTATTATCCCTTATTTGTACGTGGAAAGAATGGGAGAGGATCGGGCTGCAAAAAGAGCATATGAAGGGTGTTCCGTTGGGGTGCTTCAGGAATTGTGCATTTTATAAATAACTCTGTATACTCTCTCTCTCTCTCCAAAAGCGACACGAGGGGCAAAATGAGCCCGCTTATCTACAGGGTGACTTTGAATTCGTTCGCCGTAGTTTAAGGGGGAATTCTAGCTATTATTTAGAAACATAATATGGGGCTAGTTTTAAAAAAAATTACGCATCATAATTTTTTTTTATCTTCCAAAAGTAATAAATATAAAAAATGGGATCAGGCGTGTTATGGCCGGCGCCGGCCAACTCAATTGTACTTTTATTGTTTACGCATATCGGACGACAGACTTTTAAATACTGAACTTGTTAGAAAAAATTTTTAAACGATATGGTAGTTCCTACCATTTTGAATTTTGATTCACAGTTTCGAGCCAAACGTCGGAAATCACGAATATGTTATGGAATTACTGAATTACTGTTAAATAACATTCTCTCAAAATCTAACGATTTCAAATTCACCCTATTGTTCATGCTAAGAATGTAGATCCAACGAAGGACGAATATTGAAGTCAGTTAAACAGTACTGTATAAAAAACAACAACACTAAAAACAGAGAAATAATTTAAACAAATATGACCCTTAAATTCGATGTAGCTATTGTAGGAGGATAGTTTGGAGCCGGTGCCAAGTTACAAGACGTTTTTAGTGTTGTATGTTTTGAAGTTGTTTTTTTTTTTAAATCCACAAATTTTTCTGAATTTTTTCTGCAAATCCCTACGACTTCGCCAAATTGTGTTTTCCGAAAGCAAATAAACGAGTCACTGTAATAAAACACCCATATCGCTTCAAGTGTGCCTTTGAAATTTGAAGAGTTCCCTCGATTTCTCCAGGATCCCAGATCATCAGTCAGACCTGCTACTATGGGACCACCTGTGAAGTCCCTTTCAAACAAAAAAATAATTTTGCTTACGGGTCCACGCGTCTTCAGTAATTGGCGGGTGGACCGATTTGAAAAATTCCGAGTAATCGGGGAACATACATGAAAACTTAAAAAAAAGATCCCGACGGATGCCGACGGATAGAGAACATCCTCCTTTGGTCGTCGGTTAAAAATAGTAAACAGATACGGCAAAATACACAATCAAGTAAATATAAACAGACTGTTTACTCACAGACGTGGTGTATTTATCATTAATTTAATTATACTGTAAAATTATGTACCTACTATTAGTAGATAAAACGTTTACGAGCAGTTTTACGGGACTTAATAGAAGATTGTGTTGACTTTACATAAAAACTGGCTTTATAAACATGTAAATTGTATGTAAATGCGCATACATTGGTTTAAGTGCAATAAAAGTATTAATTTAATAAATATATTAGTAAGTAGCATTTATTGAAATGTAGGTAGAAGTAGGTTTTGTGTTAACTTTAATTGCATCCCAGGCTGTTTTCAAACATTTCAACATTCCTAGGCTGACCGGAAGAAATTTCTGTTGAAATAAGTCGTCCTGTGCACGTAATTTTGGATTCTTTTTAAAATATACAGGGTCATTTCTGAAGCGTTGGTAGCCTAGTGGGTAGAACATCGGACTCGGAAGCGAGAGACCCAGGTTCGATCCCCAGTGCGGGCATGTAGGTACCTATGACTTGGTTTTCTAAGTTATATACATTTGTGAAGTAATAGTAGCAATACCACTCGCTAACGGTAAGGGAAAACATCGTGAGGAAACCTGAGTGTCTGAGCTATTCACATACTTCAGCGCTTGAAATCGCCAATCCGCGGTGGGCACGCGTGGTGATTGAGCCCAAACTCTCTCCCTGAGAGAAGGCCTGTGCCCTACAGTGGGACGTATATAGGCTGCTTATGTTATTTCCGAAATGCTCAATTCGTGAGACATCCTAAATAAAGTCTTTGGCGACAACTATATTTTTTATGGGTTTTTTTTTTTCAGATTCTTATGTTTAGAGATATCAGAGTCCATAATATAATTTTACTACGCGCTCTACCAATGACGCTGCCTTTAGTAAATTATAGTTATACATAGAATTACGTCCGTTCTATTTAACAATACGCTATTAAGCATCATCTCTTACACGGTTGTTGTAAATGACAAACATTAGCCGACATGTTTCAGCAATTCCACTTTAAATAATAACCCTGTATACCTACCTATTCGTTATTTTTTTATCTGTCACTTGTGCTATAAAGCGTAACAAACAGATAAACGATTACGAGTTTATGAGCCAATTAAACCTCTTCAAACATTAACAATCTACAATTCGATCCTGCCACTCCAATAAAACTCCTACCACCTTAGCACAGGGCCTAATAACGACTAACGACACAAGTTTACAATCCATTGACGGTGCAGGTGTCATCAGGTAAACTTTCAAGAACAAATGGGACACGTTTTAAAGTAAGTGGTAGCTAATTATTCTGTTTACGGTCCAACACTACATTGGTGTAGAATAATACATTGATATTTAATACAGCAAAGCCTCATGTTCAGCCTCACGGCGTTAAGGCCGCCGCAATGTACGATTTTTTGTATGTAAGCGCAATAAAAGTATAAATAAAAACTAAAAACAGTTTTTTTCGTTATCGATATCTAAACCACGGAAAAAAAGAAAAAAATGTAGTAAGTAAATATAAAAAATAAATAAATAATTTTAAAATGCTTATTTAGTTATGCTTAAAAGCGGCGTTATTTCAAGAACACGTTGCATAAAAAAAAAAAAAGTTGAGACAATTATATCATTTCTAAATTGGGGTCGTTCATTAAACACGTCATTGGAACTTTTCAAACCCCCCCCTCGCCGCTGGAAATACAATGTGAGGTTTTAGATTAACCCTACCTAACAAAAACAAATTACTATAAGAAACTTGGCAAAAAAGAAAACTAATTTATTTCGTGGCTGGTCCAAACATTGGGCGCTTAATCAACAACGTGCTATCGACCTTAGCTTATGGTCATCAGTAACAAAGCTATTTTTAGGGTTCCGTGCCTCAAGAGAAAAAACGGAACCCTTATAGGATCACTTTGTTATCCGTCCGAACCTTTATCTCGGGAACGCGTGGAGCTATCGAGTTGAAATTAAAACCGTATAAGTACTCAGATCTACTCTTGAAGGTGTGAAAAAAATCTAACTTCTAAGTTTACGTAAAAAAATGTTACGGCCGTTTAATTCGCAAAAAACATATATTTCGACATTGACGGAAGTAAAAATTCATGGGGTGCTTCCCGTTGACTTAGAACAATAAAATTTGGTAAGCAATATCGTCTACCATACTACCCATAGAGGGAAAAATCTGAAAACTATGCATTTTTTATTAAATCATAAAACAAAATTGCCTTTTGAAGTTCGGGAAAAGCTCGAAAAAACTGCGGGTCTCGATTCCTGAACTATTTAAATTTATTTTATTTAGCGTACAAAACAGATCACAACCGTTACACGATATATATATATATATATATATATATATATATATATATATATATATATATATATTAATTTAAATTGGCACTAGAATAATTTATATAAACTCACAAATACTAAAAAAAATATTATACCAATGTAAATAAAAAAAATTGCCAAATCATTTTTGGAACGTAACTTAGTAATTTTTGCCGAGGGTAGTAAACTAACAGTTAATGCTTTCAAAAAGACGCCTGTCACCTCAGTCTACCGCAACCAAGGCACTTGCAAAAGCACCGACACGTCGGAAATGTTGTAAAATGAAAAAGTAAACGAGTAAATATCCGTTCAATAGTAGATTGTACAACAAGTGCATAAAACGCACCATTTTACTCGAGACGTTTATCCATCCGAGCGAGCTTGCGAGCGAGGATAGATATAAAGTCGAGTGTAAAATGGGTTTTATGGACGAGTTGTACACTCTACTTTTCACTTCGATTGCGAGGAAATGAAACAGCAACATGTAAATATAGTAAATGCTAATTTAATTAAAATTGAAAGTTACATTAGAGCAATGAGAAATATAAGTTTTATTGTGTACTTTGGCTGTTGGTATCTTTGCCTTGGTCTTAGAATACGAACGAAACGAAATAAAATAAAGAGGTTGTTGTATGAAGTTAAAGATGTTCGTGTGGCTGTTGCAGCGATTGCCTTGGTCTTCGACGAAGATTTTACTTTATGCTCTAGAGCATAAAAAGCGACTTTATGTCGCCTACGCACGACATAAAGACGAACTTTTAGAGCATGAGAAGTGAAAATTAAATTTTTATTATTTAAATATCTACCTACAAATTTGTACGGAACTCTCGGTGCGACTCGCACTTGGTCGTTTTTTTTATAAAGCAAATTACTGTGTTGTAATTTAAAACTACACATTGTTTTGAAACGGGATAAAGTCACAATAAACATTCTTGATTCTGTATACATTCAGTAATTTTACATCCGAAAAAAACCTTGTCTGCAAACAAACACGTAGCTCTGCAAAAACCACTACAAAAAGTGGAACTTAACTAATAACTTTACTGAAAATACAGTCCATTTGTTATCTTTATTTTCTTGTCCAGCCAAAACAAAATCTTTTGTACAACCCCCTTTTCATACAAGGATTTTGTATTGGTTCATTTTGTATTGCTGACCCAGTTGATGAACATACCTTGGTAAATAATGACACCGTGTATGTTTCTCGGAACAACTAGATCACAAAACGGAAAGACGATGAATGACAGACGCACGCAATGTGCAGTCGACGGCGGCGCATCAAATGCATGCACTCTATTTGGTTGCGTTACGGGCGACTTTGCAACTAAAATGTAAAGGTTGATCTGTTGTCGCCTGTACATAATCATATTAATATTATAAACGTGAAAGTTTTGATGGATGTTATTTTTATTTTTTTAAGTTCATTATGTATATCGGTACAGGTTAAATAGATTCGGACCTCCTAAAACCATAACTGCTTTGTCTCGAGGTCCGTGTCTTCATATCTCAAATTACTCTTACTTATTACATTACACAATACTAACATATCAACACGTTACTCAATTACGCCGGGACGGCTGAACTGGATGAAATTTGGCACAGATTATAGATTATAGGAACAGCACATAGGCTACTTTTATCCCGGAAAAATACACATAAAAATTTCCACGCAAACGCAGTCGTGGTCAACATCTAGTCCTTATATAAGTATAAAGAAACCATACCCGTGTCATGTGCTAATTCGTGAAGGAATGTAGATTATTGACCAGTGTTTAAAAGCAATCCCTGCCTACACTAGATAGGTAAAGTGACCACTTACACATTATTGGCTGGTACATAATTAAAAATGGAGTTGGGCACGCACAGAACGTATATCAACCTCTACGCTCAATTAATCTTACATATTTTTACTAAATAACCCCGTGAACTTCGTATCACCTACAATACATCAATATTTTTTTTCTTCTCACCGTTTAAACCTTCCCTGTACTTCCACAAATATAAAAAATAAAAATTAGGCAAATCGGCGGCCCAGTCGTTCTCCAGTTTTAGCGAGACAAACGAACTGCGAAATTGTATTCACTATAAAAACAAAATGTGTCGAAGCTGTTTGTTTCACAGTTAATAGATTATGCGGAGAAGAAGCTAACAAAGAAATTCATTTAGGATCCTAGTTGGCCTAACTAAGCAACTTGATAATAACTTATTGACTCTGACATAATTTCCCATAATATCTTCGTGATAATTTACTTTAGCAATTAAAAACCACGAAAGCGGCGATAGCACAGCGGTAGAACGCCGGCATCAGATTCGGGAGATCGTGGTTCGAATCCCGGTGTAAATCAATGACTTTCGTTTCTAAGTTACGCAAATTTGTCAAGTTGTGGTAGCTAAACCACTCGCTGACTGTGAAGGAATACATCTTGAGGAAACCTGAGTGTCAGAAACGTTTACATACCTCAGCACTGAAAATTGCCAACCCGCGGTGGGCACGAGGGGTTATTAAGCCCATCTGTAACGTAGGTAGGCATATAGGCTACATAAAAAAAGTTTTCCTAATAAATAATCGATTAGACAGGTGAAATGTATAAAAACCACCCTGTATGTGCACATCCAATGATGTAGCAGGCAATCGTTCGTTAGCAAGACCAGCGCGCGCGCAGAGCAATCCGTGTGCTCGAGATCAGTGCAGAAACTGCCGCGGTGAGGCACAGACGTGGTTTTGCATAGTGGTATTTCGGTGACCTGTATCTTAGTAGCAAAGCGGAGGAAATTCTAGGCTACCAGGTTGCTTTACAGTGGAAAAAAGTTACTTTGTGTATAGCGGGTGAAGTTAAATTGTGAAGAATTAAAAAAAAAAGAACAAACGTCCCCGCTAGTTTGGGAATGTGATTGGGGATTTTTGTTTCGGATTATCAACCGGTTTTTGAATCGAGAATTTAATAGTAAATAGATTATTAAAAACTTAAGTTCTGTAATCTGAAGACACGGAACGGCATTAAGTATTTAAGGTGAAATTCTTAATTAAAATGTTAAGTGACAACTAAGTTAATATTAATACAGGTTTTTCTGACAAATGTAATGTTATGTATATGAGCGAGCCATACTTAAGTATTTAAATTACGTTTTTAGGGTTCCGTAGTCTACAAGGAACGTCGGTCCGTCTGTCTGTCTGTCTGTCCACGGCTTAGCACAGAGACGATAAGTACTAGAAAGCTGAAATTTACGCATAGATATTGGATAAATTATATATTTATTACGCTGACAAAAAGGACGAATAAAATCTCGAAAAAAATTTTTTTTGTAGTATGCCTCCCCTAAATTAAGTATGCAGTTTTTTCTTGCCTACTTTTTAATTTAGGGTTCCGTTAACGAAATATTAACCTTTAAATCGCAAATTTTCAGGGCAGTAGCACATATAATGAACTTAAACGAGTAATAGGCGATCGACTCATAAAAGGAAAACTTCGTACAAATTTCATCGAAAATTACTTTGATGAAGTTGTTAGTTCTGAAAGCATGTAAAAAAACCCCTCCTTCTACGGAACTTACATTGCGCGTGGCCCGACACGCACTTGGCCAGTTTTTCTAATCAGATTGTGTGTTAGATCTTTACAACTTGCTAGATGATGTGTTTCAAAGTCCAGTGACAACTCTCTACACATGTTTGAAAAATACATTATTATCGATACAGAAGAATACATTGCTGGAAATTATCTACACAGATATTATATACGAATTAAAATGAAGAAATTTTAGGACCAATTTGGTTTCTTGTAAAATGCTGGCATGTGTATGTTTTTTGTCGTAGTTTTTAAGTGATTAATTGTTTTAATTAAATCTCCGTTCTGTTTTGCGTTTTATTATATCCAAAGCTCGTCAACTAAGCAAACAGCTTCGACACTCGTCAGGCGATTAGTGATCAGAATTAAACTAAGTTTGTATAAATGTTCCCAAGCTCCAATCTCAACAATAACTACGGCAAGATTTTACAAATCCGATGTCATACATAATATTATTTTAATCTAGAATAGATCAAAAGACTAGATCAAGTATAAACAGTTCGATAATCTTGACGAGCAAGATATACAATAGAATGTCTTAGAATTATATGTACAGGGTTATTTCAAAACTGCGCAAATCTTGAAAATTGGAATTCAAATTCAAAAGTGTTATTCAACAAGTTAAACCAGGTGCCCATTTCAAAATCTATATTAGATCATTTTAGAGATTAAATGGAGAAAAACACTCCAAAATTAGTCTTTTCAAAGTCCTTGATTGTGGGTGGGCACGCGTGGTGATTAAGCCCATATATCCCTGAGAGAAAGAAGGCCTGTGCCCCACAGTGGGACGTATATAGGCTGCTTATGTAAAGTCCTTAATTAACAGAGTTTACATAATTATTCTAAAACCTAGAACTCATGCATTGAACTGGCTTTAATTCCAGACATCATTGTCATGCCCTTTTGGCACAAAATGTGCTTTATACACCTTTTGAACGGTGTTTCTGGCAAGCTTATATATCCTCAGGCATCTTATTGCAGAAACGTATAAAATGCCCCATAAAGGATGTATTAAACTTTGCCAGCGTAAATGTCGGGAACGAAAGTTTGTTTATTTCTAGTATTTACATTGTTTTGGCTACCTACAGTTTCATAGATATTCGTCAATTAGACTTTGTGTTTACAACAACTTTTGTTCCCTCAGTTTTTTTATGTAAGTTAGGTACAATTTATTATAATGTTTTTTGTCTGTGTTTTTACGGGTTTTCCGCTTTGTGGTGGCGCTGTTTGGTAGGTAATGCTTAAAAGAATTTACGTATCGAATAGAAGGGGAATTCTTCTATGACAATGATTTACCGGGGCCGTGACATTCACGCCACACACATCTTCTAATGACTTAATAATAAATAATTAAGTAATTACAAGCAACCTAAATACGTCCCACTGTAGGGCACATGGCTTCTCTCAGGGAGAGAGTATGGGCTTAATCACCACGCGTGCCCACCGCGGATTGGCAATTTTAAGCGCTGAGGTATGTGAATAGCTCAGACACTCAGGTTTCCTTACGATGCCTTCCTTCGTCGTTAGTGAGTGGTATCTTATATAACTTAGAAAACAAAGTTATAGGTACATGCCCGCACTGGGAATCAAACCTGGGTCTCTCGCTTCCGAATCCAATTTTCTACCCACTAGGCTACCACCGCTCGTAATGAAGTATTTGCCACACTGTAATCTGCCACAAGCACAGGCGCTTGTT
Source organism: Yponomeuta cagnagella (assembly GCA_947310995.1). NCBI lineage: Eukaryota > Metazoa > Arthropoda > Insecta > Lepidoptera > Yponomeutidae > Yponomeuta > Yponomeuta cagnagella. The sequence continues at coordinate 2,795,074 of OX371292.1, read as the reverse complement.
GGTAATATTCTAGCGCAGAACTACTTGCAACAAACTTAAAGTCTGTTCCAATTAAATTCATGCCACGGGTAAACACAAATGGCGGATTTATTTTCTGTAGACAGGGTGCATAAAAATGGGGGTTCTGCTCGTTAATATAAACAACTTTGACTGTGGGGAAAAGTACGAAATTGTAAAAAAATTATCGGCTGTTCTGTTGTGTACTAAAGTTTGTTTTTGTTTTATTTGGGAATACATACAGTTACATGTTATATATTAAATAATAATTTTCTTAAGTAAATTGTGTAAACACGTAACCCATGGCGTAACCCACATATTAATATTAACTGTTTATTGCACAAAGACAGTGTAAAAAAGGAGGACTTAATGCTAATGGCATTTTCTACACAGTATCTACAACAACAGTTCAGCAACGTTCAGTTACAAGTTACAACTAAGGTTAAAATGTATGGGCCAAAAGTATTTTTTTCGCGATTCTGTACTCATAATAAAAAATATTTGAATTGACGAGAAGAAACGAGAAGTTACTATTTTATAATGTACCTCGGCCATTTTTTTACAAACAGTGGTAATGAATTATTAATGTTATTCAGCTTATTTCTTGGACTAATAAAATAGCACTGACCTAAGCGAACTAACATTTTATAGATAGACATTTTTTTTGTTTCTCTTTGTTATAATAAAATTTATTGTACACAAAGAAAGATACATCTACAGAAGACATAAGGGAATATAAACAAGAATAAAGGTGAGCTTTATTTCTTTGTAAATTTCTGTATTGCTACTGTAATAATTATAATTTTATGTATAACTACAGACATTTCCTCTTTATAATACTGTGTACATCTACATTAATGAATCATCATCATCACCATCATCATCATCATCATCATCATCATCATCATCAGCCTATTATTGTCTGGTGGACATAGGTCTCTCCTATTGCACGCCACTGAGCACGGTCCTCGGCTACTCTCATCCAGCTCTTGCCAGCCGCCCTGCGAAGATCATCGCTCCACCGAGTCTCAGGACGTCCCACACTACGTTTACCGATCCGCGGTCTCCACTCAAGAACTCGTCTACCCCATCGGTTATCAGTTGTTCGGATGATATGGCCGGCCCACTGCCACTTCAGCATGCTAATTCGGTGGGCTATGTCGGTGACTTTGGTTCTCTGTCGGATCACCTCGTTTCGAATTCGATCTTTCAGAGAAACCCCGAGCATAGCCCTTTCCATAGCACGCTGAGCGACTTTAAATTTGTGGACCAGCCCCACCGTGAGTGTCCACGTTTCGGCACCATATGTCATGACGGGTAGGACGCACTGATTGAAGACTTTCGTCTTGAGACTCTGTGGGATTGGCGATGTGAAGACTCGACTTAATAAATAATAAATTATAACGATAATGTTCCGTTTGCATTTAGATAAAAACTGAATGAAAAGAAATATACGTGTGTGTAAGTAGATGCAGAGCAGTTTGTTTACCTGCATCGAAAATAGTATTGAAATAGACTTTAAACTAGTAAGTATACGTGGAAATCTTCAGAACAGCGCCTCTGGCTAAGTCGAGGCTGACATTTTGCGTAATTAAAAGGCGTGGGTTTTTCGAAGAAGAGAAAGTTAAATAGGTAGTCTTAACTTTCTTTCACTGGTAAATTCGAATTGATTGGTTCAATCAAAGTATATTATTAACTTGATGTGCTCGTAGCCTTGTCTCGAACCACCAAAGATCTTTTTAAAAGTAGGTAAGGAAGTTCATAAAATCTAGTAACAGACAGACTTGATGTTTCATTAGTAAACTTTAATTTATTAGTAGCTACTTTTAGACAAATTCAAAACAATTGCCACGTAACGAAACAAAATCATAGTGAGGTTTAATGGGTAGTACATAATTCCAATCTACAAAGTTAGAATTTATCTTAAAAAAACACTACGCCAGTACTTTATCATAATTGGCAAGGTTATTTGACACGAAAAAATTAGTTTTAGGTTCAAATTTCAATACAAATATACAAAGACAGAATGAAAACGTGCTTTGAATCTAAATTAGATTTTGCTGTAAGGGGAATTATACAGGGTGGTACGAAACAAACCTGACACACTTGTTATAACCGTTGCGAACTAGAGTGAAATTATTGAGAACATTAAACCAAGAAAAATATCAAGAAATGCATATATGCAGCCTGTATACGTCCCAAAGGTCTTCTCTCAGAGAGAGAGTATGGGCTTCACCACGCATACTATTATTATCATGATAATATCAATGCATCACGTAATTTATACTTTATTACTTCTTGTCTCTGTTTCTGTATTATTTATAAGTACTGTATTATTTACAAGAGGCTGATGTCTGTTAGATATTGTCTGTGTTAACTTTTTAGAAATTTCGATTATTGTACCGTTTGCTTCCCACAACACAACACAATCACTTGACCTGATCTCAAAATAGAATAATAATAACCCTGTGCTAAGGTAACCAGGTAAGATCATCACAAACATGGAAATACACCCAGACCACCCCAGACTGAGCTCATTTGAACAAACCCATACGTCGGCCTCCACGGGGAATCGTTAAACGTAGGCGCGAGACACACAGATGGGACGTGGGGCGAGGGCGCGGTAAGATCACAGTCCTTGCTCTGCGGTCTCTCTTGCTCTGTGACTCTATACATCTTACCGCGTCCTCGCCCCACGTCCCATCTGTGTATCTCGCGCCTTAGAGCAATGAGGCGAAGGAAATAAAATGACTCCCTGTAGAAATAGTTCAACCTACAACAAGTTTTTCATACGAGCATGTTAATAGATGAAGTGTTTATTTGTATATTCGCTAATAACAATGGGAGGATGTATGCTCGGCTGGTCTCGGCCTTGACAACTGGTAATTAGGACTATTTGTCCGTCTGTCACCCCGTCATGAGTTGTCAGAGGTATAAAGTCGACAGCAGCTACAATTTAAGGTTCACTATGATAATTGAATGAAGGACCAGTAAGGGACGAGTCAGGCGGACATACTTCGACCAAATAGGGGATGTATTAGGAAAAGGCAAGATAAAAAGTACCGTGCATGCAACGACTAATGATTGCTGATGAAGCGAAAGAGATACAGGCGAGAGTTTATGTATGACAGTTCGATGTACATTGAAAAGTCGATTAACCCACAGATTAGCAAGTAAGAAGACTTTATAAAACGAAATTCCTAAATGTGTCAATAAATTAATTTTATACGCATTTTATTTTAATGTCGCACATCGTAACAGCTTCGCAAATAAGTATGTAATTTAAAACGAGCTGTTAAACGGCATTAACTGATAAAAACCTTGCCAAGGATAAGTGAATGTTTGTGTTTATTTTTAGTCTGCCTCATTTTTTAGAGTTCCGTACCCGAAGGGTAAGGGACCCTATTACTAAGACTCCGCTGTCGTTCCGTACGTCCGTCCGTCACCAGACTGTATCTCATGAACAGTGATAGTTAGACAGTTGAAATTTTCACAGATGACGTATTCCTGTTGCCGCTTTAACAACAAATACTAAAAACAGAATAAAATAAATATTTATGGGGGCTCCCATGCAACAAACGTGATTTTTTTGGCGTTTTTTGCTCGATATTAATAATGGCGACAGGTAGACGCTTGAAATATTCAAATGGTGTATAGATAAAGGTATGGAACCCTTCGTGCGCGAGTGCGACTCTCACTTGGCTGGTTTTTTTTGGATTCTGTACCGGAATATGCTTCCGTCGTATGTCTCTGCCTGTTTGACATATAAGCGACGTTTTTTCTTGAACCGTAATAGGTAGCAAATTTAAATTGTACCATTATGGCGGATTGTCAGTAACTTAAAACAACACTATCACTATATAGTACTGCACTATCGCAATAGGGTTACCTGTAATGATACTTGTGAGTTTCATGAAATAAATAAAAAAAACAAATAATGAAGTGCAATTTTACAAATAGTAACAACCGATTATTAAAAACAGTAAAAACGATGTTTTTAAGGCCGATTTGTACAAGTAGTAAAAATCGGACTCTCGCTAAAACGGTCCCGAACTGAATGGAAGAAAATACACTTTAGTTCAAGGCAATGACAGAGTGGCTGTCGAAAACAGGTCGATGGTCAGTGTGCAGACCGGCAGCCCGATGGTCGGACAATATTGAGTCAGCGGAATGTCCGTGGATGCGGATGGCAAGGGACCGTGAGAGCAGGCATTTGGGGGAAAAGGCAGCCTGTTATTTAAGTTTCATTTTTGTTAATTCTTTTTATTGTGCAATTAAATGTAACCAAACAAAGCATATACCCAGCAGTGGGAAACGGTAGGCTTATGATAATGATGATGACATCTATGGTACGAAACTCTCAATGCGCCGGTCCGTCTCGCACTTGGCCGCTTTTAAAGAATTTAACTGCTGGTTAAATTCCGTGACAGACCAACGAGGTCCAATGGAGTTTAAATTAGTAATCCCTCGGTCTCGTAGAGCGAGGTATTACTAATTTAAACTGGCGTGTATTATACATTGCACAATAAATGTACGGGGCCGATCTTCTTAACAATACAAAAGGCCTAGCAAATACTTAAAGAATGATAATATAGTAAGGGGGCATTACAGCCATACATTATAACAGGGGTAGGCAGAGACTGGGTTTGCCACTTGCCACCATCCTGACAAACCTCTATAGCCATAAACATAGAATAACATGTTTAAGGTTATATAACCATCGACTCCAAATAACCCCGAAATAGTGAAAGCGAACTACATTTATTGCCAAAATTACCCTTGATGACTGATACCATACGAGGGCCTCGATTCTGTTTTAAGTAGGGTCACGTGATGTTTCTTTTTTCAGTCCATTGCCTAGAAGATTTTATATGTGAGCGCGCGTCAACTTGAAACGGCAATGAAATCGACGCGTTCATGTAATTTTCATTGTATTAATGCATTATCAGAATATAGACACCGCTGTTCAAACATCCTAAGTCAATAACATTTTTTAATTAATTTGAAACAGTCATTGGTACGCGCACCGGGCTTCGAAGCCAGGACCTCTTGAATGTGAGACAGACGTTCGTTAACCTAATAAGTGCCCTCGCCAATGGGATGTTTAGGTTGTCTATATACAAACTTCGACACAGATCTGCGACACGGGCAGATAAGCGGTTAAGACATGTTAAAAGTAAAAAGACGTTTTAAACGGTTTTCATATTTTGCTTCATTTCAATAACAAGTTGTACAAACCCAAGGTTTGGCAGACGCTATCCATTCACTGTCAAGGCCAACAACCTTGTAGAGCATTACGTGTCACTGTGTGGTTCCGTAGCCGCTCTCGTGATCCATTAAGATTTATTACCGGATCACTCGACTAAGTGAGCACGGCTGGGAGGGCTCTATTTTAAGACTGTATTACGGTCGGAAACGTCAGAAATAGGTTTTGTGTGAGGCCGTTTTTGTCATCATCATCATCATTCAGCCACAAGAAGTCCACTGCTGAACATAGGCCTCCTCCATGGATTTCCAAAAAGACCGGTTGGAAGCGGCTTGCACCCAGCGTCTTCCTGCCACTTGGATGAGGTCATCTGTCCATCTTGTGGCTGGTCGTCCTACACTGCGCTTGCCGATATGTGGTCTCCATTCGAGAACTTTTCGGCCCCATCGGCCATCAGTTCTGCGTGCTCTGTGCCCCGCCCACTGCCACTTCAACTTACTAATCCGCTGGGCTACGTCGACGACTTTCGTTCGTCTACGGATCTCATCATTTCTGATTCGATCTCGTAGAGAAATTCCGAGCATAGCCCTTTCCATAGCTCGTTGCGTGACCTTGAGCTTTCTTGTGATGCCCATAGTGAGAGACCACGTTTCAGTGCCATAAGTCATCACTGGTAACACACACTGGTTGTATAATTTTGTCTTGAGCGATTGAGGTATATTAGACAGAAAGACTTTTCTAAGTTTCCCGAATGCTGCCCAGCCGAGTTGGATTTTGTCAGTCCAGCCATAAAAGAGTGGAACAGGGCAAGTCCTGGCTTCCGTATGAGCTCAGAGAGGTGGGCCAAAATTGAGACCGATTGGGTACCTATAAGCGACGCGGCAGACCACGGTGGAGGTGACGGGATCTTGCCCGGATGGTGCGAGTTGGACATGGACAGGAAAGGTGGAGTAACGCGGGAAGGCCTTCGCCCAGCAGTGGGACACAATAACGGCTAACTAAAAAAGGCTACTTTTACAATAATTTTTTTTACAAAAAAACCGACCAACTATAATAGACATAGGGCCGGTTTCTGAATTGAAAATTTCAGTAAGCAAATACTTAACTAACGTTCTGTCACGCTCATTTCTGAGAAATTCGAAGAGACAGCACTACGTTAACGATTTACTTCGCGAAATTCTCAATTCGGAAACTGTCCCATAGCTACTTTATAACCGACAGTCGGCGAGTTTAATGAAACTCGAGTTCAAGACATCTGTGCTACATAGCATTACGTCAAAAAACGGCGTTTTAGCGAAAAATCAGTCTAGTCCTTAAATGTCCCTTAATCCCTCTAAAAATAGTTTTACTATAGTCAAGTTTTCAAAGCATGGATTACGAATTAGATTACGGATTATTTTCGCCATCTTGTCCCTGATATCTTCCAAGGAATGGTCTGGAGCAAAAGTTCTGCTATTTATAAAAAACATCATCTCGACAAAAAGTTCCGGGATGTGACCAAGTTACGTGTTGATTGCTCGTTCCTATGGATCCAGTTATGGCCGGTACCCACTTATTTAGCGTCTGGAAAAGTCCTGTGGGTCCATTTAGGAAGACAATAATCATACGGTGTACGTGACATCTATTCAGCTAGGTAAGGTTTAACGACTGCGAAAAGTTATGTCTGTAGCTTCGGGAAACGTCCTGTATCATCATCATCAACCCATTATGTCCCCACCAAGGGGCACGGGTCTCTTCCCTGAGGAAGGTATAGGCCATACTCCACCACGGGGGCCAAGTCCGGATTGGTGGAGGCTTGTAGACTAGTGGCTCGTCTACTGTCAGAAGTTGTCAAGCCGCCCTAAGGCCTCTGACTTGGTTTAACGACTGCCATCTATCGAAGGCAGCCGGCACCAACAGCTTAACGTGCCTTGCGAAGCACGGAACCGCTCGGAAAAATGCCAGTAGCGTTAGGCATAGACGGCGACCCATCCATACACTGAACGCGCCCTGTGTTGCTCAACCTTCGTGATCGTTTAAGATCACTCAGGCAGCCGGGGCTACGAGCGATTCGAATATTTACGTCCTGTGTGTCTGTTTAAAAAAGTTTATTTATAAGAAAAGATTACAATAAATTATGGTCGATGGCGACTCCCACACTAGGCACGCACGGCCTGTGTCGTGGGTAGGGTTGCCAACTTTTTTCCCAACAAATATAGTATTTTCAGAGCTATTACCTCTAAAAATATATGTAGTAGATAGCAAAATAATGGTAAAAAAAAATGTAAAATATAGCGGCAGCCGTGCCGCGCGATTCACGGACTTAAGACTCGAAGAGCGAGCTTTAAAAAAAGATTAAGCTTGGATTCCGCTTTGCGCAAAATATAGTAGTTTCGCCGACTATATATTTTTTTTAGAAATATAGTATTTGAGCCCCTAACAAGATACTATATTATAAAGTAGGGTTGGCAAACGTAGTCGTGGGTGACGGGTAGAATATGCACTTCATAGTTAGCACCGGTTGACAGATCGAGACAAGCGAGTTACAAGTAGGCGTGAGCAAAACAGTGCTACTATGGACTCTCGGGCTTCCACCGGACAGCTATTGACTGTTTTTAAAGGATCTTTTAGCAACTGCTTTTCCATGCCCACGCCCGTGTCCCTTTTGTAATTTTTTTCAAATTACAGAAAGACATAATCATATCGACCTATAAACCTGAATGAAATTATGAAAATGTCAGTCAGTTGAGCTAACAGCGTCCGAGTGGTCCTTTCACCCATCTAGTGTGGTGTGAGGGAAGGTGCCACTGGACGCTGCATAAATCATCTCATTACGTAGATGCAAAGGCATAATATTTTTTTTTGCTGACGTGAACGTATGGAGATTTTGTTACTTTAAGATGTTAGTTAGACTTAAGTATGTGTATGTACAATGAAAACTGCAGATTGTAAAACAGTTTGATTTGTGAGTGAAATAGAATATTTATATTTACGTAATAGTTGTACTTTTTATTCATTTACTACAGAATATAAATAAAAATAGTATAACAATAATTAAGTAAAAAGTAAGTTTTAAATGTAAGTATACGGGGTGCATACCCCTATAAGAATTAATATATGTGTTAATTATACTTATAATTATATTTATTAGATAACTATTATTAATTATGAATTATACCTATTAAAAAGAAAAGCTCCAAGATCTAATATTAAAACAAATTTAAATACTGCCATAGTATCACAATACACTGGTAACTTCAAATTCCTATTTCTATAATCTTGCCACAGTTATTATGTATAATACTCATTGATATGAGATAAAATAATGAAACGAGTGTAGAGCCTGCTTAAAACATACCTTTTCTAAATATGCGCATTAACTTCAATTAAACTAATATTATTCTCACCCACAATCACACGTCTTGGAGCGATTGTAATTTGAAACCGCTAATTTTTTCACTTTGAATTATGGCTAATAACGATTATAGTTAGAATTATTTTGTTACATTAAGAAGTGTTAGTGATAAGAGAAAGTCGTTCTCTTATCACTAATTCTTGCTAATGTAACCAATGATTGTCTAAATCAATAAAAAAATTATTGATATATTTATAGTAATAATTAGTACAATAAAACAACAACAACTTTTAACTCAGATAAAAATGGAATGATCTTACTTTGAAAAGTCCTCGTCTGTCCCGTAGCACCGTTTGCATAATATCTCGTAAAATAAGTTGATATCTGAAACAACGAAATAAATGTTACACATATTTTTGTGGGAAATTGTTAATATAGTTCTTGCCACTTGCTACGATCCTGACAGATGTGAAACGCTTCTTTTGCAATGTTAAACGCTTCTTTTTTGTTTCTATAGATGGCGCTGTTCTCAAATTCGACATGTGACAGGGACTCATGAAAGCAAGAAATTTCTGTAGTGTAATTTATGGTTGACCTCTCTTGATTGTTTATTTTCAAAGCGCTCGCTACAAACTCCTTTTCATATCTATAGTAATACAGAATATAAAGCATTTCCTCACGTATTAAAAGGTACAAACTCGCTGGTTCAACTCACCTCACAACAGCACTCCAGCCCCAGCGGACGTCTCAGCACTTCGTCGGCGCCCGTTGTATTTAAAGCGCTGGCTTTTAACTTCTAGTGGTAAAATAAGTACAACTCGCTGGCTCAACTCACTTCGCCCCAGCACTCCAGCGGTGGCGGACGCAAGGACAGCCAGCAAGGTCGTGGCGAAAAAAATCAGCTGTTCCTTCTATGGAACAGCTGTAATTTTTTTCGCGCTTTCGTAATTTTTTGCAGTCTTACTCGTAATATGAAAGCGGGCGGTACACCAAGGGGGTTTGTTAAACACTTTTAATTTGTTATTTTCGAAGTGCAACGAACTCCTTTATTCTATGGTGATATTAGTACAAACTCTCCTACTTAGAAGTTATTCTATGGTGACAAAAGAACAAACTCGCGGGCTCAACTCACCTCACCCCAGCACTCCAGCGGTAGCGGACGCCAGCACGGCCAGTAGTGTCGTGGCCACACCGCCGGCGCCGACTCGCGCGCTGTACACCGCGCCGCTCGTCTCGGGGCCCGACCCGAAGGCGTCCGCTGAAGACATCGTCTCTGTTGGCATGCCCGGTCTGTGAGCGCGGAGCGCGGCCAAATGGGCGGCGGGGATTGTGTGTGTGTGTGTGTGTGTGTGTGTGTGTGCGTGCGTGCGTGCGTGCGTGCGTGCGTGCGTGCGTGCGTGCGTGCGTGCGTGCGTGCGTGCGTGCGTGCGTGCGTGTGTGTGTGTGTGTGTGTGTGTGTGTGTGTGTGTGTGTGTGTGTGTGTGTGTGTGTGTGTGTGTGTGTGTGTGTGTGTGTAACATATGGTATAATACCCGGCAGATAACTTGAACGAACGATAGACACGTAAGACCAATTTCTACTTTTTTTTAATGTACAGAACTAATTTAAATGTCTCCATCCTATCAATGTACTCATGCTTCACAAATGAATATCTTTGTCTTTCGCTAGCGTTGATGAGTTTGCGATGGACACGCAAGAGCAAATTTCTACTTTATTATTTTTTTAAATTGTCTAAACTGAAATGCGAAGAATTCTAATTCTAATAGGCAATTCCCGCGTCTCCCCCCCAATGAGACCCGAAATACGTCCAAGCGAAGTCAAAGTCATTTTGGTCAAGTTATTTGTCGGGCATTTAAAAAAGTTTTCGACACCCATTTGGCTACGCTTCTTTGTGCGCTATTTGCAGTACCCGATATATTTGGAACATAAAAAAACATCTATAATTTGAGGCGCACAGAATACAGATTTAAGACAACTTTCGGTTTGGACATGTGGAGAGGATGAAGGAAGAAAGATTGACAAAACAAATATATCGAGCGAACGTGGATGGAAGGGCCGTTAAGGGACGACCCAGACGGACATACTTCGACTAAATAGGGGATGTATTAGCAAAGGGCAAGATAAAAAATACCCGAAACCGACGTGCGTGCATGCAACGACTAATCAATGATCTGTCAGGATCGTAGCAAGTGGCAGTCCCTGGTCTCTGCCTACCTCGTGAGTTTATGTTATGTTGTTATGTTCAGTCGACAAAAAAGCATCACGGAGCATCATACACTCCATTTATTTGGTAAATATATGAAACTTATTATGCACATAATAAGTGATATGATAGTGATATACCCGAAACCGGCGTGAGTGCATGCAACGACTGATGAATGTTGAGGAAGCGAAAGTGATCTGTCAGGATCGTAGCAAGTGGAAGTCCCTGGTCTCTGCCTACCCCTCTGGGATACAGGCGTGAGTTTATGTTATGTTATGTAAGTGATATCAGAGTAACTTATTTTTACCTAGAGCAAAATATATGTACGCAGGTTGTTTGACACTTATCTGGTACAATATCAAAGGTGCATGTGTGCTTTATGAAAGTTAATAAATGAAAGATAGTTAACACCCAAATAACCGAAATAACTAATTAGGTTATTATGAAATAGACCATACCGTTAAGTCTACATATGCCCAAAATTATGCTATAAAAATATACAAATAAATTGAATAACAAGTGATAAAGCAAAGTACACCACTTTACATGTTTAACTATACATATCATACCTAAAAATTGCTACAATACCAATATTACTGCAAATAAAAACGTTTGACGTAACGTTTAAAATAAAAATACGGGTTAAAAGAAACCACAGACGATTTTTATCTTGAACACAATCTCTTTTCTTTCCAAAAAGGTTTGATTCAACAGATCAACACTACAGTAAAGTATGAGAAAAAACTGGAATAAAAGTTATTAAAACTTGTGTCTCAGGGATGGGCATTGTCCTAAATATTGACAGTACAGTAGTAACCAGAGGTCGCGGGTTCAAGTCCCGGCATGCGTGAAATTTGTTGCCTCTAAATAGATTTTTTAAAATTGTCCTCATCAGCACGGGTTAGTGCAACAAAAAGAATGTAATCATGTAGGTAGGTACAGCGATATCATTCCGGTGTAAAAACCTAACTGAAAAGTGGGTGATGTAAATTGTTTCGGCCAGATGTCGCTGCCTGTACGTAATACAGAGAAGTTTGTAAAGAGGCTCGAAATTTCGCCGATGCTTGCACTTGCCCATTTGCTCAGTTGGGAGAGCGGTGGCACGGTTAGCCAGAGGTCGCGGGTTCAAGTCCCGGCATGCGCGGAATTTTTAGCTTCTAAATAGGTTTTTTAGTACAGTAATACCCCGGATTTACGCGATAGGTGGGATCAAGAGATAGCCGTGTAAGTCGAATCCGCGTATGCCGGGGTTCAACCTTGCGTATAAATACGTATAACGTTTGTGTAGTTAGAAATGATACGGCATTTTAAACTCAGTAAATACAGGGTGGCCAATCGGGTGACGTTATTTTTTAGACAGCCCGTAGCGAGACCTATCCAAAACACCCCCATGTATGTTTCGAGTTACGATTTTTTACTGTCACTTAAACTGTCAATAATCGCTGAACATACATGGGGGTGTCTTGGATAGGTCTCGGTACGGGCTGTCTAAAAAAAAAAGTCACCCGATTGGCCACCCTGTATAAGGCTACAATTAATAATATTCACTGATTTATTGTATTTTTGTGAATCAGTGTACGGCTTTCATTCGACCTTTTAACGTTCGCTTCACAAGTGAATTTAAGAGGTTTAACATTTTTGTATAAAAAACGCCAAGATGTTGACATCTCGGTACTCTGTAAAAAAAAACAAAACTTAATGTACGTTTGCACAGATCACGTTTTTTTTTAGTTTTGTTTGTTTTCATGACGTACTTCCGGTTTCGTAGATTCTTTATGGGGCATTGTATACGTTTCTAAAATAAGATCCCTGAGGATATAATAAGCTTGCCAGAAACGCGGTTCAAAAAATGTGTGAAGCACACTTTGTGCCAAAAAAGCTACTATAACATTAAAGATTATTTAGATGACAATGATGTCTGGAATTAAAGCCAGTTCAATGCATGAGTTTAGAACATTTATATAAATCCTGTAAATTGAGGACTTGAAAAGACTAAGTTTGGAGTTTTTTTTTGTCCATTTTTTCTCCAAAATGATCTAGATTTTGAAATGGACACCTAGTTTAACTTGTAACGTTCATTAAGTCGCAGTTTCTGTGCTACTTTGAATAAAAAAAATTGTTTTTGATTTTGAAAGAAAGCAACCAAGTCAAAATACTCGGCCCAGGTTCTCAAAATAATCTATTTTCTCGAAAAAAAAAAAAAACAGAACTACTTCTTTTAGGACAATGCCCATAGCTCGTTAAGAAATAACCCTGTATCGCATAAGAAAGTTCGAAGCACTAAAATGTGTAAAACCGGCCAGTTTCAGTTATTGTGTTGGATACTTTTGTACTTGCATAGTGTCCCTGAATCAAAATAAAAGTTCATGCTGATTCGCAAACCTACTATTCTACTAAGTTCTACTTGGGGTGTGAATATCGACATACCTATGGCACCGGCTTCCGTGAGCGATATGCGAAGAGAAACATGAGTTATTAGGTGGCAAATAAAAAAAAAAACACAAGTTGCTTGTGGGAAGCTTGCATCAATATCACGATTGGAGTGACATTTTACTTATATTATAGAGGGTCTAGGAAAACACACTAAACCTTTTTTTTGTAGTTTTACAGGTCTAAAAAAAGACAAATCAAGTTACTCTAATAAAAGAAAACTACCATTTAAAAACTACGATAAATACGATTTCATATTTTAGGGGCTCCAGGGAGTAACACCAGCGCCACCGAGGAAAAAACCGGCCAAGTGCGAGTCGGACTCGCGCACGAAGGGTTCCGTACCATTATACAACATTAGACACAAAGATCGAGAAAAAAATGGCAAGAAATCACGTTTATTGTATGGGGGCCCCCTTAAATTTATTTTATTTGAATTGTTTATTTTTGAAGCGAATACAGAACTAAATATTCTATTACTATTTCAATTAAATTTCTACCTGTTGCCGTTGTTAATATCGAGCAAAACTCTGTCAGAAATAAATCATCAGTGAAAATTTCAACTGCCTAGCTATCACGGTTCATGAGATACAGCCTAGTGACAGACAGACAGGCAGACGCATGGACGGACGGACGGACGGACGGACGGACGGACGGACGGACGGACGGACGGACGGACGGACGGACGGACGGATGGACAGACAGACAGACAGACGGACAGACAAATAAACGGAAACTCAAGTCTTAGTAATAGGGTCCCGTTTGGCACCCTTCGGATACGAAACCCTAAAGATCATATCTTCTTTTACAGATCGAATTGTACAGTCACTTTTTGCAAATTCGATGTGTAAAAGAAGACAGATCGAATTTACAAAAAGTGACTGTACAATTCGATCTGTAAAAGAAGATATGATTTTCTTTTCCTCGGTGACGCTAGTGTTACTCCCTGGAGCCATTCAAGGCGTTGCGAGCATCGCGTGACGTCTTAGTTTGAGCCCGAATTATTTTCGACAGGTTACACTATGAAAAGTATTAGTAGTAGAGAAAAATGTTTTTCACCATTATTTATCCTTTAACACGGCCTCTCCAATGGCATCAAACAAGTTTAATGCAAGTTCTCCATTGTGGGCAAATAAGTTACGCTCACTCAGTTGAGCAGCGTCACGACGACTCTTGGACCTATCCCCGGCATCCAAGCCCCCAACCAGCGCCCTTTTCTCGACACACCAGCCCCGAACCAGCGCCCTATCCCCTGCACCCCAGCACCCAGCCAGCCTCCTATCTCTAGCACCCCAGCCCCCAACCAGCGCCCTATCTCCGACACCCCAGCCCCCAACCAGCGCCCTAGCCCCAGCACCGCAGCACCCCAGCCCCCAACCAGCTCCCTAACCCCGGCACCCCAGCCAGCGCCCTATCTCTAGCACCTCAGCCCCCAACCAGGGCCCTATCCTCGACACCACAGCCCCCAACCAGCGCCCTAGCCCCAGCACCGCAGCACCCCAGCCCCCAACCAGCTCCCTAACCCCGGCACCCCAGCCAGCGCCCTATCTCTAGCACCTCAGCCCCCAACCAGCGCCCTATCCCCGACATCCCAGCCCCCAACCAGCGCCCTAGCCCCAGCACCGCAGCACCCCAGCCCCCAACCTGATCCCTAACCCCGGCACCCCAGCCAGCGCCCTATTTCTAGCACCCCAGCCCCCTATGTCCGACACCCCAGCCCCTAACCAGCGCCCTAGCCCCAGCACCCCAGCCCCCAACCAGCTCCCTAACCCCGGCACCCCAGCCAGCGCCCTATCTCAAGCACCTCAGCCTCTAACTTAACCAGCGCCCTATCCCCGGCACGCTAGGCTCACCTCCGTATCGGTTGAGCAGCGCCATGACGACCCCGTTGGTCCAGCCGAAGCCCGTCTGCAGCACGTACTCGCCGCCGCCGCCGAAACCGCCGAATATCGTCGCGTCGTACTGCAACGAAGAGATACATCTGAGACATACACAAGGCATTCTTGTATTCCCGCATTTAAATTACATTCTCCTGGGCCTGGACACTGCAAGCGGACACCTCGGTGGATGCATGAAGCATCACTTACTATTTGTCACCTGAAGTAGCTCCAACATTTGGTCCAGCATTATTGGCAACCATTGGCCAATGTTCCGAGCGAAAAAAGCAAACGCGCGGGCGCCATTTTGCAAATATGGTCGTCACAAAATGGCGGACGCCAGTGAAGGTTGCCTTTGTCCAGCTATTCACCTACCAGACGTATCTTTTCAGCAACTCGCAAAATTGTAAATTTAATTTAATTTAATCTATAACTAGGTACTTATTAAGTTTTGATCATCATCAACAGCCCATGCCCAACGCCCGTGAGGCCTCCCTCATGGTTTTTCGAGCTTCCCGGTGTTGAGCCGCCCGCATCCGGCGACTCCCCGCCACCGTAACCAGGTCGTCAGACCATCTGGTGGAAAGCCTGGGCGCATAGTCAGCGACCAGGTCTCACAACCATGATTGACATTGCCCTAATTAATTATCCTGACATAAATTTGACGTTAATGTATTTAAATCTAAGCTGCATATAGCAATAAAATGTAATTTAATTTCTACGACATACTGACCTGCATAAGATATTGATTGTCTATGGTTAATATTTGAATTAAGCTAAGCTCAAATATTTGTATGCCGAAATGGAAAAACACGGAGACCCTTATTATATTGTACCATCTGCATGTATGTAATACTGATGTTTGAACAAATTAATTGAATTGAACTCATTTACGAGACGTGCCTTCTCGCCTCTCTTCTTCCCCAGCTACCTTTAAAAGCAGGGTTAGCGATGTATATTTATTACTCTAATTTAATAATATTAATAATAGGGGTTAAAGTATGAAATTGCCGTTTTATTGCAATAGGTTCTTTGAATTGACATAGAATCTTCATGGTTTGAGGTTTTGAATGAAACTTTTTTCAAATGGTTTCTATGATGTTCTTTTTTTAAAAAATGTGAAACATTTGAATATCGACTTTCAATTGTTTTTGTTATTCAATTTAGACAAGAAAGATGGATACTGCGAAAATTCAAGTGATTATATGTCAATTCAAAGAACCTATTGCAATAAAACGGCAATTTCAAACTTTAACCCCTAATATTAATACTTTTATTGCACATAAGTAAAAAATACAATGGCAATGTGGCGGACTTCATATCTTATCTTATCTCATACTATACCTTCTCTAGCATGGCGGTCTTGTCCTTCCACACCTGGAAGTTGGATCTGACCCACTTGGTGGCTAACTCAGTGGCCAGGCGGGCGGCGGCCGGCGCCCGGGTGTCCGCCAGCCCCGTCACCACGATGTACTGGAGAGGGGGCCAAGCGTTCGGGTAGTCCCACTGCTCGCCCGAGTGCTCGAACGTGGTCGGGATGCCGCCCTCGAATATGTCCACCTGGGGAGCGACCACCTTAAATGCATAGTCTGTTTCCATGTGAGGGGTGATCTCCGATGACGATGATTGTCTAACCTTGACTTTATCCAAGTAGTTGATGACTCGAGACACGTAGTAATCCAGCCGCGCCTTATCGTAGGAGCCAGTCCAGAGCGGCGCGACGTTGGAAGGGTAGAAGTAGTCCCGGCGCCGGTTCGATTCCAGACTGTAGTCGAGCCACACTCCCACGTCTTCGTGCCAGAGGACCTGCCAGTGAAGACGAGATAAGATGAGACGAGATAAAAACATTCTTCATTATACAAAAGAACGTTCGATAACAGTGAAGGAACACCGTGAGCGTCTGAGGTGTACACATAGCGCCTGACATCGGAAATCCGCGGCGGGCGGTTATTAGGTCCATATTATAATCTAAATGAAGAATTGCTCCGTTGAAGTGGCAGTGGGCGGGGCACATAGCTCGGAGAACTTATGGCCGGTTATGAACTTATGTTACGGTGGCGGGCGGCCCAACACCGAGAAGCTTGGAAAACCACGAGGGAGGCCTATGTCCTGCAGTGGGCGTCACATGGCTGATGATGATAATATCTCAATGAGTGAGTGAGTGAATGAATGAATGAACTTAACCTCGTCAGTGGCCTCCATAAAACGGGCGTGCGTGTCTCTGTAATAAGCCGCCTTGTCGACGTTCCCGAGCCGTGTGTGGATGCCGGTCGTGAGCTCAGCGTTCCAACACATTATAGAGTACAGGTCCACCGGGATGATGGAGCTCCATTATATTTTACACAATCAAACAAAACAAGGCTTTGGTACAAACAGTTTTGGCAATTAGAATTCGAAATTTTGGAAGGTTCCCAATGACTTCGATGCGCGATCTTCACAGCCGTTTGTTATTCTAGATATATTTTTTATTTTTTTCATTTAGGTCCGACCACGAATGAATGAATCTATGACTGAATGAATTCATGAGGGAATGAATCTGACCTGGTTAACTAATATTCTGGATTAATTTGTTATTCCGTTGCATGAATCCAGCCAAACATTCACGAATGACTGACCGACTGACTGAATGAGTGAACCTGACCTCGTCAATGGCCTCCATAAGACGGGCGTGCATGTCTCTGTAATAAGCCGCCTTGTCGACGTTCCCGAGCCGAGTGTGGAAGTCGGTCATAAGCTCAGCATTCCAGCACATAATGGCGTTCAGGTCCACCGGGATGATGGAGCGAGTCCTAAGGTTCGTCAGGTTGCCTGGAAGAGAAATTCGATGTTAAGACACCTCTTGTTTATTGACCTACTCTCTTAAGGGGAACCTAATCGCGTGGTCACGGGCTTGAAGATGTTGGAGAATAACTCAGGATTTTTTCCTGGATCGTGAAAAATACGAGTTTTATTGTTTTATAATATTTACGAATCTATCTGTGTCTGCAGAGGAATGAAAAGTTTTATCTTTTATTTTTAGCCGACTTCAAAAGAGCTTCTCAATTCGACGTGTATGTTTTTTTTTTGCCTTGTTCGTCATGCCTGCGTCAAATCTAACATTCTTCGTCCAATTCATCATACTTTTTTATTTGAGTAGGCGTAACGTCCGATTGGTCCCATTTTAATATGGTGAAGATGTCCACATACGTAAGTCGGTCCGGAAGCAACAATTTCTGTATGTTACGTTGCTGCCGCTTGTTTGTAGATGAAATAAAAGGTTTGATGAATCTCTAGTTCTGTAACGAGTTGGTGTCTACTGTTAAGTTACAAGAACTTTGTAAGTAAATAAATACCCTTGTTAGTCCCGTTGAGTATGAACCATCGGGTTGAGAAGTCCCAGCCTGACTCAGCCGCCGCTTTCAGTTCCGCGTATAGTTCTTCCTTCTTATCTTGAGTGTCGAAATGCCTGGGGAGTTATACACAATATCATCCCGGGACCCATTTAAAGGCTATCTATGAACATTCGGGAGGTCGTGGGTTCTAATCCCGGCCATGTAGCAGACTTTGTTTTCTAAGTTACGTACATTTGTGTAGTTGTAGTCTCTCTCTGAAAGAAGGCCTGTGCCCTTGTCACTTCTTGAAAGTCTATAAAAATTATCACTAATTTATAAAAACACGATTCCTTAAAATACTCCTCAGATGGAGTTTTAATAGTCTATGCAATTCTGCCAGCCTTCTAGCTTTTCTACGTAGCGATTTGGCCTCAATTTTCTATTTAAATTCTTAATTGTTAATTATTTGTAATTACTATACATATTTAATTATCATCATCATCATCA
Organism: Yponomeuta cagnagella; assembly: GCA_947310995.1. Taxonomy (NCBI): domain Eukaryota; kingdom Metazoa; phylum Arthropoda; class Insecta; order Lepidoptera; family Yponomeutidae; genus Yponomeuta; species Yponomeuta cagnagella. The sequence goes on along the minus strand of OX371292.1, from coordinate 2,776,209 downwards.
GCCATTTGACGCCCACTGGAGGACATAGGCCTCCTTTGTGGTTTTCATAACCATGAGAGGTTTTGCCATAATCGCCACGCTTGGCAGGCGGGTTGGCGATCGCAGTATGCGGTTGGAATCTCAGGAAGACGCTGCTGCCCGTCTCCTGGTAATTTATTTCCTTAGTCGCCTTTTACGACATCCACGGGAGGAAATGGAGTGAAGCTATTCTTAATCCGGCGCCACACGGAATGCACATATTTAATTATACTTGTAAATAAATATTTCTTCAGTAAATAGTGAAATATGTAATTTATGTACTTACTTTGTGCAGATAAATAAAAAAATACATGATTTTTTTCATTGGTCGCTCTAGTGAATCCCATGGGGACATTGAAATAGCAATGTTTTGAGCAATATTTCGTTGTGAATTCAAAATCAAATTTAAAGGAGTAACGAACCGTTGAAAAATGTTTTCTCATATGTTTATGTCGATCGTCCGATATGCGTAAACAATTAAAACAACAATTGTGCTGGCCGGCGACATTTTAAAATTACTCTTGATCCTAATACTGTTTGTTTATTAAATGCTTCAGGGATGTAATTTTGTAAAACAAAAAGAAAAAAAAATTAAGCGTATTTTTTTGAAAAGCAACATAGTTATGTTTCTAAATTATGGTTAGAATATCCCCTTAGCAACGCTGAACGAATACAAAGTCACCTGTAGATTAATAAGGAGGTAGACTCACTTAGCAGCGTCGATATCTTCCTTGTAGCTCTCTGGGCGAGGCCCATGCGATTGGTCGTTGTAGCGCGCCAGTTTATATCTGAAACAGAAGTCACCCTCGAAATAAAAGGATTGTTATCAACATGCCACTCTCTAATATAAGGCAAAGGAGGCCAACCAACACGAGCTTGAGCCACTCCACAAACGCTTCTGCTTATAACGTTTCTATACACGCTGGAATCTGGGTGGTTTGAAAGCCGCGGTTATGTAATTAGTAATTAAAACTGCCATGCTATTTAGACTATTACTTTTCAATATAGACGTAAAATAAAAGAAAAATATGCCCCTAATAAGCCGCAGATGGCGAGCGCTGTATTTAGACGACGTTTGTTGTATGGGAGCCCCCATTAAATATTTATTTATTCTGTTTTTAGTATTTGATGTTATAGTGGCAAAAGAATAAAGACGTATAAACGAATACGAATAAAGAGTCTCAGTAATAGGGTCCCTTACCCCTTTGGGTACGGAACCCCCAAAACGAATCGGCAAAGGGCGCTTATACACGGGCGGCAGGTTGCAAACGACAGTGCCAATTGCAGCGGACGGCAGGCGTCGACGCGTCGACGGTAGCCGTCGACGTGTGGCGACACGTGTCGGCGGCTGTATAAGCGCCCAAATGTGTTGTTAACTTGTTAAGCGCACAACAACGAACGGCTCGACCAATTCGACAATATATTATTTCATATTCTCGATAAGGCACAAAGAAGGTTCTTATGGAGAGAAAAAACGTAAAATTTTCGAGGAAAACAGTAAAAATAACACGCAGCTAATTAAGAAAAATAAACACATTTTCAAAAATGTTATAATTGAACAAAAAAATTCAAAAGTCTTAGAACATAAGTTGTTAGAAATGACAAAATTTAACGGACATGTTTCAGAAATTCCGCATTTTAGAAATAACCCTGTATATGATTTCTTTGCACCTTGTATATTTTACTTTCTCTCGGAGGTCCCAGTAACTCACTTGCGGCCTTCATGCTCCACTTCAATGGTGTGGTTGGTGAGCCAGTAGTCGAACTCCTTGTCCATCGTGTGGATGTGCTGCCGCAGGAACTCCAGGTCTTCGGAGTCGTCTATTATGAGCTTCACCATCGGGATCAGTAGCGGCGGCTGCGACCTGGAAGTCAAGGTGTATATTCAAGCGGCAATTCTGGTTTCCATTGCATCGAGTACCCTGGAGTTCAATATTTACACTAATACGGTATTTGACACGATCAACAATAAATTATTTCATATGCTCGATTAAAACAAAAATTACAAAATATCTCGGAAAATGTATCTCTTTTAGTCAATTACTAGTTATTACAATTTTTAAATAGATTAAACATAAAAAGAGTGCTCTGAAATGTGACGTCATAAGCAAGATTTTCATACAAAATTCCATTTTAAAAGTAACTCATTTGATATTTTGTCATATACCCAATGGGCATTGTTCACATCTATTTTTTATTCTAGAAATCGAAAATATAGACTAATATAAGAGACTAATTTAAATATTTTCTTAATTTTCGATGCCATTATTCATTAATTTATTATTTAAAATTTCTAATAGCTTAGTAAGTATGACGTCACGACTGGCATAATTATGTAGGTTCCTTTGCCTTTTTTGTGCTTTTTAAAAATAAAAATACGTTGACGTTTGACAATGACAAACAAACTATCAGTCATTGTGAACTACTTACCAATATTTTCTTTTCTAATCATATAGCCAATAACCAAAAATTGAATTGATCTTTTCATGTAAATACCAAGCTAGCGTCTCGTTCGTAATACTTATTCAAATTAATTGGATATTTGTTGAGAATTGAGGTTATCTTCACTGTATCTAAGAATTTGAGCCTTTTGACAGTTGTCGAACGAACGAATGCATTTTTTTTTATATTTGAAGGCAATGGAACTACCGCATTAGAGCCAACCATGACGTAATTGAAGGACAAATGAAGGTTATAGATTTTTTGCGATAAATATTAATAATCCGTCTTTATTTCACTTATTTAAACCCCTACAAGTAATCACTATCCTTATTCCTCGAAATGGTTTTCACTTTACAACAATCGATGCGTCCCTGAACAATGCCCATTAGGAAAAGTTCGTATGTAGGTGGCATTCTCCGAAAGTACTTAACAGATTTAAAAAATTCTGTCACCTGTCAGAACGGATCTTAAGGGTGGACATAGGCTAGTCCGTTTACCACGCGAACGAAGTCGCGGGCACTGCTAGTAAGCTATAAGCACGACAATGGCTGTTATTTGATGCCAATTCGTAGTCTACTTTTCGCGGTCGAGAAGGGGCGGTATATGATCCCCACAAGTTCTTGCCAGGGTGGTCAGAGGTGGCAAAAGACCGAAAATCTTGGTCTAAAAGAGCCTTTGTACAAAAGGGCTACAATTAGAATAGAATAGAATAGAATAGAATAAACTTTATTTGACAACATTACAAAGAACTACATACAGTAGGCACATAAGCCAATATCCTTACAAAGAATTACAAACAATAGGTGCATAATTAAGTTAGTAAACCATAGAACACATTTGGCAAAATACTATTTTACTTCATTACATCCTAAACTTTGAAATAATAGTAATAGTTTTTGGGCTTCTTAGTAAAAAAATATGTTGTAGGGGTACCAACTATCGGTCTGTGACGCCGTGCGCGAGTATAGGTGTTACAAAAATTGGCGCGAGTATAGGAAGCACTGTGTACGGTTCAACAATACGATTCCTCAAGATATAATAGGGGTTAAAGTATGAAATTGCCGTTTTATTGCAATAGGTTCTTTGAATTGACATAGAATCTTCATGGTTTGAGGTTTTCGAATAAAACTTTTTTCAAATGGTTTCTATGTTCTTTTTTTTTTAAAATGTGAAACATTTGAATATCGACTTTCAATTGTTTTTGTTATTCAATTTAGACAAGAAAGATGGATACTGCGAAAATTCGAGTGATTATGAGGCACCCATTTTTCGTATTTTTTTATTTTATTGATTTGACGCAAGTGAGTCAATATTGTGGGTAAGGTAACGTTAAACCATGCCGCTAATTCCTGGGTAGTTTTACTAGGGTCGGCTTCAAATGTTCAAATGTTTAACGATATTCAAATGTTTAACATTTTTTAAAAAAAGAACATCATAGAAACCATTTGAAAAAAGTTTCATTCGAAAACCTCAAACCATGAAGATTATATGTCAATTCAAAGAACCTATTGCAATAAAACGGCAATTTCATACTTTAACCCCTAATATTAGAGTTACCACCGACGCGGTTTAAAAAATATATTAACCATACTATTTGGAAGACAAGGATGTCTGGTATTTAAATAATGTTATCAGGAACGATTCTATCTAGTGTAGTGTAACTTTAAGTTGAAAACTCTGTTAATTAAGCAAATCTGTTTTGAAAATAATAAATGTGGAGTTTCTTTGTTAGCTTCTTCTCCGCATATTCTATTAATTGTGAAACTAACAGCTTTGACGTTCATTAAGTAAACATTTTGTTTTTATAGTGAATAATTTTTTTTTGACTTTGACTTTGAAGGTTAAGCTACATACCTACTTACTCCGCTAGGTCAGCGACTCCAAGTGGGTCTTCGCCTTCGATATAAGAAGTCGCCACCGCCACTTGTCTCTGTCGGAGGCTACATAGAAAGAAAACTGTTCCTCACCGCATGACGTAGTAGATCCTGCCCCCATTGGGGATGTACCCGATCCGCTCGACGATGCTCAGGAAGTTGGAGACCATCCCGCGCGCAGTACTGCGCATCTCGGACAGAAGCAGCCCCTTGATGATCCAGTACGAGTCCCAGTAGTAGAACTCGCGGAATCTTCCTCCTGGAAGCGAATTAAACTTTAAGGGCCGATTTCTGAATTGGGAATTTCATCATCATCAGCCATTTGACGCCCACTGCAGGACATAGGCCTCCTTCGTGGTTTTTCATAACCTTGAGGGGTTTTGCCATAATCGCCACGCTTGGCAGGCGGGTTGGCAATTGCAGTATGCGGTTGAAATCTCAGGAAGACGCTGCTGCCCGTCTCCTGGTAATTGATTTCCTTAGTCGCCTTCTACGACGTCCAGGGACGGAAATGGAGTGACGCTATTCTTAATCCGGCGCCACACGGAACAATTGGGAATTTCACTAAGTAAATACTTAAGTAACGTTCTGTCACGCTCTTGTCTGAGAAATTCGGAGAGACAGCACTACAGTCAACTATTTATTCAGGGAAATGCTCAGTTCAGAAACTGGAAACCCAGCCAGACTGTGGGAAAGTCGCGTAAAGCACCTGAGCTGCCTGAGAGACCTTACAATCCACTTATCAAATCGAGCTCAAACTTTTGGCCACGACCTTACTCAACTTACGAAACAGAGGTCAACCATTGGCCCCCACCTTACTCTCAACTTATAAAACAGAGCTCAAGCCTCTGCCTCAAACTTATACTCAATGTATCAAACAGAGCTCAACCTTACCCTCAACTTATACAACAGAGCTCAACCCTCCTCCTCGTCAGTACACTCAACTCACCAGGCACAATGACGGGGTTGTCGACGTAGATGATAGAGTAGAGGTCCTGGTTGTGCTTGACGTCTTGCTTCATCTTCCTTCCCAGCTGCAGCCACAGCCGGTTCAGATCCGACGCCCATTGGTGCAGCAGAGGGTCCTTGATCCTCTGCAGGAACTCTGGGGAACCACACCGCAGTGTCATAAAATGTCGTCGCGGCGGTAGCGTCTCGGTATTATATTAGAAGCGTTTTGTTAGAGTGGACTTGTCCAGCACCTAGACTATCATTACAGCTTAGTACGCCCAGCCCACTACGTGCGGGGCCAACCAATCCGCGGGTTTCCACGCGATGTTTTCCTTCACGGACCATGTCCCAGGCACTGGAGCGTCTCTTCATCTATCTAGTGTGAGTAAAGGTGCCACGGGACGCTGTATATAAATCATCTTTTTACGTAGATGCAAAGGCCAAAGTTTTTTTGACAGAAAAATTACACGGGTTCTACTAAAGTATTTACCAGGGTAAGCCTCAGAACCAAACCTGTGTTCTCCTTCACCTTCAGTACATTATCAAGGTTCTCCTATGAATTTTACCAACATAGGGTTCTACTCCTGTTACCGAGATTTTTATAGGATACTAGCTGACTCGGCAAACGTTGTTTTGATGGCAAATTATAATTATTATTAATTATTATATTAATTAGCCCACGACCTATTTTCCGACCTACCAAATATACACAAAAAAATCTATAAAAATCGGTGAAGCCGTTTCGGAGGAGTCCGATAACAAACACTGTGACACGAGATTTTTATATATCAGTGAAATTGAAAGTGGAAAATATTTATTTCCATTCACCAGCATTCTTCCACTTTAATTATCAGAGTTCTCCTTTAGCATATTACCGTTTTTTTCTAGGATATTCACCAGCATTTTTCTACGATATTTACCAGTGTTATCCAATATACTACCGAGAAGTTTTTAGGATACAAATTCACCAGCATTCTTCCATTATCTTTTCAAGCTTCTCGTAAAATATTTAACAAGTTGCCCCTAAAATATTTACCAGGGTTCTCCTTCCAGTCGGTGGGCACCCACTCCTCGAACTCGGAGCCCTCCGGGTCGAAGTTCTGGTTGACAAACTCGCGTACGTCCGCCTTCGTCGGCCGAGAGTCTGTCCTGGAGCAAATGCAGACATTACAATACCATACACACATCGACCTGTCATTGGATACCTTATGCTCTCACGATACAATATTGTCTGAACGTAAGGCAAATAGTTGGAGGAACTGGCCCTTTCTTTATTGTGAGTGTCATACCCGAAACCGTCGAGTTGATGAAAGAGGTTTGTCAGAATAGTGGCGAGTCGTCTCTGCCTACCTCTCCAGAATACAGGCGGGTGTTTGTGTATGTATGGGGATACACATACATACATAAGCAGCCTATATACGTCCCACTGTAGGGCACAGGCCTTCTCTCAGGGAGAGTATGGGCTTAATCACCATGCGTGCCCACCGCGGATTGGCGATTTGAAGCGCTGAGATATATGAATAGCTCAGACACTCAGGTCTCCTCACGATGTTTTCATTCACAGTTAGCGAGTGGTATTGCTACTATAACTTCACAAAATGTACATAACTTAGATAACCAAGTCATAGGTACCTGCCCGCTCTGGAAATCGAAGCTGGGTCTATCGCTTCCGAGACCGATGTTCTACCCACTAGGCTACCACCGCTGAAGTTGTGGATACACAACTTCGAACAAAACACGAGTTTGTTTTAACTTATTTGCACGACGACGCGTCGGTTTGAATTAAGTCTACGAGTACTTTCATCGCAGTTTCCCGCAGTTTAGATTCACTTTTACTAGTTAAAAGTTCAGTTAGTTCAGGTACTATCACTGGTATAATAATGATACATTTTTTATTTGACAAATGTGGTTTCAGAATGGTAAAAAAGGTGATTTTTTTATTTATATTTTTAAAATGACTGCGCTTCTGAATCAGGGCCTGACTTGATTTACAGGTGCCAGCCCTTCCGAGACTGAGGAGACGATGCTGACGCCCATACCTGTTCATCATCTCGTGGAAGCGCTCCATGGTGATGTTGGGCGACATCTTGATCTTCATGTCGACGAAGGTCTTGGAGTCGTTGTACAGGCCCGCCATCTGCACCGTATCCAGGAGTGGCCCGTGGCAGTATATGAGGCTGGAATTTCAAATGAGAAATTTATTTTAGGACTCTTTGGTCTGGACAGAGGGTGGCGATGGCGTGGGGCGGGTGAGATCGTTTCGGCCACGCGATTGGTTGATAAGTCGGTTCCCGCGTCCTTGTTTCTTTCCCTGAAGCTTTGGGCAGCTCAGGATGTTTGCCGGCGTTTGTAATTTACGGACGACTGCAACTAAATCGTTAAGATTGATCAGCCATCAAAGATGATCAAACGTCGTATAGACTGTACGAGCACAGGAGACCTTTACATGCTTGCACACTACCCAGTTACGTTACGGGCGACTTTGCAACAAAAATGTCAGGTCGAGCAGTTGTTGACTGTACAAGACTAACATTAAACACTTCACTTGATTAAGCCGGGGTTTTCCGGCTACAACCGGTTCAAAATTCAATCGGCATTAAGTTACTAACACACTATTGTGTGCAAGTACTTCAAGACTGTACTTTGCTTTTGATTCTCTCTCGTCCGCACTGTCTCATCATCAACCCATTATGTCCCCACCGAGGGGCACGGGTCTCTTCCCTGAGGAAGGTATAGGCCATACTCCACCACGGGGGCCAAGTCCGGATTGATGCCAAGTCCGCACTGTCTAACATTTTTAATTTAATGATTATAACAGAAGTCTGCAGAAGTTGCAATACCTGATAATGCTCTCATCAAAACTTAGGTTAGCTGGTAGATAATGCTAAGTAGCATTAAGCTCGCCTATGTGCAAAACTTTCTGTTTTTATGCAATAAAGGATTTAATAATAATAATAATAAGTCTGGTGTCAGCAACATTAGAAAATAAAATTATACTCATATTTTAGACAGATTTTGACAATTTGCAAAGTAAAGCATTCGTAAGCTCTCGTGGCTTGGAAAAAGAAATTTGAAAGAAAAATTTAGAATTATTGCTCCATGTTGCTCGGTCAAAAACTAAGATATGAAAAATTAAATACGTTTCAAATGTTAGAGTTACTACTAAAATTAATTAATTTTAGCATCAACTTACCCCTATCAAAAACTAGGCACAGAAAAATAAAAAAATATCTTACATATCCGTTATTTTATTATCCAGCAAAGCCTCAGACTACATTTAGACAATTTTTTACTATACAATTATTTTACAATCAAGCGTCGTTGGTCTAGAGCGGCATCACTTCTGATTACCATGCCGGAGGTCGTGGGTTCAATTCCCGCTGCATGTTTTATTAATTCATTACCTACCTAATTACTAAGATTATAAGCAAGTTTACTTAATGTTTTCCTCATTGCATAAACTATGTATCTAACATACCTACAAAACATAATATTTAACTTCACATTGGGAAACGGAAAGAAAAATCCAAATTAAAATAAAAATTATAAAAAAATTAAAAATGGTCCATCACGACTGCCTCGTTGGTCTAGCGGTATCTCGTCTGATTACCATGCCGGAGGTTGTGGGTTCGATTCCCAAAAAAAAAAACTATGTTTTCTAATTTTTGTTTCATCTAGCCCTACTTTAGGGCACAGGGCTTCTCTCAGAGATTTCACCACGAATTGGCAATTGCAAGCGCCGGGTTATGTGAACACCTTAGACACTCAGGTTTCCTCACGATGTTTTCCTTTACCCTTCTTAGTTAGCCAGTGGCAGGTATAACTACTTCACAAATGTACGTAACTAAGCAAACAAACGGGCTTATTTATAAAAATGCTACCAAAACACTCTTAACACGGAATTAAAGCCGGTTTATACAAGGAACTCCTGCCATAAACCGGCTATAACTCCGTGTTAAGAGTGTTTTAGTGGAATCGACTTTTTATAAATAAGACTTGACTTTCAATTGGTACATGCGGGGATTTGAACCCACGACCTGCCGAATGTGAGGCCAGTTCTACCGCTGCGCTACCACCGCTCTATCTATGTCATTTTATTTATTTATTCATATTTATCCTTACTAATATTATAAACGCGAAAGTTTGTATGTATGGACGGATGATGAAAGAGTAACATTTCACGCAAAACGGCTGAACGGATCCGGATGAAATTTTGCACAGAGATAGATTATAGTCTGGATTAGCACATAGGACGAACGAAGTCGCTGGTTCTTAATAAAACATGAAAAACTACAATTTCATCAGTTTGTCAAACTGCTAATGCAGTTTATCGGCAAGCTCTTGGTAACAATCCTTATATATATAAACTTACACAATCTACACAACATACAGTATCGATAGTACTTTCTATGTCATAGGATGGGTTTATATACTGCTTAAAACAAAGCGCTTAAGCATCCTTTTTAATTATGGGTTTTTGAGACGCGGCCCTGGGCTAGTACGTATTATCTCAGTTTTAGAGAATTATCTCAATGCTAGGTATGTACATATGTGTGAAGTTATAGTAGCAATACCACTCGCTAACGGTGAAGGAAAACATCGGGAGGAAACCTGAGTGTCTGAGCTATTCTCATACCTCAGCGCTTGAAATCGCCAATCCGCGGTGGACACGCGTGGTGATTAAGCCCATACTCTCTCCCTGAGAGAACGCCTGAGCCCTACAGTAGGACGTATATGGGCTGCTTATGTAAGTATGTCTCAATGCAATCGTGCTGTCTTGTCATCGTGAAGCCGCAGTTCTGTCAGATCCAATGGGGTTACAGCAGGATATTTACACGGTGACGAAGGAATAGGCACTCACTGATGTTTATGAAAAACATCTGACACGCACTAGTCATTTAGTTTTACTACGGCATCATCATGATTGATAGGCTTTTTATGTCGCCATTAAAATGTTTATTGGCAGCCATCTACAGGCTGTAAATGTTGAAATCGTTGCTCAAAGGCAAAGGAAGACTTTATAATATTTTTTTATGTATGCAAAAAAGAAAACCGATATAAAATTCATCCGCAGGATTCGTCAATTAGGTGATTATAATTGTAAAATAAACACAAATAAAGCAACGTAGCTTTTTTTGCTGTAAATCGCTGCCAGTTATCACATTTTTGTGTGCGCTCAGCAAATAATTTGTAATCGATGACTCGTCGATGTGTTCTGCTAAATGCGGCGATTGTTGCACTATCAATGCGGATGTGTGTGTGTGTGTGTGTGTGTCTGCGAACGTCACTACTACAATCCGCTTATGCACACACATAACGTTCGTTATGCGCGTGTCGCGTCGCTTTAGAGCGGAACTTTGTTCGACACACACTGTCTTTGCGTGGCATTTCTATGTTTTCGGGTTTTTTCTCCTCTATTATTTATAAAGGACTTTCAATGGGTCCCTAATAAAAATCATCATCATTATTTGTACATTACTTCTTTCTGAATGTACCACAAAACAAGACAAAGATAGTCTCACGCTTCATGCCGACATCGAAATTGATTAGAGAATATGAACGTTTTCAAAAGAAGGTTTGTTATACGGTTTGAAAATAAATACTGACGCTCAACCCGGCAGTTACGCATACTAGGCACCAAAAAAAATTACTTTATCAATATAATTTTGCTGGGACATAGATGTATATATTTTTTATATTACCACGCAATGGACACGTACGTGTAAGCCTTCTAACGGTAAGGAGCTTCAAGCGCGGGTCCACCGTTGTGGGCACGATGAACATGCCCACAACCCTAATAGAAGACTACCGAACCGAATAAGACTTGAAGTTGTCAAAATTTCATCAGAATCGGTTCAGTAGTCAAGAGTTTAAATGTGACATTGTGATGTGCAAACAAGCACACGTTTACTTTTATAATTTTCTCGAGCGAGCTAACATTTTACAGGTTAATTAATTTACTCGGGTTTGCTCCACGGCTTTACTTAAGCAGCCTATATACGTCCCACTGTAGGGCACAAGCCTTTTCTCAGGGAGAGAGTATGGGTTTAATCACCACGCGTGCCCAACGCGGATTGGCGATTTCTAGCGTTGAGGTATGTGAATAGCTCAGACACTCAGGTTTCCTCACGATGTTTTCCTTCACAGTGAGCGAGTGGTATTGCTACTATAACTTCACAAATATACATAACTTAGAAAACTAAGTCATAGGCACATGCCCGCACTGGGAATCGAACCTGGGTCTCCCGCTTCCGACTCCAATGTTCTACCCACTAGGCTACCACCCCACGGCTTTGCTCACGTGAAACTATACAATGTACAAAAACTTGGTCATATATTTTGTACACATCTCCTTTGTATGAATGCACTATATTGATCACGAACGAAGGAAGTGAAGTGACGAGTGAAGGAAAAACATTACTAGGAGAAGGGCAGCAGCGTTTTCCTGAGATCCAACTGCATACTGCGATCGCCAACCCGCCTGCCAAGCGTGGCGATTATGGCAAAACCCCTCATGGTTTACGAAAACCATGAGGGAGGCCTATGTCCTGCAGTGGGCGTCAAATGGCTGATGATGATGATGATGACGATCATGAGCGATTTCATACTCCGACTCGCACTTGGCCGATTTTTGGGTGGTTGTGACCACAACCTTTTTTGAGGGCTGAATCCGTGCCTGTCAAGCTCAGAATAAGTGAGTAACTTCCACACACCACAATCACTTGTCGTGGTTTCAAACTAGGATACCCTGTCCTACGGTTACTTGGTAATCAGACGTTATACCGCTCTAGATTAACGTGGCAGTACAGAATGAATGACGTTTTGAATATATTGCGCGTTAAAAATACGAACTCATTTTCTAAAGTTTTCTAAATATCGAAAGTGTATCTTGTGAAGATCCGTGTGGCGCCGGATTAAGAATAGCGTCACTCCATTTCCTCCCGTGGATGTCGTAGAAGGCGACTAAGGAAATAAATTACCAGGAGACGGGCAGCAGCGTCTTCCTGAGATTCCAACCACATACTGCGATCGCCAACCCGCCTGCCAAGCGTGGCCATTATGGCAAACCCCCTCATGGTTATGAAAACCATGAGGAAGGCCTATGTCCTGCAGTAGGCGTCAAACGGCTGATGATGATCTTGTGAAGAAGTGCGATACTAGATGCATTTCTACGAAAATATGCAAACAAACGTGCCGTTGATTTTCCGGCCGCGGTTAGTTTGGAAAAATATGTTTGCAATGATGCAGAGAATACGTGGGCTTCAGGAAGGCAGTTAGTACATTAGCACCGGTATAATGCCCGGCAAATAACTTGAACAATGAGTTTGACTTTAAATAACTTGAGTTCCATTGGCCTCCGCCAATGAGACTCAAAATTGTTTGAAATTTCAGTCAATCAATCAGCCCATTGGGTACATTTGTGAAGTTATAGTAGCAATACCACTCGCTAACGGTGAATGAAAACATCGTGAGGAAACCTGAGTGTCTGAGCTATTCACATACCTCAGCGCTTGAAATAGCCAATCCGCGGTGGGCACGCGTGGTGATTAAGCCCACACTCTCCCTGAGAGAAGGCCTGTGCCCTACAGTGGGACTTATATAGGCTGCTTATATTATAATCAGCCCATTTTCGTCCACTCGCCTCCCCCAAGGCACGCCACTTGTTTCTGTCAGCTATCCTCACCGAGCCGCTGCCAGCAATCGTCGGTCCAGCGAGCTGGTGTCCGTCCTACGCTGCGTTTGCCAGCTCGTGGTCTCCACTCGAGAACCTTTGCACTTTAGTTTAGTCCACCGATATAGGTTCAGTCAAATCTACATACAGACAAAAACACACGCCTGTATCCCAGAGGGGTAGGCAGAGACCAGGGACTGCCACTTGCAAAGATCCTGACAGATCACTTTCGCGTCCTCAAGATTCATTAGTCGTTGCATAAACAAAACACAACAAAAGTGATTTTTACTGTTTTTTCCCGATCTTTGTGTCTAATGTTGTATAGATAATGGTACGGCCTCCTTCGTGGGCGAGTCCGAGTCGCATTTGGCCGGTTTTTTTTTTTCTTGCATCACCTATGGTTGACTGGTAGAAAATGCTTAAAGCATTGCCGTTATATTTTGTTTAAATTTACTTATGCAATAAACGTATTCAGTAATAATTTATAGATTCTGAAAATATAACGAGACCTTCCTTGGCAATGTCACGGAGGTCAATGGCCTCAATCACGTATATCGCGTTTTTGTAATACTTTTTATCAACTGTTCAACAAAAACGCTAATGGGCAAGGTGCCTTCCGAGTGTTTTTACATTTTCTGGTTTTCTATGAGAATTCACTGTTCACACAATGTTCTCAACGTAGAAAGATAATTCTCAATCTGAAAAACAAAATGTCACAACTATGGCTATTTTTTTTCCTTCAAAATTGTATGATTTCCCTTAAGGTTAGTGATGAATTTAGTAATTCAGGACTCTAGGGTAGTCCCTAGAGTTAATGGTTGGGTGCTATTCACTAAGCGTGCCATCACCACATACATACATACATAAACTCACGCCTGTATTCCAGATGGGTAGGCAGAGACCAGGGACTGCCAGTTGCCATGATCCTGACAGATCAATTTCGCTTCCTCAACATTCATTAGTCGTTGCATGCACGCCCGCCGGTATAGGGTACTTTTTATCTTGCCCTTTGCTAATACATCCCCTATTTGGTCGAAGTATGTCCGCCTGGGACAAACACCAAGATAGTAAATTATTGGGGTTATGATGCCCACCACGGTAGTGACTTTCCGTTTTACAAAATGAGACTTACCCATATGTTGAGATTGTTACCCCCGTGCTACTGTTCTACTATTATCAGTAGATTATTCGATTGGATTAGTCAGCTATAATTTGGACAAAGTGCATACAACAGAAAACAACTGACAGCTGCTAACAGTTGATTTACAGATCGTTAGTGTACGAGAAACCGGGGGTTAGTCATTTGCAATCTATCTATCTATCTAATCAGCCCATAAACAGAGACAACTGTTGGGCATAGGCCTCTTCTCTTTCACGCCAACCGAGTCCCTTGCCAGTCTCGTCCGATGTTTGCAATCTCGAGGATCTACATGCGGTTTTCACATAAAATCTGTTCTATTTTTTGGCAGACACGGATAGTTGATCAAATTAATAAAAAAATGCTCAATTTGAAAGGAAAATAAAGAAATGAATTGGGAATTTTAAATACTGAAGAAATGGATTTCAGAATTTACGTTATTTTAAGACTTGTAAATACGAATCTTTTATACGTGTATATTGTGTATTATGAACTTTGTTGACAGACGTTTTCAACAAAATTCATAATACACAACAGAATAAATGTATTCTAGGTATTTAGCTTAAAATACAACATCCATTTAACATCGATCCTTTTTAATTAATTTTTTTACAATTAATTGCCCATTTTAGAGGTAAACCCATGGTAAACCTGTACCTATATGTTCGTTATTTGGGCATTTTGTCTCGTCGTTGTCTAGTCAGAAGATGAAGTATCCGGAGTGTATCTCAAATGTCGGCATTTGTAAATAACCTGATAGCTATTGATAGCTTCGCTCTTTCAATAGATTAATTATAATTATGCAAAGGTCATATCAATCTAGTTAAAGCAGGATATTTTAATCTAGTGACACTTTGTCACAGAGACTGGTACACACGGTTTTAAAGACTGACTTCCGATCCGAAAGCTAGTCTAGTATTATTTCAAAGAAATTGCAGCAGTGTGTGGTCAGTAAGTAGAATCAAACATGGTCAGAAAAACTAACTGAGATTTAATTTCAATACATCAAAGTGGAAGCTGTATAATGTATGAGCAATTCAATTTAGAATTTTCGTGATCAATTTGGAATTTTCTGCAAACCAATATAGAATATTCCGGTGAACCATTTGGAATGTTCTGCGCTTCCATTTGGAAGAGTTTTTTGCCCATCAATTTATATTTCTACTGATCAATTTAGAATTTTCCGGTGATCAATTTGGAATTTTCGAACCTCTGCTTTGATAGTCAAGGATTTTTCCACTGGACCAGCGAGGCAGTCGATAGAGATACAGGACATCACTGTCAACAGACAAGCAGTACAGCAGCGCAGGTAAACTGCACCTTATTCCCAGGTGTTAGGGTCCACGGTGGACGGAGGAAGCGGCTGACAAGGTCATTTCGCGGCTGGCTTCCGGTTGCAATTGCCAGTGAGCTACTGTCACCACTTCATTCATAATAAATCATAGCGACGCATTAGCAATATACAGGGTGGTAATGTAGATAATTGGGTAATTGACAAAATATCAAATGAGTTACTTTTAAAACGGAATTTTTTATGAAAATACTTGCTTATGACGTCACATTTCAGAGCACTCTTTTTATGTTTAATCTATTTAAAAATTGTAATAACTAGTAATTGACTAAAAGAGATACATTTTCCGTGATATTTTGTATTTTTTGTTTTAATCGAGCATATGAAATAATTTATTGTTGATCGTGTCAAATAGCGTATTGAGTTAGACTCCGTCTAGAAGTCGTTTTTACTTTTTTACTATATTATAAATCACAAGCGTTTGCTCAAATTTACGATGGGGCCAAACTGAAAAACAGCGCTGTGCGTACGTGCAGGTTACGCTGCGTTTTTGGTCGGCTTTACGTCTATTTTTAAGGTGTAGTTTAGTTAATTATATTCTTTTTGTTGCACTAACTAAAAAGAGGTTTTTAAAATTGTCCCCAGCACGGGTTAGTGCAACAAAAAGAATAATATAATCATGTAGGTACAGCGATATCATTCCGATGTAAAAGCCTAACTGCAAAGTGGGGTACTCGGGGCTGCAAGTGATGTAAATTGCTTCGGCCAGATGTCGCTGCCTGTACGTAATACAGAGAAGTTTGTAAAGAGACTCGAAATTTCATTGATGCCTGCACTGGCCCATTAGCTCAGTTGGGAGAGCGCCGGCACGGTTAGCCAGAGGTCGCGGGTTCAGGTCCCGGCATGGGTGGAATTTTTAGCCTCTAAATATGTAGATTTTTAAATTATTTTAATTAAGTCAAAAACTTTTATAACAGATTAATGGTAATAAACGCTTTCAATTTCAAAAGGAACAGTGGTGTCAATACGTAAATTCTCCACTGTATGGACTCGTCCGATTTAACCTACTAAAAACTGTCAAATGCATACACAATTATATGACACTTCGGAAATGTCAAAATGGATAACACACTGCAATAAAATTCATAGTTTATTTCAATGTACTTACATTGCGTAGCTAATTAGTGCAGTGTCTTCCTACTTGTTAAATAAGTTAATCTTCCTGCTGGTATATCGAATTGTCATAGTAAATTGTGAATTGTAGTCCTATGGAATGGGGCCCAGGGCCTCGATTTCCTATTCTATTCTTGAAACATAACAGGTGTTATAAGTATAAGTCACCATTGTAAAATGAGTTCATATTGACTAGTAGAAAAAACATTTTGGGGAGTGATTTTGATACATAAGCAGCCTATATACGTCTCACTGTAGGGCACAGGCCTTCTCTCAGAGAGAGAGAGAGAGAGAGAGAGAGAGAGAGAGAGTATGGGCTTAATCACCACGCGTGCCCACCGCGGATTGGCGATTTCAAGCGCTGAGGTATGTAAATAGCTGAGACACTCAGGTTTCCTTACGATGTTTTCCTTCACCGTTAGCGAGTGGTATTGCTACTATAACTTCACAAATGTACATAACTTAGAAAACAAAGTCATAGGTACATGCCCGCACTGGGAATCGAACCTGGGTCTCCCGCTTCAGAGTCGAATGTTCTACCCACTAGGCTACCACTGCTTCCGTCATTTTGATACAAAGTGTATAAATAAAGTACGTGAAAAAAGTCAGGGTCAAACACTCACCTATCACAAGTAGGAGGCAGGTTCCGCCTGTCCATCCCCACGGTCATCCCCATCCCCATGGCCATCCCCATCCCCATCCACACAACATAAGAAATCACAGCCCACATCTTCGACATTGTACCTTCTTTCTCTTTGACACTACTTAAACTAATATCACTTTAGGAACAAATTGCACTATTTAAACTTAGGTCTTAAGTCTATGGCCCGAGGGTCCAATTCACGTGTTCAGGTAGGTGTTGAAGATTTTGTGGGCCATCCTCCGAGGAGGGCTGGTCAGCATTTTGGAGGCTATAGCTGGTCGCGGAGTGCAGAGTGAGCGTTGGGCTGTTTGAAGTACCTGCGGACAAGGGACAAAAGGTTAGATTCCAAGCAACACTACGGGTACAGCACTGTTAGTAGGTATAAGAGACTGAATAACTTTCTCGCTCTCACAATATGGGCGGCAATATTGTAAGAGCGAGAAGCAAATTGTTGTCTGGTTCCTTTCAATTGACAGTGTTACATCAGACCCACTAACTTAGATCAGACTTGGATTTTGTCTATTTTGAACCGATTTCATAAGTTTAGTGAGGGGCTGGAGGTCTGTCACACAAAATCTTTCCTAGTGTGGACTCCAGCCTCTCACATAGGAATAAGTTTACGCACTATGTGTGCTGATACCTCTGTGAGAAGGAGGTAAATTGCTTACTTCAAAAAGAAAGAGGTCCGTTCGTCCGTATGTATGTTCAACGATAATTTCTTACTAAGTTGTCAGATTTCATTGATTATTTTTTTTTTTTAGAAAAAAGATAGATGTACATAACATATGAAATGAAATAGTTTATTGTCAAAAGTTTAACTATAACTAAGACAGTAGCAGTAGCCACCACACAAGGTGGAGCCTGAATCGTGGCGGCCTATGTTTGAAAACATTGTGACATTTTTTGGGTTAATACAGGAGTGTGATTTAATAGTTGTTAGTTAATTTAATTAGATGACAAAGATTTTTTATGTGAAGAAGTGTGATGCAAAACTATATTTAAACTATATAAAATTAAGGTGTATGTGAGTTAGCTTGATGTATATGAATTAGGTGAAGATCTGTTGATGAGACCCATGAAAAAATCAGCGATCTTCTCGATTCAGGGGATATTTATCTTGAAATCCTTTTTTTCCATTGACTATGTCATCCATCATCATCATCAGCCATTTGACGCCCACTGCAGGACATAGGCCTCCCTCGTGGTTTTCATAACCATGAGGGGTTTAATTCCTGGTGTACATACAATAAAGAATATTCTATCTATCTATGTAATTATTTCTAATTGTACCGTGCGGAAACAAGGCGCGGATTGATGGTTGAGCATAGGACGGTGAAAAATCTCAAATTTGTGGGACGCTACAGACAAATTCGACACTTTGTAGTGCTGCCAACAACGACTTGGCAACATGGCTGTTCCGTCTTTAGAGAATACATACTGTGGTACGGACTTGTCTAAAACTTCCAGATTCTGGCAAGAACGATTCACCAAAAATATTCATGGACTGTGGTCGAGCCAAGCGTTACGTGTAATTCAGGGTAAAAAAAGGGATAATAATTGTCAAGATAAAATTGTTGCATGGCCAACCCTCGTCTTTGACTGCCCCTCGGGATACAGGCGTTAGTTTAGGCATGTGGGTATGTATAATTGCTGGACCAATGCACATTTTTTGTTTGCACTTCGGCAAACTGACAGCTGTTAACAGTAGATTAACCGATTGTTAGCGTACGAGAATCCGGGGGTAAGTTGTAAAAAATTACAGTATGTATTGTTTTGTTACGTTAAGAGTTTTCAAAGTTTAAACGACCCACGTTCACAATTTCAGCGGCCACTGACAGAGCAGTTAAGCAATATGACACTATCTCTTTTACTCGCAACGGCGCAGAATGGTCATTAACGACGATACTAGTAGCTCCGGTCACAGAGCACAAGGTCAAATCAAAGTAATTTTCTTATACCGTAGGGCAAACTGCTAATATATAAGTAACAAATTGAACATAATTATATTCTTTTTGTTGCACTAACCCGTGCTGAGGACAATTTTAAAAACCTATTTAGAGGCTAAAAATTCCACCCATGTCGCAACTTGAACCCGCGACCTTTGGCTAACCGTGCCAGCGCTCTCCCAACTGAGCTAATGGGCAAGTGCAGGCATTACGTTCAGGCAGCGACATCTGGCAGAAGCAATTTACATCACTTGCAGCCCCGAGCAACCCAAAGTGGGTTAGGTTGGGTAAGCAGTTAGGTTTTTAAATCGGAATGATATCGCTGTACCTACATGACTATATTCTTTTTGTTGCACTAACCCGTGCTGGGGCTGCCTGTACGTAGAGAAGTTTGCAAGTCTGCACTTGCTCATTAGCTCAGTTGGGAGAGCGCTGGCACGGTTAGCCAGAGGTCGCGGGTTCAAGTCCCGGTATGGGTGGAATTTTTAGTCTCTAAAAAGGTTTCTAAAATTGAACATAGGCGTCCATTTCATGCAAGCGCTGGATCGTTCTGGACTAAAAGAAAAAGAAGTATCCGCAACCGGTGTGCGTGCTTGCAACGACTAACGAATGTCGATGAAGCGACAGAGGTTTGTCAGGATCGTGGCAAGTGGCAAACCCTGGTCTCGGCTTACCGCTACGGGATACAGGCGTGAGTTTGTGTAATGTAAAAAGTGAACTATTAAATGATAGTTTATTACTATTTGATGAGTAACAAAGCCAACAATTATTTTGGTCAGCAAAATAAACAAATAAATTGTGGTGAGCGAATAAATCAAACAACAACAATTTTTATACAATTGAACTTGAACACTCAGGAGTGGAACTTGACTCTTCACTGATTAAAAAAAATTGTATTTTTCTTTATGGTCTTACTTTAGTTTTTTTGTGCCTTTTTAATGTCCTTGTTATTAGTATTAGTACAATGTCCAATCTAATTTTACGGCATGTGCCCCATTGGTATTCAACTTGCCTTGGTCGGACTGTGCTCAAAAATTTCAGCACCACAGATTCGTTGATAAAAAAACATTCTTAGTTTATTGGTTGGGTAGCTACTGACGTCCGTATCTAAAGTACCTACCTACCTCGCATAACGACGCATAATCGTTTGATTGATTGACTCCTGCGCATGCGCTTGTGCGAATCAAACGACAGGATGCGCAGGATTTACCTCTGCAACGTGACGACTATTTCCAGCCAGCGCATTACGGATTTGAAACGGTCGATAACAGAATAACCGCTTTGGCTTTAAATTCCTTCATCCATTGCAAATTTCGTTTTTCAGTAAAACCTACCAGACGCAGCTTTAGTATTATCCACACTACGGGCCGGCGACGTGCGGGCGCAACGATATAAACTAAAATCGACCTTAAAATACTCTTAATGTTAGCTCAAAGAAAGCCCGGCCACGTGCGCCCGACGGGCACGACACGTGAACGGGCTTTTCTTACACTTGTATTATAGTTTCTAACTTAGTAAGTATTTATGGCCTATTTTATATTTAAAACGTGCCGCCGCAAGTCGCCCGGCCCGTTCTTCTTAGGGTGCGTGCCCGTTGTAATGTGAATAGTCCCTTAAAGTGACTATAATGTGGAAAAAATAGTCCGGCCGATGGGCCCGAAACGGGAACGAGAACTTTTTTGAGGGGGCACGTCAAAACTTGGATGGGATAGATAATCCGGCCACACCAAAGGTGGTGGGTCCGTTTCCCACTGAAGGCCGCCGTAGGTACTTTACGTATACGAATGGTCTCAGTACCGATGGGTGTATTTGTCCTTGCCTGGTTGCCATAGCACGGGTGTATCCTAGTTTGGGACCAGGGCCTAGATTCTGTTAATGCATTGCAGTAACATGACAACTGCATGAACATGGCGGTTTTCATTTCATGGCTGCTTTAAGTCTACGCGGGCACACCCATCAAACCCTCTAGGCGTCAATGGTACGAAAAAACACGTCACGTGACCCGACAGTGTACCTGTCATTATACTACAATGCACTAACAGAATCGAGGCCCTGGACAAGCGATTGTGTGGAAGTTACTAAAATAGTTATTACATTGTGACTTTAAGGACATAATAGTCAGTTTAAGATCTTGGCCGAGTTTCACAAAACTAAAATCGTAGTTTATTATGACAATTCGATGTAGGTACATTGCGTAGCAGAGTCTTCTTACCAAGGATGTTTTTTTGCTTCCTACTTGTTAATCTGTGGGTTAATCAACTTGGCGATGCACATCGAATTGTCATAGTAACCATGAATTGTAGTTCTATGAAACCGGCCCCAGACGTTTATCGTTGGGAATCGCCCCAAGAGACAGCAGCCAAGGACGCAGAGTCGCGGACCCGAAATAAGCGACCGCAGATTGACGAGCGGCCAATTGGAGCGTGGACCGGTGAATTGAAAAATTGTCGCGGCTGTAAAATCACAACCTTGGTAACGCGGTCGCGACCTTGGACCTAAAGGGGCCGTGAGACGGTTCACTATTCGTTAATTTAATTTTAAGGCTGGGTTCTCCGACATCACCCCCAAATCAGGTGTCTTAAATAACATTTTACTCTCTAATGGTTAGTATTTAAAATCTGAAAAAAAAAAAATATTACAAAAAAATAATTTAATTTTTTTTTATTATTTTTTAAACTTTATAGCTTATAAAAAATATACCAAAATGTCTGTAACTGAATGTTTTAGTGACGTCGGTCGTAAAAATTCTATTAATAGGTTTTGTATTTCTGTAATTTCAAAAATGCCCACTTTTCAATACATACAAATCCGTGTGCTCGTAGAACCCAGCCTTAGGTTTATTTAGGGAACCACAAAAGCTTAAAAATAAAAAAAATAAACAAATTAGGTTAGAATAATGTTAGTTTAAATCCAAACTTATTGGATATTTTTTAATACTATTAGGTATGCAGTTAAGTTGTTATTTAGCTGGTAAGTAATATTTAAGGTGTACTCTACAATTTGTTTTTTTTTTACAATTCATTGAAGGAATTCAATCAATATCGGTCTTTCATTTCACATATTTCATTTGGAATAATCTGAATACCGAATATCGGACGACAACCGTAACGACATACGACATCTAGGTTCATACATTAACTATAGCCTTGGCCGGTCGTAAAGTGTGATCCCGTCCAATGTTGGATCGTTTCATAATAATAGTTTACGTACATAATAAACAATTGCGATTAGACCCGTGAAATGTAAAAACTATTAAAACCACTGTGGAAAAGAAAACTCTGCGGGACTAAGGGCCGATTCGACCAAACTGGAGTAAGTTTTTACTTTAGTTAGAGTAAACTACTTCTTATCCTAGAGTAAGCAGATTATGCATTTTACCAATCGCTAGTATTAAGCGCTCTTATCTGTGTGAGATAGTTCTTGAGTTCACTAACAAATATCTGTTTCGTTTCGGACCGGACAGCATCTTCAAACGTCCCTGCGCAGACAGTCGTTTAGTCAAGTTCTGTGCCCGGCATTACAATATGTCGTGTTGCTCACAAAAAAAGGTCAAAACGGTGAACATTTCAATACCTACTCGTTTGAAGATTTCTGACAAGTTGCTGTTTTGTTTCGGACAGCATCTTCAAACGTCTCGGCACAGTGAAAGACGTTTGTTCAATTTATATGCCTGGTAACGGCATTATAATGTCATGTTGCCCGGTGGGCAAGGTCGTGAAAATGTCAATACCAGTTTCGAGATGGTTGGCTACGTTTGTATTGTGTACAATACAAACGTAGCCAACTTTGACACGAAACTCACTTTTGACAACTTTGTATTTCTAAAGTTTAAGCATAAGTTTGCTGAAATGTGTTCTGTGGTTTATTGTGTTTTGTTTGTACTCGAATGTTGTTAAGTAAAGTATATTCTTATTCTCAATTATATTAATGGCATTTTTTTAGGGTAGTTCTTTAATTTTTCATAGTTCGGGTGTTGCTCACCACAGAGAATATAATCACTGCAGTAAATCCAATATGGCGTACATTGGCTTCGTGCGCAACTGCACGCACCGTGTTGGCTGACATGGACGATGTCCAAGTCATAAGGCTAACCCCCGATATGACGCTTGTTCTGACAGACGTACCATGAAACGCTTTTTCTAGATTCCTTATTGGTTTAAAATACCTACGTTGTAACATAGCGGACAAGACCCGCTACAGCGAGTCTGCTACAGGCCGCGTCACCTCGCTGTTCTTCCCGGACGTCGCATCGGCCCATAAAGTCCTTGGCAAATTCACTATGTGCAATGCCAAGGCGCAGCTCCTGACGGGGCACGGCGGCTTTCGAGCGTACCTCCACAGGTTCAAGCTCGCGGGGAGTCCGTCCTGCATCTGTGATGACGAGACTCCCGAAACGCTGGAGCACCTGCTGGAGGAGTGCCCCCGTTTTGGAGCTGTACGGGCCGATTGCGAGATACTCCTGGGAGCAGCGGTGAGGTGCGAGGCATTCGCCGCCTTTATGGCCGACTCTAAAAGTCGAGAGGTCTTCCTGCCCTTCGCCTTGGGGGTGACGCGCGCGGCCTCAAGAGCAAACGGGCGCCGGGATTAAGATCTTCTCTCGCTTTCATCCTTCACTATTTACTTTATTTTTAGATTATCTTACATTTTAACATTTGACATTGTGATATTTTATGCCTTTAAGTTTTATGTTTAACCCCGGCGCCTTGCTTGTCACTACTCCTAGGAGTAGTCAGAGACAAGGCGTCGGGGGGTACATTTTTGAAATGTAAATGGACATTAAACTTAGCACTAAAAAGAACAAGAAAAAAAAAAAAAAAAAAAAAAAAGAAAGAGAAAAAAAAAGAAAAAAAAAAAAAAAAAAAAAAAAAAAAAGCAAAAAGGGAAGAAAAAGAGAACGAAAAAAGGAAGGATGAAAAAATGAGAAGTATTTTTACTTTTAATAATTTTAATACAATGGACCTTGTTTTTAAACACTTCATTTTATGTTACTTTATGTTTTAACTTTATTGTTAACCCCGGCGCCTTGCTTGTCACTACTCTCAGGAGTAGTCAGAGACAAGGCGTCGGGGTATATAAATCCAACTTTTATTAATTTTAAATTTTCATTTGTATACTTTTAGTTTTTACTTTTAATATTAAGACATTTTACTATACTTTTAATTTTATATTATGACATTTTATTAATTTTGACATTCAATTCTAAACAGTAACTATTACTTTTATATTACAATGACATTGATATTTTAATAAATGTACAAAGGTCGCCACGTTATCAATGGTGGCGGTACCTGCTAAGGGGAAAAAAAAAAAAAAAAAAAAAAAACATAGCGGACATTTGAGATGGGGCAGCAAGAGGAACTATCTAAACGGAAAACTTTCTTAGCACCACATCTAACTGTATTCACAGTTTGGAATAATGCACAACCGGTAAGAAAAGTGCATTTTTGCCTTATGTTGTTGTGAAACGACTGGGGTCTGGGGTTTTCAGGGGAAATCCTTTATTAAAGAGGCGTCGTCTGTGTATAAGTGATTTATTTGATGTTTTTCCGGATGTATAATTCATAGTTTTAATTTTTGACAAATCATTTGTAGCTGTAGTATTTGTCCAGTTGTATAGTGTGACTTTTTTTCTAATTAATAAATATATACATCGAATTGTTGTAATGCCAGTTGCTGCTGATAAGGCTCCAAAGTCTCCATTAGACCGACTGAGAGTACCAGAAAAAACAGGTATTGAAAAAACATTTCCCAACAAAAATATGTAAATATTTTAATGTTTGATCGACATAAAAGATCTGGTAGAGGCAATAATCTGATGGTGATGCTTACATCCGGACGATAAATAAGATGATATCTATCGGGGTGTTACTTATAATATGTGGTAAATATTTTTCTTAATTTTTGCCGCTTGCACAATCATGTACCTATGTATTAAATATATAATATCTCATATAAACTCGACAAATATGTGACGTTATGAAGATTACTGAAATGAAGGGCGATAAACCGTATTGTTTTATTAGATAGGTACTCATCTCTAAAGAATGAATCAGACAGCGTTCTAATTCTGAACAAAGTAAGAAAATTATACGTGACCGTTAAGACGATTCAACTTTACACGAAGATCTGCAATTTTTTTGCGGATAGATAACTTCTGCAATACGTGTCTACCCCAATTTAGAACGAATGAGGGACGTGATGCGATGACACATGCGCATTTCGCTAACCCAAAAATAAACTACAATTACATAATCAGATCTAATGATCTGTCAATTCAGTTATTTTTACACATCGCATGATCATGTTTATTCCAAATCACATGACTTCGAAGGTGTGTCCGTCGCCATGAATGGCCTAAAACAGATAGATAGAATATTCTTTATTGTACACAAAGATAAAATGTAAAATAATGCGCGGGGCTGGCCGAAAATACCCACAACATAGTAGAAAGTTGGCATTGATATTGTATTGACTTGCTTTGAATCATCGTCCTCAAATTAGCTTGTGATGACGGGAACGGGGAAACATTGTGAAGCTGTGACAGCTTCCGTAGGTGTACCTAGTTATTTAAATTGTTTGAACTTGGACACAGATATCTCACTATCTTCACGTCTGATTACCATGCCGGAGGTCGTGGGTTCGATTCCCACTGGGGGCCGCCGGTACATTTGTACAAATGGCTTCAGTATTGGTGTTTTTCTATATTTTTGATGTCCTTGCCTGGTTATCATAGTACAACCGCCCATTGTACTTTTTCATTGTAACTTTCATATTTTGTCTCTTGTTTCTTGTGTGCAATAAAGAATATTCTTATCTTATCTTATCTTACAGGATATCCTAGTTTGGGACTGGGACCAGTACAAGTGGTAGTATTGTGTCGAAGTTATTATATCCAAACTATGTCTGTGCCTTATGACTGATGAAAACTTACTTCCTTAAACGTTACTACTGAATTTTAGCTAACTCCGTAAAGGACCGTTGTAGAATTCTTACTTTCATAACCTAAGTTATCTTGTCGATCTATCTTAATCTTTACATAGCAAATAGGTAGATCTTCATCCATCACTCATCAAAGTTACATTCTGACCCATCTATTTTTGTCAATGCAATCTTTCCACACAGTGAAGCCTTGTGAGAACAGGGGTAAACAAGTTGATAACAAATAGCTACCTAGGTGGCCTAAAGCACAATCTGTCATAATCAAGACAATAGCCTTGAGGTGACAAGTTTAATAAGAATGATATTTGGCGGCGGTCTCTGCACAAATTATGAAGAGTTATTGACATTGTCAGAGCCTTTTCAATTGACGATATTTTGTACCCGTGTAAGAGGTGCCATCGCTGTAGGCAGACAGGTAACCTAACGTCTGAGAATATTTGGTTTGATATCATGAGATCCACGAAGGTAATTTTTATCTTGCCCTTCGCTAATCTCAATTCTGGTCACTAAATCCTCTTTAAGAGTGCCTAAAACCGGCGTGCTTGCATTTAATGTTGATGAAGCGAAAGAGAAAGATAGTAACAAGCGGCAAACCGGCATCCGCCTACCCCTCCAGGATATAACGTGAGTTTTTGTATGTATTTAGATTGAATAAAGATGGTGGATCTGGATGGAATGGGCTGATGAACTGTAGGAAGGGAAACATGAATGAAGTATGGATTGTAGAAATATTCGCGGAATTTCTGCATGCGTATATGTCTTGAAAAATCTTCTTTTTAGGGCTCTCAGAGTTAAATATCCCAATAATATTGAATTTATTATTTATTCTGATACAAACACGACTGCACTTGACACTAACACTATGAGAAGAAAGAAAAGAAGAAAAAACTATGAATCTGGTCGAACATAGATCTGCGACTTTTTTTTCTAGGTTACGTACATATTTTATGTATTTGTTGTAGCCATATCGATCACTATGATCGTAATTCATTGTTTCGACATTTAATTTCACTAAGTAAATACTTAAGTAACGTTCTGTCAAGCTCTTCTCTGAGAAATTCGAACTACAGTTAAATATTTACTTAGCGAAATTCTCAATTCAGAAACTGGCCCTAAGGGCCGTACAATTAATTACCTCTGAGATCGATATAGTGTACCAAATACCAATCCCAAGATCCTGTTCGATATAAAAGAATAACTCGACCATGAGCTCAAGAACGATCTAGAGGTAAGATTAATTCGGGCCTAAGTTAAACGTCTAATTTTGTACTGTACGACTTGAGTCTGAGGTGGAAAATTGAAATAGGTGATAGTAAAATGTGGATTCCAACGGTCAAGTTACAAAAAAGCAAAAGAATCAACTGGTTTCTTTTAAGAAAACCAATTTTACAGGGTGAAGCCAAATCGGTAGATATTAGGTTGCGGGATCGTATGGTGACATAGAAAGGTGTTTAATAATGCATGTCGCAATATAAACAGTCATGCGTTTGTGGAGTGATGCGGTGTGCCCCGATGAACCTTATTGTCGCGTTAAAATTCCAGGTAGATTAAGCTAGTATACTCCGAGGTACAGACAATGTGATTTAAACTCGATTCCTTCACAATACGAACTCACCGAAAGCGAATTATTTTAGTTCACAATTCATTTCATTACAACAGTAATTATTGTACATGGAATTTATTTCAGACTAGCCGCTATTAAAACCGGCCATAGTAGTTAATGGAATTATGGAACACTACACGTCCGCGTTCGTCCAAACCCAGGCTCAATTTAATGCCATCGACTTTTGAGAATGATTTGATTAAAAAAACACACAACCTAAGCCGGGGTATAGCCCTGGCTAGACTAGCCAGAAGCATGATATTTTGCACAGGAGTTCTTTATTTCACGTGGCTGAGCACTAGGAAAAGATTTTTGAAAAATAATGAGGAAAAATAGGGAACGAAAGTTTGTATGTTAGATGTTGTCGATGGAAAACATCGATATGCCATCGGGCACACGCCCAGTCTAGCTAAAGGTATAGCAAAAAATCTAGTTACGTGCATGGCACGGAATTTCAGCCGCAGGCAAACTTGCAAAAACATTGAGCACTTTCACTAGTAGCGAACGACTGGCAGCGTCTAGGTCGTTTATTTGCACAACTTCATATTAAAGGCTTCGTTGAAGCCTTGATTGTTTCAGAGGTCACTATGTCTTTTAATGACAACTTTCATATAGTCCTTGTCGTCTGAGCCATGTTTCATAAAGCTAATTAGTAATAAACTTTAAAAACCTATTTAGAGGTTAAAAATTCCACCCACTTGAACCCGCGAGCTCTGGCTAACCGTGCCAGCGCTCTCCCAACTAAGCTAATGGGCAAGTTTTTTTTTTTTAAAACACAAATCATCATCATCATCATCCGCCATTTGACGCCCACTGCAGGACATAGGCCTCCTTCGTGGTTTTCATAACCATGAGGGGTTTTGCCATAATCGCCACGCTTGGCAGGCGGGTTGGCGATCGCAGTATGCGGTTGGATTCTCATGAAGACGCTGCTGCCCGTCTCCTGGTAATTTATTTCCTTAGTCGCCTTCTACAACATCCACGGAAGGAAATGGAGTGACGCTATTCTTAATCCGGCGCCACGCGGAACAACACAAATAATTTACATTTTTTTTCTTATAGTGCAGGCATCGGCGAAATTTCGAGCCTCTTTACAAACTTCTCTGTATTACGTATATATAGGCAGCGACATTTGGCCGAAGCAATTTACATCACTTGCAGCCCCGAGTAGTAACCTACTTCAAGTCCCGGCATGGGTGGAATTTTTAGCCTCGAAATAGGTTTTTAAAATTGCCCTCAGCACGGATTAGTGCAACAAAAAGAATATAGTAATAAACTTACAATGGTCAGAAATGTTCACCCAACCTAGCCCCACGATTGATCGGAGTTAGTAATGTTGTTAGATAAATGAGACATGAATAGTAAATAGCTCGCTCAAGAGCTAATAATATAGAGTTCCTGTATTGTAGCTGGCCGTAGAACTAGGTGTCTAGGCTTTAATGTATTCTCAATCGTTAGAAGCCAGTTTTTCCTGCATAATCCAAAGCAAAAACTGGCTTCTAGATTAAACGTGATATGTTACTCCGGTAGTGCTTCGTCCTTGTGCAAGGTGGATTGCAACAAATACCATAAATTTGAAAACTGGTTACTCAATAAGGCTATAAGGTATTCAAATTATCTCATCAATGTTTTTGCACACCTGGAGCTCTATTTTTGAATCACTCGTATGAAATTGTATCGTCGAATGCGACTTAAGTCACACTCGTCTTCTAAGTCGCATGATGTCGTTTTTCCGTATTTTGGAATCGTTCGCCTGAAGTGTTGCCAGTACAATTTGAAGTATTGTATTTTATCCATTCCACGCAGAAATTAAAAAAACCGGAAACTACCGTAACAGAAACGGAACGTAAAACACTGTTTTATTGGCTGTTTAAATAAAAAATCTTTGTCTTTTGATACAAACAAAACACTACTACTGTCATTTTGGTTTGTGTTCTAACGAAATGTCGAAATCGTTTTTTGACAATTAATCTACCGATCGCCATGCGAGACGAGTGGTAAGGACCATTCGTTGCAGTTCGAGTGATTAAAAAATACGGAATTTCAGATGTCGAACGAAAATCAGTAGAAATCGAGCGCTCGACGCGATACGAGTGATTCAAAAATAGAGCTCCTGGGCTCTTATTATGAGGCAGCGCTATGTTCGGAAGGGTCGCAACGTCACGCTTAAGCCCGACAATTCACTCGAATGTAGCGACGAATACGGGCCATTATTATGGAGCAGCGATATGTTCGGAAGTGTCGCAACGTCGCAACAAATACGGCTCTTTTTTGAATAGTTTCGATTAAAACTATTAACTCAATTAAACTATTCAAAAAAAGAACCGTATTTGTCGCTAGATTTGTGTGAATTTTCGGGCTCAAGGGCGACGTTGCGACCCTTCCGAACATGTCGCTGCTTCATAATACGGGCCCTGTTATTGGGTGTTGGGCTAGACTAAACTCCTATTTAGATAAGAACTTTGTATTTTTAAATGCTTAACGTCTGTTGGTTGTGTCAATAAAATATAAATAAATAAATAATTATTTTTACCACCTTGTTAGTAAGCGGTAACACGCTCAATTACCAATACAAGGGTCGTGGGATTGATTCGCAAGGGGTTGTTGTGGTTTGATTTGTGCTAATTGCCTACACATTTTAAAAACCTATTTAGAGGCTAAAAATTCCACCCATGCCGGGACTTGAAACCGCGATCTCTGGCTCACCATGCCAGCGCTCTCCCAACTGAGCCAATGGGCAAGTGCAAGCATCGATGAAATTTCGAGCCTCTTTACAAACTTCTCTGTAATATGTACAGGCAGCGAAATCTGGCCGAAGCAATTTACATCACTTGCAGCCCCGAGTAACCCACTTTGCAGTTAGGTTTTAACATTGGAATGATATCACTGTACCTACCTACATCAGTCTTTTGTGAAGTTCTATAGCACAGACAGGGTATCCTAGTTTTGGACCAGGACAAGTGATTGTGGTTAAGTGGACGTTGTTTATTAAATGTTTTAGAGCAACCAGGCTTTTTACTCTTGTAAAGCATTCTGGTCAGTCGTAATGTACCTCAAGTTAGATCAGATTAGATTAGAACTCTTTATTGTACACACCAGAATGCAAAAAAACATTAAAAAGGCTTACATATCGAAGTTTTGCCGCATACAATTGGCGGTCTTATCGCAAGTTAGGTAAGTACCACAAGAGTATCACGCCATGGAATCCTTCGTTCGCGTGATGAAACCAATTCTGCAGACATCAATTTGAGACAGCTGTTTATCAGACAGACGTCATAAGCAACAGAAGGTTTCATGAATATGCAGTCAGACCTGCACGGTGAAAGATTGAATTGTGTTGAAAAATAAGAATAGATTATTATTGCATAAAGAGTACAGACCCTATATTATGCGCACCAAATCCTGACGGATTCCTGACGTAGGTATGCTATCTCAATTACCAAGGAATTGATATTCAAATCGCCAGATTGGCAATCTCTCCTATACCGCACGCTCGAGAACTCTATTCCCTAAAATCCGATCATAGTTTTCACAATTGGTTAGTAATTAAACGAGCTTACACTGACCCGAAGCTGTGTTGGTCCTCCGAGGGTGGAGTGTTAGACACAGATTGTTATAGCTAATGTTTTTAGCGATCGAGGGGGCTTACACCCCTAATATCCATAGGCTTCTTTTATGACCTGAATAAGACAGAAATGGAAGAGATTTCTCGAAATACCCTCGCGATTTTTGCGTCTGTGCCTCTGTTGTTCGCTCACACTGCGGACAAGCGGTGGGCGACGCTAACAAGAAGATTAGATTGAATTAGAGCAATTTGCAACCCGTGCACCTCCACGCACACAGGAGCGCCGAGCGGGATAACCGCATTGATCCGGTTTGCAAGTGACAGTGGCTGGTCACACTCTTCCCGATGCTTCTTCCCGCTCGCGAGGGAGTTGGCAAGGATCTGCCGATTTCAGTATAACTTGCCGCGTACATTTTGCCTTTGTCGTCAGTCGATGTTCGTCCACTGCTGTATTATAGGCCTCCTCCTACAGCTTTTGTTCTAATTCTCAGTGCTCTGGACATCGGATTTGGTGGTCCCAGTGCTGATCAATACTTTGGATAGCTAATCGAATGGTTATAGTACATCAGTATAGTTGCTTTAAGCCGCGCTTGTTTCACTAGTTGCACCCTATTGAGTTAAGCTTGGCGCCTTTATTTGTGTCGATAAAAACTTGATTCTAAGCATCTACTTAGACTGCCTTTGACACACACGTCGTATAACAGGTACCCGTCTCTAGCGTGTTTCTTGTCTCCGTCTATAAAATTTGCCCGGAAGAAATGGCTTTTTTTAATTTAGGTATTTCGATATATTTTCTGTGTATAACAAAGTATTCGAATCGAATCTACATGTCCAAACCCAGGAAGGCATTGTATTCTCTGCTGATTTGAAGATCTAAAATAAAAGACGTAAAACCAATTTTTTTATTTTCGCCGAGTTTAGACCCAACACTATGGCCTCACTTAAGTTTTTGAACAGTAGGTACCTACCAGAATCACAATAACTATTTGAAGCAATAACCAGGGGAGCATCGCAAGCAGGAAAACCACTTCAATAACAGAGCCAGCTCTATCGCCAGTATTCGTAGAAATCACGTCATTATCAAATTTATTGCGAAAATCCTGCAGTTAGCAGCTTGATTTGCAATACAAAGAACCAAGTGTAGGAACTGTAATGTAAGATAATTGTAACAACTTTACGACCTCCAGCCCCCTTAGTACCTAATAAGACAAAATAAACATAATTTTATCCCTTTATGAAAACTTACGCAAAACGTTCATTGACATGTTCGGACTCCCCCCCCCCCCCCATCTCCACATTGAAACATTTATGAAAATGTAAAGTTTATTCGGACTACTCCCATATCCATCTTACGTAATAAAATAGGCTCCAGCGGATTCATACAATAGGCAGTGTTGATATTTTATTATTATTAATAATCAGTTTTATTGTACTCAAACGAATGTACAATACGGCGGAGTTAATGCCATACAAGCAATTTCTACCAGTCAATCGCAGGAGGTAGCAGAAAAATTGGTAGGCGTGCAAAAAAAACCGGACAAGTGCGAGATGGACTCGCCCACCGAGGGTTCCGTACAAATTTGCAGGTACTTACATATAAATAGTTCAGGAATCGAGTTTCGCAGTTTTTTACCGAGCTTTTCCCGATCTTCACACGAATTTTGTTTTGTTTGTTTATGTTTAGTATAAGACGATGTTACTTGCCAAAATTCATAGTCAACGGAAAGTACCCTATCCATTATGATTCCCTTGAGTATCGAAATATACATATTTTGCGGTTTAAACGGCCGTATATTTTTTTACCTTAACTTAGAAGTTTATTTTTTTTTACAGCTTCAGGGACTGTAAACCCGAGTATATGGTGTTAATTTCAACTCGGTACCTCCACGCGTTCCCGAGATAACATGAGGTACGGAACCCACAACAGAGAGAGGGGAAAGAGTTGAAATCCAATTTAAAATATACTTATATAAGGTAAGATTGAATAAACGCACTTTTTTATTTGTTTAAAAAGATAACAAACCTTAAATGTAGTACACAATTTTGCCAAACTACATAGCAGTTTGTTGGCGGATAATGCTATACATAATAAGTAAATAAGGTAAACCTAAAAATACTAACACACTATTAGAGAGCAAGGCAAATGATACAAATAATCTACCGAACATACGAAAACGAAGTATGTAAAGAGGACATACAGCTGCAAGACCTATTTCCTTATATTTTCAGGAGTACCTACCGTTTGCGTTTCGTGCGGTTGCGATAAGGTGGAAGACAAAAATAATGACAAGTTGTTAAATTATAGACCTGTTACCGAGGGCGCCTCTGTCACAGTGTTGCCAATTATTTACCGAATAGTCGTAATTTTCTTTACAAGTATTAATTAACCCCTAAATTACGCTCACTCACCAACATCCTAACGGAATTCTGATGCTCGGCAATCGGAATTTGACAAGTTAGTCATTCGTCAGGCCTGTGATGCTGGTGCTTCATTTGGTTATTCGTATTCGCGTATTTGCCGACGATTGATAACACATTGCACGTTTCACTAAATCAGTTATAGATTCGTCAGAAACCCGGCAATGAATCATGATAAAGTACGATCGTTTGACATAACATAACATTTTCCAATGGGAGTGTCTTTTTTAGCGGCGCGCGCATTTTCGGTTGCCTAGCAACGAGACCAGGACCGCATTCTTTGCGCAGGGCATGTCCCGATCCGCGAAAAACTGTTGACAAGCTACTGTCACGTGTGGTGTGATCGTGTCATGAAATGGCAAGCGCAAGGCCACAGTCCCACGCCACTGTCACGGCTGCATTTATTGTGTTGACGCGGAAATCGCACGATTCCGTAGACTCGACGCGATATGGCTTTACCGTGTTTTGTGAATGCACT
The DNA here is from genome assembly GCA_947310995.1 of Yponomeuta cagnagella. Lineage (NCBI taxonomy): Eukaryota > Metazoa > Arthropoda > Insecta > Lepidoptera > Yponomeutidae > Yponomeuta > Yponomeuta cagnagella. The sequence continues at coordinate 2,742,058 of OX371292.1, read as the reverse complement.
CGGCCGTCCGTCCTCACCTGCCAGTAAACGTTCACTTTTTTACTTCAAAGTGCCTGACTGAATAAAATTGCTATGTAGTGGTACAATTACCTACTAAGCAAATAGCACACGTTGCAGAGTACAATAGCAGCGGACAATTATCATCGCTGACGTGACGTAACGTAAAACTGCGGCAAAACCCAACTTCGGCGGAGCATCGTCTGAACAAAGTCAAATTGCAAAATTGAGGGGACGTCAAGGATAGAGTGCCGAGTATTGTGCCAAAACGCGAAGTTTATTTCTAGAGCGAAGAAGTTGAGGAGGAAAGACCTTGACTTATTATAAGCATCGGTGGGAACTCACCAAGGAGCTGACGGCTGCTGAAACCACAACACTGCACGTACAGCTCGTTTCGAATGCAATAGCGATCTTCACTTCGCGTCGGAGCGGTCGCGGGAAGCACGTGGGTCTCTGGTGACGGCCGGTTCACAACTAAGAGATTATTTCAATTTTGAAGTCGTCGCGCGCACACATTCGCCGCCGTTGTATGCGTAAGCTTTACAGACAATGACGCACCGGGAGTGATTGCGTCTGGAAGTTTGCTGATTGCTGCCGAGTTGAAAGTTATGAAAAAATCGCACTTGCCATCTTGTCATAGTGATCGAACCTCAGCGCTGCACACACTTTGCCACGCGATAGCATCGATATGATTGGAGTTTGAAGATGTGATCACAATAAGACATTATTTAATTAATCTTGATAGGTGAAGCCCCACCTGTGAAAAGCCAGGTATCACAATAATTAACGTGAAGCTGATAAAAAATGTATGACAATAGAGTGCTATCGCAACAGCAGGAAAGATTACAGGAAAATTTCTGTTGGATGAGTCTACACCTAGCCTCCTTTGGGCTGGAAACAAGAACGTTTCACCCGACATCCTTGGTTGGAAAGCAGTGTCGAAAGAAATTCGGCTTTCGCAGTCGAGAAAGAAAAATAATAGTCTAGAACCTGTACTAGGCTATGTAGAGGACCAATTCTACGGATACCTATACCCACGGTTTCTCGTACATTAACAATTTCGTAATCTGCTGTTAAGGATTGTATAGCTCTGCATGCTGGAGGCATTTGAGATGTGGTGCTACCGAAGGATGTTGAGAAGAAGTTGGGTCCATAGAATCACTAATTTGGAAGTCCTAAAACGCGTTGTTGTATACTAGTGTCAACTAATGTTGACAAAAAAGAAAATTATTTATTTAGGGCATGTGTTGCGACACGATAGGTACCGAGTTCTTCAAGTTATTATGATGGGCCAGATTGAGGGGAGGAGGTGTGTTGGGAGAAGAAGGAATCTCGTTGCTCTGAAACATCAGGGAATGAACGGTGTAGCCAGCGTCGAAGACCTGTTTCGCTTGGCAAGAAATGAAGAAGAATATGGAAAGCTGACGGCTAACCTCCACTAGTGGAGACGCACACAAAAAGAAGAAGAGCTGTCACTTGTTTTTTTTTTGTATGAATTTTGGTGAACTCACAGCTGTGATAAACAGGGGGTAAGTCCGCTGTGGGCTGTGGGCAGGCCACAGCCTATATTAATCAGAGTAGCATTTGACCGATAGGGATCTTTTATATCACCTGTTATTTTTAGGCTTACTCTGTAACTTACTTAGTAAGAAGCAAATAAATGAATAGAGTAAAAACTTTTTTTTTTGATGATGACGAAGCATCGTGTGGACATCAGGCATCATCAGACTTAACTTTATGAGCACCATGACTTCTTTTTAAAGACCTTATCGACCGAGAGTTTTATAAAAAGGTATATATTTTTTTACAGCTGCAACACCGCAATATAGACGAACCTGTCACAATTTTTATTTATAGAAATTGAAGAAGCTAGTCTATTTCCCACAAAACCTGTGGTTTCTCATTAAATTTCACCCCCTAACATGAGGAGCTGTCACAGCATCATAGCGGTCTAAGAACAGACAAAACAAAATACACAGGGAAAAAGTTTTTTATTGGAAACCGGTCCTCCGGTATTTGACAAAAAAAATTAACATAGTGATCGATCGAAAATATAGCAAAATACTATTATATTACTAGCTGACCTGGCAAACGTTGTTTTGCCATATTAATCAGCCTACGACCTATTCTCTGAACTACTAAATATAAACAACAAATCCATAAAAATCGGTGAAACCGTTTCGGAGGAGTTCCATAACAAACAAACACTGTGACACGAGATTTTTATATATTAGAATATATAGGGAGATACAGGAAGCATAATGAGAATAACCGACAGATACTGACTACTTATAGGGAAGGTCTTCTTATGTCCACTTGTCCAGAAGAGGAAGGGTATGGGCTGGATTAGGCGTGGCCTTTCGAGTTAAGCAAAATAAGTGGAATCGTCAATCTAGATCGATCTTCACATGCGTGTGTTCTCAACAAAGATGGAATTGTTCACTTGCTATCAACACCAACAGTACAACCGAGAACAGGCAACTGGTACGCAGGCGCATGAGAAACGCATTGCGTCGCTGCGATTGGTCGACGCGCGGTCGTCCGATATCGTGCCGGCTAACACGTTTTACTGTGGTCTGACTGCAGCCACTTAGTTGGAGTGAGTTGGAACTCTTAGAAGGACAAGTATGAAATTTAAATAAAAGTGAATCGAATTGCCCCTACACCAGCCCAGTCGCTATTATTTTCCTTTCCCCATTGCACAAGCAGAATTTCTTTCGACACTGCTTTTGAATAAAAAGGACGAAGGCTTAGGTGTAGGCTTGCCCAACAGAAAATCTCTAAATTAACTGTATGACAAAATAAATTTGCGAACATGAGTCTAAATTCTATGCTCGGCAGACTAAAGCACGTAAGTCCAAAACGCAATTTTTTGAGGCAATGAAAAAACCTGTTATAAAATTACTCTATAACTTTTTTTTTACTTTTTAGGGTTCCGTACCCAAAAGGGTAAGGGACTCCACTGTCCGTCTGTCTGTCTGTCACCAGGCTGTTTCTCATGAACCGTGATAGCTAGACAGTTGAAATTTTCACAGATGATGTATTTCTGTTGCCGCTATAAGAATAAAATAAATATTTAAGGGGGGCTCCCACACAACAAACGTTGTCTAAAGACAGCGCTCGCCATCTAGCGGCCATCTATGTAACCTTCACAGCGCCGATATTATGTCGTTAAATGTTAATGTTAAACGCTTCTTGTTGGTTTCTATAGATGGTGCTGTTCTCAAATTAGATCTTTGTCTAATGTTGTATAGACAATGGTACGGAACCCTTCGTGCGCAAGACCGACCCGCACTTGGCCGGTTTTTACATTAACGGAGAGCTGTCATGAAACAATTCATTGTAGATACAATAAAATGTTTCTTTACAAAAGTTAAACAAACTGTTATTTTAAGTGTGCTTTATTCCGCCGACCGGCGACCGTAGAATTATAACTTACAATTTTTATACTGTTTTTCTTCAGCTATACTTACTGAGCTTTAGATAATAAAATATACCAATACGATTATCATTGAATCAGTTTCACTACCGACGTCGCTCGTCGGTAGTAAAATTTTTAGCAATTAAGACTACATTTTTGTAATTAGTCACTTTTCCTCCAACTATTCGCCCGCGCAGCGCAATCACTTTAATAGAAATCGTACGCTCTGAATCTGGCGTGAAACAAGTGCGCATCAGAGTAAGTTGGCAAAATGGCGTCAAAATTCAGTAATTCGTGAAAGAATTTCATCAATGCTAGTCAAAACGCGTGGACCTTCTGTAATTTGCTCCGTTTCGCGATTATACGAGAAAACACTTTCCTCAATAAACACACGATAGGTAGGTTACCCCGCAGTCATGCAGTACAGTGCCTAGAGTCAGGGAAATTCCGTGGTTCTTATCTGCGTGGGCGATAAGATACAATTGCAGTGATAAAGCGTAGGACCTGCCTCTCCCTACCCAAATTCTTTCACTGTCGGATCTCCTCGTCTCTAGCCATCTTCATCCAGTCGCTTTCACTAACGATCTACTTACATCGTATGCATTAGGTTTTGTAGGAGTTCCACGATACGTCCGAATAATCATCCCCACTCGAGAAAACCCTTTACAGTTTACATCATGCTAAATAACCTTAGAGGGTGCAGTCTCAGTAGTGTTAGACGAGTTATGCCCCGTACATACCACGTCTCTAACAAAAATGGATTTCCAGGCAAAGGTTATAAATAACCTGATATGATAAATGATAAACCTTGCAGCGGTGGACAGGCGTACATACCTACCTAAGGCGAGCCTCTTTCCGCTGAGGCAATGCCGTAGCTGATTGGTCGGTTCCCGCACACACCTCTGTGACGTCACAGCCAAGTGTCGCGCAGAGGGTTCGTTCCGAACAGATGCGTTCTCAGTGACGAAATAGTGAAGATATTATTTCTGGTGTGAAGTCGCAAATCTCTGATCCGGGTCTCCGCGTACCCCTTCAGGATCAAATACAATATACAATGTACGGTGTACAATAAACAGTTTACTTCTATTTAACATCTTTGAGTACAACCAACAACAACGGGCCGTAAGAAAAGAACCTGGTTCATTGCAGCAACTGGAAAAGCTCAGGAGACCAGGACGATCTGCATTCGCAGATTTTTGGAGAATGTTTACAGTTACCAAGAAAAAGACTACCATGTTTTTATGCTACGACTTATAAGCCTTCTAAAATCCAAGAAAAATTGTGACTGAAGTTCAAAGTTCAAAAATGACTTCCAAGGCCACGCTATCACAAAACAAAGTGTCGACGCGTCGCAAATTATAATGTCAGACATCGCATCAGGCGAATGCCTTCGGTCTAACTTGGCAAGAAGCTGAGCCTGGCACAAAATGGATCCCTGATTAGGGATGATCATGTTGAAAAAAAAAAAAAACAGAAATCCGAAAGTCCTGTTCCATAACCCGAAACCGGCGTGCGTGCATGCAACGACTAATGAAGCGAAAGAGGTTTATCAGGATTGTGACAAATGGCAAACCCTGGTCTATGTCTAACCCCCCGGGATACAGACGTGAGTTAATGTAAGATATAAATCGAAAAGTCCCATAATTTTAAGAAAGTTAGAGAGCCTGGCACATGATGGAACCCTGATTAGGGATGGTCGTGGTGAATAAAAAAAGAAATCGAAAATTCCTGTTGCATAGTTATAAGAAAGTGCCTCTAGCACAAAATTAGGGATGATCATGGTAAAAAAAACTAGAAATCAAATGTCTTATTCCATAATTTTACGAAAGTTATCTCAATAGAGAAAACTTTATTGCACAAAAAAAATAAAATTACGCAGATCAGGCTTAGATTGATTACAATTCATTAACAGTCGATTAATAATTAATTATCATTATGATAATTATGGATTAGATCGGGAATTAGGTTGACAAGAGTCAAACTAGAGTTAGGATCGCGCACCAAGGGTTTCGTTGTAACCATATTATAATACGTTTCTGTACTAGCAATATCACTCGCTAACTGTGAAGGAAAACATCGTGAGGAGTCCTGAGCGTCTAAGTTATTCACATAGGTACTTCAGCGCTTGAAAATGCTAATCTACGGTGCAGTGATACGTATACTAAAGGCTACACAAAAAATGTATTTATGGTTTGGATACTTTTAACAACGTAGGTATTAAAATAAGATTGCATGCCTTGACTTTCTTTATCTAGGTTATAACAGCTATTTACTGAAGCAAATAATGATGCAACCACGAAGCAAGAATTCGGGTCCAAAAGTCCATATGGAGTGTCAATGCGTCATGCACGATGCTTAGCGTATTTTATCTGGATTTTTGTTATTTCAGCAATCAAACAGCCCGTATTCATTCACTGCTGGACATATGCCTCCCCAAAGCGAACCACTTATGTCTGTCCTCAGCCATCATGATTCAGTAGCCAGCAATCTGCCTCAGGTCATCGGTCCAGCAAGCTGGTTGGCATCATACGCTACGTTTGTCAGTTCGTGATCTCCACACGAGAACCTTTGTATTCGTACCCCGTCGGATATCGGTTCTTCGTCAGATGTGCCTAGCCCACTGCCACTTCAACTTGCTAATCTTATAGGCTATGTCAATCACCTTAGCTATTTGGCGAATTGTCTCATTTCTGATATGACCCATCAAACATTCTCTTAAATGTCAATAAACTTACAAGTATCAAAGTAAGCGTACGGAGACAAACTTCTTTTAAATTCACAATTTTCCAAACTGTATATCTTGGAAATTTGTTGGCAACAGCGATGCAGTCATAGAAGTTTCGCCTCTTTTCTCTAGGTACGTAACAGCAGAGTTTGATATAATTTTCGTTACAAACATGCTGAGCCGACAGGCACGCGAGTTTGGCACGTAGCATGCAGTGCCTACACTAGCGAGGTCACGTGGGCGGCCAATCGGCGCACGCGCAGCGAGGGCCGGGCTCTGACGTCGCGCTTGCGCAACTGTAAACCGGACTTACAACATTCAGTTTGACATTTAAACGACATTGACGGGTTCCGACTTTTTTCTTGGCCCTTTCTCTCGGGGGCTATGATGAACGGTTCTATAACAGTTTTTTTAAGTATAAAATTTTTGTTGTCTTCATATAACGTTTAAGGACAATTTAGATACAATGATCACTACCTACACTACAAAACAATAACAAATTTTCAAGGATGTAACATAAAGACAGGATGGTCGGTGCCTCGTAAGTAATGTATCATCATTCAGCCACAAGAGGTCCACTGCTGGACATAGGCCTCCTCCATGGATTTCCAAAAAGACCGGTTGGAAGCGGCCCGCATCCAGCGCCTTCCTGCCACCTGGATGAGGTCATCTGTCCATCTTGGTTCCCCAATGTTATTGGGGTGGGCACAACACGGGCGTTCGACATGACCTTCGTTTTGTCCATGTTCATTTTAAGGCCCATACGTTGGGAAACTCGACTGAGGTCTTCGAGCATTATGCCGAGGTCTTCCATCGTTTCTGCCATGACTACTTTATAGTCGGCAAATCGAAGGTGCGTGATGTACTCGTAATGTATACCAGAGTACAATTACTAGCCGATTTTTCAGGCAAGACCTTTTCTTAAATTAAGTTAAATACTTAAGCCATTGTCCACTGCTTGACATAGGCTTGTTAGGCCTCCCCAAGAATGTTTTTGGGTTTTCCCTAAGGATCGCCTTGTATCCTCGGACATCCTCATCCAGCTGCCACCAGCAATAAGCTTAAGCCCGACGCGTCGGTCTAGCGAGCTGGCGGGCGTTCCACGCTGCGTTTGCGGATTCACGGCATCCACTCGAGAACCGTTTTACCCCATCTGTTGTCGGTTCTTCGGCGTATCCAACGCAGTTCCGCTTTAGATAAGCCCACTGATATTAAGGTTAAAATCAAAATCAGTGGACCAGTTAAACTAGGTGTTAATTTGAAAATCTAGATCATTTTGGAGAAAAACTGCAGACTTAGTATTTTCAAATATGTTCCAAACAGAGTTTAGATATTACACTGAAACCTAGAACTAATGCATTAAACTGGCTTTATTGCAGACATCTTTGTCATCTAAATAATCTATAAGGTTTTAGTTTCCTCTGTGGTTTTAGTAGCCCTTTTGGAACAAAGTGAGCTTTGTATTTCTGTAATTTCTGAAATTCGCTCAATAAGTCCTATACAAATCCGTGCGGTCGGAGAATCCGGACTTAAAATTCAGTCGAAGTGTTCACGTACAACATTAATTTGTATATCTGCAATGTGAAGGGAAGCATGCTGCTTACAGACATACCACAAGTACTACCTAGGTCGGGAGGCAGAGCCTACACTTTAACTGTAATAATGACCTATGTATGAATGTTCATGTTCACATCTGTACCATCATTTTTAGGGTTCGTATCCAAAGGGCGACGGGGGTCGGCCCGCCCCGTGAACATCAGTAGTGCCACCTATAAAAATTCGTAAAATTGTGGCAGATGGCATAACCGCCACTAATAAAGTAATTTATGTAACAATAATATGTAGGTGCCTACTTTTACTGCCAATTTATATAAACACTAAAGTAACTAAAAATATGTTACTTCATTAGATATACTATGTATACTTCGTTATATTTATTAGTATTAGTTTGTGTTATTCTGTACTCTGTGCCGTTACTTCGTGACTTATGTAATGCTTTTTGTATGTGTGTGTGTCTTGTGGAAATAAAGCAGTTATCTATCTATCTATCTTATTAGTTGTATAGTTATTATTAATAAATTTCTATTTAAACAAAAATCAATGTGACAACAAAAAAAAAACTTAGAACCTATTTAGAGGCTAAAAATTCCACCCATGCCGGGACTTGAACCCGCGACCTCTGGCTAACCGTGCCAGCGCTCTCCCAACTGAGCTAATGGACAACTGCAGGCATCAGCGAAATTTCGAGCCTCTTTACAAACTTCTCTGTATTACGTACAGGCAGCGACATCTGGCCGAAGCGATTTACATAACTTGTAGCCCCGAGCAACCCACTTTGCAGTTAGGTTTTTACATCGGAATGATATCGCTGTACCTACATGATTATATTCTTTATGTTGCACTAACCCGTGCTGAGGACAATTTTAAAAACCTATTTGTCCTAAATTGTCCTCAGTACAGAAGTAATTTTAATATAATATACACCAACTTTCATCTGCGAACCCAACCCACACCAAATGGTGGCGCAATTCACGAAATATTTTGGATTTACATTCTTCACTCAATCAAATATTGTTAAGTTGGCAAACACCGAAGAGTTACAATTTGCTACCTCAAGATTTACTGACGATTGTAAAGGTCGCAGACACAGAACGCCACTTTTCTACTATTTCTAATTGGGTGACTCTGGACTATTTGAAATTCATTGTGGAATAAGATTTCATATAATCTCTTTCGAATGTAATGGTTGCACTTAAGTTATTTATAACAATATGCGTATCCGTTGCTTCACGTGAGAGGAGTTTCAGCAAATTAAAATTAAACAAAAATTACTTGCGGGCTACAATGACTAAAACCTGAACAATCTTGGCATTTTAACGGTAGAACATAAAGCAACACAAAATATAAATTTTGATGACTTGATTTCGGAGTTTGCAAGTGTTAAGGGTATATTTACAATTTCTTACTAAATAAATTTGTTTCACACATCATTAATGCCGTCGATAGATGGCAGTCGTTAAGCCAAGTCAGAGGCCTTAGGGCGGCTTGACAACTTCTGACAGTAGACGAGCCACTAGTCTACAAGCCTCCACCAATCCGGACTTGGCCCCCGTGGTGGAGTATGGCCTATACCTTCCTCAGGGAGGAGACCCGTGCCCCTCGGTGGGGACATAATGGGTTGATGATGATGATGATGACATCATTAATTGATAATAAAATAACGTTACATAACAGTAATTTGTAATATTTTAATAAAAATTTACATAAATTATTATTACTTTTGTTTTTTTTTTTAACAGTTTTGATTAAGTATTGTGTTGACATCTACAACATCCGCCCCGGGTGCCATCCATGCTATCTACGCCACTGGGTAAGGGACCCTATGACTAAGACTCCACTGTCCGTCCGTCTGTCTGTCACCAGGCTGTATCTCATGAACCGTGATAGCTAGCCAGTTGAAATTTTCACAGATGATGCATTATAATATTTAAGGGGGGCTCCTAAACATATTTTTTTTGCGGTTTTTTGCTCGGTATTAATAACAGCAACAGGTAGACGCTTGAAATATTCAAATGTTGTTTAGATAATGGTACAGAACGCTTCGTGCGCGAATCCGACTCGCATTTGGCCGGTTTGTTTCAGGTTGTGTACATTTCTATCAGAAATCCACCAGAAATCATATTTAATATAATATATTATGTATATTTTTATTGTGCCTTTATCACTTTATCACTTGTCTTTCCTGTGGACTAGGCCGATTAACCTGTCAGGATGGTATAGGTGCTGGGCAAGCCTAATCCACCTAAAAAACCATCTCCCAGGCACTGCAGCATCCGAGTGGTCCCTTAACCCATCTCGTGTGAGTGAAGGTGCCACTGGATGCTGTATAAATAATCTCATTTAGATGCAAAATTCAAAAGTTTCATCACTTTGAGTTTAACTTGGGAGTTTAATGTTTAGCAACATCAAACTTCACTGAATTTATTGTTATAATATGTATTTCCGTGTGGCGCCGGAGTAAGAATAGCGCCACTCCATTTCCTTCTGTGGATGTCGTAGGAGGCGACTAAGGAAATAAATTACCAGGAGACGGGCAGCAGAGTCTTCTTGAGATTCTAACCACATTCTGCGATCGCCAACCCGTCTGCCAAGCGTGGCGATTATGGCAAAACCCCTCATGGTTATGAAAACCAGGAGGGAGGCCTTTGTCCTGCAGTGGGCGTCAAATGGCTGATGATAATGATGTATTATGTATGTAGGAATTATATTTATTTGTTATATTTCTGGTATTTCCTTCTATCTTTCTACATCTACTTCCTTCTTCAATGTTTAATACAGTGCAGCAATGGTTGTCTGGAAGAGATCACTTTTAGTGACAATGCTCTTACTCTTAGCTAAAGAAATATCTGTGTAATCTCCATCATTGTGATCATTGTAAATTAAATTTGAAATATAAAGTAAAAAATAACAATATATTTTAAATTTTAAACAATATTATAAATGTCATCATCATCAGCCACCTGATGCCCAATACAGGACATAGGCCTCCCATGGTTTTCATAATCATCAGGGGTTTTGTCATAATCGCCACGCTTGACAGGCGGGTTGGCGATCGCAGTATGCGGTTGGAATCTCAGGAAGACACTGCTGCCCATTTCCTGGTAATTTTTTTTCCTTAGTCGCCTTTTACGACATCCACGGAAGGAAATGGAGTGACACTATTCTTAATCTGGCGCCACACGGAAAGTATAAATATTATAAATGTATTTAATGATTTTAATGGAGGCTCCAATTAACATTATGAATTTGGTCAGGATGGAAAATATAGATTTCATCCACAGCAAACAACTCAACTTGTTAGAATTTGAGATTATACCAAAAAAGTTTCCTATAAGAAGAAAACTGCTTTTGAAATGAGATCAAAAATAAATGGCAAACCCTGCTCTCTGCTTACCCCTCTGGGATACAGGTGTGAGTTTCTGTACATATGTCATTGTATAATAACTAACTTAAACCATGTCAGTGTAAAAAAATAAAAGTCACGTTTGTAGTTTTGGATGCCGGACGACAATTTGGATTACACCATACCATTTCGCCTACAATATTCATATAATTTTATTCTGTTTAATTAGAATGTTTTACTATCACATCAAAATGGGATTTCATTTTGATTGCATTATCTATTCCTGAGAAAAAGAGGAAAAGTGTCCTTCTTGATTAAATCTCCCTTAAAATTGTACAAAATAAAAAATGAAATGAAAAATATTTATTTCTGAAACAAAATTTTTACAAACATATTTTACAAGGCTGAGACCTCCTTTTAAGTGTATAACGCCTGTGCCAGGAGATCCCAACTATACATATTAAGTTTTAGAAACCATGATTTTACAATACATTTATTGATTGTGTGTGTGTGTGTGTGTGTGTGTTCATGCTGAAGTTGACGTGTTTGTTTTTTCTATTTACAGTAGAACGTCGATTATCCGAACGTCGGTCATCCGAACGACCGCTTAACCGAACTAGCTACCAACCTCAAGGTCCGTTTCTCCCCACTACTTGTACCGACACAGAGGTTCAACAATGGATGAATGTCAAAGATTGAGATAATCCGGGATAGTGAAATGGTAGACCTTGTGACTGATGCCTCCAGTAATTGATCAACTAGTGAGGCAGATAATGAAGAAGAAAACATTCGAAGCATTTGCATCTAAGCATGCAAAAAGTGCGTGACGTTGCTGCGCTAGGTTTTTTGTATAAGCGGGTGAGGTTGCTTAGACCACCGAAGATTAAAGATTTTTTCAGTCGTTGATTGTACCTATTAAAATATTAAAAATAGGTTTTCTTGGTAAATAGGTAAATTATATTCTTTTTGTTGCACTAATCCGTGCTGAGCACAATTTAAAAAACCGAAGCCTTTTTTTTCTACTTTGTACGTACGTAATGCAGAGAGGTTTGTACAGAGGCTCGAAACTTCGCCGATGCTTGTACTTGCCCACTAGCTCAGTTGGGAGAGCGCTGGCACGGTTAGCCAGAGGTCGCGGGTTCAAGTCCCAGCATGGGTGGAATTTTTAGCCTCTGTATAGGTTTTTAAAGTAGGCAAATAAAAGAACATAGTTCGATTATCCCAATAAATCGGTTTTCCGAACACCCATGTCCCCCAATTAGTTCGGATAATCGACGTTCTACTGTAATTTCCTATTTAAGTTAGATTAGATTAAGACCCGTAGATTAAACTTTTCATTTATTTCTTTATTATTCATATTTAATAGATTAAGTGTTGCAATAGTGATTCCGTTGTTTTATACTCCAGTTTTATTATCCATTCTGCTAATGCATTTATACAGTCATGAGAGTGCATTTGATAGATGTATAAGCTACAATTTATTTTATTATAGAGATAGCTTGATAGGTAGGAATATTGTTGGCTGGCAAAGGATGTTTTAATAGAATTGATTTCGACTATGATATCTTTTCTTCTTTTAATTAGAATTTGGGGGTCAAAGACGAGGCACTTATGTTTCCTTAAGATTACATGCAAAATATATAATTTTCTGACTGTTAGCAGATTACAAAATGCATATAGTGAGTCTGTTGGAAATCTACATGGCATAAAAAACATAAGCAGAGCTCGTTGTGCCCTCTCAGCCCCCAAAAATTTGGTTTTGCTTGCTCCTCCCCATACTAAGATGCAGTATATTATTATGGTAATTGACTACACCAGTGCTATATATAGTTTAATAAGCAATGTTTTTGGGGCTACGTGTCTTAGCGTTTTAAAGATCCACATCATCTTCCTTATGCGGCTAGTTACTAAATCTATATGCTAAATAATGTCACATCTTTCATACTTGCCAGTTTGCCTTTAAGTTTTGGTATTGAGTTCACATTTTGCAGTTTGGTATGGACCATTATTTTTCATTAGTCATTAGAATGCTTGCTACACATTCACAAGGTTGTGGGTTTGAACCCCAAGCACAAATAACTTTGTTTTCTAAGTTATATATGCAATATAACATATTTCTTTCTTGTGTACAATAAAGTATAATAATAATTGTAAGGAAACCTGCAGGCTCACATACCTCTGTGCCTGAAATAGCCTGCGCCCTACGATGGGTTGTATATAGGCTGCATTATAATTATTATCTACATAATAGGTAGAAAATAAAAAAAAACTAACTCAAATGTAGGTATATAGGCACATTTGTAACTTTACTCACCCATCAATATATATTTATGATTTATGTTTCAGCACCTGGGCCTGGCAACCGAAGAGCAATTTCACAGATAAAGCTTCAGGAAAACCACAACTTAAATTACAACTTACATTGTTATGATGAGGTGTTGTTGATGAGGAAAGTTGATGGACAAGCGCTGATAAAACTCGATAATGTACGGATAGAAGTTGATGTTCACTGGATAGGATAAATTCAAAATTAATCCCAATGCTGCTTGATATGTTTTCAGCTAAACAGCACGCTCTCGTAAAACAGAAAAACCAGAAAGAATTACATGTACTTTTCAGTCAGCAGCAGTAAAGAGTAAACAGTAAAGTCACTAAACTTCAGTGAACTTGAAATGTCAAAGCAGTGTTGCCTGGCTGCCTGTCCCTGGCCTTCCAAATTTACAAGAATATTGTAAAAAGTAGCTCAAATCACTTGCTCAAAATCATCTAAATAAAGAGTTAGAAATCAAATCCCGCCAAAAAATGTATTTGTGAGTACCTACTAAATCACAATCCGAAAAAAAAATGGACCCATAAGGTATACATAATTAATTCAGATCATAATTAAGACTGTTCAAGTACGTGGAGCATGCTGTCTCGCTCGCACAATTTAACATTTTTGGTTATTTTAAGAAAATGCGTATATTTTTTATGAATGTGGTATAAGGGTTTGATAGATAATGGGGATGGCAACACGAAACTAATTACAGATGGCGCCACTGAGATTTTCCCCGACAATTTTTGTTTTGTTTTTAAGTGTGGCTTATTTTCGGATTTTTTCATGGAAATTCAACATAAAAACGTCATGAAATGCTTTTCACTAAAAAAAGGAAAGCTATAGTTTATACCAAAACTGAAAAAGCAACGTTTTGTAAGTAAACCGCGAAAGGAATACAGACTGTAATACAAAGGTAACCTCAAAAATATTTTTAAACATTTCTTGCAGAAATAATCGTATACCGTCGATTAAATACCTCTCTACTGGCTTATTTATTGATTATAAAGTGTAAAATGTTAAATTTACTTAAGAAAGTTACTCAGAAACATCTAAAATCGTTGTAAAACTATCCACACTATGTATTATAATATAAACTACCTCATAAAATCATACTATTTCTACACGAACTCTTCATTTTATTTCAGTTTGGAGACGAAGCAGCTTTATGAGCATAAAATGAAGCTGCGGGACTACTACTTGAAGGATCCTATCACCAACAACTAAATTGTCCTGTCAGAAGTATTGATATCTATTCAGATCTGCCACGATTATCCCCCAGTTCAATGCTATGGGCTGGCTCTGGGTAATTAAGTGCTGCTGCTTACCTATTTTGCGATAAGGGCTTAGGCCCAAAGAAATGCGTGTTACAATGTTTGATTATGATTTTATTAAATGAAACTAATGTTTACAAGTACCCAGGAGCATTGTTTTACTTCACTTACAAGTGCAGCAATAATAGCTGGCTTTACATTTGCTAAATGGGTTGAATAATTGATATCAGGGCTTGCATTTCTCGTGTTTAGTTAGTTTTAGGTTTAACAGTCTAGGTACCTAAACACTGCCTTTGTTTTGAACGAGTGAGAATGATGCAAACCTGAAAACAAACAAGATTGATAAAACCTAGCTTTTAACTGTGATTCAGAATGTATTTCATTAGCATTATTGGTATTTACCTGCATAGAAATATTTTTTTGGTATTTGTTCACTTGAATCATAACCTTTAGATATCTTGATAATCGATTTACTTCCTCAAATGGTTTAGGAGCCACAGTTTTTCTATTGCAAACTGAGCAGTAAATGCGTAGGCACAGATTAAAAAAAAATACACTACACATATCTCCGGAGTTTATATAATCACAAATATTGTGCTCTTCCCATACAAATATTCAAGAAAACGGGACATCCTCCATTTTGATTTTTTGACAGTTGCCACCCCCATTGATTAGCGGATATTCAAGGCATATTTTTCTTATCCTGTTTTTGACTGAGAAATTTTGATCCCAAAATTAATAATTTCGGATAAAACTTTGTTTTTTCAAAACTACGTACCTAGGTGTGGGAAAACAAAAGTATATTTAAAATGTCCGTAATTTAATTATGCATCAAACCCTCAGATCACATTTGTCAAAAGTTTACTCATTTTATTACAACATAACATAACATAAACTCACGCCTGTAGGCAGAGACCACGGACTGCCACTTGCTACGATCCTGACAGATCACTTTCGCTTCCTCAAGATTCATTAGTCGTTGCATGCACGCACGCCGGTTTCGGGTACTTTTTATCTTGCTCTTTGCTACAATTTAAAAAATGTTTAATTGTGCAAGCGAAACAGCATACTGCATACTCCACGTAAGAACAGTCTTAACTTACTTAAGTTTTACTCATTTTCTTAGCGATCCCTCGATGCATTCAAAATTGATTAAAATCATGAAGATGGAAAATTTCTTAACTAAAGCTGCAGTAAATTAACAACATTGTCACAGTAGCCGATTATTATAATCGATATTAAACGACACATTAATCGCTTTAGCAAAAATACGTTCTTATTTTAATTTTGTTCAATCTGAAATACTTGAAAAATCATTCAGAACGCTTACATAAACCATCAAAGGAAATACAATTGATAAAAAAAGAAAATAAAAAGAATTCAATTTTGATACCTACAGGGTGTCCCGTTATGAGAAGTCCAAACGGTACCACATTGGTGAAGGGTTGGACTATCCTCTATTAGAAAAACAAAAAAGAGGTTTAGTATTTTCTAAGGTTAACACGAGCACTAGACATAATAAAAACTGAATTTGCACGGATATTTTACTCGTTTATTTTTTCATTTTTCCAACGTTTCGGTACTGTGCAAGGACTGTGGTCTGTGCCTCTACACATCTTACTGCACTCTCGCTCAACGTCTCATCTGTGTGTCTCGCACCTGAGATATTAAAAACGAAAAAATAAAACACAAAAAAATTAAATTAAGCTGCCTTTTATTCATGACACAGATTTTCTTAATCAAAATAAACAGAACAATTATTTTTATAATAAATGCTCAAAGTGACCACGCCCTCGCCCACGTCTCATCTGTGTGTCTCGCGCCTAAGGTGACGTGTGTAGTGACACTCACGTATATTATCGTGATGGATTGTTGGATTTTTCTTTTTAGATTTTTGGGCTCTTGTAGTCCAACTCCTATAAAGATCTCCAAATTCAAATTGGGTGATCTTGGTAGCCACGATACGATTTCGACGCGGCCTATCCATCTTTCTAGGCACCTTTCATTCAACTGATTTCTCACTTGCTCGGCATAATGTGCAGGAATACTATCGTGTAGCAGCCTCATTGTTCTCCGAATGTCGAGTGGTGCTGCTTCCAAGAGGCCGGGAAAGTAGTTTTGCAAAAAATGAAGGTAGATATCCCCATTCAAGGTGTCTGGCAGCCCAAACGGTCCAATAATTTCTCCGTTAAAATACCTGTCCATAAGTTCACTTTGAATCCGTATTGAGATCGATCTTCTTTCTTCATAAATCCTTCTTTTCGGCATGTGGATTTGTCACTCCATAATATGGTGTGGCGAGCACATGTCAACTCTGCGCGCGCACTGTAAACTCCAACATTCCTGCATCGCGCAAGGAAAATGTTTCACATGACATATAAATATAACGTCCGCCCAGTCAGACGTAACGCGCCCTCCTCGGCATCGAGGGGGTCCTTAGGACCAAACCAGCCCCCAGGTGGTGTTTAGTGGGTAGGCGCACTTCCTGTGAGTCCCACATTGGCAGCACGGCCGGGCCCGTGCTGTTATGCATGAGCATTCACCACCTCCCATCCCCGTGTCCTCCGGAGGGTGCCCTTTTTAGGGCTAAAAAAAAAAAATGTCAGACGTAGCCCCCGCCCCCGCCGGTGTCCCCGCTAGTGAGGACACCACTCCCACCTAGCCGCGGTCAAGATGTGACGAGCTGTCCCACCCAAGCGGACGTCCCCCTAGCACAGAGTACTTTACTGCCCCCTAGGGAGCTCCGCTGCGCGCCCTCCTCGGCATCGAGGTGGGTCGCTCCCGATGTCAGTTTAGGGGTCCTTAGGACCAAAACCAGCCCCAGGTGGTGTTTAGTGGGTAGGCACACTTTTTGTGAGTCCCACATTGGCAGCACGGCCGGGCCCGTGCTGATATGCATGAGCATTCACCACCTCCCTCCCCCGTGTCCTCCGGAGGGTGCCCTTTTTAGGGCAAAAAAAAAAAATATTAGTCGGACTGGCCGTCCCCAGGCATACGATCTGCCTGGCGGGAAATTTCCCTTTATAGTGGAAGAGCACGATCACCTGCTCTTCCCTATAATGGTATTAAACCAGTCATTATCTTCTCTTATTTTTGTAGAATTATTTTGCAAAAAACTACTCTTTGTGGGTAATCTCTCGGCTGCAGACATTTTAAACATAAATTTATTTTTGTAATTTTCGTGAGTGAACTAACATTTTACAGATTAATTAACTTACTAGCGTTTGCCCACGGCCTTGCCCACGTGGAATTATACACTGTACAAAAGCTTGGTCAGGGTGTCAATTATATATGTTGTAAACATCTCTATTTTAAGAATGCACTACATCGATCATGAGTGAGTCCAAGCTCCAACTCGCACTTGACCGATTTTTGGGTGGCTGTGATGTGACCACAACCTTTTTTGAGGGGTGGATTTGCGCTGGTCTTAAGCATTCAGTCGTAGAAAATAACATTGAAAATTGCAATGGTGTCTGAGACTCAGGTGTTCTTGAACTGCTTATTATCATCCTACATCCTTGATAGTATCAAGGATGTATGAAAAAAAGTACAACTAAGTTGAAAACGTATACTACGCTTTTCTGTGGCATAAGATTGAGAACTCCTAACAAATAACATTGAAGTTATGCTGATAATATTAGAAATGGCTCCACATTACCCACCAGTCACAGCTTAGAATCCCAATTAAACCTAATTTAAATTAAAAAAAATCCTATCGAAATTCGTTGATACGTTTGGAAGCTACGATCTACGATGCTAGAGGCAAACACACCGAGACATGACTTCTAGTTTTCCCAGTGTTGGTTAAAAAAATCACGTAAATAACCAATAATACATTATCGTAGTCGTCATCTTCATCCATAAAGACCCGATTACGCAAATATATTATAGATCTCTTGTGCAAAAAAAAAAAATGATGTAGCCCGAATTGCAACCAGTCGCCGATTGCAATTAATTTTGGTGGCCACTTCCTTCACCGCCTGAAATAGCCCAAATTGGCGATAAATCGCCTAATCTGGCGACATTTCATACAGACTATAGAGAATAAATATCCTATGCAGTCTCCTGATTTATCAGGAGATTACATGATTTTAGGCCTAGTGACATACATTCGCACCATAGAGGAACTTATTATTCACACGCAGATTTGACTGCAGACATGTCGCCAGCGACAAGTCCGGTATATGGGATGGGCGTGCCTGTGAATTGTGCCAGCCTTTAGCTGCACATGACTGGCTGTAGAAAATTTTTCATTGGCATCACTCAACATATTATAAAAGATAATTGTCTAGATCTAGATTGTCTATAGCCGGGATTTTTTCCTTTTTCATTGTTTTGTTTCAGTTTTGTTGTGAAGTACGTAGGTAGAAGGTTATTTTTATTTCTGTAACTAAACAATTCTAAACTGTGGGTTATTTCATGAAAATAAAATAGTCCCTTTCCTGTCCCAAGTTTCCAACCAAGCAAGAACTCTGTGGCTCGGTCCCAACGTTCGGTCTCCAAGTTCAAGGTATGCATACAGACGAAAAGTAAAGTAAATTTTAATTAAATTTTGGCTACACCCTAATCTATAACTGATTATAAGTACACCAAGAAGCATGACATCGCGGCGTTCGGGATTTAGCACAAGAGTTGGTGAAGAATGCTGATACACGTTTGGAGGTTGGGGTATAGCAAAGGGGGCGCGGGACTTAAAAAATTTTTGATGGGGGTGGTGTCATTATGACACCTATTTTTTATGATGCCATCGTATAGAAGACGCTAAAATAAACATGTTTTGTATAGGCAACTTTTCTCTAAACTTGATAATTACCGAGATAAATGACGGATTGTAGAATAGCGGGCGCGGGAACAACAACAATATAGGTGCGACGAAGCGCGTAGCGTAGGTTGAACATGTAAGACCGAAAACTAACCGAAAACTAACCGAAATTATTAGTGTAGGTTATTGCACCCCCTTTATTTATTGTTGCGCCCCCTTTGCTATACCCTGACCGCTACTGTAGGACTCGGCCCTTCTTAGAGAGAAGAGTATGAGATCACCCCCAGTGCAGTGCCCTCTGTAGAGTTGCAATTCCAAGCGCTGAGGTAACTAACACCGCAGTCGAGTATCCTCTCGAGACTTTCCTTCACATGGTATTGCTACTGCAAATTCACAAATATAGGTATGTAAAATGGAAAAAAGAGTTAATGATGCATGCTGGGATTTGAATCGACAATCTCATTGTATGTGAGGCATAGGTTCTGCCCTGCGCTGTCACCAGCTACCGCTCAACATGCTGAGATTTCAATTTCATAGAATTTCATGCGGCGCCACACTGATTCTTGTTGTTAATTAGTTCAAATTTTTTTTTACAGGATGACAGAGCACTGCGTGAACTTTGACATGTCTCAATGTCAGACCGAAGATGCAACACATCTGATACTTACCTACAACCAGTTCAAAGCCAACAAGACTATTGGACATACATATTCCGGGGAACGAGCAGACTTGGCTTTCCACCTCGCTGCAGACCCTGAAGCACCGATCTACAGACTGAAACTGTTTGTGGTTAACCCTACAGACTGAACCTGGAACGTCCTTCTTTATGAGAACCCGCATGACTATGCTTCAGCTAGTTCCATTACCACACTAGCTGCAAAATCTGATTTGGAGCTTTACACTCTGAGAGAATACGAGTTCTCAAAGAAAGAAGAAGTTTTAGTGTTTTTTCGCTTCGGGGATAAGTTATTTGATGTAGAACAAGTAGAGCTACATCGCTTATGGGAGTGTTTAAATAACTTGCATGAACAGCAAATGTTCACTGATATGATTGTCAGCAATGACGCTGGTGATCACATACCAGCCCATCGAGCTGTCATAGCCGCAGCCACACAGGCACTGCACAATAGTGTTGCTTCATTGGAGCCTATTGAACTTGCTGACGAAACACCAGTAGCTAGCGGCAGTACTGGAGAAGACACAGACAATGATGCTGTGGCAGAATCAGGTGATAATGATGATCTTGAAGAGGCATTTGTTGCTTTTGCTAATGCTGTTTATAAGGTTGACAATCCAGATGAAGAGAAGGCTCTCATTGTGAATTTAAAGGAGACTATTGAAGACACACTCAATATTATAATATCAAATAACAACACTTCCGATGTTCTGATTGAGCAACCCAATCCTAACAGATTTAAAATGGTGATCAACGGCCTGAGGCCAAGAAAACACTTAGAAGAGTTTTTGAGGTATGTGTACACTGGTAAGTTCAATATGAAACCTAAGGTGCTTGATGATGACCATGTAGAGTTTATTTGTAAACTCGATGACATGTTGTCTGTCATATATCTGTTTAACATGACTAAGTTAGTCAAAAAAATTGAGGTTATGCTTCAACCTCTTCTTAAAGAACACACTGCAATTGATCTCTTGCAATTGGCTAACCAATATGATATGGGCAAACTGAAAGCTAAAGTGGTTCATTACTTGCGAAGCCCAAAATATGTTAATATTCTCAACGGCGTGGAAGACACGATGTTTTATAAATGTGTCATAACAAACCCCATACCTAAGTATCAAAGTCAATTTCACTATCATTTTGCAATGCAAGCAGGAAAAAATTATTTATTTTATCTCAACGGGTTTGACATTTTGATTACCATCAGTAACTGCAAATTGCCATCCGGTGGTGCCGAAATGAGGTTATTGATTAAGTTAAAAAATGATAGCACCTCACATTTGGTTGATGTGCTCATCAGTACTTTGCAGTTGACTGTGATGTCGAAAAAAGCTGATGTGAAAGAATTTGTATTTCAGCGTAACACATTTGTTGTCAATAAAACTAAGAACCTATCTCTAATGCCAACATCAGAATTCTTGAACAATGGTTACTGTGAAAATAATAGTATCATGGTTAAGTTCTTTATTGAAGCAAATAATTTGGATTGGATTTGATTAAATATTACTGTAGGTATGTACCTACATACACTGGGCCTGATGCTTAGGTAGGTCCAATTATTTTGTGCTATTTATTTGTGGGCATTTTGATTTAAGAAAGAAAGTGAAAGTTAACTACATTTATTGCCAAAAACACGTTTTATACATAGTGTGATGCGCCAGTATGTAAGATTTAACATTACATTTGCATTATTCAAATTAGTTAGGCAGGTAGAAAATTTCATTGGAGTAAATTATAATAGTATGGTCATACTTACTTGTTAAAAAAAATAAGAAAAACATTACTTACATCAAAAACAAAACAAAAATTGAACCTTGAAGAAAATGAACTCAGCTGCTGTAATGTAACTGTGTGTAAAACATACCTATTTAATTTTTGTCCAGTGAAAAAAAATTCGTTTGGATAAACTGTTAGTGCTATATCAGTGACAATATGATGTACTTATAGCTCGGAACACTTTAGAGATTTATAGAATTAACGAAATATTTGTCTAGGACCATTAATCTAGGACCAAGAATCGATAAGTCTGGAACTAATCTACACGGGAAAACTGTTTCACTTGCCCTGCCACCTGTGGCAAGCAACCCCCAATGGGGGTTGATACGGGTCATTGATACAAATAAAAAAAAAAGATTTCCATATGAGCATCACATTGATCGGATTGGAAGTGATCGTTGGCACAACTTATTCCGATCTTTCCTATCTGCCACCCCTCCTAGGAGTCTTGAATAGAGTTAATCTATAAATTTAAATGCATAAAGTTGGCAAACCCCTACCCCTTCGGAACGTAGGCGTGTGGTACTCGTATGTGTGTTACATTCATAAGGCCGTTCGAGAAATTTATCATCTTCTACAGCTGATGGTTAACCAAATTTCAAGTAAGAGAAAAATTGTGTATTGACAAACGGTCTTACTCGTATTTATAAAAACCTCTAAAAGTTTCCACTAAAACACTCCTCAGAGGCAGTTGCAAACACATTGCAAAACGCACATTCTGACTTGTAAAATGGGTCGTGAGTTCGATTTCCTCTAGATGCCGCTCCTTCTTGATTTCTATGAATGGCCTTTGTCTGGGTGTATTTCCATGTTTGTGATGTCCTTGCCGGCTTGATGTGATGCCCCCCCCCAGGTAAGGTCATGTAGAGATTTTGTAAACCACCCACCCCCTCGGGACCCTTACGGAATTAATGAATGGCCCCTAACGGAGAGGAGGGCACGAATATAAATGTACATGTTAGTCTGTTACTCAAATATATATTTATGTTATTTCTGACAGCTAGTTTCAAATCACTCCTGTTAGATTGTAACCTTGAAAAGGACAATTAAAAACTACTGTTATCTTGGCCCGATCGGGTCCCTTTGAATTCAAGCTTACATAGGTATGCTTCGCAAGGCACGTTAAGCTGTTGGTGCCGGCTGCCGTCGATAGATGGCAGTCGTTAAGCCAAGTCAGAGGCCTTAGGGCGGCTTGACAACTTCTGACAGTAGACGAGCCACTAGTCTACAAGCCTCCACCAATCCGGACTTGGCCCCCGTGGTGGAGTATGGCCTATACCTTCCTCAGGGAAGAGACCCGTGCCCCTCGGTGGGGACATAATGGGTTGATGATGATAGGTATGCTTGTTGAAAAGTCGATTTGTTTGCCAATATAAACTTTACTCACGATCTCGTGAGCGATTTATGTCTTAATATGTATACTCTCTCTCTCTCTGAGAGAAGGCCTGTGTCCTATGGTGGGATGTATTGCTATTAGCAATAAGGCCGCCAATTGTATCTTTTCTTTTGTCATTGCTGTTTCTGTAACATTTTTTCCGGTATACAATAAAGAATATTCTTATCTTTATCTTGTATAGACTGCATTATTATAATAGGTACGTTTTTGAGATTAGGTTAGCATACCAGCCGTTCAAAAGGCGGCAAAGTTTTGAATGTGTTCTGAATGTAAATTGTAGGTCAACTCCATACAGTAATCCTAAGCGGTGGTGGCCGATGGGATAGATCGAAATAAGTCACTAGGTACTTATTCCACTCTTTTTTAAACCAATCAATGTGAGGGGTGGTCCATGGGAATGTTTTTCAAATTTAGGTCAACTATCCGTAATGGCGCAGACGTGGGGTCGGGTGTTGTATCAACTGCCACCACTTTGCAATTAGGAGCGGACGTTGGTTTTTTTTTAAATTTATGTCTGAGGGGACAGAGACTATGAGATGGCAGATAGGAATGCTCAACATGTCGCTAGAAAAAATGAAGAACTTTGAGTGTGTGGACACCCGTCCATCCTAGTGAACTTTGATTAAGCTACCTTGTCCAAGCTGGCTTAGTGTTACATGGCTACAAGTTTGGAAATATGGTAAACAACGACCGTTGATATGATTGTGTGATTATATAATTACTTGCTTGTGCGAGAACAATATGAGATTTTATTAGTTCTAAGAAG
The DNA here is from genome assembly GCA_947310995.1 of Yponomeuta cagnagella. Taxonomy (NCBI): domain Eukaryota; kingdom Metazoa; phylum Arthropoda; class Insecta; order Lepidoptera; family Yponomeutidae; genus Yponomeuta; species Yponomeuta cagnagella. Next base: position 2,718,045 of record OX371292.1, on the reverse strand, counting down.
ACCTGGATGTTATGTCTGTTAATCTTTTGTTAATCTAATATAATTTTTTCTTGTATTAGTCTCTTGATTCTCCTCGATTAGAGGTATAATTTCTTAGAAAAGTAATGTTCGACACTAACTATAAAAGTGCAGCTTATGGCATTAAAGTCTTAAGTGTTTTTTAAATGCTCTTTATTTTCTATTCTATTAATACAAACTTATGTAAGTATATACAGTCTACAGGTTCATAATATTCATACATTAAAGAATTAAGTAGATAATTACCTAAAAATTTCGAAGTTCATGATCGCATGAAATGTCATAGATAGTTTCACCAAGACCGAAAGGAAGTACCTACGATACTAAGGTATTATAATTTGCTTATCGGTGGTCCGTTTGGAGAGCTTTAGTGTCCGGTTTCTGAAAACTGCCTTACGTCTTGCATTCACTGGGTAACCTGAACTGGACCGCCTTGGGGACGCCCTGGACTTGCGGGTTCTCGCCTCTGTGGATCTGGTCCCTGTACTGCTGGAACTCGAGGTCCACCCAGGGTCTGCAGGTAACCTGTGCCGGCTTGATCTGGTACCCTTCGCCGCGGCACCTGCTGCTGCAAGCGTTGAGTGGCGTCGTAGATATGCAGATCTCGCCGCTGCTCTCGTAGGTTTGCACCTGCTGTTCCAGCTTGCACGGACCGTCGTGTCTGTAGCTCTTTGCCCTGTAGACGTTCTGCAACGACTGGCTTTCCCCCAACCTCAGTTTACTGGTCTGCCAAACTGAGTCCGAGCGGAGGACGGTGGTGTGCGCTAGCCACGGTTGGTAGGCGGAGGCCTTGGCTTGCTGCTTGAGCGCTAGCGTCTGAGGGTCGTTGAATTCACCCTCGAGGGCGAAGGACGCGCCGTAGTGCTCGGGTCTGTCGACGATGCCGTAGGGGGAGAGGTAGTCGTCCCGGGGCTCGCCGCTCATGCGGCCGCAGAGACCGCGCGTGTTGTTTCTATTCTCCTTGGCGAAGATGACCAGCCGTTGCCCGTCGTACATGGCTCTCAGGCGATCCTTGATGTTCAGCATGAGGACGCCGTCGGGCAAGGTGTAGTACTTCAGGAGTGGCGCTTTGTCCTGCTCGTCCCAGTACACGGTGACGGGGCCCTCCGAAACTTTTTGGCTGGTGGAGGCGACGTTCACGACGGCGCGGCTGTTTGCAGTGGCGGGCGCGGGTTGGACTTCGATCTCCATCTCCTTACCGGTTTTCGATCTGTTGGAGGTAAACCATTCTCAATTCGATCCTAGTTTGTTTTTTATCTAAAGTAACTTCCATGCCGGTGCGGCGTCAAATTGTGGCCTGGCATCCCTCGTGGTAGTTGGTAGTTAGACCTGATATTTCCGATTCTAAGTGCGGAAGTGAGACTAACCTCATAGTTGGGCTATTGTGAGCGCCTTAAAGACTCGGGTCTTCTCAAGATGTTTTCTTTAACAGTTAACGAGTGCTTTTTCTACTACAAATTCACAAATATTGGTGACTTACCCGCTGTTTATTGTACACTAACGTTTTAAGGCAGTCACTTTGAGTGCATACAAAAAAAAAAAACTGACGGCTGTTAGCAGATTAACAGATTGAACCTCGCGGATGTGCGGCAAGCATTCTACCGCTACTACGGCCGCCCTAATTCTTTAGCGTAAAATAAAAGTAAAGAAAACCGGCAAAAAAATTACGTTTGTTGTATGGGAGCCCACGTTAAATATTTATTTTATTCTGTTTTTAAATATTTATATTTGTTGTTATAGCGGCAACAGAAATACATAATTTGTGAAAATTTCAACTGCCTTGCGTGATACGGCTCATGAAATACAGCCTGTGGTGACAGACAGACAGACAGACAGACGGACAGTGAAGTCTTAGTAATAGGGTCCCGTTTGGCACCCTTCGGGTAGGGAAACCTAAAATAGTTTGGCCACAAAAAACCTCATCGACAGCAAGTAACCTTTACATTTTTATTGCAAAGTTACCCTTAACGTAACTGAAATACAGTACACATAATATGTAAAGGGTTGTATCTTAGGAGTTTGACCTCTTTCTACGACTGACTTTCATTCAATTTACACACTAACTACAGGTGACTGAATTAGTTCCAAAATTTTTATGGGGACATTTTTAACCAAGCTTTAGCAACATACGGCGCTAATTTAAAAAAAAAGGCGCGATAAAAAAAAAGTTTTAGCCAAAATTACATTACTTAAGCATAAACGAACAATACGAGTATCAGGAGAAAACGTAATAAAAATTGAAAAAAACCTTTTTGATCGTCTTATTGTCGGCGCCGGCCAGTCCAGCTGTTATTTCACTTATTTACGCATATCGAATGATAGACATAAAACAATATTGTTAAAAATACAATGGCAATGTGGCGGACTTAATGCTAGAAGCATTTTCTGCCAGTCAACCACATTTAACGTAACAGAAAACATTTTTCAAGCGCTACGGGGCTTCCTACCACTGAATTTGTATTCAGAGTTTCGAACCAAATGTAGGGAATCACGAATATTTACAAATATGTTATAGACATTACATTACTGTTAAATAATTTATAATACTGTAACATAATAACATTCCCTCAAAATATTGCTAACGATTTCCGTGCTTCGCAAGGCACGTTAAGCTGTTGGTGCCGGCTGCCGTCGATAGATGGCAGTCGTTAAGCCAAGTCAGAGGCCTTAGGGCGGCTTGACAACTTCTGACAGTAGACGAGCTACTAGTCTACAAGCCTCCACCAATCCGGACTTGGCCCCCGTGGTGGAGTATGGCCTATACCTTCCTCAGGGAAGAGACCCGTGCCCCTCGGTGGGGCCATAATGGGTTGATGATGATGATACTTCAATGAAGTCAATGGTTTGACGTTTTTGTATAAAACCAATCATTAGTTACGCTGTCACTTACTATCGCCCAATCAACGTTCACGTCGTCACGCACGGCGCACACGCTTAACCCATCACAGAGTGATTTACACAGCATATCTTGCGCTCATTTAATTAGTAAAGACTAATCGAAAGGACTGGGGCCGCGGCCGTTTTTGAGTTCAGTACTACCCGGCAAAATATCTATGCATCTGCAACCGTCAGACCGCCACCTTGGGAGGTACCTAGATATTTTGACGTTATACATCATGAAGTCAATGGTTTGACGTTTTGGTATAAAACCAATCATAAGTTACGCTGTCATTTACTATCACCCAATCAACGTTCACGTCGTCACGCATGGCGCACAGAATGAATCAATCAGAGTGATTTACTCTGCAGCACATCTTGCGCTCATTTCATTGGTACAGACTAATCGAGAGGACAGGGTCCGTTTTTGAGAGTGAATTTTGTAGGAAGAAATACTTGTATGGTTTTTTTATTCGTAGGTATTAGGTTAATTACCTATTTATGAAACAAGATTCTTCTAAAACACTCCCCAAATACAGATAAATAGACTAACACAGACTATTTAAATTGCAGTCGAGGAGTGTTTTAGAGTACCGATTTTGTAGGGTTCCGTACCTCAAAAGGAAAAACGTAACCCTTTTGTATAGGATTACTTTGTTGTCCGTCCGTCCGTCCGTCCATGATCCGTCCATCCGTCCGTCTGTCAAGAGCCTTTATCTCGGGAACGCGTAGAGGTATCGCGTTGAGAGGGAGTAACACTTGCGCCACCAAGGAAAAAACAATCATATCTTTTTTTACACACCAGCAAAAACTGTCAGTAGTGATTTTTAGGACCCACGGCAAAGAACCTAGGATCACGAACCTGGGACTAGATAGCATTTATGTCAAAAACGGCCGTTTCTGGCGTTAATGGTATCTACTCCTAGGTTTTTTGCCTTAGGTCCAGGGACGATTGAGAGATTGTACTGACACTTATTGCAAGTTTGATCTGAAGACATGATTTTGCTGGCAGCCATCGCATCTTTGGACTTGTGCGCTGGGGCTGATGAAACAAAACAAAAGCGAGTTTGCCACCCCGTTTTTCGCGTATTTCGTCTCGCAACTTTTTGATTTGTTCCGCGTACATATTTCCCGTAATGGTGACTCCATGACTGAGGTATTCAATCATCACACCTTTTTGGAACACAAAAAACGAGAATGGCATCTTGCCGGCGGATGGAACGGCCTTGAATTTCTTAGGGGTCGGTGATGGGTGGTCTCTTCCAAGTCATGGATGGTTTCTTTGTTTCAGGGTCGTAATGGTGAAGCCACGTTTCATCCATAGTTAGAAATGGAGCCAAAAACCGGTCTTGTTGTCACAGTTCCAAACAGCTTTGTAAAATTCTCATCCTGGTTCGTTTTTTTTCGGCCGGTAGCATTCTAGGCACCCAACGCGCTGAGACATTTTTCATTCCCAAACGGTCATGTATTATATAATAATCACTCTCTATTGAAATCTTTAGTTCTTCAGCTATAAAACGAAGAATAGTACGACGATCCGCCAAAACAATTATTTCAATTTTTTTTATCATTTCTTCAGTTACTACAGTCGTAGGGCGCCCTGAGCGCGAGTCGTCATTAGTGGATGTTCTTCCCCTCTTAAACTTAGCACACCAACGCGCAACCGTAGAATAAGGATGAACATGAACCCCTAACGTATCTTGCAAGTATTGAATTTTCATTTTACTACGGAATAAGAGTCTTCTTTACTTATTCCGTAGTAAAATTTTTCAAACATAGATATTTAATTACCTACCGCGCGTACTTCAATTTTCTCCATTTTCTATTACTCGTTGCGACAGAACACGAGTAGTATCTTTTATGATTGAAAAAACAAAATAGCCACAATGATTTTTAATTTATTATGTCGACAAATAAGAGGGCTATGCCTGCCAGTATTTTCTTTTTCTCTATCCAAGGTGTTTATACCTCATTCTAACTACTTATTGAACACCAGTCGTAGTGTGGTTTTACAGTGACGCTTACCGTCCTCGCGGGTGGTACGCGCTGCCTGTCGTCGGTGGCGCTAGTGTTACTCCCTGGACCCCCTTAAGTATGAACCTTGCGAAAAAAAGCTAGATATTTACCTGTACGAAATATAGAGGTCTTGTTGTTTTTCCTGAGATTTCTTGGTCAGCACCACGAGTTGCTCGGAGCTGTGCTCGGGTTTGCCCACGAATTTGCCGTCGTCTTGCAGAACCACGTGCCATTGCGGAGTCAGGGAGTACTCGTAGCGGCGGTCGCTGAACGTTTTGAGGCTCTTGCCTTCCACAGCGCAGTATGCTGAGGAAAACAAAATGCTGTTTAACTTTACTCATCTACGAAGCGTCACTCAATTAAAGGGTCATCCATTAGACACGTGATATTTTTAGCAACGTTTAATAGCGAGGTTATAGACTGACGTAAGGGTTTTAGATTTTTTCAGAACCCCCTCCTTATCAAGCCTTACATGGTTAGTGGACAATCCCTAACGGAGTCATCTAATCGAGCTACTTACGAAGGTACTGGTGTCCCGAATAGTAGTTGCCTAGACGCTCGGTTATTCGTATGGGCTGGTAGATGGTGAGGGCAGCGGACACAACTTTTGGCATCGGGGCCTTTGAGACCCTCAGGTCACCAGCGCGGGTCGTCAACCACAGGTTGAAGGTGTGCTCTACGTGGTCCACGTTCACTTCAACATCAAGCTTGCCGTCGGCAGCGTTCCTCAGGAGATTCTCCTCCACATACCAGAAACCGAAGTGCCTGGCCAGACGGTACAGTTTGAAGGTAGCGTTCTTGAAAGCCGGGGTCACGTCTTTGTAAGTGACGGACGCTTTGAATACGTCAGGGGTGTGCGCCATCAGGATAGCCTTGTAACAGGCGGGTTGGTAATAGTTGTCGGTAGCCATCTCCTGCTCGCACTCCTTGGCAAGCGGCTGCTTTGCAAGCACCTCAGCGTACTTCGCAGAGCGTTCTACGGAGCCACCAATGTGAATCTTGCTGTCGGCTTGGCCGTAGTTGATGTCGAAGTTGAACGTACCCTTAAAGTCTTTCTTTAGAGCATCCAAGAAGTTGAGCGAAGCGATGGTTGGCTTGACGACTGTACCGACAGCGTTGATTTGGTCTTTTTGTTCTCCGCTGTTCTTGCCGGCGTAAAAAGCGTACTGGAAGTTCTGGTTGACGTCGCTGCCGCCTATGGCGGCTGTGAGGACGTACTGGACCGGCTGGGCGCCTTCGAAGGAAGCGTTGAGGTCCAGGAAGCGGAGTTCCGGTGTGTTGAGGCCGGAAGAGACGCGTTTTAGCATCTCCAGACGGCGAGGCTCGCTATCGGCGCTCACGTTACTCAAAGGTGAGGGCTTCAGAGCGTCTGTTGCTGGGTTCTGCTTCGGGTCGTAGTGTTTTTCTGGAATTGATCATAACCTTAGTTATATAAACAACAAAAAAACTAAGTTTTGATTAATTATTGTCGTATTACTGATGATAAAGGAGGAAGACTTTTTATGATTAGAAAGGTTTTTAAGATGTTTTACCATAAGCAACGGTGAGCGTAAGTTTCTTGTTTTTGCTGTTCTTGCCAAGGTATCGGAGGTTGTAGTGGGTCAGAGCGACGTCCTTTAGGTAGTACATTTGAGCGATGTTCTCAAGGAAATTTTGGCCGCTGAACATGGTGCCGTAATTGCGGTAGTCCGATGAGTAGGAGTATCCTTGGACCTGGAAGGGCATCCCAATCTCGTTCCCGAGCTTAGTGTCTATGGAGGAAACCTTTTCCTGGCGGATGACGAGTTTAGTCGTAGGGTCGAGCGACACTGGGACTTGGGAGTCCTTGTTCTGGTTAGCACTGTAAGGCCATACACTGAAGTGCGCGATCGTCGTGTCTATCTCCGGTTTCTGAGTCTCCAGCTGCATGCGGACTTTTCCGGTCTGAATTTCGATCTGGGCCTTCAGGGGGATGTTCAATTGCACCTTGTTGACGACACCGACGCTGGCCAACTGGTTCGAGAAGGTGTCGAGGAAGCCGACGCTGCCATCCATGTTCCTCGCGAACGTTAACTGGATGTCCTTCTCGAAGTTCGCGGAGTAGCCCTTCTTTTGCGACGGGAATTGGATGGAGCCTTTAGCCTTGCATTGAAAGTGTATTAGAGTCGGTTCCGTGTATCTGTAGACGAAGGGGACTCCAGCGGCGACTGGGAACATGATGGTGACGCGAGCCTGGTTCACCATTTTGGTGTAGTGGAAACCCTTGTTGAGTTGCTCGATAAATTGCTGGATGACGAAGGGAGAGGTTTTCAAGTCGTTTTCGCTGAAGCCGAAGTATCTCTTTTGACCCATGAGGTTGACAGTGAAAGCCGCTTCCAGGGGATATTTGGGGTCTCGTACTATGTTGAGCATGCTAGCGATCTTTTGGGCTGTGTATTTATGGTTGAGCTCCGCCATATTCTGCTTCTTGTACTCCATGAAGACTTCCACGTAGTTATCGATAAACTCCCGGACGCCAGAGAAGGAAGCTGAGATCTGTTAATTAAAATTTTAACAGTAATTTAAATCTAAGCCTGTTGTTTCATCAGATTTATTCAGACAGAATTTAACGGTTCATCAGAATGTTCTATTTAAATAAAAGTTGTAGTTTCTATTTAGGTAAAAAATAGAACCTAATTTCCTACAGAGATATTCAGGGTTATTCTATAGTTTTGAGTCAGTTTTTTCTTCTTCTTTCTTCTAATACTATAAACTTACCGAGTTCTCCTTATTCCATCCCTTGGCCTGGCTCTTCCAGGCGTACTGTAAGTACTTAGGGATCTGGCTGTCTTCGCTGGCAATGTAACTCAGCACATTAAAGATGCCAAGGTGGTGCTTCGAGTCGAAAGCGTCAATGAACTGCTTGTTAGAGTAAAATACTCCGAAGTCTTCGTTGGTAAGCAGCTCCTTCGCGGCTTCGGCGGTCCTGGCTCTGGAATTGAAGAAGGTATTGCCTACCTAGTAGATAATCTTGGGAACAATTTGCACCAAACCACTGTCTTTGCGGGTTCAAGACGAACTAGTATTCCAGGTAAGGCTACCCATATTCAATTTAGTTTGTTTAGGCTTTGGTATGTAGAATTAGATATTGCGTAAGGCTTTGTAACTACATCTCATAGAATTATCAAGCCAGCAGGGTCCGTCATCTACATACTTTTCTTTTTCCTGCTTGGAAAGTGAGGGTACAGGATGTTTGAAAGTGTTACTTACAGGTCCCAGTAGCGAGGGTTCTTGAGCTTGGCAGCAGAATTGATGCCAGACTTAAGCGCTGCGCGCACTTGCTTGCTAGGATCATCGCGTGTCATCAGAGCCATCGCCTGCATCATCGCGGGCGTCGGCCGGCTCATGAAGATGCCCTTGATCGCAGCAACCCTGACCTCGTAAACTTCAGCGGTATTTCGCAGAATGCTGTACAACACAGCGCGAACTGAGCGATCCTTCTGGTGCGCCAATACGTCCAGGCTGTCAATCATCAGGCGGCGTTGGTAGTTCGTCACAGAGAATCTTCCTTCCAAGTAGGGTGCGAACACGTCAAGTACAGCCCTGTGGCCCAGATTACCGATAGCCCTTATGTAGATCTGCGCCCTATGGTGGTCATTCTCTTCGATCGCGCGTTTCATCAGCTCTGCGAGACGCGGCAAGATCTCGTCCAGGACGAAACGGTCGTGTTGATGCGTCAGACGACCGTACATATGGGAGGGGTACTGCGTATGGGACGTCTCATTGTTGACTTGGCCCATGTTGATAAACGCCGTGGAGGCAATCAGGGCGGTGCTGTTCAGGAAAGGCTGCTTAGTGACCTCGGGGCTCATGGCGAGGCTGAAGAACTGAGTCATGAGTTCTCTGGTCGGATAACGGAGGGAGGACGCCAGGGTAGCAATGACCTGTGCCGCTTCTTCGCCCTTCAGTTTTTCGGATTGAATCCAGGTTTGGATCTGCTGGTAGGCGGACATGGTACCGGCTTCCACCATGGCGTCTCGGTAAACCATCCACATGTCAGCCTTGACCATGTTGGTGGACGATTTGGTTGTGTCGATGGCTTGGCTGGTCTGGATGAGCTGCTCGGTCGTCATGGAGGAAATGAAGCGGACGAGGAGGTTGAACTTAGTCAGAGCATCGACCTTGGGCAGGGTGTTGGCATTTTGCAGCTGCTGCGCGATCTCCTGCACTAGTTTCTGGACGGTCATGGGGTTGTGCTTGCTTTCAGATTGCGGGATCATGTAGAGACCAGCGTACGCCGGTTTGTTGAACGCTGGTAAAGCCTCGTTGATGTAAGTCGATGCGGAATCGCTAGAGCTCGATTCATCATTGAGCTCTGCGCTGTCTACCGGGAAGTGAGAACCGATCTGGATTTCTGCAGACGACTCGTCGATGGCGACTGGTCGTGAATTCATGGCGTAAAGGAGGTTCTGGATCTGTCGCGCGCCTTGGAGTATTGGCCACTCTTCTTTGCTTTCTTCGACAGTAATCAGGGCCAATCGCACGTAACTGCGCACCTCGGCCTTCTGTTCTCCGGCTATGAGGGGGCTGACGTGGACAGAGCTGGTAGTCTCCGCCCTGTAGATGGGGCCCTGTTTGCCGGCAATGATATGAGAGTCGGTGGTCCTAGTTAGCAGTTGATTCTCGCGGGGGTCTCGTGCGGTGCCGGTCCATTCCGCGCCTAGTGGGACATCGAAATGGTACTCAACCCTGTGGTCGCACTTTCCGTAGTTTTTGTTTTTTGTGATTTGGATGGGCTGCTCTTGGTCGGCGAAAGCGGGTAGCATGCGACGCCATTCGGCCTGGATCGGGGAAACGGTGTACAGAGTTTCGCAGTCACCGGTGACGTCAATTTCCCTCTTGATGAACTGGCCCTGGTAGGCCTCCTTGTCGAAGAAGTTGTACGGCTTTTTGCTGCTTCTATGCGGGGTCAGATCTACCTGGAGTGCGCTGACGAGACCCTTGAGCAAATTCTCGTTAACCACGCTCACGGACGCTGGCAGGTGCAGTTTGGCTACCCGTCCGTCCTCCATTTGGATCTCCAAGGGTTGCTCAAGCTCCTTAAAGGGTTTGTAGGGCAAGTCCTTCGGTAGAGACTTGTCGTTCTCGAGTTGCTGGTGGATCTGCGTGTACTGAACGTCTTGGAGTTTGGCCTGCAGGTTGCCCGGGGCCTGAACTCGAATGAGGAAGGTGGCCTTCATGGCGAAGCCAGTACTAGCGCCCTCTGGTAGGTGCGCCAGCGTGTGGGAGTGCACTTCATACTTGTAGACTTTCCCAGCTTGCCAAGGGCCTTGCTGTGTGCCTCGAGCGATAGCTGGTTGATTGCTCGGCTTGCCGGTAGCGGCCACTGTAATTCCGGAGTAAGTGTTAAAGCAAACCGACACATTTTTGTGGGAGGACCCGAAAAAAAATCAATCAAGCAATTCTTAATTATGGCTACCCTAAGGATTCTGCCAATGTCGAGTTTTGGAGATAGCAAGTTTTTTTTTGTTTTGTTTTATATTTAACAAAATCCCGTAAGTTAGTTGTGGTGATGTAGTAATAACAAAATAGATAAAATACATAAAAATCCAGATACATTAGTAATAGACAGACAATCACAATCGAATTTTGTTACTTTTTATAAAATTACATAGATCTTTTCACTTTTCACTTTAATAAATGGAGCAAGAAAAAAAAGCAAATGGGTTAGTTTTTACTCCAGTTGTCAAGATCTTGTCTTTTTTTCTTTTTAATCTATGGTCAAGACGCTTTGGTTGATAGTAGGTATGAAAGACTATAATAAGTACATGGAGAAGACTTGTCTTTCTTTCTTTTTAATCTGTGACATGAAGTGCCAACTCAGAACAAATAAACCAATTTGTTCTGAGAGTGCCAAGGTGAGTCAGGCATGTTATCGGTCAGTATTGGTTATATTCTCTTAGAGTAGGTATTGTTTGGAAGGTTATTTTACCCTAAATCGCAAAGAGCAATTCTTAAATGGTTTTACGATAGTTGCAGACAAAAACTGTAACAAAAAGTAACCAACAATCCGATTGCTAAAAATTTACTAGGGTTAGATAGGTATCCTAAAAATATTTTTTTTTCTAACATTTTATTCTACCGTTTTGTCGGTGTGATTAATATTATTATGTATGTATGTATATGCAAAATTTTCTAGTACTAATCATCTCTGAGGTAAAAATAAACTAAAAATAAACTATCACAAGTACGTAGCTCTACTATCTACTGGGCCAAATATCAGACGCTCCATACTGAAGTTACAGATAACTTTTAAATTATAATTAGATAGCAATTTCTAATTTTGTTGCACCCTGTATAAGTTTTACAGAATAAAAAAATACTGTTACAAGTAAGTAGTTTAAGCGCCACTTGCGCCATCCCACTAACTCCCAGTGTCAAATTGTACTGGTAACCATGGTAACTCCCAGTTAACCTGTGAACCCCGGGTTAGTGGGTGGTGCCAGTGGCGCTTACTCTCTACAGTAACTTTATGAATGAGTAATAAAAATCTTTAAACTTACCAAATAGTGCCGCTAGAACTAAAAGCTTCATGGTGATAAACGCCTCGCTCTGTCTTAGGGAGAAGATGTCTCTCTCTAGGAGAAGATATCGTTCTGATTTTCAGAAGACACAGCTGGCCGTTTTATACGTATCCTGGTTGACACGTGGACTACTTAATAGATTATTGATATCTTACAATGTACGCCATTTACGAAACGCTGTTTACAATGTCCGTGAATGTTTAGCAGCGAAACTAGGACTGCTAGTTAGTTCGTTTGTGAATGTAGGCGGGAGGGTCGGTAAGGGACGCTCCAGGCAGACATATGTTCGTCAAGTATTGACGTTGGCCACGGTAAGAATTTATTTATTTATATGAAGTACCCATAAGCCCGTAACCATGGGCGCCGCACCAGGATCACTTTCAGGGAGATGCATCTGCATCTTCACATTGTACCATGAACCAATATCAAATATGATCATCATCATCATCAGCCATTTGACGCCCACTGCAGGACATCTATTAAAATGTGAAAATTACTTTGCAAAATTCCGCCAAAATCCCACAAGCACCATGCGGTTGATTAACGCATGGTGCAACGCTTTTTTTCACACAAGTATTGGTGTCGGTGGTGGTGTGTTTAGGCCTCCTTCGTGGTTTTCATAACCATGAGGGGTTTCGCCATAATCGCCACGCTTGGCAGGCGGGTTGGCGATCGCAGTAAGCGGTTGGAATCTCAGGAAGACGCTGCCGCTCGTCTCCTGGAGTTCTATTTTTGAATCACTCGTATGAAATTGTATCGTCGAATGCGACTTATGTCACACTCGTCTTCTAAGTCGCATGATCTCGTTTTTCCGTATTTCTTATCGTTCGCCTGAAATGTTTCCAGTACAATTTGAAGTATTGTATTTTTTATTTTCTGCGTGGAACACAGAAAATAAAAAAAAACCTGAAACTACCGTAACAGAAACGGAACGTAAAATGCTTCGTTTTATTGGCTGTTTAAATGAAAAATCTTTGTCTTTTGTTACAAAACTGACTGTCACTTTGATTTGTTTTTGATCTAACGAAAATGTCGAAACAAAAAAATAATTCCACACAAAAATTTGGTAAAATTTGGTTGCGTTGACACTCAGAATGACAAACAGTACTAAGTATACACACATTTTATCGTTATCTGTGCAATACAAATTTTGACAATTATTTGTTCTGAGAGTCGAGTCATCGAGTGATAAAAAAATACGGAATTTCAGATGTCGAACGAACATCAGTAGAAATTGAGCGCTCGACGCGATGCGAGTGATTCAAAAATAGACCTCAGTCGCCTTCTACGACTTTCACGGAAGGAAATGGAGTGACGCTATTCTTAATCCGGCGCCACACGGAAAAATATAGAATATATAATAAATAAATTATTCCAGCAACAGAACTTAAAAACATAAATTAATAATTATAAGTAAAAAAAAATAAATAATAATACATCCACAATTGTTTCGTCCAAAGTAATACATCAAGATGTCGAGAACGGCAAAATATACCTATATATAAGTATTTATATACACGCAAGAATACGAAAGATAAATTAACTGTCAAACAAACCGCCCCGAGACATACTCGAGCCAAAGGTTCCCTTAACGCCGGCAGCGTTACCCCGCTGCACAGCGAGAGAGATCCTCTGCATCAAGTATGCCCCAGAGCGGTAGTCCATGCCGCGGTTCCTCAAGCGACGCCCTAACTCCTTTATAAAGGCTCTTCCCTGGACTCCCCATACCCCAGTGGTCTCAACAGCTAGAGGCACAAAGAAGTAGCTCTGTTAAATGTTTTGTAAGTTTTAGAATATATAAGAATGTATTCCAGCAACATGTAGTTACTTAGTATTGAACGTACATTTCAATACTAAGTAACTACATGTACACAATGGGAGACGCGGCTTAGTGTTCACAGAGAAAGAGTAGAGGAGGATGCTGAATTTATTGACAAGTTGATGAATTGTCAGTGGGCCGGCCATATCACCCGAAGAACTAATAACCGATGGGGAAGACGAGTTCTTGAGTCGAGACCGCGGATCGGTAAACTTAGTGCAGGACGTCCTCAGACTCGGTGGAGCGATGATCCCCGCAGGGCGGCTTGCAAGAGCTGGATGACAGTAGCCGAAGGCAGTGCTCAGTGGCGTGCAAAAGGAGAGGCCGATGTCCAGCAGTGGACAAGCGTAGGCTGATGATGATGATGGTCAGCAACCGAGACGCCTTCAGTTTAATTTAATAACGTTTTTTTAGGTTCACGCTTGACCCTAGTCACGCCTGATGGTAAACGAAGACGGGGTCTAATATTTTGGATAAAAAACTAAAATCTGATCCAGTGGGCTTACTAGCGCCACCAATCGTTCGTTTTGTCTGTTGTGTATTTAATTTTCTTTCTGTTGTTGTGCATATTATGTTACTTATCTGCTTATTTTGTTTCTGTGATGTATCTTGTTGGTATAATGAATGTCTTTCTTCTTCTTCTCTTCTTCTTCAATGGGAAAAAAAAAATCTTTTACAGGTCGTATTTTCAAAAAGTGTCTGTACAATCTCTCAATCATGTTAACAGTGATTTTTATGACCCACTACCAGGAACCTAGAGTCATAAACCTGGGACTAGATAGCATTTATGCCAAAAACGGCCGTTTTTGGCGTTAATGTTAGGTATGTAGTCCTAGGTTTACGGCCCCATGGCAAGGATGTTTTAGCCAATGGTCTTAAAAATCACTATTAGGTAGCATGATTGGAAGATGGTAGACACTTTTTGCAAACTCGATCTGTAAAAAGAGATATGATTTTTTTTCCTCGGATGGCGCTAGTTTTACTCCCTGTAGCCCCTTAAAAATAATCTATAACCTGACTGCTAAGTATTAACTAGTAAGCAGGCGGGACCGACCTGGATACCTCGCAAGGAGTTACAATCTTGAAGCTGGGTCCCGCCTGCTTAGTAGTTAACGGGGAGCAGTCGGGTTGTTGGTATTTTTTTTAATTTAGTTTTTTATTTTTGTTTTCTTTTTAAGTTTTTCTTTGATTTAAGCAAATTTTATATACCTAGCCTATGACACTCGTGCCAACATGACGAACCGATTGAGATCTTATTTGTGAAAATCTGACCATGGCTTAGGTGAGAATCGGACATACGAGCCAAACACATCCTTTTGGGTTCCGCCGCATTCGGTTAAAAATATATATTATGAATATGAATTGGGGAGCAAGTGCACCACCCTGCTGCCGGCGCCCATGCCCGTAACTGGCGAGCGTGCATGCACCAACAAGGAATGTTGATAAAGCGTAGGAGGTTTCTCAGGGTTGTGGCAGGGGGAAAACCATATTTTCTGCCTATGCGCAGAAATCGGTCGTGTTGTTCCGAAAAAATAAGAAAATAAATGTCTTTTCGCCTTTGAGTGTTGTAAAGCCATCGATCTTGGCGATTTAGAGCAAGTTATTAACCTCTATCGGGCGGAAGGGGGATTTTCGTACAATGTGCTTTTGGTAGAAAACATATATTTTAAAGTTATTAATTAATTCATTGCAATGGAATTTGCTTGGTAATCAGATGTATTTTTATTATAACTGGGTTTATTTTATTCCAGTATGAGCATTTTTTCCAGTGCGAAGTACCATTAGAATTTATGTTAGAGCCATTATTACCCGAATGCGGCGAAGCACAACGGGAGGGTAAAGTGTTTGGCTCGTATGTATCTATGTTCAGAATAGTGTTCCCTCATAACTCCTTAACCAATTAACCAATTAATCAGGTCAGATTTTGACAAAGAAGCTCTCAATCGATCCGTCATATTTGCGCTACGTGAAATCGGCATAAATCCAACAAAAAACTCCCTAAAAAGACAAAAATTAACTTTAATGCTCAGCAGTCGGGTTGTTGGTTTTTTTTTCAGTTTTTTTGTGTTTTATTTTAAGTGATTTTTTATTTTATTGGCTTTATGGTGAATTCATAAAGCCCATGACACTCGCGCAAACACGTCGAATCGATTGAGATATTATTTGTCCAGATCTGTCTATTGGTTAGGGAGTTATGAGGGAACATTGTATCGGATATACTTACATACATACATACGAGCCAAACACATTACTCTCCTTTTCGGCTTCGCCGCAGTCGGGTAAAAAATAACCAACAACCCGACTGCTGAACATTAACTACTAAGCGGGTGGGACCCAAATTAAAAAAAATTGCCAATTGGTGGTTCAGCAGTCGGGTTGTTGGTAATTTTTAATTTCAGTTTTATTTTTAAATGGTTTCCATTATTTCTGGAAAACCTCTAAATGTGTCCCAAAGGAAGCCGAGCAAACTCGCGCGCTCTCGCTAGTGCTTGTGCATCACTAAAACGGTGATAAGGAGCAATGCTGATTTAGCATTGATTATAGAGGTCGCAAGTTGAGGGGGCATTCGGACATTGCATTGACCTGGAAGCCGCACTCGTGTCCAGTGACGTCCTAAACAAAACGAAACAGATGTTGTAAAGAAAAAACTGGATTTAAAACTAACCAGCGGTCGGCTGCTGAGCGTTAAGGGCCTCCATGATGCTCCACACTAGCGCCAAGGGAAAAAATCATGTCTTTTTTTTACAGATCGTATTTGCAAAAAGTGTCAATCAATCTCTCAATCATGTTAAGAGGGTCCAGGGAGTAACACTAGCACCACTGAGGAAAAAATATCATATCTTTTTTACAAATCAAATTTGTAGGTCGTGATTAATATGTAGGTCTATGCCAAATTTCAGCTTTCTGGTACCAATTGTCTCTGACCTAGGCCGCGGACAGACAGACGGACAGATAGACGAACGGAAATGGCGAAACTACAAGGGTTCCTTGTCGACAACGGAACCCTAAAAAAGTAAGATGATTTTTTACTACTGAGCAGAGACCCACCTAGGTACCGCGCAGTGAGTCACAATGTTGAAGGCTTAAATGGGCAGCAGAAGCTGGCGAATAGAGGAGCATTAATCACCTTTAATATTTATCTGGGCAGAGGTTTGATTTCAAGTTTCCACGTACGTAGATAGTAGGGAATTTAATTAAAAAATTGCAAAGACATTGGCTGTCAATGACGCGTTAATGGTTTCTTGAGGGTGTGAAGTTGGATAAACTATTAAGAAAACAGCTGTCATGGCGGGCTCTACTTATTTAAAAATAAAACAAGGCAGGAAAATATTAAAATAAAATTAAGGCTTTTTATTCAATTAACGTTTTAAACAAGTAACGTATTTTATTTCAAATATAATTAAAATTAACTAACTACTTAAACTGGATGCAAGTGCTAAATTACCTAATAATGTAAAAATATTCAGTGTCATGAATAACAGCAACAAAGAGAGATCCAATTATGGAATAACCTTATATATAATTAATATAGGTAGGTACCTACTACTTAAGCTAGGTATATTTCTACTGATACAAATATATTGGCATGCCACATAGTATATTAATTTGTTGCGTGTTTGCAATGCGTGCAATTTTCTTTATATTTGGTTAACACAAAGAATATTAATAATTAATGGACTTCCCAGTAACAGGACAAATTACTAAGTCAATATTTTTATGTCTTTATCAGATAAGGTTTACCTAGTTGTACAAAGTCCTTAAATATTATAGGTACACATAGTTTTCTGAGACACCACAACGAGGTATTTCAAGAGTACCTATGTTAACGGGTATTCTCTTTTTGTTTGTTTTGGTGTCCACATGCGAATATTTCGTATTGAGCATTAGATTTTAAACACCGTGTGGGTTTTCCTAACACCATGGATTTTGTTTTATAGCACCCTTGTTTAGAATATATTAATATAAAAGAAGTGCCACCTCTTCGGTCTTGAATGGCGCATGGCCGGTCTCGGGTTGCCATTATTTTTCTTCGGGTCCGGAGAATATTTTTACTAGGCTTGCCCAGCACCTATACCATCCTGACAGCTTAGTCGGCCTAGCCCAAATAAAAGAAAAGTCAATACGTGCGGAGCTAACCAAGCAGTGGGTTTCCTCACGACGTTTTCCTTCACGATGGGGACATATAAAAACAGTGCCCCAGGCACTGCAGCGTCCGAGTGGTCCCTTCACCCATCTAGTGTGCGTGAAGTTGCCACAAAGTGTACGGTTAGTATTTTTTTTTCTATTTTTTAATGACTCTCGATGCACAAACATAGTTATTTATTTATATATTAAACGGGTCTAATCGCGATTATTTCTTAGGTAAAATTTAATCTCCTTAATTCCCGAGGTTTCGGCAGCGATGCAGCTGACGTGGTCTAAAGTACATATTAAAAAACGTAAAATACATAATTCAATTTAACATGTGTATTACTTGCATAACTCTCATGTGGTTTTTGTGTTTTGTTTTTCAAATTTTATTGTTTTTTATTTTAAATTACGGTGGCAGCCCTAGTTAGGACATAAGAAATGTGCAATTTACCTACATGTACAAATATTCTACAGTTAGCTTGGTTAACCTCCGTCTAACTATTGCAATCGTAACTAGTTTCATTTTTATGCCTTTAAAAAAATATTAAAATACTTACTGATGAAAAATACCTACTTAACGAAATAATAGAGATTCTTTGGAAAGCATGTTCTTATTATGTACAATGTAAGCATTCAAATTAATAATTAGGTGCGTGCATAATACGTAAAATACCTTAGTATCTATAACATTAAGTATCTTTGAACAATGTAAAAAAAGCTAAAATATAATTTGAACATACCTACTTAATTCCAAGACCCTGGAATGATAATATTATTTGAGCATAACCTTATTTTTTTTTATTATATACTAAACTTGAGCAATATTAGGTGTCTTTTTTGGTCCGATTAATCTAAATTAACAGACCTTTATAAAACTATTTCAACGTTTACATCAGAATATTTCCTACTTTGTACCTACATAAGTCACCTACATCCAACTCATTAATTCGAAATGGTTTTCAAAAATATCAACGAAGTCATTTTCTAAATTAACCAACGACATTAAGTACATAACAAACTCACGCGTGTATCCCGGAGGGGTAGGCAGAGAGCAGGCCCTAGATTCTGTTAATGCATTGTAGTAACATGACAACTGCATGAACATGGCGGTTTTCATTTCATGGCTGCTTTAAGTCTACGCGGGCACACCCATCAAACCTTCTAGGCGTCAATGGTATGAAAAAACACGTCACGTGACCCGACAGTGTACCTGTCATTATACTACAATGCACTAACAGAATCGAGGCCCGGGGCTTGCCACTTGCCACGATCCTGACAGACCTCTTTCGCTAGATCGACAGTCATCAGTCGTTGCATGCAATTGTATCCATAAAAATCCTATTATTTATAACAATAATATTGTACGTAATAATAAGCAGCGTATATAGTCCCCACTGTAGGGTAAAGGCCTTTTCTCAGGGAGAGAGTATGGGCTTAATCACCACGCGTGCCCACCGCGGATTGGCGATTTAAAGCGCTGAGGTATAAGAATAGCTCAGACACTCAGGTTTCCTCACGATGTCTTCCTTATTGTCTTCCTTAGTTATTGTACGTAATATTTAACTCCAAAGCAACTGAAAAGTTTATTATAAACAAGAGGCGCAAATATACGGGCTTCGGACAAAGCTATATCTTTGAATTTTTCAATGGCTATAGGTATACGTATATGTGCCTTTTGGTGCGGAGTCTCTCGGGCCGTGGGGGCCGGAAGCGCGGCGACTGTTTAAAGCTGTGGTTTAAAGAGATCTTGCCCTTTGCTAATACATCCCCTATTTGGTCGAAGTATGTCCGTCTGGGTCGTCCCTTACCGGCCCTTCCATCCACATTCGCTCGATATATTTGTTTTGTCAATCTTTCTTGTACCCTAAAGTGCCCGAAACCGGTGTGCGTGCATGCAACGACTAATGAATGTTGAGGAAGCGAAAGTGATCTGTCAGGATCGTAGCAAGTGGCAGTCCCTGGTCTCTGCGTACCCCTCTGGGATACAGGCGTGAGTTTATGTTATGTTATGTTTTAAAGAGATATCGTCGCGCCTGGTCGGTGCGTCAGGTGACCCGAGGGCTGGTGCCTACTTCGGGCAGCGGCTGAGCCTCGCTATTCAGCGATGTAATGCTGCCAGCCTTCTATCTAGGGACCTTACCGGCCGACGGCAGCGATATGGCTATTAGTTATTTTTATTAGTTATTATTAGTTATTTTCTTTTTCAATTCTTAGCTAATTATTATTTGTATTTTGATAACAAATCATGTTGTATATTAAATAACTTATAAACATTTTCATGAAACACGTGCTATATTTAAAACCTGGATGGTCAAACTTCGCAAATTACGACTTCGTTAAGACTGACGGTCTTTATTTATAAAAAAAACACGATTCTTCAATACACTCCTCAGAGCCAGCTTATATGGTCTGTGGTCAATGGAAAGACGTAACCACAGAATATTTAAACTCTCCCTGAGGAGTGTTTTAGAGTAATCGTGTTTCTATATATAAGATCCTTAGTCTGGGGCAAAATCTTTCATTTTATAAAATATAATAGTTATAATATAAACCTGTAACTAGAGCCTAACTAATGTCTTTTTGAAGAGATCACTGCGATCATTTCACAATTATTGTTCTAGAGATCATTTTATTTCCGTAAATATGAAATACCTATAGCTTTGATAAAAAGGCGTTTTCAACACTTAATTTTTCTCCTAAAATTGAGCAATTTACTATAGAAAGTAATACTTAGGTAACTTGAAAAGTTGCTTAGGTACGAGTACATACCTAGCTAGTATATTTAGCTAGGTAGGTATGTACTTTGTCCAGCACACAATCCAACATTCAGCATGTTGACTCTTAGCTTTAAAATACTGAAGGGGCTTTTCTCCGGTCTCTTAGCTGGTCTGCTTCCGAGTCACCCCAGTCCAGATACACGGTTCCTTACCCCTCAGTCTTTGAAACCTGGGCGAGGTTAACTTGTCCCTTATGCACCTTAAAGTGGTCTGTTTCACAGGGGGTTTTTCTTCGGTCTCTTCGCTGGTCTGCTCCCGACTCACCCAAAACCATATCCAGTTTTCCTTACCTTCAGAGACTTTAAAACCTGGGCGCAGTTAGCTTGTCCCTAATACACCTCAGAGTGGTCTGTTTCACAGGGGATCTGAGGGAGCTTTCCTCGGGTCTCCTCGCTGGTCTGACGATGCAGGTCCTTGCCACGTGGGGGTGGGGGAGCGTGGGTATGTGGGGATGGGACTTGACGTGCTTCCGCAGGGACGAGGGGTCGGTGTACCGTTTGCCGCACCCTGGCGCACCGCAGGCGTAGGGTCGCTGGAAGTTAAAGCAAAAATATATTTAAAAAAACATACATACGTATCATCAATGGCCTTTAGATCTATTGCAGATTATTTATGCAGCGTTTTTTGAGAATTTACGCTCGTAACTAAAACGTCCTAATCGCGAGAGGACTCCTCATCGCCATACGCCGCATGCGTAGGCGGCGGGCTCCGTCAGGCTTTGTGATAACTCAAGAACGCCTCGACCGATTTTTGTTGGATTTGCCTACGCCCCGAATAACTATTAAATTACCAGCGTAGCACAATTTTAGGGCAAAAAATAATAATTCTGGGGCAGTGCAAAGTTTACAATGGTGTTGTGTAAATGGCATAAGAAGTAGGTAGACGAGGCACTCACAGCGTTGAAATGCATCCGCCGATGCTCTGCCCGATCCGAAGAGTTGGAGAAGGCTTTGCGAAAGTTTTTGTTCAAGTTCCCTGCCTTGAGCAAAAATTCGCGATTCTGTTGTAGGAATGTTACAAGAAGTTGATGAGGCACTCACAGCGTTGAAATGCGTCCGCTGATGCTTCGCCCGGTCCGAAGAGTTGGAGAAGGCTTTGCGGCAATGCGGCGCCGGGCAGGCGTATGGCCTCTCGCCCGTGTGAGAGCGCACGTGAATCTTGAGGTTCTCCAGCCGGGAGAAGGCCTTCCCGCACCCTGGGTGCTGCGAGAGAGGGTGGAGGTTAGTGCATGAGACATTATTGACGGATGGTGGAAGGTATTTGTTAAGAGAAATGTTCTAACACAATCAATCAAAAAGCCCATCAGTAGTCGTCCACTGTTGGGACGGCACTTTTTTTGTCCTCGGTCAGCCTTATCCAGCCGCTGCCAGCAATCTGCCTCAAATCGTCGGACTAACGTGCTGGTGGGCAACCTACGCTGCGTTTGCCAGACTACTGGCAGCGGTTGGACGAGGATGGCCGAGGACTGAAAGAAGCGGCGTACCTTGGAGTGGCCTACGAGTATGAACAGCAGTGGAAGTGAACGGGCTGATTGATTGAGTGAAGTTTTGAAGATTTTGACATTTATGTCACGAGTTTCTGGTCCCCCACCCAGGGCATGCCTGGGCCGCGTTTCATAAAATTACAATTCATAGTTTATTGTTTCAAGTTTGTATTAAAGAAACAGCTAACACACACACACACACACACACACACACACACACACACACACACACACACACACACACGCACGCACGCACGCACGCACGCACGCACGCACGCACGCACGCACGCACGCACGCACGCACGCACGCACGCACACACACACACACACACACACACACATACCTACAAACATACATGTAAACGATCCCCTTTTACTACATAGCACAGAGGAAAAAGATATTAGTAAACCTACCAAAGGATTCTAACCGTGTACAAAAAAGTTGCCCATCTTAAATATTTTTGCGCGGTAACTTTTTCTTATTGAAAAAAATAAAAACTTGACAGTTCAATGTACATTGCGTAGCTCAGTCTTCCTACTTGTCAGTTGACTGGTTAATCGGCCATCGAATTGTCATTATAATCGTACACCTTGAACTGTGTAATAGGGCCGTAGCCTTAACTTACATGGCATCGGTTGGGCTTGTGCCCCGAGTGCACCCGCATGTGGATGAGCAGCTTGTACCGCGCGTTGAACGGCCGGCGTGCGCGCGCGCAGTCGCGCCACAGGCAGCTGAACTCGTCGCCTGGAAACAGAGCCGAGAGATCAGTCTGTGAAACGACTGTATGGATGATGATTGATTGTCTGATGTGATGACACGCCGGTATCAACTTTTTTGGGAGGAATTTTATGTTTACTAATAAATAACACAGGTTAAGCTTATACTAACAACTATGGATCATTGGTCTGAAGTAAGCGTATAGTATTATAATTATAAAATAATGATAATAACTTTCACACAACACAATTATTTGTGCGGTGGCCCCCAATGGGAATCGAACCCACGACCTCCGGCATGGTAATCAGACGTAATAATACCAGTAACGAGGAAGTAAAATATAACAATAAAATAAACAACATAGGTTTGTTTCTTTTTTACTTATCTTTTTGTCAAAATATGCCGTCAGCTTTGATTTTAAAGAATTTTTATAAGCAGGTAGGTATTTGGTTTACGACCTCAATATTCGACGCCGTGTCGATTGCCTTTATTTGTCAATTTTTTTTTCAATATATTTACTATATACTTCTCAGCTTCTCTACTTTTGAAAATGTTATGAGTTACAGAAGTTCTTTAGACTTCTCAGCTTCTAATTTGCCATTTTTTTTTAAGTTTGAGAAAAACCTAAAAATTTTAAATCTAAAATTAAAAAATCAATAATCTTTTTCAAACCTTTGATTTTTTACCCCCTGTTTCATAAGGACAGTTTTGCTCCTATTAATTTTAGTAATAGGGTCGACAATTGCACTGTACTGTATTATTGTTCAAGTCTCAAACGTAATTCCTTGGAAAAACGGGCGGTCGCTGGTGTGGCACGCTACGTGCGTAGACACGTAGACACTGGCACATAGTGTTGCCATCTTGCAGAAAACTTTTTCACTAGTTTTTGGTCTGTAATTTCACCAGATTTAGGGATATTTTTAACTAAAAAAGTCACCAGAATTCACTGAATAATTTGAAATGAAATCACAACGTAAATAAAAAAATAATATTTTAATAATTGTGAGAACAATAAACTTGACAAAACTAAAAATCAACGTCTAGTACTTCTGCTGATATTCCTTCATAATAATTAATATTTTAATTGTGAATACAATAAATAAAAATAAACTTAACAAAACGAAAATTCAACTTCAAATACTTCTGCTGGTAATTCCTCATCATCTTGAACAGTTATTGCTTGATATTCAGTATCGATAATACTTGAAAATACCGGTATTAACCGTCTTTACATGTGATAGGTTTGTTTTTTTAGTCGGGGAATCCCCAAGCATAACCAAACAAAGACGTCTAAAGATACGTTCCAAAACAGGAAATAATTACTCTTCTTAGTGTATTTGTACTTTGAGCTGGATCCGAAACAACATTCGATAAATGTCACTAAAAGTCATCAAATTAATTTCCAGTGATTTTTTTTTTAAATATCACTGCCCATCTTTTAAAATTCACTAAATCTAGTGATAAAATCACTAAAGTGGCAACGCTGCTGGAACAATCTCACGTTCAAGCGACCGCCCGCCTCGCCGCGCGGGGCGGCGTCCGCGGAGGCGAACAAGAAGCGCAAATATGCGGGCTTAAGACAACGCTATATATTTGTGCCTTTTGGTGTGGAGTCTCTCGGGACGTGGGGCCGGAAGGGACGTCCCAGGCGGATTTACTTCGACCAAATAGGGGAAGTATCAGCAAAGGGCAAGATAAAAAGAACCCGAAGGCGGCGTGCGTGCATGCAACGACTAATGAATGTTGATGAAGCGAAAGAGATCCGTCAGGATCGTGCCAGGGCTGCTTTTCATAAAACTACATTTCATAGTTTATCATTACAATAAATTCGATGTACATTGTATAGCATAGTAGTCTTCCTACTTGTTAATTTGTGGGTGCAGTGGTAGCCTAGTGGGTAGAACATTGGACTCGGAAGCGAGAGACCCAGTTTCGATTACCAGTGCGGGCACGTATCTATGACTTTGTTTTCTAACTTATGTACATGTGTGAAGTTATAGTAGCAATAGGTACCACTCGCTAACTGTGAAGGAAAACATCGTGAGGAAACCTGAGTGTCTGAGATATTGACATACCTCAGCGCTTGAAGTCGCCAATCCGCGGTGGGCACGCTACTTCTCTCTGAGAGAAGGCCTGTGCCCTACGGTGGGACGTATATAGGCTGCTTATGAATCTGTGGGTTAATCGACTTTACAATGTACAACGAATTGTCATTATAAACCATGAGTTGTAGTTCTATGAAACAGGCCCCAGATGGCAGACCCTGGTCTCTGCCTATCCCTCTGGGATACAGGCGTGAGTTATATTATAAGAAATATGGCTGACTGAACTACATATTACCTTTGTAAGTGTTGACGTGGGACCTCTCAATATGCTCTACCAAGGCGCTCTGATTGGGATATCTGTCGAAGCAGTGCTCCCATAGGCAACTCCTTTCCCCTGAAAACAACGTAAAATGTAGATCTCTACTAACATTTTCAATAGAGAACTTGCACCAAAAGAATGTTTTAATATTATAGGAGAGGACACGTTAAAAGATAAATAAACATAGTTTTTTTTTCTCTGCGACTAATACTTTTGATAATATAGTCACATGGTACCAGTCGCAAAGTCAATATAGTCACATGGTAATAAAACGCGTTATACAAATCGACCGTAGACTATGACGTCACTCCCTAACGTATGCATGTACACCCTTTTAAGAAAACGTTCAGAATTGAATGACAAAACATAATCTAATAAGTTTTATGTTATTAGAGTAACTTTATTTTTCGCAAATTTTGTGACCCCGAAAACTCCAAAAAAACAATATTTTTAATATTTTATTTTTTAATTTTTTCCTCCGTTTTTATATGATTTCTATGTTATAAAAGCAATGTCACTCCAATCTAAGTTAGACGCCCCCATTCTCTCCATGTTATATTTACAGTACATTTATTGATCACACACATTTAACTTTAGAAGTACTGGGATAATAATACTAGTATCTGTGTATAAAATGTGTACAGAAAGGCGGGTTCTTCTACGTTGAACTTTGAACTCTATGAAAGGCCGCTGGACTGGGTGTTAAGGTCTGACTGACCCAAAAGCTAAGCTTACTAAACACACTATTGTATCCATATTGCTGCGAAATGGATTACATTTTGGTTATTAAAATTAACAGTGTCAGCACGCAATAGTCTCGAAACTGACACCAGCTTTACGCTTGTTTGACATCTTTGAGATGTTTTAATACATCCGTCTTTAAAATTCAGTTTCTAAAAGAACTTTCCAGTTTCATGTGCACCATTAACTAGCATCATTCTATTCATAATTTTATTTTATTTTTAGTTTTTTTTTATCTAATAATTATGCAATACCACATTTCATATAAAACTAGAAGAGGGCACTGATCTTTGTAACACAGGTATTTTACCTAGCTCAGGAATCAGGGACTTCACAATATAATCTGTACAAATTTTAATTGAATAAATCTTTTTGTCTTTATGTTCATCATGGTGCAAATGACATTACTATGTATCATTTTCACTATCAATGGCGCCAATGATACTTCCGGGTATTTAAAATTAAATCGACCGATTTCATATGTATCATTAACTAGCACCATTAAAGGTGCAATTTTAACACTACTATGTCTCGTTTGCAGCATGGATTTTTCGGGTATTGTTACTTTGGAAAAATATGTTCGCAATGATGCAGAGAATACGTGGGTTTCGGGAAAATCATTAGTATATTATTCACAACAATATAGTCTTGGTGTAAAAATCACGAGAATCTTACCTTGCGCTTTATCCTTTTCGCTTTTCCGTTCTTTCACAGCCTCAGAGCCATCGTTGCCGTTGCCAACAACATTTTCTGCGTCAAAATCGACGAAGCCGAAATCGTCTAAATTGACAAACAATTCTTCATCGTCAAACGTTTCCGAGTTTTCATCATAGAATGAACTTTGCACATCACTCTCAATGGATTCTGATACTGAAATTTTTCGTTCGTTTCTCTCATAGCTGAATTCGGTGCAACTGGTTGGTGTATCAGGTAAAATATAGCAGCTCTCACTGTTCAAATTATGTAGAATATTATTGGGATAACTGTAGCAATCTAAATTCTCAATTATGGTCCCAGAATTCTGTCCGAAGTTATTATTTACTTGTTCACTTTGGTGATTGTAATTGTAATAGCGTTTCGAAAAAGCGGCTTCCATTGAAGGCAAGTGGTTTTTCTCGTTGGAGATCGATGAGAGATATTCGTCGTTGTAAATGTCAGGTGTAAGTCTGCCGTCGGCGTCTTCTCTGCAAAGTTCATCGATAAGAGACTCGTCATCTATGTAATCGTTGCTATTGCTGTAAAGCTTTTTATCTGAAGCCTTAGCTGGTATATTGGCAGGATTTTTGTGATGACTATCGATGCTATCTAAGTCTAATAATACATCTTTGATATTCTCTTCGCTGACGTTTTTGTTTTCAATTACAGCATCAATTATTTCAAAAGCATAGCTGTTTTTGTCTCCACTCTGCGGCCAGCTATCTAGTTTGTCCAAATTGAAGCTCTCTTCGTTGCCAATCTTGAATAAGTCATTAGTTTTTGTATCTTTACTGTATTTACTCTTATTCTCCAGTTCCATGTTGAACTGTGTCATAAAATACGCGTGTAGATCGGTAACATTGCCGTTCTTAGCCGCGATTGCGTCATCTTCATAAAAAGGTGCGAAGTCTTGTGTGTAATCCGCCATCTTTGGGGTCAATTACCTATAGGCTTCAGTTCATAGACTCTGTTGGTTCGCTGAAGTTTTGCACACATGTGGGCGTTAGCGTAGCATGTTTAAGGCATATGGCATTTGCTATTATTGTAAAAATAAACTTTCACCACAACGCGTGGCTGCAGCATCTGCAAATTGTAAATTTAATCACTTTTTGTTTTGTTTATTTGTGTTTATTATGCTTGTGAATGTTCGTAAGTGCCTACCTAGTATTGAAGTGTTTCATCGTAATCCGTATTGGGAAGCTGGATTGTTGGTTGTTACTTAACTAAAACTAAAATGCTACTCTTGGAAAATTCTAAGAAAAATCACGAGAAAAACCCGAGTCTCTGATGCGTCCACATATTATTATAAAGCGCTTCATATCGTTCGCTGAATTATTATTATTAATTCTTTATTGCACAAAGGCAGTGTACAATAGGTGGACTTAATGCTAATGGCATTATATTCTTTGGAGTGAGGCGTAATCTATGCAGGGTGTTTTTATAAAATGCGCAAATTCTTGAAACACGTCGTTTAGAGTGTGTAATTTGCAATAACTTTTGTTCTAGAATTTATAATCTTTTTTAGTGGTGGTGTAGAAAAACTAGATAAACGGTTTTTCTGATTCGTAATGGCGTTGCCTTATAGCAATAGCATAAAAATTTTGGCTCTGCACATATGCAATCGTCTCGTAGATACATTATCTCATTACGTATAGTAACGAGATGATTTATGCAGCGTCCAGTGGCACCTTTACTCACATTAGATGAGTGAAGGGGCCACTCGCACGCTGCAGAGCCTGGGACATTGGTTTTTTAGATAGAGTAGGCTTGCCCCGCACCTATACCATCCTGACAACTTAATCGGGCTAGCCCACAGGAAAGACAATTCAATACGTACGGAGCCAACCAAGCCGCGGGTTTCCTCACGATGTTTTCCTTCACAGTTAGCGTTAGCGTGTGCGAATTTGTAGTAGCATGCCTTATTAGAAGATAATAGTTAAGTAGAATGGACATTATTCTATGTAAGACAATGATTCACCGGAGCAACTTTCGTAGAGCGCGAATTTCGTATTTAAAGACGTGGGGCGAGGGCGCGGAAAAGACGCGTCGTTAATCCAATTCACTTTCATACAAAATGTACTGAAGGGACGGAACGAAGCCCACACAGAAGATACGGGACAAGGACGTGATTTCTATGCAACGCGTCGCGTCTTTTCCGCGTCCCCGCCTCACGTCGCTTCTGTATGGCTGCTGGCTTAGAAGATTAACAACGAAAGTAATTTATTGATGTAATAAATAAATAAATAAAAAATAAATAAATAAAAAATAACCGGCCAAGTGCGAGTCGGATTCGCGCACGAAGGGTTCCGTACCATTATCTATACAATACTTGAATATTTCAAGCATGTACCTGTTGCCGTTATTAATATCGAGCAAAAAAACGCCAACAAAAATACGTTTGTTGTATGGGAGCCCCCCTTAAATATTAATTTTATTCTGTTTTTAGTATTTGGTGTTATAGCGGCAACAGGAATACAACATCTGTCAAAATTTCAACTGTCTGCCTATTACAGTTCATGAGGTACAGCCTGGTTACAGACGCACGGACGGACGGACAGCAGAATCTTAGTAATAGGCTCCCTTATCCTTTAGGTACGGAACCCTAAAAACGCTAAGTATAATTAACATGTTGCAGGAATTGCGCTTTTTAAATATTGCTCTGTATAGGCAAGTTAATCAGTACCCATAACGTAACCCGTTAACCCGTAAACGTAAAACGTAACTTCTTATACTGGCCATAGGCTGTCTGAACTTTACTAAAACTTCCGTAAGTTCTGGCCTTTTGTATCAAATTAAAATACCTATCATAGTGCATTTATCTCCTGGTCTAATTAATATATTATCATCTCCAGTTTCTTTTTTTACTTAATCATACTTATTAATCACATCATTTAAATTCACCGTATCTGCAGGTAACTATTTACAGGCGCGGATCCAGCCCTAGAAAAAGTTTGTGGTCACAGCCAACCAAAAATCGATCAAGCGCAAGTCGGAGTACGAATTGATCGATAAATATAGTGCATTCATACAAAGGAGACGTTTACAAAATATATGACACCCTGACCGAGTTTTTGTACAGTGTATAGTTCCACGTGGGCAAAGCCGTGGGGCCAACACTAGTAAATAAGCCTGTAAAATAAGTAAGTTCAAAAAGTTTAAGTTCATTTTCACTCACGAAAATTACAAAAGTAAATGTGTGTTTGTTTGCACATCACACAGTCACGTTAGACTCTAAAACACTGAACTGAGTTTGATAAAATTTTTACAAATTCACATCTTATTGGGTTCGGTGGTATTCTATTTGGCTTGTGGGCATGCCCATCGTACCCCAACGGTGGACCCGCGCTTGACTATTTAGTCCTTAATTATTAAAAAAAAATCTTTAATTTTGGATCTAAATAGAATAAGTCCTCAGCAAGTTTTTAAAATTGTCCTCAGCACGGGTTAGTGCAGTAAAATAATGTAGAATAAGTCCGTTTACTAACGTATAGCGCTCGGCAGATAACTTGAATAAAAACCCGCGCAGTCGGGATGAGTTTATGATTAACATTTTTTTTACTATAAGTTAATTTGATTACACTTTCACACTTAAATCCGAAGGATTCTAAGTCACACAACCCGCGTGCCCTGCCAAAGACACCCGACTTCGTCCAAGCTAAGTAAAAACCATTTAGTCAAGTTATTTGTCGTTTATTATAAAAAGAAAAAAACCATCTCAAAAATATATCCAGTAAAATCCTAAGAGCAGCTGAACTAGATAACTGGTGACAAAAGTTTTTTAAACTCACCTGTCACCGAAAAACGCCAACACGAAAAGACACTTCGCGAAAAACCCGAAAACGCGCCAAATCAAAAATGGAACTGTCAACTTTGACACCTGGACGTAACCTCAAAACTATATTTTTCCCGCCACTAGCCGACGACCGCACTCCCTTAGGACTCAAACAGGAGTAGTCGTAATGACATGAGTATTACGGGATTGCTGAAAAAAAAAAAACCACTGAAAGATCCAACACGTGTGATAGAGGTTACAAACTTACTGTTTTTGTATTACATCTCTTATGCAGATGGCTTTGTGGTTCAAAACGGCTTGTTTGTCACAAAAGGTGGTTACGTTTAAGCATTTTATTCGTTAACGATTGTTTTTTTTTATCTCGAAAAGGGTTTTTGTGGTAATAGTTGAGCTACTTAATTACACATTTCTCCGATTTAACGAAGATGCCTCAGAGAAATGTGTTTTGTTTCTGTACCTTGAATTTGACAAGGGTTCAAGCAGGTACCTATGAAGATAGAACGGTAAATAGGTATTTACAAGAATTCCCGACAAATAAAGTGACCAAGTGACGGACGTATTTCGAGTTTTATTGACGGGTGAAATTAATAACATTTTCAAAATCAATCAATCAGTCAATCAGCTCTATTATTATTTATTATTATTACATAGGCCTCCTCCAAGGCACGGCACTTTCTTTTGTCTTCGGTCATTCTCATCCATCCGCTGCCAGCAAACTGTCTCAGTTCGTGCGTCGGTCCAGCGAGCTGGTGGGCGGCCTACGCTGCGTTTGTCAGTTCGTGATCTCCACTCTACATTTCCAATCATCATCATCATCATCATCAGTCCACCTCTGCCCACTGCTGGGTATAGGCCATTTCCCCATCACGCCATCACTCGCGGTCTCTCGCCATTCGCATCCACGGGCTCCCTGCCGACCTGGCCACATCGTCCGACCATCGGGCTGTCGGTCTACCGACCAACATTTCCATTAAAATGTGCCTAAATAATATAGTAATTTACTATTTTATCTATTTACCACCATACTCTTTATTTGTACTGTGACCATACTCTCGCTAACGTGAAACGTATTCCACTTCAGGGCGTACATTCTGTTAATGCATTGTAGAATTGTAGAACAATGGCAACTGCTCGAACGCGTCGATTTCACTTCATTGCCGCTTCAAGTCTACGTGCGCACGCGTGTCTAACGTGACCCGGCCGTGTATCTGTCATCATTGCACCTACTACAATGCACACGTAATCTGGTTTCTCTCAGATAAATATCATTAAGTGTGCTCACCGCGGATTGACGATTTCTAGTGCTGAGGTACCTACTTATGTGAAACCTCAGACATTCAGGCCTTGGCCACGCGGAAGGGACGTGGCGCGAGGGCGCGAAAAAGACGCGACGCGTGCCGTCTTTTCTGTGTGGGCTCCGTCCCGTTTTGTATGAAGGTGAAAAGCCGTCGCGTCTTTTCCGCGCCCTCGCCCCACGTTCTTTCTGTGTGTCTCAGGCCGTAGGGCCCCATTTCATAAACCTACAATTGATGGTTTACTATGACAATTCGATGTACATTGCATAGCCGATTAAGCCACAGATTAACAAGTTGGATGACTAATAAGGCCCTTTCCCAGAAAAGAGCGTGACAGAACGTTACTTTAGTACCTATTTAGGTACCTACTTAGTTAATTTATCAATTCAGAAACCGACCTTTAGATACTAGTCGGCTACGCATTGCACAGCGATTCGTCATAATAGAATATTAATTTTATTGTAGAATTATTAAACGCTGCCCAGGTTTTCTCCCGATGTTTTATTGCCACTATAAATTTACAAATCTATGTAAGAGATATGCTACTGAGCATTAAATTATACGCCTTCGTACCAAACATGTGTTTTGTGCAATAAAGAAAGAGGGCTCATTTTGCGCCCCAAATCCTGAAGGATTTCTAACGTCTAACTGTCAAATTCCATACTAATTATTGCTTTAGCAAACGTCAGGATTCCGACAGGATTTGGTGCGCATTATATAATATACGGGATGGACTGACTTGCGTAAGAATAATCTAATTATCTCAACGCATTGAACTATATAATTTGATTGAGGAATATAGAGTTCAACGCGTGGTTGGACTTTAGAATGTCAGCAAGGTCGTCAAGGTCCTTGAAAGCACATAAATGCTGACATCCCTGGTGGTCTACCCATCCTAAGTAATCTCTTGTGACAGCATATCGCCTAGGCACAAGTCGGCTTTGCTCTCGAATTTCAAGTTATCTCGTGTTATGGTTTAGATTGCAACAAACTTGCATTTAGTTTAAAGCATAAGAGTTAATTTATACTCTGATCAGTCGGCCAGCGTATCTCCCCTGCCGCTTATTGATTATGTCTGAGTCGGAAACAAACACTTATCTTATTGAGTGCAGTTGACGCGCATCAACCTTTACATTTCAAAATAAAACCACTCAAAAACCTTTTTCGGGGCCCTACAGCTTTGAAAAGATGCGAAAATTTAACGCAAAACGCGGTAGACGTATGTTCACAAAATAGGGGATGTATAATAATTTATGTTGACCTTCGCTAATTAATAATAGGGGTTAAAGTATGAAATTGCCGTTTTATTGCAATAGGTTCTTTGAATTGACATAGAATCTTCATGGTTTGAGGTTTTCGAATGAAACTTTTTTCAAATGGTTTCTATGATGTTCTTTTTTTAAAAAATGTGAAACATTTGAATATCGACTTTCAATTGTTTTTGTTATTCAATTTAGACAAGAAAGATGGATACTGCGAAAATTCGAGTGATTTTTGAATACGAGTTCCGACGCGGAACTAACGCGGCAGAAACAGCCCGCAATATCAATGCTGCGTTTGGAGAGGGGTCTACTAATGAACGCACCGTGCGATTTTGGTTTAAACGCTTTCGTGATGGAAATTTCGACTTAGAACGAGCCACGAGGAAGACCGCCCACACAGGTGAATAACGATGAATTAAGAGAGATAGTGGAAGCCGACCCTAGTCAAACTACCCAGGAATTAGCGGCATGGTTTAATGTTACCTAACCCACAATACTGACTCACTTGCGTCAAATCAATAAAATAAAAAAATACGAAAAATGGGTGCCTCATAATCACTCGAATTTTCGCAGTAGCCATCTTTCTTGTCTAAATTGAATAACAAAAACAATTGTAAGTCGATATTCAAATGTTTCACATTTTTTAAAAAAAGAACACCATAGAAACCATTTGAAAAAAGTTTCATTCGAAAACCTCAAACCATGAAGATTCTATGTCAATTCAAAGAACCTATTGCAATAAAACGGCAATTGCATACTTTAACCCCTAATATAAAGATTATATAAAGATTATCCGAAACCGATGAGCTTACATGCAGTAAATAAGTATTTAGTTACTTCACCAGATATTTCCGCACTAATCCTCATAGTTGGGCCATTGTACGTAGCAAGAGCTGAGTAGTTGAACACTACAGATACTCGGATTTCCTCACGATATTTTTATTTACCGATATCGAGTAGTATTGCTACTTACTACAAATTCACAAATGCACGTAACTTAGTTCTATTTTTCCTCTGTGGTTCTATAAACATAGCCATTAAGGGCCGGTTTCGGAACTGAGAATTTCACTAAGTAAATACTTAAGTAACGTGCTGACACGCTCTTTTCTGAGAAATTCCAAGAGATTATTTACTAAGCGAAATTATTAATTTAGAAACTGGCCCTTATACATGCCGGCATCCGAACCCACGACCTTACGCATGCGAGGCAACCGTTCCACCGCCGCGCTGCTACCGCTAGTGCTAAATGGAGGACTTCACGAAGCGAAAGAGGTTTGTTTGCCAGGTTCGTGGCAGTGTCCAACCCTCGACTCCGCCTACCCCCTTAAAGTTCTGTAGTTCTAAGAAAGTTATCGATCCACCAACTCTATGTCATATATAACACTTAAATTATTAAGTAGGCACCTATCCTTCTAAAAAGAAGAAAGGCGGCGGTGACACACGCCTGAAAAAAAAGCTCAAAACTAAAATAAATAAGACGATAGTAAAAAACAAAAAACTCGAAAGAGAGTGCAGCCAGCCACGCGCATCCCTTTTATTATAATAAAACATAACTTTGCTCGTATTGTCCACATGTGGACAAAACAGAAAATCAACAGAAGTACCACCGGGGGCCTGTTCCATAAAACTTTCATGCCCATTGCGTAGCAGTCTTCCTACTTGTTGACCTGTGGGTTAATCCACTTTGCAATTTACATCGAATTGTCGTAGTAAACCAAAAATTTACAAAAAAAAAACAATATCCCAGGCACTACAGCGTCCGAGTGGTTCCTTCACCCATCTAGTGTGAGTGAAGGTGCCACTGGACGCTGTATAAGTCATCTCATTACGTAGATGCAAAGGCCAAAGTTTAGTTCTATGAAACGGGTCCCACTAAAATTAAAAACATCTGACTGATTTCGTGATATCAAGGTTTTCCCTCCGCGCACTCCAGCGTCGGCCATAGAGTCTAATACACACATAGTTTCTCAATAGAATTATGTAAGCACAACCATAGATGTTACTATTAATGGCGACTATAGATAGATAGATAGAATATTCTTTATTGTATGTACACCAGGAATTACATATGAGAATTTAACAATAATATAGTATAGTACAATTGGCGGCCTTATTACTAAAAGTAATTTCTTCCAGACAACCATTGACGAAAAAAAAAGAGAAGCTAAATGACGGATAGTCAGTGCAACTAAACAATACTAAGAAAGATATTTATATATTTAATACACATACATAAACGGTACATAAATACAGAATAAACATACATAAATAAAAATTATCATATGAAGAGAGGAGATGAACTATGTATTTTTTATTAAATTATTAAAAGGGACGGGCTGAAAACCAGCGCTCTGACTACGCAGCAATAAAGCTGAGCCCGTTCCTTTTTACCACAACATATGAACGACGAAAACTTCATATTTATAACTGTTGTAAAATATGTGGTAAATAAAATATTTCCACTTTTACTTTCACTTTACTTGCCTCTATTTGGTAGTCTACTTAGTAATAAGTCTGAATTTTAAAATTCAGTGGCAATAACAGCAAATATAAGCAGCCTATATAAGTCCCACTGTAGGGCACAGGCCTTCTCTCAGGGAGAGAGTATGGGTTTAATCACCACGCGTGCACACCGCGGACTGCTTATAAATAACAGCAAATGTCGTTCCAGTGGTATCATCATCATCAACCCATTATGTCCCCACCGAGGGGCACGGGTCTCTTCCCTGAGGAAGGTATAGGCCATACTCCACCACGGGGGCCAAGTCCGGATTGGTATAACCAGTGGTATAACCAGCGGAAATTAAATCGGCATTTCTCGCGAAGAAGATCGAATCGCGCGAAGCGCCGAGTTAAGTTGCACGGGTTATACCTACCATTGGTTACTAGACTACCAATAGCGTCAATGAAACAACCTTTGCCGTACTAATATGACTCTACTGAACGACTGTACAATTTAGAGCCTCGCCCCCTGTCTCCAGCAAGTCCGCTTGAGGGTAGTCGGACACGGTTGACATTGATTGAGTGATTGTGTTCTTATATTCTTTTTGTTGCACTAACCCGTGCTAAGGACAATTTTAAAAACCTATTTTGACGCTAAAAAATCCACCAATGCTGGGACTTGAACCCGCGACCTCTGGCTAACCGTGCCAGCGCAACGGAGCTAATGGGCAAGTGCAGGCATCGGCGAAATTTCGAGCCTCTTTACAAACTTCTCTGTATTACGGGCGGGCGGGTTCAAGCCAAGATAAAACTACCTAAGTAGATACATGTCAGATATTGCCAGTCTTATTTTGGACATGGTCTTTCCGTTGTTGTGTCTTCATTTCATCTAAGTAATCATCTCGGATCGTTTTCATGCTTCGCGGTCGATGAAAAAACACCCTCACGCTTTACGCTCCGAGTAGCGATTATGCGCGTTGCACGTTGTTTTACTGAAACTGTAACAATGGCGGAAAAGTAGGTTTAGGTCTGGGTTTAATACGTTCCACATCAGCACACTTTCTCTCTGAGAGAGAAAAGGGAGGCATCGATTTGAGGGCGATCACAAACGCTGAACACCTCAGACTCTCAGGTTTCCCCACGACGTTTTATTGTTTACCGGAACTCTATTTCAATAGTATAATCAATAGTAAAACACTGAATGCTAGTAGAAGGGTGTATCATAATGTTATAGGTATTCCCGTGTTTTACTCGCCCTTAGTACTAGTTACTACACAGCGCGTACTAAATGTTCTACTCCAGGGTTTCACTTACCAAAAAAAAAAGCTATGAACTGTCAACAAATTTTACCATTACGAGAATGTCCCCCAATGGTAAAATAAAAAGGTTTTAAATTGCGAAAAAAAAAAGCAGCTGTTTCAAACTTGTTCAATACGCATGCACCGGCACTGAAATATATGAAACGGATTTTTTGCAATTTCGGTGTTGTCCCATACTTAGTAGAAGTTGTTCTTATTAAAAGATTCAGGCTCGGTCTTAGGGATCTGGAGCACCTGGGCATTTGACATTTCGGGGGGCCCCATCCTGAAGCTATTTGTTTTGTTTTTATGCATAAACTAACGTGTCTGCATGTTTTTGGGGGCAGTCAAGTTACTCACTTAATAAAAAAATCGTTAGAAAGTGGTTAAAAGGCAAACGAAATAGAACAAAAGCAAGATAGCTAAATTGTTTGCCAACCACAGATAGATATGGCATGTAGAGAAGAAGAAAATATGTACAAATATTCTAAATTAATGTGTGTATAATGCGACATTTTTTTTTCACCAAAGCTTACTTTACGTGTGTTCTCAGTCTGTCCATTTCATTTTTAAGATTTAATGTGTGTGGTGTTATGTGAATAAATGTTTTTAAATTTCAATTTTAATAAATTCAAGACAATACCGATTACCAACAGTCCATAAAGAGTAAAAAAATAGATAGGCACCTAATTGCTTTTATGCTGCGATCAATTAATCATTGACTATTTCTTTTGCCACTATCTCCATTTATCTAGGACAAGAGAGTTAACGGTGAAGGAATGCTTACACTTGTCACTCGCCATTGGTTCCCAAACTTTTGTCCTATCCTCTGAAATTTTTGTGACGTCTGTACCTGAATTCTCGTGCATTATAGTACAATTGGGTCAAGAAATATCTATGGAATTTCCTTTTTTTATGTACAATACAGTGTTCTCTACCTCTAACTATCTATCTTTCTGCAATAACAAATTCACTGTGGGTCACGTGACATGTTTTTTCATCTTTTCGGTGCCTAGACGGTTTGACGCGCGCGTAAATTATTATAATAATAAGTTCCACACAAGACAAACTTGTCCTGGTCCCAAATTAGGATATCAAACATGGAAATACACCCACCCACCCATTTGTACAAATGTACGGCGGCACCAAGTGGGAATTGTACCCACGGCCTCCAGCATGGTGATTTCATTTCATTGCCTGCCTCGTTGGTCTAGTGGTATCAACTAGACCAACGAGGCAGGCAATGAAATGAAATCGAGACGTTCGTGCAGAACAGTTATCATTGTACTACATTACAATGTATGAACAGAATCTAGGCCCAGAAGTCTAAAATCACTAGTTACATGATTGAGAGAATAGAAAGACACAACGATCTGTAAAAGAAGATATTATGTCTCATGGAGCCCATTGAAGAGATAAATAAGTACTTAAATTGTCATTGTCATACCTACTACATAAAGCCCGAAAGCAGCGGCTTACATAGCACATTGATATTCAACAAACAGAATGTAAATTCTTTACGTTGCAATAAATTAATTGATTTCTGATTACGATTTCATAGTACCTATCTCAGATAACGTAGGCAGAGCGACCAAAGCGTGACAAATCCTTACTGATAGAAGTCTGTTGCATTTTATTTCTCATTTTTGTCACAGTCTCATAGAGAACAGTTTGGAAACAGCTGAGCGTCGCGGTGGCGCACCAAATTAACACTCGTACGCATCACGACTGCTCAACTTTGGGCCCGCGTGCCAAAATTATGTAAAGTACACTGATATGAACACTCTGTCTGTGGTGACAATTTCAAGGTATCTCAAGATTGTGCAGTAGTAAACTAAGCAACTTTTTTCATCGAAAGAGCTGCGTAAACAAATTTGGTAGTTACCTATATAGAATAAAAATGATCGGAAAATTCCCAGAAAAAAAGTATGACGTTTATCGAATTAACGTTAAAATAGGCTTCAAGTTCTACAACACATAAGCAGTTTCATCAAGAAATTTTTACGTTCCAAATAGTAATTAAGCTTTGCTTAAGCCTCTACGTCAACGAAACTAATCTTGG
The DNA here is from genome assembly GCA_947310995.1 of Yponomeuta cagnagella. Taxonomy (NCBI): domain Eukaryota; kingdom Metazoa; phylum Arthropoda; class Insecta; order Lepidoptera; family Yponomeutidae; genus Yponomeuta; species Yponomeuta cagnagella. The sequence continues at coordinate 2,679,711 of OX371292.1, read as the reverse complement.
TCAGAGTGATTAATCCTAGAAATACTTATATACTTGGTTTCCTTTTACAGAAAAATAAATTAAATAACGGCAGGCCGGCAGGTGCGAAGAGCTAAAGAGGCGGCCTTTGCCCAGCGGTGGGACACAGTCGAGGATCAATCAATCAATCAATCAATCAATATATTTATTTGTGAACATAGGTGTGTTTACAATAAAGGCCTTACAGTATATTTTAGAGCGCTATGTTCTACCCAAAACGAATGTAGGTATACAAATATGTTTAAGCAAGCACATGCACAATGAAGTAAAAAATTAAAATATTATACAAAACCAAGGAATGTCACAATTATATAATAGGTACATAAGTCATTATACAGTAATGTTATGATGAGGATTAATCCAATCAGTCGGTACCTTACTGCTGAGGATCGTGGCCGCCATGACGGGGATAGGTGTAGCAACTTTCAACAAAAGATGTTACTATACAAATTACCAAGAGGTAATTTAGGCTGTCCTCACTTAGTTAGCAAAATTAGTTACTACTACGTACCTACCTACGGTCAAACCTCAACTATAAATCGTATAACTAAGATGTAAATAACAAAATGCTTAAAAATTTAGATGCTCACGGCAATTATTTGGGAAACTTTTATCAGAACAGTTGGAGGACTAGCCTTCTGCTCAGGGGCAGGTAGCCGTTGGCTACCCACCCGATCCCAAGACCACGGTTCTAGGGCTGAGCAGAGCACACACTAAAACACACACACACACGCACACACACACACACATATTTTACATTTTTATACAAAAAATAATCAGAAAAATATATAGTACTTACCTTACCACGCATCACACTACGTCAATTACTCACACAAACACTGTAAAGACAGTAAGCGATATGCAAACGATCTGTGATTATGTTCACGTTACCACCAAAAAGATCTGTGCAGACTTATACGATAGATAATAAAAAAGCTAACTATACATATAACTCCGCTGATCAAAGAAAGGGACCACCCACCCACCTCTCACTCACACAATACTAAAGTCTATATTGTATGAGCGAGAGGAAAACAGTTACCCAGCCTCCCCTTCAACCAACAGTGCCATACAACTCTTTATTTTCCCGCATCCTATCAGCTGAAAGGTAAGTACTATATATATTTTTTGTTTTGTAAATGTGTACGTAAATAGAATAAACTTCAAACTCCATGTTATATATATATTTAAAGTAACCAACTCAAAACTGTACTTTGTCAGGCATCGAGAAGTCAAAATGATTTGTTCGCTAGTTTTTGAGATTTTATACTTGTTCCTTGTGCTAATAAGAAACATGATAAGTTACTTATCTCCTATTCTCTAGTAATTCCGTTTAAATCTATAATTGGCCTTACTATAAGCACTTTGGTATGTAATATTTAGTTCAGTTTCGCTGTTGATTTCCCTATCAATAAATAAAGAGTGCTCTCCATCTGAACCTGTAGTTCACTGAGTGGACCGCCCGGTCAAACTTAACTTTTGTTTCAATGGAGGCTACATAAAAGAAAATCTTTTTTCAAATCCTTCCCTACCAGGGAGTAGCCTGCGGGCCCTGGCTTGACCGCTCTGCCAGTGAGTCTAAGCGCAGCGCACGCGCACATGTCGAGCAGAACAGAAATAAATACAACATTATAATGGAGAAACAGTAATTGTGCCACCCGCCTTTCTTGAAGGAGATAAAAAAGTACATTTTTATATAAATAAACATGGCGGTGCGCGCACACTGCGCTTAAAATAAGGGAACGGTCGACGAAAAATTTACCTAGTAATAACTTAAAATGAATGAGTATGCTCTGATCTGATTGACCCCTAATTAACGCGAGATTTCTAATTTGAGGAAGTTCTTTGCGAAACTAGTAGTATATTTCTGTTCATGTTGGTCTGGGTGTAAACAAAACATGTAGGTACTTACTATCAAAGTTATAATATAAATTTAGAATACAGTTAGTGTTTATTTATTTTGTTCAAATAAACATCTTATCTATTTTACCATATATACACCATGATGTGTGATCACAATATAAATAATAAAAAACTAAGAATTTAAAAAGAAAATAAAGTAATAATTTAAATAGAAAAAATTTTTGAAATATCAAATAAAAACTGACTTCGAAACACTACAGCACTAAAAAGTTAGAAATAATTTAAATAATGGAGACAAAAAAACACACACACACACACACAAGTACAGTCAATTAAATAAACCGCCCCGAGACATGTCCGACCCAAAGGTACCGCTCAGGAGCATTTTTGATGCAAAGGATATCCCTCGCTGTGCAGCGCGGTAACGCTGCCAGTGTCATGGGTACCTTTGGGTCGGACATGTCTCGGGGCGCTTTATTTAATTGACTGTACTTGTGTGTGTGTATTTAAATAATTAGAAGTAGAAGTATTTATACATGTAGGTATTTTAGAAGTATAATTTGGAGCCGGTGCCCAAAATATATGTGCTGGTTTTGAAACTGGGCACCGACTACAAATTATACTTCTACAATACCTACATGTATAAATACTTCTACTTCTAATTATTTAAATTATTTCAAAGTTTTTAGTGCTGTAGTGTTTCGAAGTCGGTTTTAATTTTTTATTTAAAAATTTTAAATTTTTAGTGGGGGAGCGGGCGAAAAATAAATGACTCCCTTATAACCATAATTTACCCTAACTACTTCATTCGTTGCTTTAAAATTTGATGATCTACATTTCAATCTCCGAAAGTCTTCACCAGAACGTCACCAAATTAACTTGGGACTACTTTTACGCAATTTTATGAAACATGCAGATATTACTAAAGGATGGGCCCCAATAGGGCTTATTTACTGCTGTCTGATGAAGGGTTCCGTTCTCCATCTCTGAAAGTCTCCATCAGATCTTCACCAAATTAAAATGGGACCAATGAAACGTTATACCTGTTCGAACAAAAAAAGAATTGTCGAAATCGGTTAAGATTTGACGGAGTTACGGAGGAACATAGCCAAATAAAAAAAAAAAAATATATATATATACGCGTCGAATTGATAACCTCCTCCTTTTTTGAAGTCGGTTAAAAATCGAAGCCATATCGCTGCCGTCGGCCGGTAAGGTCCCTAGAAGGCTGGCAGCATTACATCGCTGAATAGCGAGGCTCAGCCGCTGTCCGAAGTAGGCACCAGCCCTGACACCTGACGCACCGACCAGGCGCGACGATAAGGGTTGATGTGCTGTCTAGTGTACCTATTATCGATAACACTATGCAAAGGAGTGTGCAAATTTATAGTAGAAAATGGGGTGAACAAGTAAATAAAAAATGAATTTCAACGGATATTTACTCGTTTAATTTTTCATTTTACGATTTTCCGACGTTTCGGTACTTTTGCAAGTGCCCTGGTCTCGGTGGTCCGTGTAAATGCAGTTTTTATTATGTCTAGTGCTCGTGTTAACCTCAGAAAATACTGAATTCCAAAAAAGCTTAAAGAGCAACATTTATTATTACCTACATGAATCGACATTTCTTTATCAGGTAATACATTCTCCCCTGTAAACGTCTACTTGCACCTCTACTTTCGTCCACTTTTTACAAAATACAAATGTTTTGTTTAGCTTTCCGTCTTACGAAATAAAACAACGCTGGATAATCAAGCACATGTATTTGTTTAATCAAACAGGTTCGTGAATAGGTTAACTCAGGTCTTTGGCCATTGCAAATTTTTAATAATAATTAGTATAAGTCAGGCCAAGATAGGTACAGGATAGCTATAATCCCAGACATAATTTGAACAAAAATCCACGTAGTCGGGATGAGCTTGTGATGGACACCTGAGAACGTTTTGTTTTATCTGCACTATATATTTTTATTAACCTATACGTCCCACTGCAGGGCACAAGCCTTCTCCAGAGAGAGAGAGAGAGTATGGGCTTACCTGAAACCACACACCTCAGAGCTTGAAATTGCCAATCCACGGTGGGCACTAATACTATAAAGAGGGAAAAATTGTAAGTTTATATGTTTGTAAGTCTCTCTCTCTCTCTCTCTCTCTCTCTCTCTCTCTCTGAGAGAAGACCTGTGCCCTACAGTGGGACTTATATAGGCTGCTTATGATGATGTTTGTAAGTTTGTATGTAGGGGGTAATCTCCGAAACTACTTGACTGATTTCAAAATTTCTTTTACCAGTATTTAGAATGGATCTTCAGGTTGGACATAGGCTGCAGACTAATGCGTTTACCTCGCGAACGTAGTCGCGGGCACTGCCACTTATTTGTAAAATTGGCTCAGCAAAAGTCCGAAGAATTAATACACCATCCATTATCTCCATCACCAAAGGTTTGCTGGAAGAAATACTTATAAGTATTGAGCTCGCTTATGTATCTACAAATGAATTTTCAGTCAAGAATTTCCCGCCAACGAGAACCGAAATGTGTCCATGCGAATTCAAAGTCATTTATTTGGTCAAGTTATTTGTTGGGCACTAATCTTAGTTAATTACAATTGGAATACATAATAGGTATTGCTGTAATATTATGTTGAATAAATAAAATAAAAATAATCTGAATCTTATGATTTACATTCTGTGATTGCAGTTTGTAGTTTCTGCAAGAGTTTGGTATGAACTTCTAAGAGCACGTTCTCAGCACGGGTTAGTGCAACCATGTGCAACATCATCATCATCATCAGCCTATGCTTGTCCACTGCTGGACATAGGCCTCTCCTATAGCACGCCACTGAGCACGGTCCTCGGCTACTCTCATCCAACTCTTGCCAGAGTTGGATGAGAGTAGCCGTGTGCAACAAAAAGAACATAATTATAAGAGCATTTTTAGCAAGTAGCTACTTACAAGAGTATTTTGGAGCTTCGATTCTACATTAAATTACGTAAACTCACGCCTGTATCCCGGAGGGGCAGGCAGATACCAAGGTTTGCCACTTGCTTGCCACGATGACTGACCCCTTTCCCTTCATCGGTTACTAATACATAAGTTTCAAAATCAAAATCAAAATCAAAATCAAATTTTTTTATTCAAAGTAGCACAGAAACTGCGACTTAATGAACGTTACAAGTTAAACTAGGTGTCCATTTCAAAATCTAGATCATTTTGGAGAAAAAATGGACAAAAAAACTCCAAACTTAGTCTTTTCAAGTCCTTAATTTACAGGATTTATATAAATGTTCTAAAACTCATGCATTGAACTGGCTTTAATTCCAGACATCATTGTCATCTAAATAATCTTTAATGTTATAGTAGCTTTTTTGGCACAAAGTGCGCTTCACACATTTTTTGAACCGCGTTTCTGGCAAGCTTATTATATCCTCAGGGATCTTATTGTAGAAACGTATACAATGCCCCATAAAGGATGTATTAACCTTTGCCAGCCTAAATTTTGGGAACGGAAGTTTATGTCTATTTCTAGTATTTACATTGTGTTGGCTACCTACAGTTTTAAAGTCACTGATATTTTTCCTAACATACATAATATTTTCATAGATATACTGACTAGCAACTGTTAGGATGTTGGTTTCTTTAAAGAAATCTCTTAACGAATCTCTATTGCCTAGCTTATATATGAATCTGATCGCTCTCTTCTGCAGGACGAAGATGGTCTCAATGTCTGCAGCCCGACCCCACAGTAGTGTACCATAGGACATAATACTATGGAAGTAACTAAAATAAACAAGCCTAGCAGTTGCGACATCAGTTAGTTCCCGGATTCTTTTAACTGCGTATGCTGCAGAACTGAGCCTATTTGCCAATTTTCCTATATGAGGACCCCATTGAAGCTTTGAATCAATTGTGATACCCAGAAATACAGTTTCTTCTACAAGGTCTAGTTTATCATTCCCCAATATAACATTGCTGTCAACCATTTTGACATTTGGTAGTGTAAATTTTATACATTTTGTCTTTTTTTAATTTAATAATAAGTTATTAGAAGTAAACCAATATAGTACCTTAGAGAGAGCAAACTGACAGACAGACAGTGGAGTCTTAGTAATAGGGTCCCTTAGTCTTAGTAATAGGGTTCATGAGATACAGCCTGGTGACAGACAGACAGACAAACAGACAGCAGAGTCTTAGTAATAGGGTCCCTTAGTCTTAGTAATATGGTTCCTTAGTCTTAGTAATAGAGTTCATGAGATACAGCCTGGTGACAGACAGACAGACAAACAGACAGCGGAGTCTTAGTAATAGGGTCCCTTAGTCTTAGTAATATGGTTCCTTAGTCTTAGTAATAGAGTTCATGAGATACAGCCTGGTGACAGGCAGACAGACAAACAGACAGCGGAGTCTTAGTAATAGGGTCCCTTAGTCTTAGTAATAGGGTTCATGAGATACAGCCTGGTGACAGACAGACAGACAAACAGACAGCGCAGTCTTAGTAATAGGGTCCCTTAGTCTTAGTAATATGGTTCCTTAGTCTTAGTAATAGAGTTCATGAGATACAGCCTGGTGACAGGCAGACAGACAAACAGACAGCGGAGTCTTAGTAATAGGGTCCCTTAAGTCTTAGTAATATGGTTCCTTAGTCTTAGTAATAGAGTTCATGAGATACAGCCTGGTGACAGGCAGACATACAGACAGACAGCGGAGTCTTAGCAATAGGGTCCCTTAGTCTTAATAATAGGGTTCATGAGATACAGCCTGGAGACAGACAGACAGACAGTGGAGTCTTAGTAATAGGGTCCCTTATACTTTGCGTACGGAACACTAAAAACTACTAAATCCCTGTCTGAATCCTCACGTTAGTGATAGAGACAGAGATAGTTTACTGTACTTTATTGTACATAAAATAGGAAATTACACCCCAGTCCCACACAACCAGTGATAGTTAAACAACTAGATGTCTGACTAACGCTAAAAATGACCCCACGGTCAATTGTGGGAAGGCGGGCAGGAGCGAGTTCAGTATTACCCGGCAAAATATCTACGCACCTGCCATTGCATCGTCAGATTCAGCTTCCAGAGCTAGATTAATAATGTATTTCGTTTTATTTTTAAATAAACAGGTTAAATTTTATATCTATTATTTTTTGCAACGTACATAGATATTTCGAAGGGTTACATCACTGGTTTGACGTTTTTGTAAACAACCAATCATCAGTTACGCTCTCACTTACTATCGCCTAATGAACGTTCACGTCGTCACGCACGGCGTACAGAATGAACCAATCAGAGTGATTTACTCTGCAGCACATCTTGCGCTTATTTTGTTGGTAAAGAGTAATAGAGAGACTGGGACCGCTTTGGAGTGTGAATTTAGTAGGAAGAAATACTTCTATGTTTTTTTTATTCGCAGCACACAACCATGGAATTTGACAGCTAGACTTGGATGGGAATCGTTAGGTCTTAATATAGGAGCTGATCACTGCTAATAACCTAGACGCAAAAAACGCATCACCGATGACACAGCCCCGTTCTCACGTGTGTCAAATGTCACCGAATCATTGCCACATGTCACATGCATTTCGGCGTCATTACTCATCCCCTTTTAGGACCGAAAAAACGCAAAAAACACCAGTAGGCAACAGTGGAGCATTACGAAACACTAAATTTAAACCCCTAACTTTCCATTTCGAATTGGAATGACACTCTTTCGGCACAAAAACTTAACCCATTCGGAGCCACGGAACATGTGCGTACGGAGAAAAAAAAGTGTGTGTTTTTTATGTAGTGTGTATAGAAATAAAGTGGTTCGGGCGACAGGTTGAGTTCAGTAACCAGATCGGGATTATTATAATACGGTTATTTCAGATTTTTTTCTAGCTATAATGATTCGAGCCACATGACGATGACGGCCGTGCTCGCTGGCAGGACGAAGTGTCGATAAAATTATTATTATGAATAGTTTAAATTAAAATCATAATTATTAGGTGTCCTCGGAATTCAACATTATGCAACAACATAATGGTATCCTATAATATCCTAATAAATCCATTCGTTGAAGGTCGAAGGTCGAAGATCGGGAAAAAAGGCCTGATAGTGATATCTATAGAATAGTAATAGATACTAATAATATCAACTCAAAACAATCACTTGTCTTTTTTTAGAGCTAGTTAGACGTCTATGTTCTTAACTAACACTGCGTACAATATATGTTTAAACTGACACGTTATTTTCAATTTCACCTTTGGTGTGCGGGAGCGTGCAATTTTAAACCTTATTATTATTTATTTAAAGCATGAAATAGTCAAAGATATGAAGGTAGTCTCATTTGGCAGGCGGGTTGGCGATCGCAGTATGCAGTTGGAATCTCAGGAAGACGCTGCTGCCCGTCTCCTAAGTGTTTACTTAGATTCACTTTTCTCTAACATATTTTTTACAGATAACTATACTGTATTTACCGTATCGGGTTAAAGAAAAACAAAAAATAAAAATCCGAAATCTTCCGGGCTAGCTTTCTTTATGGGTGGCTGCCCTAGTTGTAGGACATCCTCATCCAGCTGCCTCGTGGGTAGGTTCAGCAAGCTGAAAGGCGTCCTAACTGCGTTTGCGTGGTCTCCACTCTAGAACCTGTGCACCCCAAAGGATATCAGGGGCCTAATTATGCGAACCAAATCCTGAGCAATTCCTATCGTCTAACTGTCAAATTAGTATGGAATTTGACAGTTAGCTGATTGGAATTGCTCAAGATTTGGTACGCGCAATTTAGGGGCAGTTCTTCGGCAGGTGTGACCAGCCCACTGCCACTTGAACTTGCTTATCTTATAGGCTATGTCAATCAATAATGCTTATCTTATTGGCTATGTCGATAGTTCATTGGCGAGAAGCCTGACTAATTCATCCGATGTTTAATAAAAAGATACTCCATGCAACACCCATTCCATAGCACGCTGAGCGACTTTGATTCGGTGGACTTGTCCTACCGTCAGTGGCCACTGGGTTACTAGACAAGACTAGTTAGACAAGGACATCATAAACAATGTAAAACACCCAGACTGAGACCATTTATAAATCAAAGTAATCCGGCATCCTCAGTGGGAATCGAACCTACGACTTCTAGATGATCGAACTCGTAATTTCTGTTCGAAGCTTGCCATCTGCGGTCAAAATGTACCTACCTAAATAATGAGACAAATGACTCACTTCATTGATATGCCAAGATGACACTTGCTGCACACGCGTTCATTTCCGTTTCACTTGTAACCAATTAAGTTTTTTTTTTCACTTTTTATGACACTAACCACGTATGAAACTTGGGGACGAAATTAAATGTCAATCAAACAGCTTTATGCTACTAGCTCACCCGGCAAGCGTTATTTGGTCATATTAATTAGCCTACGACCTGTTCTCAGACCTACCAAATATACACAAAATAAATCATAAAAATCGGTGAAGCCGTTTCGTAGGAGTTCGTAAACAAACACTGCGATTTTTATGTATAATATAAGTAAGTGCGTATTTGGGTATTTAGATTGATTTATTTGGTATATCGGGAATTATACTATAACTATGAATTTTATTATATAATTTTATTTATTTCAGACAATGAGTCCATATTTACATTTACAATTACAATTCTTATTTCAATTAGTTTTCTTTTTGTTATTTTATGAATAAACTGTCGCTAAGAAATAAAAAAAATTACATTTACATTTGAATAATTTATTGTATAATTTTTCGCAGTAACTCTTTCCCGGCACCTTCCGCTATCCGCATAACCCAAGGGTTAGCTGGAAGAAAATACTCATTAGTAATAAGCTCGCCTTTGTACAAATAAGCTTAATGAGCAATCAAGAATTTTCTAATCTAATCTAATATTAAGTACCCTGACCCTTAATCAAGGTCATGGTCTATCTCCGTTCTTTTCGTCCCTTGAAACCTTTTCACGGTTGTATTAAATTTACATAAGTACTTATTATATTAGGGTAGCATTTAAACGCATAACTAATAAATACTATTTTTAAAATAAAAAAATCCATAATAGCATCGAAAGTATTATTATTTATTTTAATTCTTTATTGCACTAATTACATTGTAAGTGTACAAGGGCGTGCTTAATGCAAGAAGCATTCTCTTCCAGCAAACAGAAAGTACTGACTGCACACTAACTTTGCATACCAAAAAATACTGATTTTGCATACTTTTTATACCCTAATGCAAACTGTTATTATTCTACCTCACCACGCCGTCTCTCGTCGGCGCAGCTTGTCGTTCGCTCAGACGCATTTCAGGTGGAATCCGTGGAATAGAATAATCAATGTGAAACAGTGATTTGTAATTAAAATGTGTTTGCGGATTATTGACAAGCGCAGCATAGGGTCCAGGATCTACGATCTAAAGGTAATTGCTGGTAACGGCTGGATGAAGGTGGGCGAGTACCTACAGAAGAATGTGGCGTGCTTTAGGGAGGCTTAGGTCCAACATGAATAGGGCTTCCGTTGGCAATCTTACGGTAACAGAGGCATGTGAGCATGCTATATTTATCTAGTATCGTAACTCTCTGTTCTCTATTATTTAGAAAGTCTTGGTACATGTAATTGAAATTGAAAAACAGATAGCACAACACACATAAAATCTTACAAATAATAAAATGGAAAATCAGAAAACCCGCTTAAAGTAAAAAGTAATAATAAATAATCTAATTCTAAACGTTCATACAGTAGTGGTCAAGTGATTATGGTGGAGACGCTGTGTGCTATGTTACAAGAAAAGGTTCTTGACTCAACATATGTCACAGGTTCCCGGTTGACAACCCGTGACGCTAGTATTCTGTCAGAACCTACCTTCGTAAGTGACGGACGAACAATCACCGCAAGCAATGAACGGAAACAAAAAATGCCTGAGTACATGAAAATAGGGTTGAAAATAATCAATGAAAAAACCTAACGTTCATTTCTAGGCCAGTCTAAGGTAGCCATATGAATAAGGCAACAATAAGATGTCCTGCCTCGGATACTGACTCGATCTATTTTTTCCACGAGGAGGGGGATCGACGGTATCGAAGGCAAGGTCCAAGAAGATACTCAAGCACTTCTTTTTACTATCTAGTTTTGAAACTAAGAATCCAGTGCATTGACTGACGGCATCATCTGTGGACCTCCCTGATCTGACACCGAATTGAGAGTTTGAGAGTATGTGATTATGTTCTAGGAACGTAATCAGTCGTGAGTTTAAAAGTTTTTCTAAGATTTTCGACAATGTTGTCAGAACCGAGATCGGGCTGTAATTGCAAACATTTTCCTTCTCTCCATTTTTGTAAAGTGTAATTAGCGAGCGTTTAAATACATTGGGAAAAATACCCTGTTCAAGGCATAGACTAAATAACTTCGTTAGGTGTGGGATTAAGATTGATTAAGTCTGCTGAGATTAGGTTCCATCCTATAGCACAGTAATTCTAAAGGTTTTTAATTCTCTGATACGTCAGGGGGGAAGAAGTACTATAGAGTGAGGGGAGTAGGTGAGATTAAACATATTTTTTAAAAACTGGAATCCTTAATTTTTTTTAACAATTTTTACAATTATTCTCCAATTTTTGCGAAATATTCCTTAATTTGCCTCTGGTGGTGATGAATATATGCAAAAGTCCTTCAGCATTTGTTTTATTTTTTGTAAGGTTTGTAATCTGCTTAATTGCATTTCACGTGTCTTTATACTTATTTATTTTATTATTATTATATAAATACCTACGTAAGCAGCCTGTATTCGTCCCACTGTAGGGCACAGACCTTCTCTCAGGGAGAGAGTATGGGCTTAGTCACTATGCGTGTCCACCGCGGATTGGCGATTTCAAGCGCTGATTTATGTGAATAGCTCAGACATTCAGGTTTCCTCACGATGTCTTTCTTCACAGTTAGCGAGTGGTATTGCTACTAGGTATAACTTATGTAGGTACCTACATAACTTAGAAAAGAAAGTCTTCGGTACATGCCCGCACTGGGAATCGAACCTGGGTCTCTCGCTTCGAGTTCAATAATGCAGTGCGGTGGTTGCCTAGTGGGTAGACCACTAGGCAACCACCGCTCTGCATTATTCTTAGCATTATTAATTAATGTTCGTTCGTAGTTTCTCTTGAATGGTTTTGGATTTAGCAAAGCATTAAAAAAAATCTATTTATAGGAAATTTGTAGTATCTCGTTATTAGGTTGTTTTTTTTTACTTTCTGTGTAGATATGCTTAAAGAAATGATGATTTTTTGTCACAGATTTTTATTACGTTTTGGAACGCAACTATCGGTAGTTATTTTTTAAGTTTGGGTTGTTTTGTTGGTTTCATTGAATGTTTACTTCTGACACTTTTACTTTAAATAATAAATTTAATAGTTCATTCAGTTCTTTTATCCGCTTTGAATATGTGCAGTACCAATTTTACTTACATTGCATTAGCAGCTTATTTTTCTAATTCTTGTTAGTAAAACAATTAATTGACTTAAAAATAGAGACACAATTTGTAACCCAGAGGAATTATTTAGGCACATCGCAATCTGGCGATTCCCACGGTGACAGATAAAGATATTTCCGACGGCCAGTGCGTATACTGACTGGTTCTTTATAATCTAGTTAAATGTATCAGTCATTGTGGTAAAAAAATCGTTCAATGACCTCACAGTTTATAGTGATTTTCTTAGCCCTCCATGGACTTAAGCGTGATGTTATGCTGCTTATATTATGTTACACGGGAACCTAAGCTGTGATTCTGGTGAGTTTTACTTAATTCCGTTCAGTGGTTTTTGCGTGATGCGCGCACCAAGAAACAAAGATATATTATGATATCAGACAAAGACAAAATTTACAGATTTATTTTATATGTATATGTTATAGTCAAAGTCCGATACACAGTCTCTTCGCGGAAGGACTGGTTTATCCTAGGTTTGGCCAAAGCCATCAGGCAATCCCCGAAATACATTTCAATTTCGCCCTTTGCCTGAAGTATTTTTAGTCAAACCCAGGAGCTCCTAACTTTTCAGTCAAACGTCGAAAGTAAATTATTCTGTTTCGGTTTTGGCCTAGTCAATCCTAGAAGCGACTGCAAAACTCGGTCAAACGTTGATCTGAACAAACGTTTATTATGCTAACGTTTTATTTTGGCAAGTGTTATATAGCAAATAATTGTTTGATTAAATTTATATTTCGCATTTTGTTTGTTAGGTCAGTACACATAAGCAAAAATAGGTTCGAAGTTCCAGGATGGAGCGGAGCGCAGCGACGCTCCATTCTGAAACTTCGGGTGTTAGTTCTTTTTTTTTATATAAAAGCGAAAAAAAATATTTCACTAAAAAACTTAGTTTTGTGTCAAACTTAAACTCACTCGTCAAACCCCGATTTAATAAAATTGTGTTTTGACGTTTGCCTGACCAAATTAGTCTCTCCCAGGTTTGACGAAAATTGTTTAGTCAAAGGCCGAAAATTTACATTTGTTTGGGCTTTGACTAAGTCATTCAGTCTGACCTGAGGATTGACCAGTCCAACCTAGGAGCGTCGGAGCTTCGGAGTTTGCCTATAACATATACATTTACCATGCTAGTTTTACTTTATAAAATCTACCAGTGTTCCATGCCCTATGTAATTATTTGACGCATTTTATAATTACTTAATAACACCTTCCCGAAATTCACGTTCATTCTTTCTTTACTTGCAACGGCTTATGGCATTATTAAAGTTCAAAGTCGCACTTTTTTGGTGTTTTTTGCAGAAATGCTTCTAACATTTCTTGCCAATTAACCTTATCAATTTTTTTTTTTCCAATGTCAACTTTTTCTCACGTCCATACTAATTTGACAGTTACACGATTGGAATCGTTTAGGATTTGGTGCGCAAAATTAGGCCCCTTATTCGGAATACTAAAAAACATTAAAAATAATGTCTAATGAGCGAAACCCGCCCGGGGCAGCCGTTATCAAGTGATGCGCATACTACTTACTTTATTATTACTAGACTAGGTACATGTTATTGAAATTACGCAAAACCTGAAACTGTTTCTTCGGTACCTATTGATGATTAACTTCCATTATTGGAAATGGTTAGATCATCAAAATCGTCGACATTTAAGTAATATGTATTTTTTGTATTTCACACGTTTTTTTTTTTGGGATGAAAGCAAACTTTATTCATAACACAACAAAAAGAAAACAAAGTGAAATAAAAAACTGGACCTAACTAATATATAAATGACATAAATTCAGATAAATAACATAAATTGTATATTTATAAATAAAACACCTGCCCCGGGTCACTGTCCCGCGGTAATGAGCCCAGAACGCTTGCGACGTTACCTCTTTGGATGGCAAGGCTTATCCTCTGGCCGAGGTACGCGCCAGCCCTCTGGGTTTCCCGATGCGTCGATTAGTCTTTGAACAGCAGGCGCGCCTCTGGGCCCCAAGTGCCTATGGTTTCGACCCCAAACGGCGCAAATATGTAATTGTTTTCTATTGAACCGTATTAGGGCCGTTTGAGGCTTTCGGCCGCGCCAGCCGCTGAACCAGCGGCTCTTTCACTCTGGGAAGCATGAGAGAGTGCCAGCGTGTCAACGCAGGTAGCGTCCCATACCAGCGGCCTCCCATGTTCCATGGGATCAATTTCATGCCATCGGGCCTTTTACTATCGTCGCGGATGATGCCTGGAGGTTCCAGCGTGGCCGGAACCCCGGCTGTAGGAAAGGCCCGTCATTGAGAGGCGCGTGGCGGGAAAGGCGGCCGGCGCTCCGCTGACACGACAGACCATGGTGGCCCAGGCGATCGACGTCGGTGCCGCAGGGGCAGCGATGGGGCACACACAGTGATTGGGCAACCCAGTCGCACACGTTAATCTTAAATCTGATTGTATGAAAAATAATAATAAAGTAAAATTGACCATTTTACTTTACGCACGATATTGGAAGTGTTAAAATTATTATCGATAACTATGGAATAGTTTTCAGGTTTTGCTTAAAAACGGAAAACAACATTTTAGGATTTTGACACTTAGGCCGACTTCACCAATTCCTTAAATGCGGCTTAACCAGCATTTAACTAAAATTTTTCATACAAAAGTCGATTCAAATGGCGACTTAAGTTACATTTACGAAGTGGTGCAAGTCGGCCTTAGTTTTGACTAGAAATATATCGTTTTAATTTACTTTTCATCATAGGATGTGCATAGTACAGAAACTAAATGTGAATAAAACAAGAACATTATTATATTGTAATGATTTGGTTTAATACAACACTAATTAAGTATAATTTACAATGATTCAATAAATGTATGGTTGTCCGGCGTCGGACTTCACAACAGCCGTGATTTGGGTAAAGATACAATGGTACTTAAAACTTATTCTGGTTATGAGTTTTCAATACAATACATTGGTATTGAAAACTTATAATCAATTTGAAAGTATAAATTTTCAAATAAATAAATAGTAAAATAAAACGAAGAAAGCTGCAAAGTAATAGTATTCAAATTTTTTAGTGTATTTGAGGGGTGACATTGTAATTTTTTTGTACAAAACCCTTTCAAATAAAGATTATAAAAAAAAGTGTATTTGAGCATATTAAGTGTAAGAATGTTCTTAGTTTGAAAAGTTGTTTTCTTGTAGGTTGTGTTTTACTTAATTTGTATTCAACAAAATTATTTTATCTTATAATAGTAATAATTCCATTTTAACTTTACCCGTCTAATAGCACAGCGATCACCGCTAATCGGTACAAATGCTATTTACTTCTCATTAATTATGATTATTAGAGTTATTGATAATAAAATAATAACAACTACTTATAGATCAATTCCAAAACGAATTAAACAGAAAACTTAGATAGTTTTATATTAAAGTAATTTAAACGGAAAATGCAGTTATATTAAAATTAAGTACCTTATAACTGGTAGGTTGGTGGTTTGGAATTAACTTAAAAAAATAAAGTGTAGAAAAAAGAAGAAAGTATTCCTAGACTTAGCTGTATGAAAAATTGCTAAATAGGTATATTTTTAACATGCTAAGCCTATTTTTAATTGTAGTACATACATATTGTGTGATATGATTTTCACCCTTACCCATAAAGGTACTAAGTATTTATGCCTCTTTGTTATTTTAAGAAATTGAAAAAAAACAGTGTTAACATATTTTTATCGAACTTCATAAATTGTAAATTTCTTACAACAATAAGGGTGTATGATGTATTATTCTAATTATTTATAACTACATAAAAAGAATTTACAATTCATGATAGTTATAATATCATCAAATATTTACACCACATTAGACCTATAACTTGCAAACAAAAAAGTTCAAAACATTATATGGTATGGCACGCCAAAAACATTGGCACATCTATGTTTTTACTAAATCAGATCATTAAAAACAAATCAATTCCGTCAATATATGATAAATGGTAGGTAGTAGTCAAAAAAACATTGTTGAATGAATTACTTATCGTTGAAAAATCGCCAAGCGATATCTTAAGCTCTATTACATTGTATTTAAAAAACAGTCAAATACATTCTACTTATTGTTCTTAGTTTTATTTATTTAATTAATTTTACAAGTCACGATTAAATACATTCAATTTAAATATTGATATGGACCTTACGGCTATCTCGTTGACTGAACGCCTTTGTATTCACGGCCTAAAAATTTCTAACACTTATTGCCTAAAAGCAGTAAATCTAATAAACAAAAATCTAATCGAAAACTAATGTATATATTAAAAAAACGTAAATCCTATAATACTTGAAGAAGCCCGATAAAACCGGGTCAATTGCGTTTTGTAAGTCAAATAACAAAGAATTATTTAGTTATTTCTAACGTAGATACAATTCCTTCAGAGATCTTACTATTTTTCATAATTCAATAATAGTAATTATAAAAATCCAACAGTGAACACATTACACACTTGCCAAAAACACTTTTCTAAAATATCGCAATATAACTACACCCGTAGATATAAACTGTATCATATACTGTGATAATTATTTCCTACTACAGTAATTAATTATTTATAGCTAATTGTAGCCTGGTATGTTTAACGCAGAAAAAGTCGTACCTATCGTGTAACTATAATAAGTACGAGTCTTAAATTAAGGGATTTCAAACTCTAACAGAATTATCCCGCGCTGCTGAGCGTAAAGGTCGTATCTGCCTGTTAATGTTAGCAGATACGACTATTATACTAAGCAGAGCGTTATTGCAGTCTCTGTGTATTGCGAACTCGAATGCAGTGACTTTTTTCCTTTGTACGCATGACGACGCGAAACTAAGTTAAAAAATATTGTAAAACGTCAATTTTAGAAACAAAATTAATATGATTACCATCACATTTTTTTCTTTTATTTTTCATTTCTTTGCTCGTTCAAAGATAAGTTCTCTGCCTCATCTCGGATATGAGCGGAATGTGTGGAAATGGCGCGGTATCGCTCCTCCGATCTTGGGTAGTCGTCATAAGGGCTAGTTTGCCCTGAACGATTGCCCGACGACTCTTTTGTGGAGTTGGAGTAGTCACCTGAAAAGAATATGAACTTTAATAAGCGTAAGCTTTAAGCGTTTTAAATCTCTTATTGGAACAGTCTGTCGGTATATTTAAATAATGCCTCGGCTATAGACTCTATGAGATAATTAATCCAAATAATTTTACTCAGGAAGTAAAAGAACATAAAAAGGCTTTTTTGATAATAAGCTAGTTTAAAACAATAAACTTCCGTTAATTTAATTCTATTTTCAAGCCCAAAATATTGTTCTACGAAGAACAAAGTTTTTGACCTGTTTGAGCTTTATCCTTTTTTGTATTTTATTAGGTAACCTTGTATATTTTTCGGCTAAATAAATAGGCATTTCATCCTTGATGGATAATGCTACTTCTTTTCAATAAAACAATTTTTATTAATTGTTTGTTTCATAAATTGAAGCTTTCCAGGGTGGTTTATTGGGTTAGGTTGGGTTTTTTTATGCTTAAACTAATATTTCCTACATAAAAGAATGTCCATTCTCTCTACTGTAACACATACAATTGAAATTCTTATTGGATTATGTATTAAGAGCGAAAGAATAAAAAAACCACGAAAAAGATTTTTTCGGTCCACAAATCCAGAAAATCAAAATTGAACAAAAATGTTCAAAAGTAGAACATAAGTCGTTATAAATGACAAACTCTAACCGCAATCTTTCAGAAATTGTGCATTGTAAGATTAGCTGGAAGAAAATACTTATTAGTATTAAGCTCGCCTTTGTGCAATGAAGAACTTTTAATTTTGAATTTGAAGAATTGTTACAAATTTTATATTGATGTAAAAATTGTGGTAAGCAAAATATTTTCAATTCAATTCGTTTCAGAAATAACCTTACCTTATAATAGGTTTTTAAATCTTACATATGTTATGTATGCGGTTCCTCACCTTTGTTAGAATAGTCCGAAGCCTGCATTTCCGACTTGAGTGCGTAAATGTTCGGCTTGACGTCTTGCGTCTCGCTCGCACTCAGGTCCTCGGCCTTCACCTCGTGGGCCGAGCTGCTGTTACCGTAGCCGTTGAGCAGGGTGGGCCGACTGGAACTGGCGAGATAAGGTAAGGTGAAGTGAGGTAAGGTAAGGTAAGGCACGGTAAGGTAACATAAGATGTAGGAGATCGTATGTTCGAATCCCGGCATGTGCACATGGGCGTGACTTCTAAGTTACGTAACTTTGTGGAGTTGTACGAGCAATACCACTCGTTAACTGTGAAGGAATACATCATAAGATAACCTGAGTGAAGGAGGTGTTCACATATCTCAGAGCTTGAAATCGCCAATCCGCTTTGGGCACTCGTGGTGACTAAGCCCATATCATCTCATTATTGTGGAGGTGGGCTGGCCACATCCGTACAATAGATAGTCGATGGCGTACAAAGGTACTCGAGTGGAGACCACGAGCTGGTAAACGCAGCGTAGGACGCCCACCAGCTCACTGGACCGAAGATCTGAGCCAGATTGCTGGCAACGGCTGGATGAGGATGTCCGAGGACAGAAAGAAGTAGCGTGCCCTGGGGGAGGCCTCTGTCCAGAAGTGGAACAGTAGGGTCTAATTGATTGATTCTTTATCGTATAGTCGACAGTACTTTAACCTCTGCACACGTGCACTCTGCTCAATTACGTTAAAGGCCATTTCGCAACAAAAATCTAAAACCATGTTTTTAATAGATTTTTCAAGAAGGGTATCTGGATATTCTTCTTCCTATGTAAATTTTTAATAAACTTATCAGTCGACAGCATTTCAAATGTAATAGTTACATTTCGGAAAGACGTAGAAACGTTGATACACCCCGTATATTTGAAAGTAAGAAAAAATCTTGTCATGTCTAATCAGCCCATAAACAGAGCCCGCTGCTGGACATAGGCCTCTTCTCTTTCACGCCAACCCATCCAGTTCTTTGCCAAAGTAAACCATGAATTGTCACAGTAAACCATGAATGGTAGTTTCATAAAACGGCGTCTTGGGTCTCTGTTAGCGCATTACATAATACAATGATAGTATACACGGTCGGGTCACGTGACTTGTTTTCTCTTACCATTGACGCCTAGAATTTTATGAAAACTCCAATGTCCATGCCGTTTCGACATCATGCCACGGATGTTTATGAGAAGGCTAGAGTTCTTAACAGTGCGAAAGCTTTTCATTTATCAATCCGTCTGGTATCATAAGACTGTAGTTCCATTCCTCGCAAAAACATACCAAAGATTGACCGCTGCCCGGTTCCTTCTACCAAAACCTCATTCGCACAACGACAGTATAATTTTTTAGCATCCCGATTTTACAACTCCCTTAATGCTCTAGGCCCAATAAAGGAATACACTAATTTTAAAATCAAGAAAATAATCAAGCACTTAATTATGAGGATACAAAATAAAAATCCTAAAATGAAAACCCTAAATCTTTACATAATCTCGTATGCAAAAATAAATACTATTAGTAATAACAATAATTCAACAAATATCATGTTAAATTAAAATAATATAATGTGGAAGGGCTTTACCAACACACACACGTATAATAATATACACACATTTACACACATAGCACGCAGAACTGATGACCGATGGGGCCGAAAAGTTCTCGAATGGAGACCACATATCGGCAAGCGCAGCGTAGGACGACCAGCCACAAGATGGACAGATGACCTCATTCAAGTGGCAGGAAGGCGCTGGATGCAGGCCGCTTCCAACCGGTCTTTTTGGAAATCCATGGAGGAGGCCTATGTCCAGCAGTGGACTTCTTGTGGATGAATGATGATGATGATTTACACTACACACATACACATACACACACAATTGCATACTTTTATTTAGATTTTTTTGTCTAGTTTCAATTGAATACCAGACACTTGCTTCTGACGCACAGGTTTTCCTAGTTCGAGAGCAAGGGCTTTAAAATTCCCAGTGGCAAATTGCATTTCTCAATAAAGATATTTTATTGTATTAGAAGGTTTAACGCGTGTTCGCGAGCAGACTTAAAGCAGCAATTAAATGAAATCGCTACGATTATGCAGTTGTCATTGATGATGATGATGATGATGATGTCCTCCACAACGATTCCGTCGACGGCGACACCCCGACAAGGGCCCATCTTAGACCCGAGCGTACGCTCGAGCGTGTGATGCAAAACCGAATTTAGTTGTCATTGAACTGCGATGCATTAACAAACTCTAGGCTCGGATATACCATGGCAAGGTTACCTGTAGTCTTCATGGGAGGAGGGGTACTCTTCAGGGCCGCCAGCCATGTGGTCCTCATTAGACATGTATGACAGGTTGCATTCCTCCATCATGCCCTGAAACACCTAGGCAGTTTAATTACACAGTTTTAACGCATAGTTTATTGAAATAATACATACAATGAAATAAGACTTTAATTCGCTACAATTGCACGAAAAAAATAACGTCAAAAATAATAAATATTGAGTTTTTCCCCAGTCACAAAGATTTGCTCGATATTTCGTCCTTACGTCACTTTAACGTCATAACACTCAATCCAACTAAACAACGACGTCAATCAATGATTTGTTTTATTACTGCCTAGTAATAATACAACTTTAGAATAAATTTGATGCGCATTGGCACGGTGGTACATGGTTATGATGCCTTCCAAACAAAAGTAGTCCAAGCTGTGCTAGAAGTGGGTGTGCCATCCGTACATTTTTGCCCAAAATCCTTTAAATTTATTTCCATTCGTCTCGGGTAAGATAATAACCGAGGGAAGCGGTGGTAGCCTAGTGGGTAGAACATTGGACTCGGAAGCGGGAGACCTAGGTTCGATTCCCAGTGCGGGAATGTACCTATGACTTTGTTTTGTAAGTTATGTACATTCGCTAACCGTGAAGGAAAACATCGTGAGGAAACCTGAGTGTCCGAGCTATTTACATACCTCAGAGCTTGAAATCGCCAATCCGCGGTGGGCACGCGTGGTGATTAGGCCCATACTCTCTCTCTCTGAGAGAAGGTCTGTGCCCTACAGTGGGACGTATGTAGGCTGCTTATGAAGATTCCAACATAATGTTATTTATTAACATACAAAAATGATAGAAAATGAGTATCAATAATATTTGACATTGGGACAGACAAAACATTGAGGGTAGTTTAACTTTCGGTGCCGGCTTTGTTTCGCTGTGACCCCACACTCGGGAAGCCTGTGTCGTGGCGGTCGACGTTCGGTGGGTGTAAGATTGCCATGAACAGTTTATGGTGGACACAAGCGGAGGCGGATTAGTAAAAATTTGGAGTTTTTAGGAAAGTTTCGTATGGGTAAGTGGCATGCTGCTTATGTTTATTTATTATCTCATTTATAAAATATCACGGAAAACGACTGCATATTTAATTTTTTTTTCTAATATTTCGATTGGTTTGTTATGCTAACGCTACTTTAATGAAATATATATTGAACTATATTAGTCTATTGTGTATAATAATTGATTAGTTTAATAAACTTATGGTCTCTGTAATCCCGAAAGTTCAGTTCAGTTCTGATAATATATACATTTTCATTTTCATTTAAGATATACAATAAATTTTGTAAATGAGATTATTATCAATATAGGTACATACTTCTTATTTGACCCCCGAAAATATTGTTACCCATTTTTGTTAGACCCTGTATATTATAAAATAAACGTACATACATACACAAACTTACGCCTGTATCCCAGAGGGGTAGGCAGAGACCAGGGACTGCCACTTGCCACGATCCTGACAGATCACTTTCGCTTCCTCAACATTCATTAGTCGTTGCATGCACGTACTCCGGTTTCGGGTACTTTTTGTCGGGTGGAACAGCCGTTAAGGGCGGACATACTTCGACCAAATAGGGGATGTATTATAAAATAAAATAGGTAAATAAAAAGATAAGTAAGTAGGTAATACCTGTAGGTTTCTCTTCAAAGCCTCGCTGTATCCGTGTGGGCTGGTCATCATAGGAGGGCTTTGGGCGCCCATAAACCTGTTACAAATACACAAATAATTTATGAATTCTCATTTACAAGAAAATACGTTAAAAAATAACAAAAGAGGTAGTTTAATCTAAATGCCACTAACGTAATCCAATTTAAATACAAAAGATGATGTCAACGGGGACTTTTATGTTAGATTTAATATTAAAATTAATAAGATAAAAAAATAAAACGCCATACCCTGGCCATTCTGGACCACCTTTATTGATGTAAACGGTTGCAAGAACCAGTGTGTAACCGTGTCGTAGTGTGATTTATGTGGAGTGTAAAAATTTATATGACGATTCCAATCGGTTTGTGATTGTGTAATGATTTGTGGAGTGATGTGTTAAGAGAAAAGATTAAAGTAGAAAAAAGATAATGAAAAAAGGCAAGCGTTAATAAAGTAGTAGTTAAAAACATGATCTAAGTACCATGCGAGAGGCATTTCAATGCACATACAAAGCTCGTGAAGCAAGAATATTGCCAAAATGTAGGTTTCCCAAAAACATGCGTTTCTACAGATAAAGTGGATAAGGAGAATATTAAACAGCCTTGTTTATAAAAAGTCGATCCCACTAAAACACTCTTAAGACGCAGGTAAAGCCGGTTTATGAGAGGAATTCCAGTTGTAAACCGGCTTTAATGTCTTAACAGTATTTTACTGGAATCGAATTATTATAAATAAGACTGGAAGACTTAAATCTTACTTGTATCCAACGACGATCCTTTCGGTTAACATTTTTATAGTGCATTATTTATACACATGCAAGATTATTGGAGAAAATAACAATCTTTGTTACCACTTATGAAATTACCATTAAGTATAAATATGATTTACGCAAGGGATGTCAAAATACAATAGCAAAATATGGATTAAAGCTAACTTGTAGATAGAACATATTTTTATTGTGTTATATATTTGGCAAATTAATTAGTAATAGCACGTAATAGCTGTTACTCTAAGAGTCTAATAAAATGTAATGTGCTTCGAATTAAAAACTGTACCGAAACATTTGATTGCACGAAATATACCACATTACACTTTTAATGTAAAAATATTATAAAAAAATCCACGTGTAACTAGTTACAAACATTCTAATGGTAATGTAAAATTAATTACTAGACTCACACGATGTATGGATGACACTTTAAATAAATGGTGAGTTCTAACTATAAAAATTATATATTAACCTAAACTGACTTTACACTGAAATGTAACGTCAATTTATGGTTAGTATTATACCAACATTGACAACACTGTTATGGACGCGATCGTCCAACGACTCATACAATTTAATTTCAAATGTTTCATTTATTACACTTACGATATCAGCAACTTTTACAATTTAGTCTCAATGTAGGTCTGCGGAGAATCATCTCTATATTTTCAAATAGTCGTTTCGAAGAGTCTAAACCAGTGGTCGTCAAACTGCAGCCCTCCGGCCGTGCGGCCTGCCACATAGCAGGATACTATTGCAATTCAAAATCTATGGTGCAGACGCGTTTTGACAGCTCATAAAAAATTTCACTCGTTTGGTGCTGTCAACTACCCAATCCACCAATGTGAAATATTACCTCACATTGTTGGATTAGATTAGATTAGAACTGTTTATTGTACACAACAGAAAAAAAATACATTAAAAGCTTTACATATCTATGTTTCTTTGTTGTTCTATGGCCCTTGGCCAAAGTAGTGTGACGACGACTGGTCTTAACTCTCTTTTGATTGGTATAGAGATGTTCAGTGAAATTTGGATTCGTTGGACGGTCGCAGCGTTCGGGCTGCGGTTTCGTCCTTACTGTGGGGGGTGCGGGTTTGGTCCCGGTGTCGGCTCATACTTTCTCGGCCTCCCTCGGCTCAGGTGGCGTCTCTTCACGAACTCAGCGTCGTCCACCATCCAGAATGAGCCGAAATCGTCCTCGTAGCGCACGAAACATTTGTGCAGAGACAGGTTGGTCCGGATGGCATTCTAAAAGTCGTTTCGTTTAAAAAACAAATCAATACACCCGTCTTAACTGAGTGGACAGTCCAATCTGTTGTTCGTTACACTGGAAAACAATATTTCTTGTACCCTCATTGTAGATAATATTTAGATTGTGAATTTTATGGTTAATCAGCTTTGCTGTGATGAGAAAAAAAAGACAATGAAGGTACACGCACAGATCGTCGTGGAGTGAAAATTAATGATACCGACATGCAGGATGGGTGACAACCCAAAAAGAGAGTCCGCAGAAGGAGAGGAAGATGACAGGAGCAAGGTTAAGGCAAGCGAGAAAAATTACCCAAAAATATAAATCGCACACCGTTATTGTAAAAAACTCCACGAACACACACAATGAACAATCCTAATATACAAAAAGAAAATGTACAAAATATCTCTGATCTTGTGACGTTTTAACCATTTCGAAAATTGGTTATAACCTCACTTACAAAGGTTGATACGATTCTGGAAAATTGCTACACACAAAATATATCCGTCAGT
This sequence comes from Yponomeuta cagnagella, assembly GCA_947310995.1. Lineage (NCBI taxonomy): Eukaryota > Metazoa > Arthropoda > Insecta > Lepidoptera > Yponomeutidae > Yponomeuta > Yponomeuta cagnagella. Next base: position 2,654,888 of record OX371292.1, on the reverse strand, counting down.
ACTCAATTAATTATCTGAAAATGAGATCAAGATGTTTATTTACATAATATTAGAGTTAGATACAATATCACTAAATTCAGACAGAAAATATTTTAAGAGAAGGTCAAAATGTTAGAATCCGAAATTGTTTAGTGATGTTGGTTTGTGGGTGCGATTTGTGGTTTATTTTAATTGTGATAACCTAAGCATTTGTAGCCAGTAAGTAAATCGCTTACAAGAATATAATTTTCCACGGTGGGCACGCGTGGCAATTAAGCCCTTACTCTGTCTCTAAGAGAAAGCCTGTGCCCTGCAGTGGGAATATAGGCTACATAAAAAATAAATGTATTATGTTGCGACGTTGACTTGTGTTTATAACATTATTAATTGGAAAAGTGATGTTTTTGTAGGCGTACTGATAACGTAAATTTATTCAAATGTCTATGTTCAATTGATGAAGTTAATCAATATGTCAAAGTGAATGTATGAGGAATTGTCGACAGTGCAAAGCCTATTTTGGCTGTTTTTGTAGAAGTGATCATTCTGGTGATATGTTATAGCGGCAGATGTGGCTTGCGTAGAATATGTAAGTTATTTTTTGTGTTATTTGATGAAGTTACGAAAATCATGAATTTGAATGTATGTATTTTCTCACAACACATACTTAATTTTTGTAATTATTTCAATGTATTAAATGTTTTTTACCCAAACAGTACATATCATGAAGAATTGTGTTAAAGTGTGTGTGTGTGTCCATTACTTCGGTGCGTAGTGTTTTATAACCTGAGTAAAATCAAAATGTGTCAAATATGAGTTTCAAGTATGGATAAGTGGTGTGTCTTGTATAACCAAAGTAAAACCTAATTGTTTGTAAAATTTTAATTTGTGAAGTTTGTAGATAGCTATTTGTCGAGTTTGTAAATGCCAGGTGTGTATTTTATAACCAGTAGTTAATTTAACGTTGTGTGTGAAAAGTGAATTTTTCGGGTTTATAAGTGCCAAGTGTGTTTTATAACCAAAAGTAAAATCAACATGTGTGAAATGTGAATCTGTTGAGAATGCAAAATGTGTGAAATATGAGTTTCAAGTATGGATGAGTAGTATGTCTTACAAAGTGAGTAAAACCAAAGTTGTGTGTGAAATGAGAATTTGTCGAGAGTGTATCAATGCCAAGTAAGTGTTTTATAACCAGAGTAAAACCAAACTCGTGTGTGAAATGTGACTTTGTCGAGTGTGTGTGTGCCATTTGTGTAAAAGAAGTTTATTACCAGAGGTAAATCAACATTATGTGTGAAATGTGATGTTGTCGATTATATGTAACCACAAAGTGTACCTATGTTATGCATATAACCAGAGTAAAACCGAAGTTAGGTGTGAAATGCGAATTCGTCGAATGTGTATAAATGCCAAGTGTGTGTTTTATAACCAGAGCAAATCCGAAGTCGCGTGTGAAATGTGAGCTAGTCGAGTGTGAGCTAGAGGAGTGTCGTGCGAGTGTGTCGGTCGCAATGGCCGGGCGGCGCGCGTACCCCGCGTGCAGCGGCGGAGGCGGCGCGTGCGCCGCGCGCTGCGGCCGCCGCTTGTAGAACTCCACCTCGTCCACGGTCCACACTGCCCCCTTGACGTTTTCCACTCTCATGAAGCATTTGTGAAGGGACAGGTTGTGCCGCACCGCATTCTGTTGTCACGTCATTTGTTCTTGCTTTTATAGGGTTGGGGTGGCACGGTTGTAAGGCCAACGGATGACGGAATGGATTTTCTTTTAAAATTATTCAGCGTACATACAGTATTGACTTTTGACGTAGTATTATGGTGCTCGAAAACGTGAAATTAATTTTTTTTCTAGCCATTTTACTATATTAAAAAATTGTGTCATCCTTTGGCTTTTAAAGTAAAATACAATAACATTACTTAAATATTAATCTTACACATTACGAATGTTGTTACTAAGTGCACAAACTTACAGTAATACGTAAACATAATTTAGAAATATGTAAAATTACCTTTCCACATCGGGGTATTGTTGTGGTGAAAAAGTTAGGCAGATACTGAGTAGTAATATTTTAGTTATGCAGCTATTAGGCGTTAAACAATTTAACATAATTTTCCCAAATATTGATACTTTCATATAAATACGAGAACCGGAGCTAAAATAAAAAATTAGTAATTTTCAGAAATTACATTTTTTTTATCGATGTCAAAGATTTTATTCAGCACAAAAATTATATGACCACTAGGCTCAGATTAGCTTGGCCAATGTCTGTTTAAAAGGTAATTTTTTTATTCATTATTTAAAACGTACCTTCCAAGTGGCAGCATTGCGTCTGAAGTAGCAAAAGGTTGTCTGGAACCAGTTGTATATTTCATTCAGCGTCAGTTGCTTGTCTGGAGACTCGATTATTGACTGGAAAAAAAAACTTAAATTCATATTCTCTATTCGACCGTTTTATTTTATTTATTTTATTTTATTTGGTGTACAAAACAGATCACAACCATTACACGATATAAAAGTAATAATATGACATGAGTACTAAGTTGTGGTCTAAAGCATGCACACACAACATTGCCACATGTAAATTTGAGTATCTGAATAAAGTATTAAATCTTAGGGATAAGCGTTTTGCTATCCAACGGGCTACGCTCGGAGTCTCTTTGATGGATCACATCAGAAATAAGACAATTCGCCAAAGAACTAAGGTGCCTATGACATCAGGAAGTTAAAGTAGCCGGGGGCTGGTCAATGCCGAAGAACCGATGGTCGATAGGGTGCAAAGGTTCTCGAGTGGAGACCACGGACTGGCAAACGCAGCGCAGGACGCCCACCAGCCCGCTGGACCAACGATCTAAGGCAGATCGCTGTCATCGGCTGGTGAGGATGGCCCAGGACAGAAATAAGTAATAAGTCTCCTCAAGGCACGCACGGCCTATATCCAGCAGTGGACGAATACAGTCTGATTGATTTCCTTGCATGTATTTTGTTTGTTTACTTGTTTGTGTTTCCGTAGTGTCTCCATAAAAGTCTTCTTTTTTTAATATTCAAAATGTATTTGAACAGAAGTAAAAATCCTGCTATTTTTTTAAATCACAATTTTATATCACAAGGCCATATTGAGTTATAAATATTTAAAAAAATGTTTTACTGTTTAAAATAGTATAAAAATCAGAGCAGCATTTTTTTGTTTTTCTTTTAAACTAAGTAAAATTGTAAAATTTTGTAATAAGCTATTTGAAAGAGGAAGAAGAAAGAAGACATTTGTTTGCAAAACTGATGCATGAATTGCAATAAAAATTCTTCGATTGCAACTTAAATTTTACCATGTGTTGTGAGTACTTTCTAATATTTTTGTCATTATAATACCTGTCGTATAAGAGATGCGTATGTGAAAGGGGGCCGCACATCGGCTGACTTGTAGAACTCACGATTGCGCTGGATTTCTGCAATGTAAAAAAAAATATATGCGTTATTAAAAAATAGATAGATACTCTCGTCTTTCTTAGGAAAAAATATGAGTGAGCCTGAACTGAAAACAGTAGCTCATGCACTTTATTACATAGCAGTTATATTAAGTTTCGACTGATAAAGGTTGGGAACAGCTGTTTTTAATTATGTTTTTTTCGCACGGCCTCGTTTTATTCAGCTACTTTTCCAAATATGTGGTGTATGTGTGTGTGTGTGTGTGTGTATGTGTGTAAAATGTTGTCTATTTTACTACCTTGTTTACCTTGTTGAACATCTAGTCCAGCTCTTTCGAGCATATATGGGAGACCTTTTAACACAAAAAAAAATCTTATTCGAAGTTGTAACCAAAGTTATTATTGTATTGTAACTAATCTACTGAAGATTAACGTTTAATACTTAAGGGGATCCAGTAAGCTAACTAAAGTCTGCTTTTTAGTTCTATGTAAAAGTAAATACTGTCATTTTGACATGTGCCGGGGTCGTACACCATCACAACCAATTACATTTGTTGAGGTACTGTACGTGGACATCAAAACAAGTTTATTTTTTAAAGGTCATGACAGACAACGGCTTTAAATAATAATTTATCACGCGATGTCTTGTTTATCTAAATCCAACCGCAGTTGTGTGTGGACGCGCGGCGGGTTGCATTGTTGGATATTGTGTGGAAAAACTATCGCATATATTAACGCCCTCGTCTGCGATGGTCATAATTCTAAAGTTTCCATTAAATCTATGCCAATAAAAACTCTGTTATCAAAACAAAAGTAAAAAGATCTTTTACTTACAATAGACATCTCTTTTATATGATGCATCTACTTCGGTGGACTCGAAAAACTAGGTAGCCAAAATTAGTATCAAAATTGAAACAACCGTTACAGAGCTTAATCAACAGAGCCACACAGTTTAAAGCTTAGTTTCTTGAAAATCAGTGACTTGGGTTCAGAAACTCACCTCCAGCTATGGACACGCCAGATTTGTCTGAGATGCGGCGTCGCACAGGTCCAGGTGAAGCACCTTCATTGGCGCCGCCACCTATGACAATTACAAATCTGATTTAATTTGGACAAATGGCCTCAGTCTGGGTGTATTTCCATGTTTGTGGTGTCTTTGCCTGGTTACCGTAGCACAGGGTATCCTAGTTCGGGAGCAGGGTAAGTTATTTCGTGAAAGTTATCATCAGAACATACTATCATATTTACCATCATTAGTCAATCATTAGCCTCGTCGTCGGTCTAGGGGTATCATGTCTGATTACCATGCTGGAGGTCTTGGGTTCGGTTCCCGCTGGAGGCGGCTGTGCATTTGTACAAATGGCCTCAATCTGGGTGTATTTCCATGTCTGTCTTACCTGGTTACCGTAGTACAGGGTATCCTAGGTTGGTACCAGGACATGTGATTGTGTTGTTTGGAAGTTATTATTATTATCATTAGGTACCATAATCAATCATAAATATAATTATTATCATCACATTATATTGCGCGTTCTTGTGTCGCTCGGATCATCATTGTCGACCAGCATTATTACCAAGGTCTCTGTCTCGCCCTGGCAGGCTAACATGGTAGGCGTTTTGTCTGCACTTGCCGGAGAGATAAAACTTTTTTTTTTCATTAATTCTATTTTATCTATTAGCCATACTTGTGTCCCACTGCTGGGCAGGCCTCCCCCATGATCTTCCACTCCTCCCAGTCTTGAGATTAATAGTGTGTCTATGTTATGTCTATGTTCCTAACTGTACGTAAATAAATAATTCATTGATATTTTTTTCTTTCTTATTTTTTCATTTATTCGTTTATTCATTCATTCATTCAGGCAAACCCAGTGGTGGGTTTCTCTCAATCATGTTATATGACATACGAGATGGCTGTGAACTGAAGGAAAAAAAACCTAAGACTAGATAGGCGGTTATTAACGCCACAAATGGCCCTTTATGGCATAAATGCTATCTAGTCCAACGTCCGTAATCCTAGGTCCTAAAATCACTATTAACACGATTGAGAGACTGTGCAGGCACTTTTTGCAAAAACGATCCACTTATAAAAAAAGACAAAAAGTTTTTTTTCCGTTGGTGGCGTATTACTGCTGCATGGAGGGAGCCCTTTAAAATACAAATATGTTTATTTTCTCAATCCTATGTGGAAGTGGATTCAATCAAGTGCAATCTTGTATAGAGTAAGAACAAAGGTAGAACGTGGAGTAGAATTTGATAAGGTATGATAAAGCTGTGGGGTACCGTGCGCGGGCGCATCCCCGGCGGCGTGCAGGTGCGCGCCGCCGCTAAATTTCATGGCGTATGACAAAATAACAATAACAAAGTAGTTTATGAATGTACGTAAAGCTGTGGAGCGTACCGTGCGCGAGCTTGTTGTGGTGCGCGGGCGCGTCCCTGGCGGCGTGCAGGTGGCGCATCATGGCGGCGAGGCGGTCGCGCTCGCGCCGCAGCTGCAGCTCGAGCTGCGCCACCACCTGCATCTGCACGCGCGCCTGCGCCGCCGACCGGTCGTCCAGCGTGTGCGCCGCCTCTAGGTGCCTGCAAATCGATAATTAATTTGCACAATTTATGAGTTTAGTATATCAAAGTACATATCCAAAACTGAGAGCACGCCTACGAGTACGAATGCAAGGTTCTCAGGAGTCAAAGAGCAGTTACAATTACCAATAATATCTTTGACTACTGAGAACCTTTCGTTTGTACACGTACTCGTAGACGCACTCTCAGCTTTGGATTTCTACTTTGATATACTAAACTCACAAATTGTGCAAATAAATTACGTACTTTATACTATTATATTGAAATTACCTTCAGATTATAAGTGGAAATTTGTAGATGGTTATGTTAAAAGTTTAGGATGGAACCATAGGTAAACGTGGATTGAATTCGAAGATAAAACGATAACTGCTGAAAGGTATTCCCAAAAAAATTCAGTTGGAGTCCGTCGTACTTGATTTGTACAAAAATGTTGTACTTATATTAACGTTGTTGTGTCTTTGCCTGGTAACCACAGCACTGGTCATCCTACTTTGGGACCAGGAAAAGTAACTGTGTTGTGTGGAAATTATTAGATATTGCTCCACATTACAAGTAGAAAATTATGATACAATGAAGCGGTCCCAAAGGAGGAGGATTAGGAACAAAATGTGAGCGTGGATTTAAGTTGATTGCTGAAAGGTATTTCAGTGATGTTGTAAAGTAAAGAACGAGTGAAAATAAAAGGGACTCACTTGAGGAATGCTTGGTAGTCGTCGGCAAGGGCGTCGCAGCCGGGCCACTTGCAGACGCCGCGGCCGAAGAGTGGATGCTCCTCCATGTCGCTGCCCCACAGCATCAGGCCTGAAACCAGCAACCAGTAAATAACATACCCTGATCACACCTCTAAGGTCGCCAGCCGAATATTGAGGAAATGGATTATAGAACCTTTATATGGATATTGAGGATATAGATTATAGAACCTTTATGGGATGGGAACAATGCTAAGGTGCCAAGTTTGTTGAGCGAGGCATGTCGTCTTATACCAATATTATCATTAAAAATCGGCCAACATTAGACAAAGATCGAATTTGAGAACAGCGCCGTCTATAGAAACCAACAAGAAGCGTTTAACATTGACATTTAACGACCTGACATCGGTGCTGTGAAGGTTCCATAAATGGCCGCTAGATGGCGAGCGCTGTCTTTAGACAACGTTTGTTGTATGGGAGCCCCACTTAAATATTTATTTTATTCTGTTTTTAGTATTTGTTGCTATAGCGGCAACAGAAATACACCATCTGTGAAAATTTCAACTGCCTAACTATTACGGTTCTTGAGATACAGTCTGGTGACAGACAGACAGACAGACGGACAGTGAAGTCTTAGTAATAGCTTTGTGTTTGGCACCCTTCAGGTATGGAACCCTAAAAATTCGCTGTTTTGTAGTTAAACGAGCGATCTTCAGTGCCATCACCGATTGGGTGGCAGACCGCGGCGGGCATGGTGTGACGACCTGACCAAGTATTTGCCTGGGTGGCAAGAAGTGGTATGGGCCAGAGAGGAATGGAAGTCTAAAGGGAAGACCTTTACCTAGCAGTGGGACACAATCATGCCTACATAAAACATGTAATCTCCCGGTGTAAAATAAAAAATGTTCTAATCTTATCTGAATCTAACTACTACTTACGCCTGTTGGAACACGAGGAAGTACAAACCTGGCGGGGCGTTGGGCGGGACGAGTGAGGGTCCATGCATCAGGTACTGACGCTGCACAGCCTGCAGCTGCTGCACCAGCTGCTGCTGCTGCGCCCCCAGCTGCTGCTGGAGAGACCCTGGACAGATGACAACATCATAAACTGAAGCAGTTGCCACTAAATCTGACGAGAAGTTCATGGCGCGACAATAGAATTAAAAACAAAATTAAATTGTAATTATTACGAAATTGTTATATCCTGACAACGTTTTTTATATTCAATTTATTATACTTCATTACTTGAAGTACTTGAACTTGTCACGGAATCACGATATTAGCTTATCATATCTAGATAGCAATGCGGGGCTCGTACCTGGCTCAGCGTCCGGCGGCGGCAGGTGCGATTGAGACAAAAGATTCAGGTTGAGCTGTTCTTGTAGGCGGGATTGCTCCAGCTGACGCTTAGCTGCCTCCGAGGATAAGTGCTGGAAGACCACATTCAGGTTATTTTTGGAAAGTTAAATTTCTGGTTCATTCTCAGAACGAGTCGTGATCCAGAGGCTGAAACGCGCTAGTGGTTGCTTAGCATGCGGTCAAATGCCCGCCTACGATTTTTTCATTTGATGCATCCGTACCTGCACGAGGTTGCAGGTAAGTGCCCGCAAGTGTGTTTAGCCCTTAGACGTAGTCACGTCACTTTCAAGTCACTTTCCAGGAAAAGTGGAAAGTTTCAGGGAATGGTTAGTCTCGGATCAGTATCTCATAGATGGAATTGAGGGCCGTGACGCTCAAAACGATTGCAGCTACACCTCTGGGAAGTGTCCCAGTAGCTGAATTCAGGGCCTTGCTTAATTGGTAAGGAAAGGGACTAGACAAAGAAAGCTTGTTGCGCTCAAATTACTCATTAAATTCCCAGGAATCCAGAGCCCGCACCGTTGTTAAATATAGTGAAAGATCTGCAGCAGTCTTTAGTATCGGTGAACGAAAGTGGAACCTGCAGCAAACCTATGGAGGAAACGGGAGAAAAAACTATGTATAGCAAACCTGGACGATTCCGCACAGTGAAAACGCTAAGCCTAACATTGGAGTACGTAGAAGATGTCGACAAGAGTCCAACTTTTAAAATGATGATGAATACAACCTCTTGTGTCACAACTTACCGTCACCAGGGATAGGGACTCGTGTTCTCATGCGGTTCCTTCACCTGTCAAACTTATTTCTGCAACGGAATTTCGGTTAGCAAACCTGGTGCTGATGAAAGAGTCGCTGCTTCATGAGCGCCTGCAGCTGCGAATGCTGGTCCAGAAGTTGCATAGCTAGGAGGTCCGGTGCTGGTAGAGGCAGCGGCGAGCGTGGAGCCCCGGGGGCGGAGCCCGCGGGCGAGGCGGCCGGGCTCGAGCGCGTTGAGTTGGCCGTGGGGGAAGCCGGAGCTGATGCCTGGGAAATGTTGGTGATGGTGATGCATAGTTCCAGCACGTCTACGCACGATATGGAAAAATGTTGAGGCGAGTTTAATACTAGTTAGTGTTATCTTCCAGCTAAGCCCGTTTATGTGGAGAGTGGAAGGGAATTACATAAACCGGGTAAGTAATTATAATTTAATTTGTTTTGTGTCTTCAGCGCTTGGAAACGGAAATCCGCGATGGGCACGCGTGGTAAGTAAGCCCATTTTCTTTTTCTAAGAGAAGGCCTATGCCTTGAAGTAGGACGTACCTATATACAGGCTACATAATAAAAAAGTTTGAATAAAAAGTAAAAACCGATTTCGAGACACTACAGCACTAAAAAGTTAGAAATAATTTAAATAATTAGAATGCTGTATGAATCAATACATGTAGGTATTGTAGAAGTATAATTTGGAGTCGGTGCCTAAAATATATGTGCTGGTCATGAAACTGGGCACCGACTACGAATTATACTTCTACAATACCTATTTAAAAAACTTCTACAAATTGCAGTAATTACTAGCAATTTGTAATTACTTTTCCGACAAAAAACCAAGTACCTAAGTTTATCCGGTATTAACTTAATAAAAATTAGTAAGTTAATAAACATGTAAAAACTTCAAATCTTATTCGGTTCGGTAGTCTTCTAGTAGGGTTGTGGACATGCCTATCGTGTCCACAACGGTGAATCCGCGCTCGCCAGGTGAAATTTCTTTTCTTTCAGAATCCCGTTATTTTACAAATTATCTTTATCTATGTACATGGACACCCTAGTTTTATACAATTACTAGATGACCCCGTGAACTTCGTATCACCGACGTCAACCGTTTTTTTTCTTCTCACCATTTAAACCTTCCCTGGACTTCCACAAATATATAAAAACAACAATTAGCCAAATCGGCCCAGCCGTTCTCGAGTTTTAGTGAGACTAACGAACAGCAATTCATTTTTATATATAAGATATTAGCGTTTGGATATTTGATGTCGTTGATGACAATATCTGGTGCCATAACCACAACTTACCCTCGCCAGGGACAGCGGCTCGTGGTCTCGCGGGGGTGAGGCGCGGCGCGGGGGCGGGCTGCGGCGCCGCCGCCGCGCCGCCTCCCCGCCCCACCTGCCGGACTCCTCTCTGCAACGGAAACGCCTCGTGAGGAAAGCTGCACGTTAGGGAGCTAAATTATTAGGGGTCTTAGCAAGTTTTTTTTTACTGGAAGCCGTCGAGAGTATGAAAATTCCTCGCTTTTACTAAATTTGAGACTGTTAGAGATTAAAATACATTATTACACACAAGACATTTAACAGGACATTACATAAGAAATAACATGTACAAAGGGTTTGGTCCTAGGGGAGGTCATGCAATATTGGAAGGATTCCAATTCCGGAACTGATTTCTGATAATGAGACTAAATTCCGGAATTCCGGAACCAGGGTGCCTTTTGTGCCCGCTTTGCACGACGAGAGTGTGCACCCTAGGCGATTTCCACTGTACTTTTCCCATGTATTATGGCTCATCTGTAATTCGGTTTTAAATTAGACGGCGTAGTGGTATACATGAGTTTTTTGGACGTATGAAAATACCTACGTGGTGAAAATTACATAATGAGCCCGCAGGTCCGGAATTGAATAATTTTTTATATTTTCTTAGTTACTAGAAAAAAAACGTGCGGGGACTGGAAACAGTTGCGGGGGCGCGGGGGGTGCACGAATCGCGACGGGTTGGATGGAGGCCGGGGGAGCAAGGGGCGAGTGTTTAAATAAGTGAATGGGTGCGTTTATTCAGACAGATTTCTTTCTAAAATGTAATTTATGAATACCGGTATTGACGATCAGTTCCGGAGTTGAAATATCGGAATAATATAGTCCGAGATTCCGGAGTTACGAAATTCCGGAATTCCCGACTGCACGCCCTAGTCCTAAGTCATCGAGATTGCCCCACATCTTTTTGGCTTGTGACACTCACCTGGAGGCAAGTCTCGCCCACTTACTATTCGTTTGTAGGCCAATTGTGTTAAAATGAAGTTTCACGCCGCGAGGAGAGCCTCACCTGTCCAGACAGCGGTCCAGCTCGAATGTGTTGAGGAGCGGCGGCTTGGCAGCGCCGCCTGCGTTGCTGTTCAGTGCGGGTTCCGGGCCCTGTTGGACAAACAGACAAATTATACCATATTAACCATTTCTAAACGAGTAGTAGGTTTTTATCCTACTTATACTCCATTCCACGGAACGAGCTCCCAAAGAAAATCGTCCATGTGCGCCCATTGGACGATTTTCTGCGCGTGACCTTCTATAGCCACTGCATTAAGTAAACCTACCCTATGAAGCGGACCGTCTTAGCCTATTGTTTCTAGCCGCGCACATTGATCAATGAGATGCGAGTATTTTGTTCCCTTCGACTCGTGGAACGGAGTATACGGTCGTATTGATAAAGGGCTCGTGTCTCAGGGATTTGCCTTGTTTGAAAGAAAACAGCAACTTGACTGTGACTTGACGGTTTAATCAAGAGCGATCTCAGAAGTAAGACCGCTTTATTAATACGGTACGGTGATACGGTCTGGGTAGATTTCCATGTTTGCGATGTCCTTGCCTGATTACCATAGCACAGGGTATCCTAGTTTGGGACCAGGTCAAGTCAATGTGTTATGTGGAAGTTATTATTATTATTAATATACTTCTTAGGGAATTGCTTTTCCCATAGTTCTAAAAAATCACAAAATAATGCGTTTCAATGTCCAAAACATTATTCTTTATTTTGCTATCTCTAGCTATGAGAACGTCTTGCGCATTGGAAACTAATTCGTGTATTTTTTTTTAAACAGGTGTTACGCCTTGTGTCCCAACACTCCTATCTGAGTAGATAGGAGGGGTGGGACACAAGGGCGAGACAGTCTCATCTTCTTTCAGTTTTTTCCACCTTAGGGTTATCCGGAAGAGAAAACTTTTAGCGATATGTCCACCAATCTATTTTTGAGAAACACTGATATGGAGCAAGTCTGGCATCTTGAGATTTGACTGCCATTATACTTTACTTTTGGCCTTTCCATCTACGCAATGAGTTTATTTTACACTGTCCAGTGGCACCTTCACTCACACTAGATGGGTGAAGGGACCACTCGAACGCTGCAGTGCCTGGGACATTGTTTTTTAGATGGAGTAGGCTTGCCCGGCAACTATACCGAATTCCCGTCTGACTGTCGGTCCTGGCAAGTAGCAAACACTGGTCTCTGCCTACACCTCCAGGATACGGGCGTGAGTTTATGTAATAATTTCTACACAACACAGTCACTTGTCCTAGTCCCAAACTAGGATGACACCTTGTGCTGAGGTAACCAGGCAAGGACATCACAATCACAAACATGGAAATACACCCAGACTGAGAGTATTCAAGTAAGGTGAGAATCGAACCCAAGACCTCTGTTTCGGTAGTCAAACGTGTGAACTGCTAGACCAACGAGGCAGTCAAACATGAATAAACTGTTTATGAGTTGTACGCTGGGATTGGCAGTTCATGACAGGCTGAATGAGGGTGGCCGGGGAGAGAAGGAAGGGCCGTGCGTTTAGGGAGGCAATGTCCAGCATTGGACGAATATCTAAGTTTGATGGATTTACATAAGCAGCCTATATACGTCCCACTGTAGGGCACAGACCTTCTCTGAGGGAGAGAGTATGGGCTTAATCTGAGATATGCTCAGACACTCAGGTTTCCTCGCGATGTTTTCCTTCGCCGTTAGCGAGTGATATTGCTACTATAACTTTACAAATGTACATAACTTAGAAAACAAAGTCATAGGAACATGTCCGCACTGGGAATCGAACCTGGGTATCGCGCTTCCCAGTCCAATGTTCTACCCATTAGGCTACCACCGCTGATGGATTGAATTAGGGAATTATCCAAAATTGCAAGAGTTATCCTCTTTCGGTTTTTCAGCAATTATTGCCAAAAAACGATATCAAAGTCATCTTTGATCAGAAATATCGGACTTGGCTCACGATGACATACGTCTCTGCCACAGTAGTTCTTTACAAGGCAGTTGGAACAAGTACCCGATGGTTACCAAGAGGGAATGATGCAATGGTTTGTTGACATAGGCGGTGCTTAAGCAAAACATGGCGCCCAGTGAGTGTGCACCTTATTTTTGTTACCTAACTATGACCTGAATGTAAACTGAAAAGTGTGACCGTCGGTTACTGAAAGATTTCTGCGTCGTCAAATAAATATTTCTTTCTTTCTTTCTAAATGTCCTCAATCTAGGGCCGTTGGTAATTTCTTTAAAAAAAAAATACAAATAAACTCTGTAGCACAAAAAAACATCACGACCATGAGCGTAAATTATCACTACATAATATGGGTTTATTTGAGCTGTACTGAGTTTTGAATAATAAAAAATATACCAAAATGACTATCACTAAATGTGTTAGTGACGTCGGCCGTTGATATTCTATTGATAGGATTTGTAACAATAACAATATTGATACTAGGAATAAACATAAATTGTCATTTCCATGTTTTAGACTAGCAAAAGTTACTACATCCTTTATGGGGCACTGTGTACGGTTGTACAATAAGATTCCTCAAGATATATTAGAGTTACTACCGACGCGGTTTAAAAAACGTATTAAGCATACTCTGTGCAAAAAAGCCTATGATAACATTAAGGATTATTTGGAAGACAAGGATGTCTGGTATTTAAATAATGTTAACAGGAACGATTGTATGTAGTGTAGTGTAACTTTAAGTTGAAAATTCTGTTAATTAAGCAAACCTGTTTTGAAAAGAAGACTTTGACTTTGACTTTTTATTTCTTTAATTTCAAAAATGCTTAGGTACTTTACCCTATGTTTTTCGCTCGCGCTGCGCAATAAGTCCCATACAAATCCGTGCGCTCGGAGAACCCAGCCTTAAGCTAATTATTACTAAAGGTAATTAAGAAATTAAAGGTAATTAAGATTAGACCCGAGCAGAGCATTGGTTTTGGACTGTGTTTTCAACGTGATAAGGTGTAATTTAAGGTGGCAGCTACTATGCCACTGCCTGGTAAAGGGTAAAATGTAGGTATAAGCTTTACGAGTCACAAAAATACTTAAAAAAAATCGCTTTGTGTGAATAAAATATTCTATAGACTTCAACACCAGCACCGGATCATCGTGAGACCATCTTTGTCTTACAGAAGAGAGCGATCAGATTCATTTATAAGCTAGGCAGTAGAGATTTCTTTAAAGAAACTAATATCCTAACAGTTAGTATATCTATAAGAATATTATGTACGTCAGGAAAAATATAAGTAATTTTAAAACCGTAGGTAGCCAACACGATGAACTAGAAGTAAACATAAACTTTCTTTGCCAAGATTTAGGCTGGCAAAGGTTAATACATCCTTTATGGGGCATTGTATACGTTTTTACAATAAGATCCCTGAAGATATAATAAACTTGCCTGAAGTGCGGTTCAAAAAATGTGTAAAGCGCACTTTATGCCAAAAGGGCTATTATAGCATTAAGGATTATTTAGATGACAAAGATGTGTGGAATTAAAGCCAGTTCAATGCATCCTAGTACTAGCTTTTTAGAAGATATGACATGTAAACTCTGAATAAAATAAAATATTCTATAGACTTCAACACCAGCACCGGATCTCGTATATTGTTATACTATACGAGATCTGGTGCGGAGTGTAAAATGAACTTTAGAGGTATATTATATTTATATATTATATTATATATTTTTTTGTATCATATTTTTTAAGTAACAAACTAGGATCATAAATACATAAATTCACGCTTTTAATGTACTTTCTTTGGTGGGGTCGACCTGTCATAGATAACACTGTAACGTAAGTACCTAGATATTGTATATATTGTATATAAATATGTCACAATTGTAAATTGTTTCTGTGAATAAGGGTCTGTTCCACAATCTGCAGATAAAGTATAAGCTATCCGCAACCAGGGCTGCCGTTTGTTCTAAATTTGAAGCCATAAACGAACACACGCAATATAGGAAAATTTATTTAAATTTAGAACAAACTGCAGCCCTGGTTGCGGATAGCTTATCTGGAACTTTATTTGATCATTGTGAAATAAACTAAATAAATTTAAATTTGAAATTTCGAAAATTGTGTACGTACAAAAAAGAACATTCTATTTCTATCTCTCTATCCCGAAGGGGTAGACAGAGACCGGGTTTGCCTCACTTCGCTCCATCAACATGGTACAGCCAGCAAGAAAAGGGCCATACCCAAGAAACACATAAGGAAGGGGCCTTTTCTTGGTTACAAGTTACAATACCACCCTTTGTTACCGCCTTTTGTGGCAACGTAGATACACCACAGGCTACATCTATGGTCCTGTTTTATTTATTCGTTTTCTCTGTTGTGTATTTAGTTTTCTTTCTGTTGTTGTGCATATTATGTTACTTATCTGCTTATTTTGTTTCTGTGATGTATCTTGTTGGTATAATAAATGTCTTTCTTCTTCTTCTTTTTTTTTCTTCCAGAATCTGTTAATGCGATAGTTTTCCGTTTCTAATTCTATCATCTTCCGGTTACAACGATGGTTTATAGTACCTTCCCAAACTATAGATGTAAATGTGAGCTGCCGTTTGCTTACAATTCTCTAGAAGTCTAGACAGTTGAAATTGAACGTTCGCAAAAATGTTATTCAGAGAGGGACATGTCAAAATGCTAGCGAAAATGTGCTGAGTGGCTTTAAAATATTTTTCGTCACCAGTGTACCTACCGAACCAAGTACAGTCAAAAGTTGAGATTAACCTTTACATCCACTCTACGCTGCAAAGTCGCCCTTAACGTAACTGAATATAGTGCACGCATGTAAAGGCCGTCGTGCTGTCGGCTGTACACGAGGAAACACACCGATATTGTTACCTTTGACAAAATGTAAACAACGGAACCGTCACGTTTGCTTTTTCTTTGATTACAAATTAAATTTATTATTACGTGATTTCTGTAGCAATACTGACTAAGCAAATAGCTTGCTATCGATACCTTGGTAATGAATTTTTGGTGCACTACAAACATATTCTTACCTACTTCGGTTTCTGATTTACTTATGCGCTATGAAAACGTACCTTTGCACGCGTGAACTCTACTCAGTTAGCTACGTTATATTTGACAGTTCGGAGTAGATTAAAATCAACGGTTCCATAGAGTGGAGAAGTTACGTTGTAGTGCCCCAGCTCCCTGCCACTTACCACTTCATCTTAATAATCTTTAAACTTAATAAGTAATCCAATGGTTTTTTTTTATGTAGCCTATATTCGACCCACTGCAGGGCACCGGCCTTCTCTCAGAGAGTATGGGTTTAATCACCACGCGTGCCCACCGAGGATTGCAATTTCAAGCGCTGAGGTATATGAACATCTCAGACCTGGGGCCGGTTTCTGAATTGAGAGTTTCACTAAGTACATACTTAAGTAATATTCTGTCACGCTCTTCACTGAGAAAATCGAAGAGACAGCGCTACAGTTAACTATTTACTTAGCGAAATTCTCAATTCAGAAACTGGTCCTAATCCTATAGGCTTTGTTGATTACCTATCTAATAGATAGAGAACACTTCATCGACTTGACACTAATATTAATTTAATTTAGCTGAATTACCTAGCTTCGCCCTCAGGGTTTCACACTTAGGCCCCGGCTTAAAAAATAACATAACATAACACAAACTCACGCCTGTATCCCAGAGGGGTAGGCAGAGATCAGGGACTGCCACTTGCTACGATCCTGACCGATCACTTTCGCTTCCTCAACATTCATTAGTCGTTGCATGTACGCACGCTGGTTTCGGGTACTTTTTATCTTGCCCTTTGCTAATACATCCCCTATTTGGTCGAAGTATGTCCGTCTGGGTCGTCCCTTACCGGCCCTTCCATTCACATTAGCTCGATATATTTGTTTTGTCAATCTTTCTTCCTTCATCCTTTCCACATGTCCAAACCAACGAAACATTCCTTTTAATAATTGTATATATTTTCAGCCTGACAACCGTAGAACACGGTAGGTAATTACGGCAGCATTGGCAACACTGGCTGCCAATGATTGTTGACGTAACAACTATATCGGGTTACCATGTTTTGTTTTTATCAAAAAACATAGCGCGTGTTGTGGTAACGGCCGAATGCGACACCAATATTGTGTTTGTATGAGTGTAAACACACACATCATGTCGAAGAAAGACGCTTGGAACAATAACATCTTGGCACAAGCAATTATTCGCCCGAAGTTCTTCAGTCATACGGTCCAGCGCGGGCCAGATAGTCTAGGTAGATTCTAGACTCTAGAATATTCCGATATCACCGGCCGCGCAGACGGGAAAAGTTAACGAGTAAGTTAACGAGTAATAGGCGACTAACTTATGAAGGGAAAACTTCGGACAAATTCCACTGAAAAACTATGATGAAGTTGTTAGTTGTGCAAAGCAGGTAAAAACCCACTCCTTCTACGGAACCCTACACTGCGCGTGGCCCGACACGCCCTTGGTCGGGTTTTTCATCTTAAACTTTTACGGAAGCGATGCATACACGCGCGTGAATCGCGTCTTAAAGTCGCCGTGGGCGATGGCTCTTCATCGGACCGCACCAAGAGCGATGGTAGCAGAAGCTGCTTCATAGTCACGACCCTCAGTCATGAGGCTAGGGACATAAAGAAAAAGCTGATGTTACCTGATGGACAATCTAATTGGAGAGCTTCAGTACATTACACATTAAAGTGTTCTCTATCTATCAATCTATCTGCTGAAGCGATTATACTCAAGTGCGAGCGAGACGTGTAAATGATATTAGTCAAAGCAACTCTCTCATTCTAACATACATCTACCTTTTCGGAGCTAGTGAGATCAGCGATCTAGATAGGAGAGGTTGGGAGTGAGATTATCTAGAAAGAACCCTGATACAGATGATCTACGATATAGCGGTGGTAGCGTGGCCGGTCGGCTTGCCTCACATTCAGGAGGTCGTGGGTTCGAACCCCGGTGCATGCATCAATGACTTTATTTTTTAAGTTACGTACATTTGTGAATTTTTGGTAGCAATGCCACTCGCTAACTGTAAAAGAAAACATTGTGAGAAAACCTGAGTTCCTGCGGTATTCACATACCTCAGCGCTTGAAATTGCCAATACTCTCTCTCTCTCTCTCTCTGTGAGAGAACATTATGCATTATTGCTTTATATACAGATAGTCGAATTGATATAAAGATTCAAAGATACGTATCACACGACAATGATACAATTTGCGCATGTCTGTTTTCAACACTGCTGATGGTTGCTTCAGTCACCTTTCAGTATACACCGGTAACTTAGTTTAGAAATATTGTCACTATCAATATAATTATTGTTTAAAGAAAAACTACGAGTAACACACTCAGCTTACAATTGATAGCCCATCGACATTTATTGTAGTTCACCCAGTGTTTACAATAGCAACTAGCTAGGTATTGTCAAAACAACTCTCCCTATGTCTTAGATGACCTCATAATACAAATATGATTGCTTAAAACAGGTACAGAGTGGATGGGAGTTGCAATAATATTAATATCTGAGTATCTAGAACGGTTTTGTTTGGTTAGATATTATAACCAAACAAATCTACTTAACAAAACCAATACAGTGCTCCGCCAAAGTTACGTTGGTCAACGCTCCACTTCTTCCATTGACCTATCATTGAGTATGCAGATGCAGTGGCCTATTAGCATCGTAGCAAGAGTAGCAATTGCTACGGGCCCGCGCATCTGGGGGCCCCGATTTTTGACCTTAAAAGAATATAAACTTTCATGAAAAATATTATCTTTCTCTATAAGATAAGATATCTGTTTATTTTCTGTCCACAAAATACATTCTCATATTAAAAACATTGCTACTCCATTTCCTTCCGTGGATGTCGTAGAAGGCGACTAAGGAAATACATTATCAGGAGACGGGCAGCAGCGTCTTCCTGAGATTCCAATAGCATACTGCGATCGCCAACCCGCCTGCCAAGCGTGGCGATTATGACAAAACCCTTTATGATTAGGAAAACCATGAGGGAGGCCTATGTCCTGCAGTGGGCGTCAAGTGACTGATGATGATGATGATGATGAATAAATGATACACAGCAAAAGAGTGTACTATTTGTTGAAAGCCTGGAGCCTAAACTAGATTAAAAGATCTGTATCTTAGCTTTCCAGGCCTTCCGAACTGCAAAAGATTGTTATCATATTCATATCGGTGTTATATAAGTTTTTTTTGTCAGTTTTGTTTTGTTGTATACCATACACCTGCTAACCTAAAGCAAACCAAGGGTCCCTTGCTAAAATTTGCTACAGGCCCCGCGGTAGCTTACTCTGGCAATGTGCAGATGTGTGTCATCCTGACCTCACAGAGGAATTACTAGACAAATTAGAACGTCTTCACGACGCGACGTCTGCATTGGGTACTTCTTCGGCCTCCGTGAAGTGGTCATCACTTTCCCAATTTCGCATTCAGCCAAATTGGCTAAATAACCGCTCCCGCAGGAATGCTCACATTGTAACGCTTCTGTAGGGTCATGTAGGATACCTACATGACCCTTCCTTCCCCCAGTATCTCCGAGAACGTTTCGCCCCACGTGGTCGCCTTCAGCGCCCATGCAAAGAGCTTCTTCTAGACATCCCCGTGCGTGATACGGCAGGCTATTCGAATTCCTTCACTGTGACAGCGGTGCGCTTGTGGAATGCGCTGCCTCTGCCTCAGTCGACAGTCAACGTGTTCATGAAGAATTCATGTGCATTACTTCGGACTTCCGAGTAATCCAATATGACTTTACCTTATTATGTAAGTAGTTTATATTATACAATATCGATTATTAAAGCCTCATGTACAAGGGTAGAGTAAATAGCAGAGTCAACTAGAATACTACTTTAGCAGTTCCAAGTACTCTACCAATTTAAGTATAGCAACTGTTTACACTTAAATTTTGTCGGTAGAGTTGTCTAGGTAAGAAGCACTAGAACCATGAACGTCACTAATCGAAAAATTGTAAGAAACGCTCTGATAAACTTAACAGATTTATTATTAAAGAAGGTACAAAAGGCTGTCAATGAAGAACAAAAGAGGAAAACGAGAATATGGACGAGAGACTGGATTTTGAGAAGAGATGCCCGAGGAGCTTCAGCATTACTTTTGATAGAATCGGCTGAAGAGGATGTAAAAGAATATAAATTAACTATGAGGATGACGCTGGCAATGTTTGAGGATTTGCTCAAAAAGTTCGGTCGTAAAATAAAGAAAGAAACATGTTTGAACTAGTTACTCTACTAACCGTTTACATGGGTCGAGTATTCGGTAGAGTAGAGTGGACGCTGGAGTGGGGGAAGGAAGGTGGTAGAGTAGCTCGCTCACGTTGCTAGTTACTCTAATCTATCAAATTTCAGTACTCTACTCTACTAATGCTGTTTACATTGGTATAGTTAGTAGAATAGTTAGTACTCTACTCTACCGTTTACTCTAGCCGTGTACAGCGGCCTTAAGTAATAGTAGTATGATGATAGGTACATTATTTGACGACCTCGTGACGACCTCGTGTTAACCTTAGCGGTAGTGCATCTGCATAGGTACCATGCGAGAGGTCCCGGGTTCGAATCCCGGCTTGGGACAAAAAAACACAGGGTATCCTAGTGTGAGGCCAGAAGCAATGTAAGTGCCTGTATGTAAATGATTATGTTTACTTAGTAAGTATATGTAGTGTGTATATAAAATTATTAAATTATCATTGTGTGTTATGGGTGTTTTATATACATAATAATTTAATAATTTTAGTTATATATATTTCATGTTTACATAATTGCGACCTTTGTTGATGGGGATAGTGGATGGGATAGTGCCGGGAGATATTTATTGGAAAAAATTATTAAGACTCATCTAATATCCTCATCACCAAAGGTTACCTGGAAGAAAATAATTATTAGTATTAAGCTCGCCTATGTACAAACGTTTTCATTGTGCAATAAATAATTTTCAATTAATCAATCAATACCAATCTACCAATGAGGAAGAAAGGGGAGTGATGGGGAACTTGCCTCAAAATTAGATTAGAGTGGCATTCCATTTATACCGTAGACGACTTAGGATAACTGAAGAAAATGAACCCCAAAAATATTTATTTCAGGCTTTTACAGAACGAAAAACAAGTCTCGTGACCCGACCATGAATCTGTCATTTTACTACAATGCACTGACAGAATCAATGCTCTGGGTGACGTGGAATCGACCCTTTCAGGAAGATAAATATTGTTTAATACACCCTATACTCTATGCAATCTATGTGTAACTTTTGTGCAGTCGACAGCAGGTCAACCTTTAAATATTTGTTGCAAAGTCATCTTTAACGTAACTGCGTAGAGTGCACGTATGTAAAGCTTGATGTGCTCTCGACTGTATGTAATTTATCTTACCTGTCTTACTGCGTACAGCATTTCCGAGCGTTCTGTCTTCGTTTTTGGATTTTCTAGAATTAATTAAATATCTTGGAGCACTTTTTCTACTTATTTATTTAGTGGTTGTTTGGAATTTACGAGTTAATTTAGCTATCAGTCATTTCATTTTTACAATCGATCGATTTCGACACACCTTGCGGCGTTTTCTCTGACATTTTTCGCGATTTGTCTGATTAAAACCTGTGAAATAGTCAATAAAATCAGGAAAAAAAAAACAAATAAGTTGTTGTTTACACGTAGTGAAGTAAAACGTGCTGTGAGTGCGAATTGACACCTATTTACGAAACATTCAGTATATTTATAGCAGATTTTACAACAAGGGCACAAAACGAACGATTTTTATTCAAGACTTTTAGCAGCCCGAGCAGAAGGCAAGGGCTGATAGTAATGTCGAGGATAAAATGGTTTTGTGGACGAGTTATAAACTCTGTTTCTCACTTCGATTGCGAGGAAATAAAACAGGAGTATAATTTAGCAAATTCAAGAAATTATTAAACGCACGAAAAAA
The DNA here is from genome assembly GCA_947310995.1 of Yponomeuta cagnagella. NCBI lineage: Eukaryota > Metazoa > Arthropoda > Insecta > Lepidoptera > Yponomeutidae > Yponomeuta > Yponomeuta cagnagella. The sequence continues at coordinate 2,632,875 of OX371292.1, read as the reverse complement.
TAAGAGCTGTTTATTTTTTTAAATCTTACGACATTTATATTAGGCTTGGGCTGCAGAGCTGTACAGCCTACTATTAAATTAATTAGGTTTCTTAAATTAATTCAATAACCTACCGTACTTGAATTTAAATTTTACTATCTTTTATGTCTTAAAAAAGACAAGGCAAATAAATTAAAGTAAATATAATAAAGTAACAAATTCTATCTATGAACTTCTTGTTGTGTTTGGCTGTATGGCTCATTTTCTTTGCCTTAATACAGATACATTTATGAGTAGATACGTTAATGCACTGGTGCACAAAATTTGATTTTGTGCAGCCTATATCCTGCACAAATAAGCACTTTCAGAGCATGAGAAGTGAATATTTTATTTAGCGTTGGTCTATACATATGTAAGCAGAACATCGGTAGAAATCGTTAAAATATAGAAAGCAACAACGTATCTATATCAACTGAATTTGCACGGATATTTACTTACTCGTTTATTTTTTCATTCTAAAATTTTAAAACGAGTACATATCGGTGCAAATTCAGTTTTTATTATGTTTAGTGCTCGTGTTAACCTTAGAAAAATAGTACCTATATAAAGTTCGTTGCTCGTCCTAGGTCATGCATTCATCTCATATCATCCTTTGTTATAAACATGGCTAAAATAGTATTTAAAAAATGGTTTACACCTAGATAAAAGCTGAACGAAATGAAATATAGGTTACGAAATTTTAGGGGTTAAAGTATGAAATTGCCGTTTTATTGCAATAGGTTCTTTGAATTGACATATAATCTTCATGGTTTGAGGTTTTCGAATGAAACTTTTTTGAAATGGTTTCTATGATGTTCATTTTTTAAAAAATGTGAAACATTTGAATATCGACTTTCAATTGTTTTTGTTATTCAATTTAGACAAGAAAGATGGATACTGCGAAAATTCGAGTGATTATGAGGCACCCATTTTTCGTATTTTTTTATTTTATTGATTTGACGCAAGTGAGTCAATATTGTGGGTAAGGTAACGTTAAACCATGCCGCTAATTCCTGGGTAGTTTGACTAGGGTCGGCTTCCACTATCTCTCTTAGGGCCGATTCGACCAAACTATTTATGCCTGGTATAAGTGGTAATCTTGTAATAAGTCGAGAAATACTCTGGAGTAAATCTATATCACGTTCTACCAACTACTAATCCCGGGATAATTCGCAAGAATGCAATAAATTATACCGAGATTAAAATTGAGGGAGTAAATTTATTATGAGATTAGTTACTCCTGGTATAAAGCTTAGTTGGTCGAATCGGCCCTAAATTCATCGTTATTCACCTGTGTGGGCGGTCTTCCTCGTGGCTCGTTCTTTAAGTCGAAATTTCCATCACGAAAGCGTTTAAACCAAAATCGCACGGTGCGTTCATTAGTAGACCCCTCTCCAAACGCAGCATTGATATTGCGGGCTGTTTCTGCCGCGTTAGTTCCGCGTCGGAACTCGTATTCAAAAATCACTCGAATTTTCGCAGTATCCATCTTTCTTGTCTAAATTGAATAACAAAAACAATTGAAAGTCGATATTCAAATGTTTCACATTTTTTAAAAAAAGAACATCATAGAAACCATTTGAAAAAAAATTCATTCGAAAACCTCAAACCATGAAGATTCTATGTCAATTCAAAGAACCTATTGCAATAAAACGGCAATTTCATACTTTAACCCCTATTGTTAGGGTCAATTAAAGTTTTTTTTTGACGTTTTCTCTTAAAACGGGCGCGTTTACTAATTATTTAATCTTGTTTTAGGTTGTCGGCCCTAGCTTCTACCTTTTACAAAAATTGTTCAGATTTCAGGTTGACACTTTGTTTTTTAAGCTGATTAAAAATAGATGTGATTTTTTTTGTCTACAAACTCGATCCGAAGGCCGCCGCTAACATTGTTCGTTGACATTCAACAAACACAATGTAAATTCTTAAATGAAGTTGAAAATGAAAAATATTTTTTTATTTCTGATTTCTTTCATTGGCGGCGCCATATCCGCTGGTAATCCCTTAATAATAAGTTTTGCACTATCCAAAGGAACTGTTTCCTTACTTGTTTCGTGATGACGACCAATTTCAGAAGATTGATTACGGGAACCCATTGTACTGTAATTTGTAATTTCCATTGTATATCCTATGTTAACATCAAACAACATCAACCCAAACAGATGAACCAGAGACCTACGTACATAAAACAAAATAAAATAACTAAGCAATTCGCCCACGTAAAAGTTCCTTCTCGGCCCTCTCTTGAGCGGCGCATCAAAGCGCTCTCCCGACCAATAGGAGCGCGCCGCTGAAAAGTGACACGCCCACCCGCTTTTCAGCAACGCCTAGCTTCACCGAGAAGCTACCCCCGAAACGCAAAACCAGCTCTTATTACCAGCGGTTTAAGTGTGAGCATCGGGCGAATCGGTCTCACAGCCAACTGTACGTTTACAGCGTATTTCAGGACGTACATAGGATGAAGGCTGTAATATTGAATTACGCTCGGCTCGTGTCCGGGTTTTAAAATGTTGGGAACTGAAATAAATGCTGAAGCCTGAAATGGATTTGCCTATAGCTGCTGAAATATGAGAGTAGAATAGAGAATACTTTATAGCAGTTGTAGAAACAAATTAATAATTATATCGACCATCCGTAAAAGGAGGCTATCAAATACTTAGGGCCATACAATAAAGGATCTAAGCGGTAGTAGCCTAGTGGGTAGAACACTGCACTCGGAAGCGAGAGACACAGGTTCGATTCCCAGTGCGGACATTTACCTATGACTTTGTTTTCTAAGTTATGTACATTTTTGAAGTTTTATAACTTGTTAGCTTAATGCTATTATTAGCATTACCACTCGCTAGCAGTGAAGGGAAACATCGTGAGGAAACCTGAGTGTGTGAGCTATTCACATGCCTCAGCGCTTGAAATCGCCAATCTGCGGTGGGCAGGCGTGGTGATTAAGCCCATACACTCTCCCTGAGAGAAGGCCTTTGCCCTACAGTACGTACATAACTCAGCGCAACTCTGTTATTAATTTATGCTGTTAACAGTTTATTAACAAATTGTTAGAGTCGGGGCCGGGGGTCGGCCCTTACCTACATACGAGTATTATAATAAGTACATAAGATTTTGTTAAATATTGCTAATTGTACCTATAATCTGTAAATGAAAATGGTCTGTTCTTCATTTATCTTACGTTACGGTATAAGAACGTTTAGATATTAGATGCTATTAGTAACTATTGTAAAACACATATTATTATGGATTTTGGAAGAAGCCTGGCTAGTCTGGCTACCCATAGCACAGGGAATCCTAGTTTGGGAGCCAGTAACCACTCTTTTAACTCTTTTCTAAATAATGTTTTTTTTTTATTTTCATCTACTTATCACGATTTTTTCTTATGTTAACCAACTTTTGTCAACTTGGTACTTTGAAATAAAGAAAACTACCGGAAACTGTCAACAGTCAGTTAACCTCCGAGATGCCGGGAGGTTAGTACTTTGGAAAGTAGTTTATTGATGATATCGTGTGGGTTCTATCCTAATCCCCAGAAACTTACCGGGACTATTAGGGACAGTAAACAGCTTTCAGCCACCCTACGCTAAGGGTGGCTGGAAGAGATCTCTCTTAGATATAAGTTCGCCTTTGTAACAATGCTAAGTAATTAATTTTGTAATTTATGATTTGCAATAAGGAATATAATTAACAAACAGAAGTACAAGAAGTACGTACATTTATGAAACTATCTGTAATTCTTTCACCTAGTTGTGCAATAAAGTCTTCTTTATCTTTCTATCTATCTACAATGTATCTTCATCATCATCATCAGCCATTTGACGCCCACTGCAGGACATAGGCCGCCTTCCTGGTTTTCATAACCATGAAGGGTTTTGCCATAATCGCCACGCTTGGCAGGCGCAGTATACGGTTGGAATCTCAGGAAGATGCTGCTGCCCGTCTCCTGGTAATTGATTTCCTTAGTCGCCTTCTACGACATCCACAGAAGGAATCGGAGTGACGCTATTCTTAATCCGGCGCCACACGGACATGTTGTACGGACACAATGTATCTTGAATGGGAAAACTGGGGAGCTCTACTTGTCAATGCAAACAATACGGGGAAACATCAAAATCGCGAAAAAAATAACGGCTGTTCCGTTCCACCCTAAAATTACCACCTGGGGCCTGTTTCACAGAACTACATTTCATGGTTTACTATGACAATTAGATGTAAATTGTAAATTATATCAACGCACAGATCAACAAGTAGACTATGCAACGCAATGTACCTCGAATTGTCATAGTAAACCAAGAATTCTAGTTTTATTGAAACTCTGCCCTGCAGCATTAAAATATATGGAAATGGTGATATTTTTGTCGTGATTTCAACATTCTCGTCATAATAATTGTTCATATTGACGAACCGGCCCCTCTCATTTTAATAGATAGATAGATGAATAGATTTCCGGATTAAAAGAACTGCTTGAATTAAGAAGATAATAATAAAATAAATAACTTCCACACAACACAATCACTTGTCCTCGTCCAAAACTAGGATAACCTGTGCTATGGTAACCAGGCAAGGACATAACCAACTTGAAAACACACCCAGAGTGAGCCGGTATGGCTCGACCAAAGAGGCAGACAGAAGATGAATGAATTACCTAGGACGAGCAAACCACTTGATAGACATGATTGTTTTATTTTGTTACCGCGTCGTTGACATCTATGCAAAAGCTAAAAAGGTATAGGTGGACATGCTGTCGACTATACAATTGTCGGTATTTTGAGCCATTATCTTGAAAAAAAAATCAAAACTGGGTCAAAGGTCGAGCCAAACCTATAGCAGAATAAAAACAGCTATCCATAACCAGCTATCGCGTACGCAGCGGGTAATGAATGCTTACAAACCGTAAGAACTTTCTGTCTTTCAACGTTAGAACTTTCTGTCTTTCAACGTCAGAACTTTCTGTCTTTCAACGTCAGAACTTTCTGTTTTTCAACGTCAGAACTTTCTCTCTTTCAGCGACAGAACTTTCTGTCTTTCAACGTCAAAAGTTTCTGACTTTCAACGTCAGAACTTTCAGGCTTTCAACTTCAGAACTTTCTGTCTTTCAACGTCAGAATCGTGGTAATTGGCAAACATTTGTCTCTTATTATGCTGCCGTTTCACTTGGCCATACGTATTAGCGTATTTGATTTATAAACCGTATAGTAATACATTACAATTCAATCTATACATCTATATCGATACTCTATACTAATATTATGAAGAGGAAAAGTATGTACGTTTATTTGTTTGTATGAGTAATCTCCGAAAGTAGCTTTAAAATTTTAAAAAAATTTCACCAGTGTTTAGAATGAACCTCCAGGGTGGACATTGGTAGTCGCGAACGTAGTCGCGGGCACTGCCAGTGTATTATAATACATTGTAGGTGTTACACAATCAGTGCGAAAGATTCGCCAGAAAACCGGGCAATGGATGGTTAATATTTGCCAAATAGGGAAATACGAGTGGCCTATTGAGGCGCAGGCCTTAGGTATTTAGGTTTACCCTTCAGTGAACTGAAATCCATGGTCGACTTGGCATGTGCGATCATAATCCATACCTATTGTTGTAAAGCTATTCGTAAAATAATTGCAAGACGCCGAAGAAACGTGACAAGAAATTACTATTTGCTTGGAAAAAAAGGGATATACAGAAGAAAGAAATAACACATTTATTTAAATAATTAATTGACAAGTATAATTAGACCTGTCCTCCACTGTATGGAGTTGTCCGATTTAACCTACTCCGAACTGTCAAATACATACATAAGTATTTTGACACTTTCGAGTCCTCAAAATGGTTAACCCGATATAGTGGACAGTTACGTGATAGAAGGGCAGAAGACGAATTAGTAATTAAGGTTCCCGTGTCAACCCTATTAAAATTCTATAATAATCTAATTAAGTATTATGAATTCGTATTTTTAGTCAAATATTTATGTATTTCTGTCTACGATATGTAAAACAATGAAATGCTTAAAAAAATCTACAAAATTAAAAGCCTTGACAGTTTGTATTTGGCGCTAAATAGAACCGGCCACTACATTTCCCGCGCGGTCACTCATCAGCTGTCAAACTCGGCGCTGTTGAGCGGGCGCCTCCCATTGGTCGGGCCGGCCGGAACCGCTTATAAGTGACGATATGATTGGCCGCCCCGAGCGATACCCCACGTGCTCATAAGTTCCGCGAGGAAAATTCAAACTTTTTACGCGGAAAAGTTTGGAACTAGAAGGATGTTTAAAAAAACGTTGTTGTTTTGAATCTGAAAATCATTTTGTTGAAAGAAATTATTTTTGTTTAAGTATATTGAAGTGATAGTTAATTGAATATTTTTTTTGTTTTTTGTTTCATGTTTTTGTTTAAATGTTTATAGATAAAACTATTGGAGACACGAAGTCTAAGTTTCTTGCACCGAAATATTGATTTAATAATTGAATAATTAATTTAATATTCGAGCGCATAAATTCTTGCGTCAACCTATTAAAAAGCCGTATATCGGACATTAAATTATTATTGCACTCACCGTACGCTTTACTCACATAATTTAAACAACAATAAAAAACAACAACAAAGAAAACCAATAAGCAATAAATAAATAAAAACACTGAACAGCGACTTCAGTTACCACTTATCAGTACCCTGTAAAATGCAACAATACGCTGCAAACTATTTACCCTATTGCACAAAATCGCATTAGTCCACGCACTTAAGTTCCATCACACCACTTGTCTGTGTTTAAATCTCCAAAGGAATAAAAAATAAATATTTATATTTAATATTATTTGCGGAAAAACGCGTCGTCACAATACACAACAAGCGTCGACGGTGCGGCATCAACAATGCTAGCGAAATAAGCAAGAAATATTTAACTACCGCGGCGGGGAGGGGCGGGCTGGCCCTCAGTATTGGCGCTACGGCTGTGGTAGTTATAGTTTACGTGATACACAGCTCAAATACAAATAATATAAACATTACAGCCGGGCATGCGCGCTGCAGCCAGACAAGGACGGCAGAATAGCCTGTTCCTGCAACTGGCCATTTCACGGTTAAAATGTTGTGTATTTTTATGAAGAAAGTTAATAAAAGAAAATAAAGTTACAGATAAAAATAGTGGCCAGTAAAATATTTCTGATATTTTTCTAAGCAAATAGGTTTTAATTTACATATTTTTGACAGCCAGCGTCGGTTGCTGGGGGCACAGCGCATGCGCTCTAGAGGCGTGAATATTATTGACGATGCAAAATGTTTATTTTTTGTCCCAACACCAGTCGCGCCAACTGCGAGAGCGATATTTAAATTTCGAACGGCTAAGAAGGGAAGCCATTTTGGATTTCCTTATTTCCTCCCTTAAAAATGGCCCTTACTTTAAAATATCGATCGATGAAATATTTTTTATGTTTTTCTCCCAGGAAAAGTTAAGGAACCTTAGTTTCCAACTCCAACAAGACGATAAGAAAGTAATGAGTTACTGTTGGGAACCCCTCAGGGAGTTTGCTGGTTTTATTTCAATTATAATCCGATATGAGGAGATTCGCGCATGCGTCAAACGCTCTCAGGATAAAAGAGGTGCATTCAGACCAGTTTTCGGAGTAATTTCTCAATCTTGGGAGATTAGATTCATAAAATTTTATTTTCAAATTATTTCCAAAATGGTATAAAGGGAAATTTTTAACATAAAACAAATAAATATTTTTTCTTATTAAACTTTAAAGTTTTTTTTTTATACGTAAGGCAACCACAATAAACCAAAGTAGTTCGAACCTTCAGTTTGGGTAGGTACCCAGAGAATACATTATAATTTATACGGGTGAAGGGACTGTACGCCCTCGAAGCGCTGGAAGATGCTGCAGAGACCTGCCCCTATATTACGCACACCAAATCCTAAATCAATTTAACTCCTAGGGAAGTATAGGGCCTCAAACACAGATTTCCACTTCTGAAGGTGGTGGTGGTGATACACGGCAGCTTCCAATTCAGGCCAGCTAGAGCCGATTGACTTGGCCTCTTGGGCTATGGATCTTTTCCATTAGACGATGTGTGTGCCTTGCAAAAATGTTTCTTTTAGTTTTTGCTAAAAACAGGGTTTTAGTAGATATGTAGTCCTGTACAAGGTTCTTGTCCCATGAGTTCTAGTAAAAAATTGGTTGCGCTAGTCAGCCCCTCTTAATTCCCTTCATACCTGTTACTTAACTAGCTGTTGCCCGCGATTTCGTTCGCGTGGTAATTTTGATGTGTATATTTCCGTGATAAAAATAGCCTATGTGCTAATCCAGACTATAATCTATCTCTGTGCAAAATTTCATCCAGATCCTTTAAGCCGTTTTTACGTGAAAGAGTAACAAACATCCATCCATTCATACAAACTTTCGCGTTTATAAAAGGTACTAGTAAGGATTGATTGGTTAGACAGATAACACATACATATTGATTGTTTATTTCTGGTGAAAAAAAGAATTTTTAGGTAAATTATAGGTGTACTTTCGTCCTGATCTTATTATCTATAAGGTTGGTACGTAATACCATAGATAGTGAATTCATGTTCGCAATCGCGCTCGCCATCGCGTGGTGTAAACACATACCCACTGGGCCACTGACATTTTTATTGGCATCTGATTTAACACCTATCGATTGCCACTCGTTACTCATTCGAAGAATTAGAATATAAGGTCTTGACTCCTCTTTGGCACCTACTTTGTCATGCAAACTGTCTTGGGGTCACTGGCTAATGTTCGACGGAGCCTGAAGGTGTTTTATGACGAGAGCATTTCATTGTCTTTTGGTTTGTGATTTTGGTTAAGCAGAAATTTGGTGTCCTTCAATTATTAAAGGTGTTATGCTTAGACCACCTAGTTTGAGTGATGGTGTCACTGAACGCTGTATAAATCATCTCATTACGTAGATGCAAAGGCCAAAGTTTTTTTTACTTAGAGTAGATGTTTTATACTTTATTTATAATTATTTATTTCTCAACAATCTCCGAAACAGATGCAAAACTCCACAGTGGTTTTCGGATTACAGTTTTAGATTGTTTCATGTTAAATACAAGATTCAGATTCAGATATGTTGCTCCAATATCAATATGACAGTTACTCGCAGGTGTTATATTAAAAAAACAAATACCTGAGAAACTTAAACAAAAATGACGTCATCGCGAAAGCAAAAAAAAAAGCACCCCCCACTCTACTGCCCAAGAAGTTCAATAAAAAAGAAGGAAATTAATTAGAAAGAGGAGGCCCGCCGTAAATAGTCCGGCTGGGCGTGTCCCGCCCTCTCAAGAGCGACGCCCGGCGCGCTGAAAAGCGTCCGCCCCCTTCGCTGAAGAGCGGCCGCCCCGTAGTCAGGGCGCCGCGAGGTTTTCGCAGCTCCTATATAACGCGTACTAAATCCTGAACGATTCCCATCATATTCCAGACTAATTTCTACAGCAAACGTCAGGATTCCGACAGGATTTGGTGCGCACAGTTAGGCACCAGACAGATCGGAGGATCGGACTTGAGGCTGGACTAGACTATTTTACTCCGAAAAGAAATACACATCAATTACTGTATTCTAGGCCAAAAACCTATTTAGTGGTGACCTATAGACAAGACAGCTAAAAAGTTTATCTAATATATAAAAATCTCGTGTCAAAGTGTTTGTTATCGAACTCCTCCGAAACGGCTTCATCGATTCTCATGAAAATTTTCGTGTACATGTGGTTGGTCTGAGAATAGGTCGTAGGCTAATTAATATGGGAGAAGAACGTTTGCCGAGTCAGCTAGTAAGTAAATAAAATTAAGTACCGAAATCGGCGTGCGTGCATGCAACGACCAATGAATGTTGATGCAGCGAAAGAGATATGTCAAGATCGTGGCAAGCGACAGAGCCCGGTCTCTGCCTGCCCCTTCGGGATACAGGCGTGTGTCTATGATATACTTTATCTACACTCATATCATAATCTTCAAATTAAGAATTCAAAGGCAAACACATATTGACAGGCTTTAAACAATACATAACTTTAAAGAAAAAAAAAAGTGTAATATAAAGTCAGATTTTTCACTTTATGTTACAGTTATTTTTTTTAAAGTGTTGCTGTGATCACGGAACAAAACTTAAGTTTTTTTTTTAATGTCAAACGTTGACTCTATAAAAAACCTAATTTCATTTTCGTGGTACCAAAAGTGCAATTAAAAATACCTAAAATTGCGCGCGCAAAACTGAATGCAGACGATTGAATGTCAAGATACTTTTGTCGAAATTGCGCCATTTTGTTTCAAAAATTTAATTATGAGTGTAGATAAAGTAGAGACTGCACATAACTTGGTATTAAAACACTCGCCAATGCTATTAAAAAACTCGCCAAGGCTCGTTTTTTAAAATCTGGCTCGTGTTTTAATAACCCTCATTATGTGACAGTCACATAAACTACTATTATTGCACACATAAAAACACATGAATAAAACACAACATTTACAGAAAAATTAAAAAGTGTACATGGCGAGCTTATTATGTTTCTAAAATTAAATAAATGCACCCTACATACGTCCCACTGTAGGGCACAGGCCTTCACTAAGATAGAGAGCATGGGACATGTGCCCACAGCGGATTGGCAATTTCAAGTGCTGAGCAACCACAAACACTTAGGCACAGTCCAAATAGTACATGACTTAGGCTTCCTTCCGATGTTTTTCTTCACTGACATATAAGAAAAAAAAAATTTATAGCTTGAGAGCCTTTAAAAATATACTGTGTAATACAGAAAGTCATAGCCTGCACATGTGCAGGCTATGCAGGGTTATTTCTAAAATGCTCAATTCCTGAAACATGTCGTAAATAACAAGTTTGTTATTTACAACGTTTGTTTTATGAGTTACAAATTTGTTTTTTTTTAATATACCCAATTTCAGAACAATATTATTGACTGTTAAGGTTTCATTGCTACGAAACCAGCGTGCGGCATGCAACGACTAATGAATGTTGAGGAAGCGAAAGTAATCTGTGGGGATCGACGCACGTGGCAGTCCCTGGTCTCTGCCTACCCCTCTAGGATACAGGCGTGAGTTTATGTATGTATGTGTATTGCTACTACAAATTCATAAATATACATAACTTAGAAAACAAAGTTATTGGTGCATGCCCGGGGTTCGAAACTACGGCGAAGTTTGAGGCTAGACTTGAAAAGAAAAAGGTACTTATTTAATTCCGAAAATAAATACACATACAGATACATTTTTGAAAAATATACAACTATAGTTCATTGCTTGTAGATTACAGTAAAACCTATAAGAATTCTATCAATTGAAAATAAAGTGGTGAACTCAATATAATACGTTCACTTACGGAAAACAGTTCACTAAAACACCACTAGATAGCGCTAGTAGTAGTTAACTCGCGTCTTGACTAAAAACATTTAACTTTGGCATTGTACGGAACCCTTTCCACCCGAGTTCAACTCGCACTTGGCCAGTTTCTTTTTATGTAGCCTATATACGTCCCACTGCAGGACACAGTTCTTCATCACCACGAATGGGCTTAATCACCACGCGTGCCGGATTGGCAATTTCAAGCGCTGAGATGTGCGAACCGTCAGACACTGAGGTTTTCTCACGATGTTTTCCTTCATATTAGCGAATGGTATTGGTACTATGACTTCACAAATGCACGTTACTTAGAAAACAAAGTCATTGGTACACGCGGGGATTCGAACCCACGACCTCCCGAATTCATCTGGTAAAAAAATATATTTGCTGCACCCTCCCGGACTATCCCCGCACCACCTAGAATAGTAATGGCGTCGAACTATAAACAAAACTTAGCTACGAGGAAACTTTTGGAAAATTTACGAGGCTAACTTGCTTCCAAGGCAAGTTAGGTGTAGGTTCTAGTTATTACGAACTTAGTGAGAATTATGAGAAGATTATCTTAATCGTAAAATATTAACAGGGACTTGTAATACCGGGCGGCATTTTAGTCACCTGACAAACTTTGAGGGATCTTTCTACTCGTCAATACAAACAACGTTTACCATCATCATCAGCCTTTTGACGCCCACTGCATGAGTTGGGCCTCCCTCATGGTTTTCATAACCATGAGGGGGTTTTGCCATAATCGCCACGCTTGGCAGGCGGGTTGGCGAGCGTAGTAAGCGGTTGGAATCTCAGGGAGACGCTGCTGCCCGTCTCCTGGTAATTGATTTTTTTAGTCGCCTTCTACTACATCCACGGAAGGAAACGGAGTGACGCTACTCTTAATCCGGCGCCACACGGATAACTTCTCTCTTTCCAGCATCCATAACTTCCATCCATCCATCCATCCATAACTTCCATCACTTTTACTATGGGGCCAAGCACATCAGAGCAAAAAATAAATGAGCTGTTTCATACATTTGGTGCAGTACTGCTTCTATCATATGTATGGAACAGCTCATTTCTTCTTTGCTCTGATTTGTTTCGCTCCATAGTAAAAGTGGTTTATATTTATGAGTAAAAAGTTCCTTTAAAGTTTGGCGGTTGAATAAAATGCCACCCGGTATATGATCCCTACTCAATATTATAAAAGCAATAGGTGCGGTGCGTCTTTTGTTAAAAAATATTAAATAATAGGGGTTAAAGTATCAAATTGCCGTTTTATTGCAATAGGTTCTTTGAATTGACATAGAATCTTCATGGTTTGAGGTTTTCGAATGAAACTTTTTTCAAATGATTTCTATGATGTTCTTTTTTTAAAAAATGTGAAACATTTGAATATCGACTTTCAATTGTTTTTGTTATTCAATTTAGACAAGAAAGATGGATACTGAGAAAATTCGAGTGATTTCCGACGCGGAACTAACGCGGCAGAAACAGCCCGCAATATCAATGCTGCGTTTGGAGAGGGGTCTACTAATGAACGCACCGTGCGATTTTGGTTTAAACGCTTTCGTGATGGAAATTTCGACTTAAAGAACGAGCCACGAGGAAGACCGCCCACACAGGTGAATAACGATGAATTAAGAGAGATAGTGGAAGCCGACCCTAGTCAAACTACCCAGGAATTAGCGGCATGGTTTAACGTTACCTTACCCACAATATTGACTCACTTGCGTCAAATCAATAAAATAAAAAAATACGAAAAATGGGTGCCTCATAATCACTCGAATTTTCGCAGTATCCATCTTTCTTGTCTAAATTGAATAACAAAAACAATTGAAAGTCGATATTCAAATGTTTTACATTTTTTAAAAAAAGAACATCATAGAAACCATTTGAAAAAAGTTTCATTCGAAAACCTCAAACCATGAAGATTCTATGTCAATTCAAAGAACCTATTGCAATAAAACGGCAATTTCATACTTTAACCCCTATACTTACGAAAAAAAATCCATACGCAAAATAAAATAACATAAACTCACGACTGTATCCTGGAGGAGTAGGCAGAGACCAGGGTTTGTCACGATGCTCACCCTGATCGTTTATTTATTTTTATTTTTATTCTTTATTGCACTAATTACATTGTAAGTGTACAAGGGCGTGCTTAATGCAAGAAGCATTCTCTTCCAGCAAACCTTTGGTTTTGAAGAGACTGGCGACGGGTAGTGGCGACGGGTTTCATCAACATTCATTATTCGTTGCATGCGTGCACGCCGTTTTGGGTTAATTGTTCAGGTTCTTCGAGCGCACGGATTTGTGTGGGACTTATGGCGCTGCGCGAGCGAAAATTTGGGGGAAGAGTAGGCATTTTTGAAATTACGGAGATACAAATCCTATTAATAGAATTTTCACGACCGACGTCACTAAGACATTCAATGATAGTCATTTTGGTATATTTTTTATTATTTATTATCCAAAACTTAGTACAGGTCAAAAGTAGTGATGATAATTTAGACTCACGTTCGCGATTTATTTTGATGTTATTAAGTTTAAAAAGTCATAAAAATATCGACCGATGGCCCTAAATAGGACATTGAAAAGTAATTATATATTATATGTTTTTCAGATTTTAAATGCTAACCATTAGAGAGTAAAGTGTATTTTAAAATACCTGATTTAGGGGTAATGTTGGAGAACCCAGCCTTAAGGATCTTTTGAGATTTTTCGTAGCCCGAATCTTGGAGCATAGTTTTTATAAAACTTAGTTTTTGCCAAAATGTTACGACCTTAATTATAAAAATACGATTCCTCTAAAACCAATCTAAAACTCTGTTTATTTAATCCACATCTTTTCCCTGAAAATCTAAACCACAGACTATTTTAATCGACGAAGAAGAAGTGTTTAAAATTCCGGTTTTTATAAATAAGAGCGTTAGTTTTTAAACAGCTCTTACTGACACTAATGAAACTAATTAAAACTAACGATTGATAAGCTTGGCTGATGTAACGTTTTTTGGAATTCCGTTGCGGGTTTCTTCACGGTGTTTTTTCGCCACTGGTGGAACACATTTGATACGATGATAAATAAAGTAGTAAAACCCCTTCTTTATTGAAAACCGATACCCATGTTAGTAAAAGTGAAATAAAACTAACGTGTCACGGTTATAACCCTCGCAGGAATAATTGGCCAGTGTTATGGAAATACTAGAGTCATAAAAGGGGTCTATGAAATTTTACCTGCAATTCATAATAAAAATATCTCTTCACAAGCAATATTTGTCAATGTTCCATTTTACAAACTATTGTTTTGACAATGACATCTAAATACAAAGGATCATTTGAAGTGCAGTCATTTTTAAAATGCATTATTTATTAAATATTTAAAAGGCAAACATACACGTCTACATTTTACAGATAACAAATAATCCATTCTGCAATACAAATTTCATTCGCTTTTTAATGGGTAACCTATAATAAACTAATTTTGTTTCGTCATAAGCATTCATTGGTAACAAATAGGAAGCTCCGCGCACTTCGTTGGCTCTACATAGCTAGATCACAAGCCTAACCCAACCTAACCTAGTGTTCCCGGGCGAGCATGATTTTTTTTAATGCGGGGGGCATCGCCCCCCCCGTTCCCTCCTCGCCAGGGGGCGCCACCCTCCTGCACCCTCGAGCCCTGTCTTCTGACTTGCGTGAACTTTGTGGAACGTTGTCGATTTAATGCATTTGTGTTAAGAAAACTTTGCTAATGTTCTGTCGCCAAATGACATTATAAGAAAGATTTACTTTATAAGATGTAAGTTTTGTGAAACATTTTTATATGGAATGTCGAGTTGCGAAATGATACATTTGTATTACGTTGCTTATTGTTATCTGAAAATTTGTGAAATAACTGTCGGACATTCGAAGGGGACCCTCATAAAAGACATCAATGATAACCTGAGACCTGTTGCATAAAAGTACAATTCATGTTTTGCTATGATAATAATATGTACATTGCAAAGTCGATCAACCCACAGATTAACATGTAGGAAGCCTCGTCTACGCAATGTACATCGAACTGTGAAATTTAGTTTTTTTATATATTTATTTTTCAAAACGGCATTGGGCGGGCCACGTAAGTCGTATTGGCCGAGACAGATGGGCAAAAATTGCCACTGTCTGAACCCTACGCAACGGATACAACAAACGTGGCCAGGGCGGTGATGGCGGGACGACCTCACGAACTTTCTGCCGGGATGGCAGGGAATAGCCGGTGACATAGAGGAGTGGAGAGCTAAAGGGAAGGCCTTTACCCAGCAATGGAATACTGAATCGGCTAATTAAAAAATCAAATCTTTATTTACAGACAACATGATCCAATTTTTTGTCAGCAGCAATAAATATAGAACTTAGCTTATTGTTAGTATTTAACATCTAGCAGTGATTTGGTACGTCTCATTAAGCTCCAAATCAGTGGATTATCCAGCCGTGATGTAATCGCGCTCAGAATGCTCTTGCCGCTTCCGCACTTTCTGCTCAGTAGGTAATGTTGCTGACTTTTTTCACCAGATGGCGTCAAAACCACTCTACTCGGGCCTCGGAAAACATTGACGAGACAGTGCCGAAGCGCGGTAACCGCAACAGAACGCAGTTGGACCGCCACGAAATTGGACCCGCTGAGCGTTGTAGGCTTTTTCAGTCTACGTAAACCACAAACCCCCCGAGTAGAGTGACGTACAATACGCTTTATTAAATTTAGATAAAAAAAAATTATGAAATAGTCCCCTGATATAGACGGAGACCAAGACGGAGATCGCGGGAGACCTTATGATATTTCTGCCGGAGTGGCCAGGAATGGCTGATGACAGTGAGGAGTTGAGAGCTAAAGAGGAGGCCTTTGCCCAGCATTGGGACACTAAATCGGCTAGTTAAAATCCCATCATTTGGTACCACCCGAGGTTAAGTCCATAGTTTTTTTTAAATATTTAAATGTACAATAAAATTTATGTTACCAAAAATGTTTTAAATCTGTTGAACCAGATATTACAATTTAACTATAATAAAAACATCATAAAATAATGAATATGTTGTTTTCATTACTTTGCAAATCTTTATTTACACAATTCCTTTGATAATCATGAATATTCAGGTTTAGTCCGACTTTTATTGATTTTTCGCCTGTGTGCAATGATACGATCTTTAAAATAAATGCTTTGCTCTTGTTAGAGAAACAAAAGATGTTTTCTACGAATACAGTGGTTTAATTTCCAATTATGCAGCTTTACAAAAATATACGTCTTGTCGTTATGACGGTCTTCAAAAGTGATCGAACAGATTAGGTGACAGATCTTGCTGTCAAAAAAAAAACGTTCCGTTGCCCGAACATCCTGCCCCCCTTGGAGGCTAGTCCTTCAACAGTGTCTCCTTTTCCTCATCCGGTAGAAGCGGACACAAACGGCTGAACGCTCTTCTTACTATCCCAGTCCTAGTGAAAACGTCGGCTACTCTCGCGACTCCGTCAGAGCCAGGATAGAGCTTCTGTATACGGCCAATACGCCATTTCAGCGGTGGACAGTTCTCTTCTTTGACAACCACCATGTCTCCAACGCGTAGCCCTGGACAATTCCGCTTCCACTTCATTCTTTGCTGCAAGCTTGTGACGTACTCGTTCTGCCATCTGCGCCAAAAATGCTGCCTCATGGACTCCAGCAGCTCATATCTATCAAGGCGGTTGAGGTTTTTGTCTGTCAAATCCGGAGCGGGTACAGACGTCAGCGGTTTTCCGATTAAAAAATGGCCAGGAGTGAGAGGACTAAGGTCGTTTGGGTCAGTGGACAATGGACAAAGTGGTCTGGAGTTTAAGATTGCTTCTACCTGTGAAAATAAAGTCGCTAATTCCTCGAATGTTAAATGTCTATTTCCCAGTATGCGTTTAACATGAAATTTCGCGGATTTAACTCCAGCCTCCCATAGCCCGCCGAAGTTAGGGGAATATGCGGGTGAAAAAGTAAAGATTAGATTTTCCTCAATACCGAACTCGTTGAATAGTTCCTTATTCGCATCTACAAATTGAGCCAACTCGTTGCTGGCTCCCACAAAATTCGTTCCATTGTCACAAAAAATATTACTTGGTTTACCTCTACGTGACACAAATCTTCTTAAAGCTAGTAGGAAAGCATCCTTAGTTAAATCGCTTACGGCTTCTAAATGAAGAGCCTTGGTTGCAAAACATACAAAGAGACTTAAGTAACATTTACTGATTTTACAACCACGGCCCTTTCTATCGGTAATGTAAAATGGGCCTGCAAAATCCACGCCTGTAGTCTCGAATGGAATGCCGGGTGTCAGGCGTTGCTTCGGCAGGTTTCCCATTATTGGTATTATAGATTTACCTCTTAATCTTCTACATAATATACAATTATTAGGAACACTGCGTGCTAGGTACCTAGCATTGGTAACCCAATAATTTTCTCGAACTGAACATAATAAGAGCTGGGGACCACCGTGCATAAGCTTGATGTGCTCTGCTTCAAATATTAACTTCGCAAGATAATGTTTTGAACTCAAAAGCATCGGGTGCTTTTTGTCGTAGGAAAAGCTAGAATTTTCGATGCGGCCGCCAACTCTCATTATCCCTAAATCATCAAGAAACGGATTTAAAGATAAAATATTAGAACCTTTTGGCAACGGCCTTTTACATGTAAGTAAATTCAGTTCCTTTTCAAATGAATCCTTTTGTGATAATTTCACCAAAGTTACCTGACTTTTATTTAGTTCCTCTGTACTTAGGTTTGATTTTAATCTATTATTTTTATCCTTATTTCTACAGTTATTTACAAATCTTAGGACATAAGCCATTATTCTTTTTAACTTGTACAGTTTGGAGTATTTTTTGAAATCAATTATTATACTATGACTTAAGGGTCCTTCCTCTGAAATTAAATTTACTTGTGCGTCTTGTTTCTGAAATTCCTTCAGACATGGCCAGCATTCATCACTGTTTTGTAGGTAGGTAGGACCCTTCCACCAGAACGTCGAAATTCTTTCCGTGAAGGTGTCCACCCCCCGCGAAATTAAATCAGCAGGATTCTCCTCGGTTGGTACATGTCTCCATTCGCAGTCTTTACTTAATTCTTTAATCTTTGTTACACGATTCGCGACAAAAACTTCGGACTTTTTATTACTTGGAGCATGAATCCACTCGAGGACGATCGTGCTGTCTACCCAAAATACACATCTACTAATTTTATAACGAAGTGCATCTCTCACTTTATTACCCAGCTGGGCAGCCAAATAGGCCCCACATAACTCGAGCTTTGGGATTGTTAATTTCTTCAAGGGTGCTACTCTCGATTTAGAACAAAGAAGGTTTACATGTACTGCACCAGCTTGGTCCACCGAACGTGTATAAACACACGCCCCATACGCTGACAAGGATGCGTCTGAAAATATATGCAATTGGACTTCTACAAAATCTTTACATAAGACATGCCTTGGCACGTGTATGTCACTTAAGGCGTTCATATTCATTACAAATTTGATCCACAGGTCCTTTAATTCCTCTACAACTGGTTCATCCCAGTCTAATTTACATGACCATAATTTTTGGTACAAAATCTTGGACTTTACAATAAAAATACTTAAGAGGCCCAGTGGATCAAATATTTTTGCTGTTTCTGAGATAATAATACGCTTGGTTACTGTTTCATTTGACTGAAAATGTATCGAAAACTGGAGCGTGTCGGAGGCAGGCGACCAAGTCAAGCCCAGTGTGCTAGATGTCGCTAGTGAGTCTGAAATAAACTTGTTTTCAATTACTGAGCTTTTATCAAAAGTCAGATTCGCGTTTGTACGGTATTTTCTCAGATTAAAACACGCTGAGTCTAGCACCTGGGTCACCGAATTGCAAATTCTACTTAATTCCTCCTCAGACTCGCTCCCTGTGATCAGATCATCCATATAGAAATCGTGTTTGATGATTTCTTTAATTATTACGTCATTACATTCCTCCGATAATTGAAGTAAACACCTTGTACTTAAAAAGGGTGCGCTCGCGGTCCCGTAGGTAACAGTGTTTAATTTGTAATATTTCATGGAGTCGTCCTCGTTATCTCTCCATACAATCATTTGCAAATTCCTTTGACTCTCATGAATTAATATTTGTCTATACATTTTTTCAATGTCCGCAGTTAGTACAAAAGTATGTTGTCTGAATCTCAGCAAAATACTAATTAAATCGTCCTGAATCGTGGGTCCAACCATTTGGATATCGTTTAATGACAAGCCATTACTAGTCTTCGCCGAAGCATCAAATACGACACGCAATTTTGTCGTCTCACTTTTTTCTCGAAGCACAGCGTGATGGGGCAAACAATATCCAAATGCGGGCCTTGGAGACCGAGAAAGATGGCCAAGTTCTTCATATTCCTTTATAAAATTTACGTACGGTTTTTTTATGTCCGGTTGTCTACGGAATTTTTTCTCCATGTTTAGAAAACGAATCTTAGCCATTTGGAATGAGTCACCAAGGGCAGCTGGCGGGGTATGAAAGGGCATTTTTACGCAAAATCGACCATTTTCTAACCTCTGAGTGTTCTCTTTAAAATGTTGCTCACAAACAAGATCACTCGGTGATATTTTATCCTTTCTTTCATCCCCCGGCAGCTCATCAATCTTCCAAAACCTTTCCAATTGCTGAGATAAGTCTACCATCATTTTACAACACACTTTTTGACTCGACTTTACTTCTGTACCTACGGGCCCCGAAACAATCCAACCCAGTTTAGAGTCTTGTAAGATAGGCTTACCTTCTCCTAGCTTCATTCTTTGTTGGGCTATTAACTCCCAAAACAAATCCGCTCCAATCAAAACATGAATTTCAGCTGGTTCGTAAAACCGCGGGTCAGCTAGTTCGATATCTGCCGGTATTTGTAGATGCTCAATGTTCACTTTTGCATTCGGGAGCGCATTCGTTATACACGGCACAACCAGACTGTTTACATCCACAGAAAACTCGCTGTTACGGGATTTCATTTGAAACTCACAACTATCCACAATACTAAACTTCGCATTACTTATACCGGTTACTGTCACAGGTTGACTGGTCGGTTTACATTGTAATCCTAACTTCTGACGTAAGGATTCGGTTATAATTGTTATCTGGCTACCACTATCCAAGAGAGCCCGCACTTCGATAAATTTATTTGACTGCTTATTTACGATTTTCACAAGCGCAGTCGATAATAACACATGCTGGCTCGTCGTCGCTGATAATGAAACCGGTCCGGACTCTGGTAAGGCGGCGGCGGTGGCGGCGGCTGGCGAGAGATGTGCTTGCACTGGAGATACGTTGCTCTCATTATTTACAGTTTGCGGTTTCGATCTATGCAACAATGTGTTGTGCTTGTATTTACATACTTTACATGGAATTGATTTACAGTTATATGCATAATGCCCCTTTCTAAAGCAATTTATACAAAGTTTATTTCGAGAAACAACTTGGTTTCTCATTTCCAAATTCATAGAAATAAACTGTGGGCAGTTATATAAGCGATGGTCTTGTTTACAAACAATACAAGCCAATTTGGCGGATTGACCATTTTCGCTAGCACTTGCCGATGCTACAAAACTGGAAACCCTTTCAGGCTTCCCTATACTTTTACTTTGTTTTACAGTTTCCAGAACATCTGCTTTATTACGAAGAAATGTAAAAAAATCCTCGAGCGTTGGGATATCCTTAAGCGAGCCTTTATACTCCTCCCAATTTCTGTTTGTTACATTATCCAACTTTGTGGACGCTAAATGAATTACAATGGTATCCCAATACTCAACGGGTTGCCCTAAAGATTTTAGGGCTCTCAAATTTTTAGAGATGTGATCGATCATACAACGCAAAGACCTATCTGACTCCCTGGAGATACAATCTATTGCAAATAACTGCTTCATGTGAGTGACAATCAACAACCTCTTGTTATCGAATCTTTGACATAATAGCTCCCATGCAGCGGAGTAACTGGTGGCACTAAACTCCATAGATTTTATTACAAGTGCCGCACCTCCCTCCAAAGATGATCTTAAATAGTGGAATTTGTTGATTGCCTCGATAGAATCATTCTTGTTAATTAAGGAGTCAAATGTGTCCCTGTACTCAATCCACTTTTCATAATTACCATCAAAGGTAGGTAACTTTATGGTAGGAAGCTTCACATTATTACTATTCATACTATTTTCTCGATCATAACTCTTCCTAGACAATTTTATATCCTTTTCACTTTGTGCAGCGAGTTTAGTTACATTGTCAAGAATCGTTTGTGCCTTTGACATGAGATTGAAGAAAATATTTTCAATCTCGTCCCTAATCTTCAATTGTTCGGGCGAATTATCAGACAAGGATTCTATTTCCGTTTGTATTGCATCATAGCCCTCTAAGGAAACATTTAGCCTTGATAACCTCAACTTTAATTCGTTTACTTGCACATCTGTTAACTGTTCTACTGGAGGTAATTGTTCGAGAAAATTTTTAAAAATGGTCAGTCGCCCTTTCTGTGAACTACGTTTCTTTAGTAATACATCCATGTTTGTGGGAGTCAGTAACTGGCTGAAAGTAAATCAATGCGAATAAATACCTTTCAATCGAAGCAGCAGTTCGTCAAACAGTACTTAGGTATATATAGGTACCCACGAAGCGGATAGGCAGGTTGGCCGGAGTTTTTGCTTGATATTTACGCTAAATTCCGTATGGTTCTCTTCACCTGGAATTTGGGGAAGGAAAAGCTTTAAATACAATTGTACTTTACGGGAATCTACTTTTGAGCGATACAAAATGGCGGTAGGCGCATGTATTCTGGCAAACCGTTGTGGAATTTGCCCTTTTTTACGTAATTTACAAAATAATTATAACCCAGGATTAATTTACATGGACAAATTAGAGACTTTATTACAATTTTCCGATGGGATTAAGAGATATTTTCGGACAGGGAACAAGGATGGAGGGAAAAAAGGAACGGCCTCACCGTGCACGCGATCGTTGATTTCGCCTTTGTTCCAATTTCCAATTACATTATATCTGCTTGTCCCTTTACTTGTCCTTGTGAGTTTGGTTTGCTGAAGGTGTACGAAGTCGATGTATCCAATAATTTCAATTTCCTTGCAGCGCCGGCGTCGATACAGAGTGGCCGTTATCCAAATGGCCGCCGTGCCGGTAACATGTACAATTCACAGTAGTACAAATCTCCAATCTCGGATAGGCCTCAAATTTATCCTGGTCGTACGGCACCAAATTTTGTTAGAGAAACAAAAGATGTTTTCTACGAATACAGTGGTTTAATTTCCAATTATGCAGCTTTACAAAAATATACGTCTTGTCGTTATGACGGTCTTCAAAAGTGATCGAACAGATTAGGTGACAGATCTTGCTGTCAAAAAAAAAACGTTCCGTTGCCCGAACAGCTCTAAAGTTTTTAAGAACTTCAAAAAACAAATTATTACTTTTCAACTTGTCGAGAAAAGCGGCCTTAAGCTGTCATTGTAAATAAATCTACGTCCTCCATCGCCGGTGTTGGGCTACTTAAGTCGTGGTCAAGTGACTCCGCGAAGGCTATAGCCAAGGCAATAAAAAGAAAAGCTGAAAAGCTCTTTTTTAACTGCCACGCGTTAATTTCATAGATAGGAAAGGTAGGGATAGAGAAAGGCTCACTATGTGGATTTATGTGAGAGACGTTTTTGTGGCTGGAATACAAAGAAAAACAGTTGCTGGTGTGCAATAAATTGTTCTAAAAAACAACTCCATTATTTACGTGGGTTTCGGGAAGGGCGTTAATCTATAAACACATGTTATATTACCGGCGCCTCTATTATGGGTTCGGTTACCCATCTTAACGTTTCCGAAGTGCCAAAATATGAGTAACTATTTGAAAGCCGTAAAAATGTACTTTATCCAAGCTAGGGGAGACTTCATCATCATCAGCCACTAGACGCCCACTGCAGGACACAGGCCTCCTTCATGGTTTTGCCATAATCGCCACGCTTGGCAGGCGGGTTGGCGATCGCAGTATGCTGTTGAAATCTCAGGCAGACGCTACTGCCCGTCTTCTGTGTATTAGTAGCCTTCTACGACATCCACGGAAGGAAATGGAGTGACGCTATTCTTAATCCGGCGCCACACGGACATGTTGTACGAACACAATATATCTTGAATGGGAAAACTGGGGAGCTCTACTCGTCGATGCGATTACTACTAATATACAGGCAGTGGGTTGCGTTTCATAAAACTGCATTTCATAGTTCATTATGACAATTCAATGTACATTGCGTAGCCGATCTTCCTAAGTATCCGTCGGTTAATGTGATCCATACACCGCACCGCAGCCCAACTCTATCTAACTAAAAACATCCTAGAGCTGGCCAATGGAGAAGTTGCGCAAAAAATGTTTTAATATAATCAGAGAGACCATGTTAAAAGATAAATAAAGGTGGTATTTTTTTTGTGGAAGGGCCGGTAAGGGACGTCCCAGGCGAACATACTTCGACCAAATAGGGGATTTAGTAGCAAAAACTACCCTAAACCGCCGTGTGTGCATGCAACGACTAATGAATGTTGATGAAGCGAAAGTGATCTGTCAGGGGAAGTCCCTGGACTCCGCCTATCCCTCTGGGATACAGGCGTGAGTTTATGTGTATGTGTGTGCGTGTGTAATCAAATTTGCAATGTACTTACATAGAATTATCATAGTAAACAGTGAATCTCCTCGCAGAATAGCTCTTTTAGCCTGGTTCGGAACCCAGGAAATAAAGAATGTCAGACTTTCTCCCATAGCAAAATGTGTATTACTCAACCCCGGATCAGTCAATAAGTAGCTACTTAAAGCTACTCTATTTCGTATGCTTACGGACTTCATCCTTTGAGACCACAAAGGGGTCACAACCCTGCCCCCCGAAAATGCAGCTTATGGTGTTGACAGGATAGATGAGTGCCTATTTGGTTAACAGACTTTTCTGGAAGAGACTTAACATGTTCGCAGTCTTCATACAAGAGATTTGAACATACTTAATTATTTGTTTGATTTATTTGGTCGTTCATATGCTTGTAGTATTGGAATACCGCAAAACCTGACAACTATAAGGGGCAAGTAGATAACGTTCCCTAGTGCCATCACTGGAAAACTTCTTTTACAGATATTTTGTTGCAAAATATTAATTTTCATTATTTTTTTGCAATGTGATTTTTCGGACCCTGGAAAGAGGACCTATCAAGAGTCCGATCAGGGATCTGGCTTCAAGTAGAATTTATACCCAAAACGGCCGTTTTCATCAGAAATGCTTGTCCTAGGTTTTTGGCCTTAGGTTCTCGGTCGATGGTCGTAAAAATGACAACTTACATGATTGAGAGATTGGTGGGACACGAAAAATCTGTAAAAAAAGTTTTCGTTGGTGGTGCTAGTCGACCTCATGGAGCCCCTTGGCCCTTTGCCTTGGCCTTGGGTCTGTAAGCACCTAAATACTTAACTCACAAGTACATGATAATCATCATCATCATCATCATCATCAGCCACTTGACGCCCACTGCAGGACATAGGCCTCCCTCATGGTTTTCTAAGCTTCCCGGTCTTGTGCCACCCGCATCCAGCGACTCCTCGCCACCGTAACCAGGTCGTCAGACAATCTGGTGGGGGCCCTTTCCACGCCGCATGATATTTGTAACTAACTCACGAACATTGAAATAAACTGTCTAGATATCACCCTACTTTGTTCCCGGTGTACAATAAAGATTATTCTATCTGTCTATCTAGTATTGTGACTCCTAACGTAATCAAGACTTCAGTCTGTGACTTCAAACGGATTCATTACACAGAGAACGTATTAAGACAGTATATCCTATATACCTATATCCAGCAAAAAAACTGCAGGGGATCCTATGCCGGAGCATATAATTTGCGATGAATGTAGAGGCTTTGATGATGATTGTTCTAATGACTTAAAGTGAAAGTGAACACACTTTATACATAAATATAGACATAAGCTTACATAACTGAAACGTGTTTTTTATAAAAAATTACAACATAAAGGTGCTGTCTAACTACATAAAACAAAGCTTTTGTAACAAATAGAGTCAGGAAAATAATTGTATACTATTATTTGATAGTATTATTAGAAGGTCACGGCATTAACTAACGGGCGTACATGGACGATTTTCTTTGGGAGCTCCATTAGTGGAATGGAGTATAATTAGTTTAGTTAAGTTAACACTTACCAGAGGTAGCTGCACCATTGGTGTCTGTAACAAAAGAAAAGAAACTATAAGTGAACATCATAATATCTGTGACTTCGGAATTTGTCATCATCATCGGCCATTTGACGCCCACTGCAGGACATAGGCCTACCTCATGGTTTTCCAAGCTTCCCGGTCTTGTGCCGCCCGCATCCAGCGACTCCCAGCCACAGTAACCAGGGGGTCCGACCATCTGGCGGGAGGCCTGCCCACGCTGCGTCGCCCGGTCCGCGGTCGCTAGGTCAGAACTTTGGAATTTATAGAATGTTGTAAACTTGCAAACGCAACGTAGGCCGCCCACCAGCTCTCTGGACCGACGATCTTAGACAGACTGTTGGCAGCGGCTGTATGAGGATGGCCGAAGACGGAGAAGAAATGGCGTGTCTTGGGGAGGCCGTCCAGCAGTGGACGAGCACGGACTGATGAAATGAATTTACTGTGTGAAAACATGGGTTACATTTAACAGTTGAAGTTGCTCATATTTAGGTCACCAGGTTCTATGCTTTTTCAGGTGTAATACACATTTTGATTAATTGAAATCAGAAATCCGAAATCAATAATTTATTTCAACGTAAAGAATTAACATTGTGTTTGCTGAATGTCAATATACTATCTTACTATGTTAGCCGCTGCCTTCGGGCCGTATTTGTAGTGGATGAAAAGGCGCCGGGAAAAACTCCACTCCGACCATCTTTTGTCAAATCATCTTAAACTTATACATCAAAGCCTATATGATTCCGTGATTGCCACCATTATAAGCCAAAATAACACTTCTTACAAAAGTTGGAAAAACATTAATGCTGCGGCCAGATACACGAACAGCACCCGTTCAAGAGCATAACGCAGGGGTCAGCCATCACTAGTCTCAACCATTTTAGAGGGAGATAGGTGACCCGGCCACCACACCACCATTTGAATGACGAATTGAGACGGGCAAAGTCGCGGTTGCGGCTAGTACAGCAGGTCTAGCTTTACATTTTTTGCAAAGTAACTTGTATTTAGTATGTTAGGCTCGATGTGTTGTGCCTACATCGATAATTTATAACCATTTTGCGTCAGATATTTTCCTACGCCATATTTTGATATAATAAATTGTTTTTGTTTACTTTTCTGCTATCAGTCGTTGATAGGGGTATATAAAACATACCAATATACTAGTTACTAGGTAAGTAGATACAGTCGACAGCATGTCAACCTTTAGGTTGGTATACTCAGTTTCGTTACAGGCGAATTTGCAATGAAAATTATGAAGATCGAACAGTTCTCAACTGTACCTAGGCATTTTTAGAAAAAAACACTGATTTTTTATTTATAGTCTGCATACAACTCCCTGCATATCCTTCGCTATCGATATTTCAATGTAAAACACGTACTTGTAAGTTGACAAGCTGCCGTAAGTACACAATGACATGAGAAATTGTCAAATTTGCATTTTTGTTGCAAAATCGCCCGTAACGTAACTATGTAGAGTAAAGATTAATTTACTGGTACCAGATGTTTATTCGTGCAAAAACGACAGTTGTTCCGTACTCAGTTTAGTATGGAGACCGTGAACTTTTTTTACGACTTCGAGGTTTCATCATCATCATTCAGCCACAAGAAGTCCACTGCTGGCCATAGGCCTCCTACATGGATTTCCAAAAAGACCGGTTGGAAGCGGCCTGCATCCAGCGCCTTCCTGCCACTTGGATGAGTCCATCTGTCCCTCTTGTGGCTGGTCGTCCTACGCTGCGCTTGCCGATATGTGGTCTCCATTCGAGAACTTGTCGGCCCCATCGGCCATCAGTTCTGCGTGCTATGTGCCCCGTCCACTGCCACTTCAACTTACTAATCCGCTGGGCTATGTCGACGACTTTCGTTCGTCTACGGATCTCATCATTTCTGATTCGATCTCGTAGAGAAATTCCGAGCATAGCCCTTTCCATAGCTCGTTGCGTGACATTGAGCCTTTTTATGAGGCCCATAGTGAGAAACCATAAGTCATCACTGGTAACACACACTGGTTGTATAATTTTGTCTTGAGCGATTGAGGTATATTAGACGAAAAGACTTTTCTAAGTTTCCCGAATGCTGCCCAGCCGAGTTGGATTCGACGATTGACCTCTTTCACGAAGTTGGACCGGCCTAGTTGGACTTTTTGTCCTAAGTAGACGTATTCGTCTACAACTTCGAGAGTCGAGTTCCCCAATGTTATTGGGGTTTACCCCATTGCAAAAAAAAAACTTTTTGACGAATAAAACGTATTTTGGTTGAGGATATAATTATATTGAATTTTTTTACACCCTTTATATTTAATTATTTCACAATCGCACTCTCTGTGTACGGAACCCCAAAAAGCGCTTCACGTTTGTATGCACCTCATGCTTACAATTTAATATTTATAAAACAACTTTGTGTGTGTATCAATTTCGCTCGATTCTGTGTTTTCAATCGATTATCTTGTTTATGAAAGATCGTGTGTAAAATAACCGATAATGTGCGCTTGCGCCGCCCAACGTATGTTGACCCTTACCTCCAAGATTGACATTACGAGAAAGTTGGAGTCAACTATCAAACCAAAACAAATAGACAACTATCCACATGCCTTCTTTTATCCTTCTTATGTTGCACACAACATACATATACTCGTATAAAAAAAATCGCTATAAGTAAGTACCTACTAGAAGATATTGGTTATTGAAATGAACTTCTATAGAACCTCTAAAGAGGTTGAAAAACTAACCAGTGTCACGCCGCTTTTGCCAGTGCGTGGTCTCCACTCCACTCGAGAACCTTTTTACCACACCATATCTGTAATTAATCGGTCCTTCGGCAAACGTGACCAGTCCACTGCCACTTCAACTTCTTAATCTTGGACGTCAAATACCTTATTCTATGGCGACTTTTCTTATTTTCGATATTTTCCACCAGTGGAACGGAAACTAGGTAGAATGTATTCAAACCTTCATGTTATTAAAATAACTCAAAGCCTGATAACCGTTTCTTTAATATCGATAGCCTCCTTCTAAGTCCGCATATTTCGATGGCCAAGGAACCCTACAGATTGTATTGAAAAAAAAAACTTTTGCTTGTTTAAAAGTGTTTTATCGATACTGAAGAAATGGTTTTCATGTTTTGCGCTATTTCTACATGTGTTATTATAACGTGTTGTAATTTATATTCTTTTTGTTGCACTAACCCGTGCTGAGGACAAGTGACTCGGGGCTGCAAGTGATGTAAATTGCTTCGGCCAGATGTCGCTGCCTGTACGTAATACAGAGAAGTTTGTAAAGAGGCTCGAAATTTCGCCGATTGCCCTTACTTGCCCATTAGCTCAGATGGGAGAGCGCGGGCACGGTTAGCCAGAGGTCGCGGGTTCAAGTACCGCCATTAGTGGAATTTTTAGCCTCTAAAATAGGTTTTTAAAAATGTTGTATTTTTTTATATTTTTTATGTACTCTATAACGTCCCACCGCAGGGCACAGGCCTTCTCTCAGAGAGAGTGAGAGAGAGAGTATGGACTTAATTACCACGCATGCCCACTGCTGATTAGCAATTTCAAGCGCTGAGGTATGTGAACACCTCAGAATCTCAGGTTTCCTCACTCATGTACCTAACTTATAAAACCAAGTCATACACGGTACATGCTGGGATTCGAACCACCGACCTCCCTGACATGTTGCATAAGTATTTTTTGTTGGTGGAATTCTACGGAGATCAGTGTAAATTGGCGAGATGGAAAAACTGTTTAGATTCGATTTCTTCTCGGTTTGCGCGTGTTTACAATTTGTTAGTCGTTGCTTTTTAAACAATCCTTCCCCTCCATACGTTAGTGGAAGTGGTTTTTTATTTATTTCTCGGACTGATATGGTTGCCGGTGGGGCTTTGTACGTGAAGAATAGCGAATGAGTCACATCACTAGAGTTGATTACACTTTACATTTTTGTTGCAATGTGGTCCGTAACGGAACCGAGTAGAGTGCATGCGTGTGAAGGTTGATGTGCTGTCGACTGCGCCTACGGCTAACCTATGGGTGTATGCGTTTGGGGCATCTTCCGTAGCAAGGCCCCGTTTCATAGAACTACATTTAATTGTTCACTATGACAATGACGGCGGTGGTAGCCCAGTGGGTAGAGCATTGGACACGGAAGCGAGAGGAGAACTTGTAACGGTCATTAAGTCGCAGTCCATGTGATACTTTGAATAAAAAAAAATATTTGATTTGATTTGGTCGGTCAGTCTGTGACTGTATAGATCTTACCGCGCCCTCGCCCCACGTTCCATCTGTGTGTCTCGCGCCTTATTAGAAAAAAAAAATCTCTATCGATCCCTTCCACCCAATTTTTCCTAGCTTTTACACTGAGAGATAACAACTGAAAAATGCCGTTGTGTACTTAGTTTAATAATAAAATAATAATTGTGTTTAATAACGCCAGAATTTTTTTTTTGTTAAGCTGAATTTATCGTTACTAATTAAAGGTGAAGCTATTTTATAGTACTCAAAAGGATCTATCTTTTGGTCACTCAAGTGTAGTCAAATTATGTATAGTTATCAAGTACCTAGCATATATTTTTAATTATTTAGTAGGTTTTTTGCGCATAACTCGAAAGTTGATTTTTGGAGATGACGGCGTTTTAGCTTGTGGAAGCAGAATTGTGACGTAGACTGATACTCGCACTGGATTGGCTATATTTTTTTAAAACGCCAGGAAATCTCTTTATCCTGCCATTTCTCCAAAAATACTGCTCTCGAAAACATGTTTTCATGTTTTCAATTTTTGTTACGTCATTGCGAAAGCCTTACCTTTAGGCAACTACGGTGCCGGTATATCTTGTTCCTCTCAAAATAAGAGCGATTATCGTATAAAAGTGAAGGCTTTGAAAGGCCTTTTCTGTAAGCCCACCCTCCCCGATACGGCATGAAAATCGGAAAGCTCTTCGTTTATGAATGAGCTTTGTTCTCATAAAAAGGAGCTTTTTAAGCATGGGCCGGTGTTCATTGTAATGTATTCAAAATAAGGCTATGTACCTACCAAGCTAGCTATATCTAATATATAAAAATCTCGTGTCACAGTGTTCGTCATCGAACTCCTCCGAAACGGCTTCACCGATGTTTATAATTTTTTTGTGTATATTTGGTAGGTCTAAGAATAGGGCGTAGGCTAATCTAGTGTTGGCGGATTAAACTCATAACATAAAGCAAATTGTCATTAAATTATTGTTCTATACAATAGAAATAATTAAAATTGCAGTTTGATTATTTTTTGGAAAAACATGCATGTTCAATTCGTTATTTCATGACAGGTCTCCATTAATGTTATGAGACCTGTAAGATCAATAAACTCTCATCTTCTTCACATTCCTGTCCACAATACTGGGGCTTATGGGGATTCCTTCACGGTGCACTCAGCCAGGCTGTGGAATGCACTGCCGATGCCGCAGAGTATTCGTACTAGCCCATCACTTAGTATTTTCAAAAAACGGTTGAAAGAGCATTACCTATCAATATCTTAACTCCCTGATAAGTAGGTTGTCATTAGGTATGTATTTTAACTAAGTACGTATTTTCCTTTCATTGTTTATGTAGTTTATTGTTTTCATTATTGTCATATACCTATATATATATTGTACTTTTGGGTAGGTATTTATATTAATATTACTTTGTTATTTGTGTAAATATGTATGTAGTAGGTATATTATATCATGTTCACGTGCGTAGACCCGTTTCACACCTCCGCTCCGACTCCCCAAGGTTTAAGAAATCTCTTACAGAGATAGGCTCGCCTTTGTACATGTACTTTCTTTTGTTACCTTTCCTGTACTCTATTCTTGTGTGTGCAATAAAGTATAACAATAATAAAGATAATAAAAATTATATGGAGTAATTTTATAGTAGGTTTTTTTCACTGCCTCAAAAAATTATGTTTTGGACTTAAAGCACAACAATAGAAAAATTACTCCGGTGTAATGGTTGTCCCTTGACGCTGTTACTAAAAAAAAAAAAAAAATTAAAACCGACTTCGAAACACTACAGCACTAAAAAGATAGAAATAATTTAAATAATTAGAAGTATCTATACATGTAATGTAGGTATTGTAGAAGTACCTATATTTTGAAGTCAGTGCCCAAATATATGTGCTGGTCATGAAACTGGGCACCGGCTACAAATTATACTTCTGCAATATCTAGATGTATAAATACTTCTAATTATTTAAATTATTTCTATCTTTTTAGTGCTGTAGTGTTTCGAAGTCGGTTTATATTTTTAATTTAATTTTTTTTATTTTTCAGTTTTTAGTGGAGGAGCGGGAGAAAAATAAAGTAGTCCCTTATAACCATAATTTACCGTACATGATTCGTTCCTTTAAAATTTGATGTTCTAAGGGCCAATTTTTCAATAGTCAGATAAACCTTAACTGGAGAATAAATTGCATGCTATCACTGTGTAAGACATACGACAAAACAGTGACAACATCACTTTATTCTCCAGTTAAGTTTTATTTGTCTATTAAAAAATTGGCCCTAAATCTCCGAAAGTCTTCACCAGAACATCACCAAATTAACTTGAGACTACTTTTACGCTATTTTATGATATTACTAAAGGATGGGCTTATTTACTGCTGTCCATTGAAGAGTTCCGTTCTCCATCTCTGAAAGTCTTCATCAGATCTTCACCAAATTAAAATGGGACCAATGGGACGTTATGTCTGTTCGAACAAAAAAAGAATTGTCGAAATCGGTTAAGATTTGACGGAGTTATGGCGGAACATAGCCAAATAAATAAATCCTTTTACGAAGTCAGTTAAAAATGACAGAAACAGACATGCAAGTATTTGTTTAATTAAACTCTCACTCCAGAAACCTGATAAGAACAACTTTTTCCGATAGCTGTGGTTGAATAGATGTCAGTGAGGTCCGACTTGGTTAGATAGGTACCTAAATAAAAAAAATAATAACTCACCAATTCATCTATGTTATCATCATCCTCTTCATCCCTTTGCAGGCACATCCAGAAACACTAATCGGCCCTTTTACACCACAAAATCACTGAGACATCAGCGAAATACTATTTAAACTATTAGAAAAATTACAAATAGTCACGGGCCGAAGTTGATGCCCTCCGGTAAGCCCCGATGGTGTCACGGTGGCGACTGACGTTTGACACCGCCAGATGTTTTGTATACAATCTGCAATGAAATAAATAATAATTTTCAACTTGGTGTGAGTGTAACACTGTTTAAACATTCTATTTGAGAGTGTGCATGTGATTGATTTGGTCTAGTTCACGTGATGTTTGGAGTCTTCATACAATTTCATCATCATCTTGCGGCCTTTACATGCCTGCACTGCACACGGGCGACTTTGCAACAAAAATGAAAAGGTTGTCGACTGCACGTATAAATCGATCCTCACACTGCACCCAAAAGTACGAGAACTCATTGTTTCAATCATAATATGACGAATAGTCAAGGCTTACATTGTGAACTTCGACTTGGAGCTGTCAAATTGCTGTTTTGTTTCGAACAGAAAATGGTTGAAAATGAAATGGGCTCTTGAGAGCGAGGTAAGAGAACTTTACCGCCAATTGTACAGCGATTTATTGAATTTCTGTTAATGTAATCTTTGTGTACAATAAAGAATATTCTATCTATCTTTAATACGGCCTTAAAACTAGATGCCGAAGAGTTTTGTTCATAAGTTCTCACTAGAGGCAGAGACTCTAGGGAGAGCCTACCACATGATTGTCCCCGATGACAAAATATCTTGTCAATGATTGTATGGCCCTGATTACAGAAAATGGCGGTGATGATGAAGGATGTACCGTACTAGCGGACTCGGCAAACGTTGTTTTGCAGTATTAATTAGCCTACAAGTCTTACGACCTATTCTCAGACCTACCAAATATACATAAAAATCGATGATGCCATTTCGGAGGAGTTCGATAACACAGTGACACGAGATTTTTACACATTCATCGACATCACGTCTACTGCAGGACATAGGCCTCCCTCATGGTTTTCCCAGACATGAGGGGTTTTGCCATAATCGCCACGCTTGGCAGGCGGGTTGGCGATCGCCGTATGCGGTTGGAATCTCAGGAAGACGCTGCTGCCCGTCTCCTGGTAATTGATTTCCTTAGTCGCCTTCTACGACATCCACGGAAGGAAATGGAGTGACACTATTCTTAACCCGGCGCCACACGACGTTACACATTAGATTTTAATAATATCTGTGTAGTTTTCTTTTTTACCCGTCTGCGGCGGAGCCCAAAAGGAGGGTTTTTGTATTTCGCTCGTATATATGTATGTATGTCCGATTCTATGTTTCCTCATAACTCCTCAATCGATTCGTCGTGTTTGCGCGAGTATCATAGGCTATATGAAATCAGCAAAAATCCAACAGAAAATTGAAAAATTACTAAAAAGTCAAAAATAAAAAACTGCAATAAAAAATAACCCGACTGCTGGGCATTAAATACCAAGCAGGCGGGACCAACCTAGATACCACGTAAGGAGTTATAAGTATTATTGAAATGGGTTCCTGTCCTTTTTTTTATTTCGGCTTTTATATGTACAATAAAGTGGTCTTCTATCCATCATTTACGAACTTCTATAAACCCATATTATGTAAGGTAAGACTGTATTTTTTTTATTGGGAAAATAAAGATAGGAAATAAACTTACATGATTAGACGTACAACTGACATAGAGTACTGTTTAAATTAATTTTTATTGCCTTTTTTGGGTTCTGCACCCAAAGGGTAAGAGACCCTTTTACTAAGACTCCACTTTCCGTCTGCCTGTCGGTCACCAGGCCGTATCTCATAATTCATGAAAATTTCATGATTCCTGAAAAAATTCAACTGTCTAGCTCATGTTTCATGACTAATGAACCGCGATAGCTAGACAGTTGAAATTTTCACAGATGATGTATTTCTGTTGCCGCTAATGACAAATACTGAACAGGATAAAATAAATATTTAAGGGGGGCTCCCATACAACAAACGTGATTTTTTGCCGTTTTTCGCTCGATATTAATTGCGGCAACAGGTAGACGCTTGAAATATACAAATGTTGTATTGATCATTATCAATACAACATTTGAATATTTCAAGTTTCCGTGCCATTGTACGGAACCCTTCGTGCGTGAGTCCAACTCGCACTTGGCCGGTTTCTTTTCCATACCTACAATACAGGTCTGCCTAATTTATAAACAGTCAATATTATTTTTTAAATAATGTAACCCATGACTAAGTCGACTTTGTTTTGTAGTGGTTGCGTTTAGACCAAGGGAACTAAACAAGCGAACTAGTGTAGCGCGCCTCTTTACCTGGAAGTAGGTACAGTCGACCACACATCAACTTTCACATTTAAGTGGCAAAGTCACCAGTACAATTAAAATAGTTATAAAACAAAACAAATAATAAAGTAAGTAAGCAGAAAAATGGGCATTGTCTTATAAAAAAGTTCTGTTTTTATTACAATTTTTTCCGAGAAAATGAGCCTGGGCCGAATCATTTTATTTAATTAATTTTGGCTGTTAATTTTAAAGCAAAAAGAAGAATTTGAAGAAGGAAACATCCGGTTACATCACTGCAACAGAAATAGGTTTCACTGAGATCCAACAAAAAAGTTTGAAAAATTCGCTCTCTCAAAGCAATAACTTTTTAACGAGGATCACAGTATACGCACAACTTACGTCTTGCTAGTTGAGAAAAGATACAGGAAGGAGTTTCTTGTAATGCACTATAGAAATATCGGTTGGTGAGTAAAGTTAGCTTTAGAAACAAATAAAACTAAAAAGAATCATAATCTGTGCAAACGTAGACTATTTTTGTTTTTTTTTGACAGAACACCGAGATGTCAACATCTTGGGGTTGTTTTTTACTCAAGAGTATTAATACCTAATACTTCTTTCACGGAATATTAGAAGATCGAATGAAAGCCATATGAATATATACTTATTTACAAAAATACAATTAATATGATTAATTTATGATTGTAACATTATTATAAGCTGTTGGTGCCGGCTGCCGTCGATAGATGGCAGTCGTTAAGCCAAGTCAGAGGCCTTAGGGCGGCTTGACAACTTCTGACAGTAGACGAGCCACTAGTCTACAAGCCTCCACCAATCCAGACTTGGCCCCCGTGGTGGAGTATGGCCTATACCTACCTCAGGAAAGAGACCCGTGCCCCTCGGTGGGGTCATAATGGGTTGATGATGATTATACTTCCTGTCTTTAAAATGTCGATCGTTTAGTCTAAATGCATTTTCTAGGTCTGCTACTCTATGCAATGATAAACATCTCCTTATTTACAAAAAATACTCACCGCTTCTACTATTACCATACTTACTTCTAGCAAACCTATTTGAAAACCTATTTAGAGGCATGGGTGGGATTTATGCCTCTAAATAGGTTTTTAAAATTGTCCTCAGCATGGATTAGCGCAACAAAAAGAATATAAAAGTATTTGAGTTATTTCGACAAATATAAACGTTTTCTAATACATATCAGAAAACGCTTAGTGTAAAAACTGAATGTAAAATGTAGGTAAATCTAATAAGTTCTTTATTATGCCTGTGAACTTCAGTGGGACTTAGGCTGCATTATTGTTAGTACCTGGATGACAGACCTTTGCTCGGTTTTTTTTTTTGATGAATCGTGTTTTTTGGAAGTTATATGTAGATGCGATGAAACTCTTATAACAATAATAAACGAGCTATTCTGGTATATATTATATACAAGAATAGCTCGTTTATTATTATTATTAGAGTAATTTAATTGTTCACATTAGCAACCCATAAAATACCGAAACTTTTTTTTGTTTTATTTCTTAATTAATGTGACTTTTTCTATGTAATGGTATACCAAAATAATTTAATGCATTCTCCCCATGATAAGAACAATTTGGATCACGATACTAACCCCCTGTTTCTCGTATACTAAAGATCTGTTAACAGCTGTCTATTGGCCAAATTGCATACACAAAACCAACTGACAGCTGTAAGCAGAAGATTCACAGATTGTTTATGTACTGTACACTCGACATCAAATCAACTGTTACATGCGTGCACGCTACTCCGTTACGTTACGGGCTAGTTTGCAACAAAAATGTAAAGGTCAACTGTACGAGAAACTGGGGGTAGGTTGGTGCAACTTGACTCTACATCATTCGGACCTTGATTATGTTCTAAATGTGGCCTGAGTAGCACTTAACTAAACCTGGCCTAAGTAGGATTTACCAAAACGTGGCCTGAGTAGCATTTGACTAAACGTGGCGTAAGTAGCATTTAACTAAACGTGACCTAAGTAGTATTTGACTAAACGTGGCGTAAGTAGCATTTAACTAAGCGTGATCTAAGTAGCATTTGACTAAACGTGGCGTAAGTAGCATTTAACTAAGCGTGACCTAAGTAGCATTTGACTAAACGTGGCCTAAGTATTATAGCATTTAACTAAACGTACCCTAAGTAGCATTTGACTAAACGTACCCTAAGTAGCATTTGACTTAACGTACCCTAAGTAGCATTTGACTAAACGTGGCCTAAGTAGCATTTAACCGAGCGAATTAAACATCGGCAGATAAACGTTTTGTGGTTTTCGCCTGCTGGTAGAATAAGATATCTAAGTTTACCTTGGGCCTGTATGAAACTAAATAAAAAAAAAACTAAACGTGGCCTTAGTAGCATTTAACTAAAATTCTCTAGCATTTAACTAAAATGCGCAATTCTGAGACACCCCAATCAGAATTTGTGTTTGGCAACAACTTTTGTTCTAAGTGTTTTTACAGATATTTATTTTTTGAAATATCTGGGTTTATATAGTCGCCTATTACTCGTTAACTTGTAAAGCCTACTTAGCCGTGATAGTTTTCCTTTTAAGTTCATTATAATTAATAAATATGTACTACTACCCCAGTGGTGTTATGTGCCATAATTATGGTACATGTACCATAATTCAGCTGTTCGTACCATGTACCATGATACATCCATTATGGTACGCGAACGTACCATAATTTTGGCAATTTTCTGTGTCTTGTAATGTGGTCGGAGTAGGTATATTGAATTAAGGTCACTGACATCAAACGTATATGTTAATATGGATACGCCTCCGAGTTTCCGGATTATTATGATAAAAATACCGAAACATCGAAATTATTACATGAAACTAGTTAAAAATGTATCAATACTCTCAACGCTATGCTGCTAGTTGCGTAGATGACCAGAATTTAATAGTAAAAAATGACTGGTCAAAAAAAAAAAATCAAAATGTAGAACTTGTAACCGATGAGGATTAAAAATAATTATTTTTAATAAAACTGTAATAATGATTATTTGTATTAACAATAAACAATTTTGTTTGCTTACATATGGTTTTTTATTTTATTACTCTATTTACCAAATTTTTGGAAACTCCGGTACATTCCGGAAGAAATGCATGTCCATGTTATGATATCATGACGCAAGTATCTAAAATCAATATACCTACTCCGACCACTTAAAATGAAACACAATGGTTTTGCAAAGTTTCGTTTGCTTTTGCTGTTGACGGGTAACTTTTTGTTTTTACTCTTTTTCTTTTAAAAAACCAGTCACTGTTAGAATCCTACTCATGCCACAATCTCCAACTTAAGTTAATGCTTTTGTTTAAAGTTAAACGCTAAATTGGTTGAAATTTTTGGTGAAAATCATTTAAAAACCCACGCAAGAATCTTAAGTCTACGAAAAAACAAACTTTCATTTATGAAAAAAAAAAATTAATGGCGCCTTTGAACTAAAAAAAATTGTTTTGTACCACATTTTTGCCTAAAGTACCATAATTTTGGTTAACCGGTGCCGATCAGATTTGGCATGTAACATTCCTGTACTACCCTGAAATTTTTCACGTTTAGCCAGGAGAGGGACGCTCTGCTCGAACTAAAATTCGCGCGTTAAAGCTTAATCTTTCGCAAACGGAACCCTAAATCAAAATGTACCCACCATATTTTTGAACGACCTATCCACTATGGTGTAGGCCAGAAAAAAATTGCATCCCTAATTTAGGTGTAGTGTGGGTATCCTAAAAATGTTTTTTTTTAAGATTTCATTATGCGTTTAAGGGCCGGTTTCTGAATTGAGAATTTCACTAAGCAAATACTTAAGTAACGTTCTGTCACGCTCTTTTCTGAGAAATTCGAAGAGACGGCACTACAGTTAACTATTTACTAAGAGAAATTCTCTATTCAGAAACTGGCCTTTAGTCGTTGTGATTAATATAATATAATATGTCAATACCAAACAGCTTTCTACTACTTCTCTGAGCTAAGCCGCGGACAGACAGACTGACGGTTCCTTGGCGACCACCTACTTTTTGGAAAATTTAACCAAACACTTTCAAAAGTCCTAGAACAAAAGTTGTTGTTAATGACGAACTCTAACCGACATGTGTCAGGAATTGCGTACTTTATAAATACCTAACCCTGTATAAATGACATTTAAGGCGTTGGACACACATAAAGGACGTAGGGCGAGGGCGCGGAAAAGACGCGTCACGTTGTAGAGTTCGCGCCTCGGCTCTAATAAATTCTCTTTTATAAATATGAAAGTGAATTTATTGGAAACACGACGCGTTTTTTTCGCGTCCTCACCCCACGTTCTTTCTGTGTGTCTCAGGCCATAGTTCGCGCCCTCGCCCCATCTCTTCTGTGTGGGCTTCGCCCCGTCCCTTCAGTACATTTTGTATGAAAGTGAATTGGAAAGACGACTGTCTTTTCCGCGCCGTCGCCCGACGTCCCTTCTGAGACTACACTTTAGAGAGTATCGCAAGGTCAAGGAATACAATGAAATGCAATGTAAGGTAAACGTCGAGAGCAGAGATGGACCGGGACGAATGTGTTCCGAAAATATTCACGCATTACAAGATATATAAATTGAAAATTATTTCCGGTTTTTATTTTAATTCAAAAAAATTATAACTACACAACTGCAAAGCAAAATTCTTAAAACAATGCCATCTATTATCAATAGACCTAACTAAGTGGCAACGACCCTTACCAAAGTACGAAGAATAATGTACAGCGCAGCGCCCTCTTCGGGACGTAGCCTTAAGCTCTGCCTTTTTTTTAACTGCGTCACGCCTGTTGCATTGCATACAGCCAGGCAATTGTTTACACAACACAAAAGACCCTTGTTTGTTTTTCGCTAGACGTTTCCTGGTTTGTTTTGTGTGTGCTCATTTGCGTGTGTGTGCGTGTTGTTTCCACAGCCGCCTATGTGTTCGAGGACGGTACACAAAATGTGTTGTTGTTTGTACTAGCGAGTTGGTTGGTAATAAATTCCCTGCTCCGTGGACCGTTTGGGGTTTTAAGTTTTATGTTTTCAAGTCTAACAGAGCCGTCACTGTGCTTTGTAGGCAGTCAGCATCGAGTTACACATAAGTCTAATTAAACTTGATTAGTGCCGAAAATATGTAGGTAATTAAAGTGTCCATTTAGAAGGTACTTGGCCAGGGGCAAAAATCTTTGTCTGTGCCTACCCCTGTGGGAAACATCATTATCTAAGTCAAAGTGAGATGACACGAAAATTATTTAAGCTGGAAGAAGTTGGAATTCAATTGTGAAAAGTTACCTTTTCAGTAAGGCCGACTTCGCATCAAAAATTTAGTAAAAATTACAATGTAATAACGACAGTTCGACGTGTCATAGGGCATTATATTACCTACACGCACCAAATCCCGAGCGGTTCCTCCAATCGTCTAACCGTCAAATTCCATACCTACCGATCGCTATCGCAAACCTCAGGTTTCGGACAGGATTTGGTCCGCATGTTAGGGCCCTAGGCAGAGTTTAATTCATAGTTTATTATGACAATTCGATGTACATTGCGTAGCAGAGTCTACCTACTTGTCTGTGGGTTAATCGACTTGACAATGTACATCGAATCGTCATAGCAAACCATGTTGTGGTTCTATGAAACAGGCCCTTGCTGTCGACTGTACAACAGGAGGACTGTACAGTCGACAGCAGGTTAACCTTTACATTTTTGTTGCAAAGTCGCCCTTAACGTACCTAACTGATTAGAGTGCACGTACGTAAAGGCTGATGTGCTGTTTTTCGTAATTTCGTAAGAGTACTAAAAGAAGTACCGGAAAACCACAGATTACTTAAACTGTCTCTGAGGGGTGTTTTAGAGGAATCGTGTTCTTATAACTTTACTAGCTGACTCGGCAAATGTTGTTCTGCCATATTTGATAGGTCTGAAAATAGGTCGTAGGCCAACTACGACCCTCGATGACCTACTTTCAGACCTACCAAATATTAAAAAAAAAACTTAAAAACCTGTGAAGCGGATTCGGAGGAGTTCGGTAACAAACCAGTGTTTGTTATCGAACATTCCAAAGACGGAGTTAAAGCCGGATTCCTGCCATATACAGGAATTCCTGCCATAAACCCGATTTAACTCATTCTTAAGAGTGTTTTAGTCAAACCGACTTTTTATTCATAGGACCGAAAGACTTTACCACAGACTATTTACTAGACTAGACTAAACCCCCAGGTCTTGGATGTTTACATGTTTGTGATGTCGCTGTTTCTGGTTCCCACGACACAGGGTATCCTAGTGTGGGGCCAGAAGCAATGTATGTGCCTGTATGTAAATGTTTATTTTTATGTTTATTTGAGGAGTGTTTTAAAGTAATCGTGTTTTCATTTCTATAGCCCGCAGTGGAACTGACTCTCAGCTACCTACCAACGAAAGACAATCGCAAAAAAATATCTGAGAAAACTAGCA
Organism: Yponomeuta cagnagella; assembly: GCA_947310995.1. NCBI lineage: Eukaryota > Metazoa > Arthropoda > Insecta > Lepidoptera > Yponomeutidae > Yponomeuta > Yponomeuta cagnagella. The sequence goes on along the minus strand of OX371292.1, from coordinate 2,591,501 downwards.
ATAAACAAGCTAACAATGGAGTAAACGCACACATCGAGTTGGCCCTACACCGAGACCACTTCTATCGCCTACGACTTAAGAGCGATTATTGAATGTCAGCAACCTCCGGGTGTTGCCAACAATACCTACCTATTTATTGCATAATGTTTGTTTGTTGTAACTGACTGTTACAAGTTTATTAACAATGCATGCAGTGGGAACACAAAATACTGGTCTTCTTTCTGAATAGGCACAGATTTATTCAATATCACCCTTGTTACGAGAGGCGTAAAGTCCTATGTGTAGACGAATAGTTTTTATTCTACAAAATGTAGTACACCGACTGAATATTACCTACTTCAGGGCGACTTTGAATTAGTTCACCGTATTTTGAGGGATTGTTCTTTCTATTGTGAAAAACATTATTATTAATGATTTAGCAGCAATCGTAAAATATAATATTTGTAAATATTCGTGATTTCCGACCTTTGGCTTCAAACTGTCAATCCAAAGTGGTAGGAAATACCGTACCAACGTTAAAAAAATATTTCTAATAGGTATGTTAAATTCTTAAAAGTCTAACGTCTGATGTGTGTAAACAATAAAAAAACAATTGAGTTGGCCGGCGCCGACCTCAAGACGCTCAAAACAAAGTTTTTTTTAATTTTTAATTACTTTTCGTCCTGATATTGATTACTTATGCTTAATTTTGTGTAATTTTGGGGAACAAGAACAAAAAAAAATTGCAGCGTGACTATTTCGAAACTAACACCATAATTATATTTCTAAATCATGGTAAGAATGTCCATGGTTAGAAGATATTTCTTTTGTTCAATAGAATAGTTGAACAGTCACCGATTTCAATCAATCAATCAATATATTTATTTCGGAACAAGTCCATAGTGTTAGTAATAATATTAATATTACAGAGATTTCTTTAAGTAGTTTTAGTCAGCACATTATTAGTTAGCACATTATTATTTGATTTCATATTATTGTTTTACATGAACTGAGATCCAGTGCCTCAGCATAGGGCTGTCATCCGATTTACTAAATTCATTCTTATTAAAATATACGTTAAGCCCTGTGTGTATTTTTTACTTAACAAATGTACTATGACCAACTACTACTAGAGATATGCCGTAATATGAAGTTATTCTTTTTGTTCAAATAGGACTCGGTAGTCGAACACTTTTATAATGAAAAAACTAGCTGACATAATAATATGGCAAACGTTGTTCTGCCATATTAATGAGCCTACGACCTATTCTCAGACCTACCAAATCCAAATCTGTGAAGCCGCTTCGGAGGAGTTCGATAATAAACACTGTGACCCGAGATTTTTATAATTATGTTAGGTAGATTGTTTAGAAAAAATATTGAAATATCTTGAAAATGGTATTTATGTGTAAATATAGTTACTCATAAAATTGTAATTTCACTGAAAGTCTGTTTCTAGTGTTAACAGCAAACGGTGTTTTTTTTCGTATCCACTTTGGCCAACTGACAGCTGTTAACAGTATAATAACAGATTGTTAGTGTACGAGAAATTGGGGTTACTTTATCTATTTCACCTCCCTTACTTTGGACGTTATACTGGCAAAATTGCGACTGCAATTGAGTGCGTTTGTAATAACTTAGCAATCAATCAATCAATACCACTCATCCACTGCTGGACATACCATTGGACTCAGAAGCGAGAGACCTGTGTTCGATTCCCAGTGCGGGCATGTATCTATATCTTTGTTTTCTAAATTATGTACATTTGCAATATGAGAGGCCGTGTTAAAATATAAATAATCGTTGTTATTAGTTTCTCTACGACTAACACTTTTCGTAATATAACTTTAATTAATAATATAAAGGTAATTCTGGGCACGTGGTTCAAAAACGCACCATACAAATCAGGCTATAGCTATGACGTCACAGGGATTATTTAACGTTTATAATATATGAAGCGTTTACCAATATTCGAGTCGTGTCGTAATGTTTTTAAATGTTTTGACCCCTATTGAAAACGTTTAGGATTCACTGAAAAAAATATTCTTATAAAAAAATGTTCTCAGTACGGGTTAGTGCAACAAAAAAAAAAGAATATAATAAGGTTTTTATTATTAGAATAATTTAGTTTTTCGCGATTTTTGAACACCTGAAAACCCTGAAAAAAATATTTTGACAGTTTAATTTTTTTCGTTTTTCTATGTCGTCTATGGTGTAAAAAGAATGTCACTCCAATCTAAGTTTGAGGCAAGTTCCCTATTATGATATTTACTGTTGCATTTAGTAATGGTGCAAATTGGAACAAAGTAACGTCAGGAGTAGGTAAGTAACAAAAAATCGAGGAATAGTACCTAATCGGGGTCAGTGATACCTAGTCAAAAGCATAATTGTCTAACTAGCGCTAAAAATTACCCCACGTTCAATTGTGGGCAGGCGGGCCGGGCTTGTCAATTCGCAATGTAAAGTTTGGTTAAGGGTCATATTTTTTTATTTTTTACGCAAGTAGACATAATTTGTTAGGACTAATTAAATTTTTGTTGTTCTAAGTTATTGTTAAGCACCTTAAAAAATTAAAAATAAAATTCACTCCTCGTGACGTCATTTGCGAGGGCTTTTTCCCAACTGATGCATTTCTTTGTTTCTTAAATTTTTGTAGGCGCAAGAGATTGAGTTGAAAATAATGCATCGGATGAGAATACCTGTCATACTTGTCAGACTGACGTTCGTTTTGGTTGTTTGTTTGGGTAATCTGTGGGTGAAAAGATCGACAGTCGGCCCGAAAATGTTTATGTTGACCGGTCATAGCGCGATGGAATAAGGTTCACACTGATTTCTATGTTGATCTGGCTGCCAAATATACTATCTTGCAAATGACGTCACAGTCGGTCACAGTGAAAGGCAAATATATCGTGATTTTTTAATTCAAAATGCCGATATTGATAATATTTCCTAGCTTTAACAAGGGCATTATTGTTATTTGAACTATATTGGCTGCATTGGTTGTTAATTCAGCCCTACAAAAAAAAACTTTACATTGCGATTTGTGTCACCAATCGGAGCGAGTTAGTATTACCCGGCAAAATATATATGCACCTGCCACCTAGATATTTCGCCGGGTTATAATAAATCATGAAGTCAATGTTTTTTTTTTGTTTAAAACCAATCATAAGTTACGCTGTCATTTACTCTCGCCCAATCAACGTTCACGTCGTCACGCATGGCGCACAGAATGAACCAATCACAGAGTGGTTGACTCTACAGACTAATCGAGAGGACAGGGGCCGTTTTTGAGAGTGAATTTTGTAGGAAGAAAACCGTCTATGGCTTTGTTATTCGTAGCCTCGGGTTCCTTCCTTACTGATTCTACTAATATCGCACTACTCGAACAGTCGACAGTACAGCTTTTACATTTTTGTTGTAAAGACGTCCGTAACGCAACCGAGTAGAGTACTCGGATGTAAAGGCTTATGTGCTTCCGACTGTTTTCGCAAGTACTACAGTTCTCTGCGTCAAACCACACATATTTTGGTAATTCCGTAGACAGGTATTTGTCATTTTGTCTAGATTATCTAAGTGACTGGACAAACAAGTTGTTGTTTGCTAAAAACAGGCTTTATAGATATTCAATTTTTTTTTTGTCCTCGAGAGGTTTTTATAGAATTTTATTCATAGTGCTTTAGGTGGCTAACCTTGGCTACAGTCGACAGTACGTCAATCATTACTTGCGTGCACTCTAATCAGACGCGTTACGGGCGACTTTGCAACTAAAATGTAAAGGTGTACGAGTAGTTGCAAAGTCACCCGTAACGTAATTGAATAGAGTTCAAGTTCACGCGTGTAAAGGTTGATTAGCTGTCGAATTTACATAAAAGTAAATACTTAATGTAACTATTTTGAGCTGAAATAAGTAACTGTTTCATCCTGTCAACTTAAGTACTTAACATTTGGGGCTTATCTTATTGATATTTGTTGCTACTAAAATCCTTAGGACACCACAATTCAATGATACTTGTGTAACTGTCCAATGCTAAAACCGTGTAGAGTAGCATTCTTCTTCTATAACATTTATTATTTTAACAAATAGCAGTCTTGGTAGGTAGGTATCTCTAATTGATGCTTTAAATCAAAATTTATCTTTCGTTAAACGTAAACAATTTTATTTATACTATCAAGCCTTCGGTGTACTTACATAATATAACATAATACCATGCATGTATGTAAAGTGTATTGCCTATTTTGTCATGAAATCTGATGGCGTTAGTTATAAAAACCTCTAAAAGACTCTTCAGAGGCAATTTAAATTACCTGTGGTTACGTCTCTCCCTTTACCGCTACTTTGACTTTAAAAACTGCCTCTGAGGAGTGTTTTAAGGAATCGTGTTTTTATAAATAAGACCGTGAGATTATACTTTGGAATTAAAAATATTAAGCATAATCTCTTTAACGAGTGAACGAACCAATAAACTGGGCGTCAAATGGCTGATGATAATGATGATGATGAACGTACTATAGTTACTAAGGAATGAAATTTAAATAATTTATTTCAACGCAAAGAATTTACATTCTGTTAGTGACCTTGGTGCGGTAGATCTGGTATAAAAGCACATAATTTGTGTAAACAGTTTTTGAGTAAATAATTGTTTTTTTTTTTTAGTTCACAAATTCAGCTGAATAGCACGTGTCTAAAACTATTTCCGAGCAAAAGTCGAAGGAGGTCGGAAGCGTACATGATAGCCTCTATTTAGAATTCGAGGCCATTACATTATTTAGGTTGTTTTGTTTTATCAGTAGGAAGGCGCAATTTCGTACGACTAGGCGGAGTATATGGTAGGATTTCAGATAAAAATTGGCCATAAGAAAATTTTCCTGTTTCATGTAATTCCTATGAAACACAGCAAAATGTTGTGAGCGGTAGTAGCGGAGCGGTAGAACACCGGCCTCACGTTTGTTTTCTAAGTTACGTACATTTGTGAAGTTGTAGTGGCAATACCACTCGCTAACGGCTTAGGAAAGCATCGTGAGAAAACATGAATGTCTGAAGTGTCCACACACCTCAGCGCTTGAAATTGCCAATCCGTGGTGGGCACACGTGGTAATTAAGCCCATACTCTCTCTCTCTCTCTCTCTCTCTCTCTCTCTCTCTCTCTCTCTCTCTCTCTCTCTCTCTCTCTCTCTCTGACAGAAGGCCTGTGCCCGTATATAGGCTAAATAAAAAACCGGTCAATTGTGAGTCAGACGCGCGCACGAAGGGTTCCGTACCATTAACTATACAACATTTGAATATTTCAAGCGTAGCTGTTGCCGTTATTAATATCGAGCAAAAAATGGCCAAAAAATCACGTTTGTTGTATGGGAGCCTCCCTTAAATATTGATTTTATTCCGTTTTTAGTATTTGCTGTTATAGCGGCAACAGAAATACATCATCTGTGAAAATTTCAACTGTAACTATCGCGGTTTATGAGATACAGCTTGGTGACAGACGGACGGGCGGACGGACGGTCGGACGGACAGCGGAGTCTTAGTAATAGGGTCCCTTACCCTTTGGGTACGGAACCGTAAAAAAGAATTATAAATGTAGCTTCAAGTAGTAGCAAGAACCTTATAGTCTGTGGAGATTTTAATATCGACTTGCTGGTAGATTCCACTTTAAATACTAAATTAAAACTTATTTTCAAGTCTTTTAATTTAGTTAATATTTTCTTAGAGCCCACTAGGATTACCGAAATCACAGCCACCTGTCTTGATAATGTATACTGTGACTGTGAATTTTCGCACTATTCTACAATAAATTGCTTAAATTCAGACCACAGTGGTCAAATTGTACACTTTGAATCTAATTTTAAAAAATCAGAACAAGATATACTTTACAGGCCCATGACAACAAAAAAATTAGAATTATTTAAAACTGATTTACAAAGTAGTTTACATACCGAAAAAAATAAAACCATCAATGCTAATGCCCATTATGGAGATTTCTTTAAGGTCGTTTCAGATAGTTTTGAAAAAGTTTTTAAATTGAAAAAGCTATCATCGAAAGGAAATAAGGTAGAATTTAGTGAATGGACCACTGCCGGCATCCGGAAAAGTAGGGACACACTTTATTCACTATATGAGAAAAAGACATACACATATGACCCTAGTTTTCTACAGTATGTTAAATTATATTCAAAATTATTTAGGGCCGTCTGCCACAAAGCTAAATGCGAGCATATAAAAGCCAAAATTCTTAAATCGTCTAATAAATCTAAAACCATTTGGAATATAATAAATAAGGAAACCGGTAAATCCAAATCAGCGGACCCCGAATTTTCGCTTAAGATAGATAATAAATTAATAACGTCAAATGAAGACGTTGCCGCGGCTTTTGAACAATTCTTTACAAATGTTCCAATTATAACTACGGCTCCTTTAGATTCATCTCCTGATCTTGCAGAAAGTATTTTGAAAGATAATGTCCCTCCCTGCGATCACGATTTTTCGTTTGATTATATTGAAGCTCATACCGTGAATAAAGCGTTTAAAAAGCTAAATCTTAAAAAAACTGAAGACCTGTGGGGTATGTCAGTAATAATAGTTAGCTCAGTTATCGATGTCCTAGCACCCCATTTGGCCAGAATCTTTAACAAATGTTTAGATGAGGGTACATTCCCTGACGTAATGAAGTATAGTAGGCTCGTTCCTTTATTTAAAAGTGGCGACAGGCAAGATCCCACAAATTTCAGACCAGTCTCGGTTCTACCCGTTTTGAGTAAAATATTCGAGAAAATAGTTCTATCAACTTTTTCATAGTGAGCAATTCAGTTTCACGCAAGGGCGGTCTACGACGGATGCTGGTGTCACATTAGTTAAACATATATTTAGTGCATGGGAGGATCGGAAGGATGCTATAGGTGTTTTCTGTGACTTGTCGAAGGCATTTGACTGCGTAGACCATAAAACACTTCTCTTAAAATTAAAACACTACGGAGTGAATGGGAGGAGCTTAAAACTTATGAGATCATATTTAGAAGGGAGGGTTCAAAAAGCTGACATAAATAGGACTAAATCATCCGGGTCGGAGGTTAAGATGGGAGTGCCACAGGGATCTATTTTGGGGCCGTTCCTTTTCCTCGTATATGTAAATGATTTGCCGTTCATGGTTCAAAATATGTCAGAGATAGTATTGTTTGCAGATGACACGTCACTTATTTTTAAGATTAAGAGACAAGAAAATGACCTTGCGGGTACAAATAATGCTCTCTCTAAGGTTCTATATTGGTTTACTTCTAATAACTTATTATTAAATTCAAAAAAGACAAAATGTATAAAATTTACACTACCAAATGTCAAAATGGTTGACAGCAATGTTATATTGGGGAATGATAAACTAGACCTTGTAGAAGAAACTGTATTTCTGGGTATCACAATTGATGCAAAGCTTCAATGGGGTCCTCATATAGGAAAATTGGCAAATAGGCTCAGTTCTGCAGCATACGCAGTTAAAAGAATCCGGGAACTAACTGATGTCGCAACTGCTAGGCTTGTTTATTTTAGTTACTTCCATAGTATTATGTCCTATGGTATACTACTGTGGGGTCGGGCTGCAGACATTGAGACCATCTTCGTCCTGCAGAAGAGAGCGATCAGATTCATATATAAGCTAGGCAATAGAGATTCGTTAAGAGATTTCTTTAAAGAAACCAACATCCTAACAGTTGCTAGTCAGTATATCTATGAAAATATTATGTATGTTAGGAAAAATATCAGTGACTTTAAAACTGTAGGTAGCCAACACAATGTAAATACTAGAAATAGACATAAACTTTCGTTCCCAAAATTTAGGCTGGCAAAGGTTAATACATCCTTTATGGGGCATTGTATACGTTTCTACAATAAGATCCCTGAGGATATAATAAGCTTGCCAGAAACGCGGTTCAAAAAATGTGTGAAGCGCACTTTGTGCCAAAAAAGCTACTATAACATTAAAGATTATTTAGATGACAATGATGTCTGGAATTAAAGCCAGTTCAATGCATGAGTTTTAGAACATTTATATAAATCCTGTAAATTAAGGACTTGAAAAGACTAAGTTAAGAGTTTTTTTGTCCATTTTTTCTCCAAAATGATCTAGATTTTGAAATGGACACCTAGTTTAACTTGTAACGTTCATTAAGTCGCAGTTTCTGTGCTACTTTGAATAAAAAAAATTGATTTTGATTTTTGATTTTGAATACATATACCTATTTAAATTGCCACATAAACACAGAGTAAACAAGTAAACAAACCAAATACACGAAAAACAACACCAACAAAAAAAGAATCGTGGATCGTGAGGTATATAGACACATAGAAGGCAGTTAATAAGTTTTATAGGTCGATTATTTATGTATGTTAGGTTAGGTATCTAAGCAGTTGTAATATCTGCAAGCTGCGCGTATACTTCGTGAATGTTTGTTGTGTATTTTTGCAAGGCTTAGGCGATAACACTATCGCAACCCGTCACGCCTACAGGCACACAGTAATACAAACATAGCTTGTACATGTACATACATAAACGTACAATAAACCTTACTATTTATTTAACAACTAAGTACTTAGTTACACACGTGCTCACTAACGTCCGTGTCTCAAAGAAAGAAAATTACTGAAATATTGTATGAAGATGCTAGTAGTTTATTAAATACAAGTTGTAAGAAAATATCCTTATGTACAATCCAAAAATTGAGGTTCTACATGGCAACGAATGACTATAGAGATTGAAATTTGCGAAAAATTGCGAAGAAAAAATGCGCAATTCCTAAAAAAACTTTTTTTATTTTCTAAAACAAGTTTAATTTTACGTGTTTTTTTTTCAGATTTGTATTTTTACAATACCAACGTCGCAGATTCCGGCAAATAATTGTCCTACACAGAAGGTCCATTTTTCACTTTAAAGAAACCAACATCGGTATACATACATGTATCATCATCATCATCAGCCATTTGACGCCCACTGCAGCACATAGGCCTCCTTCGTGGTTTTCTTCGTATACATGTATATGATGTATAGTTATGACTAATTTACAGGTTGACTTAGATGTTAACTATACGTAATTTATTTATCACGTTAGAAACCAAACTAGGTAGATCCTGTACTATGGTTTCCAACGGCCCCCTTCGGTTGTTAGGTTAAGTTTAAAACATAACATGTAAAAAAACCGGCCAAGTGCGAGTCGGACTCGCGTACGAAAGGGTTCCGTACCATTATCTATACAATATTAGACAAAGATCGAATTTGAGAAAAGTGCCCCATCTATAGAAACCAACAAGAAGCGTTTAACATTGACATTCAACTACATGACATCGATGCTGTGAAGGTTACTTAGATGGCCGCTAGATGGCAAGCGCTGTCTATAGACAAAATTTGTTGTATGGAAGCCCTCCCTTAAATATTTATTTTATTCTGTTTTTACTATTTGCTGTCATAGCGGCAACAGAAATACATCATCTGTGAAAATGTTAACTGTCTAGCTATCACGGTTCATCAGTTACACCCTGGTGATAGACAGACAGACAGACTGACGGACAGACAGACTTACAGACAGACAGTGAAATATTAATAATAGGGTCCCGTTTGGCACCCTTCGGGTACGGAACCCTTAAAACCAAGTCTCGCAACTCAGTTCTTCTACCGTAAAAAGTTGTGAGATGCATGTAATACCAAGTCAGTTTATTTATTCATTCCCTGCTTAAGGATCCTTCTGTCTTAAGTTATTACGTAATTAGCTAACCGAACAACATCTTATAAGTGACCATATCTGTATTAAAATCTTCTATTTTTTAAATCTACTTATATTAAAAAACGACCGTTTTATATCTAGTCCTAGGTTTTTCGCCTCAGGTTCTCGATCGTTTGTCCTTTTTAGGGTTCCGTATTCGACTAGGAACGCTTATAGTTTCGCCATGCCCGTCTGTCTGTTTGTCAGCTTTACTATTAGTACCGGAAGGCTGAAATTCGGCATAGACATACTTATATGTTAATGTCGCCGACAAAACGGTAGAATAAAATCTCAATTCTTTTTTAGGCAACCGTCCAACACCTAAATAGGCATGACGACAATAAATGAGAATCACTAAAATTATGTATTTATTTAAGAACACTTGTGGTCTTGCTACTACCACTTCGAGCCGGGCTTCGAACCCTTGATCTCTCGAATGAGAAGCCGGCTTTATACTTGCTATTATTATTTCTGTATTAAATTTAGATCTCTAACAAGATACCATCACCATCATCATCATCAGCCATTTGACGCCCACTGCAGGACATAGGCCTCCTTCGTGGTTTTCATAACCATGAGGGGTTTAAGATAATATACAATTTGAGAATTTACAGTGTAAACTAAATAAATATTGATCTTCACAAGAATAAACTTGAGTACTAGCCAATATCGCTGTGTTACTTATATCGCCTTGCAAGTTTAAGCCACTTGTCTCGTATTTTTTTCTGTTTTGGAACGAACACTAATCACTTATTTGGGGTATGTATTGATGTATTCCCATACTGCGGGATCGCACATCACCTGTACATTTTCAGATTCATATTCATAATCACAAATTATGAAACTACTAGATTTGCTGTGTTGACTATTTAGCTGTGACGTCACTAGCGACGCCATGACACTGGGTGACACTGGCGAGCGTTTCGGTGGGAATTTTAAATCTAAAAAATAAATGCCTTTTTTTACTATTAAACCTTCACTGTAACCAAAAATATGAAATTGATTGCAAATAATTTACGTTTTGAAACCTTTAGCATTATACACCTAGGATAGTTTTTCAATAGTACATTACGATACTAGTACGAAAAGTAGGAAATTCGCAACGAGTGGCGATAAATTAAAACACGACCGAAGGGAGTGTTTTATATCGACACGAGTTGCGGATTACCTATTCGCACGTGTATCGTACAACGTTTTATAGTACATATGGCCCTTTGAAGTTTCGACATAGGCACGTAAAGTGCTCATTATCGCACTAGTGCGGTAATGTAGCACCATATGTCCTATAAAATATTTTGTCATCATGCCTATTAGGGATGCAATATTTTTTCTCGCCTACACCATAGTGTGGGATTTCGTTGGATTCGACGTTTAAAAACATTGTCGGTGTACGAAGTTTTGATATAGGGTTCCGTTTATGAAATATTAAGCTTAATAATAAGCGAATTTTTGTCTGGGGCGTCCCTCCCCTGGCTAAACGGTTGATTGTTAATTTTTTGCTTTAGGATTCCGTTTGCGAAATATTGCTTTGATGAAGTTGATAGTTCTGTAAAGCAGATAAAACCTCCTCTTTCTACGGAACCCTACACTGCGCGTGGCCCGACACGCACTTGGCCGGTTTCTTTACATTGGTGGCGCTATTGAACCTCATGGTGTCCCTTAATATATCCATAAGTTGTAAATTAAACTAGGAAATGAAAGTTGTAGTAGCAATACCATTCGCCAACTGTTAAGGAAAACATAATGAGTAAAACCTAAGCACCTGAGATGTCCAGATACCTCAGCGCTTAAAATTAACAATCCGCGGTGGGCACGCATGGTTATTAAGGCCATACTCTCTGAAGGAAAGCCGGTGCCATGCAGTGGGACGCAAATGATTTACCTACATTAAAAAAATATATAGTAATAATAATATAATCTAGACAATGTCAAAACTCGGTAGTGCCAAATTTCGCTAAATGTCAAATTTTGCTTTTTTGTTGATATATTTTGTATCATTACATAACCTGTAACACCTTTAATGATCTACTTACTGTATGTTTGACAGCCATTCAGGAACTGCCTTTCGATTTAAATTGGTGGTAAATAGTTATGTAAAAATATGTTTGTTAGTGATTATTAATACCTAGTTACTTCTAACAATAAGATAACGATGATATATAGCCAATTAGGATCTTCGCGTAGGTACCAAAAATGTGTCACATGAATATCTGTATTCGATCTTTACTGTTACGTTGTAAACCAATCGATTAAGGGCGATTAACTTTAGTTGTATCTGTTTGTTGGCTATGTTTTTGTGTGTATTGTAATCAAGATCTTCGGTCGCAACAAATTGTAATTCCATTTCATTTGTAATTTTTTATGCATCCGCTTAACACGAAAAATAAATCTATTTTAGATGTAAATTAGTTGTTCATTGTAATATGTTACCTAGAATCTGAGATTAGAATGTTTTTTTATTATTTCTAATGAAAAATATGTACTCAATTCTACAAATTCCTAATAGGTAGTAGTTATAAAGCAGTGTAACTTAATTTAAAAAAAAAAAAAAACTTGTAAAGTCAGGAGGACTGTCGAGGGGGCCAAAAATCTTGAAACACAAAAAGACGTTAAGTTTTTAGGAGATTTAATCTACCTATCAAATGACAGTCAACAGCTTATTATACTTTACATCCTTGCCCTCTACTCTGTTACGTTACGGGTGACTTTACCACTAAAATGTAAAGGTTCATGTGCTGTCATCTGTACCAACCAACCCCCTGTGTTGTGTGAATGACCGCATTCATACCCTTTATTTGCCTTTCTCAGTCCCTAATGTCAATATAAGATTTGGAGCTTGCGATCCCCTTTTTAGTGTTTTTTTTTTCTTTACGATATAGTGAGAATTAGTGTAAAAATTATTTTTATTTTGTTCCAGAGGCCCCTAAAGTCGTTGTTGTGTCAATTATGTTATGATTTGTATTTATAATAGATAGGTAATGTCGACAGCACAATAACCTTTCCATCCATGCACTTTATTCAGTTACGTTAAGGGCGACTTTGCAACTGAAATGTAAAGGTTTATGTGCTGTTGACTCTACTATTCGATATCTATACGTAGTACATTATGTAATCACTATGTATGACTTGAATAAGATTTACGATTAATAAGAAAATTATAATTTTATGAATAATAAACTTCATTATTTCGCGATTTGAGATACCTACCTAAGTAATTTGTTGATAGAAGAGTAAACTAAGATAAACAAGTTCCATAACCTTAGTAAGTACCTAATAAAGATAATGGGGGTGTGGTTCAGCCAGCATGCACTATGCAACCTCTTCATAAGTTAAATGTTAAAAGTTTGTGGAATTCTGACATTTATTGCTTGAGGTAGGGCCAAGTGGAATCGTGAGTTACTTTACATGTTTGACTATACCGTAAAGAAGGGCTAACCCCCAGTTTCTCGTACACTAACACGCTGTTAATCTACTGTTAACAGCTTAGACAGCTGTTAACAGTAGATTAACAATTTGACCAATATGCATACAAAAAAAAACCACTGACAGCTAACAGTAGATTAACAGTTTGTTAGTGTACGAGAAACCGGGGGTTAGACTGTTACAAAAGTTTTGCCCAATTTTGTTTTTTCGTAGGTAGCCTCTATGTTTGTGCCCTACTGCTGCTGGGATAAATCCTCCCCTAATTCAATCAGGAGTTTACAGTCGACTGGGCCACCTCCGAACACTCCGGTTTCTTGCTCAATAAAAAAAATTAGGAGATCAACTCATCAATCTTTTGTCTTCGCCTAAATACCTGACAACTAACCTCTCCCTCCTCGTCTCCCCTCTTACACAAAGTGACAATAAGTCGCGCACCCACACTGGGCACGTTGTTTGCTCACGCACACACGGAAGAGTCGGCTAGGTATTCGGTTTCCCGCCGCCACCGGCGCGAACACGCACACCAAACACGAAGAACAAACAATACAAACACCAACACACAAGTAAATTTAAACTCACCTCAAAATAAATCCATTAGAAAACACACTTGTTCAAACAACTAGCGCTTAGCCTCGAAAACGCGTTGAAAAAACACTCGCCGTCAGCATCCAATGTGTATTTTACACTTTTCCACTTTCTGTGTGCAGCCTACTTCTTCGTTAGCACCTCGAGCCTTTCCCGCCAAAAAAAGTGTTTAGAAACTTTTCGTCAATTCGCGCGCCAATTTAACAAAAAAAAAAACTCGAACCCCTACAGAATTAAGTAGAAAACTCACATTTCACAGACATCAGTTGGGAAAAAAAAGTAATTTTCAAAAAGCACTTCCGCAACAACAAAAATTGTTCATTAAGACGCGACAGCAATAAGTTACACGACAAGTGCCCCCAACACAATTATTAACACACGTTGCGCGGTAAAAATAAACTATGATTAACTGCCATTAAGATCGCGGAGACAACTCGAGCCGCCGGCACCGGCGAGCGACATGCGGATAGGTTATAAAAAAGTTCAATAAAAAAAAAACACGACAAAAATCAACAAGGCCCCGCGAATAAAATTCACAAATTTGTTTACCGCGCGTTGCTATTTCTGTCGCTAGAAGCGGTCCCGATATGAATAATTATCACTGCGGCCGAGCGAACATCGGCGCATAGTTGTCGTTTCATAAAACGTGCGCGTTAAAACTGAGTCGAAAGGCTCGCCGTGTCGGAGCATAGCGCCGAATAAAATAAACAACAATATACCTAAATAAGCGGCTCCGCGGGCGCGGCCGTGTGTGCGCCGCCGCGACTGTGTGCGTGTGTAAACAAGGGGAGGCGCGCCCGCGGACCGACACATGACGGCCCGATGACAGTTGCTAACTATTCAATCGGCAATGAATGAGACAAAAGACCGTTGGCGAATTATTGTGGTCGTGGCGCGGTTCGGCATAAAGGTAGAGAAAGACCGTTCGTGGGGTTGGTGAAACTAACTGAAAGATGGAATAATGCCTTCTAACTATTTGGAGACTTCAGGTTCTTTTGGACAAAACTACAATGGGAGAGTTCTTAACAACCCTTATTTAATCTGGGGCTAGATGTAGTAAAGAGGAGAAAGAGGAGTGTGGAATGGGACTTAGGTACTTGGTATTCCCAAAGGTAAGGAAATACCATTCTTGGATGTTTCTTTTGGTTTGGAGTCTTGGGGTTCTTTTGGACAAACTGGAATGGGAAAGTTCTTAACAATTTTTAATTGGTCTGAGTCTAGATGCAGCAAAGGAGTGTAGAGGATAGGACTTCGGGAATATGTCTAGTCTGGGGTGCTTGCTTGTGCCATTTCATTACAAAACTATGCAAACATTATCGAAAAACACTAAGAAAGGAACTATGAAAACCCTTTTTATTTCGTAAGGCGATATGAGGGAGAGGGGGGGGGGGGGGCAATGGGGATCTGAAAAGTGTTAAATTTTCATGTATGGGGCTGAAAAAGGGCTTATTTTGTCAAAATAAGGGGAGGGAGATGAAAAACTGATTGAAATTGTGTAACTTGATCAATGAACAGCCCCTTAAAATTAGTTGAAGATTTCACTGATGGATAACACAAAAATATTAATTCCACAACACTGAAAGCGTGCATTTTTACATTTATATTTACCTTTTTTTATAAGACACTTGAAGCATCAAAATTACTAACTTCAATTAATTTAAAACATTTCGATTTTTTAATAAAAGTAGAAATCACTACTAAAATGCCCCACTGCTCCGTATCGCCTGAAGCCCCTTCCGAGAATAAACATTATGACGTCACCAGCGCGTAAACAAACAAACAAACACATGCGCCGCGCTCATGTTTCCTTAATACAATTATTATTTCGAATGTGGAACGAGAGCGGGCCGGTCGTGCTGGCCGGTTGCGAATGTCGCGATTTATTTTTATAATCTCGAGGCTACAGACTAGGTCCGCTGACCAGTCAACGTCATCCAATTCATTGTCTATGCGAATTAATTAGATTCCGCCTTTTTTGTTGCGAGACATTGTTTACGATGTTTGTTAACCTAGAGTTTTCTTAAAATATAACATGTAGTTATCGTATTTATTAATTTGTTTTATCGTTGTAAAGCAGAAAGCATTGTGTTTAAAATACAATTTAATGCCTATAATATCTCGTACGCTTGAATCACAGTCATTCATGTTAATTTAATGTTCATGCATAACCCGGCAAAATAAGTTGCAATCAGACTCTCGATAAACGACTCGGTAATAAAACAATATCTTGTCAAATTGACGTCATTCGAAACAAACAATTGTTATTTGTTTACTCAATTTGTACGTTTCTGTTCAACGTAGGTACATATTAATATTCTCTATATTCCTTACCGGCGTATTTAATTGCTTCAATTAAAAAGGCAGCAATATACGTATGACATATTATTTTTTGTTAGTTCAGTGAAGTTGCACCTACTCGACCATTTGTAGGTATACATAATTAACTCTTTAAACACAACTGTAGGTTAACATTGAACTGACTACGAATATAAATAAAATGGCCTTACATGGTTCTGATTTTGGGCAATGGGCGTGACCGGTCAAATTAGGATTGTGTTTATTTACTTTCAGGATTAGGTAATGAATCGTATTTATTAAATAAGTATATTATTATAAGTTTAATAAAATACGAATTTCCCAAATTGTATGATTCAGAATTAAGTAGGCAGGTAAGTAAGTACATACCTACTTACAGATAGACACTAAATAAATGAATTCGTCACAGATTTTTTTTACTGTCTCGTTGGTCTAGCCGTTGAGGCGCTTAGCTACCAAAACAAAGGTTGTCGGCTCGATTCCCACTAGGGGCCGCCGTACATTTGTACAAATGGCCTCAGTCTGGGTGTATTTTCACGTTTGTGACGTCCTTGCTTGGTTACCATATCACAGGGTATCCTAATTTGGGACCAGGTCAAGTGATTGTATTGTGTGGAAGTTATTATTATTGTGTACTAATAATTAAAAATCTAGGTAGGACAAACCGAATATTGTTTTTTTTGCACTGTGGTATGGAATAATACGGTTGTCTATTCCGAAGATATGTATAGTCCGCACAGATCCTTTTGGCGGTAGCGTGAACTGAACATAGTCACAGATCGTTTGCGCATCGCTCACTGTCTTTACAGTGTATGTGTGAGTAATTGACGTAGTGTGATGCATAGTAAATTACTATTAGTCAATTACTAAAGTAGTCAATTACTCACACATACACTGTAAAAAAAGTGAGCCAGACACGGATCCAGCCCTCAACAAAGGTTGTGGGCAAGAGCCATGGGCATAGTGATATTATGTTCAGGGGGGGAAGTTATTATAATAGGGGTTAAAGTATGAAATTGCCGTTTTATTGCAATAGGTTCTTTGAATTGACATAGAATCTTCATGGTTCAAACCAAGACCCCTCTCCAAACGCAGCATTGATATTGCGGGCTGTTTCTGCCGCGTTAGTTCCGCGTCGGAACTCGTATTAAAAAATCACTCGAATTTTCGCAGTATCCATCTTTCTTGTCTAAATTGAATAACAAAAACAATTGAAAGTCGATATTCAAATGTTTCACATTTTTTAAAAAAAGAACATCATAGAAACCATTTGAAAAAAGTTTCATTCGAAAACCTCAAACCATGAAGATTCTATGTCAATTCAAAGAACCTATTGCAATAAAACGGCAATTTCATACTTTAACCCCTAATATTTAATATAATAAATTATTACTAAAAAGTACCTATATTTTTACCAAATATGAAATATATTTTACACATGACACAACAGATAAGTCGTGCATGCTCGAAAGTCTGTTAATTGGTAGCACTATAGTAAAAAGTGCGCCCGATGCCGTGTTTATTCTACCTGCCAATATTTTATGCATGATTCCTGAAACATTTCGAACAGTTTGAGATTTTTTCGCAGACTTTTAAAAATATATGTCATTAACATAATGTCACCGGAGTTGTCGGAATATAAATACATTTATAAATGGGGTGTGGACTGTATAAGGTGGTGATGCAAACTTCCAGTGGTTCTCGATAGCTGTTTATTTCTTCCAGGTTCAGGGTGGTGTAGTAGCTAACTGAAAGCTCATGCTAATGCAGTGAATGTTCCGGCTTATATACTATTTGGGCCAGCCGTTCGACCAATCACTAAAGTGTGTGGAATTTTCCACTGGTCTTGCACCATATTTACAAATGTTACATAATATTTAAAGGCCCTCGTTCAACATACAACTATCTGCGAACCTAACTTAGACTAACACATTTTAGGGATTCTACATTTACACAATATAAAAAGGCCTCGTTCAGCCTACAGCTAAGTGCGAACCTAATTCCACCTAACCCGTCTCGGCGTCCACAACATTCCTCCCCCCGGCGCAGCACGCGTAGCCTCCTTCTCTAGGACGACGAGTCGGCTCGCAGGACGTTTGAAGACTCCTGTCTTCGTTCGCACGTCCACCACTCGTACTTCGCCGTCTGGGTCCGGATAGGTGCCTGTTCGCCACTTTCGATGTGCTGGTGCTCTATCCGAGTCGGCTCTGCGCCGGCATATGTTGATAAATGCCGGCACACGGGCGGTAGTTCGCACCTTAGACCAACGACCAGGTTCAGGCAGCCAGTCGTCTATGGTTGCAGGGAGGACCTCTCGTTCGTTGTCTTCTCGTTTGGTGGGTGCGCGTGAGTGTGAGCGCACCTCAGCCGAGACTCGGTTCGTGGACTTGTTAAAGCCCAGTTCGTCTCGTTCGTTGTTCCAGAAGAGCCCCAGTATCTTGTTGCTCAGCTCTTCTCCCCCCAGTTGTACAGGAGTTGTCGCATGTAGATCGGCTGGAACGTCGAGCAGCACTTCCCTACAGTTTGCGCTCCATCCTCGCAGTGTGAATCCAACAGCGGCGTGCACTGCTCGGATCTCCTCGATGCTGCATCTCGCTTCCTCTTCGCCGTCATAGCTCGCCACCAGATCATCCATGTTTTGGTTCTGCGTGATGGCCTCCAGCGCGCGCGGATGAGTTTGCGCATGCTGGTGTGCGTTGTGGTTGCGCACGTAGTAAGCTATGAACGGTTAGCTCGCTGCGCCGAAGATCAGGCTCTTCATCTTGTAGAGGCGAGGTGGGTCGGTTCTGTTATCTCCTCTCCATAGGAATTGCTGCGCGGGTTGATCTTCAGCCCGGATCTTAATGCGCAAGAACATCTCCTGTACGTCGGCGGTGATAGCAATCCGTTTTTCTCGGAACCGGAACAGGATCCCCTGCAGTGACTGAAGCAGGTCCGGTCCCTCTAGCAGATGATCGTTAAGGCTCACACCGTGACTTTTGGCTGCCGCATCGAACACCAGCCGTGTTTTTCCCGGTTTGTTGGGATTTTGCACGGCGAAGTGAGGCAGGAACCAGCGGACGGCACTTGTTTGCTCAGAGCCGTCGCATGGTGCCGCATAACCTTTCTCCAGCAGGTTTTTCATCTGCTTGGTGTACTCTTGAGCGAAGTCAGGGTCGGCGTCCATCTTTTGTTCGATCTTCCGCAGTCGACGGAAGGCTTGGTTGTAGTTCGGTGGCATGTTCGTGTCGTCGTTTCGCCATGGCAATCCGACTTCATAGCCACTATCGATCTTCCTTATCGTCTGTTCGACAATCAAGGTTGCTCGTTGATCAGCGCTGTTCACCCTTGGTTTGAGGGCAACGCCGAGAGCATCTATACGAAAGTGTGCCTCGAGTAGTTCATGAAGGCTGCGATCGTTTTGCTCGTTCTGCTCGTCTAGATCGGGTTCGGTGCGCCGTTCGGGCGCGTAGACGTGCAGTACGTTCTCGTTCTTGTAGATCACGCTGCTTGGCAAGGTCCCATGAATCACCCAACCGAGTTCTGTCTTTGAGGCAGCCGGTTCATTTGGCCTGCCGACACGTAACTCGCGTGAGACAATGTGCTCCCAGTGGTCTGTCCCCACCAAGATGCCTGGACGTGCTCGTTCGTAGCACACCTCGCTTTGCAGCAGATCTTGAAGATGCTCATGCTTCAGCAGTGTCTCCGGAATGGATTGTTGATGAAGCCTTAAGTTCTTGATCGTGCGCGCTCGTAGCTCGTGTAGCGCGCTATTGTGCTTACCTCTCATTTGCACGGTAACCATCTTGCTCTCTCCTTCTTGCTGGGACATGTTGACGCCTTGCAGGTTCAGTGGGCGTGGCGGCCCATCTGCTCCGATGCTATGCGCCAAGTCCTCGTCGACGAGCGTTATGGTAGCGCCTTCGTCCAGCAGTGCGTATGTGCTCATCTCCCCCCGTGGTCCGACGATGACAACTGGGCACATCTTCAGCAGCACAGATCGTGAGTCGGTAGCGTTGGTGGTTGCTACCGACAGTACTGCTTCAGACGGCATCGGTGCTGCAGGTGGATCTTGATGCAGCATCGGATGATGTGGGCGAGAACAGTTGTTCACACCGCAGGGCTTAGCTTTGCAGGACCTTCGCTGATGCTTGCTTTTGATGCATCTGAAGCATATACATTTCTCTCGTACGAAGTCCCAGCGTTGGCCGATGGTGAGTTTCTTGAAGCTCGAACACAGAGGTAGCGTGTGAACTTGTTCGCATTTCGGGCATCGGTCGATCTCCTCGCTTGTTTCCACGACGGTGTAGATGGCGCTTGACTTCTTCTTCGGGGCTACGACGGGTCGTTGCTCTTTCTTGGCAGGCGGTGCGGCGCTAGAAGTCGCCGTGTATGCGTGCTTCAATGCCCGGTCCGCCTCGCGCATGAGAAAGCGAGACAGAACGACGATCTCGGGGTCTGAGGTGACGTCGACATCTTCGGCGTAGTCGCACCATCGAGACCTGGTGTGCGGACTGACTTTGTCAAGCACCTCTCGCGCCAGCATCGGGTTGTAGAGATAACCGCGTCTGTCTATGTTCTTCAAGACGCAGGTTGTGTTCTGAACTTTGACCGCGAAGGTGTTCATTTCGCTGGCCAATGTCCCAAATCGAGGCAGTGTCTTGATGTCTGCGAGTGCTTGTTCGACTATGACTTCCGGTCGTCCGTAGCACTGCTCCAGTGTTTTCATGATGGTCTCGGGATCAGACGCTGTGTAGAGAAGCGTCGCTACTGCATCCCGTGCACCTCCCTTCAAGGCTGTTCTTAGTCGAAGTAGATTCTCAATCGACGAGATCTCGTAGAGTTTCGTGGAGTCTCGCATAGCCGCTTGGAAGGGTAGCCATTCGTTCGGTGACCCCGAGAACGTCGGTAGTTCCGTATGGCAAACTCGTGGTCTGGCCATCCTCTCAAGCACCTCTGCCAGTCGCTCCATCCCATCCCTTGTTCTGGTGGGTGTGGGAGATCTGCTGCGTCTCGGTGGTTCCTCGAAACGCAGAGTTCGTGATTCTTGGCGCTCGTGTGGTTGAGCGCCGCTCTCAGTTCGTGGAGCGTTCAGTGGGTTTGCTCGCAGCCATTCATCCACCTTCTGGCGTTGTTCTGCCGGTGAAGGTGCAGGATGTACAGGGGGTTGGTCCGTTTCATCCTCGATGACTGACATCTTGACTGCGAGCCTCTTTTGTACCAGGTCCGTTTGGATTTGGAGCTGTTGTTGGAGCTGCTGCTCTTTTAAGGCCGCGAGTTGTTCGGCGGCCTCGAGCTCTGCGCGGCGCTTTCGTGTGACAAAGCTTGCCGTAGATCTCACTGACGCTGCCGGTGATATAGCGCACGTTCGTTCACGTTCCCTGGCGAGTAGTGACGTAGCACCAACGTTAGTTGAGGTGTTAGTCACGCCGGTAGTGGTTGCGCGGTCTTCAGTCGGGAGCATTGTCAGAGACGGCGATGCCGGCGGTTCAGCTTGCAGCCTCCTCCGGCGCTCTATCTCGACGCGGAGTGCTTCTTGACGCGCTTGTTCAACCTCCATTTGTTCCCGTTCGATGTCCTCCGCAGGGTCTCCCATGCTCCGAGTGACAACCATTTTGTAAGAATGGTCGTGGGAGTTGCGACGGTACCTAGTTCGAAGCGGGTTCTTCCTTTTTCTTTGAGCCCGGACTTCACGGACTCGATCTTCGTTCTTCTTTGCTCTAAATTACTTATATTAAAAGACAAAAAGGGTGATTCGTTTAATTCAAAATTACAAGACAGTATTACAATGATTTACAAAGGTTACAGATTTAGCTCTAAGTTTTCCAGGTCGAAGTCCAGGTCTTCCAGGTCCAAGTCCAGGTCTTCCAGGTCCAAGTCCAGGTCTTCCAGGTCCTGGTTCAGTGGTCAGATGCGGCTCCAAGCCCAGGTTCGAGGGCCGATCAGGGGCCGATCAGGGGCCGATCAGGTCCACGTTCAGATTTCCAGGTGCAGCTCCAGGCCCAGGTTCGAGGGCTGGTCGCGAGCTGCTCCAGGTCCAATCTGCTCCAGGTGCAGTCCAAACCCAGGTTCGAGGGTCGGTTGATGACTGCTCCAGGTGCAGGTTCAGATTTAGATTTAGGTTCACTTACAGTTTTTCCAGGTGCAGCTCCAGGCCCAGGTTCGGTGGCCGATCGCGAGCTGCTCCAGGTCCAATCTGCTCCAGGTGCAGTCCAAGCCCAGGTTCGAGGGCCGGTTGATGACTGCTCCAGGTGCAGGTTCAGGTCCGCTCCGCTTCAAGTGCAGCGCCAAGCCCAGGTTCGAGGGCCGTTTGATGCCTGCTCCAGGTGCGGGTTCAGGGACCGCTCCGCTTCAGGTGCAGCGCCAAGCCCAGGTTCGAGGGCCGTTTGATGCCTGCTCCAGAAGCGGGTCCAGTGCCGAAGGTTCTCGTTCAGATCCGTCGCTCGGAAGACCACTACGTGGGTGCAGCTCCAGGCCCAGGTTCGAGGGCCGCTTGGGGGCTGCTCCAGGTCCGCGTTCAGGTGCAGAGGGTGGTTCTCTCGTTCGGATCCGGCGCTCGAATGACCAGACTAAATGGGGTGTGGACTGTATAAGGTGGTGATGCAAACTTCCAGTGGTTCTCGATAGCTGTTTATTTCTTCCAGGTTCAGGGTGGTGTAGTAGCTAACTGAAAGCTCATGCTAATGCAGTGAATGTTCCGGCTTATATACTATTTGGGCCAGCCGTTCGACCAATCACTGAAGTGTGTGGAATTTTCCACTGGTCTTGCACCATATTTACAAATGTTACATAATATTTAAAGGCCCTCGTTCAACATACAACTATCTGCGAACCTAACTTAGACTAACACATTTTAGGGATTCTACATTTACACAATATAAAAAGGCCTCGTTCAGCCTACAGCTAAGTGCGAACCTAATTCCACCTAACCCGTCTCGGCGTCCACAACAATTTACTTATTATTTATTTTTAACAATATTTAGAAATTAGTGTTTATTAAAATTGAGGAATTAAATTAAATTATTAAGAAATTGAAGAAGAAGAAAATTAAGAATAAAAAATTTTTTTTTTCATGTTTTTAAAAAAAAATTTTTTCATGTCTTATTTATTCAATTGCGTATTACAGTGACACCACAAACGCTATTTATAAATACTGAGCGCTAGCGCGTTAGTAGCGCGTTGGCATCGCTTACGTAGCGCGTTGCAAATGCGACTAAAGCGCGTTCGCAGCGATGCTGTTGTGCGTTTACGAAACGCGCGACAGCATCGCTACAAAAAGTCGCCGTGGGCGAGGGGCCTAAGAATTTTAGAAAATATAGATGCGCGACAGCACATCCAAATGTAATTTTCGAATGAATTTGTACCCTTCCTAAAAGGATTGACATGACCGTTGATTTGCAAGAGGCCTGTTTCCAGAGCTCAATAGTTTCAGGAATTTCCTATTTTAAAGATAACCTCTTAGGTAAGAGAAGAGTAAATACTTTAGAAACACGTGACCCGCCCAATTATACTTCAGTTTAGTGGTCGCTGCTCCAAAATCGTTAATCTTTTTTCTGGAGCGCAGTGTTGTGTTTCGGATTTTGTTGATTCTTTTTACACCCTAAAAGTGTGACGTCACAGGTCTATTAAGATTGTGGGCATGCCCACTATGCCCAACCTTTCCCCTTTTAGACATTTAGATATACCCTATTAAAAGACTTACGACTGCTTTAAGATAATTCTAAAGTGTCGCTTTGGGAGGAAGACACCGTAACTTTTTGTACCCACAAACAGAGCTACGAGGCACGCTCAGCATGGATTTGTTTGACGCATACGTAGTGGTAATTTGGTACAGTTACAAACCAAAATATGTAGATCTATCTGTGGGTACAGTCGACAGCACATAAAACCTTTACACAATGTGCATTGTAATCAGTCACGTTAAGGACGACTTTGTAACAAAAATATAAAGTTTGGCCTGCTGTAGACTGTACAGCGCAGTATGTAAGAGGTGCTAAACTGAGTTATTTCTAAAACGCGCAATTCCTGAATCTAAGAGTTTGTCATTTGCAACAAAATTTATTCTATGACCATTTATTTATTCTATGACATGTCTGTTAAGAGCTTGTAATTTGCAACAAATTGATTCTACCATTGAACATTTTTTGTAAAACTTTTTGTTTTTTTTTTAATGATTTGTTACGGTTTTAGTGTTTTGTACTGCGCTGTTTGCTAGATAATGCTTAAAACCGTATGTGTTAAATATAACAGGCGTTCTTATATATAGGACAATGATTTACTGATGGTAGAGCGTGAAAAGCGCAAACTTAATAAAAATATATTAACTCCTGATATTAAAAAAAAATTACAAGTGCGCGTCGGACTCGCCCACCGGCGAGGGTTCCGTTCAGTAGGTACTAACACACTATTATAAATAGTTCCGCAATCGAGTCTCGCAGATTTTTCCAAGGTTTTACCGAACTTCAAAGACGATTTTTTTAATGATTTAATAACAAAGGTATATTTTTCTAGATTTTTCCCTGTACTTATAGTATAAGACAATATTACTTGCCATAGTTCTAGGTCAACGGAAAGTACCCTGTATGATTCCATTGGGTGTCGAAATATAAGTTTTTTTCGGCATAAACGGCCGTTTATTTTTTTTTACGTTAACTTAGAAGTTTGTTTTTTTCGCAGCTTCAAGGGACAAGAGACCGAGGATTATATGGTTTTAATTTCAACTCGATACCTCCCCTTAAAGCGTTCCCAAAATAAAGGGTCCTGAAAGACTGTCGGACGGACAATATAGTGATCCTATAAGGGTTACGTTTTTTCCTTCTGAGGTACGGAACCCTAATAAATATCAATCTGAGAAAAAACTCACAGAACTAAAGTTGCAGTAAAACACAAACTCTAATGGCGTGTTTCAGGAATTAGCATTTTTGAAATAACCTTGTATGTCTGTGGGTAAAAGCTGTGTGTAAGAGGTACAGTCAACAGCAGATCATTTTCTTCTCTTCCTCACTTTCTCTTTCTTCTCTTTCTCTTTTCTAACTCTCTTACGTCCCTCCTCTCTCCACCTCTTTATTCTCTCTCCTTCTTTTGCCTTTCATTCTCGCTTTCTATCTATTTCTATCTCGTCTTCTTTTTTTCTTCTTCTCTCTCTCTCTTTCAGTCTCTGTCTGTGAGACATATCTATAGGCTGCTCATGCTTACCATGCTAAGATCTCTACCTTACACGAATGCAAATTGGATTGGACGGATAGGTATCGAACTTTTGAACATTTTTGGAATAGTAATTCGTCGTAAGAGACAATTTATAGCTTAGATCAAGTCATAAACTAAACTGGGACGAATAGAAAAAATACTACGTGGGTTGTTCCAAAAATTGTTAGTGAAATGAAAAATAGTTCTCATTATGAAAAAAGTTTTTTACAGCTTTTCAAAATATTCTCCTCCAACCCCTGTGCACGTATGCATTCGGGTGAACCAGCTTTCATAACATTTAAAGAACGTATCTTGCGGGAGGTCGAAAAATAACCACCGATATTCTTCGACGCTGCAGTGTTGAATTTTCGCCCACGAAGCATTTTTTTTACCGTGGGAAATAAAAAAAATCTCATGGAGCTAAATCTGGGCTGTATGGAGGCTGGGGTAACCTTTGTAATCCCGAAGTTGTCAAACAATCCATGGTTCATGGTTCTAGTTCTAACAGCTGTGTGAGCGGACGCGTTCTTGGCGAAAAAGAATGCCACGGACGCCGGGCGGTCGCTATTCGTAACATAACATAACATAAACTCACGCCTGTATCCCTGAGGGGTAGGCAGAGACCAGGGACTGCCACTTGCCACGATCCCGACAGATCACCTTCGCCTCCTCAACATTCATCAGTCGCTGCATGCACGCACGCCGGTTTCGGGTACTTTTTATCTTGCCTTTTGTTAATACATCCCCTATTTGGTCGAAGTATGTCCGTCTGGGTCGTCCCTTACCGGACCTTTCATCCACATTCGCGCGATATATTTGTTTTGTCAATCTTTCTTCCTTCATCCTCTCCACATGTCCAAACCAACGCAACATTCCTTTCTCAATTCTTGTCACTACATCCTCTTTCAGTCCACAACGTTCTCTAATCACACTATTGCGTATCCTGTCATTCAAAGTAACGCCAGACATACTTCTCAAGCTTCCTAACTTTAAGGTTGCAGGATGGCGGAAACTGCCTGTGGTTCAGTTCAGCCTCAATCTGAAGAAGAAGAAGAAAGACATTTATTATACCAACAAGATACATCACAGAAACAAAATAAGCACATAAGTAACATAATATGCACAACACAGAAGGAAAACTAAATACACAACAGACAAAACGAATAAATAAAACAGGACTATAGATGTAGCCTGTGGTGTATCTACATTGCCACAAAAGGCAGCTGACTCAGCGTTGTGCTGAGGAAGTGATCCCTCAGCGCTGATTTTCAATCTGCCGATGTATCAAGCGTCTTTTATCTCGCAATAGCTACTCTGCCCTGATGACATTTTCATGAGTTACTTACTGCAGTTGGTGGTCGGCCGGGTCTGGGATCATCATCTAGATAGATAGAGATGATAGAGAACACTTTATTGCGCATAAAAAATGGAAATTACACAGATATTTCTTAACCTAAGAGTACAGATGGTGGCCTTATCACTAAACGTGATCTCTTCCAGTTCCAGACAACCTTTGGATGGACTGGACTAAGTAATACATTTAGGTAATAATTTGGGTTATAAAAAACATACTTAACATAAACGTTTACATACAGGCACATACATTCCTTCTGGCCCCACACTAGGATACCCTGTGTCGTGGGAACCAGAAACAACGACATCACAAACATGTAAACATCCAAGACCTGGGTGTTTTTGTCCCCAGCCGTGATTCCAACCCGGGACCTCTCACATGGTATCCAGATGCGCTACCGCTGCGCCACAGAGGTCGTCAACCACGTTTAAATTCACGAAACCAATAATAACTTTTGTTAACGCAGGAGCAGATTCCCCAAAAGCACCTTGTAAATTTTCGTGAGATTCCTTGAAGGTTAACCCTCTTTTATAATTTTATAATCACGACAAGCTTCCTGCGAGACGTCCATTGTTGCAAACAAAAGAAGAGCGGCAGAAAATCTTCAAAGATATTTAAAAAAAGAAGTACACATAGATGGCCAATGATTTTCACTAAGGAGATATGTATTGAAATTAGCCGTCAATACAAAATAGTTTCAGGAAAAAGAGTTTGTATTTATTCTGAGGTATAAGTAGTCCGCACAGATCTTTTTGGCGGTAACGTGAACATAGTCACAGATCGTTTGCGCATCGCTTACTGTCTTTACAGTGTATATGTGAGTGATTGACTACTTTAGTAGTTCACTAATAGTAATTTAATACGCATCACAATACGTCAATCACTCACACATACACTGTAAAGACAGTAGGTAAGCGATGCGCAAACGATCTGTGACTATGTTCACGTTACCGCCAAAAAGATTTGTGCGCACTATAATTATGTAATGCTGATATACTAATGACCGATAACCATAACTAATTTCGAGCTCCTGCACATGCTCGCTTTTTACGGCGCTAAAATGACACGTTCTTTTATAAAAATACAATTTTTGAAACACTCTTCAGAAACTGCATTATGCTGCCTTCATTATAGTCTGCGGTAAAAGGAAAAACGTGACCACAGAGTATTTAAACAGCCTCTGAGGGTTGTTCTAGAGGGCTCGTGTTTTTATAAACCAAACCGAGACAGTTAGATAGATAGAGAACACTTTATTGTATTTGTAAGCTCGCCTTTGTACATGCTATTTCTTACGTAATATCATGTTTAATGTTTTGTGTGCATTAAGAAGGTATATGTATATGTAGGGAAACGCGACTTTTGACATTTAAGCGCGTTAAGTAAGGCGCGAGACTAGCTTCGTCGTGCTACTACAGCTGGAGAGTTACGAAACAAAAAATTGTCGCCAAAGAGATTGAAAACACAAAATGGCAATGTTTGGGTCTTACTTAGCGATGTCCTACACAGCACATTCCGAGAATGGCATTGGCACGTGACCAAAAGCCTAGCGAAGGCTCGCCAACCCAACATAGGAGAGACACATCCTTGAATCTAACATTCTTCCCCTATTAGTCGGTCTTAGACTACTAAGGGCTATATCGCTTATACTCCGTTCCACGAGTCGAATACTCCTAGGGAACAAAATACTCGCATCTAATTGGTCAATGCGCGCGGCTAGAGATTAGCTAAACAAACAAGACGGTCCGCTTCATAGCGCAGGTTTACTGAATGCGAGGGGAGCTCGTGGAGTATAGGCTCTGATCATCTTCAGCTCGTCGATATCCACAGTTGCACTAGGTCGACATCCACTGTTGCATACGCTGCGCCTGGCTCTTTTGCTCTGCGCTGTTTTTCTCCAGATCTTTCCTGCTGTCTTGTCAATGTCGTCGAGTCATATTCAGCCTTTTTTTGCTGATTTTTAATGCAGATCAAATATGTATTTATTTAGATACCGTTGAGTTATTTATAGACACTTACCAATCGAGCAGCCAATAGCGGTTAGACCTATTGCCTTTTCGTTGCAAACTCGTCCGTATTGTAACTGTGTTAAAGTGCACACGTGTAAAGGTAGACGTTCGATCGACGGTACAGGCGACAGCAGATTCGCGTTTTATAAAACTATTTTATTACGACAATTCGATGTACCTACGTTGCGTAGCCGAATCTTCCTACTTGTTAATCAACTTTGCAATGTACTCGATTGTCACATAAACCATGGATTTATGCATTAGGTGCACGTATGTAAACGTTGATGTGTGGACAACAGCTGTACTGTTCCATCCAAATTGGCACATATTAGCACATAAAATACTCTGAATTAGGCTCTTATTATGTGTTGTTATGTACATACTTAGATCACCCAATGTGTTATCGAGGCTCGCCAGTTTATTGTTTGAATAAACAGCATCAAAATTACTCATTTCGTCACGTACAGCTTTGATTTAGTATTACCTAAGTACCTACAGTCTAAAACAGCTTGGCGACCTTTACATTTTTGTTGCAAATTCAACTATAACGATTTTACACTTGTTGTACGTTCGAAAGTAGGTTTACAAGGTGACTTTGAATCAGCATCATCATTGTCATCTTCTACAGCCCGGCAATATCAACTGCTTGAACACGGGGGTTTTCAAGCAAGCTCTAGTCGCTTCTGCTTTGCGCTGTTCTCCTCCAGGTCTTCCCTGCTGCCTTGTCAATGTCTTCGCGCCACCTGGCGGGGGGTCGGCCTACACTTTTACGTCCGGCCTTCGGTTGCCACTCTACATAGTAATGACCTGCCCATCACCATTTCATTTCAATAGACTTAATTCAGACTTTAGCATTGGTTACCAAAATGTTAAGGGGCATTTGTACCGTGATTTATTAACAGAGTTTAAAAAACCAACCAATTGCGAGTCGGACTCGCGCACCGAGGAGGGTTCGCGCTTGGCCGCTTTTTATTATTTGTCGTTAGAATAGATATATAATAAGTCCCACAATCACGTAGAGTTTGATGCCTGTATGTATTACCGTTTTTACGATAGAGCATAAACAAATAAAACACGTTTTTTGTATGGAGACCCCCCTTATAATTATATTTTCAATTTATTATTTGTTAGGTAATCCGCCGCAATAACATAATGTCAACTGGCTACTTAAAGATCGGACGGACGTACAGACAGACAGCGGTGGAAGAGTAATAGAGGGTCCCGTTTATCCCCCTTCATGTACGAAACCCTAAAAATATGAGTATTTTTTTTCTGTACTTACCGAAAACTACTTCACAGTATCATCTGTGGTATCATTAACAAAGCATATCAGCACAAAAGTTATAAATATAAAAAGACCGGACAAGTGCGAGTCGGACTCGTTCACCGAGGGTTCGGTACAAATTTGTAGGTACTTACATATATGAATAGTTGAGGAATCGAGTCTCGAGTTTCTTCCGATCTTTTTCAGAACTTCAAAGACAATTTTTTTATGATTTAATATATGGGTATGTATAGTTTTCAGATTTTTCCTTATACTTGCCAAATTTCATAGTTCTAGGTCAACGGAAAGTACCCTATAAATTTTAATTCCTTTGAGTGTCGAAATTATGTTACTTATGTGCTTATTTTGTTTCTGTGATGTATCTTGTTGGTATAATAAATGTCTTTCTCCTTCTTCTTCTTCTTCTAAATATTTGTTTTTTTTTGCGGCATAAACGGCCGTATCTATTTTTGCGTTAACTTAGAAGTTTGATTTTTTCACAGCTTCAAGGGACTGAAGACTTGAGTATGGTTTTAATTAAAGTCGATAGCATCACGCGTTCTCAAGATAAAGGGTCTTGACAGATAGACGCACGGACTGACAACAAAGTGATCCTGTAAGGGTTCCGTTTTTTTCCTTTTGAGGTACGGATCTCTGAAAATAAGATAGGGTAAGAATATTCTTTAAGGTAAAAAACACAAAATGTTCACAAAGGTACATAGTACAATTGGCGGTCTTATTTCTAATAGCAATTTCTTGTTTGAAATACATAAATTTGTACAGAGCGGCTTGAGGTCGCCATCGGCCAATCCAATCGTTACTTTACTTGGTACGCATACCGGTCTATACAGACTGTTATAGTGTTATTTATCAAAAACAGGATTCCTTAAAAATACTGTAAGCACCGTGTAAATAGTCTGTGGCAGAGACTATCTATCTATCTATCATCATCATCCTCACCGTCAGCCCACCGCTACGCTACCCACCGCTCGGTATAGGCCTTTTGCCCCAAATGCCATCTCTCATGGTCCCCTAATAAAATTGCCATCCGCACATTACCTTAGACCTTAGACTGCTTGTACCCGCCGCGTTTATGGAGTGTTTTAAGAGAATCGTGTTTCTATAAATGACACCGTTAATTTTTAAATGTAAAATGAATCATTTTTCAATGCCACGATACAAAGTAGGTACCTAAGTACCTCTTTAAACTGTGTTTACAGCCAAACGTTGATTCTCTCCCAAAACCAAAACGGCCGGATTTTGGCATAAATGCTATCAAGTCCCAGTCCGAGTCCTAGTTTCTTGGTCGTTCAAAGTCCAAGTCCTTGATCCTAGGTTCTTGGTCGTCGGTATCAAAAAAAATTTAAATAAAAAATAAAAACCTAAAAAGATAGAAATAATTTAAATCATCATCATCAACCCATTATGTCCCCACCGAGGGGCACGGGTCTCTTCCCTGAGGAAGGTATGGGCCATACTCCACCACGGGGGCCAAGTCCGGATTGGTGGAGGCTTGTAGACTAGTGGCTCGTCTACTGTCAGAAGTTGTCAAGCCACCCTAAGGCCTCTGACTTGGCTTAACGAGTGCCATCTATCGACAGCAGCCGGCACCAACAGCTTTGCGTGCCTTGCGAAGCACGGAACCGCTCGGAAAAATGCCATTAGCGTTAGGCATAGACGGCGACCCATCCATGCACTGAATTTAAATTATTTTAAATAATTAGAAGTATTTATACATGTAGGTATTGTAGAAGTATAAGTTATACTAGCATGGTCAATACTGCCGAAAAAGTTTGGGCCCGTTCAGACTTCAGACCTTTTAGGAAAATTCGAATTTCGTTTACCTACTTTTTAACAGTAAACTCTTGTGTTGTTATTACTTTTTAACTAATTTACCGAGACATTGAACTCAAAAGATATTAACGTCGTATTAATCTATTTATTGACACAAATTAATGTGCCGCAGATTCCTCAGTAGGCATTGAGCTAGCCCAAGGGCCCAAGCTAAATCCACCATAAAATGTGCAATATCGCATTCTTAAGATTTGGGAATTTCTTAATTTGTTTAAGAAAATCTTAAGTAAATCGTCAAATAAAAATTATTTGCTAATACATCCCCTATTTGGTCGAAGTATGTCCGTCTGGGTCGTCCCTTACCGGCCCTTCTATCCACATTCGCTCGATATATTTGTTTTGTCAATCTTTCTTCCTTCATCCTCTCCACATGTCCAAACCAACGCAACATTCCTTTCTCAATTCTTGTCACTACATCCTCTTTCAGTCAACAACGTTCTCTAATCACACTATGGCGTATCCTATGTCATTCAAAGTAACACCAGACATAAAAAGTACCCGAAACCGGCGTGCGTGCATGCTGAATGTTGAGGAAGCGAAAGTGATCTGACAGGATCGTAGCAAGTGGCAGTTCCTGGTCTCTGCCTACCCCTCTGGGATACAGGCGTGAGTTTATGTTATGTTATGTAGATTATTATTCCAGGGATAGTACTTTCTGAGATTTAGGTTACCTATATTATGCCCCTTTATCAGGCATCGGGATTGAGGGCCCAAGTTATTTGATCATAACGGTTTTGTTTCATGTTTAAGAAATTTAAGAATCTTTGCTTTAAGTTATACCTAATTTTAACTACATAATTGCCCTGTAAGTGCAACTCGTTTAGCAATACCTAATTTGAAAAAATGGGCCCTCAATCCAGATGCACGTGACGGGACGGCATTGTACATGTCTAGAAATTAGATGTAAAGTCGCCCGTAATGAAGCGAACAGCATAGAAAAGTTTTATTTCTTATTTCCTTTTTAAGTATTTATTTTTACTCCAATTCGTGACTTTTGTTCATAGCATTGAACGTAGTACCTAAGTACCTATTATCTTTCCGAAAAGACAAGAAATACGGAGGTAACCGCTTATTGCTATGGGTAAGCGGCAGCGGTTTTAACACAACCTAAACTCCATAGAGTATGGAGACAGGGACTGTGACTACCAAAGAGAATATAACCACTAGGGATTACGTTTAACGATAGGTTAGGTTTACCCCCGGTTTCTCGTACACTAACAAGCTGTTAATCTACTGTTAACAGCTGTCAGTGGTTTTTTTGTATGCACTTAGGTCAATTGACAGCTGTTAACAGCAGATTAATCGTGTGTTAGTGTACGAGAAACTGGGGGTTAGTGTGTGTGAATGGTGAAATTAGTGTGTACGGAAAACTAAGGTTTTGAACATATAGCGCCATCTATTAATTGTTATACTGAACTTTAAGAATTAAAAAAAGCAGGCTACGTATATTTTGGACCTAGTACTTAATCATTACCTAGATGGCGCTAAAAGACAGTTAAGAATTTTTAATCCAATCTACAATTAAATTAATAAATAATTTATAAAAATAAATAAAATATTTAAATATATAAATTAAACAAATATTATCACACAATTACTCTTTTTATCTATCACATTAATGAGGCTGTTTGTAAAGTATTCAAGTCCGTCACATTATTTTCAGAAATAGAAAAAAGTCAATTCCGTGAAGTAGGTACCTAAGTAAGTAAATGGCGTCGAGAGTTGTTTTTCATATTTTTGATTGAAAACAGCTAATCTCACAGTGAGACTTCTTCCAGATACTGTGTCTTTATAGAGATGTTCCTCGACATATTCGTTTGATTTACAAAAAGCGACAGTTTCCGTGCAGTGATAGACGTTTGTCGTCAAAACAATGGCGTCGAACGGACCCGCAGAATCTAATGTAAAAGTTTGTGAAGATCGTGATTTCGCCGATGGGTACAGCAGTTCGAACAGCGAGACTGACGCCGGCGAGGGCGCCAAGCGTCGCCGGGTTACTCACGACTATAGGAAACTTTCCAAATTGGGATACAATCCAAGTGTGTCACCACCAAAACCCCAGTCATCGAGTGAACCAAAAGGTATATTCACTGTAATTTTTGCTTTCATTGTCTTCAACTGACCTCATTGAAGCTAAAGTTTCACCTTAAAATCGCTTAGGTTTGTTCAAAGTTGATTTAGTTTGGTGGGAAATGGCTAACCTATGAAATTATGTTTTGTTCCTATATCACTGCAAATGGAGGTCAGAAATGTTTATAAACATAGTCTTAACGTTGAAGTAAATATATTTCTGCTTGTTAATGTGAATTTTCTTACGGATTGTGCAATTTCTAGTGCTGCATTACTATTGTACTTGTATGTTTTGTGTATGGCCTTGCAGCTCACAGCTATACTTTCTATTTTAATTGAATCGGTATCACTTCCATTACAACATAGATAGTTTTACGTGAGTCATAAATATTCTGCTACTTTTGTAGAAGTATTAATATAACTAAGACCCCCAAATACACTATATTTTGCACTCAACAAACTACTAAAAAGATCCAAAACCATCTTAATATATCTGGACATATTCTTTACCACATTCACTGACAAAAATATTTGTAAATGTTTCAGGAAAAAAGCGCAAGCATGAAGAAGCAACTAAAGAGCTTTGTATTTGGGGCGGCAATCCTAAACCAGCCAAACTGAACCGAATATGGCCTGTATTTGACTCTGGAGGATATGGACACACTTCCACGGTCACCCTGCAGGTTTCTAGAGAGAAACCCATGCTAATCAACCCCTTACTCTATAACTATGGCCCTAAGGTACAAAATAACTTCAATATTGATGAGTTTACCATCAAATCATTGAAAAATGACTGGCTTGGAGGCATAAATACAACCTGGCGGCAAACTCAGATTTCAACAACCATACCAAATGACGAAAAGGCTAGGAAGATACTTACATCAGTCTCAAAGCAAATTAAACTCATCAATTTGCACATGCATCAGTCAATGATGCGGTACAAGTACCCTAGAGTGACAAGATCCAATGTTTTGCTAGAGAACTCCCATATGGGACGACCACTGATGTATCAGACGAAGGTGCTGAAAGCTATACGGTTCCAGCCGGCTCCAAAACATGATTTTCCTTGCTATGGCAACTTAGAGCTACCGTTCAAGGTCAAACAGGAGAATCCTTCGCACCAAATCTACAGCGGAGTCAATAGGGGTGTTAAAGTGACTGACCATGACATGGAAGTGCAAACTGAGAAGGTCAAAGTGGAAACAGACACTAAAGTGAAGATGGAGAGGAGTGAGCGAGATAAGGAGTCAAGGTAAGTTTTAATAGAGATTGGATTTATTGAACACAGTATGTCCTGCTTAGGGAATCGATATAGCAGCATGTCGGATTAGGGAAGGGCGGCCAGGGCGATGTTAGACAAAAATGTATGGAGCTCTAATAGGTCTTTGGAACAAAATGTAATTAGTGCCCAATGAGCGCCCGTGCAGGTTCAATAGAGTTCCAGGCATTTTAGTGTCATTGAGCCCCAGGCGCACATCCACTTGCTATATCAATTCCTTTAACCACTCGTCTCCCGCGACACAGATCTGTGTCCAACTTAGTATGGGCCACCTATACGTTGCGTTCCGCGAGGGCAGTTCAGGAGTTAAAGCGAATGTTCTTTCATGAAGAGGTCTTGAAATTGGAAAAAGGTGAGTATTATCTTTTTTGAAATACTTAACAGTGAACTCTGTAATTATCATTTAATTTAGTAATGTGTGCCAACATCTGTAACCACTTCAATGTCAGGTTATCTTCTGACACACAGTATAAAATTGACTTATAAATAAGGAAAAATCTAATGCATGATAAGTATAATTAAATTTGGTTTTTCAATTACAATTTAATTGAATGTCATGAACATAACTGAAATAAAGTCTATTTTCCTTTTT
Source organism: Yponomeuta cagnagella (assembly GCA_947310995.1). Taxonomy (NCBI): domain Eukaryota; kingdom Metazoa; phylum Arthropoda; class Insecta; order Lepidoptera; family Yponomeutidae; genus Yponomeuta; species Yponomeuta cagnagella. The sequence continues at coordinate 2,555,876 of OX371292.1, read as the reverse complement.
TTATGAAACTTTGTACATTTGTAAATTATTAATTGAATGAGAACGTTCTCTCTGGTCCATTTCTGGTCTTGATAAACATGTTTACACTTTTTATGAATATTTCCAATTAGCTGAGCTGAGACTGATGTGGTCCTGTCCTGTGGAATCTCATAGAAAATTAGAACTAGGAATGACGCAGATGCGGGGTTTGTTTTGGCTTCCGTAACAATAAAAACAAAATAAAAATTATCATGCATTTCCATACTTTCGGAAGTTGCCCCGCGATACGGTATGAAGCGTCGGTACCGCCAGCAGATCGTTACGGCGTGGTCGGAAATTGTGCTTAGGTTTTGTGGACAAAGTTAGTTCGGGTGTACAATATGATTAGCTTTCGGGCCGGTAAGTTTATAAACTCCCTTTATAGTGTAGTACAGGGTTCCTTGAATTTATAGCTGCGCGTACCTATTTAATTTACCATTCGAACGCGCACCCCCTTCCGAAAGGCAAAAATACTGTGAAATGTTAAAGGCATGCAAGGAGGTGCAGTAGGGAGGTAGACTATACAGGTAATCTTAGGCGCGAGACACACAGATGGGACGTGGGGCGAGGGCGCCGTAAGATGTATAGAGTCATAGACCACAGTCCTTGCCCTGCTGGCGCTCTTGGTCTGTGACTCCATACATCTTGCCGCGCCCTCGTCCCACGTCCCATCTGTGTGTCTCGCGCCTTATTATGTAAAACTGAATTCCACGCGAGCGAATCCGCGGGCTATAGCTAAAGCACTTAGTATAAGAAAGAGACTGTCTTACTGTTTAGTTATGCATTTAACGGGTCTAATCGCGATTATTTGTTAGGTAACATTACATAACCTCACGCCTGTATCCCAGAGGGGTAGGCAGAGACCAGGGACTGGTAACCTAACTAATTTATTAGGTAAACTATTAAATTATTATTATTATTATTCCATTACCTCCCGTGGATGTCGTAGAAGGCGGTCAAGGACTTAAATTAAAAGGAGCCGGGCAGCAGCGTCTTCCTGAGATTTCAACCGCATACTGCGATCGCAAACCCGCCTGCCAAGCGTGGCGATTATGGCAAAACCACTCGTGGTTATGTTCGAAGCTTGGAAAACCATAAGGGAGGCCTATGTCCTGCAGTGGGCGTCAAATGGCTGATGATGATGACTATTATTATTATTATTATCATCCTTATTACGAAGTAACTATTGGCTCACATAATATTTTAGGGTTTATTGTAAGCGAGTAGAAAATAGTTGCCCAGTCCCTCTCTTTAATTGAAATTGTTAATAGTACAATAGAATTAAAATTAATTACTCAAAATGACATGTGGCGATGTTGTGTGTGCATGCTTTAGACCACAACTCAAAGTCAAAGTCAAAAATTTTTATTCACTATAAAAACAAAATGTTTACTTAATAAACGTCAAAGCTGTTAGTTTCACAATTAATTGATTATGCGGAGAAGAAGCTAACAAAGAAACTCCACATTTATTCTTTTCAAAACAGGTTTGCTTAATTAACAGAGTTTTCAACTTAACTAGATACAATCGTTCCTGTTAACATTATGCAAATACCAGACATCCTTGTCTTCCAAATAATCCTTAATGTTATAATAGGCTTTTTTGCACAGAGTATGCTTAATACATTTTTTAAACTGCGTCGGTGGTAACTCTAATATATCTTGAGGAATCTTATTGTAGAACCGTACACAGTGCCCCATAAAGGATGTATTAACTTTTGCAAGACTAAAACGCGGAAATGATAATTTATGTTTACTCCTAGTATCAATATTGTGATGGCTACCAACATTTTCGAAATTGTTAATTTTTTTTCTAACATACATTATATTTTCATAAATGTATCGACTTGCAACTGTTAAGATGTTAGTTTCTTTAAAGAAATCCCTTAACGAGTCCCTACTACCTAGCTTGTAAATAAATCGGATTGCTCTCTTCTGTAAGATGAAGATCGTCTCAATGTTCGCTGCCCGACCCCACAGTAGTATGCCGTAGGACATAATACTATGGAAGTAACTAAAATAAACAAGCCAACAAACAAGTAAAACAACTTAGCAGTTGCAACGTCAGTGAGCTCTCTAATTCTTTTGACTGCATATGCTGCAGAACTAAGCCTGTGTGCTAGTTTTACAATATGAGGACCCCATTGCAATTTTGAATCGATTGTGATGCCTAGAAAAACGGTATCTTCTACAAATTCTAGTTTTTCTTTTCCGAGTACAATGTTGTTTTCTTGGTACTCATGTCATATTATTACTTTTATATCGTGTAATGGTTGTAATCTGTTTTGTGCACCAGATAACAAACTAAAATAAAATAAATTGGCGGCGTTGTTACTAGCATCTATATTAATTAGTATGACAATGTGAATGAGTATAATGTGCTGATAAATATCGCACATGCCCCCTGCGGCCGAGTTACATAGAACTACAATTCATAGTTGGGTTCAAAGATATTTATTTCTCATAAAGAACTTACAGTTCGCTTAATTAATGAGAAAATAAAACTTAAAATTAGATTAAATTTATATGGCATGCATTAAGGTAAGATTAAGATTAATTATAAATTGATTTATAGTTTATTATGACAATTCGATGTACATTGCGTAGCAGACTTAATACTTTGCAATGTACAATGTTAACCAACTTTGCAATGTACAATGTCGAATTGTCATAGTAATCCATGACTTGTAGTTCTATGAAATAGGCCACTTGTTTGCAAGGGCAGAAGAGCTGAATGAGTAGGTACCTAGAGATATTATACGCACTGTGAAGGAAGTAGTCCACATGATCAATTCATCAATACCTACAGAGATAACATTATTACATAAAAACAGACTCACCTCTAGCCTTCTGGTACCACACCCCACAAGACGTCTAAAAAGACACCACACATGGGATATGTATGAAACAATAAGTGTCACCCAAACATGAGGGCGTCTTATCTATCTCTATCTATCATATTGTCTTTCTTCGAAAAAAAAACTGCTTATGGTCGTAAGACCGATCGCAAATTATAAGAAAACAGTTTGAAAAGAAGCTGGCTTTATAGGACAACTTAAGATCACCCATCAGGGTTTGACATAAAAACTCCTTGTGCAAATAACTCTTCGAGATTCGATTGGTTGATATTTTCGACAAGGAGAAATCATTTATTTAGAGCAAAGAAAAAGGCATTACAAAATTAGGACATTCACTAAAAGCTTCGTCATTAAGAGTGGCACAACAAACAAACAAACAACATAAAACTAAGGTACTAAATTAATCAAAAATACCGCCCCTGGACACACCCGATCCAAAAGTTCCCATGACGCCAGCAGCGTTCCCCCGCTGCACCGATAAGGAAATCATTTGCATCAGCTATGCCCCGGAACGTTTGTCATGCGCGGACCGATTTCCCTAACGGAAATTCTTCCGTCATCCCCCCATACTCCCATTGCTTCCACAGCAAGTGGGACGAACAAATAATGTAGCATAAACTGACTAAATTGTTTGGCTACGACTGCTCATCAGTTTCTCGCCTGTGCAAAATATAACGAAGGATTCACCTGTACAGCAGGTCCCACTCGACCCGGCACTCGTCCTCGTCCTCTTGCCACCATTGCCGGCGGCGCGCGCGCATCAAGCGCTGCTCCATCGGCGTGCAGTGCCGCCGCGACCGGGGCTCCGGGCCCGCGCCGCCGCCCGACCACTGGGGGCCGCTGGCCTACGCTCCCGAGCTGAAAGAGCTCAAGTATCACAGGTGAGACGCGCGGTTTGAGAGTCAGCCTGCGGCGCTAGAATGACATACGAGATAGAGATAGTGAGAGTCAGCTTGCGGCGCTAGAATGTCACTAGAGAGACTCGGTCTGCAGCGCTAGAATGTCACTAGAGAGACTCGGCCTGCAGCGCTAGAATGTCACTAGAGAGACTCGGCCTGCAGCGCTAGAATGGCACTAGAGGGACTCGGTCTGCAGCGCTAGAATGTCACTAAAGAGAGTCGGTCTGCAGCGCTAGAATGTCAGTAGAGAGAGTCGGTCTGCAGCGCTAGAATGTCACTAAAGAGAGTCGGTCTGCAGCGCTAGAATGTCACTAAAGAGAGTCGGTCTGCAGCGCTAGAATGTCAGTAGAGAGAGTCGGTCTGCAGTGCTAGAATGTCACTAAAGAGTCGGTCTGCAGCGCTTGAATGTCACTAAAGAGAGTCGGTCTGCAGCGCTAGAATGGCAGTAGAGAGAGTCGGTCTGCAGCGCTAGGATGTCAGTAGAGAGAGTCGGTCTGCAGCGCTAGAATGTCACTAAAGAGACTCGGTCTGCAGCGCTAGGATGTCAGTAGAGAGAGTCGGTCTGCAGCGCTAGAATGTCACTTAAGAGTCGGTCTGCAGCGCTTGAATGTCACTAAAGAGAGTCGGTCTGCAGCGCTAGAATGGCAGTAGAGAGAGTCGGTCTGCAGCGCTAGAATGGCAGTAGAGAGAGTCGGTCTGCAGCGCTAGAATGGCAGTAGAGAAAGTCGGTCAGCAGCGCTAGAATGTCAGTAGAGAGAGTCGGTCAGCAGCGCTAGAATGTCAGTAGAGAGAGTCGGTCAGCAGCGCTAGAATGTCAGTAGAGAGAGTCGGTCAGCAGCGCTAGAATGTCAGTAGAGAGAGTCGGTCTGCAGCGCTAGAATGTCATTAAAGAGAGTCGGTCTGCAGCGCTAGAATGTCACTAAAGAGAGTCGGTCTGGAGCGCTAGAATGTCACTAGAGAGAGTCGATCTGCAGCGCTAGAATGTCACTAGATAGAGTCGGTCTGCAGCGCTAGAATGTCACTAGAGAGAGTCTGTCTGCAGCGCTAGAATGGCAGTAAACAGAGTCGGCCTCTGGCCCTAGAATGTCTCTAGGGAGAGAGTGCCAGCGGCGTTAGAATGTGACCCTGAGAGGGATCAGATTCGGTCTGTGGTTGCTGGACTGGTGCTAGATTAGATATTGGCAGCACAAACGCAACGCTGCATACTGATACAGCGAGACCTCTGGCGCGTTCACTCCGTCGCCAAAGATTCATGTTGTGGACGCGCGGAGTATTGTGTGCATCACACATACGCTGCGTCCGAGCAACACCTTTAATTCGAACGTGCCTTTTGATCTATGGCCTAATTATGCGCACCAAATCCTGTCGGAATCTCGACGTTAGGAATCCTTTAGGATTTGGTGTCCGTAATGCAGGGTCTGTTCCGATGGCCGATCGACGGAGAATCCCAACTCAACTGCAGTATTCTTATTCACAGACTGATGCGAGTGGAGACCCATCCGAACGGTGGTGCTAGCGTTGTCTACTTGCAACAACGTGATGTCGACATGCTGAGTCCGCCGCAGCGTGAGATTCTGGCCAAGGAGTTCCTCAAGGTCAGTTCTCGCTATGGTTTTCATAAGTCAAAATTAATAATACATTGTTAATTTTAGATAGATAGATAGATAGAGAACACGTTATTGCACAACCAGGTGAATGATATTACAAATAGTTTATTATATCTAAGTAGTGGTATACAATACGGTATTTGATCAACAATAAATTATTTCATATGCTCGATTAAAACAAAAATTACAAAATATCTCGGAAAATGTATCTCTTTTAGTCAATTACTAGTTATTGCAATTTTTAAATAGATTAAACATAAAAAGAGTGCTCTGAAATGTGACGTCATAAGCAAGTATTTTTATACAAAATTCCGTTTTAATAGTAACTCATTTGATATTTTGTCAAATACCCAAATGGCGGTCTTATTTTAATACTTCATTCACGAATCTTTGCCCACATATTGTAAATCGTTAGCCTAGAATGGTAAATCGTGTTATTTCTGTGCTGTAAATATTTATTCTAATTCATAGATAGTTTATTGTCACGTTTACAGGAATGTTTATCAAATAAAGTATTGAAACAAATGCTAGGTCGAAATAAAAGTGGATGTAAAATAGTCTCTTTTTTAAAATATTTATTAAATAGTACTATATTAAGCAGGTCTAACCGCGATTATTTATTAGGTAAAATAATAAATAATCGCGGTTAGACCCATTTCATATATTACTACGTGAGAGCATCGCGAGTCATTAAAAATACTATTAATTAAATATTTCTTCCTGCTATCCTAAACCATGTGCTAAGATTGGCAGAAGGACATCTCTCTAAGACAGGGCTTCTCAAACTGCGGTACACGAACCCCTAGGGGTTCGCCATCCGGCGGTAGGGGGTACGCGACAAGATTTACTGAATGTAATGTCATACGGATTTTTTCTAACAAATTCTCGCAAATCTGCTGTAACTATATTTATAGGAAAGGTAGATCTACCGATTCTTCTTTTTCAAATCTTCCAATTTCCAACAATTTTTATAGTTCATCTAGTGGATATTGTAAAACTAGAGTGGGTCACACTGGTTTGCTCAGTGTTTATTTGTTTGTTTGTTACACTTTATTGCACAAAATACAAAATTTAGCACTTAAAAAAACATGAATGTCTTAGACTATGAGCAAGGGCGGACTTATTTCAAGAGAAATTTCTTCCAGCCAGCCTTGACGTTTTATTTTGGCGGGGTTCGGGGTCCACTGTCATCTAGAAACTTTAACAGGGGTACGTGGACCCAGAAGTTTGAGATGCCCTGCTCTAAGAGATAAGTTCATATTAATTAATATTAATTTATTGCAGTCATTTTGCAGTTTGCCTTTGCAACAATTTTTATCTTATCATTTCTCTTTTACTTTAAACAATGAAGAGTATACTGTTTGTAACTTTTTGTCCCTTCATTGGAATCCACGAAGCGGTGATAGCCTAGCGGGTAGAATATTGGACGCGGAAGCGAGAGACCCAGGTTCGATTCCCAGTGATGGCATGTACCCTATGACTTTGTTTTTTAAGTTATATACATTTGTGAAGTTGAAGTAGCAATACCACTCGCTAATGGTGAAGAAAAACATCGTGAAGCTATTTACATACCTCAGCGCTTGAAATCGCCAATCCGCGGTGGGCACGCTTGATGATTAAGCCCATACTCTCCCTGAGAGAAGGCCTGTGCCCTACAGTGGGACGTATATAGGCTGCTTATGTATGTATTGGAATCCACATGACGACATATTGCCTAACCATAAAGAGCACCTTCTCTCCCCAGCTGGTCTTCTCAGAGGACAGCGAGGGCTGGGCACACTTCGTCTGCGGCGTGGTACGCGGGGCCGCCGGCCCCTTCCCCTGTCTCCTGCAACACTTGGCTGAGCAGCACCCGAACCTGACGGTGAAGGCTGGGGTCCTGGCTAGAGCCTCTGACATCGAGACCACTACCATCAGTCGGTATGCTCAGCAGGTGAGTCTCTTTGTGTATATATCACAGAAAAAATCCTAACCTAAACCAACCTTTTTTATACCCGGTGTCTAGGGGCAAACGACGGGTTATGTGGGTCTCGCACCCACTAAAACCCCAGGAACACCTTCCTCCTCTCGCTATTGACACTGAGCTACGTGACTTGCAGTTACAGTAGTCGGTCGTCCGCAAAAATTGACAAAATGCCTCATTGCGTAGTGATAAAACTGTAAAACTATTGCAAAGGTCCTTGCACCTAAGAAAGAGGAGACATTCTCTTCCACTTTTCGTCTTATCTTTGCACCGAGTTAAACTACAAACATTAAAAAAAAAAAACAAAAGAAGTTCGAGAATCAACATAGAAACACTGTATCCCAGAACCTTACAGACGCAAAAAAGCATAATAAAATTGGAAAATGCACTCCTGGAATTATGACAGCAGGACCAAATTGGAGAAGGGTTGCAAATGACAGAAGCCAGTGGAAGTTGTTGAAGGAGGCCTATGCCCTCTTGGATCACTGAAGTTAGAGACATATTCTAAAAAAATGTTAATAATAAAACCAAATAGCAGTGCAAAACAAATTGATTGAAAAAAATTAGAAAGAAAGATATTTGACGACACAATACTCAAAAACATAAAATCACAAAACAAATTACAACAGTCACCAGAAAACACAATATCAGCCGAAATGTGGGTAACGGCAAAAAAAAATTATCAGCATTTAGAAAATAAGTAAAGTACCTAGACAATTCACTGCTTGTATACAACATAATAGTAGTTTATGCAACTGTCATATAATGAAGGGTATTAAAACACGAGTGTGAGTTTATGAAACGAGCGCAGCGAGTTTCATAATAGTAACGAGTGTTTTAATACCCGTGTTATATGCAGTTGCATACACTACTTTATCTTCACTAATGCAATTAATCAAACAACAAATTTATTAAATTAAATTCACGTGTACGTGTATCATTACAGTGATTTTGCCGCCATTAAAATTTAACCAATGAGAGCGCAGCTTCAATAAAACGCGACCAACCTGATTGGCCCTGCAATCTAGTTGGTCGCGTTTTATTGATGTTATAATGAGATTTTACGATATCGATGTGAATATTATACCATCATGTGAAATTGCTTAAATTGAGTGTTTTGTTGTCTGCGCTATAACAGTAGTAATTATAAGTCAAGTATTGAAAACATAAGTAGAATGTTACAACATTAGTGTAGATAAAAAATTAAAAAGCATTATGTAGTTAACGATAAAAGCTTTGACGTTCATTACGTAAACATTTTGACTTTGACTTTATTTGACTAAGCGTTTGAAATATAATTTTAGAAATTTCCTCTAATCTCAGAATGAAGGGCTATCTTTATTTATTTTATTTTAGTACATTATTATACAAGTGTGCTAAGTTGGTCATTACACACGAGGCATATTGTAAGGGCGAGCCGTAGGCGAGCGCGGTAAGGAAGCTGAGTGTGTAATAATGATCAATGGACACGACTTGCATGCGACGTTTTTCAACACGTCTTTGTATTGTTAGTAACCTGAAGTAGCCATTTTTGATAGTAATTAATAGCACAGCAGCAAATTTAACAAATATTAAAGGAAAATGGCGCGTTAGTTTTGTTTTTTTCGCGCGCCGCACTTTCGATGCGCGCGCAGGTTCAATAAAGGCACAGGAACGACCGGCTGTTCAGCCGGAGCAGCAGCAATAAAAAAAAAACCGGCCAAGTGCGAGTCGGACTCGCGCACCGAGGGTTCCGTACAAACCTGCAAGGTTTACAAAGTTCGTTCATTACGACAATCGAGTCATAACTATGGTATTTTTATTGCAAAATGAAATTCATAACATTACAAGTATTTGATATGAATTTCAACTTGATAGCTCTACGCGTTCATGAGGAAAAAAGTAATAAGTTTATATTTATTAAAAAATAATACAATTACAGTAAACAATAGGTTCTTAATGATTTTTACAAGCAGCCAATAATGGATTTTACTATGTAGGCACTTTATTACAATTTTTAAAAACATAAATTAATAATTATAAGTAAAAAAAAAATAAAAAAAAAAATAATAATAATACATCCACAATTGTTTCGTCCAAAGTAATAAATCAAGATGACGAATGAATTAACTGTCAAACAAACCGCCCCGAGACATACTCGAGCCAAAGGTTCCCATAACGCCGGCAGCGTTACCCCGCTGCACAGCGAGAGAGATCCTCTGCATCAAGTATATATATTTTGTAATGTAACTAAAAATTTAAGGTTTTCGGAATTTTTCCTTTATGTGTGCTATAAAACGTTGCTTCATGCCAAATTTCAAGATTCTAGGTCGACTGGAAGTACCCTTTAGGTTTTGATTCCCTTGCGAGTACTTGCGAGTTTCAAAATATGCAGCTTAAATTGCTGTTTCTTTTGATTGCGTTGACATAGAAGTTAGATTTTGTTACAGCTTAAAGGTATTATAGACCTGAGTATTTGGTATGAATTTCAATTTAATACCTCTACGCGTTTATGAGGAAATGGGTAGTAAGTTTAAAATTATTAAAAAAAAATATATTATGTGATGTAACTAAAAATTTTTAGTTTTCGTAATTTTTCCTTTATCTATGCTGTAAGACGTTGCTTCGTACCAAATTTCAAGATTCTGAGTTCACGGGAAGCGCCCTGTAGGTTTTGATTCCCTTGCAAGTGTCGAAAATTTGCGGCATAAACGGCTGTATCTTTTGATTGCGTTGGCTTAGAAGTTTGATTTTTTCACAGCTTCAAGGGACAGTAGACCTGAGTAATTGATATAAATTTCAGCTTCATACCTCCACGCGTTCCTGAGAAAAAGGGTCTTGACAGACGGACGGACGGACGGACAGACGGACAACAAAGTGATCCTATAAGGGTTCCGTTTTTTCCTTTTGAGGTACGGAACCCTAAAAATAAAATAAACTATAAATTGATGTTTCTAAATACGATAGTTAAGTTAATTTGTGTTTATAAATATACAATTTGATGAAATTAAATGTTTATATTTCATCTTACCCTAAAATAATTTAATATTCGTAAAAAAACATTAAATGTTCTTAGACATAAACTTGCTGAAATTAAAAAAAAAAGTTTATACCACACCTGGCCAAAAAGCGGGTTTTTCCGCACGCTACGCGTACGGGAAAACCCACTTTGAGGCCAAGTGACGACATAAAATTGTGTACACAACACGGACTGTAAAATAGAAAGCCCTCTATCGCAAACTTCTGCGATATCGGCCTTTCTTTATTTTGCGGCCCTAGTTGTGTAAATATGCGATAGAGGGCTTTCTATTTTACGGTCCGTGTTGTGTACACAATTTTATGTCGTCACTTGGCCTCAAAGTGGGTTTTCCCGTACGCGTAGCGTTCGGAAAAACCCGCTTTTTGGCCAGGTGTGGTATAATAGTAGTTTATGCAACTGTCATATAATGAAGGGTATTAAAACACGAGTGTGAGTTTATGAAACGAGCGCAGCGAGTTTCATAATAGTAACGAGTGTTTTAATACCCGTGTTATATGCAGTTGCATACACTACTTTATCTTCACTAATGCAATTAATCAAACAACAAGAGTAAATTCACGCGTACGTGTATAATCACAGTGATTTTGCCGCCATTAAAATTTAACCAATGAGAGCGCAGCTGCGCGCTTTAATAAAACGCGACCAACCTGATTGGCCCTGCAATCTAGTTGGTCGCGTTTTATTGATGTTATAATGAGATTTTACGATATCGATGTGAATATTATACCATCATGTGAAATTGCTTAAATTGAGTGTTTTGTTGTCTGCGCTATAACAGTAGTAATTATAAGTAAAGTATTGAAAACATAAGTAGAATGTTACAACATTAGTGTAGATAAAATTATTTATTGTATACACAAAGAAAGAAATATTCACGCAAAACATAAACGAGTACATAGGCGAGCTTATTTCTATGGAAATTTCTTAGTAGGAAGTAAAAATCGGCACACTTGGTTTTCATACAAATTGCAGTGCTTGTTGTCTAGCTGTATTCATTTTGGTGGAGGCTATGTGGTTAGGCTGTCTAAAGATGGTGTTTAAGTAGACTGCATAATGTATTATGTCCCGTTTACTGGTCTCATCCGTGCGTGTAATATAAGCTCAATTTTCGGGTTTTGCAATAGAAGAATGAAAGTAGCATTAAGCCCGCCTCTGTGCAAAACTTAATGTTAGAAAATTTCAATGTCAATAAATACAATGAAACCTCCTAACGATGTGAACCTTTATGATGGAGGAGACACTAAGTTATGTCCATTTCCTCAGGTCCAGCAAAGTTACTCAGCGGGCACGTTCCGCGTGGGTCCGCTGCACCAGATCTCGCTTGTGGGGACGGTCCACGAGGAGGTGGGAGGCTACTTCCCTGACATGCTGAGGATGCTTGGCACTTGCCCCTTCCTTGACCTGGTGAGTCACTCCTCCATACCACCGCCTAAGACCGTTTTTAAGTCTAGACGCACTTATTTCTGTCATCATCTTTGGCTTTGATCGATTATTATCAATTTATCACTGTGTACTATTCACTTTGGTCTACCATTTAGAACTATATTACAATATCCGCTACTGTGTATCATCCTCCTACTGTCTTCTTGTCTACTATTTCATCATCATCAGCCATTTGACGCTCACTGCAGGACATACGCCTCGTTTGTGGTTTTCATAACCCCCATGCTTGGCAGGCGGGTTGGCGATCGCAGTATGCGGTTGGAATCTCGACGCTGCTGCCCGTCTCCTGGTTATTGATTTCCTTAGTTGCCTTCTACGACATCCACGTCTTGTGGTTAGGGCCCAATGTTCTCTACTATTTACTCCTGTCTATATTTTACTACTGTATACAATCCTTCACTGTCTAGCATCCACTTAAAGAATTCCTCTTCTTGATTTCTCGTTCATCAAGTTGCTACCCCTCTCTCGCAGACGATGCCGTGGGGTCCGATGTCAGCGGTTGAGATGGAGCCCCAGGAGTCCAACGATGGACCAATCCTGTGGATCCGGCCTGGGGAGCAACTTGTACCCACTGCCGAGTTGGGCAAGAGCCCGATCAAGAAGCGGAGGTGAGCCTTTGAACCTGCAACATGCTCCATGCTAATGAATGTTGATGAAGCGAAAGCGTTTTGTCAGGTTTGTCTTTACCTACTCCTCCGGGATACAGCCGAGAGTTTCTGTAATTTGATATAAAATGCTTAGTCACGGTCTGTGGACTGAGACACTGGTGTCCAACGATAGACCAATCCTGGGGATCTGGCCCGGGGAGCAACTTGTGCCCACTGCCGAGCTGGGCAAGAGCCCGATCAAGAAGCGGAGGTGAGCTTTTGAACCTGCAACTAGCCCCATGCTAATGAATGTTGGTGAAGTGAAAGAGTTTTGTTAGGATTGTGATCTGTGGCAAACACTGGTCTCTTCCTACCACTCCGGGGTACATGCGTGTGTTTGATTCAGATTATATATGTCGTAGCCATATCGTCTGGCTATTTCTAGTGACGGCAATATTCCCGTAAATACTGTGCAAAATGAGGAAAGTAGGGCAGAAATCTCATTTTGTTGTAATCATTGTACCGCATTGTATTTTACGAGTGATAAAATATAAACTGTTGCTTCTTTTATTGGTATTTTAATCAACCTATAAGGTTCAGATGCACCAAAACACTAAATACGTTAGGCATCTTCAATCTATTTTTTAGCTCAATGCAGTAAATATGTCAAACTTAAATCAGGTTGGTGCATGGACAAGTCATGGGGCCTACATTATGACATGGTAAAACGTAGATTGCCATATCGTCAAACGTTGATGCTTTAACGATACGGCCAGTTTGACTTGGCCTTTTCATGAAAAGGATACATTTCGTGATATGGCTACCCACTTCATGATATGGTCAATTCTATGATATGGCTACGACATATATATAATCATCAGCCATTTAAAGGCCACTGCAGGACATAGGCCTCCTTCGTGGTTTTTCTAACCATGACGGGTTTTGCCATAATCACCACGCTCGGCAGGCGGGTTGGCGATCGCAGTATGCGGTTGGAATCTCAGGAAGACGCTGCTGCCCGTCTCCTGGTAATTGATTTTCTTAGTCGCCTTCTACGACATCCACGGAAGGAAATGGAGTGACGCTATTCTTAATCCGCTGCCGCACGGTATACACATATATGTATACAAGAATTGCTCGTTTAAAGCTATTAGATAGATAGATAGATGTCCTACCTGCGGAAGCTGAAACAAAAGTATGTGTTATCCAGGACGGGCATCAACGAACTTCGCAACCTGCAGTACCTGCCGCGGTGGAGCGAGGCGCGCGAGTTCCTCTTCGAGGATCGAACCCGCGCCCACGCCGACCACGTGGGCCACGGTCTCGACCGCATCACCACCGCCGCCGTCGGTGAGTCGGACCACGGATCGTACTGACAAATTGTTCGAACTATAGGGACCACAAACTATATGGACCGTGAACCATACAGAAGAAGAAAGGAAACACATTTCAACTAAAACTTTCGTAAGCACTATGTTATGAGAAAGAGAGTGGGGCGGTACCAACAGCATCCTCACTATGCTGGGAGATAGGCCTCATAGTCCTTTTTTCAAATATTGGACAAAACTTTATGTTCATTTCTAAATCCGAGAGTGTTGTAAGTCAATATGAATTTTAGAGTCCCTAGAATGTTGTCACAATTATTTGTGCGTTAAATTAAATTAATTAACTATAATTATTTGTTGCATGGTAGAATTTTAAGATTGTTTTTATTGTTATTGTAGTTTAATTTTATGAATAATTTAATGGAACTATGTATTCTGCATAAATAAATAATAATAATTATTAGTATTATTGCAACAACAGCAACAGTTACATGACTATGAACTATACGGAACGCTATCCGTATAAATCACGTTCCATACGGGCCACAAACCATATGGATAACGAACTATATGTACCACAAACCATATGGACCATGAACCATATGGAGCGTAAACCATATGGATCGCAAACCGTATGGATCACGAACTATACGGGCCACATATATTTTTTTATTATCTACTAGCTGACTCGGCAAACGATGTTTTCGCATATTACTTCGTCGACGACCTATTCTCAGATCTATCAAATATACACAAAAAAATTCATAAAAATCGGTGAAGTCGTTTCGGAGGGAGTTCTATAACAAACACTGTGACACGAGATTTTTATATAATAGATTAATACTATTGCTCTCAAAATACATGTACAATATGGCGGACTTAATGCCATATGCATTTTCTAGGTGTGTAATGTATATGGACCACGAACGAAATTGTTTAACAAAATATAGCTTTCTTCTACTCTAATCCACTGCAGAAATTATGGGTCACAAACAAATTAGGTTAACAAAATATGCGCTGTAATCTGGGTGGTTTGGAAGTAATTTAATTAGTAATTAAAAATGCCATCTATTTGGACTATTTACTTTTAAGTATAGACTTAAAAATTGAGTAGAGAAATCTGGATTCGAGTTGAGAAATCTTGTTCCAAGAAATTAGCAAACAATTGGTTCTGCCTCGCCGTCTATCTGAACAATGACCCGCGGACCCGTGGCGCCCACGCACCACTCTGGCTACCCATGTAAACTAGCGTATTCCATAGCTACTGTTAACGCATGGTCATTTTCCTGTAGCTTTCAAACCACCCAAAATTCGAGATGCATAAGTTTGTTGACAAGCGGCAGGAAGGCGCTGAATGCAGGCCGCTTCCAACCGGTCTTTTTGGAAATCCATGGAGGAGGCCTATGTCCAGCAGTGGACTTCTTGTGGCTGAATGATGATGAAGTTTGTTGACAAGCTTTCATCTCGCCAGGCGTGCTAAAGGCGATCCATTGCGGGGACGAGTCTGACCGCGGTCGCATCACCAAGGATGTGGTGGCCTTCCACGCGGGGGACTTCAACAAGCTGGTGCGGCTTCTGGGCTTGGACCTTTACGAGCCGCCCATCTCGCAGTGCACCATGTGGTGAGTCAATGAGTCAGTCAGTCAATGAGTCAGTCAGTCAATCAACAAATAAATCAGTCAAACAATAGTCAATCAATGAATTAAGCGCCAGACTGTAACAAACCATGCGGTGAGTCAATGCGTCAGTCAGTTAATCAATCAAAAAATAAATAAATCTATCAATCAATGAAGCACCAGACTTTAACAAACCATATGGTGAGTCAATGAGTCAGTCAATCGAGCCAGACTTCAACCAACTCATCTTAGGTGAATTTCTTAGCACCGCCCATCTCGCAGTGGGCCATGTTGTAAGTCAATCGATCAATTAAACTCTAGAACAAACTCATCTTAGGTTGAAGCTGTACTGCTCCCGACTATCTTGTGAAAGCCGAAACAGATAAAAAAACCTAGTCTCTGGACCTGGCTCACCAGGTTACCGACATGTGGAGGGTGGTGTCGACCGAAATCGTTCCTATAGTCCTGTCCGCGAATGGGTTAATTCCAACTAGTCTCGCTGACCATCTGAGGCGGTTGGAACTCCGTGTGGGCATGTTTCCGGCTATCATGCAGAAGGCGGCGCTGCTCGATACAGCCCGGTTAGTCCGACGTATTCTCTCGTCGCTCTGAAATCCGGCCGCTTGGACTCCTCAGCCGGAGGGCGTCCGTTAAGGGCCACTTTGGTCAGACGTGACTATGATCTTTTTTGTCCCGGTATAATAATAATAATACACTGAGGAGAAGCTGAAGAAATATTATTATTAAATTCTTTATTGCATAGAAAAAATTTTTCTTACAAAGGCGTACTTAATGCTAAATAGCATTTGATCCAGTCAACCTTGGATAGTGTAGCTTGGGCAATGCACGATAAATACTATAAGTACATAAATTACTTAAACACTAGAAAAATAAAACTAGGGGGGCGGGGGAGGGGTCATAATTATATACTTAAATATAATTAAATGATTATAATTACATAATTATAATTAAATACGAGCAGCTTGCTGAGGAGATCCGGCAAGTCTGGCAGCGGCGGGAGATGGTCTTCGTGGCACTCATTCTGTCCAGCACAGGAGTTATTCCGACGAGCCTGTCGAGAGGTCTATTCAACTCTCGGTCTAGGCGACTCTGCGGAGTAAAGTACAGAAAGCTGTCATACTTCGCACAAAAGGAATCGTCAGGCGTCACTTAAACCTGCCATAGAAGGGTAGTCTGGCCCACACTACTGAAACACTCCCGTCAAGGTGAATAAATAAATAAATAATAATAATAATAATAATTTAAGTACCACTCTGTCCATAGGCTGGAGGAAGCTAAGCTGAATCAGCTTCGTCGTGAGGGAGTGCGGTATTCGCGCCTCCCGCTGTGCTCCGATGACGTTTACTTCCTGCCGCGGAACATCATACATCAGTTCCGGACCGTGTCGGCCGTCGCGTCTGTCGGTGAGACCATAGACACAAGCCATAGACCATAGACACAAGCCATAGACCATAGACACAAGCCATAGACCATAGACACAAGCCATAGACCATAGACACACACCATAGACCCTAGACACAAGCCATAGACCATAGCCATAGACCATAGACACACACCATAGACACAAGCCATAGACCAGTTCTAGTTCGACTGGACATTTCCGCATAGGGTCATTCGACACGGCATTTTTTGAACGCGCTGACGACGCGCCTAGAACGCGAACGATACTCAGCAAACGCAAGGCCGCCGGCACGATTCTTGCGTTTATAATCTGCTAATACGCGATGATAACGCGCAGAGAACGTGTTCATCAAGAACGCGCGTTGTCAGCACATAAAAAAAAAACGTGGGATGCAATGGCCCTCATAGTTGGGTCATTGTACGTAGCAAGTCGAATTAGAAGCCGGCGTCCTACCGCTCCGCTACCACCGCGTGTAAGCCATAAACCATAGACATACTCCTTAAACCATAGTCACACTCTAAAGACCGTAGGCACATACCATAGACAGTAAAAAGATACAGGCACGCTCTTAACAGTGTAAAATTCTAAGGATCATAGACCATAAACCATGAATAGTTCACATCTCACACCACAGACACAGAAACTATAAATCTAGAGAACTCTTCAAATTTTAAATGTACACTTGAAGCGATTGGGGTGGGGTGACCCGTCCATTTGCTTTCGGAAAACACAATTTGGTGAAGTCGTAGTGATACTCATTGACATTTAAATTCGATGTTGGTATTGTAGAAATATATTTTGGAGCCGACGCCCAAAATATATGTGCTGATCTTGTAACTTGGCACCGGCTCCAAGCTATACTTCTACAATACCTACATATGTCATAATCGTTTAAATGATCTCTGTTTTTAGTGCTGTAGTGTATTGAAATCGGTTTTTATTTTTATTTTATAAAACAGGACCCTGCCCACTGCCGCTTCAACTTATATGCTATGTCAGTCACCTTAGTTATTCAGCGAAATGTCTCATTTATGATGCGATCCATCAAAGAGACTCCGAGCGTAGCCAACGGGCGGAACGCCGTAGCACGCTGAGAGACTTTAAATAAATGGACTAGTTCGACGGTCAGTGTCCAGGTTTCCGCTCCGTAGGTCACAACTGGTGGCGCACTGGTTGATAACTCTTGCCTTTAGGCTCCGAGAAATAGCCGAGGAGCAATTGTGGTGGTAAGAGGCTCAATAACTGTTCTCTTTCTGCAGCGTGGCACCTCCGGCTGAAGCAGTACTACCCGTCGTCCGAAGCCTCTTCCCCGGCCGAAGAGCGCCCCGCCCCGCAGCCCCCCACCCCCGTCCACGCCACGCCTGGTAAGACGCCCTCTCGCTCATACCCTCCCGATCACATCCTCTGACTCACACCCTCTTGCTCTCTTGCACTAAACTCACCCTCGCGCTCATACACAGCCGCTCATACCCTCGCGCTCACACAGCTGGTCATAACTTCGCTGACACACAGATGGTCATACGCTCGCGCTCACATACAGCCGCTCATACCCACGCGCTCACACAGCTGGTCATAACTTCGCTGACACACAGATGGTCATACGCTCGCGCTCACATACAGCCGCTCATACCCTCGCGCTCACACAGCTGGTCATAACTTCGCTGACACACAGATGGTCATACGCTCGCGCTCACATACAGCCGCTCATACCCTCGCGCTCACGCAGCTGGTCATAACTTCGCTGACACACAGATGGTCATACGCTCGCGCTCACATACAGCCGCTCATACCCTCGCGCTCACGCAGCTAGTCATAACTCCCGCTCACACAGCCGCTTATACCCTCGCGATCACGTAGCTGGTCATAACTTCCGCTCACACAGCCGCTCATACCCTCGCGCTCACACAAAGCCGGTCATACCCTCGCGCTCACACACCCGATCATACCCTCGCGCTCATACCCTCGCGCTCACACACAGGCGCTCATACTCTTTCGCCCCACATACGCTTGCTCCACACCCTCTCGCTCGCCCTCTTGCGCTCACAGCTCGCTCATACCCACGCGCTCAATCACATGTCATGCTCACGTGTACAAGTTCATGCTCACACGCCTTGTAAGTCCCTCTTACGTCCATAATCAAGCTCACGTCGATCTATCAAACAGTGCAATTTAGACCACACATTCTCACGTAATTACACTATCAACTTCACAGAGAAGAACTCCACGACATCGACGAACCACAAGGCGGGCGTCATAGAAATGAGAGCGCTCAGCGCCAAATTCAAAGAGAAACCCGCACTCAAGATAGACGAGAAGCGGAAAAGCACAGAAGTGCCAGCCAAGACGGAGAAACCTGACGACAGGCACAAGGAGAAAAAACCGGAGAAAACAGATTCGAATCAAACTGAATCCGCAGCCCAAAACTCGGACAGAAGCCACAAGTCTGAGCACAAGCACCGAGCGACCGAGACTCGGAGCTCCGACAAGTCGCACGACCGCCACCGGCACTCGTCGAGTCGCTCGCACAAGTCGCACAAGTCGGACCGGTCGCGCGACCGCGAGAAGGAATCCCGGAAAGACCACAAAAGCTCGGACAGAAAGCAATCGGAGCACAGACACAAGGAGCGAGCGGAGTCTAAAAACTCGGACGCTTCAGTCAAGCACCAAACTGGTGTTGTGGTTAAACCGCCGGATTAAAGAGGTTTGAGAAGTCGCATATTTTTTGTAGATATTTTCGGAGTCTCTTGGAGGCTATTTGAGAGGACGGACGGTAGTGTTAATGTGTGGCTGGACGCAGTTTTAGATTCGACGTCGGCTCCTCTACGCTCGAGCACGATGTTGTAATAATTGCCCTTCAATCGTACAAACGTGGTTTGGTTTTATTTACAACCGACACGTAAAAAACAACGACATCGTAATGATGGTGGTTGGTATTTGAAGAACTAACAGCCTAGTACCAAGAACCTGAGAGTCTCATTTTTAAAAACACATAGTCTGTGGTGAAGGAGAGACTTTACCAAAGATTATTTGAGCTGCGTTTGAGGAGTGTTTTAAAGTAATCTTATTTTTAAAAATAACACCATGAGACAAGCATTTTTTGCCAAAAACGGCCGTTTTTAGCGAGATCGATTAAAGTGACAGGAGGCTCTGGGCTGTAGGGTCTAAAATACCTATCGACATTATTGCGATGTGTAATGTTAACTTTTTGCAAGAAGTTATTATAAAATACGGTGCTCCGGGTAGTCCCTTATTCCAATAAAGCGATATCGGTTTCGATTGTAGAGGGGCAGCTGGGGTAAGGTGGACAATTTGATAGGTCTTCAAAGCCCTATCACACTAGCGATTTGCGAGCGATTTGAAAGCGATGCGATTGCGCAGCGAGCTTGCCAATATCGCCGCGATTATCACCGTCGACGTCATTTTGTACAATCTCACGTTCGACAGTCCGCCCCGCCCCACTCGAGTCATATCAAAGATACGTGTGTGAGCGGACGTAGCATCGTTTGATACAATGAATATAAAGTTACATGGAATACATAGCAATCGCTCTCTCCCAGTCGATTACAATCAATCAATCAATCAAAAAATTTTATTCGAAGTAACACAGAAACTGTGACTTATTGAACGTTACAAGAAAAACTAGCATAATGAATCCTCCCAGATTCGTCGTTGACTTATATCTGCTTTCGTTTTCTGCGTCTTCAAAGTAACATAGCCAAAGTATCGCTAGTGTGAGTGGGCTGTAAAAGTGTTTGTAGTGCGGGTTTTCTCTCTTTTAACTTTTTTAATGACTAGAAGAATTATTATAGTAATACGAGTATTATTGGCTGGTTCGTTTGCTCTAGCGGGTGCATCACAAACATTGAAATACACCCAGACTGAGGCCATGCGTACTAATGTACGGCGCCTTGGATTCCCACTGGGGAGTGGGAATCACACCCACGACCTCCGGCATGGTAATCGGTCGTGATATCGCTAGACCAACGAGGCAGTCAAAACTGGTTTCTATTGAAGGGTAGACATTTTTTAATCATCATCATCATCCCACCTCGGCCCACTGCTGGGTATAGGCCATTTCCCCATCACGCCATCCTTCGCGGTCTCTCACCCTTCGCATCCACGGGTCCCGTTCCGACCTGTTATTTTTGAATAAATTTTGTTATACCCTGTATTTTGTGCTCGTATATAAGAGTGTCGTGTGAATTTTTTGAGACTGATATTTTTATCAAATTAGCAAACTCAAATCGTTTTTTTTTACATACTAACATGAAACCTTTTCATGGCTACATATAAATTGTACACAATTTTGGTCTTTATTTCGAATATAATAAATAAGACTCTGAATAAGTGGAAATTTAGGTGTGATCGTCTCAGCTTACTTACCTTAGGTTAGGTTACTTCAATTATTTATTGCTTACTGAGTTTCTGTTTCCTTATGTTATTAATTTATCAAAAGTGTACCTCATTCAATAGTACCATGATCTAAAACTGCGCAGCGTATTTGATCACTAGATCAGAGAGACTACAAGATGATTGAAATAATATTATTATAATTACTATTACTAGAGAGATAAGTTAATTTTTATTATCATAAATAGTTATCAGATAAGTATATGTTTAAGAAGATATTTCACACATTATTTCTAAAGAAAAGTGCACTGTAAGCGGTCGTCGTTAATTAACAACACTTAGTGTAACTTAGGACGACTTGCACCGATTCTTAAATGTCACTTAAGTCGCTATTTAAATCGACTTTTGTATGAAGAATTTTAGTTTAATGCCGTTTAAGCTCCATTTAAGAAGGTGGCGCAAGTCGGCCTTATTCTAGATACTACTATTAGTTGTATTACACATTATTATTGTTAGTTGCCACTTTTCAGGGCAGCATTGTTTGTAGGATACCTTATTTTTTGTATAATAATCCATCCCGTAAAGGCATTTTTCTATAATCGACCAAGGACTATCCGCATTGCAACAGGCGCAACGATACGAACTAAAATGAACCTTCAATACTTTGAGGTTAGAGACTACGGTACTAGCGCAAAAAAAGCCCGGCCACGTGCGGCCGACGGGCACAAGGGAATGGACAGTTTTTGTACTCGTATTGTAGACTCTAACTTCATAAGTATTTAAGGATTATTTTACGTCGCTGGGCCCGTTGTAACGTGGTTAGACTTAAATAATACCGCGAGTTAGTATTTGAAATAAGTTGTATGGAACACTGGTGGTTGGAATATCTATCGATGGATGTATTATAGACAATGGCCTTGAGGCGTATGACATTAAATAATAGTTGATACTACTTGAAACGCAGTATTAATACTAATAATAGACGTAAAATCAGAATACTTGTACCGTCGAAAGAAGGACTTGGATCTTGACCAATCTTTGCGATACCACTATTGGTCAATGCGAAATCACGTGATCATTGCAGCTCCGTCACGGCTTAGTTACAGATTTAATGGGCCTAATCACGATTATTTACTAGGTAAACTCAATTACCTTAATTTCCGAAGTTTCGGAATCGTGATTAGACTCGATAGAATGTAGAACTATGTATGAGTATTGCGGGTCCTTAAAGACTACTTCCGTCACGGCTTCTTCATGACTTATGATGATTGGCCCCTTTACCCCCGCATGTCATGAATGATTTTCTGTTATGGAATTTTCAGCCCGATTACTTAAATTGTCCACTGTATTACGTTATCCATTTTGACGTTTCCGAAAATTGTATGTCTTTGACAATTCTTAATGTGTTTCTTTATGTGACGTCTCCTATCGGACGTTGGCAATCAATTCGGCAATTTTGCTTTTCGAGGCTGCCATTTAACAGTTAGTAGGTTAAATCGGACGAGACCATACAGTGGAGAAGGTACGCAGTGGCACCCCCCGGGCCGAGCTTCATAAAGCTACAATTCGTAGTTTATTATGACGATTCGAGGAACATTGCGTAGCAGAGTCTACTTGTTAATCTGCGGGGTAATCTGTAGAATTCTAAATGGCCCGATCGGACCACCATATCAATGGTTTTTAATTGTTCTTTGCATGGTCATAATCCGACTGCAATGTGCATCGAATTGTCACAGTAAACCACGAATTGTAGTTCTATGAAACAGGCCCCTGGTATATACATAAGGTTCGCTCACACAATACGAGTTCTTTAGCGTAAGTTAAGGTAAAGGAAGTGATTATGTTTTACTTTGCAGACACATTTGACAGTTTCTGAATGAAGAAATGTGCTTTATTTCCCTGATGAGTGGATACATTTCGTAATATTTACTATTGAGGAAGTAAATCTATAACTTCAAAAATGTGTAGTCCGCACTGGGAATCGAACCTGGGTCTCTCCCTTCCAAGTCCAATGTTCTACTTACTGGGCTACCACCGCTAAGTCATAGGCATGTACCTATGACTTTGTTTTCTAAGTTATGTACATTTGTGAAGTTATAGTAGCAATACCACTCGCTAACTGTGGAGGAAAACATCGTGAGGAAACCTGGGTGTCTGAGGTATTCACATACCTCAGCGCTTGAAATCGCCAATCCGCGGTGGGCACGCGTGGTGATTAAGCCCATACTCTATCTCTGAGAGAAGGTCTGTGCCCTACAGTGGGACGTATATAGGCTGCTTATGATGACTCTTTTTTTACTTAAATATATTACTTACCGGTAGGTACTTTGTGAAAAAGTTCTCATTATAATTTTATAAAAATACTAGTTGACTCGGCGACGTTGTTTTTCCGTATAAATTAGCCTACGACCTATTCTCAGACCTCCCAAATATACAAAAAAAATCATAAAAGTCGGTGGAGCCGTTTTGGAGCAGTTCGATAACAAACCCTGTATCACGAATTTTTTCTATATTAGACTAAGCCTGATAAAAAATAAAGTAGCCAGTCCAAATTGGTATTACTATACCAAGTGCTGCCGTATAAAATGGAAATTTAGCGCCTTCAAATCAGGTATTTACTTTCATACACAGGCTTTAATTTCAAATTGATCATTTCTTGCTCGCTTTGTGTGACTGATCCTTGAAATAAGTTACTAATGCGTATCGATGGTATACTTACTAATTTTCAGACTATTAGTAAAACGACTCAATAATAAAGAAAGGCTGTAAGTACCAAAACTGATAATGCCCGACAAATAACTTGACCAAATGACTTTGATTTAGCATGGACATTGGACGTATTTCGGGTCTCATTGGTGGGGACGCGGTATGTCACTTAGGTCCGGTTTCTAAATTGAGCATTTCACTAAGTAGATACTTAACTAATGTTCTGTGACGCTCTTTTCTGAGAAATTCGAAAAGACAACACTACAGCTAACTATTTACTTAGCGAATGACGAAAATTCTCAATTCAGAAACTGGCCCTTAGAATTTTTCGGCCTTAGTTAAAATGTTGTGTTTACTGGTCCGTCGCAAAGTCATCCCGGCTGTCGGTATTTTTTTCAAGTTAACTGGCGGCCACACACATTCGCCGATTGCAGAATACTTGCCAATTTGTATACTTAGAGGTATCTTTTATTTTCTCAAAGAATTGTTTCAGTAAAGGCTATTTTGGTTGCTCAAAAGAGTACTACTGAACTAACCGAAGAAAAATTATTTCTAAACTTGCGCAAATAAATTCTATTGGCTATGAGCGAGGATAATGTTACTTTTCAATAGTATGTTATGTTTTGATTTTAAATTAAGGCCATTCTAACGTGTAGCATGGCGTCTCGCTCTCACAATTTAACATTTTTTAATATTTTAATAATATGAGTACATTTTGGATAATTGTGGTCTGAGGTTTTGATGCATAATTAAATTACGGACATTTTATATACATTTTGGTTTTCCTGTTAGTAAAGAAAAATTGATTCCAAAATTAATAATTTTGAAATCAAATCTTCTCAATCAAAAACAGTACAGGATAAGAAACATACGCCTTGAATGATCGCAATTTTATTGTCTATCGAACCCTCAGGCCACATTTATCAAAAGTATACTCATTTTATCACAATCACCAAAATTATTAAATTGTGCGAGCGAGACAGCGTTCTCCACGTGAGAGGGCGTCACCCGAGGTAATTCCTATACAAACGTACTTTGGTTTTAATTCACGAACGACATGCCGGATCGCAATCAAACCTTGCTATATGGTTGCCTGGAAGAAATTGCTATTAGCAATAAGGGCGCCAATTGTAACTTTTCTTTTGCCATTGTTATTTCCGTGACATTTTTTTCCGGTATGCAATAAAGAATATTCTTATCTTATATGTCAAGAAGACACAAGCAGAGGTTTGACCGTGTTTAGAATAATTGGAAGACAGAAAAGACATTGTATAAATAAATAATGAATAAAATCAGACAATGTGGTAAATAATTATCGCCTTTTTACCCCCGCATACTGTTCCAGATTTAACATTCTTAGCGCTAGATTAAAACCAAATCTGAGGACAAATTAACTTTAATTGGTCCTCAGATTTGATAAATCAGTAATCTCTGTGACTCTTTTTAAAGTTCATAGAGCCCGCGTGAGAGATGTGTTCACATGATCAAACCTCGTTTTGTGTCCTTTAAACATATTCGCAAAGTTTCATTGCGATCACTTGCCGGAGTTGTAAATTATGTCCTAACTACTTTTTTTATGGAAATCACCTCGTCAGGTGCCATCTTAAGGAGTGACCCATTTAATTCTGGAGTTTATAAACCGTGAAGACAATCAGCGAATTCGGCATGGAGAATTTATATAAATGAAATGTTTCATATTTCTGCCAAAGCGTGCGCTGCGATCGTTTTGACTTCACAAGTCACTGCGCTTAGATAACTTGGCACTCATGTCATTTCCGCTTTCGGATATACAGGGTGTGTGAAAATCTCTTTGCTTTCTGGAGAAGAGGGTGTCTGTATAACCCTCGCGCGTTAAGAATGTGATGGCGATTTTGTTACACTCTGTATGTTGGATGGTCCGTGATAGGTAAATATTTTTAAATGTCAAATCACCTACTAGAAACATCAAATTCTATGAGTATTTGATAGATGTTTGTACATTTTGTATAAAGGGTGATAATGATTTTATATTGTATTACTTAACCCAATAGTATAAAAAGTGACTCTTTGAGAAATGTGGTGATGTTTTTTGTAACCGAGTACAGGATGCGTCTTCGCATTTGTACGAGTGACACTTGAAAAATAAGCCTCATGAAATCATCGATCAGCTCTGTATACAGGGGTTTCTGATTACTAGGTCTCATCCCATAGGTAGTTCATATTTTAGTGAGAAACGAGATCAATTTTTGTCCCAGTTTAGTTTTCAAAATACACCAAATTTGATTCGGTTTTCTAATCAAAACTACCTATGAATAGGGTTGACATTCCTGTTGTAAATTATATTGATTTAAACACTCTAAAACGGAATATAATTATTCGCAGATTAAGAAATAATTTTGTTATTTAAAAAATGTTATAAACATGTCAACCCTGCTTGGAAAAATCGACTGATCATTCAAAACACCTTTATTAAAGTATCATTTAACGTAAAAAAATAGCAAACGAAAGATAGCAATACCGTTGTTTGTTAAAAATATACATAGCTAACTTTAAAATGTACGTATTGTGTGGTTCGCCAACAATATAATCTTTCACTTCATAGTGGCTATTGGAAACGGTCAATACATATCTACCAAATTGTCTGTAAAAAGAATGAAGTACCTTTGTATGCATAAATATGACATGGCTCTAAATCTATTTGTATTTAATCGGAAACTTAATGGTTCTCTGTTACAGTTCAAATTGGTACATCTGTCGTTGACCTAGCAACGTTGGTACACTTTGAATTGCATTTTTAAGGTCTATACACGGTACAAGGGACTGGAGCCGTGCGGGCACGATTTCAATCTAAAATAATCCTTAACTACTTATGAAGTTACAGACTACAATACCAGTGCAAAAAGGCCCGTTCCCGTGTTGTGCCCCCGTCGGCCTCACGTGGCCGGGCTCTTTTTTGCTATATTATTGTAGGCTCTAACTTTGAAAGTATTTAAGATTTGCTTTAGCCGGTTTCCTTCAAACAGTACCTATCCGGCTTTTCTGTGTGTACGTCGGATATTGTCTAAAAGTCAGGCTTCCCTGCCGCCACCAAGTTGCGATGTTACAAATTGTGATTGAGATAAAAGAAAAACAAATATTTATGTTTAGGTTAATTTATTGTTTCAACGTTTCCTATATTTTTGAGAATAATAATTAGATTATGAATAGAAGTTTTGGGCTTTTTATTCTCAAATTCCTGTTATAATTAAGTACGCTTGCATTCGAGTAAAAGTATTTTTTCACTAACTAAAAAAGCTAAACGTTTAAAAACTGTAAAAATGTTTCTATAGAGTATGTATTATTATCCTGAAGAATAATTAGAATATTATCCTTTTGAAAGGTTAATTTCTAAATGGTTTTAAATATCGGAAAGATTCATACCTGTGCGTTTGTAAACGTTGTAAAGATTAATTTATGTACGTTTTAAAATGTTTAAAAAATCCATTTAAAAGATTCGAGTCAGCCTGCCTGCCATAGTGCCTGTCAGTTTTTTTTTTTTGTAGGATCTCGGTCGATGACGTACTTCCGGTTTCGTAGATGCTGATTCTTAGTTATATATTAAACGGGTCTATTCGCGATTATTTATTAGGTAAAATTTAATAACCGATTAATATAAAGCAGCGCCACCTCCTCTGCAACCGTAGTCTCAAACTCTCCACTAGATGCCGCCTCGTGCGGTGCTATTTTCAATCCTGTACGGAGTAGAAGCGTGGGCACTAACCCGGACGGACAGTGTAAACGGTTAGAACACAGAACATAGGAATAAGGTAGAAAGCGCATGTAGGCGGGGCGCGCGTGCTACGAAGTTGTACAAATGATCATATTTTGCAAAAACATACCCAGTCGGCTGCGGAGTCTTACCGAGCATGTTACTGAAGAAAAACTGCTAAAAAAAAGGGTAAAAATGCCACCGTGAGCAATTATCACCTGCAGAGCTCGAAGCAGAGACGTTAGTCTGGCTAATGGAGGGATTTCTTTTCATCGATAAGTAAACCTTTATTTTTAATGATTTAGTCGAAAATATTGAAAAGAGTGTGTTTTCCAGCAATAGTGAAAAATATCGCAAGTTGAAGAATACATTGCCGGTGTTGTACGCAAATAATGGCTGCGCCAACGTATTATGTACGCGAAGAGCAACGCAAAGCATGTGTCTGCGTGAACGATTGACTTCACAATATTCTCCCCCTTCACTCCCCAAAAAGAGTAGCGAAGGGAATAACTTATCGATAGTGTTGGGTCAGTTTGTCGTGGTGTCGATATTGTTTCAACTTTGTTATTACGGAATAATTAATTGCTCTTAGAAACTGGCTAAATGCGAGTCAATATCGCGCACCGAGGGTTCAGTACAGACTTGTGAGTATGTAAATAGTTCGTCCCTTGCAGGAATCTAGTTTCCAAGATATTTTTTGTAACTACGAATTTACCGATTTCGGATTTTTTTCCCTTTCATTTTTTATTACAAATTCATTTATTTGCAACTACAGTCACACACACACAAAGTGAAATAACACAACATGAAATAAACATAACAAATAAAAAAAAAAGATAAAAAAAATAGGCAGACTTTAAAAGGTAAATTTTTTGCTCATTCTGAGACCTAAATACACCGAAATTATGTTTTATGACTTTTGGCAGTATGAGTTTGAGGCGAGTTCCCCATTTAACCACTTCTGACACACTTGTCACAAGTATTTACGATAAAATTGCCATAAGTAAATGCAACAATCAATTATTACACACAAAATATCAAAATTTTAAAATTACATTCACTCGCAAAAAGCTTCGCCAAACAAAGTTAATAATATCGATATCTTTTATCTTTTTGTCAATCCCTATTGCTTTGCTTGTTCGTACAGGCGCTCGCACACATCAAAAGTTGCGTTGGTGTGACTGCATTGGCCAATTGCAACGCTTGCTTTCGCGGCCTTCGACTCACGCACACATGTATAAGCCTGCGTGCGTATTGCTTACATTAGTAGATAGCAGTAAGGAACGGTGGGGGGTAAAGCGGCGACAGCGGTTCCCGTACAAAATACGCGCTAGGGTCATTCTAACTTATTTTCTCTGTTCTAACCCACAGGTTAGAAGCTTTCGAAATGTGGATTTACAGGAGAATGTTAAAAATATCTTGGACGGATAGAGTCAGAAATAAGCCGGTGCTGCAAAGAATGCACAAAGGTTTGGAACTGCTGAAGACTATAAAAAGAAGGAAATTGGAATACATGGGCCACATGAGCGTGTTAACAAATACCACATTTTTCCAGTTAATCCTGCAAGGAAAGATAAAAGGCCGCCGAAGACCTGGCCGAAGAAGAACCCACTGGCTACGAAACCTCGCAAAATAGTGCGCCACCGAGTTGTTCCGCGCCGCAACATCACGAGCCCAAGTTGCTATAATGACCGCCGACCTCCTATAGGAGATGGCACATAAAGAAGAAGAAGAATGCTTGGAAGCCTAAATAGAACGAATCCGCGAATGAATCGTCAAGACTAAAGCCGAGTCTCCTGCTTGTGTTTATCATAAAACATTACACCGAACAATCGGTTTTCAATGCTCCAAATTAACTTTTTATTTTGCTTCCCCTAGCAAATGTTTTGGAATGTTTGTGTAATCTTTTTTTAGCAGGAGACGCGAGATAGATAGGAGATCGCTAGGTACGAATTCTGTAAAGAAGTTTTGTTCTAATTGATAGTAATTCATCTTTTGTATTAAAGTTTATTGTCTAGTTACAATAGATAGATACATCCATTGTTGCAAAGTCGCCCGTTACGTCACTTATAAAAGTGCACGCTTCTAAAGTTTTATTTGTTGTCAAATATCCTATAGGTGTAGGGGTGTAGGTACCTACCTATTTTTCTTTTCATTCGGTTTTTTTTCCACATGTAAACAAACCATTAATAGAAATCTTGAAAATAGGGAAATACGTAATCGGTGTTATAACAACACATTTAAGGAATCGTGATTCTATAAATAAGACTGAGTGTCTTTCAAGTTGTTTGCTCGTCCCAGATCATTCGTTTATCTCATTAATTCGAGAAACTTGTAAATACGACCCACCCCTTTTTACATGTTACCTATTTGAGTACTTCTAAGAATCGTTTACATCCAGGGAAAACTTAGGGCCGGTTTCTGAATGAAGAAGTTTACTAAGTACATACTTAAGTCACGTTCTGTCACGCTCTTTTCTGAGACAGAGACAGCACTACAGTTACCTATTTACTTAGCAAAATTCTCAATTCAGAAACTGGCCCTCAATGAAACGAGATATAGGTACTTACAGGGTAATTTAATATTGCTCAATTAGGTAGATACCTACTGAAACACGTGAAATAGGAGTTTCCGTTTTCCGCAAACTTGCCCTGCGAGTATTTTTTCAGTGATAGGCTTATTTTCTCTGTTCTGTGGTGATAGGTTTATTTGTTTAATTCGCATAATACGTAGTAGAATCCTAATATCCCCCTAGAAGAATAACGCATTGTTCAATTCGTTCTGTCAGGCGACAACGCCACGACAAAGGAGATAGAACCACATCAAATTAAATGAATGAAAAGTTTAATCTTAGAATAAATTCAATTCTTCTAGATAGATAAATATCTAGTTGTAAAAGACAAACTCTAATTGACGTCTTTCAAGTACCTTTCAAGTGCTCATTTTAAATACTGTATAAAACAAAAACATCACCGTTCTCTATCTTCTATCGGAAATTGTTTATTCCGAACCATCATTCCTAGTTACCCATGTTTTGTTTTAATCTTTATCGAACAACGATATTGTTTCGAGGTATCTGTTTAGTGGGAAGCCTAATCCGAAATCCGGTGTTGGAGTCGATAGCGCTCAGCGCAAATACCGATTGGAGCATAGAAGTATAAAGAACAGAAAAGTGCTTGTTGACAGCTCCTATATTACACGCACACCAAATCCTGAACGATTCCAATCGTCTAAAGGCCGCTAGGCGGTCCTAGGCTAGGTCCACTAGGCGGATCAGGCCGGGGTGCATCGCAACGCAAAAACCCGCCTGCCTGTATGTTACAGTCATAGTGATTAAATAGCTATTATACATAATGACTGGTCATTATATATATAAAAGCCAAATTCACTAGACAAACTAATAAATTATTATGCTAACGTTTTATTTTGGCAAGTGTTATATAGCAAATAATTGTTTGATTAAATTTATATTTCGCATTTTGTTTGTTAGGTCAGTACACATAAGCAAAAATAGGTTCGGGTGTTAGTTCTTTTTTTTTATATAAAAGCGAAAAAAAATATTTCAATAAAAAACTTAGTTTTGTGTCAAACTTAAACAAGGTTGGTGCATGGAAAAGTCATAGGTACCCTACATTATGATATGGCAAAAAATTGCTAGTAAATGTGATTAATTTTGTGTTAATTATCACTTTATCTAAACTGAGTAGACATTATATATAATGACTAGACAATATATGAGGAGTAGGCGAACAGAAAGTTACATTTCCATTTTTTACCTTTTTTTTTATTATTTTTTTTTACTCTCGCAACACTGAATCCCACCATATACACATACCGTTTCCGTTCATATCGCGATATTTCCCGTAGAAATTAATTTTTAAAAGTACTGAGTTCCTCCAAAATGTAACATTTCCTTCATTTTTATTACGATTTTGAACGCTTTAACAAAAACCTGTACAAAAAGTAACTTTTCCCATAGTAAATGCGTCGATTCATAGGCAGTCTAAACAAAAAGTAACTTTAAAAAAAAATTATTGCAACACCGACTATCTGCTGTCAATATCATCATTATTTGAATCGAAAAGTGGTCGTTTTCTGTTGTAACGTCTTGGTTTTTATTTATGTAATAATGGCAGAAGTACCTGTGGAGGAAATTAACCAGGGCAAACGAAAAAAGGATGTCAGGGAGAGGAGAAACATAGCTGAAAGAAATAACAAGTAAGTTTGATGGACGAATCTGATTCACTTTCTTTTCGTGCAATATTTTTTTGATTACCTACCTATCTAATGTAGGTATTTTTTAATAAAATTTCCATTCATACCCTACCAAAAAGTTTCATTTCCAAAAAGAAGGCCAACAAAAGGTAACATTTCCAGGCACGTCCAACAAAACGTTACATTTCCAATTTTGAAACTGAAATAACTTAACGACCGATTTTAAAAAAAAATACATAATAAGTATAATCGGTAGGTCTATCTCACTTCGTCAGTTTTTACAAATAAAATTATAAAAAATATCTTATAATGATGCTTTTTTACATTTTCGTCAATTTCCCTAAAATTTTGTAAAATGGAAATGTGACTTTCTGTTCGCCTACTCCTCATATATAATATCCAGGTTTATTACTTTGGCTGTAACATTTATATGAAATGGCGCTACGGCCCGCCCCGACGCGTGCCGCCAGTCAGTTTTATTTTGGATGCGTAAGCAAAACGAAATACAAGCGAAACAAGAAGTAGGTACTACGAAAATTGTCGGATTAGAAAAGTGGTGTGAAGTTAAGAAATAGTGCGAAAATAAATTCTACTCTTATTCATCGGATTTTAAAGTGCTTTTTGAATCACGAACCCACTCCTAGAACGTAACGTACCTACCTATGCGAATTTTTTACTCTAGTACTAATGTCTCTGTGCTAAGCCGCGGGCAGACAGACGGCCATGGTAAAACTATAAGGGTTCCTTGCTGACTACGGAACCCTAAAAACCCTATCTAACTGGTAAGAAAAACAACAAATTTATTAAAAGTATACCGTCTGCCGAGCCAGCGAGTTAAATATAGAAAATGTTTTATTTGTTTTCACATTAGTTGAAATTACATTTTAGAACAATTTATATAGTAAAACACAATAATTACTAACTTACACTAGGTGCATTAAAGTAGGTAAAAAACGTCCTACTTACATAAAACAGTCAGTTTTCCACGCGCTAACCTGTTCGGGGCCAGGAGAAGTACCTAAAATAAGAATAACGTTTTGCGCATTATAAGAGACTGGTGCCTATTTTGTAGTACGTTTCATGACAAACACGAGGACATACGGCTTGACATTGACAATCACAAAACTTACGACAAGTCCATAAGTAAATACGTAGGTACACATTTATTGCTGTCCAGTTTCAGTTTTAGATTTGTCCCTACTAGTTCCATGGGTTAGTTCCATGATGGAACAGGTGAGAAGTTTTCTTCTCGGTAGTTCCATGGGTTTCGTGAATGGACGTGTGGGACTTTCAGGCATATTTTGTTTGACAAGCTCGGTCTATACCTACGTTGTTACTCTACAAGGACGGTAGCTGGAGGCGCTTCCTCCGATAGTGGGCTGCTACGCATCCCGTCAAGCATTAAGCAGATGTCCAGACTGGCCAGCGGCCCCGGATCTGCGATTGTCCATTGCCGGGCAGAAAGTTATTAAGTCTTTTATTTTTATTCACTATAAAATCAAAATGTTTAAGTAAGTACTTTATGATAGTCAACGTTGTTAGTTTCACAATTAATAGATTAGGTATGTGGAGAAGAAGCTAAAAAAGAGACTCCACTGCTTCCCACTCCTCCCAAAAAAACTCGCGTAATTGTATTAATGTACAGTTACTTTTCTAAATGGGTTTTAAGTTGTTAATAATTGTTCTGCATTATTTTGAGGCTTACAAAACGACAAAACTTCAATTTTCAATTCTAACTTTTTATGAACGTGACTATGTGACATCACGTGCAAACAAACACATAAGGTGAAAATAAATTTTTATTAACTTAGTGACGTCATGAACAACATTAAACATTAAAAATTACAACAAGATGTTGAAATTTGATTTCTTCACCCCTTTTTTTATTCAAGTCAATATTACTTAAGTACTTAATATTTTAGTTCGTTAGGCCAAGTAGGTAGGTATAACGGGAAATATTTTTTATGTGACTTGTCGTGCGTGCCCGCCTACTGGCACTGGCGCTGCAATCGTCTTAGTTCGTTTGAGTTAGAGCGTCAATGCAATGGTTTGAGCTATATTCGCTATTTCTAATAATAACTTCCTCACAACACAACCCCTGGTACTGATCCCTAACTAGAATACCCTGTGCTATGGTTACAAAGCAGATATCACAAACATGGATATACACCAGACTGAGGCTATTTGTACAAATCAAGTACGGCGGTTTCCATTAGTTATCGAACCCACGACCTCTGTTTTGATGGTCAAGCGTGTTAACCGCTACGCCAACGTGTTACTCAACAAGAGCTTACACCAAATCCCATCTTACTTCGATGATAGACTTTATGTCACAGCTTTATTTTATCTGGGGGCACGGTAGTGCCCCCGCCAAGACGAGCCAAGCGAAGCGCAAGGGCACTATTACCTTTTCTCGAAGCGCCGTCGTTTTTTGAGCCCTGATAACTTGAGTTTGAGTTTGCCAATGGTTGCCAAAATTGCCAACTCATTGAAAATATAAAGTTTCAATTGCATAGCTCTTATACTTTAGATTTTATTGATATAAAATTCGTCGATTTTGATATTAATAAAATCTCGTCCCCGATTTCGTCTCTGACTCACTGACGATGATCAAAATTCTTAGGGTACTTCCTAGAGTCCTAGAATGCTGAAATTTGGCATGTAAGCTAGTGTAAGCACGCAAATAACAAAGAAATTTTAATTCAAAGACTCGGAACTTTTACTCCTCCAACCCCTTAAACTAGGGGATGGAAGTTCATATGGGACTTCCGCAAAATTTTGATGCCAGAGGTTTGAAAATTGATAGGTATACGGACTCCATGTTATAAATAAAGAAAAAAAAAGAAAGAAACATGAAGAAAATAAAAAGCAATATATTTTTATTTTGTTCATTTTTCGCTACCGTCATATGAGCGTAAGGAGAAAAATATATTCATGTATTACACGTATTCATATATATTTATTACTATTCATTACTTTTCTGTTATACAATAGTTCTTGTAGTAACGAAACGGACAAGCCACATAATTATGTAGAGTTAGAAGATATGGTTTGTAGAGTTAGGAGCTTGGCTCTACATTAGATCTGAAAACTTTTTGACAGTGTGAGCTATATGATCTCGTCTCGGCAACATTTTAAATGAACCAAAAACATTATATCGTCGTCTTGTGCGTTACCTATATTGCCGACAAGAAATCCCGTGATGCTTCATATACCGGCCCTTTTCTACACCGGCGCCGCCTATGGAGTCAGCTGTACTGTCTGTTTAGAGGTTTGACATATTTACTCTTTGGCCACAACTGAAAGCGCGGAACAAGTAAAAATAGTATGTATCATTCAAAATGTCCAGTTTCACGCGACTAGTCTAGTTTGGTCAAAACATATTATTTTTTGTGTTTTAATAATTTTTGTACTTGTTTTGGACAACGTATTTGCCTAAGAGATGGACAAGTGTTTCGTCTTTCTATTTATTGCTGTGTGCATAAGTTTGCGTGAGTATTATTGTACTCTACATTTTTAGATATTTACCTAATTTAAATACTTTATATAAGTGGCCAAGTGAAAACACGGTTTTAACTTGTTTTCGTCGTACGCGAAGGGTTTAAACTTTAATCGCTCTATTGTTAAAACGGTACAAGTGCCAAACTCCGTGTGGTTATAGTGCAATCCCGAACAAAAAAAAAAAACAACGGTCAAGTGTGAGTCGGGACTTCGATAAGGTTCCCGAACTGAATTAAAGAAAACACATTTTTCGAAGCCCTTGGAGCGCGAATGTGACTCACATTTCCAAGTACCTACCTATTAAAAAAAATTCTGAACACAACAAGCGCAAGGGCTTTGACGTTGGCGGCGGCAAGAGAGTTACTAACCTCCGCCTTGCCAACGACGTTGGTCTACTCGCCTGAACGGAGCTCCAACAAATGCTACAAGATATCAGCACTGCGAGCCTTGAAGTTAGACCGAAAATTAATAGGTCAAAGCCTCAGCGTATGACCAATAGCACGAACGGTAGACGGGCAGGATATATAATACGTCGACGAGTATACGTACTTGGACCAGATAGTCTCCTTTGAAAACAGGGAGGATAAAGAAATCGATCGCGTCGTATCGATAACGCCTGGAAGAGCTTCTGGTCCATGAAAGACCTAATGAAGGGCAAGTTACCACTCGCCCTAAAGCGAAAATTCGTCGTTAAGTGTAACATCGAATGACCAATAGCCGAATAACTGATGCCCAAAAACACATGCCCGATTTGTTAATTTATCGAAGCATCAATAGCCCAATAACTTCAAATCCCGATCGTTCATAAGCCCGAAATGTAAAAGGCCGACGCACCAACGCCCGAACACTATTGACCGAAAGAAAATTATTGAGACCCGTATCCTGCCTATCCTAACCTACGGTGCTCAGACCTGGTCTTTGGCCGAACATCAGAAGACTAGACTCAAGTTTTGCCAACGGGCGATGGAGCGCCCGGAGTTCCGTGTGGCGCCGGATTAAGAATAGCGTCACACCATTTCCTTCCGTGGACGTCGTAGAAGGTGACTAAGGAAATATATTACCAGGCGTCGGGCAGCTGCATCTTCCTGAGATTTCAACCGCTTACTGCGATCGCCAACCCGCCTGCCAAGCGTGGCGATTATGGCAAAACCCTTCACGGTTATGAAAACCACGGAGGAGGCCTCTGTCCTGCAGTGGGCGTCAAATGGCTGATGTTGATGATGATGATGGAGCGCAGCATTCTGGCTGTAAGAAGGATGGACCGAATCCGGAACACCACGCTCTGCTCCCTGAACCAAAATCGCTGATGTCGGAGCAGCAAAGCCAAAGTTGAACTGGGCAGGCCACGTCAGTCGTATGGGCTCGGACAGATGGACGAAAATTGCCATTGATTGGGTTGCACGCGACGGATATCGCAGACGTGGTCGGCCAAGGCGGAGATGGCGTGTCGATCTCTCAACCTTTTTGCCCGGATGGGAGAGGACAGCTCAGGATAGAGAGTGGAGAATCATAGGGGAGGCCTTTGCCGAGCAGTGGAACACAAGCCTGGCTAACTAAAAAAAATCATATTTTCTCTTTTAAAGGTAGGTACCTACCTAAAACGTTTTTGCATAGACCTCAATAATGGTG
This sequence comes from Yponomeuta cagnagella, assembly GCA_947310995.1. Classification (NCBI taxonomy): domain Eukaryota; kingdom Metazoa; phylum Arthropoda; class Insecta; order Lepidoptera; family Yponomeutidae; genus Yponomeuta; species Yponomeuta cagnagella. The sequence goes on along the minus strand of OX371292.1, from coordinate 2,518,991 downwards.
ACTTTTAAACCTGCATTTCAGGAGTGTGTTAGAGGAATCGTGTTTGTATAAAAAACACCGTTGGTGTTTGTACCTACTTACATAGGAAGTAAGTTATCTGAATTTTGGGGAAAACAATTAGGGAAGTAGGTACTCGTATCAGTACCATTTGTTGTCCAGCTCGTAGTAGCTATTAGCGGATAACTTTGAGCGGGTTCAGATAGTGAAAAATTCGCCGAACATTTCGGCGACCATCCATGACTGTATCATTGTCAATTTTATTTATCAGCGGAAGTGAGTCCCTCCGTTTTCCGGCGCCGGCGCAGAGCGAGCGGTCAGCAGGACACAGTGACACTGCTATTTGTAACGGTCTGCAGTCAGCCATAGAAAACCGGATCGATCCCCGACCTTACCTTATGAGACCCATTTATAAGCTCTTATATGATTTTTTATCTTCTTATCTTGATTTTTTGATATAAACAAAGCAAATCAATTTAAAATTTAATTTCTCTAACTTAAATATCTAATACCTACTACTTTGAGCTGTGAAAAAAATGTCAGGCCTAGGGCATACAGGAAGGACGTCCTTTCAATTCACTTTTATAAAAATTATACAGATGAAACGCGTCGCGTCTTTCCCGCGCCCTCGTCCTATGTCCTTCCTATGTGCCCCACGCGTCGCACTGCAATAAAATAAACAACCTTATTGTGAAAATGCATGCGACTGTGAAATAATCTGTGAAATAAAAGAGCCTTAATGTAGATGGTTTTAACTTTAAAACAAAGCTTTAATGACTAATCACGCTTTCTGAATTTTAACAAGAGAAATTAGCCTTAAAAAAACAATAAAATAGTTTGAATAACATTAGATTGTTGTGTGGCGAGCACATCTCAACTCTGCGCGCGCACTATAAACTCCAACATTCCTGCATCGCGCAAGCAAAATGTTTCACATGACATATCATAAATATAACGTCTGACGAACATCAGTCGGACCGGCCGTCCCCAGGCATACGATCTGCCTGGCGGGAAATTTCCCTTTATAGTGGAAGAGCACGATCACCCGCTCTTCCCTATAGTGGTGACCCTCGACAGAACAATGTCAACCTTCCTTCGCTCTCGCAGCACCCCACATACAATCAGTCTCAAAGCAAGTCCAGCATCCTCTTCCCTCTCACCTCGTCAGTTCCACTACAGTCAACGCACCGACTACTGGTACTGATGGCGATCTCCCCTAACCCCTCGGCACGGCAGCCACACAGCAACAGCGCACTATTTCTTTTTCACATAATTTAGCTTTCTCGTTTCACAGGCATTTCTAACTATTGGTATTTTTTCCGACGTAATGACTGTACTACATATCTGAACCACATATCTGAATAGCGGAGTCACCGATATATTGTCAGATTTGAATGAACTGAAACTCACTTGTAGAGGTCACTTGTAGAGACAGATGAGAAAACAATATACTATCTTTTTTGTTACGAGGAGGCAGTATGTAGGTACTTAACTAGTTTATTAGACGTAAAAGTATTAGAATTAAGAAAAACACACAGAGTTGCTTTCGCATTTAGGTACATATTATAATATACAGGCTGTTTTTTAAATACACCATTGCTAAAAATTTTTATATTAGAGTACTTTAGTAAATAACACAATTAAATAGTAGCTGACTCGGGAAACGTTGTTTTGCCATATTAATTAGCCTGCGGACTATTCTCAGACCTAAAAAAACACAAAAAAACCATGAAATTCGGTGAAGCCGTTTCGGAGCAGTTCGATAACCAATACTGTGACAAGAGACTTTTTTATACCATATAAATAACTTGATGATTTTCTTTGTAATGGCGTTGTATGGTGGAAAATTATTAAAACCCTGCGATAGAATTGAGTTCCTCTATGTAGGTCGAATTGGTTTTATATTACGAATAATATAAATCTGAGAAAAGACTCATACCTAGAACAAATCTTCTAGAACACAAACGTGACGTGATTCAGAAATTGCGAATTTTAAAAATAACCCTGGTACCGGTATTTTTACTAAGTACATACATACTATGAGAGACAGACCAGGGACTGTCACTTGCCACGATCCTGACAGATCACTTTCGCTTCCTCAACATTCATTAGTCATTGCATGCACGCACGCCGGTTTGTAAAGTATACTAAGTATTACTACGTATTATATTATAATATCAAAATCAAAATCAAAATCAATTTTTTTTATTCAAAGTAGCACAGAAACTGCGACTTAATGAACGTTACAAGTTAAACTAGGTGTCCATTTCAAAATCTAGATCATTTTGGAGAAAAAATGGACAAAAAAACTCCAAACTTAGTCTTTTCAAGTCCTTAATTTACAGGATTTATATAAATGTTCTAAAACTCATGCATTGAACTGGCTTTAATTCCAGACATCATTGTCATCTAAATAATCTTTAATGTTATAGTAGCTTTTTTGGCACAAAGTGCGCTTCACACATTTTTTGAACCGCGTTTCTGGCAAGCTTATTATATCCTCAGGGATCTTATTGTAGAAACGTATACAATGCCCCATAAAGGATGTATTAACCTTTGCCAGCCTAAATTTTGGGAACGAAAGTTTATGTCTATTTCTAGTATTTACATTGTGTTGGCTACCTACAGTTTTAAAGTCACTGATATTTTTCCTAACATACATAATATTTTCATAGATATACTGACTAGCAACTGTTAGGATGTTGGTTTCTTTAAAGAAATCTCTTAACGAATCTCTATTGCCTAGCTTATATATGAATCTGATCGCTCTCTTCTGCAGGACGAAGATGGTCTCAATGTCTGCAGCCCGACCCCACAGTAGTATACCATAGGACATAATACTATGGAAGTAACTAAAATAAACAAGCCTAGCAGTTGCGACATCAGTTAGTTCCCGGATTCTTTTAACTGCGTATGCTGCAGAACTGAGCCTATTTGCCAATTTTCCTATATGAGGACCCCATTGAAGCTTTGCATCAATTGTGATACCCAGAAATACAGTTTCTTCTACAAGGTCTAGTTTATCATTCCCCAATATAACATTGCTGTCAACCACTTTGACATTTGGTAGTGTAAATTTTATACATTTTGTCTTTTTTGAATTTAATAATAAGTTATTAGAAGTAAACCAATATAGTACCTTAGAGAGAGCATTATTTGTACCCGCAAGGTCATTTTCTTGTCTCTTAATCTTAAAAATAAGTGACGTGTCATCTGCAAACAATACTATCTCTGACATATTTTGAACCATGAACGGCAAATCATTTACATATACGAGGAAAAGGAACGGCCCCAAAATAGATCCCTGTGGCACTCCCATCTTAACCTCCGACCCGGATGATTTAGTCCTATTTATGTCAGCTTTTTGAACCCTCCCTTCTAAATATGATCTCATAAGTTTTAAGCTCCTCCCATTCACTCCGTAGTGTTTTAATTTTAAGAGAAGTGTTTTATGGTCTACGCAGTCAAATGCCTTCGACAAGTCACAGAAAACACCTATAGCATCCTTCCGATCCTCCCATGCACTAAATATATGTTTAACTAATGTGACACCAGCATCCGTCGTAGACCGCCCTTGCGTGAAACCGAATTGCTCACTATGAAAAAGTTGATAATTATTAAAGTGTGTAAGTAGTTGACCTAGAACTATTTTCTCGAATATTTTACTCAAAACGGGTAGAACCGAGACTGGTCTGAAATTTGTGGGATCTTGCCTGTCGCCACTTTTAAATAAAGGAACGAGCCTACTATATTTCATTAGGTCAGGGAATGTACCCTCATCTAAACATTTGTTAAAGATTCTGGCCAAATGGGGTGCTAGGACATCGATAACTGAGCTAACTATTATTACTGACATACCCCACAGGTCTTCAGTTTTTTTAAGATTAAGCTTTTTAAACGCTTTATTCACGGTATGAGCTTCAATATAATCAAATGAAAAATCCTGATCGCAGGGAGGGACATTATCTTTCAAAATACTTTCTGCAAGATCAGGAAATGAATCTAAAGGAGCCGTAGTTATAATTGGAACATTTGTAAAGAATTGTTCAAAAGCCGCGGCAACGTCTTCATTTGACGTTATTAATTTATTATCTATCTTAAGCGAAAATTCGGGGTCCGCTGATTTGGATTTACCGGTTTCCTTATTTATTATATTCCAAATGGTTTTAGATTTATTAGACGATTTAAGAATTTTGGCTTTTATATGCTCGCATTTAGCTTTGTGGCAGACGGCCCTAAATAATTTTGAATATAATTTAACATACTGTAGAAAACTAGGGTCATATGTGTATGTCTTTTTCTCATATAGTGAATAAAGTGTGTCCCTACTTTTCCGGATGCCGGCAGTGGCCCATTCACTAAATTCTACCTTATTTCCTTTCGAAGATAGCTTTTTCAATTTAAAAACTTTTTCAAAACTATCTGAAACGACCTTAAAGAAATCTCCATTTATTTTTTTTATTTTTATTTTAGTTTTATTTTTTTCGGTATGTAAACTACTTTGTAAATCAGTTTTAAATAATTCTAATTTTTTTGTTGTCATGGGCCTGTAAAGTATATCTTGTTCTGATTTTTTAAAATCAGATTCAAAGTGTACAATTCGACCACTGTGGTCTGACTTTAAGCAATTTATTGTAGAATAGTGCGAAAATTCACAGTCACAGTATACATTATCAAGACAGGTGGCTGTGATTTCGGTAATCCTAGTGGGCTCTAAGAAAATATTAACTAAATTAAAAGACTTGAAAATAAGTTTTAATTTAGTATTTAAAGTGGAATCTACCAGCAAGTCGATATTAAAATCTCCACAGACTATAAGGTTCTTGCTACTACTTGAAGCTACATTTAAGACATCCTCTAGTACTGATTCAAATAAACTGTAGTCACTGGCGGGGGGCCTGTATACGCTTACTACAATGTGCTTAGCCAGTTCAACACATGATAGCTCAATAACTTTTTCAACAGAAAGTCTGCAAATATCTTTCCGTTCTTTATATTTTAAACTACTATTTACTATTATTAAGGATCCCCCGTGCAATGCAGACTTTCTATTGAAGCAACTGGCTATTTCATAATTATGTATAGCAAAATTCGTTTGAGACTCTAGTAGCCAGTGCTCTGTGACACAAAGTATATTCACTCTATGTTGTTCTAAGAACAACTCTAATTCTAGTAGTTTACCAGAAAAGCCACCCTGTAAATTTTGGTTAGCTAAGACAAGTTTGTTTAAGGGGGACTTTTCTGTTGTCTGCGCTGACAGTTTAAATCAGCAGTCAAGCTTAACCTACTTATGCTAGGTTTTTTTACAGCCTCAGAATACAGAGGTTTGCAAGTAGAATTTTTTCTACAGTTTGTATCCACGACTGGTCCCTGTTTTATTGTCTTAACAATAATAGGGTCATAAATATTGAATGCCAACAATTTGGCAATCTGTCGCTTTGAAGAAAGGGGCACATGCATTGTGTCCCTAGTCAATATAAAGTTTCGAATAAATTTATTCGTATCAAAATACAATACTTGGTCTGGATGGCCAAAGGTCATATTATACAATAGCCGGTTTAACTTATCTATCCGGGCATTTTGTGTCTCTGATAGAGTCTTAGAATAAGGAAAAGCACAGATTACAATTTTCCTTATAACAATTTTCCTTCCAATACGTAGTAATACTTAGTATACTTTACAGCCAGCGGTGGTAGCCTAGTGGGTTGAACATTGGACTCTGAAGCGGGAGACCCAGGTTCGATTCCCAGTGCGGGCTATGACTTTTCTTTCTAAGTTATGTACATTTGTGAAGTTATAGTAGCAGTACCACTCGCTAACTGTGAAGGAAAACATCGTGAGGAAACCTGGGTGTCTGAGCTATTCACATATCTCAGCGCTTGAAATCGCCAATCCGCGGTGGGCACGCGTGGTGATTAAGCCCATACTCTCTCTGAGAGAAGGCTTGTGCCCTACAGTGGGACGTATATAGGCTGCTTATGATATTATATTACTAGGTATTACTAAGTATAATTAAAAAATGTGTTTTAATTAGTTCACTCTTTGCTGATACTCGTAGTAACATATTTTACTAAAATATCATCACACACACAAATTTTAACAAGTTTGAGTAAGAAGAATAGGACCAAAATTGGTATTATTTTACCATTATCTCTTTCCAGAACTCGCTGACTTCGGATGCACAATGAGTGTACATGGTCGATACAGAGCTCATTTTGGTTTGTAAATATGTATATGTATAGGAAGACGATTAAAATAAAATTAGAATAAACCCGTAGTGTTGCTATGTTGGCTTGTCTGCCTCCTTTTAGTCTTCTGATCAGTGCGAATATGTTTGTGAGTGTGAGCAAGGTTATCGATCAGATTTTCGAAGTTTTCGATCCGACCGCACTGTGCATAGATTGGCACCTACTTGAGCCCTTTTTGACTTGTCTAAAAGACAGATCTAAAACATTGCAGAGGGATTAAGGTAACTTAAAGGAAACGTTGCTCCAAAGTTCATGCATAGAGCTCGTATAGTTTACAAGATGTGTACACAAAGAACCCTTTCAAGCCCTTTTTGACCCCCTCTATCTTTGAAAACAGTTATGTCACAGGTCTTAAAATTTGCAGAGGGGTTGAGATAACCGAAAGGAAACATTGCTCAAAATTTCATGCAAGCAAGCATAGTTTACAAGATGTGGTTTGGGGGTCTAAAAATTGGAGTTTTCGACGCAATAATAAATTATCAAACGTCTCGGGTACTTCTAATTGAGCCTTGAAATTGGAACATAAATATTTAAACTGTAGCGAGCACATGTCAACTCTGCACGCGCACTATAAAACTCCAACATTCCTGCATCGCGCAAGCAAAATGTTTCACATGACATACCATAAATATAACGTCCGACGAACATTAGTCGGACCGGCCGTCCCCAGGCATACGATCTGCCTGGCGGGAAATTTCCCTTTATAGTGGAAGAGCACGATCACCCGCTCTTCCCTACAGTGGCGACCCTCGACAGAACATTGTCAACCTTCCTTCGCTCTCGGAGCTGCACCCCACATACAATCAGTCTCAAAAAGCAAGGCCAGCATCCTCTTCGCCAGCATCCTCTTCCCTCTCACCTCATCAGTTCCACTACAGTCAACGTACCGACTACTAGTACTGATGGTGATCTCCCACGCACGCACGCACCCACGCACGCACGCACGCACGCACGCCCGCCCGACCCAGGTTCGATCCCCAGTGCGGGCATGTACCTATGACTTGGTTTTCTAAGTTTGTGAAACTTCACAATAGTAGCAATACCACTCGCTAACTGTGAAGGAAAACATCGTGAGGAAACCTGAGTGTCTGAGCTATTGCCATACCTCAGCGTTTGGAATCGCCAATCTGCGGTGGGCATACGTGGTGATTAAGCCCATACCCTCTCCCTGAGAGAAGGCCTGTGCCCTACAGTGGGACGTATATAAGCTGCTTATGTAAACGACGAAAACAATCGAAACTATCTATCTGCATGTATGTATGTATTCAGCCTATATATACGTCCCACTGTAGGGCACAGGCCTTCTCTCAGAGAAAGAGGAGAGTATGGGCAATTCCAAGCGCCGAGGTAAGTGAACACCTCAGACACTCAGGTCTCCTCACGATGTTTTCATTCACAGTTAGCGAGTGGTATTGCTCCTGTAACTTCACAAATGTAACGTAACTTAGAAAACAAAGTCATTGGTACATGCCAAGATTCGAACCCATGACCTCCCGGATGAGAAGCGTTCTACTGCTCCGCTACCACCGTTATCTATACGTATATTAAATCTGATTGTATACCTCATCATCATCAGCCTATGCTTGTCCACTGCTGGACATAGGCCTCTCCTATTGCACGCCACTGAGCACGGTCCTCGGCTAGTCTCATCCAGCTCTTGTCAGCTTTGATTGATTGTATACCTACATATAATAAATCTGTATAATAAGTCTCTCACTGTTTCTTTGTGCGGGCATCACGCAAAAACCACTGAATAAAACTTACCGTGAGTACCCTAGATGTTATAGCCTAGATGCTACATAACATCACGCTTGAGTCCATGGAGGGTAAAATAATTACCATAAGCTGTGAGGTCATTGAATAATGGTTTTACCACAATGACGTATAGGTACAATCAACCCTGTGCTTAAACTTAACTTAAACGTAATTTAACTTTGAGTTAAAACATCTTAATAGCTACATATTAAAAAAATGCTGTCGCGGTCTCTCTGTGGTCGCATCCCTATGGCCTGAGGCACACAGGAAGGATGTGGGACGAGGCCGTGCAAAAGACGCGACGACTTGTATAGAGTTTGCGTCCTCGCCCCGTCTTATCTGTGTGGGCTATGTCCATGTCCCATAGCTTCAGGACATTTTGTATGAAAGTGAATTGAAAGGACGCCGCGTCTTTTTCTTTCCCTCGTCCCACGTCCTTCCTATGTACCACAAGCTCATTACGTTTGTTTGTTACACTTTATTGCACAAAATACAAAATTTAGCAAAATCTTTATCTTGCAAAGATAAAGATAAAGATTTATTTATTTGCTAAAATATGTGTCAGTCAAGATACATAAGCATGCATTTTGGATAATAAATAAGATATATTCGGATCAACATGTTCTACTGTTATCAGCGTACAAATTTGAGTGGCGGTAAGTCTGGACACGGTTTCAACCATTCTGATGTTAAAAAAAAACGAACATTAATTTAACTTGCATTATAAAAATTAAATTATTAACATTTCAATTACATCAAGAATATTTAAATAATTACAGTGGTCAATATAATTAGAATTTGTCATTGAGAATGTCATTTATAAATTTCATCAATAGGTAATATTTTAATAATAACAGCGGTCACTACTTTAATTGAAATTTATCATTGAGGAAGTCATTTACACTATAACAACATTTATCAACTCTGTAACTATACATACTTGTTACTTCACTCACAATTATATTTCCCGTTCTCTTATTTATGTACCTAGAATTGTACATCCACCTACCGACTATATTCTTTCCGCAATCGACTCCAACCACAGGCTGTCTGGAAAAGATCGCGCTAAGCGATAAGAACGCCAATTACCTACCACTAGTTACTTTACTTATATATATGAATCCATTTGTAATTATTTCTTCAGTTGTTCTTTATCTGTCTATTTCACGCCCTTATGGTGCAATAAGGCATTCTAATCTAATGCTTTTCGAGTCCCACAGATAGCAGTCCGATAGCAGCTGGTTTCCGCTCGTCGTTCAAAAGCCGGGACCGCACCTTCGACGACGACTGCGTCCTGCCGAGCATCAGCAAGGGGCGCGCGCGCTGGATGCGCCGCCCCGTCGCCCGGTTCATGTGTTTCTCCAACTACAAGCTCATTGGGATGAAGTACATCGCCTGCAAGGACGGGGAGTGGGAGGAGCCGCTGCCTGTTTGTGTCCGTAAGTCTTTTCGCATTGATCTCTTCTCGTGAAAAATGATTTAATGTTGATGAAATGAAAGAGGTCTGTTCGGATCGTGGCAAACCTCCTACGGGGCACAGGTGTAAGTGTAATGTAATGTTTCTTCTCGTATTTACCTCTGCGGCAAGGCCCAAAGGAGGGTAGTGTGTTTCACTCGTTTGTAAGTATGTCCGATTCTATACTATTTTCCCACATAACACGTACATGGTAATGTATTCTCACCAACCGACACAAATATATGGAGCGAATCTGGGTGGAAGGCAAGGGACGTCCCAGGAGGACATACTTCGACCAAATAGGGGATGTATTAGCACAGGGCAAGATAATAAGTACCCGAAACCGGTGTGCGTGCATGCAACGACTATGAATGTTGAGGAAGCGAAAGTGATCTGTCAGGATCGTGGTAAGTGGCAGTCCCTGATCTCTGCCTACCCCTCTGGGATACAGCCGTGAGTTTATGTATATACGTATATGTTATGTATTCTCGCCAATATTCATGTACTTTTTCAAAATTCCAGGGAGTAACACGAGCGTCACCGAGGAAAAAATATCATATATTTTTTTAACAGATCAAATCGTCGGCTTATTGCAAGAACTCATTAACCGACATATTCACTATTGGGAGAAAACGACTCTTTAGTTCTGTATTTCCTCTTCCTTATAACATCGTTAAAGTAATGTCTGATATTAAAACACCACTATTGTATCATTGTTCAATACATCTATATGTCCATACCTTTAAAAAAGCGGTTAGAGAGTTTTTGCAGTAAATGACTTCTTGCAGTATGCCGCCGAAATTTGCAAAAAGTGCCAGTACAATCTCTCAATAATGTTAATAGTGATTTTTAGGACCTAGGACCTAGGATCACGGACCTGGACTAGATACTATTGATTCTAAAAATGGCCTTTTTTGACGTCAATGCTATCTAGTCCTAGGTTTGTTGCTTTAGGCTATGAGTCCAAAAAAATCACTATTAACATGGTTGAGAGAATAATCAGACACTTTTTTCAAAAACGATCTATAAAATACGGTTTTTTTTTCATTGCTGGCGTTAGTGAACTTCATGGATCCCCTTAAGGAAAATTTAGTAAATTTTGTAAAGGTCTATAAAGGTTGCTGAGAAGTAGCAACTCGAGACATTTATATTAGTAGAAAGGTATTTGAAAAAACATGTTATTTTTATTTTGCGGCAATTTTATATCTCACTGAAGAAAAAAGTTATTTGACATTAAAATATGCCAAGACGCAAAAATTAAGTAATCGTAACTTCTTTCTCGAATTCGTTATTAATTCATTTGTTCGTTAATTTTTGAGTGATTCAAATACGCCTCTTTTAAATAACACTAACGACCTTATAAAAACATGATTTCTCTAAAGCACTTCTCAGAGGCAGTTTGTATAATCTGTGGTTACATATTTCCGTAAAATCTCCACCACAGACTAGGTATTTCAATCGGGCGTTTATTAAGTGTTTTAAGGAATCATCCGTGTGGCGCCGGATTAGGAATAGCGTCACTCCATTTCCTTCCGTGGATGTCGTAGAAGGCGACTAAGGAAATAAATTACCAGGAGACGGGCAGCACCGTCTTCCTGAGATTCCAACCGTATTCTGCGATCGCCAACCCGCCTGCCAAGCGTGGCGATTATGGCAAAACCCTTCATGGTTGAAAACCATGAGGGAGGCCTATGTACTGCAGTGGGCGTCGAATGGCTGATGATGAAGGAATCGTGTTTTTGTAAATGAGACCGCTCGAGTCTATAATGCTACAAGGGTGGGTACGGGGTCCATACAACATTATCCATTGTTCTTTCATTTAATTCCCGAATCGTACGATATTTCCCAGGCCCGGGCTGCGACATCCCGAACGTGCCACACTCCGTCTCCATGCGGATGCACGCTGGCGCTTGGATGGCGTACTTCTGCATTTCCGGCTACAAGCAGGTGGGCTCGCCCGCCATCTACTGCGATGGCTACCAGTGGAACGGCACCGTGCCCAGTTGCGTGGACGAACGTGAGTGAGCCTTTTCCTGGATTTAAAGTGTAACACACACGGTCAGTACTGAGTAGGAATTCCATCTCACCAAGCGGTGCGATGGGATTCCTACTCAGTATTCATCCGCCGTGCCGTGTGGCGCCGGATTAAGAATAGCGTCACTCCATTTCCTTCCGTGGATGTCGTAGAAGGCGACTAAGGAAATAAATTACCAGGAGACGGGTAGCAGCGTCTACCTGAGATTCCAACCGCATACTGCGATCGCCAACCCGCCTGCTAAGCGTGGCGATTATGGCAAAACCCCTTATGGTTGTGAAAACCACGAAGGAGGCCTATGTCCTGCAGTGGGCGTCAAATGGCTGATGATGATGATGATTCATCCACCTCAGAGTATTTACTCTCAGGCGGGTAAATACTGAAATTGTCAGGATCAAACCCGCTAGTGCTCATCAATAGCCCAAAAAGCCCAAAATTGAGGGTCTGCTATTATCAGTTGAAGATAATAGCAGATCTTGTGTCCACCTCAAGTGCCATCATCAGACCCAAACATATGAGATAACATTTGAAACGTGTTTATCATTTTAAACATAATTGATCGGCTTACCTATTGAAGATACACAGCGGGCGTCCCTCTTACCAACAGACGGCTCAGCCCCTGGAGTACTAAACTGCAGCTTCGACACGGATATGTGCGGGTGGCAACAGGACGTTGACAACGACTTTGAGTGGACGAGGATCAATCGGAAGACCCCCAGCTCGATGTACCTCACTGGCCCTGCGCACGACCATACCACCGGCTCTGGTAAGATCAGCTCGTTGGCAGAAAGCTCGGAAGTACAGAAAAAAATAACAGCACCTATATTTATTTATACCTCAGCGCTTCAAATTGCCAATCCGCCGTGGGCATGCATGGTAATTAAGCCCATACTCTCTCTGTGAGAACAGGCCTGTGCCCTGCAGTGTGTAGTGTATAGGCTACATAAAAATATATACAAATTTCATAATGAAAGACAAGAAATTTAAAATTTATGATGTAGGACGAGCGAACCACATGATAGACGTTTACGCTATTAAATTTCTATACCAAACGGTTTGTGTGCGTGTAAACAAAAGCTTAATTAAACGAAATACTTATATATTTTTTATATAGCCTTTATGTTATTAATGTGCTGTTGATCTTTAGAAACTTTTTTTTTTGTCTATTGCAGGCTATTACTTGTACATAGAGAGCACCGGCCAAAATGAAAATAACACTGCGCGCCTCATTTCTCCCGTTTACGACGTCAAGCTCACGCATGATGGCTGCTTCTCCTTCTTTTACCACATGTATGGAAGGTAAGGTTCATTCAACCAATCCACCTACAATAGGTATATAGGCATCCCCAAGGCACACCACTTCTATCGGCGGGCATCCGCTTCCAGTCGCTACCAGCAATCTGTCTCAGATCGTCGGATCAGCGAGCTCGTGGGCGTCCTTCGGTGCGTTTGCCAGTTCAAGGTCTCCATACTCTTGACCTCAACCTCATCAGCTATCGGTTCTTCGGCAGATGTGACCAGCCTACTGCCAATTTAACTTGCTAATCTTATGGGATGTTAATCGCCCGTTCTGGATTCGTAAAGGAGACTCTGTGCACGGTCAGTTTTGTAGACAGCTATCATAAATAAGAGACAGCTATAGGTCGCGCGGAATGCTTCCTGAATTTAATAGGATTGATTAATTTAGAAAAAAGTGTGACCGAAAACGAGAAATAAAACAGTCTTGTCAAGTTCCGTGAATGTTAATGGTTTATTCAGAGAAAAACCTGGGCGACTGAAGATTAAAGCACAGAGGAAAGTTAAAGTGGTATAGTAAGTGAGTAGTGATAATATTGAATAAAATACCCTACTTTACAGCACAGGGTATCCCAGTTTGGGATCATGTTATGTAGAAGTTATGTTATATGTTATACTTTAATTTCGTTCGAGAAAATATTATCCAATCGGGTTTTTGTTATTAACCGCAATCAATTGAATTGTTGTCGGAAGAGTCCGACCTGATTTCGCTCTTATTCGAATAGCAGAGGCACGGCGAATCATGTCGAGTATATTATTATTATTAATATGTTTATTGCACATAAGTAACAAAATACAATGGCAATGTGGCGGACTTAATGCTATTGTATAGACATAGCTCGCGTCGTCGGTTGCTCATCTATCTGACAGTGATTTCAGAATTAAGTACGTTAATAAGGTGTGGTGCATTATTTTTGTTCTTTACAGCCACTCGACAATATAATCAATATCGACATGCAATCTTACATTTTTCTTTTGTTGAAGGAATGAGTAAGCTTAAAACAGTACGATCTTCCTTCACCGTGAACCGCCCCTGTTTAGAAATGTACGAAAATCTTCCTTCACTCCTTAAGGAGGCTCTATACCGGAGCGGAGAGTGTTTTTACTTACAAACGACGTGCTGGATTGCAATACAACTTCCAATATGTTTAGAGAACCCTAATCAAAGGTTAGATCGTTGTCATTGAGATCTGACATGTCAAATTAAAACCAAAATTCGGGAATTGCTCTTGATACATTATTTCAATAGGTACATCGGCGGACTCCGCGTCTATCAGAAACCATTGAGCATAGCAATGGAAGACCTCAAAGATGGAGACCAGCATCTCTTATTCGAGAAGTGGTACAATCAGGGAAACTATTGGTACGCGAATGTTTCCAAGTTGAGAAACTTCAACGAAGATTTCCAGGTGGGTATTTGAACAGTACAAGGTGTGATTAAAGGGAAACTTTGAAGGCACTTTAAAAATAAGGAAAACCGTTAAAAATAATAACTCTACATAAATAACGCTACTTCGCACTATAAAAATTGTTTTCCCTGCAGTGAACGAAAACCTTAACATCTCAAAACTTAAATGGCTTGACTGCCTCATTAGACTAGCCGTTAAGGCGCTTAACCACCAGGACAGAGGTCGTGGTTCGATTCCCACTGGGGGATGCCGTGCATTTGTACAAATGGCCTCAGTCTGGGTGTATTTCCATGTTTGTGATGTCCTTGCCTGGTTACCATAGCACAGGGTATCCTAGTTTGAGACCAGGTCAAGTGATTGTGTTGTGTGGAAGTTATTATTATTATTACAACCGCATACAAAATATTTTTCTTCACTCTAAATTAATGAACAATAGCTTAAGTCACCCGCGCAATTATGACGAATCGATTGAGGCCGTGTGGCTCCGGCCTAGAATGAGCCACCCCATTTCTTTCCGTGGTGGGTGTCGTAAGAGGCGACTAAAACCGGAAACCAGGGAACGGGCAGCAGCGTCGACCTGTGACACTAGACCACCAAACACTGCGATCTCCAATACGCCTGCCAAGCGTGGAGATTACGGCAAAACCTCCCATACAGGGAGAGACAAATGTCCTGCAGTGGACTGCTATGGGTTGATGATGATGATTGAGATCTGGTTGGTTTTAAAGGTTATGACATACAATCTGACATACTTACAAACCTACCAACAAACATACGAGCAAATCCTGTTACCCTCTTGGCTCTTAACTGCCTCGTTGGCCTAGCGGTATCATGTCTGATTACCATGCCTCGATTTCCACTAAAATTAACTGTTTTTAGATCATCATAGAGGGCATCCGAGGTCAGAGCTATACTAGCGACATCGCCATCGACGACGTCGCGATACTGCAGGGTGAGAACTGCACACGCGCCGTCCCTACGACTACACCGCAACGTAAGTCTACATTGTAGTACACCGCAACGTAAGTCTACATTGTAGTACAACGCAACGTAAGTCTACATTGTAGTACACCGCAACGTAAGTCTACATTGTAGTACACCGCAACGTAAGTCCGCGTTGTAATGTAGTGCACCGAAGCCTAAGTATGTATTGGAATGCATTACTTTTTGTATTCAGTTCTTTTTGCCATTCAGGCTATTTTGGCTCTCCCTCGTTGTGAGATATCGTGAGATTTGGCTCGACCCCTCGCTCCTCCCGTAATGTCACGGGAGACTTTTTTAACGCATAATTTTAGTTTAAATTCACCTGTTTGGCTGGCGGTGGCTAAACAATGAAAGGTCCACTGTGCTACTTTGTGGCGTTCGTATAACCGCGATATTATTGTGTAGAATTTGTCCCACTTTTACACTGCGGAAAAAAAAAAGTGATATTTGCCCAGATCCCCTCTTCCTCCCGCAAGATTGTGCGAGATTCGGCTCGACCCTCAACCCACTTAAACGCCTCACTTAATTAATGGTCGCCCCCTAAGTACACATTGTAATGCACCGCAACGTAAGTCCACATGATTACATCGTAATATCACCTCCACCATGATTCTTCTTCTTTTTCCTGCGCCTCTCCACTAATGGAGGTTGGTGGTCAGCCAAGGGCCAAGGATGATTTACAGAGTGGAGTATTTTTTCGCTACCTCTTCCTCCACTACAATCCCGGCCCGAAGACAGCGGCTAACATTGTACTGTGCATTATACTTTATACTTTATTGCACACATAAAATCACATGAATAAAACAAAACATTTACAGAAAAATTAAAAAGTGTACATGGCGAGCTTATTTCAGCAGAAATCTCTTCTAGCCAACCCTTGATGTGGTGATACGAACATTATAAACAAGGGAGGAAGGTGTCATCACAAACATTGTCATTCAACAGAATGTATTTTTTTTACTTTTTCTCGCGTTAATCAACCTAGTAGTTCAATAAAAAATAATAATATAAGTTATTGTATGGAATCAGGCGTTACTTTGTGGAAATCCATAATAGCATTAAAATGTGAAAATTTTCACATTTTAATAATATAAGTATTAAGTATAAATAATACTTAAGTTCATTGTATTTAAGACATGTAATTTTTGTACAGATTTCCATAATGCTTCATAAAAAATATTTCATAATGCTCAGTGTTTATGCCAAAAAAGCGTAGGCCTCTGTCTAAATTGATTAAAAGCCGATGCACTAAATTAACTCTGTACGATACCAAAAAGCGCCGAAGTAGAAATCTAATTTTACTTTTTTTTTATTTTAAGCCCTGGAGAGCTGTGAGGGGCGCTGCAACCAGGTCCCAGAGTCCAACAGCACAGACTGCAGCTGTGACTGGGACTGCTTCCTGGAAGACACCTGCTGCCCGGACATCCTTACCGTCTGTATCATATTTGGTAAGCTCCTAATCATCACAATCGTAATCCTCGTTGGAGTTTGCTTTATCGACAGCATTTCTGCAACTTAAAACTTATTTGGTGAGCTTCTGATATTTGCGACCATCATCATCATCATCAGCCATTTGACGCCTACTGCAGGACATAGGCCTCCCTCATGGTTTTCTAAGCTTCCCGGTCTTGTGCCGCCCGCATCCAGCGACTCTCCGCCACTGTAACCAGGTCGTCAGACCATCTGGTAGGGGGCCTTCCCACGCTGCGTCGTCCGGTTCGCGGTCGCCAGGTCAGAACTTTTTCGCCCTGTCGTTCTTTTGCGAATCTCCTTATTCATGATTTGATCACGCAGTGAAACTCCTAACATAGCTCTCTCCATTACTCATCGGGCGACCTTGATCCTTCTTATGAGGCCCATAGTCAGCGACCAGGTCTCACCGTTTTTGGTAGCTGGATCTCTGCCGGGGATTCTTCGCACCCCCTGCCCCACCGTTACCATGACCGCTACCGTAGCTAGGAATAGCAGGGCCGCCGGGGCCTGGTGGCCTGGTTATTTTGGATGTAATCGTGAGAGGTTCTTACCATAATCGCCACGCTTGGCAGGCGGGCTGGCGATCGCAGTATGCGGTTGGAATCTCAGGAAGACACTGCTGCCCGTCTCCTGGTAATTTATTTCCTTCATGTAAATCGGATATTGCTACATTGACATAATTATCCACTCTATTTGTAACTCATTTTGTAAGCTTTTTATCATGATTATAATCATCAGAGGTCGCATTATTAAGGCATTCCTTCAAACTCTAACAATTAACGGCCTTTCCATAGTCCTCTTTTAGTAAGAGCATTATATTTACCACGCTGATCTTTTCATTACTTTTGTCTTACATAAACAGCCTCTAGATATATGTCCAACTATAGTGTCTTCTCTCAGAGAGAGAGAGTATGGACTTAATTTCCACGTATGCCTACCGCGGGTAAGATAAAGATAAAACATTTTATTTGCTAAAGCATGGTAAATACATTAAAGTAGATGGCAAAGTAAACTAAAATAACATGCATGCTCTGCATGGTTAAGGTGTGCAAATATCAGACCGGATTTCCGATTTCGAGCAATAAAGGATTTTCGATTTCGAGCGCTGAGGCATGTGAATATCTTAGACACGATGTTTTCACCGTAGACCGGTCGCCGTCAATGACTAGTATTGCTACTCCATTTTTTTCTCTTACTTGCCTTATTTTCTATTAATTTACAGTTAAAACAACCACGTCTTTTCCACCGGAGACTGAAAGAATCGTTTACTCTGCTTCGAGTACAAGCAGAACAAAAACTGCGACACCAACAACAACAGTGCGCCCGTCAACAAAATGGCCAACAACGAACTCGACAAAATGGCCGACAACGACTTCGACAACATGGCCGACAACCACCTCGACAAGATGGCCGCTAAGGACTACAAAACAGCCGTCGACTACCAAGACAACTAGCACATCTACATCCACCACCACTACGACTCAGAAGCCTACTACAAAAACTATCTTTATGTCGACAACGGCGGTGAACAATGCTACTGTTGTTCCCAGAAAGTACAACGTGACCTCAGCAGCAACGACAGAAAAACGACCTCCTTCCAGACCCACGACTTTTGGACCAAATAGCGCTAAAACCACAAACAACAATTACAAGCCACGGCCTCTGGTGACGGAAGTTAAAAGTAAGTACCTACCTACCTACTGTGCCCCTTTGAGGACTCTTAATCCGTTTTCCCGGAAAATACAAAAACATTCAAAATTTTACAAAAAAAAAAACTTGCTGCGTATGACAAACAGCGCTTATAGACGTGTTTCAGGAACTGCATATTTTTTTTAGCATAAACCCTGTGTATGAAATTGACTTATCAATTTGTATTCCCATCCTCCTTGCAGGCCAATCGAGGGGGAAAGGTACAGCGATAACTCTCGCCGTCCTGCTCTGCGTCGTGGGCGTCGCGTGCGCAGTTATCGGCGCGCGCACCGCCAGAGGGCGCGCGGCGCTTGCGAAGCTGCGCGGGCACACCACCGCCAGCTCCGAAGTTAGATACTTGACAGCAGATACTGACGACTGACCGAGAGGATACTTGAATATATGTTTTAACTTACATTTATGTTTTATTTGTATCATTATACATTTACAAGTGTGCACTCTAGGTATGTGATTATGTACCTGTTGTGTATATACATATAAATAAACTTACTCCTGTATGCCGGAGGGGTAGGCGGAAATCCGTGTTTGCCACTTGCCACAAGCCTGACAAACCTCTCCCCGGACAAATATTTTCAAAGAATAAAAAATCTGTAATTACATAATATTGGAACGTTTATTAAATCCCTCAGTGTGAGAAGTGTGACCAAGCTCTTGATTTAACTATTTAATTAGTTAGTACCTCTACTAACCCTTGCATATATTATCCATTTCTTGGGTTACTAAAATATCAAAAACTTTAGCACGCGCAGGACGCGTAACTTTCAGCAGTCTTATGGCACGGAGCTTGAGACAACGATTCTTAAACTTTCGCAAAACTTGCATTTTTTGTAACATTTCGTACATTTTATAGCAAATCATATAAAATTTTAAACGTTCCGCATTTAGTCGCAAATTTTACACTTTATGATACGTTATTTTAGGAACGTATCATAAAGTGTAAAATTTTAGCGCATTTTAGTATCATTATCAAAACAGCTATGATTGTACACTGTACAGTCCCTTACGATACCTTGGTAAAAGTATGAAACCAAGAAATCTATTATGTTGTTTTGTAAAATGGGGCCCTGGGAGTTCCCTATAGTAGGTGTTCTCTGTCATCGAAATGTTTTTTATCATGGAGATGCTTTGAAAACTGATAGGGAGGGATTTTTCCGTTATTTCGTACCGACCAACTAAACGGATCAACTACCTAGTTGTTCCGATCGGAACTCAGTACGTGGTTTTATTCCTATCGGACCAACTACTCAAATCAACCATATTAACCTTATATAAGAGCTCCCCACGGAACAACTATGAAGTTAGTCGGAGTGGAATCGTATACTTCTGAAGACAAAAAGGCTTGCATAAACTGAAGATCTTAGGTTCCCTTTTATAATAGGGGTTAAAGTATGAAATTGCCGTTTTATTGCAATAGGTTCTTTGAATTGACATAGAATCTTCATGGTTTGAGGTTTTCGAATGAAACTTTTTTCGAATGGTTTCTATGATGTTCTTTTTTTAAAAAATGTGAAACATTTGAATATCGACTTTCAATTGTTTTTGTTATTCAATTTAGACAAGAAAGATGGATACTGCGAAAATTCAAGTGATTTTTGAATACGAGTTCCGACGCGGAACTAACGCGGCAGAAACAGCCCGCAATATCAATGCTGCGTTTGGAGAGGGGTCTACTAATGAACGCACCGTGCGATTTTGGTTTAAACGCTTTCGTGATGGAAATTTCGACTTAAAGAAGAGGAAGACCGCCCACACAGGTGAATAACGATGAATTAAGAGAGATAGTGGAAGCCGACCCTAGTCAAACTACCCAGGAATTAGCGGCATGGTTTAACGTTACCTTACCCACAATATAGACTCACTTGCGTCAAATCAATAAAATAAAAAAATACGAAAAATGAGTGCCTCATGATTTGACTGATCTGCAGAAAGAAACGCGTGTTGAAACTTGTGTTGCCTTGTTGAACCGGTACAGAAATTAAGGAATATTGGATCGAATTGTAACATGTGATGAAAAGTGGATTCTTTATGATAACCGGAAAAGAAAAATGCAATGACTGACCCCAGGTCAAATGCCACAACAGTCTCCTAAAGCAAAACTTACCAATAAAAAGGTAATGGTAACTGTTGGTGGTCTCAGCATGGTGTAATTCACTATAGTTTTCTCCGATCTGGTCAAGCAATAACGGCAGATGTCTATTGTGCCGAACTCCGAACCATGTTGACAAAACTAGTAGTAAAACAGCCCCGACTCATGAATCGATCTTCACCATTATTGCTCCACGACAACGCGAGACCTCACACAGCACGAGAAATCATTTTGACCCTTCAGGAACTGCAGTTAGAAACCATTCGTCATCCTCCGTATTCACCAGACCTTGCTCCAACGGACTACCTACCATTTTTTTCGTGATTTGGACAATTATCTACGTGACAAGAAGTTTTCTTCCCAGGAGGCAGTACAAAATGCTTTCACACAGTTTGTGCAGTCTAGATCGTCGGAGTTCTATCGCAAAGGCATTAATGACCTTCCCATTAGATGGCAGCAATGTATAGATAATAATGGCAACTATTTTGATTAAATAAATTTGTTAAAAATTTAAAAAATAAACAATTTAGATTTTCAGTACAAATCGGCAATTTCATACTTTAAATTAACCAAACCACTAAAGGTGAATAAAGTATCTATAGTCAGTAATTTCCTAGACTTTATTTTACTTGCTCCAAGCTTATGCAAGCCTAGTACTTTTTGGCCCGTCGGGTCAGTTGTTCACAGTGGGATAGCTGTCAAACTTTAAAAAGTTATATCTCGGAAATTATTGATCCTAGACTAGATTTTAAGAGGTCGTAAAATCCTTGCAGCCCAGAATGTGCCTGCGATCAATTATTGTTTTCAAGATATCTCGTCTTTAAGTTTGACAGCTGTCATCCGAAATGAAGGTCTCGACAAACTCTATAATTTCCAGCTGACAACAGTAGTCTAGGACCAATAGTTTCCGAGATATAACGTTTTTAAGTTTGACAGCTGACCCAAGTTGTTGTTCCGTCCGGAAAAAAAATAGTTGTTCCGTTTATTTTCTAACCGACCAACCAAATAGTTGAGCCGTTAGGAATAAGAAGAGTTGATCAGTTTCCAGTTGATCCGTTTAGTTGGTCGGTAACGGAATAAGTGGTATTTTTGTTAGGCAGGGAAGTGAAGAAGGTAATAAGTTGTGTTTGTGGATGACTGTACTTTCAGTGTACGAAATGATACATTTTACATAAGTGATATTAGTTTTTTAAGATTACGATAATAAGTGGACTAACAATAAAAAAAGTTGATATTTTGCGAAAGTGTATTATTTGCGACTAAATGCGGAACGTTTAAAGTTTTGTATTATTTGCTACAAAATGTACGAAATCTTACAATAGTGTAAGTTTTGCGAAAGTTTAAGAAATGCTAATAAATCGATACAACAGACCAGAGGCCTAATTACGCGCACCAACTCCTGTCGAAGTCCTGACGTTTGCGATAGCAGCTAGTATAGAATTTGACGGATACACGATTGGAATCGTTCAGGATTTGATGCGCGTAATATAAGAGCAGATTTTGACGAATTTAGGAATAATTCGAATGACGAATAATACCTACATTGCGCGTGAAAACTTAAAATTCGATTTGAAAATTTGAACCAACATCCACAATAAAATACTACAAAGAGTTCTTGAAAAAGTTAAAACATAAATTTCACATTTAAAAAAAAAAAAGAAAACATTTGAAAAAAGTTTCATTCGAAAACCTCAAACCATGAAGATTCTATGTCAATTCAAAGAACCTATTGCAATAAAACGGCAATTTCATACTTTAACCCCTATTATTAAAAAAAATAAGTACGAGAGATAACCTTATTGGAATCTTGCAATAACATATCTAACAAATAAATAAATTAAGGACATAACAAGTATGTAAGGTAGGTAAATACAATTCACAGTTTTCTTTTATACTTCTACAAAACTCCAAAAGAAAAGCCAACTTTGCACCAGAATATCTAAGATATTGATTTCCCAAGATCCTTTAGGATAAATGTACGTAATGAATGATGCAGACAATACACGGTATTTTTTAAGTGCTCGCTATACTCATACGTCATACATTTAACGGGTCTAATCGGGACTAACGTCGGGAATGAAGTTTACCTAATAAATAATTGCGAGGGGTCATCCAAAAATCACCTGGCGCCGATCGGTGACGTTAGAGTCGCCGCTCAAGACCGCAGTAAGTAGATATATTTTATAAAAGCCATTTAATTTTGTCTCTGATGAAGTGATGAGGGAAAACGGGATATACGTAAGTATATTAAGTTCGATTCCCACCGGGGGCCGCCGCACATTTGTGGAAATGGCCTCAGTCTGGGTGTATTTTCATGTTTGTAACGTCCTTGTCTGGTTACCATAGCACAGGATATCCTAGTTTGGGACCGGTCAAGTGATTGTAGTGTGTGGAAGTTATTTGTTATTATTGCTATTAAGTAACGGGCCCAGCATGAAGGCTCCAAAAGTCATCTTTAGTCGAGACAATGAGCCGCGAGCCGTCTTAATGAATGAGTCACGCCGGGACCGCTGTTACCATGTCACCGTTTTACCAATGAGCTGGAAAAACAGAAGAACTATTTCTGAAGAAGTGTGTATCCAAAATCCAGAAAATCTCAAATCCAGGTCCTGAGTACCATCCCGGACATGCACCAATGACTTTATTTTCTAATTTACGTACATTTCTGAATTTTTAATAGCAATAAGATAAGAATATTCTTTATTGTATACCGGAAAAAAATTACAGAAACAGCAATGCCAAAAGAAAAAATACAATTGGCGGCCTTATTGCTAATAGCAATTTCTTCCAGGCAACCTCATATCGGAGAATTTTCCGAAGGAGAAATAGACACGGGTAGTCGGTGCAAATACGAATAGGTATTAATAGACATTCATACATATACGTAGTAATAATAATAAGCTTACATTTATCATACTTGAATACTATACATAACTACACGTAAATAGTGGCTTATAACAAGTGTGTGATCTGGACAACAAAAAGGTGATATACCTACATATATATGAAGAGAAGTGAATAGACACTTACAGCAAAATTATTTAATCGTCAGGATTTCTACAGGATTTGCGCTTAATTAGACCTTTGATTACAGCGTATGGCTATGATCCTGATACAGAACTTTATTAGATCATCTAGCTCAGAAGTCAAAGCTAACAGAAAATAGGCAGTGAACAGCAGTAGGCTCTATTCTTGAGCTGAAAAGATAGATCGAAGGAAAGGGCTTTGGTACTACAACGTCAGTAATATAGGTTGGATGAAATGTTCTTCCGTACCTTCCATTCATTTATCAAGCGCTAGTATCACCCTTGTTGTGCCAATGTCACCCAGTATGTGGGCTCTAGCCTTCCCGATACGTTATCAATGTACCCGCCACGCGTAGCCCCAAAGGACCTCTGGTCTAACGAATTACAACTCTAAACTGACTGCTATAAAGTGGAAGATGGCTTACATGGGGGTAGGCCAGAATTCTGCGCGCCTATCGACCCGCGTCGCCATCTTGCGCGCGCATGCGCGACACAATGCAGAGACACTGATGTTTTCAGCCTCAGCAGTCCGCGAGAACGAATTCAGAAACTTGGCCTGTAAATAAGCCTGTAAATACGTTTTTTTTTTTCGGTAAAAGCCGGACCCGGGTCGCGTTTCCATTGGTGGCATGAGGTCCTAGCTGGATCGTTGTGTGAGATCTGAAAGGTGTAATTAGTAAGGTAAGTTGGGTTGCAGTTTCTATTTTCTACGTTCTTATCTAATTATCTAGACGGTTACATCATATATTCGAGTAGCCTTTGTTTGCTGAGCGAACTTTGTTCTTTCATTCTTAATATTTTAGAAACTTAAGAGTCGGCAAGTTTTAGTTTTAGACTTTTATGTAACCACTCAGGCTAATGTAGAAATGTCTATGTGGGTTAGTCATAGGTTTATATAACGTAGGTATAGGCTTAATTTAGGGTACGGCGAAATTAATGTCTGTTTGCGACTTTATTACTTCTAATAAGACTTTATTGTCTACTTTATTTTACGAAACGTTCCTGGTTGCTACGTACATTTTGCTTTGATCCTACGTTTTGCTTTCGACTACCTATTTAAAGAAGAAAAGAATACCAACTTACTTAAATTAGTACTAACAATATTCGTGCCTATTATGAAGGTAGGGAGATACTAAGTTATTCCTACTATTAAAATGTACAAAGCTTGTATCTTTGTATCTCAGCTACAATTTACCTAAATTCCTAAAATTTTCGTGAACTCTGAAGAAAAACATCAGGAAACATGTGTGTGCAAACTCGAACTCAACAAAAAAATATATTCACTATAAAACAAACAGCCTTATTTATAAAAGCATGTTTCTTCTAAAGCACTCCTCATGGGCAGTTTATTTAATCTGTGGTTACGTCTTTTCCTTGTAAAGTCTCCACCTAATTTAATCGGCGTTCATCGAGTGTTTCGAGGTATCGTGTTTTTATGTTTATAAGACCGAAAATGTTTATTGGACGTCAAAGCTGTTAGTTTCAGAATTATTAGATATGTGGAGAAGAAGCTAACAAAGAAGCTGCCACATACTTTATTCCCTGTCATTGCCAAATCACGGGGAATGCGCCTCTCCCTCTGAGAGAAGACCAAAGTATACCCCATGGGACTTATATAAGACAGAGTGTAACAAAATCCCTATATACAACTACGAGGAAAACTTTGCAATAATAATAGCTGTTAAAACAGCACTTTAAAAATTATTTACATTACTATTAAATTTATATTTGATCAATTCAAAAATATGTGACGTCACTCTACGAGAGCACAATGATAAGAACGGGCCACGGGGAAAAAGATCATGAAATTCGTGTGACGTAATTTGGATGGCCCCATCTCTCCTCGTCTTTGAGAGAATGCCTGTTCTACTACCCTACATGTATAAAGTGCTAACTACACAACTTGTTCAGCTAAATAGCCGTAACGGCTTAACTGCCCCACTGTAACGGCAAAAGTTAAATCACATACTCAGTTCTAAATGGTTCAGTATTACCTACTACGGCAGAAAGTTGAATGGTGTAAACGGTTAGTACCTAGAGAAAGTTTATGGAGTTTAATGACGCTTACAGTCGGCAGAACCCCAGCTTCACGCGCGTGCACTCTATTCCGTTACGTTAAGCGTGACTTTGCAACAAAAATATAGAGGTTGATTAGCTGTCAACTGTACAGTTAAGGATGTTTTACTGAGGGTCTTGAGTTGCATGCATTCGAGGACAAGTTTTGTTCAGACAACGTGGTCCCGGCAGAATACTAGAGTTGTTTGTGGGTTAGTAAATTGCTGTTAGCAATAAGCCCATTGTACTTTTTCATTGCAACTTTCATATTTTAGATATGTCTCGCTTCTTGTGTGTAATATAGTATATTTCATTACGAGTGTGGAAAGCCTGTCATTGCAAAGAGTTCCGACAAATGTCTACCCGAGCCGAGGTGCAGCCGAAGGTGAGGGTTGACAGTCGGGACAAGTTACAATGACGGTTCCGCACGTGTACTGAACTATTTTTAATACATAAGCAGCCTATATACGTCCCACTGTAGGGCACAGGTCTTCTCTCAGGGAGAGAGTGAGTTTGAGTTTGCGAATGATACGAGACAGGCAATTGCCATTTCGGCCGAGGCATATATAGTGCTTTTCTTTAAAAAAATTCAAGGAATTAAAAAGGGGCCTTTTATAATATAATAAAATTATCTTTTGATTTTGCTGGAAGCAGGTTTTTCATCGCTAATTTAGCTTCCGATTTTAAATCTGGTGGAGTGCAGTCAATGTTCATTTCATTTTCACTTTCACTTCATTTCATTTTAATTATTTTATTAACAAAATACCAACGAACTCCGCTTTACCGCCAATTTTTATTTTTATTTTACAGTTTGTGCCGAAAGGTAAACGCATCTGTGGCTATACAGCCACGAGAACGCAATGTGTACGATAGATAAAAGAGTTCTAAATTCAAACAGCACACCGTTTCATACAACATTAACGGCGTGCCGACTTGCACCATTTTCTTAACCCTAGACACCTAACCGTCGTTTTTGGTATAATGGTTTTGGTGGTTTGGTAAAATACGTATAACATTGCAATTTGTGGTGAACATGAAATTGTTTTTTTACTGAATGGGCGTAAAACCTTTTTTTTTATTAAAATGAACAACTACTTTTTATTCCTGTTTTAATTTAAAAAAATCGTAATAATGTCGGTTTTGATCTGTATAAATGCGTTCTATTTTAAACAGAAAGTAAAATAAATAAGAGTATGTGACAAATAACAACAAATTATTTTATTAAAAAATATGAAATAGGCCTGAAATCTCAATTCTATAAAGGTACCAATCGTTGAATTGACGAATGGTTACGTATTATAGGGTATGCGAGAAGGTTAGGTGTCTACGGTTAAGATAAGATAAAATGGCGACTTAAGTGATATTCCATAGTATTATGCCCTATGGCATACTACTGTGGGGTCGGACAGCAGACATTGAGACCATCTTCGTCCTGCAGAAGAGAGCGATCAGATTCATAGATATATAAAAGCAAGAGATTTCTTTAAGGATACCAACATCCTAACAGTTGCTAGTCAGTATATCCGTGAAAATATTATGTACCTTAGGAAAAATATCAGTAACTTTAAAACTTTAGGTAGCCAACACAACGTAATACTAGAAATAGACATAAACTTTCGTTCCCAAAATTTAGGCTGGCAAAGGTTAATATATCCTTTATGGGGCATTGTATACGTTTCTAGAATAAGATCCCTGAGTATATAATAAGCTCGCCAGAAACGCGGGTCAAAAAATGTGTAAAGCACCCTTGGTGCCAAAAGGGCTACTATAAGATTAAAGATTATTTAGATGTCTGGAATTAAAGCCAGTTCAATGCATGAGTTCCAGGTTTTAGAATATTTATATAAACTCTGTTAATTAAGGACGTGAAAAGACTAAGTATGGAGTTTTTCTGTCCATTTTCTCTCCAAAATCATCTAGATTTTGAAATGGACACCTAATTTAACTTGTAACGTTCATTAAGTCGCAGTTTCTGTGGTACTTTGAATTATTTTTTTTAAATTTGATTTGATTTGATATAAGAAGTGATGCAAGTCGTCCTTAGTTGCTTAAATCATCCCGTGATTACTGTCCAAACCCATAGTACAGTCGACAGCACATGAACATTTACATACGCGCACTCTAATCTGTTACGTTAAGGACGACTTTGCAGCAAAAATGTAAAGGTTGACCTACTGTCAATTGTACCTAAACTCGACTTTTAAAACACATAAAAAAATAATATTTATGATCAAAAGTACCCGAATCGTCAAAGGTTTGTGTGTTATCACTTTTGACCGCATAAACCGCGTATTTTCCTGTCCCAAAAACCTCGCGAAAAGTTTTGGAAGAGTTCCTATTATTATTTGGCAACAACATTGCATAATTGAAATCACTTGGAGTATTAACCTACTTGGCAACGGGTTCTGGCAGCTAAGTAAAAGGCGCAGACGCTTGGTTACTCCTTTCAGTAACTTTTCAAATAAGGGTCGGATCTTCTACTTTGGGTTTAATTAGAATACAAAGTTCAACCCATTTTTCATGACATTTTTCTAATTCCAACCCTCAGCCCACATCCATCCACAGCTGAACGTACGCCTAGGCTTTCTCAATGGCACGTCATTTCTCCTTGTCTTCCGCCATCCCCATCCATCAGCCATCGACAATCTGCATCATTGTATTCCCAACAATTTAAGATAAGATAAGATAAGAATATTCTTTATTGTACCAGGAAAAACACAAACATTAACTGTCAGTTCCTTGATAATTTAAATGAAATTAATTTATTATGAAACCACATATATTATTTGTCACACATACATTTTACAGCTACAGTGTAGCCTCTGTGTACGAGCAGAGGAGAGCGTGTGCCACTCAACTCTGTAGCACAGCAGATGTTGTAGATTGTAGGGCGGTGGTGGATGAAGAAAGTAGATGCTGATGTTTCAAGTCTTCATGGTGTTTATTAGATACCGTGCACAGTTACATCTTGGAAGATGTATGTTGTTAATGAGAGGCAAAAGCCAACTATCTGGCGCAGGCAACAAAACCCGTGAGTTAGAATGTCCGCGGTGCAAAGTCAGCGACACGGCGATCTAGAAATGTGTACGATGCCCGTACACTCTGCCTCCCGAACTAAGTAGTACCTGTACGTCGGTAAGCAGGACTACGTACTACGTAGTACGTAGTACCAATTGAGATAGCAAACGGCAGGACTCGGTCAGGATTTGTTGCAAGTATTATAGAGGCTTAGTAAGTTAGTAAGCCTAGCAGATTAGTAAGTTGAAGTGGCAGTGGGCGGGGCACATAGCACGCAGAACTGATGGTCGATGAGGCCGAAAAGTTCTCGAATGGAGACCACCATCACAGCATAGATGATGCAGCCAAAAGATGGACAGATGACCTCATCCAAGTGGCAGGAAGACGCTCGATGCAAGCCGCTTCCAACCGGTCTATTTGGAAATCCATGGAGGAGGCCTATGTCCAGCAGTGGACTTCTTGTGGCTGAATGATGATGATGATGATGATTATAGAGGCTGGCGTAGCGAATCGTGGAAGCGAGAAGATGGCAGGTGCGCTTGGGCAATCACAGAGTGGCGTCCGAGCACAGGACAACGGTCAGTGGTCAGACCAGCAGCCCGATGGTCGGACGATATCGTTGAGTCGCTGGAAGGTCCGTGGGTGCGGATGGCAGGAGACCGTGAATGATGGCATTTGGGGGAAAAGGCCAAACCCACCAACCGTGGCCAACCGCAGTTGATTATGATGGTGATGATGATGAATATAGAGGCTGATATTGGCTAGCGAGCTGGTCGAGCTGGCTGAAAGTTTGCGAAAAAATGCGGTGGTAGCGGAGCGGTAGAAGGCCGACTTCGAATCCCCGCATGTACCAATGACCTTGTTTTCTAAGTTACGTACATTTGTGAAGTTATAGCAGCAATACCACTCGCTAACCGTGAAGGAAAACATCGTGAGAAAACCCTAGTTTCCGAGGTATTTACATACCTTGACACTTGCTACGTACAATGGCCCAACTATGAGGCTTAGTGCGGAATTCTCCAGTCGAACTAGAACTACGCATCACTGCAGGGCACAGGCCTTCTCTCTGAGAGAGACGGGCTTAATTACCGCGCGTAATTGGCAGATTGGCAATTTCAAGCGCTTAGGTATGCGACCACCTCACAATATTATCCACGAAAATATCGCCCCGAATACAGGATCGCACGACGCCATGTGACTTTTGTGGCAGAATGTACAAAAACATAACAGTCAAGTTGGGTAACATTGAATTTCCTTGCAACTTTGAATAAATATTGTCTTTGGAAAATTGCATTGCCAAGTGCCAGTTTTTACCGTTAGTCTTTCTATTACCTTAGAAATTTTTATGTGTGCAATTTTCCAAAGACAATATTTATTCAAAGTTGCAAGGAAATTCAATGTTACCCAACTTGACGGAACCGCAAATTAAAAGGTCGTGGGGCTAGTTGTAAAGTAATTTAATTGCGTCACGCACACAGCGTGGCATGTTGATTTATTCGACATGAAACGTTACTTTGGCTCAGTTCGTGGCTGGGTTTCATAAAAAATAACAGCACGTGTTGTATGAACACTTATGTAGAGAACTTACCTACTAGCTTAACCCATACAATAGCGCTGGTTAACGGTGAAGAAACACGTCGTGAATAAACCTACAACTTATGGATTGGGCCAACTAAATAGAGACGTTGGGATGTATAGGTGCTAGGCAAACATACTACATAAAAAAATTGTCCCAAGCACTGGAGCGTCTGTGTGGTAACTTTACCTAAATAAATTTGGAATTCAGGATGAATTTGAATCTTTAGCAATATTTTAAAGGGAGGTTTCTTTGTCGTGATAAACAATGAATATTAAGATTTAAAAGTAGGTAATTGTAATATTTTTTAGAAACACGTGATTTTCAAGATTAAAGAACGGACGAGGTACTGTCTAATTGAAAAATGTTTTCATTAATAATCAATCATCCGATATGCGTAAACATGTTTATTTTTCTCCCCTCCCCCCCACTAAAAACTGAAAAATAAACAAGTCCCTCAGCCAGCTTCACATTTCGACTTTGAAAACTTCAGAAGCAAGCGGTTAGGCGTCTTACCGAGTTCCCTTTTATCGTACAAATGACCGGCCATAACAATGCGAAGTATTCCTTTGAGCCCCTGTTAACATTCTATCCGGCAGGCTTCGTAAGCCGACTCATAAAAGTACAAACCTCTTTTATTTGGGTCACACAATATCCGGAAGGAATTTGCCCATCCGACTCGCTGTATTGACCTGTCGACGCGACGGCAGAAAGCAAAAAATAAGGCTCCGTTGTCGTATCGTTGTTGTAATTGTGGTAAAATAAGTAAAGGTTAGAATAACCCGTTGGCGCACGGTCAACACAGTGTTGGTGGGCAACTGACGGTAGGAATAGTCCATCATTCGAAATCGCTCACTAGTGCCATAAAAAGGGCTACATTATTATGCGGACTAAATCCAGTCACTATCCTAACGTTTGATAGCAATTTGTACAGAATCGTTCAAGATATTTTGGTGCGCGACACATAGGGTCAGAGCGTGGGACGCCCACCAGCTCGCTAGACTGACATGTAATAGAATAAATGACTTGCAGCCAATTGACTGCTACTTTTCAGACAGAAATCTTGTTTGGTACGTCACCTGAACGAGATACATTGATAAATTCCCTCTACTTTTTTTCAGCTTTACCGCGATGATCGACCCGAGCTCGTCGGAGGAGGACAGCGAGGATGACCACAAGAAGCAACCGTCCAAGTTGCCAGGTCAGTGGAGAGACCCCTCAACCAGCATTGCTTTCAAAATTAGAAGAGAAGAGAGACATTTCGTCGCTCAGCAAACAACACCGCACAAGTCATTTTTCCCTTCCTCATAGAAGAGATAAAAAGCTTTCTAATTTCGTTTAAAACATTTTCATAAAAAAAATATTTGCGAAGTGTTACAATTTTCTGAATAACCTGAATGCTTCAATCTTATAGGTAGACTGGTTCGCGCTTAAAATGCACCCAGTGGCATTCAAATGTCAAAATACGACATTAAATTAAATTACATTGCATTGAATTACATTACATGCACGATACAATATCCACCAAGAGCTTCGTCCACATCACGGAATAAATACGGACAATAAAATAAAAATAAAGAAATATAACAAAAGAAATAAAAAATAAATAATAATAGTAATAAAAATAAAAAAGACGTAACCTAACCCAACAAACCACCCCGCAAAACTGCTAAACCAAAGGTCCCCAAAAACGTGGTGTCCAAAGCGTCAAATTTCGACTTGTGCGGTGTTGCTTGCTAGCGACGATTTATTGCACACTAACCCCCGGTTTCTCGTGCACTAACAAGCTGTTAATCTACTGTTAACAGCTGTCAGTGGTTTTTTTGTATGCACTTTGGTCAAATGAGAGCTGTTAACAGTAGATTAACAGCGTGTTAGTGTACGAGAAACTGGGGGTAACAGTCACACACACAAAAGCTTAAGCTTTTAGCGCTGGTTTTAGTCAGTACCTACCCGAGAATCACACGAGCTTTTAGGACCGCTAGGTTATATATAGACTCTCTCAACGAACAGCTAAGAGCACATCAACTTTTACATCTGTGCACTCAGTTGCATTACGAAATATGAGTTTGCAACTAAAATGTGAAGATTGATGTGCTGTCGACGAAAAAATGTTCTTAGTGACAAAAAATTCGATAAAAAAGTCTTTGCCGCCGTTTCACGGGTCTCAAGAAAAACATGGACTGAAAACAAAAGTTTGATGACTTTCTCATCGATCTTATCAGCAGATCTTGAGTCGACAGAAAAGAATGAATGAAATCAGACAACGTAGTAAAAAGAATGATAGAAGAAGAAGAAGAAGAAAGACATTTATTATACCAACAAGATACATCACAGAAACAAAACGAGCACACAAGCAACATAATATGCACAACAACAGAAAGAAAACTAAATACACAACAGACAAAATGAATAAATAAAACAGGACCATAGATGTAGCCTGTGGTGTATCTAAGTTGCCACAAAAGGCAGCTGACTCAGCGTTGTGCTGAGGAAGTAATCCCTCAGCGCTGATTTTTAGTCAGTGCCTACGGTAACCCATAATTGTACTACGGAGTGCGTGCCGTGGTGCAGTCAAAGAATTAAGACAAATTCAATTGTATGTATGTTATACAATAAAGTAAGAAAATAAATAAAATATCGTCATAAAATACTTACATATATTATTAGTTTTAAATTAATATGTGTGAAATATAGAGGAACACCATAATACATTTAATTTAATAAGTAAATATAAGTGAAGGAGAAGAGAGGAGAGGAGAGGAGAGATAGGAGAATACACACCAAAGTAAATAAATAAAAAGTAAATACATGCCCGATCAAATCATTTACAAAAGTTATTAATAATAAACAGAGTACTTGGAAACTTAGCTACCTTTTACAGGTATTGCAACATACTAACTTATGCTAGAGTAGGAACATTTCTGTATCGAACATACGTAAAAAATACGGACGAATTGAGAACTTCTACTTTTTTGGAGTCGATGAAAAACTCGACGAATGGACCGTTTAGTGTATTTACGCCATGAACAATAAAGAATACGGCACGATTTCCAGTTTTAAATTATTTCTGAACACACCTAACTAAAATGAAGTACTCTTATAATGCATTCTGCCATGCATTTAACATTTGGCTATCAACCGTTCTTTAAAGCATTTTCCAGCGAGCTTTTCATATAAATGCGTTCATAAATTAATTGGTAAGCTGTGGAAAACTGTTATTGGCCTTATTTTTAGTAATTAGCAATTACATTGCATTCAACCCTGCTTATATCAATCATCAAACAACGCTGCAACTAAGTAATTTTCAGTAGTTCTGTTTTATTGTGATCCGACTGAAGGTTACTCGAGGTCGAATGTTAACAAGGCCAGTGGCTTGTTTCATGGGCGTATCAGAAAGGTTGGCGCCATTGAGTTTTATTTGTCGCGTCGCCGGGTGAATTACAACTTATGCCTAACTACCGACGCAAATCCCTTGGTTTTGGTAGGAGTGACCTGAAATGAACCGATGATCTGAATCAGATCGCCGGTATTTGAATAAAAGGAAGAAGGAAAAAGATACAGAGGGAGGGAGAGAGAGACACATATATATATATCGTAGCCCCGGCTGCCTGAGTGATCTTAAACGATCATGAAGGTTAAGCAACACTGGGCGCGTTCAGTGCATGGATGGGTCGCCGTCTATGCCTAACGCTAGTGGCATTTTTCCGAGCGGTTCCGTGCTTCGCAAGGCACGTTAAGCTGTTGGTGCCGGCTGCCGTCGATAGATGGCAGTCGTTAAGCCAAGTCAGAGGCCTTAGGGGGCGGCTTGACAACTTCTGACAGTAGACGAGCCACTAGTCTACAAGTCTCCACCAATCCGGACTTGGCCCCCGTGGTGGAGTATGGCCTATACCTTCCTCAGGGAAGAGACCCGTGCCCCTCGGTGGGGACATAATGGGTTGATGATGATGATATATATACTGCATTAATTTTAGGTCCTTTGAAAGACATAGCAAAATGCACGTAGGTACCTAACAACCGTCATTCAGCCACAAGAAGTCCACTGCTGGACATAGGCCTCCTCCATGAATTTCCAAGAAGACCGGTTGGAAGCGGCTACATCCAGCGTCTTCCTGCCACTTGGATGAGGTCATCTGTCCATCTTGTGGCTGGTCGTCCTACGCTGCGCTTGCCGATATGTGGTCACCATTCGAGAACTTTTCGGCCCCAATGCCTAACAACAGCTATCGAATACGCAAATTTGTTTTTTAAAAAAAACGCACTTCAAAAATATCTCGATACGAACTCGAATCTATTAGAACCATTAGGAGCCATCTGGAGCGTCTATTGTTAAAAGTAATAGTCTAAATAGATTCTCTTATTAATTACTTTTTCATAACCACGTCTTTCAAACCACCCAGGAGTGAGCGTGTACACACAAAACAATCATATAAATCGGTGAGGCCGTAGGCCGTAAACACTGCATGATACGAAAATTTCATATATTAGACATAGAAAAGCGGGAGAAATAAAGAGAGAGATGGCGAGAGAGGGAAAGAGAGAAGGGGAAAATAGATAGAGAGAGAAAGATATGGAGAACGGGAGAGAAAAGAGAAAGAGGAATAGAGAGAGTGATATATGCAACGTGTCCCAAAATTCTACAATAAGCGGGCACCAGACGGAGCACCTGCTCATGACTTATCGTCGTTCATATTGCAAAATGTCACATGTCAAAATAAACTATTTTTATTTTTTCGTCGAAATAGTATGAAAATTAGTGAATTAGAAGAAAATTCAGTCGTAATAGTATACACAGCTAATCAGACTGAGGATGCCGATGTCTTGCACGTGTGACAGAAACAATTTTTTATACAATTTCGATAAAAAAAGAAAAATCGTATTTTTTTGACATGTCACATTTTGCAACGACGTTATGACACAATGTCCCACAATTTCCAAGATTTTGCAACAAAAACCTATTTTCGACACATAGTAAAAGATTCTTACCTACCAAAAGTAGTAGGCTAGTTTTCCTAGAGTGTTATACCATTTTGGAATCTTGGTTAGTAGCGCGACCATTTAACATAGCTTGCAGAGCAGTTTCCATACTTTTTTTTTAAACCACGATGAGTGAAAGTGGACAAAAAAATTTGATTGAAATTCGTGTAAAAACTGCAGGCTTTCTATGATTTTAAGGGTTGTGGTAAATAGCAGTGCTACTTGTGTAGCCGACACAAAAAAGAAAATTTTAGCAAGATGAGGTCATTGGTAGTAAAAAATATCATATCATACAAATGTACACCATTTTCGAAGCACTTAAATTTTTTTTGTAACTTAAAAAAAAATTGAGTTTTTTTTTTCTAGAGCAGTCATGAGCAGGTGCACCGTCTGGTGCCCGCTTATCGTGGAATTTTGAGATACGTTGTATAACGAGAGTGGTTCGCATTGACAAATAGAAATTGACAACAGATCTCACTGACCTACAAGCTAGTCTTATGCAAGAGATAATTAATAGTGGATTGTTTACCTAGGGAGAAAATGACTATTTTTAAGGCGAGAGTGTTTCTTTGAATCCAGAGCGGAGCGAAGGATTCTAGAGTAGAGTTTAACTTCTAAAGTAGAATCCTGAGCGCAGTGAGGGATTCAAAATACACCACTAGAGCTTAAAATAGTGTTGCTCCCGAGGCGAACATTTTGGTTTTTTTTTCACCCTGTATGAATAGAATGGAACGTTTGCACCATATTTTTAGCGTCCGATGCAATGCTCTCTGGAGTTAATAGAATTTATTCTCACTACTTGTACTGACTACTTCGCATTTTTAGGGTTCCGTGCCCAAAGGGTAAGGGACACTATTATTCGCTGTCCGTTCGACCGTTTGTCACCGGGCTGTATCTCATGAACCGTAATAGTTAGACAGTGGAAATTTTCACAGATGATGTATTTCTGTTGCCGCTGTAACAACAAATACTAAAAACAGAATAACATAAATATTTATAAATAAATAAATAAATAAATAAATAAATAAATTTAACATACACACAACAAATATGATTTTTTTACAGTTTTTTGCTCCATATTAATAACGGCAACAGGTAGACGCTTGAAATATTCAAATGTTGTATAGATAATGGTACGGAACCCTTCATGCGTGAGTCCGACTCGTACTTGTCCGGTTTTTTATAAGAACTTAGTAAATCCGTATTTGAGTATGTAAACAATTACGAACAAAGGCGGAGGAATCCATTTCGCACGTATTTTATTTTTTCACAAACTTTTTTT
This sequence comes from Yponomeuta cagnagella, assembly GCA_947310995.1. Classification (NCBI taxonomy): domain Eukaryota; kingdom Metazoa; phylum Arthropoda; class Insecta; order Lepidoptera; family Yponomeutidae; genus Yponomeuta; species Yponomeuta cagnagella. Next base: position 2,482,605 of record OX371292.1, on the reverse strand, counting down.
TAATTTGGCTCATCGCGTGTTTTCTTTATCATACAACTAGTTACTTGTTTATACAATGTTCGTGATTGATCTCTTTGGTGATTGGAACTTTTACTAGAAATATCCACATTACAAATTCAAATCCCTTTTCATCCCTAGGTCTTTGTTTACGAGCACTATGCAAAAACTAAACATTGGATAGATGTGATAAAGAGGTGTATGTTCTTACAGTGGCGCCGCCCGGTTCCCTGGCCGCAGCCCGGCCGTCGGTGCGGGGGAAGCCCGAGCTGCCTCGGGGCTCCACTGCCGGCCTGCCAGGTACTGCAACGATAATTTATTACTTAAGTTCTTTATGTAGGTCTATTCAATGTATAAGTATATTGTAAATTATTTACAATATACTTATACATTGAATAGACCTACATAAAATTGCATTTCTACTTTTCCCCCCTCTCCTCTTTGATGGCCTTCCAATCTTTCTTCCACCTCCTGCGGTTGACTGGTAGAAAATGCTTATGGCATTAAGTTCGCCGTACTGTACATTAGCACAAGCAGCCTATATACGTCCCACTAAAGGGCACAGGCATTCTCTCAGAGAGAGAGCGTGGGCTTAATCACCACGCGTGCCCACCGCGGATTGGCGATTTCAAGCGCTACGGTATGTGAACACCTCAGACACTCAGGTTTCCTCACGATGTTTTCGTACACCGTTAGCGAGTGGTATCGCTACTATTACTTTACAAATGCACATAACTTAGAAAACAAAGTCATAGGTACATGCCAGCACTGGGAATCGAACCTGGGCCTCTCGCTTCAGAGTCCAATGTTCTACCCAGTAGGCTACCACCGCTCCTTGTACATTAGGCCAAGTGCAATAAAAGTATTAAATAAATAATAATAATAATTGCCTTATTGCTTTATCACCAAAATTTAATAGGATCTCGGTTACCTAAAGTCTGTTATTTAATTCGATGCAAAATAATAGGCAGTGTACCATTATAAAATGCACCAAAAACCTTAATGCATCAAAGAAATTTTAGTTTCAAAGATATTTTGTTACTCACAAAAGAAAAGTATTTAATAAAATACTAACGTAGCTCACACATTTTTATTTGGAAGCAAAATGGGATTATTAGTTTTTTACGTATTGGCAACACTTAGATGTTGATAACCTAGGGTTTGAGGTTTGACTCATTCATGAAGACGTAATTTATTTTTAAACATTCCGTTTTTTCTTGGTTACGCGAATGTTGTTTTCCGTTTTCTCTTGTGATTTCGACAGTTTTGGCCAGTTTTTTGATTCCACATAGCATATGCAACATGTGAAAGAGATTTCTATTGTATAAAATAAAATATTTTTTTACATTTGTTTTGATAACAGAGTTTTTTCATACTTACATTTCATTGGAACCTTAGATTTATGGCCGTCACAGACGACAGTGTTAAGATATGCGATATTTTTCCGCACAGTATCCAACATGCAACCTGCACTCATATACAAATGCGATCGGATTTAGTAGCGCGCGATATATTATTATTTATAGCCGTCGTCTGTCACGACCTTTGAAACATAAACTTGTTTACGATGTCCACATAGAGTACGTCAACAAATGTAATGGGTTGTGATGGTTTACGACCCCGGCATATGTCAAAGTAACAGTTTTTTTGCAACGAATTAAAAACAACAGACTATAGTAACTGTGCTCTAATTGTAATCTCTTAACGGTAGTAACTTCTTAACTTCATGTTAAATAAATATAATTTAATTCCTTTCTTGATTGCTTGATTTAAAAACATTGTTTTTTTATTAATTTTGTGCAAGTTTACCATGGTAATGAAGCGTGAGACACAAGCTGGTCAAGGCAGTCAGTATTTATTGTATTACTCTTAATTATAGACTCTTCCTCTTCCCTTCACGCAGGTCCGAGCCCCCTGACCACAGCACCGCTGGCAGCTCCTCTCCATCCGGCCACCAGACAGCGGGAGCAGGCACTGGCGCCCCCGCCTCATGCGTGAGTCATCATCTTTTTTGAGCTTCGAGGGCACCGGTACTGTTTCAGGAGGACTGGCACCTAATTATGTATCCTGACGTTTGCGAGAGCAATTTGTATTTAATTCGACAGAGATTGGACTCGTTCTGGATTTGGTGCGCTTAATATAGAGACAGCTAAACTGTCTCAGGAGTGGTCGTCAGAAAGACTAAAGGTCTTATTTATATAAACCCGATTCCTCTAAAACACTCCGCAGAGGCAGTTTAAATGTTATCTGGTTGCGTCTTTCCTTTTACTACACACTGCCTCTGAGAAGTGCTTAACGAAATCGTGTTTTAATAAAATGGACCGTACCTAGGTGTTGTTTCTTTTTTTGTCTGCGGTCTGAGAATCCGAGGGTAATCTTTAGACTTGAATGGCACTCCTGTGGACCGGTGTCACAACCTCAGAAGAAATCCGATTTTTAAAACTTAGTTCAAAATCATACTCGAAGTGAAAGACACTTTTTTCACGCAGTGAGACTGAGGTTAAACAGGCTGAGTTTTCTTTATTCCCTGTAATCATTCTGTGTATTGTTGTTTGGCAAGAAGATGAGATTTTTCCAGTTAATTAACACAATTTGAACTTATTCTCTTTGTATGTTTTTTATCTCGTGAGATTTCGACGATGGTAAAGTTTACAGGTTGTTATATCTCTTAAAGTATTAATTGTCTGCTCTATCATTTGATCATCATTATAATCACAATGTATTCTTATAGTTTCTGTATGTGTCTGTAGAATGAAATCATTATCAGAGTGTTCATTTAACCTATAAAAGATTCGACTTTTTTGGAACTACAATTTCCGTAAGCTCTAAACGTTACTAACATAATTACTGTATAAATAACATAATTCCGAAATCACCTGCTTGAATTTTTGTCAGAAGATTCCGACCAGGTTTCGCTCTTAGTGGAAGAGCTTAATCATGGTGAGTAGAGACGGAGCTCGCATCGTCGGCTGCGACCTGGTCGGATTCTTCCACAAAAATTCAAGCAGATGATATCGGAATTACGTTAATAAAGATTCGACTGTAGATCAGAACTAGGTACATAAATGATTCAGCTTATTACAGTAGCTAGATATTATAAAGAAGCTTTCAGTAGACTTGTTCAACATAAAATGAACATAGAAGTGGTAAATAGCTACTCTCATGCTTTTAGACATAACCGGAATGGTAGAGGTTTTTGAACAGCCTTATCTAACTCGGCACCAAAGTGGTATCAAATATTACCCAAAGAAAAAAAACAGTTGTCAGGAACTCACAATAGTTCATTTAGAATAATTTGGTTGACAGTGACAGACGGTGACATGAGGAATATAGTCACTCCAGCAACATACAAAGGTCAAATTCGAAAAAGATAACATAAGCAGCCTACGTCCCACTGTAGGGCACAGGCCTTCTCTCAGGGGGAGAGTGTGGGCTTAATCACCATGCGTGCCCACCGCGGATTGGCGATTTCAAGCGCTGAGGCATATGAATAGCTCAGACACTCAGGTTTCCTCACGATGTTTTTCCTTCACTGTTAGCGAGTGGTATTGCTACTATAACTTCACAAATGTACATAACTTAGAAAACCAAGTCATAGGTATATGCCCGCACTGGGGATCGAACCTGGGTCCGATGTTCTATCCACTAGGCTACCACCGCAATCGAACAAGATAATTTTACTGTTTTGTAAAAGTTATTTACTATCTTGTTATGTTTCTCAATTAACTGCACTGTGCAACCATGCTCTTGCGGAAAAAATAACACTCGCCATCCACCAGTGTCGCCATCTTCATAAACCAAATATTGGCAGAATCCTAAGGCTGCCATTATCATAGAAAAGAAATGAATTGACTTCAAACGAGCTGCACAGAACGAGCTGAAGCGACTGCAGCGCAAGTGACAGGTCTGATGCACGCCAACCAGATTCAAAAACCTCTCCCAACAATTACGTAACATTTCGCATCATATACTAGAGTCGGGTGTAAACGACGCAAGTAGATAGCCTTAAAAGTCTGGCTTAATAAACGGACCAAACTTATCTCTTGCGGTGTCTACACTCGTCACGCCGAATCCATCGCATCAACTAATACCACCTCCCGTCACGCGCGCAGTGCGTTTATGCGCAGGACCTCAACGGGGAGCGCGAGCAGCGGTGAGGCCCCCGCGCCCTCGCCCAGCCCTTCTGGCGCCAGCCACTCCGACAAGGACCAGGATCCGCAGGTAATTAAGAATAAGAATAACTTTATTTTATAGTCACAAAAAAAACCTTAATAAACATAAAGTAAATAGATGGCTCATAAAAAACATCAGCGAGTCTTCTGACTTCCAAGCTAGAAAAATCTCTACTATGGGAGCCATTGATTCTCTGTACAAAAGAAAGTGAAACAAATCTGTTTATTTTGGAGTTCCCCCTTTTCACAAACAGGAAGAACTTAATGACACACCAGAACACTGCGTCTCCACCTCGCTAATCTTAATCACCTTAGTTCTTTGGCGAATTGTCTCATTTTTGATGTAATCCATCAAAGAGACTCCGAGCATAGCCTGCTGAGCGACTTTGAATCGGTGAACTAGTGCTACCGTCAGTGTCTGCGTTTCAGCGTAGGTCATAACTAGCTGGTCGCACTAGTTGAAGAATTTTGTATTTAGGCGCTTACGAATATTCGAGGAGAAACCCAGTGGGCTGGTGACATCTGCCAAAGAATCGATAGTCGATAGGAAACAAAGATTCTCGAGTAGAGACCCCGAACTGGCAAACGCAGAGTAGGACGCAAATCAGCTAGCTAGAGCAACTATCTAAAACAGATTGCTGGATAAGGATGATCGAGGGCAGAAAGTAGTAGCGAGCCATGAGAAAGGCCTATGTACAACAGTGTTTTAGTACGAGCTGATTGATTGACAATAACCAGAAACTTGAACCTAATAATCCTCTCCCTCCAACCCAGGAGAAGATCGAGAAGTTGGAAGAGGACAAGAAGCGCCGCTTGCAGCTGTACGTGTTCGTCTCCCGGTGCGTGGCGCACCCGTTCAACGCCAAACAACCGACCGATATGACCAGGAGGCACACCAAGCTGACGCCTCATCAGCTGGACACCATCCAGGCGCGATTCCAGGTACTGGTTTATTCCAAAGTCTTATTATAGGCTATTGCAAAAGGAACTAAGGAATGAGGATCATATCATCTTAAATTTAGACCGTAACTTCCGGGTCGTTATTTAACTATGAACGAATACATTGTTATATGATGCCATCCACAATGCAATGTGGGGCATCACCTCCTCAGACACAGAAGTTTAGATTCTCAAACTATTTTTAAGGTTACATGAGGTAAAGTCGCAAGTCGATAGGCTTATACATAATTATGTCCTATCCCATCCGTACTGCAAGACAACGATCTGTCTTCTCCTGGAAATCTGATCTTTATCTATCAAACCATTGACAGACACAAGGCGCTGAGCCTTACTCGTTTTACTTAATTGTTGCCTTGTTTCTATTTCAATTTGTCAAATTAGGCATCGCTTCCACACCAGGTCAACATTCATGGTATTGCTCACAGGCCTTCCTGAAGGGTGAGACCCAGATCCTGGCGGATGAGGCGTTCCAGAATGCCGTTCAGTCCTACCACGACGTGTTTCTCAAATCGGAGCGCGTGGAACAGATGGTCAAGTCCGGGGCTTGCTCGCACAATGACTTTCGTGAGGTCTTCCGAAACAATATCGAGAAGAGAGTCAGGTAATGTTGAACTGTGGATTTGGTGAGCTCCAACAAAATACACGTATCCAATTAATTCAGTTTTACATGAAAATAAATCGTTAATAGGAACCGTTAAAATACACAAACATTAATTTAAGAAATATCGATCCCTATCATCAATTTCTTGACTTCGATAGAATTTAAAAAAAAACTTACATCTAGCCCAAAATTTAAAGAAATAAAACATACACTTAAATCTTCTTTTTGGTAGTTTCAACGACTTTTTTCCTAAACTATGTCTGATAGTCGTCTCCTTGGTCAAGACAAAGGTAAAAAATATTTGTCCTAAGTTTTTTCACAAACCTTTGAACTTTTGCCTCATCTGAACCGTGCCAATTTTTCCCACGTGTTATACGACGCAAGACCTAAAGTACTCTTTTTTGTTCAAACTGTCATAGTTCTATAGAAAAGAAAAATAAAAATATTTGTAAAGCAGGCGGAAGGTCCGTGGATGGGGATGGCAAGGGACCGTGAGAGCTTTTGGGGGAAAAGGGCTTATACCCAGAACTGGACAAAGGGAGGCTTCATATTGTATTTACAAATTCGTCACCTACTTTACTTAACCTCACTGATAATTACAGGTCTTTGCCAGAAATAGACGGTCTTAGTAAGGAGACTGTCCTGACCTCGTGGCTGGCTAAGTTTGACTGCATTATGAAGGGAACGGGTAAGTTAGAAAATTAACCTTCTGAAATACCTCACTGAGTTGAGTAACGAGGATAATGGCATGTGTGTTTGATCGGACTCTTATTTTGAAATCACGTGCCCGAAAGTATAAGTTGGTACATTTTCTCCTGTAGGTTGGTTCTTAAGAAGTATGTTATTTTATTTGCTTTGTATTAGGCGCGAGACATACAGATGGGACGTGGAGCGAGGGCGCGGTAAGATCACTCCTTCCACTAGGATCCCCTATGTATGGAGTCACAGACCACGAGCGACCGCAGAGCAAGGACTGTGGTCTGTGACTCTATACATATTACCGCGCCCTCGCCCCACGCCCCATCTTTCTGTCTCGTGCCTTGTAATTTTTTTCTCAGATTATGGATGCCGGCTCGCGCCAACGCTATCCGACAGCATCGTATGTCTGTTTATACAAAATTAAATGTTTTTTATAAATGTTTGGGAAGTTATAGTAGCAATACCACTCGCTAACTGTGAAGGAAAACGTCGTGAGGAAACCTGAGTAACAGAGGTGTTCACATACCTCAGCGCTTGAGATTGCTAGTCCGCGGTGGACACGCGTGGTATTAAGCCCATACTATCTCTCTCTCTCTCTCTGAGAGAAGGCCTGTCCCTGCAGTGGGAGGCATACATATAAGTCCAAAAACGTCTTGCAGAGTTATCCATAGATAAATGTATGATTGGCAATCCTGTCAATCAGCTATTCATTCGTTTATCTTTTGATAAGTATTGGAAGAGTCATATTTTTCGTCATTTAAACATCACATGCCTTTTCCAATGTGGATGACGTCATCGTGATTTCAGTATGACGTCATCATAGTGTTATTTTAGGAATATTTAAAGTAGGTTTAATTATTTGGTGCACAATTTCTTTGTTGGTATTTTAAACAAAATAACTTGTTCAGTACAAATTTGTTAAATTTTGAATGTTCTATATGTTCTGAAAATGGGGAGTTCTGCTAGAAATGAGGAGAAAAAGTCAGCTCCTCCATACATTTTACTGCCCACTTTTTATGAAACAGCTGAGTCGAGTTTTATGAAACTATACTAAAGACCATAAACCGAGAGACTAGTTCGATAGTTCATTTGCACAAGTGTTGCTATAGTCAGGCTAGTGCTCTTGTTATCGATATTAAAAAAATACGGCTTTGGTCGATGACCTAATCAAATTAATGTAAAAAGTGCCATGTATGTACCATACTTCGGGGAGGCGTTTGGCTACTGCAGGTGAAGTCTCTGGATTCTACAGACTAGAACTGGTCCTCACTTGGATTGACGAAACTTACCAGAGAAATATTTGTGTTTTTTCTTAAATCTAAAGTGGAAGTCTTTAACAGTTTCAAATACGTTGTAACTGGTGTAGAGATTGAAACTAACACGGAAGTAAAGTGCCTACGGACATCGATATTGATTACGTCACTATTGAATTTGGTCTAACCCTGGTAACCCTTTTTCTGTCTCTTAGTTATCAAACTAGTCTCTTGGTTTATGGTTTTTAGCTTAAAATTCGTAGTTTATTATAACAATTCGAGGTACATTGCGTAGCAGTGTCTACCAGTTAGTCTGTGGGTTAATGGTCTTTGCAATATATATCGAATTGTCATAGTAAACCATGAATTGTAGTTCTATGAAACACGCCCGAGGTATTTTTCGTTTTTACTATTTCGACTATTTTAGTATTTTTAACCTCATCGTCTACTGCACTATGGAAATAGAGAAGCTGACAAAGCCCATGTACCTAAGTTGGTGACTGAAATATTCGATTTATTTTTTGGAGAAAACAAGTCAATGAAAATTAAAAAATCCTAGAGAAATCCAAGAATCTCATCGGATTGAAATATCAATCAAATCAATCAATCAAAAATTTTTTATTCAAAGTAGCACAGAAACTGCGACTTAATGAACGTTACAAGTTAATAAAAATATATAAAGGGGGTACGTAATCATAGGAAAGCATTCTTTATTTTCTGCTGTACTGTATTCATGCACCGGATTTATTAACCCCTCACCAATTCATTGTGAAATATATCCCACTTTAAATTGAACCTTATACCGTTGAAATACAGTTCAAAACCAGTGAAAAATTGGTTAAGGGTTAAGTGAACTCCAAAATCTTCTCCTATAAAAGACATCAACGGGTTCACTTGTTTTCCTCTTAAGAAAGTGCCATGCTACGCTTCTGTGTGTTTTTGGTAAAGCAAATAAACTTTTCATCTATATATCTATATATGAGATCGTTTATCTATGAGACCGAGAATTTCAGATAATCACCAACCATGTTGACCTCGACCACTAGAGTTACTATAGAATACTAGGGCTTCGAACAAAAGATGTAATTTATGTTAGCCAAAATTTATTATTACATATTAGGCTTATCAGTTTGCTGAAAAACAGCAATGAAAATAGTGCACCAGTATTAAACCTAAGTAGTTCGTACAAAATCACATTTTTATCACCTTTTCCTAACGTTATCCTAAGAGATGGTAATGTACTCTTTAATGACTGACCATACATAGACTGCGCATACATAGATTGTATATTTAATTCTTCTAATCGCGACTGTTTATTAACTAAAATTATCCTAATAAACAGCCGCGATTAGAGCCGTTAGGTCGGCCCCTCAAGGAGTAATTCCCATACAAACGACGTTTGGGTTTTATTTACAAACCGATTATATTAACACGACGTTTTGTGTTCGCAATGAAACTTTGAGGACACAAATCGAGGTTTGGTCATGCTTCAGTTGTAACTTGTAAACAAGATCAAACATTGATTTGTGTCCTCTCAACGTAGACAAATTTCGGAGCGTAATAAAAGCTTTTTTAAAAACACGAGCTTTTTATTGTTAACTTAATCTACTCTTAAAATGACTGCGTGATTTTGAACCCAGCCAACTAAATCCTTAAAACGACCGCACGATTTGGAGTGCAGCCGACTACCCTTAAAACGACTGGACGATTCGGAGCCCAGACGACTAATAATGGATTGGCTCTCATGGTCTCTATACGTTACATCGAGATAAGGCTTAAGACTAAACATCCTGGCTTCTGGGAAGCGCTCTCTACCTACAACATTGTTGCTGACGAGGCGTTGACAGTAAGCACTTTAGGCTGAGGGGACAATATAACTACGTATTGGCAAAGTTTCATTGTTTCACATGGTTTGTAAATAAAAACGAAACTACGTTCATAAGGGAATAAGTCTGCCTTAAATGGCAATGTTTTCTATGACATTTTATTTTTTAAAAGGCCACAATTATGAGCGTAGTTATCTAAGAAAGGTTATGATGACACAAGTCTTGATAACAATCGTGATGAAATCAAAATAAGGGTCTTGCTTAGGTTTGCATATTGCCTTGGTTGTGGTTAAAAATTGATGTGCAATGTGCATTTTGATGTTGGGTAAAGTAACTTGACATTTACGCAACAAGAGAAACTACCGACCAATTTATACATTAGAATGGCAAGAAAATAGCGTGGACACAAATTAATTCAGGGTCTAACAAAATTCCCATGAACTTCAGAAACTAAGGGGTTTTACTCGTCAATTTAAGGGGAAATTTCGAAATCGCGTAAATATCAGATGTTTATTAATTTTAATACTCCATATTGTAAGTAAATATATGTGGGATAATTTTAATCACACTTGATTTTATGGCAAATTAGGATTAGCCTACTGGCAACATTTTGTTTTTTTAATGAGTAGAGTATTTTTGTTTGACCGAGGTGTAGAAACACTGTGTTTCTTTTTTTTTCGCTTACGAGCCGGCATTTGGGCAAGACGTTTTATTTCAATGAATAGTGGATTTCTAAAATAAAAGACGATTACGAAGATTGTGGGTATTCTCATTTTCAACTCTACATATATTTAGTAGGTATTTTAGTACACAGCTGATTTTTTTTCATGATTTCGAAATTTTCCCTATAGTAAAAATTATTGCCATTGAAGAATATAGAACCCCTCATTTTCGGATGTTTATCGGGATTTTTTCACACCCTGTATCATTATCCCAAATTATCTTCATACCATTAGCATAAAAGCAACATAATTATGACAATATCATAAATCAGCTGTTTTCTTTCTATTACAAAAACAAATTAATTTCCCGCATCATTAAACAAGTCAGCTGGTTGCACGAAACGTGGTATCTCCTAAAGGTGGAACGTTTCCTATACAAATGATTATTTCCAAATTTATTAAAAAATTACATAATTATGCACTGGAATTATGTCTGTCTGCATTAATTAAGATATTTATTTGCGCCAATACATATTTCCTTGAATAAAACTGTAGTTTAATAGATTAAATAAGATCGATAATGTTTGTATGGGCTAAATGGTCGAACTCATTTAGGCTATTGAACCAGTATTTTTTTTTTAAGAAACTGTATATTGGCGCAAATAAAAATCTTAGTTAATGCAGACAGACATAAATCCAGTGCATAATTATGTTTTTTTTTTTATATATTTGGAAATAATCATTTGTATAGGAAACGTTTCACCTTAAAATAAGATAACACAATTCTTTTTTGTGCACCCGAAAAAAATACAGAAAGAGGTGCGATTGGCGGCCTTATTGCTATTAGCAATTTCCTTCAGGCAACCTCGTGTCTTCTTCTTGTTCTTACCCTTTTACTCCGTTTGAGCCTGGGGACGATATTGGGGTTTCTATTCCCAATATAGCTTGTCTCGTTTTTCGAATTTGAAAGTGAGGGTAGTTGTCTGCGTAACCTCAGTACTGCTCAACAGATTACCTAACAATAATAGCTGACAATATGTTCAGCTGTCAAATAATAAGATAGTGATACAAATCTCATTTATAAAATATCACGGAAATGGAACAGTATTTTTTAAGCTACTTTTCTTATTAAAATTAGAGAGATAGATAGGGAACACTTTATTGTACATACATACATACATAAACTCACGTCTGTATCCCAAAGGGGTGGGCAGAGACCAGGGACTGCCACTTGCCACGATCCTGACAGATCGCTTTCGATTCCTCAGCATTCATTAGTTATTATGCACGCACGCCGGTTTTGGGTACTTTTTATCTTACCCTTTTGCTAATACATCCCTATTATTATTGTACATAAAAATGGAAATTAATTGTTTATGCATTATGTACGCCTAAGCCATTATTCTGGCAAGAGGAGTAAAAAAATACTAGGTAGGTAGTGTCAGTATAACTATCATAAGCAACATAAGCATGTATAGGTATATGCATACACGTCCTACTGTAGGGCACTGGCCTTCTCTCAGGAAGAGAGTATGGGCTTAATCACCACGCGTGCCCACCGCGGATTGGCGATTTCAAGCGCTGAGGTATGCGAATAGCTCAGACACTCAGGTTTCCTCACGACGTTTCCCTTCACGGCTAGCGAGTGGCATTGCTACTATAACTTCACAAATGTACATAACTTAGAAAACAAAGTCATAGGCACATGCCCGCACTGGAAATCGAACCGGGGTCTCTCGCTTCCGAGTCCAATATTCTACATGCTAGGCTACCACCGCTCCTCATAACAGTATAATAAAAAGATAAAGAAATGTTTTTCGATTTCCGTAATATTTTATAAATGAGAACCGTATCACTTACTCTATTTGAGCCCAGAAAACATGGTTACTAACTATTTTTGTTAGACCTTATTATCAAATTTAAACCACTGAGGCCGATTTGCACCACTTTCTTAATGTCACTTAAGTCGCCATTTAAATCGACTATTGTATGAAGAATTTTAGTTAAATGCAGTCGGCCTTAATTAGGTTGGGCTCACCATGAAATATTTATTAATGAAATCTAAATTATAACTTTAGTAATATCTCTATTTTCACGTCCCGTGTACGTCTCGTGCAACCAGTTGAAACCGATTTAGATTGGTATGAAAGTCGTGTAATAATACTTGAAAACTTCCTTGTAATAAAAATTCTTATGGTGTTATTTATAAAAACACAATTCCTCCAAACACTCTTCAAAGTATACGCGTGAAACCTCTTAGTTCTTGGCAATAAATGGTTATTAATTCGTTTATTCGTTCGTTCGTTCATTCATTCAATCAATCAAATCAGAAATCAATCATGCCAACGTAAAGAATTTACATTTTGTCAATCTATCAATCATTTATTCCTCCATTCGTTCATTCGCTCATTAGTCATTTCGTTCATTCATTCATTCAAATACAGATTATATTGTATACCGTAAAGGGAAAGGCCAACTTCAACTGCATTTGAAGAGTGTTTTTAGGACTCGTGGTTTTCTAAATAGCACTTCGCAGTGGCCTTAATCGCCAGTAAACTACAAGAAACGGACGTTAAATTATTACGCGACCTTACATGACCAAACATTACTCTCCAAAATAATCCGACCCATGATGTTACTGAACTGCTTAAAATAAACTGACCTCGACCGTGGTGCCTGATTGCATTGCATTTGATGTTGTCCTCTCATTGTCTGTAATATGATTTCTATCTCCAAGCGCAATGCTAATTAGGATTGATGTTGCTATAAACACGTAAATATTTTGAGCTTTATTGACAACTCTAAGGGCCGGTTTCTGAATTGAGAATTTCACTAAGAAAATTTCACTCAAGTAACGTTCTCTCACGCTCTTTTCTGAGAAATTCAGAGACAGCACTACAATTAACTATTTACTTAGTTAATTTGCTCAATTCAGAAACTGGCCATAACCTACTTATTACTATTTGTTAACATCGGCAACAAGCCTTCGTCGACAAATCAAGTGCCAATGTCTCATCTTGATTTGAATTGGCAGACGAGTCTTACTTGCCCCCGGTTTCTCGTACACAAACAATTTGTGAATCTACTCTGATTAACTTTACTGATGTCAGTAGTAGGTATTCTTTTGTATGTAATTTTCGACCCTTTGAGGATAAAATGTTGTAAAAGGCATTTTTGGTGAAAATGAACTATGAATGCAGTCTTACTCAGTTTTTTCAAACTCTTGCAGAATAGAATAGAATCATGTTTATTTGGTCAAGGACATTTTACATTATAAATCTTAAAATTTACATAAAAAGAACGCTTCACATTATAGAACATAATAAAAAACAAAAAAAAAACAAAAAACATAAATAAGGAGACCTTTTTCAGCTTAATGCAACCACAGAGGCCTGGCGCTGATTTTCAGCGGATGCCTACCACTGCTTATATATAATAAAATTAGATGTACCGACAGTTTATATATTTAAAAAACTCTCTTTTGGGTGCCAAACGGGACCCTATTACTAAGACTTCACTTTCTGTCTGTCTGTCTATCTGTCAGTCCGTCTGTCTGTCTGCCTCTCAGCCACCAGGCTATATCTCATGAACCGTGATAGCTAGGCACTTGAAAATTTCATAGATGATGTATTTCCGTTGTCGATGTAAAATAAATACTAAAAACAGAATAAAATAAATATTAAAGTGAGGCTCCCATACAACAAACGCGATTTTTGTGCCGTTTTTTGCTCGATATTAATAACAGCAACATGTGAACGCTTGAAATATTCAAATGTAGATAATGGTACGGAACCCTTCGTGCGTGAGTTCGACTCGCACTTGGCCGGTTTTTTATTAAAATACACTGTAAAAGTCATTGATGCTACTTAATTTTTGTCATAAAAGACATTTTCTGTTATTCACTCAGGGCTTACAATTATTAGTACAATTAGCACAATTTTAGGACGCAGGTTTGTTGTAGAATAAGCCATGCTAACTTCTAAACTACCTAAGATATTGAATTTAAAGTTGATAATGCGTTTAAGGTTCAATGTGATATATGGCAGATTTGTAGGAAAATAACTCGTGCCTGTTCCCAATATTTTATTTGCAACTGCTACCAATTACATAGCTATATTATATAGATAGACCAATATACGTCAGTAGATCTAGTTTTAAGCGTTCGAACAAAATTTGAATATTTATAAAAGTCGTTACATTTTTAGTAAATCTGTAATCATTGCAATAATACGGCATTTAAAAGAAACAAAAGATTAAACCATTTTTGTATATATTTATATATATTTTGTTTTCGCTCTCCTGTAAAATTCGTACAATGGTTTTTACTACATTTCTTTCCCAAAGGGCCTTTTTTGACGTGGCAGCTGGTAACAGTAGGTTAACGGATTGTGTGTGTACGGGAACCGGGGGTAAGTAATATTGTAACTAGGTACCAAATATCATCAATCCTAGTTTCAAATTGTCGCTGTCACCGTGTTTGTCTGAATGTCTCTAGATGGTATTTTGTGATGATTATGTTTCCGAAACTGTGTGTCGCCTGCTCACTCTATCGTTATTCTGCCCCTTTCTTTCACGACATGTCTCTCTCACACACCCGATAACAGGAATAACAGGTATCAGGTCACATGATAAACTGGTCATTTTTGTTCCTTCTGTTTTTTCTAGGTACCTATGCGTTTCTTATGGGCTTCAGCCATTTGTGTCCGAGCTTTTGCATAATTTTTTTACGTCCTGAAATATAATACTACATCGTAACTCTATCTTGATTAGTCTGGCCCATTCACACCACAAAGAATTGCGTGACGCACCGCCCGTCAGTACCATCCAACTTCAAACTCTGTAGAACAAAATGAACTGTATAGTTTTGCCAAATTTTAATATGTCAGTTGGGTGTTAAGGTAACAGACATAGACTATAAGATTAGGAAGTTGAAGTGGCAGTGGGATGGTCATATTTACATCATCTGGTCATACATACAATATTTGCCGCGAAACTGACAATGGATGGAGTAAAAATTTTTACTAATAAAAATGTTCTTGATTGAAGATCACACAAACGCATCGTAGGACGCCCACCAGCCCGCTGGACCGACAGTCTGAGGCAGATTGCTGGCTGCAGCTTGATGAGGATGACCGAGGACAGAAAGACGTGTTGTGCCTAGGGGGAGCCTATATGCAGCAGTGGATGAATGTGGGCTGATGGGTAGATGAAATCGTTTGCGGTGGAGCGGACGCGCAAAGCGTCGTGCAATCCTTTGTAATGTGAACGGGATTAATGATCGAAACTTCCCAGAAAACTTCAAAATAATAATATTTCGGACAGAAATTGTTGGTGTCTTTTTCTTCAGCTTACGTCTTGTGCGATTTGCTTGTTAGTGTTATTAAATCATTGTACGTTGATTATTTCTGCTTGTTGTATCTAATTTAAAATTTTCGATGTGTTACAAAAATTGCGCCTGACCCGAAAGCTACGTATACTGAACACCAAAACAAACTTATCCATATGTTTGCCGGAGATTATGTAATTTTTATGGGTAATAAAATAACCCAAATGTATGAAAAAAATACTTGAACGCAATGGACCCGTAACTTTCAGCGTTCTTTTGGTACGTAGCGTAAGCATTAATGAGCGCTACGCTTGTTCAAATCCCGATTTTTTAAATACATTGCATTGCATACATGGCGTTGCAATTTCAAATTCGTTTTTTAACAATCACAATTTATTGATGCCCCTCCCAAAGCGTTTACCGCACAAAATGTAGTTTGGTTTTTATTTACAAACGACATAATTAATCGCAATGAAACTGCCAAGATGTTTAGAGGACCCTAATGGAGGTTTGATCGTGCTTAGAATTGAGAATAATAACATACAAATAAAAAATAAATTAGAGCCTCTTAAAAAGGTCTTATTTATTTTTATTCATTTATTCGTTATAAAAACGTTCAAAACTCTATCCTCTCAGCATACTTGCAAAGATTTATTGCAATCCGGCATGTCGTTTAAAAATGAAAACCGTGTAGGAATCACCTCGTGAGGTGATTAACCAAAATTTTTAAAAAAAAGTTGATAATGATGCTAAGATTACGTGGTTTTCGGGAAGGTCGTGAGTGAATTACAACAGTTATATTATCTTATTTTTTTATCTATTGACAATACAATCACCTTTATACGTATGCCACCTATTCAGTTACGTTAAGGGTGAATTTGCCACAAATACGTAAAGGTTGGTCAGCTTTTACAAATATTATACCTATCGTAAGTACCTACTTAAGCATAATATATTTTTTATTATTTTTTATAACACAGCACTAAACCGATGGATGGTAAGGAATCATAAAAAATATTGGCTACTTTATACGTGTTAAGTGAGTTGCTTGCAACTTAATGTTAACGTAATTTTAAGTGGTCCAAACACTATTAGCAACTTAGTTAAGGCTGGGTTCTTTGAACGCCCTCCTAAAACAAGTTTTTTCAAATACATTTTACTCTAACGGTAAGTATTTAAAAAGTAAAAAAAATGTATATTACTTTTTAATGTCCTATTATTTTCATTTATAAGTATTTGAAATCGCTCAAAAATAAACTCGACTCTATTCACTTGTTTACTCTAAAACAATCCTCTAATGCAGTGTCGAGCAAAGGGAAACACCATCTTTAACTGAATCTGGGGGATAGTTGTAAATGTTTACATCGTTTTTTACAAATAACACTGTTAACTTAGGACCGGATAGGATGGCGTTAAAGAGAAGAGGCCTTTGCCCAACACATTACATGAACACATGCCTGTATCCCGGAGGGGTAGGCAGGGACCGGAGTCTACCACTTGCCACGATCCTGACAGACCTCTTTCACTTCATAAACATCTGTAGGTATATGGGCGGGTTAATAGTTATTTGTTATACAAGAGTGCAAAGTTGCTTTTTAACCGCGTGCTCAATTTTGATGACCGAGCAACCGAAGAATTCTAAAATTGAATCACGAGCGCAGCGAGTGATTTAAAAATTAGAATCCTGGGCGTTAGCGAAGGAATCGAAAGAGCACGAGGTGAAAAATCTTTGCACTCGAGTACAACACGTAACTTCTCATCCCACCTCAGCGAGGAAATGACTAAATGCAAAAAAAAAACACGAAGGAGGCTCCGAGTTTTAAAAAAAGTTGTATAATAAATTTGGCACCATGGAGGTAGAAGTAAATAGGTTTAATGATGTTTTGAATTTGCAAACTTAGTGCACACCATATGTTCTAAATTCAATTTACTTTATCCTCTACTAGGGGATAAAAACGGCTTTTGCACTCAGATATGGAAGAGCAAAAATACTCTTTCCGAGATGGGGGTATGAAATAGTAGATTATGCATTAAGGGGATAAAGCAGTGTATTATGTCTCGGGCGATATTTTGAACCCCAAGGACGAGGGATTCTAGGGTTAACTCACGAGCGAAACGAGGAAGCGAAAGCTAGAATCCCGAGGCCGAGGGGTTCAAAAACGCCCGAGACAAATACACTGCTTTATCCCCAAAATGCATACTCTACTTTATATAAACACTGCGAGGCAATAAAACATAATACAATTAAAAAGAATTCTCCTTGATTTAGGGCTCTATGAAAAGTTTTCATTCTAATTTTGAATAAATTCTTCTTGGTGTAGGGCTCTATGAAAAGTTTATATTCAAATTTTGACGTTTGGTCATGGATTGCAAGGAGCTCGTATATTCAATGTTGATTGCATTCCAAATTCAAATGTCATAATTCCCTAGGGGATTATGAAAGTCGGTACATTTATAATGACCCGGCTAGACCATAGGACACAAACGACTTGCTTTAAGTTGAGTTTGCATGACACATAATATGCAGTTGACGAGCAGGTGTTATATAAAATATATTGATGGGCCGTTAATTTGGAACTTGTTACTATTATTTATTTAAGGCACATCAACAGTTAACAATACAAGAGTTACACTATAACTTAAACAGGTTCTTTTTTAGTATGTTAGCCAATTACATGTGGGCACAACATTATTTTAGATTTTTTAAATGCTGTTGATAATACATTGGGTGGTCTTGATACTATGCTAAAGCATCAGATGCTATTGGGTATGTTATTAATTACAATTCTAAGTATATTAGAATATTAGAATAAGTAACTATAACCAGATATAAACTACTAACTTTTAACAAATCTGGGAATAATATTACTTTGACATTTGGACAACAACTCTTAAAATATGTCAGTGCCATTCAATTTTGCGCAAAGCAAATTGTATTCATCACATGCGTGAGAGCGGTGCATGCTTACCGATATTGGTTCTTCTGAATGGAACGTTCAAGTTTAATTTATAATTGGCATTCTGGGGTAACGATTTGGTACTGGTCATTTTATATTTTTTAAGATATCACTACAATCTACCTAAGTAGCCGTTTATAGTTTTACAAAAGTAGATTAGATTCTGTTGTATTTTGTCGTAAAGTGGTCATTTCAAAATATTCCAAGCGCTGCTCGTAAGGACATCTGTGCGATATACCTGGAACACCAAAAGCTAAATGCCGAGTAAAAGCCAGCTGTATGATTTCACGTATTTCATTTAATTCTCGTATTGAAACATCGTTCAAAGTGTATTTAGACGACCAAGGTTATTTTATTGGTAAACTTTATATGGAAGTATTGGCTCACATTCAGCTTTATGTCATTTAGTTTACAACAATCAACTATCGGACCAAGATCAATCTGAATACATCTCACATCTGTATTTGCACAGTTTTGTAGATTTTGAAATCATCCGCAAATAAAGAAAGAAAAACATTTATTGGGATAAAGTACTTACTTATAAAGAGTACTTACAGTTTTTACTTCTGTTATAATGTCGTTCATAAATATTGTAAATTAAAGTGGACCCAGATGTGACATTGAGGCACACCGGATACCGCATAGTAGGCTCTTGATTCACAACCATTGACCACCACAGTTTGAGGTCTTTGTGATAAATAAGACTCAAACCATGACAGCATGGAGCCGCAAACACCGAACGAACTTAGTTTTTGAATAAGAAGAGAATTCCTTTATGAATTTCAAGAAGAGAATTAATTTTATCGAAAGCACTACTAAACTCAGTATATATGGCATCGACTTGCTGGCTTCCGTCGACTTCATGGCACAAGTCATAGATATAGGATAGAAATTGGTTTGGACAGAACGACCCTTTCTGAAACCATGTTGTTAAGTAAAACCATGTTTTTGTTTGTATTGAATGACGATGGGGCACTCAAGCATCTTAAAAAAAACTTGAAAAAACAAGAGAGGATAGAAATTGGACGATAGTTTTTAGCTTTATCTACGGTATCCTTTTTGTTTACCGGAACTATTCTAGCCTTCTTCCATTCTACGGGGACCTGTCTGATCACAATCGATTTATTCATGGTGAGACACAGAGGTACAGACAACGCTTGGCCTTGGTAAAAAGCGGGGGTATATAATCAGGGCCCGTAACGATAGAGCTTTCATATTTATAATATTACTTTTAATGTACTAAACACGTATAAATTAGCCAAGATTTTTTAAAGAAAGACACCTATTTTGTAAATACCTATTTACTCACGAAACTTATTTTTCAACACGTTGAAATCTTTTCACAGTTTCTCTTTCCGTATTCCCTTTGCATTGATTTAATTGTTTCTTAACTCTTTTCAAAGAAACCCTTCCCTGAATATTATCAAAGCATACTGATAAATTATTCATTTCGAAAGGACTTCCAATTCGAGTGAACCACCATATAGAGATGTAGGTACCTCAAATCATTACTCTCGTCTTTTAGATTGGATAAAAATATAATAATACCGTGATACCGTGAATAATCTTATCTTTTCCTAATTTATTATTTTACTTTTCGCAGGTATCCCTGGAGATGACGACTCGAAACGGCCGTCGCGTGCGCAGCAACAGAGCCTCAACGCGGAGTGCATCCTGAGCAAGGAACAACTCTACGACATGTTCCAGCAAATACTGGGCGTCAAGAAGTTCGAACATCAGCTGCTGTTCAACGCCTTGCTGGTGAGATCCTCTTTGGTGCCACTTTTTTCTAACTGGCGGTTACGTTTTTTTTTAGTCAAATGACGCAATGAGGTGAGGTTTCCTCAAAGAAGGAGGCATGTGTTTTCTCTTTTTAGGGTTCCGTAACCGACACGGAACCTTTATAGTTTCGCCATGTCAGTCCGTCTGTCTGTCTGTCCGCGGCCTAGCTTAGAGGCGATTAGTACCATTGAATTTTAATTAAATTAAATGTTACCTCTAGAAAGCTGAAATTTGGCACAGATACGCATATTAACAAACTGTATGAGTGAATAATGAAAAATAATTAATAACATCTCTAATTTTTATTTTTAGTGGTGCCCCCCTACACCTAAATTAAGAAATATTGTGGGTGTAGGAAGATCATTTTTTTATTTAGGGTTCCGTTTGCGAAATATTAGGCGCAAATTTTTGTCTGAGTCCTCCCTCCCTCTCCTTGCTAAACGTAGAAACGTATTTAAGATTGCAATTAAGGCACATGCAATTAACTTAAAAGGAAAACTATCACGGCTAAGAAGGCTTTACAAGTTAAGGAGTGTTAGGCGACCAACTTATAAAAGAAAAACTTCGTACAAAATCCAGTGAAAATTACGTTGATGAAATTGTTAGTTCTGTAAAGCATATAAAACCCCGTCTTTCTACGGGACCCTATACTGCGCGTGGCCCGACACGCACATGGCCGGTTTTTCGTTTTCTTGTTTACTACGCTGGTTGATTTGGGTTGGTGCTGAACTTATATAGAGATTGTGAAGAAAAAAAACTATGCTTTACATTAAACATTACGTCCTATATCCTTCGGTCACCCTTCCGTGACGTTATGTTGATACATAAGCAGCCTATATACGTCCCACTGCAGGGCACAGGCCTTCTCTCAGAGAGAGAGAGAGAGAGTATGGGCTTAATCACCACACGTGCCCACCGCGGATTGGCGATTTCAAGCGCTGAGGTATGTGAATAGCTCAGACGCCCAGGTTTTCTCACGATGTTTTCCTTCACAGTTAGCGAGTGGTATTGCTACTATAACTTCACAAATGTCCATAACTTAGAAAGAAAAGTCATAGGTACATGCCCGCACTGAGAATCGAACCTGGGTCTCCCGCTTCCGAGTCCAATGTTCTACCCACTAGGCTACCACCCTTTGTTGATTCCTGATGTGTAATAAACAGTTATCTATCTATCAGAATTCTATCCATTAGGGGCTGCTGTACATTTGTACAAATGGCCTCAGTCTGGGTGTATTTTCATGTTTCTGACTTCCTTGTCTGGTTACCATAGCACAGGGTATCCTAGTTTGAGACCAGGTCAAGTGATTGTATTGTGTGGAAGTTGTTATTATTATTATCTACCTAGAGAACGACGAAAGCCCAATTTTCATCAATTGTAAAAAAGTAGGTAATTTTACAGAAGCCTCGCAAATTGTACGAACAATACGAATTCGATTTGTTTCAGTTGGATTCAGCTGATGAACAGGCAGCAGCTATAAGAAGAGAACTGGACGGTCGCATGCAGAAAGTGAATGAAATGGAAAGAGTGAGTATAGTACATACAACTGAATACACGCCTCCTTTTCCCTTTATATTAATCAAAAAACTTGCGCTAACAACAGTGACATAGAGTCGAAATAATTTTTGATATATTCTCTGACGATTCTATGTGACATAGAAGTGTAACATTTTATATGTCACGTACTAGCTGTCCTGTCGAATTTCGTACTGCCACAGAATCCGTTTATACGATTCTCGCACAACGGCATCTGAAGTCGTTTGTGTGTGCGACTGTTGGTGCAATAAATGTTTCTCTTTCTTTCTCTTTCATTTCTCAAAAAACAAGGTTGCCACAAAAAAAAGGGATTGATTGAGTTTCTCTTCCAGAACCGAAAACTGATGCCCAAGTTCGTCCTCAAAGAGATGGAGTCCCTCTACATTGAAGAGCTGAAGTCTTCAATAAACCTCCTGATGGCGAACCTGGAGTCTCTTCCAGTGTCAAAGGGAGGAGCCGACTCCAAATACGGGCTCCATAAAATCAAGCGGTATAATCACAGGTCAGTGTTCCGAGGTGCTATAGGCAAATGCACAAGTATTTGATCAAACACTTTTGTGAAACTCTGTAATGGGTTTTGCTGTCAAGGTTTTCGTCGACCATGTAAAACGTTTGGAAATTGTCATCATGGTCATGCAAGATATTTGTTGAGGGACGTTTGTTAAAATAAAATGTCATTTTGTAACTGTCACGATGAATTGTACAGGTACCTAAGTAGTAAAGAAGAAAAGACTACATAATTAATGACAGTAACAAATTAAAAAAATCTGGGATTCCTGTCCCGAATAGAACGTTTTAGTCACGCTGCAAAAACATAAATCATCTGCAATAGATGCAAAGACCATTGATGATGAATAAATTGGATAGTAGAAGACCACCAAACCTTGATGATGAACCCCGTGTTATCGATAATTTTAAAACTAAGATGGAGGAATCAAATATTTTTACCATTAGCAAAATATAAAAGAGAAAAACATACGTACTTATTTAAGTTTTAAAATTGTTGATATTTAATGTACATTTGGTGTAGTTGGTGTGTCACTGTTGTGAGCATTGTGCAGTTTGCAATCTGTTTGGTATCAATAATTTAAAATAATTTATTTTTCCGTGTTTCTTGAGAGTTAACGTCATTACCTATCATCGTGTTTACGATCGTGATTCATAGTTTTCACATGTTTCATAGTTTTGTCCCGTTCATTGTTCTATGCATTGTTGTATGTTGTGTGACGTGCTTACACTTACTTAATGCAATGGTTTTGCTGAATATAATTTTCGTTCAGCAAAATTATATGTCCACTGTCTGCACTGAGACTATTCTGTTAAACTTAACTACCTTGATCCTCATTAAATTGGCCATCCATTTCATGTGTTCGATAACCAGCAAAAACTGTGGTATTTGAATTGGATGGTCAACGAAACAAGAGTCACTATCAATTGATTCATTTTCCATCTTATTTCTTTCTGATCCCTGGCACTATACCGGAACGGGCGTAAAGGAAGTACAAGTAATAAGTCCAAATTTGTTAACCCGATTGAGCACGTGTCTTGTGTTACACCTGCCCGAAGTTTGGATGATCCTAATGTTGTCATGGCGACCACTGTAGTTCATTAGCTGACCCATAGAGTAGACCTAGCTTTACCTTTGTGGTCATTAACAGTAACTTTGTTTCAACTCTTAAATATTGACAACAAAGGATTTACTTAATATTGCTTTCACAGACCACTGCCAAATTTTATAAGATCCTCAGCTTTTAGAAAATTTTAAGTAGAAAATAATGAAGCTTCGAAAAACTGCTGAAAAGTAAACCAGCTAATGTAACGTTTCAGGCACTTTATGTCAATCGAATATACTTTTGCTGCCTACTATAACAATAAAAATAGCTTTGATATTAAAATAAATACCACTGCTTTTAACTTTACAAACAATATATTATTTACACTTTGATTTGTTTTCACAATATTATCCTTACATTTTTTTCTGTTTAACATACAATCATTTTGTTATAAGTACCCAGCTTTAGTATTTGAAAGGTTAATAAAACAAAGCGTTTGCTTTGTTAACAATATTACAACACTTAAGTCTTACTAAATAGCTTTTAAGTAGGCAACTGATGCTTTGCTTCATAAACTCGTATGTCTAACACAAGTAGGTACTCTATCTCCACGCTTGCTATTCAATAAAACAGGATCATAATTTTTCTATATCACATAGTATTTATTTAACTGCCCCTCTTGCATTAGTGTCTTCAATATTGGGTGTTCCAACTATAGTAATATTATTTCCCTTCAAAACCTTAGTAGGTGCTGAAATCATTATCCTGTTTCCCTAACAAAATATTTTCTATCACAATTTTCCTATAAGCGCAATTAGTATAGCATTTTAGACTATTAATGTATGTTGCACAAAATCTGTAATGTTTCCTTTTTGCTTAATCATTCTTGGATATCGGTGATGGGACCTTTTTGTGTAACCACCATGCATTTTGTCCAAAACATTTGTGAATGCATTCCTAACATTTGTATTATAACTGAACTTCTTGACTGCTGGTTTATGTCCTTTGTGTCATTAATAACCCTTAAATGTACCTTACTCGTCCTTACTAACTTGCAAAATCTCATCATTTTCGAAATAATCTTATAAATCTTCAATATCTGTAATATCTACAACTCGAATAATATTTGCTTCAACTTTTACAACTATTTGTGGCATAACGTCAATGAAATATTCCATAACTGATCCACAAATTCTGGACCAACTTTGACGACAATTTGTAACTCATGGTGGTGCGGATTTTCTACAAATATTTGGCCAAGCAGGTCCAATGCTGGACCGGACCCGAGTCCAAGGTTGAGTAAGCAGTTGTGTTTCAGATCGCAAGGGTCTTTGGCAAACAAGTTGACAGGAGAAGGGGATGGCGGTGACGTCGATACACAACTCACCAAAATGGATGTCGTACTGACGTTCCAGATCGAGGTAATGTGTCAAGTGCGCCGTGAGGGAAGTAGAGTTACTTCTAAAATGCGCAATGGGCATTGTCCTAAATATATTATAGCTACAAATGATACGGCATTTAAAAGGTATCAGCTTAGTAAATATATAGCTACAATCATAAATTAATAATACTCACTGATTTCTTCGAGGATTCGCGTATGACTTTTCGACCTTCTAATGTTCGCTACACATGTGAATGAAAGATGGTTTAATACTTTTGTATAAAAATACCAAGATACTCTCGGTAATAACTCTGTAAAAAACAAACATGACTTCTTACGTATGCACAGTTTGGTATTCCTTTTAGTTGTTTGTATTGTTGACTATACTTTCGGTTTCGTAGACTCAGATCTTCAGATCCGTTATTTTTGTTAAAATTTATTAAAGCAGCCTAAGTCAAAACATTCGGCCCAGGCTCTCAAAATGATCTATATTCTCGTTAAAAACTTGTGAAAACAGAACCTTATTTCTTTAGGACAATGCCCATTCCTGAAATACCTTAATTAGAATAAAATAAATAAGCATCTTAATCTGCCCTCAGGGAGAGAGTATGGGCTTAATAACTCCATAAATGTATATTCCCGCTCTGGGAATCGAACCTGGGTCTCTCGCTTCCGAGTCCAACGTTCTGCTCACTAGGCTACCACCGCTCTCTCCCTGAGAGAAGGCCTGTGCCCTACAGTGGGACCTATATAGGTTGCTTATGCTTATGTTAATCTGCCCTATGAGTTTTATCTCAGAGGTACCTATATTTTTCGGAATATCAGTATTTACATAATTTTATTAAATTCGTTCAATACGGGCTCTACCAATGACGCAAACTCTGGAAAATCATTCTACTACTCACAAGAATCCCTATAATTGTACTTATGACATAAGTATGGTTTTATGTATTATTTATCAAATAGCAATATGAAATGCAAAGCAGAAAAACTGTCAAACCTATTGAATAAATGTAAAAAGAGCCAGCATCACTGACCGTAGCGTGACAGTGCGTTCCGTTCAATATTCAGAAAGAGTGCAAGGTGCGCCTGAAGAAGTTTTCATTTTAAAAAAAATCACAAAATGTTGGTTTAAATAACATAATTACTCTAATTTTAGTCTTTCTTTAATGATTACCCTTCAGTGCTTACATTGTTTGCGTCATTGTTATGAAGACCCACCCTTTTATTTTCGACTTATTTTTTTAATCTCCCTATTTCTGACTTGAATGAAAGCAGAACCAGGCTTGAATAAATGGTCTTTTTACAGCATTTTAAGCGATTTTTCGGTGGCTCTGCAATAGAGATAAAAAAGCCAACAGTATTTTTTTTTTGTTTTAAAGAAAGCGAGCGTTTCTTTTTTCGACGAATAAAAACATTCTTCCCATAACATGGAGCTTTCTCCACTTGGATTAATTTTTTACAATATTCCGCTATGCAGTAGCGTTAAAAAAACATAACTAATTTTTTTTAAGGATCGTTTTTGCAAAAAGTGTCTCATGATATGCGCATTTAAAAAATAACCAGGTATAAATTAGCCGACAAAACTAACATTCTAGCGACTTTATTGTAGGTTGTAGTGATGGAGGTGAAAGGGCTAAAGTCGCTGGCGCCGAACCGCATCGTCTACTGCACCATGGAAGTTGAGGGGGGAGACAAGCTCCAGACAGACCAAGCTGAGGCCTCTAAGCCCATGTAAGTTGGTTTTTTTTAACATAACATACACTCGAATGTGAGGCCAGCGACCTTCGATTGAAACTGTTCGAACAACATTCGTAAATCAAGTAAACCTCGAAGCTGTGGTAGCGTGGGCAGTAGAACGGTTTCACGGTGGCATGGGTTGTAAGTTGCATGCACTTGTGAATTTATAGTAGCAATACCACTCTGAAGGAAAACATCGTGAGGAAACCTACTCAGGTTCTAGTTCTAGTTCGACTGGAGGCTTCTAGCCTCATAGTTGGGCCATTGCACGAAGGAAGTGCTGAGGTATTTAATACCTCAGACACTAAGGTTTCCTCACGATGTTTTCCTTCACGTTAGCGAGTGGTATTGCTACTATAACTTCACAAATGTACGTAACTTAGAAAACAAAGTCATTGGTTCATGCCGGGATTCGAACCCACGACCTCCCGAATGAGAAGCCGGCGTTCTACCGCTACGCTACCACCGTCTACCTACTCAGGTTTCAGGCACTAGACTGAGGTGTGCAAATATCTCAACGTTTGAAATTGCCAATCTTAGAGAGAAGAAGACAGAAGCACACACATAAAAAATTACAAAATCTATATACTTACCTAAATAGCACAAGAATAAAAAAGAAATAATAGTCTAACAAAAAAATGTTGACCTTGTGCCTCCGGGCAACAAAAAAGCAGTTAGCATGCCTATGCTCCCTCTTTGAGACAAAGCCTGTGCCTTACAGAGGGACATCTATAGGCTGTACTTTGATGTCTATAAACTAACCTTGAAGGTGGGACACCCAAGGCGACTTCAGCACAACGCAGCCGCTGCCAGCCGTCAAGGTCAAGCTGTACACGGAGAACCCCGGAGTACTCGCTCTAGAAGATAAAGAACTTGGCAAGGTGGTCTTGAGGCCAACGCCGCTCTACAGCAAGGTACCTACTACTTCTCCTTTCTTCTTTTTGGCCTTAGTCTCATAACTGAGGGACGTGAATATGGCGTATTTGTGGTCTTTCTAACCCTCTCAACTTTAATTTTCTTAGTTACAATGGCCCAAATATAAAATCATCTAAGAAACTAAAAAAACCGGCCAAGTGCGAGTCGGACTCGCGCACGAAGGGTTCCGTACCATTATCTATATATACAACATTAGACAAAGATCGAGACAAGATAGATTAGGTACATATGAGAACAGCGCCATCTATAGAAACCAACAAGAAGCGTTTAACATTGACATTTAACGACATGATATCGGCGCTGTGAAGGTTACTTGGATGACCACTAGATGGCGAGCGCTGTCTTTAGACAACGTTTGGTGTATGGGTGGTCCCCTTAAATATTTATTTTATTCTGTTTTAGTACCTATTTGTTGTTATGGTGGCAACGGAAATACATCATCTGTGAAAATTTCAACTGTCTAGCTATCACGGACAGCAAGACAGACAGATGGACAGTGGAGTCTTAGTAATAGGCTCCGTTACCCGGTTGCCCCTTTAGGTACGAGACCGTAAACAAAGAAAGAATATTACCCAATTATTTCTTATCTAATGCTGCAAAATTAGGCTATCTTCAGTCCATAGCCACCCAATGCTAAGTGGAAACATTCTGCATTGCACGGCCGACGCTCTGTGTATCATACACCTTCTCGCTATTTAGATAGTCTAGACCTGGGGTAACAGTACGTAAGTTCATCACAGCATGGATTCGTCCGATTTAACCCACTCCGAACTGTCAAATATTTTGACAATCCGGAAACGTAAAAGTGGATAATCCAATACAGAGGGCAGGTCTTCCTACAACAGATTCATTATATACCCACTGACACGTTTTTAAAGGAAAACCTTATTAGGGCCAATACAGAATAGAATAGAATCATGTTTATATGGTACAAGAACATGTTACATTACAACTCTACAAATTAACACAAAAAGAACGCTCCTCATAACAAAAAAGAAAAAAGCTATGTACCAAAAAGATCTCCGTTCGGCTTAATGCTACCACAGAGCCCAGGCGCTACTTTCCAACGGATGCTTACCACTATGTATTTAATAAACATACCTATATATTAAAAAAAGCTATTTTTTTACATTACATCAATATACAGATTACTGAACAGATTGTTGTTAGCATATACGGATTATTATTTAACATATAATCTCTGCTGACTCAGCAAACGGTAACCCACCAAATATACGCAAAATTTTTACAAAAATCGGTGCAGCCGTTTCGGAGGAGTTCAACCACAAACACTGTGACACAAGATTTTTATATATTAGAAGATTATGAGTCTTTTGAATAAAACTTGATACTAGAACTCCGTCATTGCCTCGTTCATACTCGTATGTAAGTATTTCCGATGAATAAACAAATTTTTGTTTGTGATGTCCTTGCTTGGTTACCATAGCACAGAGTATCCTAGTTTGGGATCAGGTCAAGTGATTGTGTTGTGTGGAATTATCATGTTATTGTGTTATGTTAACAAAAACCTAGTTTTGTAGGAAGTTATGCTCGTATTAGGTAAATATACCAATTTCCGGTAGCCTGTAACCAGAATTTTAATCGGGCTTAGCCATTTCTGGATTTTTTGGATCTAACAAAGATACTCATAAACTGCCGTTGGAGTCAAGGTTTACTGAGGTTCTTTTATAAAAATCAGAAATCGAAGGAACTATATATCGATCTAAAGTAAGCAAGTTGCTATATGATAGTTGCTTCTTATAAGTAGGTAGGTACACCGTCAAATTTTAGTGAGCTTTTACATGAACACGTTTTTTTGGCTTCCTTTAAGATATGTTGTATTTTCCAGGCCCCCGAATGGCATCGCATGACTGTCCCGAAGAACCTGCCAGACCAAGACCTAAGGATCAAAATCGCATGTCGGATGGACAAGCCGTTGAATATGAAGCACTGTGGGTTAGTACTAAGACTGTCTCACCATTCTCTACACCAGCGATTCCTAATCTAAAGGTAGCGGAACACGCAACAAACCTCTTTTGTTTTATGGAACCCCACATCAAAAAATATTTACAAATGTGAAACTGCAATTTACAAACTAAGAAATAAAACTTTACAAAAATTTGCAATGACAATGGCGTGGGCGCAGGTAGAAGAAGTAACCGCTGCCTGGCTGGAAGGTTCCCTACGACCCGCTAAGTCTAATATGTATTGGGTCAAGTTTCCGAAAACTACCTACAGCAAGGAGATCATCTCGTCACATACACAATTATAGAATTAGGAAAGAACAAACGCCGCTAACAGATAAACCTACACTTGAACCCACGACCTCTGGCTAACCGTGCCAGCGCTCTCCCAACTGAGCTAATGGGCAAGTGCAGGCATCGGCGAAACTTCGAGACTCTTTACAAACTTCTTCTTCTTCTCATCTCTTTTTTTTTCAAGTCCCGGCATGGGTGGAATTTTTAGTCCCTAAATAGGTTTTTAAAATTGTCCTCAGCACGGGTTAATGCAACAAAAAGATTATAACTAAATAGCTTAATTTTTTTTCTAAATTGTTACAAAAATAAAGTTTCTGCACGATTCCAAAATAATATAATGACTGGTTTAAGATGGCTATTATTCTCTTAACTGCGACCTCTTTCCACCAGCTACCTCCACGTGATCGGCAAGGCGGTGTGGCGCAAGTGGAAGCGGCGCTACATGGTGCTGGTGCAGGTCAGCCAATACACGTTCGCGCTGTGCTCCTACAAGGACAAGAAGTCCGAGCCCGCCGAGATGATGCAGCTGGACGGGTTCACCGTCGACTACATCGAGCTGGCTAGCGGTGGGTTGCCCTTTAATTCCCATTACAAGAAAACCTTTTTCAGTTTAAGACACGATGATGATAATCAGCTGGAAAGGCTGGAAGAAAATTGGAGAACAGAAGGGTATAAGTTAGATGGAGAGCAGCCAGTAAGAAGCTAGCTTCTAACCGGCTGATATGGAGATAAGGAGATATCAGCTGGAGAGGCTAGAAGCAAGCTGGAGAACAGCCGACTAGAAGTTAGATAAAGAGCAGTCAGCTAGAAGCTGGTTAGGAAGCGGCTGGTGAAAGTCATCTTGTGAAAAGCTAGGTGAAGCCGCCAGCTACAGAAACTATCTGGGGAGCAGCTGGCTAGAAGCTAGTTGGGGAGTGGTCAGAAAGAAGGTAGCTAGGGATCATTGAGCTAGAAAGCACCTAGTTACGCGCTATGCAAACCAAAAAGAGGAAATATCAGCTAGGAGGTGAGAGGTTAGAAGCTTGGTGGAAAGCAGCTGGAGAAAGCCTTCTGGGGAGAAGCTAGGTAGACTAGCCAGCTAGTAGCTGTCTGGAGAGTAGCCAGCTATGAAAGCTGGCTGAAGAGCAGCTAGTTATAAGCTAGTTAGGGAGCGGCCAAATAGAAGTTAGCTGGGAAGCAGTGGGCTAGCAGCTAGCTGGGGTGCAGCTGTCTATGTAGAAGCTGGCTGGGAAGTGGCCCGATAGAAGCCAGCTAGGGCATAGTGGGCTAGAAGCTGGGCTACTTCCAGCTAGCTTATCTTCCTTCAAAATTGTTCCAGCTCATACTTTCTGCATTAGTTTCGGTAGAACTGATAGACACGTTCTGGGACAAAAGAAGTCAAAACCGTTGATACTTTGTCAGCATATACACCCCGGTTTCTAAATTGCGAATCTTACGAAGTAAATATTTAAGTAGGCCAATCCATCAGTCTATGTCTTTCTATCTTGAGACATCTGCAGATCAAACTAACATGGTAGTAGTTTTGTCGGGTGTATCAGTTTTTCCGTATGACATTTTGTAACCAAAGCCTGCCATGTTATGGAGACAAAGAGACAGAACGATACTTAAGTATTTACTGAGTCAAATTCTTAAATCTGAAACCAACTGGCAGGTAACAAGAATTCCATAGCACTTGTTTAACAGCTTTGTTAAGATTTCAAAGATTTTAGGATTTTAGTGATGTTGAAAATAATGTTAGGTTTTCTGTTTCAGCTCAACTGATGGTTGGTCAAGGTAAGTCGTGATATTTTTTAAGGCTTTGTTACTGCCCGAGGATGTGCTAAGATGCGGTTTTTCTTTTTAAATTAATCTCTCCAAAAACAAAAAATAAGCTATGCTTCATTTTTCTGTAAACCAGCATGCCAATAACGATCAAAGGTCGCATTTACTGGGGATCGCATTCACTGCTCGAAGGACAAACTTAAAATTAGGCTACCATTGCTACTGACCCTAGAGAATACAATTCGGAGCAGCTCACTCTTTCAATTCAGCTCAGCCCTTATATTACGCTCACCAAATCCTGAACTATTCCAATCGTATAAATTTCAAAGTCCATACTAATTGCTGTCGCAAACGTCCGGAATCCTACAGGATTTGGTGCAAATAATTAGGCCTCTGATGTGTATTCTGGTCACAAACCTATTTCAATATACTGCCTCATAGAGCTGGAAGGTGCCAAGTACTTCATGAACGCGGTGAGGGACGGCGAGTCGGTGCTGATGGGAGTGGGTGACGAGAACGAGTGCCATCTGTGGGTCATGGCCATGTACCGGGCCACTGGGCAGAGCCACAAGCCCACGCCACCGACCACATCTGATACTCACCACAAGATTATGGGAGGTAAGGCTTCATGAATCCAAGTCCTGTCCCTATATTACACGCATCACATCCTGAACGATTCCAATCGACTAACTGTCAAATTCTATACAAACTTTGATCTCTGCCTAGGTACCAGAGGCACGCAGTCGTGAGTTTATGTATGCAAACTTAAATACGTGTACGTGTATCCTGCCCGTTCTTACCTAACCTTATGGCTCACAGACTTGGTTCAATGACGGTTTGTCGAAGAGCAATGGAGCGTAAATAACTACTTAGTGAGCATTCGTCTGTAATACCACCTTGTATCTCAAAACGTGCGTTGGCGATGAAAGTGCGTTATTAGGCATTGTGTTATCAAATCGTTCATTTTATCTGTTTAGTGTTCAAAAAGCTAATCTGAAATGAGTATACCACCTATCCGATATAGACAAGGCTACAAAGTGAGTGCCACGCGGCGGTTACCGCAGATGAGTCAAGAAGAAAACGGAAATACCATTCAATTGGTATCTTCCCAAGTGGTTTAATGTGGCAAAGGAAGGACCACACAAGAGAGAAGGCCTTTTTCTAGCAGTTAAATTAGTAAAAAGTGCAGAAGAAGAACGACGTTTTTGAGACGAAGGAAAAAACATAACATAACATAAACTCACGCCTGTATCCCAGAGGGGTAGGCAGAGACCAGGGACTGCCACTTGCTACGATCCTGACAGATCACTTTCGCTTCCTCAACATTCATTAGTCGTTGCATGCACGCACGCCGGTTTCGGGTACGAAGGAAGAAATATTAGTGAATCTAGGAAATTACAAAATAGAAGACAGACAAAAGAAACAAATTGATTGGTTTCTTTGATTATTATACTTCCAGACGCTGACAAGGCTCGCAAACACGGCATGGAGGACTACATCCAGGCGGACCCTTGCCAGTTTGATCATCACCAGCTGTTCTCTACTCTCCAGTCATTCACGCTCAAATACCGGCTGCAGGATCCTTACTGCTCTTTGGTAAGTATTAATAAGATTTATACATAAGCAGCCTATATACGTCGCACAGGCCTTCTCTCAGGGAGAGCGTATGGGCTTAATCACCACGCGTGCCCACCGCGGATTGGCGATTTCAAGCGCTGAGGGATGTGAATAGCTCAGGAACTCAGGTTTCCTCGCGGTGTTTTCCTTCACAGTTAGCGAGTGGTATTGCTACAATAACTTCACAAATGTACATAACTTAGAAAACCAAGTCATAGGTGCATGCCCGCACTGGGGATCGAACCTGGGTCTCTGGCTTCCGAGTCCGATGTTCTACCCACTAGGCTACCACCGCTGCGGTAGAATAAGATTTCTGATGTGAAAAATGTAATGGTGCCCTTACTTACTTGGAGCAGCAAAAAAGAAGGCTGCCAAAGGTCACTTGAAAAAGACCCATAGTCCAAAAGGCTGAGATTATCGGCACTAGATGTCCTGAATTGGAAGCGGCCACGACCACCGTCACAAGTGTAAATCTATGTTTGAGACCCTACTATGCTCCCCTAAGACTTAAAGGACCGAAAAAGACGGAGACGAATCTGAATAATTAAGTGGAAATGGGTAGAACACCCGGCGAGGTGGAAAGTCGGCAAGTGGACTAACCAATACCTATCATCATCATCATCAGCCTATGCTTGTCCACTGCTGGACATAGGCCTCTCCTATAGCACGCCACTGAGCACGGTCCTCGGCTACTCTCATCCAACCAATACCTAACAGTTGAGTAAATAACAGAGTTGCAGTTGCAGTCGAGAGCGCGAAAAGAGAAAAATATTAACATCCTAATTTTGTACTTACATCAAAATTATTTCTTTAGTAGAAGAAGAAGAAGAAGAAAAAAAAAATTATTATATCAACAAGATACATCACAGAAACAAAACAAGCACATAAGTAACATAATATGCACAACAACAGAAAGAAAACTAAATAGACAACAGACAAAACGAATAAATAAAACAGGACCATAGATGTAGCCTGTGGTGTATCTAAGTAGCTGCAATGACATGACTGACACGTATTACTAAATCTGTGTCTCGAGTGTGCTTGACCGTATCATCATCATCATCATCAGCCATTTGACGCCCACTGAAGGACATAGGCCACCCTCGTGGTTTTCCAAGCTTCTCGGTCTTATGCCGCCCCCATCCAGCCACTCACCGCCACCGCGACCAGGTCATTTCAAGCGATCATCTGGCGGGGGGCCTGCCCACGCCGCGTCGTCCGGTCCGCGATCACCAGGTCAGAACATCCGTATCATCCGTATCATGACCTCAAAATTCCTATCTACCTTCCAGGGCTGGTTCTCCCCCGGCCAGGTCTTCGTCCTGGACGAATACTGCGCCAGGTACGGAGTCAGGGGCTGCTACAGACACCTGTGCTACCTCTCGGACCTCCTAGACGTGGCGGAGAATGGCCAACAGACCGTAGATCCCACCCTGATGCATTACTCCTTCGCCTTCTGCGCAAGTCACGTCCATGGAAACAGGTGAGTGTTGTTTGGTGTCTTAGAATTTCTTGTACAACATTTTCGTGTGCTCTACTCTCTTATGCTACGGGAGACTTTGCCACAATAATGGTAAGATTGACATTGAAAACGATGCACTATTTTACAGAGGGGCTTCAAACCAAACTTTGTAGCATGAGCCTCTATCTCGCGCACAAGAAATAGACAAGTATGGCCCCAACCCACGCTCACGTAGTGGATGAGAGCGAGTTGGCGCAATTCCTTGTCCTTCTCTGTTCTCGCGTTTGTGATTCTGGCACATGTATTTCTCTAGTTATGTTGGACGTGATGAGGATGGTTTTAGACTGGGTCGTGTGATCAAAAGTATCAACCCATCCTAATCCTTGAAATATTATAAACGCAAAAGTTTGTATGTATGGATGGACGTTTGTTACGCAAAAACGGCTGAACGGATCCGGATGAAATTTTGCACAGAGATAGATTATAGTCTGGATTAGCACATGGGCTATTTTTTATCGTGGAAAAATACGCATCAAAATTACCACGCGAACGAAGTCGCGGGCAACAGCTAATTGATTATAAGTAATTCAGTAACAAGTGACTGAGTTTCGCTAACCTATGCCGAACTACCCGCTCGGTGAAAATATTTGTGTGAAGAATGTGATTTTTCATTGGTGTTAGCATGAATCAGGAATACAACACTTGAAGTTGGGTTCGATGCCCGCTGCCCAATAGTTTCTTTTTATTAAAAAGTCTGAGTCTGAACTGTCCATTTGAATGTCTCTATGTTCGTTGGTGCTTTTAATGGATTAAGTATCTCTTCGTAGATAAATATCCCTTACATCTGGGCGACCTATCCAATATCTGACTGCACCAAGAACTGCCTACCTATCTTATCCTGAGGTGTGTTAAGGCTTACGCATTTAAATAAAATGAGAAAAGACATTCTGTAACTTCACATAAATAAATTCAAGCACCGCTACTTTGCAACAGGACAAATTAGTAACCCTAAAAGTTTATTAACGCAATATTCAATAGTAAAATGAACCAATTTATTCAGTTAAGGAGGCGCTACAAGTTGTAAAATAATTTCATACACATTTAAGTACCTAATTCCTCTTTAATAGTTCCTCTGCTGTCAATTGCACAGTTAAGTTAGTGGGTCGGTAGCACTAATTTATGTCACACGATGATACTTGGGGATACCATACCAAAAATTTTTTTCACTTCTCATGCTCTAAAAGTTCGTCTTTATGTCGTGCGTAGGCGACATAAAGTCGCTTTTTATGCTCTAGAGCATAAAGTAAAATCTTCGTCGAAGACCAAGGCAATCGCTGCAACAGCCACACGAACATCTTTAACTTCATACAACAACCTCTTTATTTTATTTCGTTTCGTTCGTATTCTAAGACCAAGGCAAAGATACCAACAGC
The DNA here is from genome assembly GCA_947310995.1 of Yponomeuta cagnagella. NCBI lineage: Eukaryota > Metazoa > Arthropoda > Insecta > Lepidoptera > Yponomeutidae > Yponomeuta > Yponomeuta cagnagella. The sequence goes on along the minus strand of OX371292.1, from coordinate 2,446,693 downwards.
CAAAGTAGGTAAAACTTCATGAAATAAACTTATAATTTGTATTTCGTTTGCTCTAATGTAACTTTCAATTTTAATTAAATTAGCATTTACTATATTTACATGTTGCTGTTTCATTTCCTCGCAATCGAAGTGAAAAGTAGAGTGTACAACTCGTCCATAAAACCCATTTTACACTCGACTTTATATCTATCCTCGCTCGCAAGCTCGCTCGGATGGATAAACGTCTCGAGTAAAATGGTGCGTTTTATGCACTTGTTGTACAATCTACTATTTTAAACATCCTCAGTCCTGCCGCTGCCCCTGTATCATGTTTTCTTTGCACTCTGTCGGGTTAAGCATTAAGACGACTTCAAAGTGTCAATATATGTATGTATTTGACAGTTTGGAGTAGGCTAAATCAGACAACTCTTTACAGTCTTCACCTTGAAAATGACAATTGAAAACCATGTTATTTTCAAGGTCAGGACTGATGAGGTTGAATCCGCTATAATTAAACCATTACAGAGTTGGTTTGACACGACTCTACATAATATTATAGTTAAAATAGCTTTCAAAAGTTTTAAACTTCGATATCATAGGTACTACATATTTAAAACTCGTTATATTTTATGCTTGATTGGTTTTTAAAACGGCTGAATGAGGATGACCGAGGACAGAAGGAAGTGGCGTGCCTTGGGGAGGCCCATGTTCAGCAGTGGACGAGTAACGGGCTGATTGATTTATTAATTTTTAAATTGTAAATGCGCCAGTCTTTACGCACCGAAACTCCAAGGGAGGTACCTACCTAGGTACTTGCCTTACTGTACTACTTAAGTGTGCTTCGATGTGATGTGAGCCCCGTGCTTTCTTCTCCAACTAACCATTTCTTATTCCGGTATCGTGAAGTTGCCAGTTTCCATTGAAGGGGAAAAGCGTTGTTTATTTTCAGGAGTTTAACTTACATTCCGACAGTTTGCGAGATTATAAAGAAAAAATACTAAGGAAACCCAAGTGTCTGAAGTGTTCACCTACCTCAGCACTCGCAACGTACAATGGCCCAATAATAAGGCTAAGTGCGGAAATCTTTGGTCTAACGAACTAATTATCAGCTAAAAAAAACGATCGTAGAGGGTGCCATTTTTTCTTTGTCGGCGAAGAACCACCCAAATTATTGACCTTAACGCTGTCAACTCCACCTACCACCCTATCCTGCTTGCCTCAACTAGAGTGAGCCCTACGCCCGAGTGGTTTACAGTACGGCGCTTCCTGGCAGGCCGGACGGGGTGGGCAGTATCACAGTCCAAGAGAAGGAGAAGTTCGCTGAGATCAAGGAACGGCTGAAGGCGCTGCTGCAGCATCAGATCACAAACTTCCGATACGCGTTCCCTTTCGGCCGGCCCGAGGGAGCTTTGAAGGTGAGACTGGTTTGAACGTGTTGGATCTAGATTTTATTGGGTGTGACTGGATTGGAATGTAGGATATTGGAAGTTGAGCCAGGACTAAACTAGATGGTTCTAGAGTAGACTGGGTGTAACTGGCCTGTACTAGATTAGCCTGATTGATACTTGGCTGGGTGAGAATACATCATAGTGAATGGGACTGTATAGCACAGGTCTGAATAGGGCTGAATGGAACCGGATGCATATGACCGTAATAGAGGTTCATGATAATCCGTAAAGAATATGTTTTAAGGCTGAACAATGTAGGTACTCCAATTTGCTTCTCTCGGAAAAAAGAGGGACAGAGTAGCCCATCAAAAAATTGTCTCGACACACAATTTTTTGTGAGAAGGAGAAAAAACGCTGTGCAGCCTTCTCCCCAAGGAGTAAGTGAGACAAAGCAGGGCCGGCTTCCTGGGTCGGAAGCGCTAGGTTCAAGAGGAGGAGAAGTTCGTGGAGATCAAGTAATAACAGGAGGCTGAAGGCACTGTTGCAACATCAGATCATCAACTTCCGAAGGGCATTCTTTTCGGCCGTTCCCGAGGGCGCCCTCGCTAATGGAATGTATAGGTGGTCTATACAAATTAGGACACAGATCTGTGACATGGCAGATAAGCGGTTAATGGTGAATACTGGTCTAGATTGGCGTGAACTAGATCAAATTGCACTGAATGGGATTGAGGTGGTAGTAGAAATGGATGTAACGGGTCTAGACCAAGACTGGTGTAGATATAAAAGGTAAGGTCTCAATGTAGTTAGATAGATGATGATATGTTACACTAACTATACAAGAATTTTCTTCCGAATAGTAGTCTCAAGTTACGACATTGATGCAAAAAGAAAAACAAAAGGTTTAAAAAACTTAAAGATTTTAGTTTAAAAAGGAAGGATGAAGTCTATTATTATTCAGATATTCAACTTAACAAGTTAGATAGTTTGTAAAATTGGTTTGTGTTATGTAAATAAAATATTTTCACACTCACTTTCAAATGCTTGCTTAGGATGAGACTAAAACTGCTTTTTTTTCAGGCAACCCTGTCTCTGCTGGAGCGGGTTCTGATGAAGGACGTGGTGACGCCTGTGGCTCCGGAAGAGGTCCGTGCGATGATTCAGACCAGCCTCGAGAACGCAGCCCTGCTCAACTACACGCAGCTCAGTCAAAAGGCCAACATCGAAGGTCTGCTTCATCTGCCTCTTCTCCTTCTTAAAGTTCTTCTACATCGCTGGAGGTTGGCAGTCATCTCTGTACAATGCTCTCTGCTCAGTGCCGGGTTGCTGGTGAAACAAAAAATAAGCATGTAACAATCATTTTTTAATATATCCCCTATATTTTGGTCCAAGTATATCCGCCTGGGGCGTCAATTACAAGCCCTTCCACCCACGGATGCTGTGCATACAGCGACTAATGAATGTTGATGAAACCCAGGTCTCTGCCTTCCCCTCTGGGATACAGGCCTGAGTTTATGTATGTATGGATGTAGCACCTTATACCCCAAATGTGCCACTACAGGGCACAGTCCTTCTCTCAGATTGTTGATATCAAGCGCTGAGGTATGTGAACACGTCAGATACTTAAGTTTCCTGATGATTTTATCTTTTTAATTTCTGGGATACAAGCCAGATTGGAATAATACTTTGTAAATTGTTGTACATAATTGGTGTTACTAGATTTAACAATGAGGAAAGGATAGAATAATGCTTTTGTGTTATTAAACCAAACTGAGACAGGTTAACATAATAATTATTACATTTTAGGTCACAGATGCTTTAAATAAATGTTTTATTATTATTACAACAGAAACAGAATAACGCTTAAAATAATATTTAAACTACTGATTCGGGCGACAAAAGACAAAATTAACAGTCAAATGAAGATTTTGATTATTGATTTGTGACATAATTATTGTTTGTCTTCAGTTTATCTCAATGATTGATTATTAACTCATAAGATTACTTTGATAGATATGAGAGAGTTCAGATATGAAAGAGATTTTATCCCAACATTGGGTGACCATACAGATTTAACTACCCTTTCAGATAGAGTTAGAAGACAACACGAAATTAAATTGTACTTTTGCAGAGGATCTAAGAGGCGAGACGATGGTGACGCCAGCAAAGAAATTGGAGGACCTGATCCATTTGGCGGAGATCTGTGTGGATTTGCTGCAGCAAAACGAAGAGCACTACGCCGAGGTAATGTTTCTATCTCAAACTACTTGGTCGTATTGGATAGAGAGAGAAATATATAACCTACTTTAAATTAAGAAGTAGGGTAAATTTTTGGAGTGACCATTTTTCAAAATTGTGTAAGATCAATTCAAAAGTTTGCCTGAAACCTTTCTCATATCCTTGGTTATCTTGAATGTTGTAAGTTTTGTATGCGATATAACGTTTGAAGATTATTACAACAAACTTCGATTTTAGGCGATTAGTTGCGTTTTAAAAACATCTTCAAGTGTTGTATTAAGCACTATATTACAATCAATGTTCACATATAAGGCACTATAATTTCCTGTCGCTAATAAGTAGTTGAAAAACCTAACTGTCTCGTAATCTATCGAGATTTGTATCTCAGTCATACAAGACGAAATTAAAAGCCATTTCGAAAATATTATCGTTCTGCATACGAACTTCTTTCGTTGAGTATGGCGTGTCGTCAATTACCTGTTTATTATGGTAAAGGTATTTATTATCTTCCAAAGTAAATTTATTTGTACTTATTCTATGTGGCTTCATCATAAAGTGAATGGTGAAATTACCCTTCGAGTTCACTTTATGAGCGTGTTTGTATGCCAAATATTTGATAACATGAGTTTTCGTATAAGTACTTCTATCTTATTTTTATTTTTCCGCAGGTTTATAACACAAAACCGGATTCTAGTGGTCAACCAAATGTAACTACTCTAAACAATTTTGATATAATTGATTGCTCGGCTAAACGATCACTTAATAAGTTTTATCACTTGATTTGATCCATACTTCACTCGTTTTTTATCACAGTTTCCATCAAGGAGTAGAATTTTCAATGCCAATGTTCATAGATTCGCGATTGACAATACACGCTTGGGCAATGCATAGATGTCTTCTATAGATACATTTGGCGTTTCATTATTTAAATGAACATTGTTTGCATGAGATTTGAAATACAATTTCACATAGTTGATAAACTCCGCAAGATTTGTTGCTACCTTTTCATTCTGGGCATTATTTTAATATTGCTCTAAAATTTCTTTTATCGTTGGAAGATTGTAAATCAAATTGGCAGGTTGAGTTGGATTTAAAAGAAGTCTGAAATGAAAAGCGTTTTGTCTCCACGTGTTTTTAAAACAACAAATACGTTGTTTGGTTCAGGAATTATGTCACTAAAGTTGTAGAAGATTTATTACGAACACAATACAAACTTCAGCTTTCACGTAGGATTACATACATCACAACTTTAGCTTTGTAGTCTGCTGAATTGAATTGATCAACATAAGTAGGTACATTCACAAATACGCTTGCACTCTTTAGATGACAACATTAGTAGATTTTGACCCATAATTTTATTGACACGCAAAAAGTGTATATAAATTACTTTATACTATACTTCATCATAAACAGGACCAATCACTGAACATATAAAATTATCAACAGCTTTTTTGAGCTCAGTTCCTTTACTAACAACATCGTTGGTAGTTTGTTGATTCTATGTTTTACCTTAATTTGTGTTGTTTTTAATTTTAATATCAATGCCTTTAATGACAATGTTTGCATGAATTTTATGGTTGTTATTTAAAACTTTCCAGAGAAATAACAAAATATTTGCGAGGTTTCCAACTAATAAGATTAGAAAGCTTTGCTAAATATTGAAGCTTAGTTTTTAGATTGTGAGAGCCTAAAATTTTGCAAACATGTAACTTAGATCATACAAAAACTGTCAATCCCTAAAGATATGTTGTATTACTCAAGTATAGAATAATTGATCTTTGGACATTTTAGCAAAATTTTTGACATGCTCACGGTAATGTAGAATCTTTCGCAAATATTTTGTATAAGTAGCCAGTAAGTTATGTGAGTACATACTTATAATTGTAAAATAGGTAATTCCTCAAAAAATTTGAAAGAGAATGCCAGGATAAAAAGTACCCGAAACCGGCTTGCATGCTTGCGACGACTAATGAATGTTGTTGAAGTGAAAGAGGTTGTCGGATCGTGGCAAGCGGCAAAACACTACCAAAGTAATAAATAGTTTATAGATCAAAATTACACTACGTCAGTACCTACTATTTGGTGTCAGTATCAAGTGAGATATCTGCACATCTCTAACAAATCTCCAATGACTCAGTCACAGACAGTGCACCTACCGTAAACCTACGACTATGACAAGCAAACAAAAGTACCAGCGGAACTTCAAAATTGCCTTATCTCGATTGTTAAGGTCCTGTCCACTGCGCAAATATCGCTCTATCTGTATTTTTCCGCTAAAATTATAGCTTAGTTGGGTCATTCTTCACAGTAGCTATTCGTATAAGGCTGTGAGTTTCTGTGCCATCTTATCTTCCACAAAGCTCTCTGATAGCGAAGTTTCCCCTTGTAATCGCACTTTCAACACACAAAATGTTACAATGACATCAATGTAAACAACGACGCATTGCAAATACATACCTACCAGGTAGTTCAAATAAATCTTGCGTGATGCAATAGAACGCGATGTAGAATGGAGTCAAATAGTCACCGCCAGTCACTTCCCAGAAGTTACTTCTCTTGACTCCATTGTCCTTCACAGGCCTTCGCGTGGTTCTCGGAGCTGCTCGTGGAGCATACCGAGATATTCTGGGCGCTATTCGGAGTGGACATGGACCGGGTGCTGGCGGAACAGCCACCTGACACGTGGGACTCGTTCCCGCTGTTCCAGATCCTAAACGACTATTTGAGGACGGATGGTGAGTGGATCTTATTCAGGAGTGACTATCGTCCGAACTAATTTTGTTCCTTTTTAAAAGGGAGTGGATGTTCATAGCGTTCATATAGGTATGTTGGTTGCTTTCTTTAGGTACTCCTTCTTAACATGTAAAGTGTGTGGTGATAGAATCCTCATGTCGGCCTTAACAGAGGCAGATCTGGCAAACGCTGTTTTGCCACATTAATTAGTCTACGACCTATTCGCAGACCTACCAAATAAGTATACATACAAAAAATCATGAAAATCGCTGAAACCGTTTCGGAGGAGTTCGATATGGAACACTGTGACACAAGATTTCTATATAATAGATTATACTCGTATTATGGTCTAAGTAATTTTTCGCTATAACTCTTTCCTGGCACTACCCCTTCCACTATTCACATAACCCAAGGTTAGCTGGCAGAAAACACCCATTAATATTAAGCTCGTCATCAGCCATTTGACGTCCACTGCAGGACATAGACATTTAACCGTGAGGGGTTTTGCCATAATCGCCACGCTTGGCAGGCCGATTGGCGATCGCAGTATGCGGTTGGAATCTCAGGAAGGCTTTGCTGCCCGTCTCCTGGTAATTTATTTCCTTAGTCACCTTCTACGACATCCACGGGAGGAAATGGAGTGACACTATTCTTAATCCGGCGCCACACATATTAAGCTCGTCTTTGTACAAATATGCTTATGATGCCAATTAGTATGGGATTTGGCAGTTGAGACGATGACAGACAGTGGAAATTTTCACAGATGATGTATTTCTGTTGCCGTATAACAAAAATTAGAATAAAATAAATAATTAATGGGGGGTTCCCATACCTCAAACGTTGTCTAAAGACAGCGCTCGCCATCTAGCGGCCATCTATGTAACCTTCTCAGCGCCGATATCATGTCGTTAAATGTCAATGTCAGACGCTTCTTGTTTATTTCTATAGATGGCGCTGTTCTCAATGTACCTAATCTATCTTGTCTCGATCTTATGTTGTATAGATAATGATACGGAGCCCTTCATGCACGAGTCCGACTCGCACTTGGCCGGTTTTTTATTTCTCAAATGCTACCTACATGATAAAGATTCCGTGATTGCCATCAGTAACTTTAAATACCAAAACATACTACTTTTCTTACAAAAGTAGGAAACAAAGAAAACAGTCATAAGTTCCTCGTGTTTTTTTTTATTTTATATTATTAGGGGTTAAAGTATGAAATTGCCGTTTTATTGCAATAGGTTCTTTGAATTGACATAGAATCTTCATGGTTTGAGGTTTTCAAATGGTTTCTATGATGTTCTTTTTTTAAAAAATGTGAAACATTTGAATATCGACTTTCAATTGTTTTTGTTATTCAATTTAGACAAGAAAGATGGATACTGCGAAAATTCGAGTGATTATGAGGCACCCATTTTTCGTATTTTTTTATTTTATTGATTTGACGCAAGTGAGTCAATATTGTGGGTAAGGTAACGTTAAACCATGCCGCTAATTCCTGGTTAGTTTGACTAGGGTCGGCTTCCACTATCTCTCTTAATTCATCGTTATTCACCTGTGTGGGCGGTCTTCCTCGTGGCTCGTTCTTTAAGTCGAAATTTCCATCACGAAAGCGTTTAAACCAAAATCGCACGGTGCGTTCATTAGTAGACCACTCTCCAAACGCAGCATTGATATTGTGGGCTGTTTCTGCCGCGTTAGTTCCGCGTCGAAACTCGTATTCAAAAATCATCGAATTTTCGCAGTATCCATCTTTCTTGTCTAAATTGAATAACAAAAACAATTGAAAGTCGATATTCAAATGTTTCACATTTTTTAAAAAAAGAACATCATAGAAACCATTTGAAAAAAGTTTCATTCGAAAACCTCAAACCATGAAGATTCTATGTCAATTCAAAGAACCTATTGCAATAAAACGGCAATTTCATACTTTAACCCCTATTATTTATTGACTTCCTTTGGTATTGCAGAGTTTTAAATTTTATAAATTATTCGCCAAACTGCGTGGCAGTTTGTTGGCGAATTAATCGCACTCTGTTGTGCTTCTCCACAGAGAATATTAAGGGCGGTCGTTTCCACGAGCATCTGCGGGACACGTTCGCGCCTCTGGTCGTGCGGTACGTGGACCTCATGGAGTCCTCGATCGCGCAGTCCTTGCACAAGGGCTTCGAGAAGGAACGATGGGAGATCAAGGGGTAAGATAATATAATAATGAAACTTTGAAGAGAGAACGTGTCAAAATGCTGGCTAGCAACCTCCAGTGATTGAAAATAAATAAAAGAATTGAATTTGTACAAAGTGAGAAGAGATTTCTTCAAAGAAACCAACATCTTAACAGTTGCATGTCAATACATTTATGAAAATATTATGTACGTTAGAAAAAATATCAAAGACTTCGAAAATGTTGGTGGCCACCATAATGTTAATACTAGAAATAAACATAAATTGTCATTTCCACTATTTAGACTTACAAAAGTTAACACATCCTTTATGGGGCACTGTATAAGGTTCTACAAAAAAATTCCTCAAGATAATATATTAGAGTTACCTCCAACGCGATTTAAAAAATGTGTTAAGCACATTCTGTGCAAAAAGGCTTACTATAACATCAAGGATTATTTAGAAGACAAAGATGTTTGGCATTAAACAGTAGATTAATATTATTTAAAGGACGATTGTGACTAGTGTTCAACACATTCATGACTAATATTTTAAGTTGAAAACTCTGTTAATTAAGTTAAAACGTGTTTTGAAAAGAATAAATGTGGAGTTTCTTTGTTAGCTTCTTCTCCACATAATCCATTAATTGTGAAACTAACAACTTTGACGTTCATTAAGTAAACATTCTGTTTTTACAATGAATAAAAATATTTGAATTTAATTGAATTGAATTAAGACAAGGAACTTACATAGACATACATTTCTAACGCATAAACGCTGCACAAGGGATTGATGGAATTGTGGGAGATCAAAGAGTAAGAGAGCGATTTTCCGCTCTCTAAGTTTCTAAAGTTAAAAAAAGGATTCAGCGCATTGTTATAAGGAAACCTTCATTTTGGCCTCTTTAAAACTCCTTTTTACATTCATAAATTCTTAGGCTCCGTTCCATTTCATTTTCATCCCCACCCTTAAATCTATCATCATGTCATCCTCATTTTTATTCTTACCCTCAACATCTTTTTCATCCACGTCCTCAACCTCATACTCATCATCATCCTCATTTTCCCATTTCTCCATCGCTTCTCCGCTACTTTCCTTTCAATATCAATTCTATTTTAAAACGTACCTTCTCTCGCCAGAAATGGGTGTTCCACTAGCGAGGAGCTATTCTGGAAGCTGGACGCGCTGCAGTGCTTCATCCGGGACCTGCACTGGCCGGAGCCCGAATTTCGCTCGCACCTGGAGCAGCGGCTTAAGCTGATGGCCTCCGACATGATGGAGACGTGTGTGCAGAGGACAGAAGCCTCGTTCCAGGTCCGAATAATGAATAGGATAGAGAGAGAATGAGAATGCACAGTGCAAAAGTTAAACAATGAATCAATTAAGCGTAAGAGGTTTGTCAGTATGTGGCTTACCTTGGTCCGTTTGTGAAATCTCGATCTATATCTATATCCAATAATAATAACTTCCACACAAAACAATCCCTCGACCTGGTCCCAAACTAGCATACCCTGTGCTATGGTAATCGGACAAGGACGTCACAAACATGAAAATACGCCCCGACTGAAGCCATTTGCACAAATGTATGGCGGCCCCTAGTCCCCAGTGGGAATCGAACCCATGACCTAAGTTTTGGTAGCGCCTTAACGGCTAGACCAACGAGGCAGTCAGTGTTCGTACCCAAGAGATTTGCCGTGATTTTGTTTAACAGATAAGGGGAAAATAATACCTAATGTACAAGCTGCCAAAGGTTTACATACTGGTTCTTCAAAGAGTATAATTATTTGCTCTTTGGTTTGGGACCACGCCGACCCAGCGTTGAAACGACTCAATCCGATTTTTGGGACCGGCCATAATTTTGATTCCGTGCCAGCCGATGGATCGTCTCACAAGCGGGCCAGAAATCACGTGGCACTGATCACTGGTAGATATATACACGTCACTCAGGGCTGGGTATTTACATTTTCTTTCTCTGGTTCCCAGCAATGGCTGAAGAAGAGTGTGACGTTCATGTCAACGGACTACATCCTGCCAGCGGAGACCTGCGCGATGGTCAATGTGGCGTTAGACGCCAAAAACCAGGCGCTCAAGCTTTGTGCAGTGGAGGGAGTTGACATTGTAAGCGCTCTTTCCACAATTTAGGTCTAGCCGATGAAACTAGGATGGTAAACGTGGCATTAGACGCCAAAAACCAGGCGCTCGAGATTTGTGCTATGGACGGAGTAGACATTGTAAGTGGTCATTCCACCATTTATATCCGATGAAACTAGAACGAAGAACGTGGCGTTATACGCCAGAAACGCTTAAGCTTTATGCTGTATAGGTACCTAATTGATATTGTGAGTGGTCGTTTCGCTAACTAAGTCAATTGGCGAAGCCTCGACAGTAAATAGCGTTGCTTGTCAAGAGGAGCATCTAGACAATAATTATAGTTACTGTCTGGATACTACCTGTAAATCCTACACCTTCTATCACTGAGAACCAAACTTTTTGAGACATTCGTACCCCAAAAATTGTACTGGATTTCGCAAAAAGTAAACTATGGACAAAGTACCTAGTAGGTTCTTTTGGTATCTTTCGAACACAATGTAACTATCTAATATTGAATTGTCGCTCCCAGTACCAGTACCACACCAAGATGGACGCGCAAATAGAGGCGTGCCTGGTTGCCATGGCAACCGGCATGACGACGCGGCTCTCCGCCGTGTTGGAAGCCACCCTCGCCAAGATCGCGCGGTTCGATGAGGGCAGGTGAGTGGGGAAACTTGCATTGCCGTACTTACTTTAGTTATTTCTAGTGATGAGGCCGCATATTGTACTATACATACTGTACTACATTATTGCTTAAGTCTCATATGTACCTAATTCCTGCTAGGGGAGCACAACGTCACGATATAAGTTTTATACCATTACCGGCTAGCGCCATCTTACTTTATTTTACCGCGTAAAGCGAGATGCCGCTACTACGCGATAGTGGGATAAAACTTTTTTTTACCTAGCTGGTGTACTTAATACAATAAACAACTATCTATCTATCTACCTTCGTTGGCTCACTATGGAACAGCCATCACTGGCCATTGGTGGAGCGTAGATTTTTTCTGATAAGAAAGAAAGACTTTAAGCAGATTTACAAGTTTGTACTACTATTACATTACGAGTTCTATTCAGCGCATAAGTTCACAATAAGTTGGGAGTCAGTTAGTTTAGTAAAAATCAGTTTAAGAGTAACTTCAGTCAAAACCAGTGCTAATCAGTGTTTCGAGTTAAGTCATTAGTGTTTGAAGAAGTCAGTAGCAAAAATTAAACAATAAAGTTCTGTGAACGTATCCTGTGGTGGTTTCTATCATCTTCCTGCCAACGCCGCGTCACCCGGCGTCTCGCGCCCTTGCTCATCGAAGGGCGCTTGGTGACATGAATATTTCTTTAAACACTTGGATGTATAATTTGGTTAATTTGTTTGCAGCTTAATTGGCTCGATTCTAACGATTGCCAACGTGTCCGGTTCAGGCAAAGATATTGGCCAGGGCTACGTGAACTTCATGAGAAACTCTATGGATCAAATTCGATCCAAGGTAAGTTTGTATGGAGATGTCCCTACAAGTATCCGTTACCTGGGGACTGGGCAGGTTCTGCGACAATACCTACTCAAACTCCATGAGGCAAAGAACTCAAAGCGTCCTTCCAAAAATTTTAGAAGGAATGTCTCTGGCCAATTGTGATCCAAGGTTACGCAAAATGAAGAGCAGATGTCTCTATCAGAAAGAGGTTATGGTTAATTCAGAGTCACAACTTCATCAGTCAACAGCTCTGTTGAATCTAATTTTCGTCAAAGTTGATTGTTGGCCGCCGGTTCCCGACTGTTGTAACTACTACAAAATTAAACGATACCAGATGTTAGGACCCGTGGCTGCGGATGACTAGCTAGAGATAGTAGAAGATGCCATAAAGTAGCAGGCAACAAGAGTACCTTAAAAAATGCACAATTCATGAAACTTTTACTGAGTAATATATTAAACGGGTCTAACCGCGATTATTTATTAAGTAGAATTTTATTACCTTCGATTCTCGACGTTTCGGCAACGTTGCAGCTGCCGTGGTCACGGGTAGACTGTAGTGGCGAGTAAAGTCAATTGTTGTAGTGAGGCTAGGTGGTGGTGCTAGCGGTGGTAAGACCCGTTTAATAATTATATTACTATGCGTATGAGCATCGCAAGTCATTGAAAAATACTCACGAAACTTTTTCCTCCCTCGGTCCACACGCACATACTCTGATTGGTATGTCTCGCGAATTGCGCATTTTGAGGTGACCCTGTAAACAGGGCCATCAGGGTGATGACGAACGCCTGTCCTACAGGTGACCGACGAGCTCTGGATCCTGCAGCTTTTCGAGCAGTGGTACGGCATCCAGATCGGCCTCATCAACACGTGGCTAGGCGAGCGGCCCGCCCTCCATCCTCAGCAGGTGGCCTGTCTCAGCATTATTGTCAAGGTAAGGTCATAACATGGTTCCGTAAAATCAGAGAACGGACTGGAGTGGCCAGCGTCGAAAATCTATTTCGCTTGGCAAAGAGAAGAGACGAATATGCAGAGCTGACGGCCAACCAACAGTAGTATAGACGCATATCAGTGCGATAGAAGAAGATCACATATGTCGAAAAACTGGTAGTCGATGGAGCTTAAAGTTTCTCGAGTGGAGACAAGGAACTGACAAATGCAGCGTGGGACGCCCACCACCCCGCTGGACCGGCGATCTGAGGCAGATTGCTGGCAGCGGCTGGATGAGGATTTCCTAGGACAGAAAGTACTGGCGTGCCCGGGGGGAGGCCTTTGTCCAGCTGTGGGCGAATAGGGGTTGATTGATTGATTGGTGGTAGCGCGGTCGCTAGAACGCTGGCATCACATCACGTTCAAAAGGTCGTGGGCTGGAATCCCGGCATATATCAATGACTTTTTTTCTAAGTAACGTACATTTGTGTTGGCGGATATGACTTTCCTAATTGTATGGAAGGCTGGTGTAGATGTGGGCAGGTCGGATGAATGAGGAAACAACTTGATGCGGTATATACAGATGCGTATTTTTTATTGCGATCTAATTCTACGTATTTACAAATTTACAAGAGCTGAAATATACATGAAATTATTATGATTTGAAACAGCAGATTCGTTGGCGAGCACTTCTCAATCTGTTATCGTCATAGCGACGGCAGGCTGAATGCGCGCTAGCCTGTCCCGAAGCTGTGGCATGGATAACTGTTCCATGATGCCGCCACACTGGTTTGATCCAAGAATCACTGTACAAACAATTAATGTTTATCTACTTGAGGTCGTGGGTTCGATTCTATTCGATTGGGGGTCGCCGTACATTTGAACAAATGACCTCAGTCTGGATGTGTTTCCATGTTTGTGATGTGTTTCCCTGGTTACCGTAGCATAGGCTATCCCAGTTCGGAACCTGGACAAGTGATTGTGTTGTGTGGAAGTTATTATTACAGAATAATCTAATATATAAAAATCTCGTGTCACAGTGTTTGTTATCGAACTAAGTACTCCGAAACGGCTTCACCGATTTTTATGAAATTTTTTGTGTATACATGTTAGGTCTGAGAATAGGTCGTAGGCTAATTATTATGGCAACACAACGTTTGCCGAGTCAGCTAGTAATAATATATTATTCTACATTCAAATGTGATCGATCCTCTCTATATTTCCTTCTCCGTCGCCACACAGAAAATGTACAGCGACTTCGAGCTGCAAGGCGTCATAGACGACAAGCTGAACTCGAAGATCTACCAGAACGTTGCATCGCGGATGCACACGGAGGAGGCCACATGCAGTCTGCTGTTGGCGCAGCAAGACACTGGGTAAGCGGCTAACATAGTACATTGACATTCAGCAAACAGAATGTAAATTATTTACGTTGAAATAAATTATTGATTTCTGATTTCTGATACTGGAAACAAGTAAGCCATGTAAGAAGTAAACCTGAATAAAGATTTATCCTTACCTTACCTTAACTTACTTAATCTTATCTTACCTTACGTTACCTTACCTACCTTAAATTACCTTACCTTACTTTACCTAAGATACTTTGACTGCCTCGTTGGTTTGACTACTAAAAGAGAGTTCGTGGGTTCGTTTTTTGATTTGTAGAAATTTCCTCTGTCTGGAGTTTTCTATGTTCGTGATGACCTTGACTGATTACTATGTCCCAATCTATCCTAGTTTAGGGCCAGGACAAGTGAGTTGCAGCTGTAGCACCGCCTGACAATTCAACCTATTTAGAGGCTAAAAATTCCACCCATGCCGGGTTTTGAACCCGCGACCTCTGGCTAACCGTGCCAGCGCTCTCCCAACTGAGCTAATGGGCAAGTGCAAGCATCGGCGAAGTTTCGAGACTCTTTACAAACTTCCCTGTATTACGTACAGGCAGCGACATCTGGCCGAAGCAATTTACATCACTTGCAGCCCCGAGTAACCCACTTTGCAGTTAGGTTTTAACATTGGAGTGATATCGCTGTACCTACATGATTATATTCTTTTTGTTGCACTTAACCGTGCTGAGGACAATTTTAAAAAACCATTTTGAGGCAAAAAATTCCACCCATCCCGGGACTTGAACCTCTAGCTAACCGTGCCAGCGCTCTCCCAACTGAGCTAATGGGCAAGGGGAAGCATCGGCGAGCATTAGCCTCTAAAGAGGTTTTTAAAATTGTCCTCAGCACGGGTTAGTGCAACAAAAAGAATATAATAATTTAACAATATATAGAAAATTATCAACTTAATTCCGGATTCACTTACCTGATTTCTTGTCGGAAGAGTCCGACGAAATATTGAAAATTGTTGCTATGCAGCTGCTGCAGGCGGTTTAACGATACGTCCGATTTCCTAGTCTCTGCCAAATTGTCAAAGTTTAGCATTCAGCGCCGGATATACGATTTATCCGAGCCGAGGCAAAAACTAGACATTGACAACCCCCTGCACCCCAAAGGGGGGTTCTCAATGTTAATGTATGGTAGGCTGTAAATCTATCGTGTATGAATATACACCTTTATAGCGATTTTGACAGCTATGTATTCTGTGTATGTTCCTCTCTCTTCTTGCTCTGTGAAACCTCCGCCAACGTGCACGAATTTTAATCGTTGTAAATTATAATAATTACTAAATAATATCTAAGTTTATTTCCATCGCTAATTTCTGAGGAACTATACGTTGGACAATATATTGAACTCGTTTGACTCCTGTGCCACGCTTCACCACTAGGTATCAGCGCAATCCTCAACTCTGCTGGGGTGCAGATCTTGCACCAACATTCAAAATTCACTTAACAAATGTACCTACTGGGCGCTGTATTCATTCATGTGAGGAGCGCGTACGTGAATTTGGCGTCCCCTTAGGTGGACCCTCCTGCCAGATCCGGGCCTGCATTCGTTAACCAGCCAACCTATTGTTATTTTCAGCGGCGACGATTCCGAAGAAGGCACTAGGGGAGGAAAGTCGAAGTTGGAGTCCCTCACAGAGGACGCGAAACTAGGAAACGTTACTGCTGTCGTTGGAAAGGTACATCCTATTCATAAGCAGCCTATATACCTACGTCCCACTGTAGGGCACAGGCCTTCTCTCAGGGAGAGAGTAGGGCTTAATTACCACGCGTGCACACCGCGGATTGGCGATTTCAAGCGCTGAGGTATATGAATAGCTCAGACAGTCAGGTTTCCTCACGATGTTTTCCTTCACGGTTAGCGAGTGGTATTGCTACTATAACTTCACAAATGTACATAACTTAGAAAACAAAGTCATAGGTATATCCTATTATGAATATGAAAGTTTGTATGTTTGGGTGTTTGTTGCTCAATCACGCAAAGGCGGCAGAATGGATTTATGTGAAATACACTTATATAGTTTATAACCTGGCCCCTCATCAGGCACATAGAGCCTTTATAAAAGATCTTGACTTATTTTACGGAGACTTTAAGGTCTTCTCATCTAGGGCTGGGTGAAAGAGGGGGTATCCAAAATCCATCTGGCTGTTTTATAGAACTACAATTACTTCATAGTAATTCAATGTAGTTTATCAACAAACAGATTAACAAGTAGGAAGACTCGATTAAGCAATGTACCATTCATGGTCTTAATAAACTATCAATGGGGAACTTGCGTCTAAGTTAGATTGGAGTGGCATTGCTTCGATACCATAGAAGACGTAATATATAAACTTAGGTAAAATAAATCAACAAAATATTTTTTCAGGGTTAACGGGGCCAGGAAAAATGTGAAAAATAAAATTACTCTAATAACAAAAACCTTATTAGGCTAAGTTTTTTCGTTGAATTCTGGTTTTCTTATAAGGGTGTATTGTATGTACATAAAAATATTATTGTACGAGATAACTCAAATATTGATAAACGATTCATACATTATAAGGCGTTACGTGCAAGTTGTGACGTCATAGTTTGAGCCCGATTTGTGTGGCGCGTTTTTGTACCACGTGACTACATTGACTTTTCGATAGGTTATCTATGAAAAGTATTAAGTATTAGTCGTAGAGAAAAAAAAAACGTTTACCTATTTATCTTTTAACATAGTCTCGCCGATCGTATTAAAACATTTTTGAGCAAGTTCTCCAGATGCGAAAACACTGTCCCAGGCTGGAATTAACACATGATGGGCACTTTTTATTCTACGGGTTGCGTGCGGGGTCGAATACCGACGTGTACCTTACTCCTTACTTCCTAAGTTAGGTGCATTTGTGAAATTGAAGTAGCAATCCACTCTGAATCTGGAGACCTAGAGATGGGCGCAAAAGTGTGGGCAGGCAACCAATGAGATGGACTGACGATCTGGTGAAAGTGGCAGGAAAAGACTGGATGCGAAAAGCCTAAGACCGAAGTAAATGGCGTGCATTAGAAGAGACCTACACTCAGCATTGGATGGCTGTAGGTTGAAGAAGACAGACAGCTAGACCAACTCACCCTTAAGTTAACAGATTAGAGTGCACATATTTAAAGGTTAATGTAGGACGTCCTCAGACTCGGTGGAGCGATGATCTTCGCAGGACGGCTGGCAAGAGCTGGATGAGAGTAGCCGAGGACCGTGCTCAGTGGCGTGCAATAGGAGAGGCCTATGTCCAGCAGTGATCAAGCATAGGCTGATGATGATGACGATGATGAGCTATCGTTAACAATTTAAATGAATATAGCTTTTCAGTTTCGCTTTTTGGAATCTGTTATACCTGCTGCCCGATACCTACTGAAGAAACGGTTTACATAACAGGTTTTTCGTTATTTCAATCACACGTTTTACTTCCAATTTTTTACAAACGTACAGTCGATGGCAGGGGCCTGTTTGAGGGGCTAGGTTTGGGTGAGGGTCTTTTGTATCAAATATGTAGGTAGGTATACTTTGTGAAATTTCTTGAATAAATAATTTTAAAAATATATATATAACTACAATTCATGGTTTACTATGACAATTTGATGCACATAGCAAAGTCGATTAACCCATAGATTAACAAGTAGGAAGACTACTATGCAATGCGCATCAAATTGTCATAATAAACTACGAATTGCAGTTTCATGAAACGCGGCCCAGTCCTTCCGTCACGAAACTGTCCACTGTATCGGATTAACCATTTTGACGACTCTAAAGTGTCAAAATATGTACGTTTTTGACAGTCCCGAGTAGACTAATGGCCAGTTCGAGAAATTCGTGTAAATGGTTAACTGTAGTGCTGTCTCTTCGAATTTCTCAGAAAAGAGCGTGACAGAACGTTACGTAAGTATTTACTTAGTGAAATTCTCAATTCAGAAACCGGCCCTAGATCAGACAACTCTATCCAGTGGAGGACTTATGTAGCAGCTACCCAGGTCAACCTTTTCATCTTGGTTGCAAAGTCGTCCATAGCGTAACTGATTAGTGTGCACGAATGTAATTGGTTGATGTGCTATCGTCTTCCTAATTATATTTCTTTGTGATTCCGTCTGCCTAACGATCCATCGCTTTTCGCCTACTCATAACTATCAGTCACTGCTTTTCGCCTATTGGTAACTACCTACTAATGATATAAACCGGTTCTAATAAAACCGGTAAAAATTCGCTAAATTCCGCCAAAATCCCACAAGCACCATGCGGTCAGTTAATGCACCGCCCTCTCCCACTAACCGCATATTGCTTGTGGGATTTTGGCGGAATTCAGCAAAGTAATTTTCACATATTAATGCTGTTATGGATTTCCGCAAAGTAACGGTTATAACATAACATAAACATAAACATTTACATACAGGCACATACATTGCTTCTGGCCCCACACTAGGATACCCTGTGTCGTGGGAACCAGAAACAACGACATCACAAACATGTAATTTATTACTGATATAGATTCCATACAATATCGGTAATAACCAGTTTTTTTTTTAAATAATCGGTATTGTTAGGTTGAGCCGGCTGTTGGAAGTTACCTGTTTTCACCGAAATAATGAGTTTAAGATACACAAGTTTACACAAGTGACATAATTTTTTTTTTATTTTATAATGCATTTTCATTATTTTTATGATCATAATTGACTTTTTTGCTAATCGTGATCGATCGTTCGTTTGCCGAACCGATCGCGATGGAGCACTCATGAAGAGGCATACGTCCAACAGTGGACAAACAAATGCTGAAGAAGAAGAAGAAGAAGAAGTACCTAGATATGACTTTCTTCATAAAAACCTGAAAGTGCCTAAAAAACTGTTTTGTTGTAAAATTGATTGGAAAATACCTAAGCAAAAAATTGTAATTGCTTTACATCACTAGTAACAACCCAAAGATTAAATTTAAAAAAAAAGAAATGAAGGGGGTTTTTGAGGAAAATATTGCCACTCAGTGAGATTTCCCGAAAAATTTGCTTTTGTTTATTTCGATTGAATAATTTTTATTTTACTTGTTTTTAGGTCGGCAACATATTCGGCCGTGGCATTGGCGAACTGTCGACGAAACTGGGAGGAGCTTCGTCTTGGTTCTAGCGCTTTCTATATTCCTACAATAGCTCGACACTCGTTCACTTACCTTTCTTTGCCTGTATTGACGTAATGAGATGAGAATTTTGCTTTATGTTACTGCATCAGTATAAAACACCTTTTTAGTGGTGCAGTAACATGATAGCATGAAAATGTACTGTGATGTAAAAATAACCCTTTTGCTATGATGACAAAAGAAAACCCGCCATTTTTATAACCGTCAAAAACAAAATGGCAACGCGCGAGTTATAATAATCTTTATGTGGCCAGTAGCAACACGCGTTTAGCTTAGGAAAGTTTTGTATTATCGATCTAGATTTTATTTTTAAGAAGGCTTTATTGTGTACAGTTTAGGGGTCATTTTGTTGATACAAAACATGTACTAGGTGTGTACTATAAGAGTAGATTTGATAACACAATTGAAGATATAGAGAAACGAAGTATATTAAAACGTACTTATATGAACGCATTAAAAATAAAACAGTGCTACAATAATAAAACATATCGCTTGTTCAGATTACTATACATAAAATAATATAATATGTGTTATGTATCGCCATAAATAGTTATGTAATTGTATTTACGGCGAAAAGAATAACAACCAATAATAGGATGGAAATTAAACAGTATTATTATTATTAAACGTTATTTTCTATTAGTTATGGTTTATGGAGTTATTTTATGTTCTGTTCTTTCTTGGCACTACCACAAAATGACCAATAAAGGTGACCCAAAATAAAAATGTACAAGCTTTTAAATGCATATAGGTAAGTACCTACCTCTAGACAGGTACCTTTCATCTCTATATACATTTCTCAAATGCAGTATTTTTCTATAGTATTTCTAATTCACAATAATATCTAAATTGTTTGTTATTTATATAACCTACTTAAAAAGGAGTTTTAGTGAGTTTTTTGTGATCATCAGGACCGCACTTGTAGTAAACGGAAATAGATATGTTTTTACGATTAAGGAAAACACCCAGAATCTACTTATAGGTACCTTTAATCAGATAATTATTATCCGAAGCATTTAAGCTATAAACAGAAAGTCTAACACAGCGGCCATACTGACGTCAGGTCGGCGTTACGTCCAATCCATCACGACGTTTGCCACAAGCTTTGTATAAAAAACAGTAGCTAATATGACCTCCTTATACATTCTATACCTTCTTAAACATACTATTCTGCAATAAAACTGTGACAGTATTGGCGCCTGAACAAGAAGTACTAGCAATTCGCGTTTAACATGAAATCGAATTTCTATTTTTTTTACATTCAGTTAGGGATCTTTAGAGATGTAGACAGGCAGCGTAGGCTTAGTGCCCACGCTGGGGGTACACATGGGGGTTACAATTGGTAATAATTTATAAGGATGATTAGTACCAGACAACTGAAACTTGACACAGGTAGATTTATCTGGCCATATTGGCCTCGCCGAAAAAAACGGTAGAACCTTTTTTTTTAAAGGAAGGTTCCGTAAGTATAAAATAGGATTTTTTCCCATATATGTGTGAGACTTTCTATGTATAGTTTAAATCATTTGGGTAATAATTATCTGATTAAAAGTAGCTATTAGTAGATTCTAGGCATGTTCTTTGGCATAAAAACTGTCTATTTCCGTTTACTACAAGTGCGGTCCTGACATTCACGAGTTTTGCTGAAAAGTAAATAGAACTTAATCGTACTAAGCTTGGTATCTCTTCAGCAAGGAACTAAAATGCAACAAAGTCGTAAATCGGTTTAATACAATACTATTTGCCATTTACTATAAATTATTTTAAAGTTGAAATGCTCTCTAGACAAATAATAATCTAGCTAGTTACTATAATATTATCTATTTAAACCTTGAAACTAAATTAGTCAACAGGTAATACCTAATAAAATAACATGAAATTCTATTAAAACTAGTTGTTTGTTAAAAAAAATATTCTTCTACGCTAACTCCTTACAAATTTAAAAGTTAAAGTTCTTAGATTTTTAAAGGTCTAAAAAGGGATCAACGATTGCGTTGGTTTGCCTTAGAACGACTGTTCTCTTGTAAAAGTTGGTAACTGCTTGAAATATTATAAAGTAATTATTGTTTCACATCTAACATCATCTTAACCTTAAGTAGTTTGTTTGTTTTTTTTTTCGGAGGCGTACGTAACAAAACAAAAAAAAATTAACATCAAGCACGATAGTTAGATAAATAGTACGAATTATGTAGTGCTCATTTAATCTCCAAAAATAGCATCCAATAAATAGCTCGTTTGCATTGTTAGTAACAGTACTTTGCACCATTTTTCACAAAAGTAGGTAATTTGCCCTTTGCATTATTATTCCAATATAATCCTTTAACTGCGTGACAAAGTATTTCCTCTTACTCTTTTCCTATTACATTTATTTTATCAAAGTGTACCTTATTATAATAACTACGTATTTTTAATACTTTAAATCGACCAATTTGAATGTTACTTGTAACTGGATACTGTGTAATGTTTGGAGCATAATTTATTTTTGGTTTTATTTAAAGTTCAATATTTGGGAGCTCAAGAAAAAATTGCAAGGAAATGTCAGATTAGATGTTAAGTGCATAAAAAAGAATCGACTGAATTCCGAAAGTGCATATGTAGTAAAAATAACTTGCTTTTTATTCATCATTTCACACTGGTTTTATTGTGAGGACTCGTGGTTGACAGCATAAATAAATTATATTAAGCTTTTTCTATTAATCGACATGGTGTGCCTAGTAAAATATTCATTAGAAAATTCTTTGTTTATTTTTTAATATTGTAGACACTTAAGTAATTTGCAACCACTATTATTTAATGTATGTATAGAAATACTGCGGAGCCACGAGTCTGTGACTAAGCTTAGAGGAAGCCACTGAGTGCATCGCGATTGTATGAGGATAAAATAAAAATATTTACAATAAAAAAAAAATGTTTACTGTTTATTGTGTAATTTCTTCTAAATATACCTACCTATTTTGAAATAACAAACTTACAAATTCGCAAATTTTAATTCCTTATACATTTGTGAATTTGTACAAATGATAAGGAATTAAAATTACAAATTATTACAAATTCAGAAATACCACTCGCTAACGGTGAAGGAAAACATGGTGAGGAAACTTGAGCGTCTGAGGTGTTCCATCATATACTTACCTCAGTAATTAGTTGAAATCGTTAATCAGCGGAGGGCACACTTGCCCTTGGTGAATAACACCACACTTGGTGAATAAGCCCGCACTCGCTCTCTGAGAGAAGAACTGTGTCTTGCTGGACTTAAAAAGCAGCTCAGGGCGCTTTACACGGGCGACACTGGTCGATGGCAGGGCGTCGCGGTCGACGCGTCGACGCTCGTGTACAAGCGCCCTTAAGTGGGTAGGTGTACACCTCAGAACACAATGTTCTGAGGTGTACACCAATATATAGTTAAAAAAAAACAATCCACAACTATGAAGTTGGATAAAAATACCTGCCTTACAGCAAGATGTGGGCCCAAACACATTAATTTGATGTTTGAGCTGCACAGTCAACAGCAAATTACATTTTAGTTTTAACGTATCCCGTAGTGGATTAAAATACAAAGATGTACCTAAAGTTTGATGGGCTATCGAGTGTACAAGTGCATACGCTCTGCAAAGGTAAAAATAAAATACCTACCTAGGTACTTGAAATTGGTTAGTGTGCGATTATTGCAGTCAACCGTGTCTTCCGGAGATGATTATATTGTTCTGTGGGTGGGAGCTACGAATAGGGTGGAAGCAGAGAGTGGAGCGTGTGAATTACCTACTAGTTACATAAAATTTAAATAAGCCCAAGATTTATCAGGCCTTTGCTACAGGAAAACAGCGGCTAAACACTACAGCGTGATTATAAGAACGAAATGGCTAAGCAACAGTCCTCTGCGAATGTGATTACGACCGCGCTCTGCGATACAGTGCCAGCGGTCATTTTTAAAGTTTTGACCTATTTTTAGTCAACGCTAATAATAATAAGGAAAGGTAACGTGAACCTCTCACTCATCTGGCAAACAATTTCGTTCGTGGACCGAGCGCGGACGATTCGCTCCGCGCGGGAACGTTGTGTTTTTCGCCACTGGCAATAATATATTTGTACTGTCTTGTTGAATGTTTTGTGTGCATTATTATTTTATGCAAGCTGTTAAATTTGGTTGTACATTTTGAAACTTATGATTATCTTGTTTGTTTTGTGGCAAAACATTATTTAAATTGAACTTTGAAAATCCTCATTGTCGGGACACTTTGTTCCGCCTTAGTAGGCAACACTAAGCCGGTTTTTTTGACAGATCGCGGTGGATTGGTGAAGTGAGTGAACGTGTGATTGTTTTGAAAATAATTTCATGAAGTGATCACAAGGAAATCGTAAGTAATATTGACTTAATAGTTCCTGAACTGAGTAATGATTATCTGTAAAGTTCCACTAAGATTAGTTTTAAGTGATAAAAGCCAAAAACTCGGTGTAATTCCCGAAAACCTCGGGCGATGTAAGAGGCAAAAAAGTGAAAATAAAAAGTTTTGTGCCCGTATCGTCTGCCACATTCCAATGAGATTATTCATATGAGAGGGCTCCCTTGACACTGGCGACTCGTTTAATTCGGCGGAATTTTAGAAACTGAACTCCAAACGCGCATATCTTTAGTACCTAAAAATAAACTTCAGATTTCACGAGTTGAAGATTGAGTGAAGATAGGTAATTGGCAAACAGCTTCTACTTGAAATATAGGTGAGGGTTAAGTGCTGAAATAGATTCGTTTCACCTTAGCCTAATATACCTGGGGTAAAATTGTTTTGTTGACCTGAAAAAAATTATGGGCTTGTGTTCCAAAAAATTCAAGTTCATTATTTTCCTGGCATCTCTAACCTAACCACTAAAGTTGTGGTCGATCATAGGTAGGAGGCTTGCCTCACTTGCATGAGATTGTAAGTCCTGGTTTGATTTGAGTCCTGGTATGTACCAATGACTGTTTTCTAACATTGTGAGGAAATCCAGGTGTCTGAGGTCTGAGATACCTCAGGGCAATGACCCAAAAACAAGGCAAAGTGCGGAGATTTCAGGTCTAAGTTACATCTCTGACCACAAAGGCGAATTGCAAATTTGCATAATTAAGTTCCTTACCTATACCTTACCTCTTTGGTAAACATTATTTAACTTAGTACTATCTACCTATTTGCTATGAAACTATATAAATTCCTGGTGTATATTAACAAAATGTTCTATAAGACAGTATGAAACTGTATGGCTTTGTATAGGCTTTGGCTTCATATAGGCTTTTGATGTATAAGTTTAAGATGATTTGAGAAAAGATGGTCAGAGTGGAGTTTTTTTTCCCGCTGCCTTTTTCTCCACTACAAATACGGCCCGAAGGCAGCGGCTAACATAGTAACATAGTACATTGACATTCAGCAAACAGAATGTAAATTCTTTACGTTGAAATAAATTATTGATTTCTGATTTCTATGTTTCATACTGTTTTATCTTTCAAATAAAAGTTTGAAAGAGTTTTAAAACTTTCGTAAACTTTTATTATCTACTATATAAGTTTTTGAGTAAATATTTATTTAACAATTAAGTTAACTGCTTGGTAACTCAAAGATAAAGGATAGTAGTCTGCCCATTTGAAATGATAAGCAACCATAGATTACATTGCAGCCAAATTACTGTCTAAAGGTATGTACTTTGACTGCCATTGATAAAATATAAATGGGATTTTCAACTTAATGTTGGTTTGTTACACTTTATTGTACAAAAAAATGTATAGACAAGTAAAACTCATATGTTTTTAAACTAATTTAAAGATTGATCCTAAATGGAACTTCACAATAATTAAAGCAGACAATACTTTCACTTTTGCTGTAAGTTTTGTTGTTTGTCTTGCAGAATTACTCCTTTAACATTACAAATAACAACTTAGCGTATTAGGTATACCGCTGGGTGGCGCCGGATTAAGAATAGCGTCACTCCATTTCTTTCCGTGGATGTCGTAGAAGGCGACTAAGGAAATAAATTACCAGGAGACGGGCAGCAGTGTCTTCCTGAGATTTCAATAGCATACTGCGATCGATTATGGCAAAACCCCTCAACCATGAGGCCTGTCCTGCAGTGGGCGTCGAGTGGCTGATGATGATGATGATGATTATGATTAGGTATGCCTACCACTTTTTTATATCATCTACTAGGCATGTTTTTGTTTGAACAGATTTCAAACTGGGACTGAAATGGATTTAATGAAAGTAGATTAATGATCTGGTCAAAAATAAACACCCGTAACTTTGTTTAATAGCTACAAATTCTGTACACAATATTATATAGAGTTATTGCCTTCATTCTAGTTTATGAACCTCAATTTTGGCTTTGCAACAAAACTTTTTCTTCCTTTTTCCTGTTTTATGCATCCATTTTTATATCTTAAAATAAACCTCGCATTAAATCTCTATTATCCTATTGTAGCACAAACAGTAGTTACTGAGGTACCTATAGCCCGATCTATATTAAAAACTTAACAAGAACACAGGCCTTCCCTCAGAGAGATAGTATGGGCTTAATCACCACGCGTGCCCACCGCGGATTGACGATTTCAAGCGCTGAGGTACTTATATGAATAACTCAGACTCTCAGGTTTTCTCACGAGTGTCTGAGATATTGTATTATATTATGTATTATATCGCGAGTGGTATTGCTACTATAACTTCACAAATGTACATAACTTAGAAAACAAAGTCATAGGTACATGCCCGCACTGGGAATCGAACCTGGGTCTCCCGCTTCCGAGTCCAATGTTCTACCCACTAGGCTACCACCGCTATCCTCACTAGAATGCGGATCCTTAGTCGAGTTGTAATTTCACTATTACAACTCTACCAAGCTAAGTTTGCACCGCACTGGTATGCGGATCCTTCCCGTGATCATCCTGTACATTCAGCACTAATCTCAGTGCACACTGCACTGCTAAATAGTTTTAAGCGTTCCACAGGTATACTAGGACCACAGATTCTTAGGATACACAACAGAGAACCTAAAGCCGAAACAAAATCAAAATCAATTTTTTTTATTCAAAGTAGCACAGAAACTGCGACTTAATGAACGTTACAAGTTAAACTAGGTATTAAACCCTAGGACTATTATACAAAGTATAACAAAATCCCCTTATCATCCCGGAAAAGGGGTGGTTTCTATTTGTCAATACAAACAACTTTTACCAGGGTACTGAGGTAAGGTTTACTACGAAATAGCAAAAAAGTATCATGTATCTGTTACTCAATATAGTTACAATTTTGGGCATTAAAATGTATGGAAAGGCTGATAATATTTTCGTAGTTTCGAAGTTTCCCCTAGAGTAAAAGTTGTTGATTCTTAAAGAGCATCAAGCAGCGTCCGTCGACTCTAGCAGAAGATCGAATCCTTCGATTCTCTGGCTATGTATCCCTACGTGACAACGGCTCCATCGAGCGTATCGGGGTACAGGGAAAGGTAGAGGATAAATCGGGACAGCATTCGCAATAGCCCGCAAGTCAGGAAAGCTAATTCACCTTGTAAGACCCAAAGTGTAAGTGTAACAGTCTGCCCATTGAAACATCATTGCAGTGTTCTAAAATAAAACTAAAAACCGGCCAAGTGCGCGTCGAACTCGCGCATGGAGGGTTCCGTACCATTATCTATACAACATTATAAAGATCTAATTTGAGAACAGCGCCATCTATAGAAACCAACAAGACGCGTTTAACATTAACGACATGACATCGGCGCTGTGAAGGTTACATAGATGGCCGCTAGATGGCGAGCGCTGTCTTTAAACAACTTTGGTTGTACGGGAGCCCCCTTAAATATTTATTTTATTCTGTTTTTAGTATTTTTTATTATAGCGGCAATAGATATACATCTGTGAAAATTTCAACTGTCTAGCTATCACGGTTCATGAGAGACTGCCTGGTGACACACAGACAGACGGACATACAGACAGACGGACAGACAGACAGACGGACAGTGAAGTGTTAGTAATAGGGTCCCATTTGGCACTCTTCGGGTAGATTTGGAGATTTGGTTTCACACTGAATAACATCTTCTAATTGATCAACACAGTCATGGCGTCCTGTGGCGTCCTTTACCGGCCTTTCCACTTACATTTCACTTCCTCATTCGTCTAGTAGTACCGCGTCTGATTACCCTGCCGGAGGTCGTGGGTTCGATTCTCACTGGAAGCCGCCGTACATTTGTTCAAATAGCCTCAATAATTTACTATCAATAATTTATTTCAACTTCGGGCCGGATATGTAGTCTGGGTGTATTTCGATGTTTGTGATGACCTTGCCTGATCACCATAGCACAGGGTTTCCGTGTTTGTGACCCGGTCAAGTGATTGTGTTGTGTAGAAGTTATTGAGTTATCTGCTCGATACATTTCTTTCGCCAGTTTCTCAACCTTCATCAAGGTCTATCCATGTTACAAAAAGGTTCAATTTAGTTTGTATCGGTGCGCCCACATGTCGCCAGCCCGTTGTGACGTAGATAGTCCTTAAGTCTTATCCTATACTGAGACATACCTAATGGCTCCAAAAGCGTTTATTTAACAGCTGACCAAAGTCTACAATGAGCTGACTCACACAAGACTTGGGCAAGCGAAATTGTTATACCAAAACACAAAGGCGCGTGCATGATTAATAACGCTGCATCAACAATACCCGATCAGCTCATAAATGATGTAAGTAAATGGTAAATGCTGGAGGTGGCACTTGTTAAGTGAACTTTGTTACTTTATGCAGGAAAACTAAGTAAGTAAAACCTCCTGTACAACACACTGAGAAGAGCCATTTAAAAAAAAAATTGCGGTGTTGGCTGTTTTAAAATAACTTAGCATCTACGTAATGAGATGATTTATACAGCGTCCAGAGGCACCTTCATTCACAATTACAGATGGGTGAATGGACCACTTCGACGCTGCAGTGCCCAGTGGGTAGAACAATAGACTCTAAAACATGAAGCTTCTGGGCCGATCTGGAATATTTAGGACTTTCTTAACGACGTGGTCATCCTGACGCCTTGTGATGTGGCCAAACCAACGTAAGCGGCTTTCCTTAACCTTCTCCACTACTGCAGCCACCTTTCATTTCATTTCATTTATTCAATGCATTTCATGAACAATCTCGAAAAGATACAGAAGTTACTTAACTAGTTGAACGAACCCTTTAAGGGTTTATGATCCTCTTATGTAGTTATTTCTGACCTTGTCCACGCGAGTCACTATTAGGATTATATTATGGATTAATAAAGAAAATCATGGTTACGTAACATCAGAGAATAGACTGAAGTTGCCTGCGTCAAAGATATCATTTTTTCGTTTGGCAAAGAGAAGAGAGGAATATGCAGAGCTGACGGCCAACCTTCAGACGTGGAGAGGCACTGAAAGAAGATGAAGGATCATGTGATGTGTTTAGGGTTCCATACCCGAAGTGTGCCAAATGGGACCCTATTACTAAGACTCCACTGTCCAGACAGGCGGTCTGTCCGTCTGTCTATGTCTGTCAGCAGGCTGTACCTCATGAACCGTTATCACGCTAGACAGTTGAAATTTTCACAGATGATGTATTTCTATTGCCGCTATAACAACAAATACTAAAAACAGAATAAAATAAATATTTAAGGGGGGCTCCTATACAACAATTTTTTTTGTCGTTTTTTGCTCGATATTAATAACGGCAACAGGAGTTTGAAATATTTACAGTATATTTATTTTTATATTCACTTCAAAAATAAACAGTGAAATTAAAATAAAATAAATATTGAACCCCATACAACAAACGTGATTTTTTGCCGTTTTTTCCTAATCTTTGTTGTATAGGTAGATAATGTTACGGAACCCTTCGTGCGCGAGTCCGACTCGCACTGGAGCGGTTTTTCGAATCCACGGCTCAGTCGCAGGGGTGGATGCCGAGTGAATTCCTACTGTGTCATTTGACCCAGTTTCAGTCTGTCCACAGTGCGGGACTGAACATTTAATTTGTTTGACATTTACCCGCGTGCGCTTGGGTTTGGTGCGACAGTCTTGTTAGATAGATAGGGAACACTTTATTGTACACAATCATACCGCGATTTAGAAAAATAACAGAGTGCCATCTACAGATATAAATGAGAACTGAAGTTCCATTAATTCACGATTACCTGCATAAGCCTTTAAACATAAGAAACACAGATATTTCCTAAGAGGACAGACGACGGTTTTTTGCCCCATTGCGAAAGCAGAGGAGTGTTATTTTTTTGCATGTACATATATATATTAGGGTTTAAAGTATGAAATTGCCGATTTGTACTGAAAATCTAAATTGTTTATTTTTTAAATTTTTAACAAATTTATTTAATCAAAATAGTTGCCATTATTATCTATACATTGCTGCCATCTAATGGGAAGGTCATTAATGCCTTTGCGATAGAACTCCGACGATCTAGACTGCACAAACTGTGTGAAAGCATTTTGTACTGCCTCCTGGGAAGAAAACTTCTTGTCACGTAGATAATTGTCCAAATCACGAAAAAAATGGTAGTCCGTTGGAGCAAGGTCTGGTGAATACGGAGGATGACGAATGGTTTCTAACTGCAGTTCCTGAAGGGTCAAAATGGTTTCTCGTGCTGTGTGAGGTCTCGCGTTGTCGTGGAGCAATAATGGTGAAGATCGATTCATGAGTCGGGGCTGTTTATTGATTTGACGCAAGTGAGTCAATATTGTGGGTAAGGTAACGTTAAACCATGCCGCTAATTCCTGGGTAGTTTGACTAGGGTCGGCTTCCACTATCTCTCTTAATTCATCGTTATTCACCTGTGTGGGCGGTCTTCCTCGTGGCTCGTTCTTTAAGTCGAAATTTCCATCACGAAAGCGTTTAAACCAAAATCGCACGGTGCGTTCATTAGTAGACCCCTCTCCAAACGCAGCATTGATATTGCGGGCTGTTTCTGCCGCGTTAGTTTCGCGTCGGAACTCGTATTAAAAAATCACTCGAATTTTCGCAGTATCCATCTTTCTTGTCTAAATTGAATAACAAAAACAATTGAAAGTCGATATTTAAATGTTTCACATTTTTTAAAAAAA
The DNA here is from genome assembly GCA_947310995.1 of Yponomeuta cagnagella. Taxonomy (NCBI): domain Eukaryota; kingdom Metazoa; phylum Arthropoda; class Insecta; order Lepidoptera; family Yponomeutidae; genus Yponomeuta; species Yponomeuta cagnagella. The sequence goes on along the minus strand of OX371292.1, from coordinate 2,416,117 downwards.
GAACATCATAGAAACCATTTGAAAAAAGTTTAATTCGAAAACCTCAAACCATGAAGATTCTATGTCAATTCAAAGAACCGTATTGCAATAAAACGGCAATTTCATACCCCTATTATTTAGTTTCATTAAGCTGCGGTCTGGGCGTAAACATTTTTTTCAGATGCTATCAAAGTCAATATATTAATAACAGGGGTTGATATTTCTGGAGTTAATGAGATGAATGAATGGCCTAGGACGAGCAAGCAATGGAGATTATTGCTTCCCTGTTTATTAAATATGAAGTGCTTTAGAGCAGTTTGGCAAAATTATGTAGTTGTGGTTTTTCATGTTTAATTATGAATAAATTTAAATAAAATAAGCTAACTAGTATAAATAACAATATAAATCTAATATTACTAATATTATAAATGTGAAAGTTTGTAGATGTTTGGATGTTTGTTACTCAATCACGCAATAACGTCTGAACGGATTTAGATGAAATTTAGTATGTAGACAGTTTGATTCCCGGGGAAGGACATAGGATACTTTTCATCTCGGAAATTACTCATTCCATGCGGATGAAGTCGCGGGTAAAAGCTAGTTAATTAACGGTGTGTTTGCATGTTGAACAAAGTTGAATGCATTACAATTTCTTTCTTGGTATGGTGGTAGCGCAGCGGTAGAACGCCGGCCTCACATTCGGGAGGTCGTGGGTTCGGATTCCGGCAATACCAACGTCTTTATCGTCTGAGTTATGTACATTTGTGAAATTGTAGTAGAAAACATAGTGTGGAAACCTGAGTGTCTCAGGTGTTCACACTCCTCAGCGCTTGCAATTGCCAATCCGCGGTGGGCTATCGTCGTGATGGGCTTACCCATACTCTTTCCCTCTCTGAGAGAAGGTCTGTGCCCTGCAGTGGGACGTATATACATACAGGCTACATAAAAAAATATAGTTTTCACCTCACTAGCTCGTAAAAGCTCTGTTTATCATTCGAAATCTGCGTGGAAAATCGCACTTTATCCGCTAGCGTGGAAAGTGTTTTTAAAATTCGAATATTTTTATTCAATAAAGGTTTCGTACAATAAATTACATATATATAGAACCTCATTGGTTTCGTAATAGTTTATATTCTCTGCAGCCAGTCCATTGATGATTGAAATGCAAATACTTATTTCATGTCATGCGCCAGCCTCATTTAAAGAATTGCACTGGCCGGCAAGAAAATTTGATTTAAAAAATTAATATTTATTAAAACTGTTTTTCTTGCACCTAACATTTTCCTCGCTTTAGTGAGGTGAAAAGTTGTGTGTTGCGCTCGGCAGCAAATTTATTTAGCGTCTCGTACCTTTGAAACCCTCGCTACGCTCAGGATTCTATATTTGAACCACTCGCTTCGCTCGTGGCTCAATCCTAGAATCCTTCGCTTGCTCAGGTTTCAATACAAGGTACTCGCGCCAAAAATTAACTTTGCAGCCTTGCATAACAAATAACTATTTTAACAGCCACGCAGAGACTAATCAGCTGGACAGTTGACAAATGAGGTGCAATAAACTACCGCCCTCCCCGAAACCCACCCATTCTTTATGGTCGAAATGGATAAAAGAACCCTGAAAACTTTACAATATTTTCTTGTTTTCGCAGATATGTAAAAGGCTTTTCTCTCTTCAAGGAACGAATTTGCCTTAGCGCTTGATCAACACTTGCTAGACTTGACGAGAAACGTGAAATTGTAACATTGCAACCCAGCCAAACGTTATTGCTTAGCTGGCTTGCAAATATTGCATTTTTAGAAGAGTTATTCATTCTTTACGTTCGTCCACTGTCTCAAAAACAGTTTTTGAAAAACCTGAAGTCAAGATTTGAATTCGCATTCGCGATTTATCATTTCAAAAGTGCACGACTTGTTCGTAATCTATGATTCAACAGATTCTGTCGTTTGGTAGAGCGATACAGTCCTCAGCAGTGTTATTTGTATTACTTACATGCCATAATATTTTGTGGTCACCGCAAATCATACAGTACAGTCTGCGACAGTCGCGGACACCGAACTGATCTCCTTTTACTTGTGGCATAAGGGCCAGTCTCGAACAAAAATCGGTAGGTGTAAGGTTCATTGTGGCGAGGTTCACTGTACGTACTTTGTAATAATGATATGATTCAACGATTGACGTATCGAGTATCCTTACCATCGCATTGTTTTAACGTTTGTAGTATTAAATTAATGTTATACTGGTTAAAATTTTAAGTCCCTAGACCTTCACCAATCTGCCTCAAATCGAGCTGATGGGCTCCTTCGCTGCGTTTGCCAGTTCGTGGTCTCCTTTCGGGAACCTTCATACGACTTCAGTCACCTTCGTTCTTTGGCGAATAGTCTCATTTCTATGGTTTGATGAGGATGGCAGGGGATACAAAGAAGTGGCGTGTAAGTACGTAGAGTGGACGAATACGGGCTGATTGATTGACGCCTTCAACTCTGATTCTGACTGAATAATCTTTGGAGACCACATATCGGCAAGCGCAGCGTAGGACGACCAGCCACAAGATGGACAGATGACCTCATCCAAGTGGCAGGAAGGCGCTGGATGCAGGCCGCTTCCAACCGGTCTTTTTGGAAATCCATGGAGGAGGCCTATGTCCAGCAGTGGACTTCTTGTGGCTGAATGATGATGATGATGAATCTTTGTTCTGCAACATGCAGAACTCAAGACCTATTTTAGATAGAATATGCTCGCCTTGTTCTTGTCGTCATATGTATGCTGTTTTATTAAGCTTCTTGGTGGTTACCATTCTTATATTGACGGTTTTTCTCAGTGTTATCCTTTAACACAGAAACAGTTATTGAGAACTATTTTGGTACTACAAATACAGTTTTAGCTGCAAAGTCGCCGTAACGTAACTGTGTAGAGGTTAATGTACAGTTGCCAATTAATTCTAATACAATCCTGCATTGGCCTGACTAAAGATCTTTACCATCGAGTAGTAAGCCATTGCCAAGGCTGTTATAGAAAACAGCCTTAAGCCTATCCACTTGAGCAACCTTTAGACAATTTGCCTCACCTCGAGCGTGCTGCGGGCTGCGAAAAGTGCATGTGTCTCCACATGAACCATAAAATAGAGAAATGAGTCAGCCGTTCTCAATACGAGCCACAGTTCGCTCACTAGTTTCTCATTATTTTTTTTCTTTATCCATTTTGGAGCATGTAGAGTTCACAAGTATCGGACATCGGAACATTTACAACAATTGGCTCGCGGCGCGGCCGTTTCGTTTGGTTCACATCGCGGCACGATTTCCTCTTGCGCTGCTTCGGATTGAGGCAACCGCTTAACTCGAGGCTGCCTCTAGTGCATACGGGGCCTTAGAGCAGCTTCCATATTAAACCCGCGAGAATGTATCAAACCAAAGTTTAGCCCACGGTCAAATTCCCCGGGATTCGGCAAGAACTGTGAAATGCTGGAGTATTTATAGCTTCATTCATGAATGGCTTCGTTTCGTCGTCGTTGTGCTTATGGTCGTTTCCTATAATCGATTCGTTAGATGTCTACCAACAGTTAATCTTTTAGATAGGTCTATGGAAGAAGCTCATTTATTTATCGATGGATTCTTTGTACAGCCTTTAGTTTGTGGATATCGACAGTTTAGTCGGCATATGCTTTTTAAGAATGTTGGCCAATAAGTGGCAATGAATTGATAGTTATTGGACCATACTGTGGATAATATCCCTTCCTTACAAATCATAGATCTTGAAAATCTGGTGAAGATAAGAATACTGCGTTTAGATCGTCAATCCATCCAGCTGAAGCTGCTTTTTTGCTGTTCATGATCTCCACTCAAGTAGTGCTTCGGCAGAAGTGATCAGTTCACTGCCACTTTAGCTGCCGTGACATAGTTCACATTGGGGAAGGGTTATGCCCAGCAGTGAAATATGGGCCTTTAATTATTATTTCATTTATTACATTACACAACATATGAGTGACAGTACATATTATATCATGGTAAAGGCTTACATTCTAGTTACACACATCCTTTAACGTGTGCTGACAGCGTGATAACATACGGACGAAAACCGGACACCAAGCCACATACATAAGCAGCCTATATACGTCCCACCGTAGGGCACAGGCCTTCTCTCAGGGAGAGAGCGTGGGCTTTATCACCACGCGTGCCCACCGCGGATTGGCGATTTCAAGCGCTGAGGTATGTGAGTAGCTCATACACTCAGGTTTCCTCACGATGTTTTCCTTCACAGTTAGCGAGTTGTATTGCTACTATAACTTCACAAATGTACATAACTTAGAAAACCAAGTCATAGGTATATGCCCGCACTGGGGATCGAACCTGGGTTTCTTAGGCCACATAATGATCAAATACGTATTTAGGTATTCACCTAACACAACACCGGACACCCTCCATGGTTGATAAAGATCGTGAACCTGGATTGAAATCCATGTTTTTAAAGTCATTCAAAAGGGCTGAAATTCCAAATCCATTCGCGAGGAAGCTAAGTGTATCCTAGGATTATCGATCCTGCCTCTGGATTCCAATCACTCTATATAGTCATCATGAGTACTTAATACTACTGCAAAACATTCCGTCCTGATTACCTGGAGCAAATCACGAAGATCAATCATACAGACTGTTTAAAGCACCAGGAAATGTCCTCTATTTAGCGACATGTTTAAGTAGCTTTAACAGTTGTTAACACGTGAGGCATACGATCGAGTTTCGGACGGTACATCCGTCTAGATCTCGAGAAATTGAGCGTACCTACCGTTGATATTTTAACGCACGTAGATGAAGCTTTCATTTTAAGAGCAAAACAGCTGTCTAGCGCTTTCAGGTCGTCCTTATATTGTGACGTTTCGATATTCGACCCGTCTGATTATTCTTGTTGTTTATATTTCACGGTTAATAAACCATTTGACTAGCTATAGAGACTACCGGAGTTTGGGGCGCGCAGAGCAAGGCCTTTATTTGTGAGTTAGGGCGGCGCTTAAGGGACCGCGGCTTGATCTGTCGCTCTGGGGCATATCTCATGCAACGGATCTCCCTGGCTGTTCAACGTGGTAATGCAGCCAGTGTTATGGGGACATTTGCGTCAGATATGGCCCGGAGTGACTAAAAAGGCTTAGACTTTTTATGCTGTAAGTTATTTATGTTGGACTTTTATAATGTGTCCTATTTAATCGGTTGACGATGCCCATGGTGAATTTATTATTATTTTTTGTTTATTAATTTATATTTAGAAACAAATGTGTTATTGTACTTCGAAATAAATAGTTTGACTATGTAAGACTGTATGTCTGCAAATCTTCGGAGTGTCCTATTTGGCGGGTTTGTCACGGAGGTGCTTGTCAACTTTTTATACTGTTACTGATGATAAATTGGTACTGTTATTTTTAAAAGCTCGCATCCAGCGCTGAAATACGCTGATACGGCGAACTGAAGCATTGTCTGACGGTGACATAACGTTGTTCCGTGTGCGGCTAATTTTAGCCGCGTCCCGTATGCGCTGGCGCATCGCTGCAGGTGTCAGTGTTGCCCGCGCGAATTTGTGCGGCTGGGACTCGCAGTGCCTATTTTGGCCAGCATTTGCTAAGCTTCCCTTTATGCTAGTGGAGCAAGTTGGTTGCCTACTGGCCTAGTTTGGAAAGTTTTAATACTTTCGAAAGCAATTAAATTTGGCATTTATACTGAAGGGTGGCAGAAACACAGATCTTAGAAGGAAATCTGAGTAGAGGACTCTTTCCCCAGGCTGAATAAACAGCAGATTTTCTACGGCAGGTACTTTATTCGGCATTAATGTGGATGAAGCTAAATACCCGCGTCAATATGTGATAAAAACAAGCAATAAATACGATGACTTGGCAGAGGATATTACTTCATTGAAACACAGGTGGCGGTTATCTGCCATCCGTTCGCTAGCCCGTTATGAAATCCTGATCCCAAAATCGGGTTATGAATTCGGCTTCACTCGGTATGCGTCTAAAATTAGCACCAGGAGTGTTCTGCCAAGTGTTCGCTATTCAGGTGCGAATCGCCCCGGTCGATTGTTATGATATTGCCATTCCTCGTTTGACATTTACAATTTTGACCGCATGTGTTTATGTTATGTGGGTTTATGTTATTATATTCTGGTCCGTGGAAGGTTGTTAGTAAAGATCAATGCGTAAAGTTATATTTTGAATCCCGCAGGGCGGTTTAATAGTTCGTAAAATTTCGGATCGTTAGGGAATGGACGGATGTAGCCAGCGTCAAAGACCTGTTTCGTTTGCCAAAAAATTGAGAGGAATATGGAGAGCTGGTGGCCAACCGCATTCAGGTGAGAGGAGATATGAAGAGAAGAACGATTAGAGTGTTTCATCTCCACCTGATGAGGTAGGATGTACCTTATGAGTTAGATTAAAACACATTGCGCTTGATCGAGCACATACTATGTTTCTACGAGGAGGCCCAAATTGCAAATCATGTTGATTTCCTAAAAGACACACACTGGAGATATGGGTGCGATACTTCAAGTTGTAGGCAACGACATCTGCTTTTAATAATAATTTCTCCAAAGCCCGTTCGATTGTAAATCTTCCTTGGCGCCTATACAAGGTGTCCTGTAAATAATTGATAACCCTGCAACTCACGTCATGCCCTCTCACATAATACGCTAGAATTTTTGGTCAGTAAACATGCTACACAAGAACATATACACATAACACCTCAGACACTTTCCTCACAATGTTTTCCTTCACATCAGCGACTATCATACCTCCCAATGTTATTATTGCACCAATCCAAGCTTCGCAAAGAGCCACCGGGAATTTGTGTAAATTCTCTCACACGCGGCGTTGAGAGATATAAATTCAGCAAAATGTTTACGTAACGGCACGAAGTGGGTGTAATGCACTGCGCCGATCGCATTCTCGTGTCCTCGCTACTTAGAATAAATGTGTTTAAATAAATAAGGTCCACATACCAGGTAGGTGATACCGTGATACACGTACCAGTAGGTGGTGTGCTAGGAGCTAGTAACGTAGCACGCCGCGTAGTAGCATTCTGTGTCGTAGGGATACACACCAGTTACTGGCGTGCCAGTTTCTTGAACAATTTGATTTTAAGCCAGTGACAGCTGGAGGTCACAAAATAAAAAAATATGTATTAATGTTTATGAAGAATAACTACAATTAGGATTAAATAGAACTATTAATGGTTTTTCCGTCCCCCACATATTATTCAAACAAACAAGACACCAAAATATACTCAAATGGAATTTGACACAAGGTTGCGGTTTACTAGCAAACGGGGTTTTACTTGTAGGAAATCAAACCTCTTGCCATCGCCTGGCATGCTTTATACTCGGATGCGAGCTAAGGGCAGAAGCTTAATACACATGCTAGTAGCTAGTATTTACCTGTAGGTAAGTAACTGACATGCTTTTACACTGCAGTAAACATACCTTCTTACAGAGAGAGGGGGGGGTATAATAATAATAATAATAATAATAATAATAATAATAATATATCATTTATTTCAGACAATTTAGGTCCATATAAAAACAAACAAAAACAAAAGGGTGTTAGTAACAATTATAAGCTTGATCATCACACGTGCCCGCCGTGCGACAGTGAACAAAATTGGCAGGGTACAGGAGGACGAAGTGGGTTTAGCAATGGGCTTCGTTTATGGATAGAGTCGGAAACAACACAAGTACTGATCCTGGGTCCCAAATTAGGATATCCTTTGATATGGTAACACCACACACCCAGCTGGGGTCTTTGGTCACAGCTATGTACTGTCATTACGGCAAAACCCCTCATGGTTGTGAAAACCACGAAGGAGGCCTATGTCCTGCAGCGGGCGTCAAATGGCTGATGATGATGATGCTGATGAACGTACTGTCCTCCGAACTAATTCAAAGACACATCATTTGGTAGACCTACTTATTCTTTGTCCTGAAGAATAGTCACGGAATCTTTTCGAATATCAACATACTGTTCATTAAAAAACGATGAATAAAAAAACCTCTATCACTGGCCTCTTACCAAAACATTGAAAAAATGCTATTGTAAATCCAAAGTACAATAAAGAGTAAATCGGTGGGCGATATTACCTGTAAGTTTCCAGACAACAATGAAACAAAAGAGAATCAGTTCAATTCTCAAACTTTTTTATGGTTTAATGGCAACCAATAACTCTGCCAATGTCAGGGTTGCATAGTACAGTAACAGCTGTTCTCAGACTCTATGAACTCTTATCACTTCAGAGAACAGATTTGTATCCACAACTGATTCCTTACATGACGTTCCGTTTTTCTCATCAGAGACTATTTACGCGGCGCTAATACCTGTTTGTCGTACCTACCAATGGGGATGTATTATGCGTCCCCTAGGATTTGTTAGCGTAAAACCGGAAGTATGTCCGCCTGAGACGGCCCTTGCTGGTCCTTCCATTCACATTCTTTCATATTTCTTTCGTCAATCTTTCTTCCCGTGAAGTACCCGAAACCGGTGTGCGTGCATGCAACGACTATTGAATGTTGAGGAATACCCTGGTCTCTGTCTACCACTCCGGGATACCGGCGTGAGATTATGTATGTATATAGTAGACCATTTGAGTGAAGGGGCCACTCGGATGCTGCAGTGCCTGGGACATTGTTTTTTAGATGGAGCATGCGTTCCCAGCACCTATACCATACTGACAGCTTAGTCGGCCTAGCCCACAGGAAAGCCAAGTCAATACGTGCGGAGCCAACCAATCCGCAGGTTTCCTCACGATTTTTTCCTTCACAGTTAGCGTGTGCTACTACAAATTCGCAGATGTGCGTAACTTTGAAAATAAACAAAGTCATAATCTAGTGAGCGATGGTGCCACTGGACGCTGTATAATGCGTCTCAATACGTAAACTGCAGAGGCTAAACATTTTAGTAGACAATTTACGACGTATAAGTTTTAAGCACGTTGACTCGCTGGCTTGTCGTTCATAATGAGTTCGGAATCCACCCGTTTAGTGCGTTCAGAATTGGTGCCAAAAGAAATCCCTTTTAAAAGCTTTACAGATCTGACAACAGCTCTCTCCTCGAATTTCGCTTTTCGACATCGTCCATCTGCGCGTGTTTCGTAAAGTTCGTGCGGAATGGAGTCACTTGACAACATAGAGTAGGTAGGTATTACAGAAAGGTTCCGTCTGCTGTGGCATGGATAACTGCTCATTCATCTGACCTGCCCACATCTACACTGCCATAGTTTGGGGAATGATTCATCCCCCTTCGCTAATCTTCAATATAGCATTAAAGAATTTTCGCACGAAATAGTGGGGTGCTTTGTACGACATTCTTACACTAGCTCCGTATTTCGAAATAGAAATAGTAAGGTCTCTTGGTATTAAAAAATATATATATACTCCATCGATATCGAGCACCCCATTCTTTTCTACAATGTCATTAGTCATAAGCAACCTATATAAGTCCCACAGTAGGGCACAGGCCTTCTCTCAGAGAGAGAGTATGGGCTTAGGTAATCACCACGCGTGCCAACGCGGTTTGGCGATTTCAAGCGCTGAGGTATGTGAATATCTCAGACACCCAGGTTTCCTCACGATGTTTTCCTCCACCGTTAGCGAGTGGTATTGCTACTATAACTTCACAAATGTACATAACTTAGAAAACAAAGTCATAGGTACATGCCCGCACTGGGGATCGAACCTGGGTCTCCCGCTTCCAAGTCCAATGTTCTACCTAGGCTACCACCGCTTCGTTGTCATTAGTGTTTTCATTAATTAAGTACATACTTAATTGCTATATTGAAATTAATTTCATACTCTTTAGTTCGGTTTAACATTAAAGCGTGTTTTTGGGTAATTTATATTTCATTTTTAGTTCAATTAGTCAATCACGATGATTCTGATCAGGACAATGTGACAAAATTGTTAAATTGTAGTGTTATCATCGGTGCTTAATAAGTGTTTCTAATTTATGTGGCTCGCTAATATAGTGGGGTATCTAAATATATATTATAAAACCAAGTCGGGTTAGTTACACCATTTACCTGATTTTTCTTTGATTTCAATCTTCGTCCTGTCAATTAAGATCAGTGTGCTGAAGTGAAGGACGAAGGTCTTCTGTCGCAAACTCTTTTGTACCGAACCAAAGTCGACATACCTATAAAGTTTGTGCCCTGCCGCTATAAATACGTACGGTATTACAGCAACTCTCTTATAAAACGGCGTAGTGTGAAACGGCCGGTCGGTCGGGATGCAAAAATACCGGCCACTCGAAAATACAAGCGCGTTTCATTGCTTTTGTTTCTTTTTTCCATCCTGTTAAGGCGCGGTTCTCCGGTTCGATTCTGGGAATCCCCTTTTTTAATTTAGAACAACCAACAGGCAATTGTTTTATTGCCTATTACATTACGAGAAAAAAAAACATACATAACACTAATGTAAAAATTTTAATTAATAATACTTCTTCCACTTTGGCCATTTAAATCTTAAGTCATTACTATATGTTTGCGTTTAGACTCAGATGTTTCTTTGACTCGCGCGTCAGGTCCAGCAATACTATCAAATTGTTTTTTTTTAAATAAAGTCCCTTCAATTTACCCAACCTCAAGTCAAGTGAAATTTTTCTATCCAGAGTTGCAACACTACATTCCTCTGTCAATTGTAGCCATCTAGGCCCCTATTCCTCGTACTTACATTAACAATCTGTTAACAGCTGACAGTTCTATGAAGTGCATATGGAAAAAACCACTGACAGCCGTTGACCGGATATTAACAGTACGAGAAACTGGGGCTAAGAAATTAAATACGTACTACTGGGTAGGCTAACTTTGGTCCGCAATAAAAGTGTCATTGCAGTGACATTTCAGTGTAACAGACTGCGCCTTAACGCCAGGGCACAGATCTTTAATTAGGGCACGTTTTATAATTAGACGGTATAACGTTTTTTCCTCATTTGTTGCGTATTGCGTTCGGATGCAACATTTAACTTGAGAATCGGTTTTTATCATTTCGTTTTATGCGTTCGAGTTTTATGTGACGCAAAGGCTGTGGGCGATAAATTAATTCATTTGTAAAGAATAACAGCTGTCAGACCAGTGTCCGTTTCATTCGGTTTTGGAACCATCTATATATTTCTATTCCGTAGAAACAAAATTCAGTTTGCAACAGAAGAGAATTCGACTGTTGACAGTTGACGCTATAGTAATATTTAACAATTGCGTGTCGGGCCACGCGCAGTGGATGGAGGGTTCTGCAGAAGGAGAGGTTCTTTTACCTGCTTTACAGAACTAACAACTTCACCAAAGTATTTTTTAATGGAATTTGTACCAAATTTTTCTTTTATAGTTTGGTCGAAAATTACTCGTTAAATTGTGCCGAAACTACACAAGTTCCTTGTTGACTACGGAACCCTAAAAACTATAAGGGTTTCATTGTTGACTACGAAACTCTTGAAACTACGACTTTTCGTTCACTCTTGACGTATTTTTATCCCTTACAAAAAAAAATTGTTTGCAACAGACGAGAATTCGACTGTTGAGAGTACGCGCTACAGTGTTCTTTGTAATAATGTAATAATGATTTATGTTGGAAGCTTGTTTCTTTATGACCACCATTGAACACGGTGGTCAGTGACATGATGATCATCCAAAGGACTGTACTGCCAAATACATGGGCCTACTTACTAATTACACATAGGTACGTCACCGTGGGAAGCTTATAAGCAGTGATCGAATAATCGGATGCATATTTACCTAAAGTTGAGGTGTTGGCTGTTATGGAATGCACTTTTGTATCGAAAAAATCCCGGGATTCCGGAATCGACGAATACAGTGTTTTGGTTATAGAATTAAGTCGGGTGAATACAGATACTTAATTTAAATAATATATTATTAATAATTATGTATATTTTAATTATTTCAACATCTATTTTTTTTATCCTGTAAATGTACAATAAAGTATTATTTTATAGTAATGTTTTTTTTTTAACTAACACACTACTTTTCCTGTTACACCCTACATACACACACATACATACTTGCATCGGAGGCTAAAATAAACTTTAAACAAAGACACATATAAATAATTATGTAATACCAGAGTCCCGGGTTTTTTAAATTCATAATACTACACGCTAAATAAGTCGTCTCCATGCTACGTATGCGATTAGTTTTGCATTCCCGAATTTTCTGAAATCCCGGGATTTATATTTAAAAAATATGTTTTAAGAAGCCGCTTCCATAATTTCTGAGCCAAAAAATAACTAGGTAAATATGCATCCGATTATTCGATCACTGCTTATAAGTCATACCTTTATGCTGACTTGCTATGGCCACACAGCTTTTCGAACGTGTGATTGAAACAAACAATAATGTCTCACATTTTCAGTTATTTCAGGAAAGATGAGAGCGCCCACTGACTTGTTTACTCACCGAATTTAACGTCTATCCTCTATCCCAAAACACCTACTATATATTATGTGTTCCAAGTCAATGTATACGTAGTTGGTCTTTACACGTGTTGGTAATTAGTTGAGTACAAAGTGAGTACCTATGCATAGTGTTTCTGCAAGTTTCGGTATAACTTAATATCTATGTTGTTTCCATTTCATGTCCAATAAAGTATTCTCCATCTCTATCTATCTTAAGCCATCCGTAAGATGGATAGATAGAGAATACTTAACCAATATATGTAGTCAGAATTTTAGTAATTATTAACCCCACTCCCCACGCTGATAAGCAGCAAAATTTTGCAAAGCTCTAAGCCGCACTTATATGCTTACGTAAACATTGGTAGGTACTGATATTTCTTAATCGTTAAGGTTTTTTTTTAATTGCTCTTTGCTTTAGAGAATTCTGTATTTGACACGATCAACAATAAATTAGGTATTTCATATGCTCGATTAAAACAAAAATTACAAAATATCTCTTTTAGTCAATTACTAGTTATTACAATTTTTTAATAGATTAAACAAAAAAAGAGTGCTCTGAAATGTGACGTCAAAACCCATACAAAATTCCGTTTTAAAAGTAACTCATTTCATATTTTGTCAAATACCCAATTCACAAATCGGGTTGTTGTATTTTATGTAGCCTATATATGTACGTCCCATTGCAGGGCATAGGCCTTCTCTCAGAGAGAGAGTATGAGCTTAATTACCACGCATGCCCACCGCGGATTGACAATTTCAAGCGCCGAGGTATGTGAACACCTCAGACACTCAGGTTTCCTCACGATGTTTTCCTTTAAAGTTAGCGTGGGGTATTGTCGAATATATGTATAACGTCCACAAATGTACGTAACTTAGAAACTCGAATGACCACAGGAGATAATGTTTATTATGAGAGCAACTCAAAAATAGCAGCTGATTCACATACATTCACTAGAGCAAATATTAAAATTGGATAGATAAGGAATACCTGAATTTTTTTCCGATATTTCGGACCAATAGTAATTTTAACCTCTCCGTCGGCATAAGATGAGATAAGATAAGAATGTTCTTTGTTGTACACACCCGAAAACAATTACAGAGATAGTTATATAAGAAGAGGTATGGCGACCTTTACCTACCCTGTTTTACAATAAAGTTTTTATATTTCATTTCCTTAGTGGCCATTCAAGTTCTACGTAAGCACGATAGGGGGTGGGGGGTCTTTGCATTGTTTATTTTTGATGACATGGGGGGTCTGGATAGTGATTACGTAAAGCATTAGGTATTAATTTTTCACTTTATCGCATTTTCTACAAAACTTAGTCGATTTTGCTTTGAACACATATGGCAACCCTACTTGTCCATGCTTGAAAACGAAACGTATTTTCAGGGATTCCCAAAAATAATGGATACGTCTATCTAGGTACTCGCTTAGAACCGAGTAGGGGAATTACCGCGCGCTATTCACTGTTCTTCTTCCGCCAATGTATTGTTTCGTTTCGGTACGGTTGACGATTTGACGTGTTGTAAGTTAATGTTTGTTTTACCGTTGACACTTAGACAAATCTAAGTTATACCAAAAATTATTCGAAGGTTATGTTAAAGTTTAAAGCCCAGCGGATTAGTAAGCTGAAGTGGCAGTGGGCGGGGCACATAGCACGCAGAACTGATGGCCGATGGGGCCGAAAAGTTCTCGAATGGAGACCACATATCGGCAAGCGCAGCGTAGGACGACCAGCCACAAGATGGACAGATGACCTCATCCAAGTGGAAGGAAGACGCTGGATGCAGGCCGCTTCCAAGCGGTCTTTTTGGAAATCCATTGATGAGGCCTATGTCCAGCAGTGGACTTCTTGTGGCTGAATGATGATGATGATGATGATGATATGTTAAAGGTTGAAATATAATGTGCGTGAAACTCCTCTATGCAAAGCCTATTTTCTTATTTCTAGACTAATAACTGCTGCTCATGAATATAAAAAATAGAATACATTTAAAGAAAAATGCATATACCAATGTTTACGTATGCATGGGAGGGGGGTAAGAGCTTTGCTTACTTTTGCTGACGAGGGGGAGGGTGGGGTAAATAATTGTAATAAATCTACTTACGTAATACATGAACCATAGAAGTATTCCACCGTGGTTAATCAAGTAACCCTAATGAGTGGTTAATCTTAGAATTGCTGCTAACAATTTCTATATTGGAAAGATTGTCGATGGAAAAATTGAGACGACGGCATAGTGCGACTTAAGATTCATCGTGTGAAGCTTCTCTTGGAATTCAGTTTTGTGAATTGAATAAACAAATCGTAAAATTCGGTGCCAAAATCACGGCGGCGCGATGTAATTTTAGCCCTTTCTCAAACAAAAGTTGACACATCTTTGGGATTGTAAATGTTTACTAGCTATATAGTCTTGAAAACGAATAGCACAGTTTCTCGTATACTAACAAACTGTTAATCTAATGTCAATAGTTTAATTAGAGAACGTTGTGGACTGAAAGAGGAAGAGGTAGTGAATAGAATTGAGAAAGGAACGTTGCGTTGGTTTGGACATGTGGAGAGGACGCAGGAAGAAAGATTGACTAAAGAAATATGTCAAGCGAAGATGGGTGGAATGGCCGGTAAGGTACGTCCCGGGTGGATATACTTTGACCACATAGAGGATGTATTAGCAAAGGGCAAGATAAAAAGTACCCGAAACCGGCGTGCGTGCATGCAACGACTTATGAATGTTGATGGAGCGAAAGACATCTTTCAGGATCGTGGCAAGTGGCAGACTCTGGGCTCTGCCCACCCCTCCGGGATACAGACGTGAGTTTATGTTATGTTTCTGCTAATCTACTGATCACAGCTATTAGTTCTATCTATACACTTTAGCCAACTGACAGCTGTTAACAGTATATTAATGTATTGTTAGTGTACGAGAAACAGGAGGTAAGTTAGTAAACAAGCTTCGCGCAAACCTTATACAGTGATGACCTCTACAAACTTTTGGATTAGACATTAATAATGAATAGGTGATATTTTTCTCTAATAATTAGATTAGCGGGGAAAGGCAAATACAGCTCAATAATTATTATTGAGCTGTATTTGCCTTTCCCCGCTCTCGGTTTTATCATTCAGAACCTCTCTTAGGTTGGCTGGAAGAAATTTCTCTTGAAATAAGTCCGCCTTTGTACATCTACACTTAGGTACCTCTTATTTATGTTTTAATTATTTAATTTTTTATTTTTGTTCACTAAAGCGTAAGAAACAAATAATATTATTAAATCAGCTTTTTACTAAAATGAAAAAGACATCACATGATCACAACATTTACATAAAGCTTCAATACAATAGGTACAATACAATGCATTTCTTTGTCTTCGTGAAAAAAAGGGTACAATAAAGACAAAAACAAATCAAATTATCAAAAGGACTGAAAAATTAAATGAATAAACGGTACCACCCGCCCCACCTCTGTACTACTCTGTCGAACACCCTCTGTATGCGCCGACACATGAATAATCTCTTGGATTTGGTTTTATTATTATTAATTATTGTCTGCAATAATTACCTCAAAACAAAATTGAGATAAAAGTGTACATCAAAGTTTATTTCAAAACCAGAAAAGTTTTTATTCTTAATTTGGACAGAATGACACTTGACCCCAGTCAGACCTGATGGTAAGCGAAGACAGGGTCTGAGATATTACGTGTTTACCTGTTAAATGCCATTACACAATATGTTTTTATTATATATATCTACATAGATACCCAATCATTTCACTCAAAAACTGTTTACTAAAAACACATTTTCGCTACAAAAATCTATTCACTAAAAAAAAAACATTTTTACGCATAACCGTCAAAAGACTGCTAATGGTCGAAAAAACCATTTTGTAAGTCCAGATCCCCACTTTGAAAAAAAAACTTAACACCCGACATTTTGAAATTCCAGAGCGCGCGAAAACAAATTCCAAGATGGCGTCCGCCACGGTAGAAGCTTCCCAGTCCCTCCTGCAGAGTGAGACCCGCGTTTCCCGGACCTACACCGAGACCGTGACCTCAGGGTCCACGGTTGGGGCCGTCACGGGATCTGCTGCCACCAACGGGTCCACGGAGACTAAGCTGAAGAAGAAGAGGTCCAGCCGCCGGCATAAGGATGAGGGGAAGATCTCTGTAGTAAGTAACACGCTACCTTATTACTGCGTAACTCAATAGATGAATCCTTCATAATATATAAGTGCTTACCGAAATAGTCCCAAATTGAATCCTGATCAAAATGATAACTGCTTACAGAGTAACCAAATTTTATGTACTTATCATACCTATGCGCATTTGCGCAATGCGAGAATTTATTCGTTTTGATAGGGATAAGATAAGAATATTCATTATTGTACACCGGAAAAAACAACAAACACAAAGTAGGGGTTTGATATTTAAAGGAAATTTCGTGCGAATTTATTCAATTAGAGTTTTTTTGCAAACACGATTTGGTGAAAAATTATAAAATAAAACATTATGAGATTAAGTAAAAAGGAATGATCATAGATTATGATTTAATTTTTTTTTAATCGTTGAAATTGTGTTTACAAAGTTGCAGATATGTACTTTTACTTCCATGGAGTACTTAGATACTCCGAATTCTGGTAGCTTCTTTGTTTTGAATAATGTTTTGCCTTTAGTTTTCTTATCGAACTTTAGAAATGCACGCAATCGCTCTACCCCAAGGCAATACTTTTGCCGCAGCCGTCGAAGGCTGAAGGTTTTTCTAAACAAAAAATAAAAACATTGTGCAAGGTGAGGGGCGTGGGCGTTGCGAATGTACCTTTTTTGTTGCGCGGTGTTGTCAGCTTATTTGGAACACAAAAAAATATTTACCACCATCTCAATTTGCAGTCCAAGAGCTCCGAGAAGCTGCACAAAAAGATGAAGGCGGACGAGGGCGAAGTCAATCCTCAGTGCCAAAAATGCGCTCGGCCGGTCTACGCCATGGAGCGGATCAAGGCAGAGAAGAGGATCTGGCACAAAGAGTGCTTCCGTTGCGTGCAGTGCAATAGGCAACTTACGTGAGTATGATCAGAAGCCATTATTGCTTGCAGGAAGTTTGGAATCCTGCATCGCGCAAGCGGAATTGTTTTTTAAGTTTGAGTAAATCTCTCTCAGAGATAAGTTCGCCTTTATAACAATGCTATGTGATTTATTCTCTAATTTATGATTTTCAATAAAGAATAATATGTTAAATGAAACGTTAGCTAGAAAAGAGAAAAGGAAAGAAGAACGGCATTTTGTGGCGCATCAATAATGAGTAAAGGATGTGATGCAATATGCTAACTGCACAAGTGTGAATCAAATAATAAGTTAAATATGCGAGCAGGGAGAATCCTGCATCGCGCAAGCGGAATATTTTTCTACGTTAAAAAAAGACGAGGACCTGGCACTAGGAAAGCTTCCGCTGCATGTAGTGTTAAAATTATTTAGAGCTAAAATTGCCAGCTGATATTTGAGAATCCTTTATTGCGCATGCGAATTTTTTTAACATTGTATTAATGAAACGTTTTGTTTCACGGCCCGTAGGATTCAAACAAATAGTGTCTGTATAAACCTATTTAGAGGCTAAAATTCCACCCATGCCGGAACTTGAACCTGCGACCTCTGACTAACCGTGCCAGCGCCCTCCCAACTGAGCTAATGGGCAAGTAAGTGCAGGCATCAGCGAAATTTCGAACCTCTTTACAAACTTCTCTGTATTACGTACATGCAGCGACATCTGGCTGAAGCAATTTACATCACTTGCAGCCCCGAATAGTGTCTATATGGACTCGTTCCCTCGCTTGCTATTTCGGAGATATGTGAGTGCTTACGTTAAGGCTGGGTTCTCTAACATTACCCCATAATTAGGGGTTTTAATTAAATTTTGCTGTCTAATGGTTAGTTTTTCGGAACTGAAAAAAATACTTTTCAATGTCCTATAGGCCGTGCGTCGGTCATTATTTTTGTGATTTTTTAAATTTTATAGCACCAAAAACAATAGCGAAAATGACTCTAAATTATCAACGGTTTTATTTGAGCTGTACTGAGTTTTGGATGATAAAAAATATAACGAAATGGCTATCAGTCGGTCGTTAAAATTCTATTAATAGAATTGGTATTTCTGTAATTTCAAAAATGCCTACCTTTCCCCAAACTATTAGCTCGCGCACCGCAATAAGTCCCATACAAATCCGTGCACTCTGAGAACCCAGCCTTAAGCATCTCTCTATTCTATTGCAGAGTGGAGACGTACGAAAGTGACCACACGACGTTGTACTGCAAACAGCACTTCAAACAGCTGTTCGAGCCTAAGCCCGTGGGCGAGGAGGATCAGCCTGATGGTGAGTTGATTCCCATTATGGTAGATATCAAAGTAATCTATATATGTAGTAACATAATGTTTATTGATCTACCTTACCACATTAAATTAAATTACATTGCATCACATTAAATTAAATTACATTGCATTACATGTATTATATGTAGTAAGAAAAATATTATACATATGTATATTTCAGTCCAAAAACGCTTTCATTCGATGTAGACGATCTTATTATTTTATAAAACGATTAAAGTCACGAATTCTGGGATTAGTATTTCTTGAATGAATGCGACCTAGGAGGTGCAAATAAACCGCTCTTCAATCTGCAACATCTCAAGCAAATCAAATGTAACAGGTCTTTTACTGCTTTCGACTCCCGCAAAACAAAAAACAAAAAAATCGATGTGGTATCAGGTTCTGCGTCCTCCGTCAGTCAGACTTAAAGTCAGTCTTTCTTTAGTCTTGAATTGAGATGCCTGAGTGAATTTGAAAAGTTCTCGGGTGGAGACCTCGAATTGGCAAACGTAGCGTAGCGCCCGCCAGCTCGCTGGGCCAACGACCTGAGGCAGTCTGCTGGCAGCGGCTAGACGAGGATGGTCCAGGAAGTGGCGTGCCTTTGAGGAGGCCTGTGTCCAGCAGTGAACGCGTACGGTCTGATTGATTGATTAATTGAATTAATCACTGATTAATTTATTGATTGATTGACTTACTGCTTGATTGTTTGATCGAATGGATTTCTGTGCTTCCAAATCTTATATAATGACTTATGTTTTGTTTTCCCATCTAGCTGCTCCGCCCAAGAAACACCAGATGATCATCTGCGAGAGTAACCCGATTGAACTGCCCCCGGACGTCGTTAGAGGTGAGACATTTAGATAGACATAATCAATGGAGAACTTGCACGAAAAAATGTTTTGATCTCATTTGAGAGACCATGTTAAAAGATAAATAATCGTGGAGTATAATTTTTCTCTACGACTAATACTTTTCATAATAATATGGTTATATTCTAAAATCATATTCATCATCATCATTCAGCCACAAGAAGTCCACTGCTGGACATAGGCCTCCTCCATGGATTTCCAAAAAGACCAACCATATTGTCCAAAAGTAATTTTAGTCACGTGGTACTAAAACACGCCATACAAGTCGAGCGCAACCTACGACGTCACACGCTACATTCCTTAACCTAAACTGTCTGTTAGTATTTATTGATTGAAAAGTAATTTATTGCTAATAGATAAGTATTTAATCAAATCAAAATGTTTTTATACAAAATAACACAGAAACAATTTGAACTAGGTGTATAAAAAAGTTTGATTTTGGAGAAAAATGAACAAAAGAACTGCAATCTTAGTCTTTTCATAATTAATAGAGCTTACATAATTATTCTAAAACCTAAAACTCATTCACTGAACTGGCTTTAATTCCAGACATCATTGTCATCTAAATAATCTTTATAGTAGCCCTTTTGGCACAAAGTGTGCTTTACACATTTTTTGAGCTGTGTTTCTAGCATTATATATTTAGGGATCTTTTTGTAATCATTGTAATTTTACTTTATTAATTTGGGTTGAGGCCCGTAGGGTGCCAAACGGGACCCTAATACTAAGACTTCACTGTCCGTCTGTCTGTCACCAGGCTGTATCTCATAAACCGCGATACTTAGACAGTTGAAATTTTCACAGATGATGTATTTCTGTTGCCGCTATAACAACAAATCCTAAAAACAGAATAAAATAAATATTTAAGGGGGGCTCCCATACAGCAAACGTGACTTTTTTGCTCTATTAATAACGGCCACAGGTAAACGATGAAATATTCACAGAATATTTATTTCTATATTCGTTTCAAAAATAAATAATTAAAATAAAATAAATAATAGGGGTTAAAGTATGAAATTGCCGTTTTATTGCAATAGGTTCTTTGAATTGACATAGAATCTTCATGGTTTGAGGTTTTCGAATGAAACTTTTTTCAAATGGTTTCTATGATGTTCTTTTTTTAAAAAATGTGAAACATTTGAATATCGACTTTCAATTGTTTTTGTTATTCAATTTAGACAAGAAAGATGGATACTGCGAAAATTCGAGTGATTTTTGAATACGAGTTCCGACGCGGAACTAACGCGGCAGAAACAGCCCGCAATATCAATGCTGCGTTTGGAGAGGGGTCTACTAATGAACGCACCGTGCGATTTTGGTTTAAACGCTTTCGTGATGGAAATTTCGACTTAAAGAACGAGCCACGAGGAAGACCGCCCACACAGGTGAATAACGATGAATTAAGAGAGATAGTGGAAGCCGACCCTAGTCAAACTACCCAGGTATTAGCGGCATGGTTTAACGTTACCTTACCCACAATATTGACTCACTTGCGTCAAATCAATAAAATAAAAAAATACGAAAAATGGGTGCCTCATGATTTGACTGATCTGCAGAAAGAAACGCGTGTTGAAACTTGTGTTGCCTTGTTGATATTCAATATTCGATATTCAAATGTTTCACATTTTTTAAAAAAAGAACATCATAGAAACCATTTGAAAAAAGTTTCATTCGAAAACCTCAAACCATGAAGATTCTATGTTAATTCAAAGAACCTATTGCAATAAAACGGCAATTTCGTACTTTAACCCCTAATATTTAAGAGGGGTTCCCATACAACAAACGTGATTTTTTTTGCCGTTTATTCTTGATCCTTGTGTCTAATGTTGTATAGATAATGGTACGGATCCCTTCGTTCGCTAGTCCGACTCGCACTTGGCCGGTTTTTTTATATTGTAGGTAATTTTGTTTTTGTGTTAATTTTGATATGCATTGTCGTGGCAATTGACACCTCCCTTAACCCCTCAGCATCGGACAAGCCCGACTTGGGCCTAGAGGAGCTCGCCCAGCTGGACGTCAAGTCCCGCTTCGAGGTGTTCGAGCGGGGGCCCCAGCGAGACGAGCCCCCGCCCCCCGAGCGCGGGCCCCCCCGCGAGCGGAGCGCCGCCCTGCTCTCCAAACTGGCCAAGTGAGTGGCTTGTGACAGATTCACCGATTGTTTGTGTACGGGACGTCGGGGTTCTGTTTGTAAATTATAGATATATGTACATATTGTCTTATTTTCATTCGTTTGGCGCCAACTTGTAATATCCGCGTCAATTGCCGCAGGCACTGACTGAAAACCAGCGCTGAGAGCTGACACCCTCAGCACAATGCTGTGTCAGATGCCCTTTGTGGCAACTTTGACACACCACAGGATGCACTCTGACGGCTCTGACTTTGTCTTGTTTTATGTTGTATTTATGTGACTCGTTTTTCCTTTGTACTTGTTATGCCTTTCTTTCTTGCGATTTTTTTTATTTGTCCCAATAAATGTCTTTCTTCTTCTTCTTCTTCTTCTTCTAAATTTGTAGTAGCCATACCATTCGCTAACTAAAGCCTTCTGTCTAAACTAGCCAAGTAAGTTGTACTCTCCCTAGTGAGATACTCTCCCCAGAGTAGTAGCCAGTGGGTAGAACATTGGACTCGGAAGCGAGAGACCCAGGTTCGATTCCCAGTGCAGGCATGTACCTACCTATGACTTTGTTTTCTAAGTTATGTACATTTAGGAACTTATAGTAGCATTACCACTCGCTAACTGTGAAGGAAAACATCGTGAGGAAACCTGAGTGTCTGAGCTATTCACATACCTCGGCGCTTAAAATCGCCAATCCGCGGTGGGCACGCGTGGTGATTAAGCCCATACGCTCTCCCTGAGAGAAGGCCTGTGCCCTACAGTGGGACATACACATAAGCAGCCTCTATATACGTCCCGTGGGTGCCGTAAAAACCGGCTAAGGGACACATTACCAGGAGGTGGGCAGCAGCGCCTTCTGCGGAAATACGATACACTGCGCTCGTCATGGCAGTAAACCAGGAAACCAGGCCCCCAGTCCCCGGCGGCTCCGCTATTCCTGGCTACGGTAGCGGCCACGGTAACGGCGGAGCAAGGGGTGCTAAGAATCTCCGGCAGAGATCCGGCTACCACCCCCAAAAACGAAAACGACTGGCCCTGGTAACACACAACATTCGCACGTTGAGGACAGACGAAAAGCTAATTGAGCTGGAAGAGGAAAGGAGTAGGTTACACTGGGATATCCTAGGGTTATCTGAAGTCCGTCGAGAGGGCGAGGACACGATAACCCTGAAATCCGGTAACCTGCTCTCCTACCGAGAGGGCGAGTAACAGTCCCAGGGTGGTGTCGGGTTTCTCGTCCACAAGTCCCTCGTAAATAACATTTTGGAGTATCTTAGAGAGTGGGCCCCCCGTGAGAGGAGCGTGGCCCGACTGTCTAAACCGGCCAAGTAAGTCGTACGTACACTTTCCTTGAAAGTATGGTTCAAATTTGCAGTAACATTGATTCAAACTTGTATCTAGCGCCGCAGGCTTGTGGCTCATTCGTGTTTTCACAAAGCAAATGCACGAATCAGTACAAAAAATGCCGAAATCTCTTCAAGTGTGCCTTTAAAATTTGAAGAGTTCCCTCGATTTCTCCAGGATCCCATCATCAGATCCTGACTTGATGACTATGAGACCACCTGTTAAGTTTACCCTTTCAAACCAAAAAAGAATTTTCCAAACAGGCCCACGCGTCTTCGAGTAATCGGGTAACATGCATAAATAATAAAAGATTCCTACGAATTGAGAACCTCCTCGTCTTTTGAAGACGTTTAAAAAGAAATCTAAAGTCGTAGAACAACAGTCGAGAATTGCTTATTTCAGAGGTTACCACGTAAATTAAACAGAGCAATTCCTGACAGCTTTACATGTTCTCGTAAGGGTGCAAATTGTCAATACAGCCGCGATCTATCTATCAGCCCATGATTAATTTCATTCGCAGCTGGGTGCACAACTCGCCACAGTGTTGTCGAAGGGCGAGACGAAAACAGGCCAAGTGCTGACCGGATTCCCGCTAAGGACTCTGGACTAAGCAAATGGATACACATTTTTTGTAAAAACGAAAATTAACAGATTAAGACGCGGTTTGAAAGCCGCGGTTATGTAATTAGTAATATAAAAATACCATCTGAAATGTAATATTTCAGTATAGGCGTAAAAAACCGGCCAAATGCGAGTCGGACTCGCGCGCGAAGGGTTCCGTACCATAATCTAGACAACATTTGAATATTTCGAGCGTCTACCTGTTGCCGTTATTAATATCGACCAAAAAATCACGTTTATTGTATGTTCACGTTAAATATTTACCAGATGGGATAAACTTGCGAGGCCGAAGGCCGAGCTCCGCGAAGCAGGCCCCAGGAACACCGCCGCGGCGAGGCCGAAGGCCGAGCTCCGTTTAGGCCGAGGCCGAAGGCCGAGACCATACATGTTCCCACTCAAACAATCCCAACGTCAAGTGTCTAGCGAGGCCCTAGGCCGAGCGCCGCGGAGAGCGAAGCTCGGAGCGGCTGGGGGTTGGCGCGCGTAAGCGCGCAGGGGGTTCACCCCCTAGTTTTTATTATAGCGGCAATAGAAATACATCATCTGTGAAAATTTCAACTGTCACGGTTCATGAGATACAGCCGGCGCGCATATTACGCGCACCAAATCCTGAGCGATTCCAACCGTGTAACTGTCAAATTAGTATGGAATTTGACAGTTAGACGATTGGAATCGCTCCGGATTTGGTGCGTATAATTAGGCCCCTGGTGGCAGACGGACGGACGGACGGACGGACAGCGGAGTCTTAGTAATAGGGTCCCTTACCCTTTGGGTACGGAACCCTAAAAATAGTTGAGAAATCTTGTTTCGAGTTGAGAAATTAATCTGGTTCAAAAATGCGCGATAAAATTACACAATTAGTACCGCCTCTCCATCTATCAAGTCTTAAAACAACAAGCCGCGTACACGCGCACTGCTATGCTATGGTTCTGATACATTCGAGTTTGTGTCGAGATACGAGTATTTTTGAAAGTTCATTTTATTAAAAAAAAAAACTAGCGTATTCGATAGCTATTGTTAGGCACGTTAATTTTGCTATGGCTTCCAAACCACCCAAAATTCATGGTGTATAAATAGGTACATTCACAAATTGGTAGTGTACAAGAAATCAGAGGATAGCTGAGAGGGTAGTCTACCCGTGACTACGGCTACTGCTTATAAATAGTCGCTGAAAACCAGCGCGGAGAGGGCTGAAACCAGCCCTCAGCACAATGCTGTGTCAGATGCCCTTTGTGGCAACTTTGACACACCTTCGAGGGAAAACATTGTGAGGAAGCCTAAGTGTCTGAGGTGTTCACATACCTCCACGCTTGAAATTGCCAATTTGCGGTGGGCACGCGTGGTAATGAAGCTCATACTGTGCCCTGCAGTGGGACGTTTATAGGCTAATTAACAAAAAAATTATCGCGTTTAGTAATAGTGTAGGGGATTTCCGCAAAGTAACGCCTGATTTCATACAATATAGTGTAGGGTTGTGTGTGACACTGACACCAAGAAATAATGTAATATGTATTGTGTGTTCTTTAAAAAATATTTGTTTTGAGTTTAAATTTTTTATTCATTATAATGTATTGCTATTTCGGATATACAGGGTTATTTGTCAAATGAAACACCCCAATTAGAGTTTGTGTTTGGCAAAAAGTTTTGTTCTGTAAGTTTTTTTCAGTTTTTTTTCCGAAATATGTATAAGGGTTTATAATTTTTCATTAAATTCGCGCTTTACGCGTCCTACCAATGGCTCAGCTTGTAAATCACTGTGCTACAAAGAAGAATGTCCATTCTATTTAAGGCATACGATTTTAACCATTATCTCCCAGACAGCGCGACAATAAAGCAGATAAACCGGAAACACATAAATATTTTTATCTCAAATAATTGGAATACAAAAAAAAATCTACAATGAAAATGCAAAATTTTGTTGTTGAACTCTACAACAACATTTAACATGTTTCAGCAATTGCGCGTTTTTAAAGTAACCCTGTATAAGGGGATCTTGTTAACCCTGTATAGACAGTATAGTTACACAAACCAGTCAACTGGCCGGCCCGCTGTTTTACGTCATCATACCAACGCGCTTTCCATCGGAGCTATTTTTATAACCCTCTGTAGACGGGCTCAGTCGCGCTGAACGGTATTTTGCGTGAGGATGGTGTACACTGCCGGGTATGTTTGGCTTTCTACTTTACAATGTTGTGCTTGTGTGAGAATGATGATGGATTGTTATTGGCCAAATGCCTGACTTTCCTATTGACTTAGTTTGGGTTTCATGGCTAAGAGTTCCTTTTAAATAAGATAAGATAAGTTTATTACAAAAAAAAATATATACTTTTACATAATTGGATTTTCTTTAAGCTAGACGTTGGACCTCACACTAAGTAAAGCCTGTATCGTGAGGGCCAAAATTACGATTTCTAATTTTTTATTTTGTTTTGTTTTTATTTTTGTTTTGTTGACGTTTGTGTATTTTGTTTGTGTACCTTCGTGTTCAGTTTGTTTCACTGTGTTTGATGCCAAACGAAATCGGTTGATGGGGGTTTCTGAACAATAAGAAAAACGGATAAAAACCATGAATAACGGTAACTGATAAAAGCCGTTTTTAATTATAGATGCAACATAAAAAGTTAATTCTAGGGTCTAGGTCAACGGAAAGTGAATTAAAACCCTTGGTTTTGATTGATCCACTTGTATCTTTTGTCTGTTGTATCTTTTGACTGCGATGACTCAGAAGTTTGTTTTTTTCACAGTTTTAAGAGATGAAACAAACTACACTAGACTAACTCAAGATTTCTCCACGAGCTGTGTCCATCGACCAGCCACAAGATGGACAGATGACGTCATCCAAGTGGCAGGAAGAAGCTGGATGCAGGCTTCTTTCAACCGGTCTTTTTGGAAATCCATGGAGGAAGCCTATGTCCAGCAGTGGACTTCTTGTGACTGAATGATGATGATGATTTGTCCATTGAACAGTGAACGAAGATTGGATTAACGTAAAACAGTTTAACTACAAAATAAAAAAAAACTGTTCGTGGATCGTTTTTTGAAGCGAAATAGTTTTGTCAGGATCGTGGCACGCAGCAAACCCTGGTCTCTGCCTACCCCCCCGGAATACAGGCTATGTGAAATAAAATCTTGCCAAACCTTATTGTGGTGCTTACATAAAATGTGAAATTGTGATATTGAAGACAAGAAAGAACTAAATACTGAACTGAACTAAAACTGTAAAGGACACCTTAAATATTAGGTACTTACCTACTAGCATAAGCATAAGCGGCCTATATACGTCCCGCCGTAGGGCACAGGTCTTCTCTCAGAGAGAGAGTATGGGCTTAATCACCACGCGTGCCCACCGCGGATTGGCGATTTCAAGCGCTGAGGTATGTGAGTAGCTCAAACACTCAGGTTTCCTCACGATGTTTTCCTTCACAGTTAGCAAGTGGTATCGCTACTATAACTTCACAAGGGCACATAACTTAGAAAACAAATTCATAGGTACATGCCCGCACTGGGAATCGAACCTGGGCTAAATCTAACTTTATTACATGATTATGTCATAATAATAAAAAAAAAAACGTTTAATAAGTTTGAATGTTTAATAGACTACTAACCTTAGCCTAACCTACTTTTTTAATCTGTGGAAGCCTATTATTGGCTTTTGAACATTTTTACTGCACTGCACTTAAACTCCTGTAATAACAGGAAAAAATAATAATAATTCAAGCTGTTGGTTCCCCTAATAAACTTAAAATAAAAAAATTAAAGCACCAAAATTCGAGCACCTTTAGACGCAATGTACAGAAGGCCACCGAAAATCGCCATAAAATATCCCCTTTCAGTAACACTGTATGGTGTAATTGAACAAAAAAATGCCCCGTATTCTTGTCATCCATTACATTTCTTCTCTGGGGCGGGCCGGATGTGTCTCGTTTTAAGTGAAAATTAATAGGTGGAGTTATTGCCAAAAAGTCGCGCCGAAATGGGTTGGAGTCGATGACGGATCGTTCTTGACTGTGTCTCAAAGTTACTGGACCATTTTGTGCTGAAACGCGAGCTGTAAGCGCTGGACTAGTCGTGCGATTGGTTATTGAAATAGTTTTGTTGAAATATTGAATACAAAGACGGTGAATATTTTTTAGCAAACCGATGAGTTGCCTTTAGAACTTCATTGTTGTTTGTCAGTTTTAAATATCACAAGGACGTCATGAACAGGTATTTGGTTTCTTTTTTTTATAACGCAATCAAAGCTGAGCGTCTGAGGTGTTCACGTACCTCAGCGCTTGAAATTGCCCGTTCGCGGTAGGCACGCGTGGTGATTAAGCCCATACCTTGAGGCCTGTGCGCTGCAGTGGGACAAAAATAGGCTACATAAAAGAAACTCACCTCTGTTTCTTGTACGTTAAAAAACAATCGGTTAACTAACTGTCAACGGATACCAGTCGGCACTTTGAGGGAAAATAACTTAGTTTATTTAAAACATTGTTTGAATCTCAATTAATTGAAAATCAAGAACGTTTTAACGTCATTGTTGAAAATCCATTCTTCGTTATCGCATACTTTTCCAATAACTAATTTTTGAATTTTTGTTTATATAATCTGCCGGGCAATATAACTAACCGCTGCCAAGAATCTCGGAGACATTTCCAAGGTAAATCGGATATGAATGGATGACCCATTTCACAATTTTGCATGCTAACAAATTTCTTGTAACTATAACACAGGGTGGTTATCAGAAATTCCGTGTGGCGCCGTATTAAGAATAGCGTTACTCCATTTCCTTCCGTGGATGTCGCAGAAGGCGACTAAGGAATTGCATTCCCAGGAGACGGGCAGCAGCGTTTTCCTGTGATTCCAACCGCATACTGCGATCGCCAAGCCGCATGCCAAGCGCGGCGATTATGGCAAAACCCTTCATGGTTAGGAATACCATGAGGAAGGCCTATGCCCTGCGGTGGGCGTCAAATGGCTGATGATGATAGCACAGGGTAGGGTATCCTAGTTTGTGACCAGGACAAGTGATTGTGTTGTGCGGTAGTTTTTTATTTAATCTCGGACCAATTACAATATAACAGAAGGCTCTAAACGCCCTGAATCTACTAGAGTACTAGGGTCAGAGTTCTGACCTGCATAGATGTAGAACGTCGATTATCCGAACAACCGCTTAACCGTACTGGCTACGAACCTCGTGTCCCTCTTCTCCCCACTACTTGTGCCGAAGAAGCTTCAACAGTGGATGTAGTATGTGTCCGATAAAGAAAAAAGGCACCCAACCATGCAGGCTAGTGGAGTAATTTAAAATAATGCAGATTTTAGACTTCGTCCCTGACGCCACCAGTAATTCATCAACTAGCGAGTAAGATCATAAAGATGAAAACACACCTGCTGCTTCAGAAGCGTTTACATGCTTAGATACTGCCTTGCGATGGTTTGAAGGACAAGCTGAATGCGACTAGTCCTTAAAAAAGTGACGCAGACGAACATTAAAGACTTTTTTAATCGTCGATTGTAGGTACTTGTTATCTATCTACCTATCTGTCTATTAATCTCATACCTTTGAACGAGCAGTTCTTGTATATATTATACATACATATTCGGAATCTCCGAAACGGCTCCATCGATTTTCATGAAATTTAGTATGCGGGGGTTTCGGGGGCGATAAATCGATCTAGCTAGGTTTCATTTTTAGAAAACGTCGTTTTATCCGTGTTTTAAGCCAATGAAAAACTGCTACAATATAATTAGAATACAAGGTTGTGACAGCTCAGGTTGGAAATCGGGCGGTTTCGAAACCAGAAGACCCTGGTTCGAGTCCAGACCAGATGCCTCCAGTCCGATTATATATTTTCCTTTTTTTTCGTCGTATCTAAATATAATTTCCAAAAAACACGATTAAACAAAAAAAAAAATACCGAATAAAGCTCGCTCATACAGGTACTGTGTATTTATGTACATGCGTGTATCTTATTACACGCACTCTACTTTTGAAAATACGTTTGATTCCCACTTGGCTTTGCAATAAAAGTGACAGAAATTATTAAAAGTATAGTTTTTGTTCATAAATACAAGTACATATCCACAATTGTTTCGTCCAAAGTAATAAATCAAGATGTCGAGAACGGGAAATATATATAAGTATACATATACACACACAAGAATACGAAAGATAAATTAACTGTCAAACAAACCGCGCCGAGACATACTCGAGCCAAAGGTTCCCATAACGCCGGCAGCGTTACCCCGCTGCACAGCGAGAGAGATCCTCTGCATCAAGTATGCCCCAGAGCGGTAGTCCATGCCGCGGTTCCTCAAGCGAAGCCCTAACTCCTTTATAAAGGCTTCCTTGAAATCTGCATACCCCAGTAGTCTCAATAGCTAGAGGCACCGAATAAACCAGTTTCTTGAACACCCATATTCCCAAATTAGTTCAGATAATCGACGTAATCCTAGTTCAAGGTTATCTGTATGTACTGTTGAGCAGAGCAACGCTCTGAGTTCTAGACCCTTTCCTAACCACGTTGTATAATAATAATATGCAGTAGGATACTCAACATTTTACCCTCTCTTCTGTCCAGGTTCAAGGCCAAGGGTATGGACATCGGTGTGTCGGACGAGTATCTAAACGGGGTGCCCGTGGAGCCCAGCTCCAGCGAGCCTGAAGA
Source organism: Yponomeuta cagnagella (assembly GCA_947310995.1). NCBI lineage: Eukaryota > Metazoa > Arthropoda > Insecta > Lepidoptera > Yponomeutidae > Yponomeuta > Yponomeuta cagnagella. Next base: position 2,385,761 of record OX371292.1, on the reverse strand, counting down.
TGATGACGAAGGTACGTCGCCACCGGTTTAAAGTTCAGATTTCTTTATTGCAATAATCATGTGTCATTACAGTTCTTATATGTAATTCAAAAGGTACATGACACCCTGTAAGGGCACTACAATATAACTTAAGTAATTCTTTAATTGCTAGCTTATAATTGTCTATTACTAGTATTCTTTATATATATATATATATAAAAAAATAGAAAAAAAATATATATATATTTTTTTTTTTATTTTTTTTTTTTGTCTGTTGTGTACTTTAACATTTATCATTGAAAAATTCTTGAAGAGAATAGTAACATTTCTGGCCCGATTGAGAGTTACTTTAAATGAATTATCGTCTTTTATATTTTGTATGTGATGTGATAAGGTAGAGCATTGAAAACTTTTGCCGCCATTGAGTGGGGACCAGAGTTTATGATTTCTAGTTTAGCAGTCTTGGTGGCTAGGCGTTGTCGAAATCGAAGGCGCTCAGGGCGAGTATGTTGTGGAAAAAGAGGCATATTTTTAGATGGCAAAAGAGAAGTTTCGTATATCTACACTAACTTGTCATTGATCAGGAAACCAGATGTCATAATGAACTCGAATCTCGATCGGGAAAATTACACAAAGTGAAAGAATAACAAACAGATAGGCAGTATGGGCTATGATCCTACCACCTTATTAAAAAAAGTTCAAAACTGAAAAAAAAAACGAAATTTGTGGGTGTTTTTATAGTTTTAGTCTCTTGATTTGAGACCTGTAAAACCGCGATAAAACAATTTTTATTGTCTTGTTTTCTATATCTTCTGTAGTATAAAAATAACGTCACTCCAATTCGTACTCAATTTCTCAATTTTGAGGCAAGTGCCCCACTATCGGTAACTTTTACTTCAATAAGACGTCGCAATATTACCCCCAAACCTACCGAAAATGGCGAATTCTGCGCGTCAATCACATTCAATATGGGTGAAACTTTGAAAACGCAGATGTTCAATTTAGTGCAGTTAGACCAAAAAAATAGGACTTGATCGAACCCCTACCCCTCATACCGTCTTACGTAGTAAATGGACACCTCTATTATGCACAGCCAGTTAATTAATGTTTCCTCCTCTCCAGCTGACGAAGACTCGGTCCTGAAGAAGTCCTACAAGCAGACCGCAAACCGCGAACAGCCCGTCTCCTTCTGCAATATGAGTGAGATCGTCGGCAAGTTTGAGACTGGTACGTGACCTAAGATTCTTAAACAGCCTATATACGTCCCACTGTAGGGCACAGGCCTTCTCTCAGAGAGAGTATGGGCTTAATCACCACGCGTGCTCACCGTGGATTGGCGATTTAAAGCGCTTACATCACTTGCGGCCCCAAAGGTGGTTACTCGAGGCTGCAAGTGATGTAAATTGCTTCGGCCAGATGTCGCTGCCTGTACGTAATACAGAGAATTTTTTAGAGGCTCGAAATTCCGTCGATGCCTGCACTTGCCCATTAGCTCAGTTGGGAGAGCGCTGGCACGGTTAGCCAGAGGTCGCGGGTTCAAGTCCCGGCATGGATGGAATTTTTAGCCACTAAATAGGTTTTTAAAATTGTCCGCAGCACGGGTTAGTGCAACAAAAAGAATATAATTGTCCATTTAGCCCACAATTTTTTGTTAAGACGAGACATTAATGCAGCTCATCTGTATCAGGAGAAACTATTTGGTACAGTTATTTTATCTCATGAACGCGGCTTGGTCTTTAGATGCACACAATGTGCAATGCGTCACAACCATAAGTATGGGTCATTCGCAGTCGTGAGATAAAACAACTTCAAACCTTCATCCTGTCTTCGTTGTTCTTCTTTGTTACCATTAAGCCTGGCGTCCATATCCTCGCAGAGTCGAATCGCAGTTGGCACACGTACCGCCTGTGTATAAGCGCCCTAAAGCGCTCTTCAGGAGCAGTTTATCTAACCTGTGGGTACATCTTTTCCTTGTAAAATCTCCGCCACAGACTATTTTATTCGTCGTGTGTCAAGTGTTTTAAGGAATCCGGTTTTTCTAAGTAAGACCGTATGTGTTCATGCGTTTGTGGTCCGCTCAGGACGTGATGAGACGGCCGAGAGACATCGCCACCGCAAACAGGAGATCCAGAATATCCGCACTCGGCTGTTCATGGTAAGTCCCACCTTTCCGAATCAAAATCTGTGTATTTTAATTCAAAATAACACAGAAACCGTGACTTAATGAACGTTACAAATGGTACACTCCGCGACCACGGCACTTGCAAAAGTACAGAAACGTCGGACATTTGAAAAATAAAAAAATTAACGAGTAAATATCCGTGCAACTTCAGTTTTTATTTGTCTAGTGCTCGTGTTAACCTTAGAAAAAATACGAACGGCATGGGTGAAATTTTTTGCCTCTAAATAGGTTTTTAAAAAACTATGAACGTTACAAGTTAAACTAGGTGTCCATTTCAAAATCAAGATCATTTTGGAGGAGAAAATTGTCATAAAAACTCAAATTTTAGTCTTTTCAAATTGGTGCTTAACATAGCTTAGGTACATATTATTCTTAAACCTAGAACTCGTGCTAAATTCCAGACATCATTGTCATCGAAATAATCTTTAATGTTATAGTAGCCCTGTTTGGCACAAAGTGTGCTTTACACATTTTTTTTACCGCGTTTCTGGCAAACTTATTATTTCTTCAAGGGTCTTATTTTTAGAGGGTAGTTGCGGAGAGATTAGACCTAGTCATGCCTACCAAATCCTGTCGAAATCCTGATGTTTACTGTAGTAATTAGCATGGAATTTGATAAGTAAACGATGGGAATCGTTCTGGAGTTGGTGCGCCTTATATAGGAGCACTCCTTTCGCGTGTTTACCCGTACAAACCAAGATAACTCTCAGAAAACAGAGACATTGACCGGTCGTCAAAACTCAAAAAGACATAAACTTCTTTAGACAACTTCTTAAAACAGGCATTGGAAAAACATTTTTGACAATATGTTTCGAACACGAATTATTAGTGTCAAAAAAGGGAAATCTTTGTCTGATTTTTTTCGAGTTGATAATGAAAAAAAATTTAAAAGCATTTATTTAACACCAGTAAATTATGGTTACAACTTAAGTAGTAACCATAATTTACTGGTGCATGGTACAACTCATGGTGGTTCGTTTGGTGCGATAACGGTTAAATTAAGATGAATTTATCAGTGTCCCCTACACTAGGCACAGCCTATATCGTAGGGGACAACGTACGTTATACCTACATACTAGGGGCATTAGAATTTAATAGACTTGTCATCCCCAGAAATAATGCATCCCACTCTTTCTTTCAAATTGACAAACTTTTCTACTACGCTGTGCCGTTATTCGACTGGTTATTCGGTTGGACAATATTTCGTCATGTATTTATGCAACGTTTTATTGAAATAATGCAAAAAACCTGAAACCCGTTTCTTGACTATCGATAAAGTAAACCACTTCCAATAAGCAAAGGTTTAAAATTCTCAGTTGTATATTTTTGTTTATCATACAAGAAACGTCACGCGGTCTATTTTGATAAAAAATACATTTTTCATTCTTTCCAATCGTTTAAAATTTGTTTGAAGAGTAAAAATATACAACGGTCAATTTTAAACATTGTCTTATTTATCGATGCTGAAGAAATGGTATTCGGGTTTTGCGCAATTTCAATAACACGTTATAAGTAGGTATATTTCATTAATTTCTCACCCGACAACCATTTTAGGGCAAGCAGGCCAAAATCAAGGAGATGTACGAGCAATCTGTGATGCAGAGTGAGCAAGGTATTTTTTTATAAATTCATCTCTGTTTCCGCTTTTAGCCATTTTTTGTTTTATTTTGCTAAGTATCACTGTTAAACCAGCGTGCTTCATACAAATCGTATGGAACTCTAGCGAAAAAAATAGCAACTTTTCCAATACTTGTCGCAAAGAAATGGAAAACTCCCAAGGGCCTTCTCTCAGAGAGAGGGTATGGGAGTAATTACCACGCGTGCCCACCGCGGACGGAATGTACTTATATAATAACTAATTTTTTCCCGGCTTGTCTTTCAAAAAACTCCCTAGCGCCTTCACTCAGAGAGAGGGTATAGTAAACACGCGTGCCCACCGCGGAGGGAATGTATATGTTACAGCCAAAGTAATAAATCTGGATATTATACATAATGACTGGTCATTATATATAATGTCTACTCAGTTTAGATAAAGTGATAATTAACACAAAATTAATCACATTTACTAGCAATTTTATTTAATATCATAATGTAGGGTACCTATGACTTTTCCATGCACCAACCTTGTTTAAGTTTGACACAAAACTAAGTTTTTTAGTGAAATATTTTTTTTCGCTTTTATATAAAAAAAAAGAACCAACACCCGAAGTTCGAACCTATTTTTGCTTATGTGTACTGACCTAACAAACAAAATGCGAAATATAAATTTAATCAAACAATTATTTGCTATATAACACTTGCCAAAATAAAACGTTAGCATAATAATTTATTACTTTGTCTAGTGAATTTGGCTATTATATATAATGACCAGTCATTATGTATAATAGCTATTTAATCACTTTGGCTGTAACATATATACCTAATAGCTTAATTTTCTCCGGCTTGTCTTTTAAAAATTTGTAGTTTGGTTTTAACTACATACCTTTGTCTATAAATTGATCCCCCTCTAGGGGGACCCTCTTAAGAATATTTATAAATACTGTATTGCGTCCACAGCGATAACCTCTGCCGACAAGATCGCCAAAGAGCTGGAGCTGGACTCCGAGAAGTCCCGCGCCATCAAGCAGCGCTTCGAGTCCGGGCAAGTGTTCAACGACGAGAACCAACCGCCGAGACCCACCGAGTTGGACGACCCCACGCTTTTTAACGAAGGTAACAATGCCCGCTCTCTCCGGGAGAGACTGCCGGCATTCTCTCTAAGGGAGACGTCACTCGGCTCTCTAGCCTATACCCTCCCCGTCCGTTCTCTTATTCTTTAGCGCCGGCGAAGTGTTCGAGAAACAACGGACCTAGTGGCCCTAGCGGATTGTCAACAGAACGATTTGAGGGTCTATGTCGAAGATAAAACTTATCTCTGTTTTTAACGAAGACCTCTTTCTCTCTCACTCTGAAATCAGAAATGTATCTCAATGTAAAGATTATACATTCGGTTTGTTGAATGTCAATGTACAATGTTAGCTGCTGCCTTCGGGTCGAGTTTGTAGTGGAGAGAGGCAGCGGAAAATAAATTCCACTCTGACCATGTTTTCTCAAATCACCTTAAATCTAACGCGTAAGTTGGTATGAGTGCTGTAACGATTCCTCTTTATAGAAGCTGGCTGGCAGAGCCTTATAGTCATATTGTGAATATTTTGAAGGGAATCGTTACGTTTTGTTTTAGAAGTCAGTCGATCCCCAGCTAGGCTAGGGAATCGATGAAAGCGACTAGAATAAAGTAATATTGCTCCTTAAATCTGTATTTTAATAAGTAGAGCGCTACAGTACCCACCTAACAAGATCCCATGAGTGCAATCAACAATTTGCAATTCTAAAACACCAGTTACTATTAGAGTTGCCAACTATACTGTATTATAGACTGTTTGTCTACTGTTTTTCACTACATTATACTTTTTACTGTTGAATAAAAGTAAAGTATACGAAATACTGTTTTCAGCATCAAAATGCTTAACTCACACTATAAGTGTGAGACTTAGACGCTCACACAATCTTTTTTTTATGCAGAGCACAAACAAGTCACAATAATGGATACACATTATAATTATTATAATTCAAGATAATATAATATTTTTCTGTACATTTTTTTTTATAAATTCTTGAAAGTAGTTGGCAACCCTAGTTACTATTTTTACTTCCGTCTCCCCTTTTCTCTCGCCGCCGTTACTATATGACACAGCTAGCTTCCACCATTTTGTTTTCTCGTGACGTCATATAGCCAGTGATACTCGCGTCGTCAACAATAGGAATAACTTACACACAACACAATCACTTGTCCTGGTCCCAAAATAGAATATCCTATGCTGTGATAACCAGGCAAGGACAAAAACACGGAAAAACACCCAGACGGCCCCCAGTGGGATTGGAACCTGCGACCTCTCATGCTAATCAGATATAATACCTTTAGTTAGACAACTCATTTGTCGAAATCGGTCAAGCCGTTAGGGTAGCCATGAAGAAACATACATAGAGCACTATATATTTATTCTGTATCATAACTTTGAGCTATATATTAATTTTGGGTGGTTTGAAAGACATAGCAAAATAAACGTGCCTGACAATAGCTATCGAATACGCGAGATTGTTTTTTTTTTAAAGCACTTAAAATATGTCGACACAAACTCGAATCTATTAGAACCATTAGTAGCCCCCCAGAGTGGTGCGTGCGTACCGCAGATCCCATTTTTTATTACTTATTACATAACCGCGGCTTTCAAACCACCCAGAACCCAGCGTGTATACATACCCGAGGAAAACTCAACCCTACTTGGCTTTCGCAGACTGTTAAAAATGTCTGGCCTTGGTAATATCCCGACCGTTTGTCTCCTTCTGTTGTTCTCTCTCTCCCTCTCCCACTCTCCTTCTATCTATCTCTTTCTCTCTAGCGTACTCCATTAAGCAACGCTTCGAGTCCGGAGAAGTGTTCGGGAATCATCAGCCGAGGAACACTAAGCCGGACGATCCCAGGGCCTTCAACGAAGTTAAGCCTCTCTCTTTAAGGGGGGCACTCGTTATGTTCCTCTCACTGCCCTTTTTACTCTCTCTCTCTCTCTCTCTCTCTATCTCAACCCATCTCTTTTCCACCCACCCCCGTATATGTATCTTTCACTTTTCTCTTTATGTCTGTTTTTTCTTTAGAGTCCTGAGAGTTACTCTCCAACAACCCCTACCATTGTTTCGATCTCCTACCCCACTCTCTCCTTCTATCTATCTCTTTCTCTCTAGCGAGCTCCATCAAGCAACGCTTCGAGTCTGGAGAACTGTTCGAGAAACAACCTATGAGGACTAAACCTGACGATCCGAGGGCCTTCAGCGAAGGTAAGACTCACCTCTCTCTCTGTTGCGTTATTCCCCTGTTTCTCACTCTCAAGGAGTCACTGTAGCCAGACGTCCATAAATCACATTTTGTAATTCTTTTTGTGGGCTGGGTATTAAATCTATCCAAAAAGCGGAATGACTGGTCACCTACATTGGTAAGATAGCTTATGATACGATTATTCTTAATTGCACACAAGCAACAAAAGACATAGATAAAATTAAAGGTAATGCTCCAGCTATCTCTTTCTCTCGTTACCCCTCTCTCTCGCTAGTATTTTATGCCTCTGTTTCACTTTAGTGGGCGTAAAAAACAGCTTCGAGTCAGGAGTCTCTCTGTAACAACCCCTACTCTAACGGCATCTCTCTCTTTCACTCCCCCCCCCTCCCCATCACCGCCCCCTTTATGTCTCTCTTTCACTCTAGTGGGCTTAAGGGGCTCTAGGGAATAACACTAGCGCCACCCAGGAAAAATAATCATATCTTTTTTACAGATCGAATTTGCAAAGGTGTCTGTACAATCTCTCAATCATGTTAATAGTGATTTTTAATGATCTTAGGACTTAAGTCAAAACACCTCGGACAAGTTAGCATTAACGGAAAAAACGGCCGTTTTTGGCATAAATGCTATCTAAACCCACGTTCGTGATCCTAGGTTCTTTGTCGTGGGTCCTAAAAATCACTGTTAACATGATTGAGACATTGTACAGTACAGACACTTTTTGCAAATACGATCTGTACAAGAAATATGATTATTTCTTTCATTGGTTAGCACGCTGGATCCCCTTAAAACCACGCATTCAGTCCGGAGAGGTACTCTCTCTAAACCCCTCTACCCTAACACTATTCCGATAACTCTCACTTTCTCTCCCCTCTCACTCCCTGCTACCTCTTTCCCTCTCTAGCGAGCTCCGTCAAGCAACGCTTTGAGTCCGGAGAACTGTTCGGAAATCATCAGCCGAGAATCACTAAGCTGGACGATCCGACGCTCTTCAACGAAGGTACGGTGACCCGACATCCATTAACGCTATTGTAAAATAAAGCTTTCTTCGTCTTGAATACTTCCTCTCCTTTAAAAAATCACGTCAATAAGTACACTAAACACGAGCAAAGATAATAATAACTTCCATACAACACAATCACTTGTACTGGTGCTAGGACATCCTGTACTATGGTAACCAGGCAAGGTCATCATAGACATGAAAATACACCTAGACTGGGGCCATTAGTACAAAGCAAGTAGGGCCTTCAGTGGGATTCGAACCCACGACATCTGTTTTCACCCGACTGCGGCGGTGCCCAAAAGGAGGGTAATGTGTTTGGCTCGTATGTATGTAAGTATGTCCGATTCTATGTTACCTCATAACTCCTTAACCAACAACCGGATTTTGACAAATACTCGTAAGACCTCAATCGATTCGTCGTATTTGCAGTTTGCCAACGCACCGCTGGCGCAGAAGCATCCCATTCTATTTTGCGTATCGTAGTAGTAAATTAATTGAAGTAATTCCAGGTTCTAGAATATTTATATAAATTCTCTTAATGAAGGACTTGAAAAGACTTTTTTGTCCATTTTTTCTCCAAAATGATCTAGATTTTGAAATCATCTAGGTTAACTTGTAACGTTCATTAAGTCGCAGTGTCTGTGTTACTTTGGATAAAAAAAATTGCTTTGATTTGATTTGAACTTCAAGAAGAATCAAGAAAGTGGGATGTGAAAATCCTGGAGAAATATGTGTGCTGTTATGTTAACAGACAATATACGCAATAGTGTGATTAGAAAACGTTGTGGGCTGAAATTTAAAAGACCGTTAATTAAGGAAAGGGTCCGGACAACTGTTGCGTCTCACTCACACGATATTGCCGTCTATGTTATGTGAGCGAGAGGCATGTTGTTATTCAGTCCCTTTCTTTAATTAAACGTGACCTGTTTTGTTGTACAGTTTCTTAGTGCTGTTACTTGTAATTTAAATATGTAATGCTTTGCTTTGTGATACGTGTGTGTCTTTTGTAAATAAATGATTTATCTATCTGTCTAATTGGGAAATATAGCGAGCGAATGTGTAAGCACCGATATTCGCTCTTCGGCTGGTAAGGGAGGCCCCGGGGGGCATAATTATACTATACTATTTATTTATTTCAGGATAAATCCATATGTGTAATAGTACTAGTAACAGAAGGACTTAGTCTATATTAATAACTAAACCTAGGTCGATTATGTCGACCAAATAATGGATCAGCGCAAGGTGTTACTTTGAATAAAAACATTTTGATTTTGTAAATTATAAGAATGGGTCTATGGTCGGTGAAAGATTGTGTAAGCAGCTGGGTAACATTGGGGAGACTGACAAAGGACCGGATGGGTTAGTGTGAAAGAGAAGAGGCCTATGTCCAACAGTGGGCTCTGTTTATGGGCAGATTAGATAGATCTTCATCATCATCATCATCGGCCTACGCTCACTACGCCACTGAGCACGGTCTTCGGCTACTCTCATCCAGCTCTTGCCAGCCGCCCTGCGGAGATCATCGCTCCGAGTCTGAGGACGTCCTACACTATGTTTACCGATACGCGGTTTCCACTCAAGAACTCGTCTATCCCATCGGTTATCAGTCCTTAGGGTGATATGGCCGGCCCACGGCTGCCACTTCAGCATGCTCATTCGGTGGGCTATGTCGGTGACTTTGGTTCTCTGACGGATCACCTCGTTTCGAATTCGATCTTTCAGAGAAGCCCCGATAGATGGTACGTTAGTTTAATTACGATACTGATGTGGATTTCATTGATTTATCCAGGACATTTAATTGTATGTTTTGTCGCCAGGCATCGGAAAGAAGTCTCGCTCGATCTTCCTGGAGCTAGACGCAAATGCGAAGAACGTGCCGACCTCGCCACTGCAGGAGCCGCCCAAGCGGAAAGAGATCGTGAGTAAACCTGCACTTTATTTACAAACATCTCAAAATAATTTAACTATTCAGTGACACATGTGATTCACGGAACCCCAGTGACTTTTCCACGGAACCAACTTTAAGAATAAAATTCTAGACAATAGATGTAAAAACCTAACAGCAGAGTGGGTAACTCGGGGCTGCAAGTGATGTAAATTGCTTCGGCCAGATGTCGCTGCCTGTACGTAATACAGAGATGTTTGTAAAGAGGCTCGAAATTTCACTGATGCCTGCACTTGCCCATTAGCTCAGTTAGGGGAGCGCTGGCACGGTTAGCCAGAGGTCGCGGGTTCAAGTCCCGGCATGGGTTGAATTTTTAGCCTCTAAATGAAAAAAATGAAAAAACTTTATTTAGAAAAAGGTTAAAAAAGTGGTTACTGGCTCCCAAACTAGGATTCCCTGTGCTATGGTTAGCCAGGCTTCTTCCAAAATACATAATAATATGTGTTTTACAATAGTTACTAATAGCATCTAATATCTACACGTTCAATAGGTTTTTAAAATTGTCCTTAGGACGGGTTAGTGCAACAAAAAGAATATAATCTAGACAATAGATCCAACAAGAATGATCGGGAATATAACACTGTTAATTGAAGAACGGGACTGGACAAATGTATTTTTTTTATTTAAATTTATTCATAAAACCTATTTTGGTCCTACTTTGCTCCAAAATTTGCTCCACTTTTATAAAATGCCTTACAATTTTTAGATTTATGCAAATATGGGTTAGTTAATGCTTTTTTCCATATAAAACCATTAAAGATACATAGAAAAACAAACATAAAGTTGTTATTATTTCTTTTTTATTTAATTTTTTTTGGAGCAAAGTATTACCTATAACACGGTAAACTTTGCTCCGTAACATCTTTGCTCAGGAAATTCCTATTTTTTTGTGGTGGACCAATGACTGACATTACAATGCTAACATTGCTCCAATGGAACGGTTATATGAAGTTATAAAAACACAATTTCAACTATTAATCATGTATTTCTTTACTGAAATCAGTTGACAAAACTTTGATTAATTCTAGGAACTCCTTTTTGTGACAATTATCATAATAACATTTCTATAAATGAAAAGCTATTGCAGCTATTACTAAACGTATTGCAAAAATCAGTGATATAGCGCTTTTTGATGCATTGCGAATAAGTTCAGGATATTTAGCACCTCTTTTCATAATCACTTTTTTTCTTCCTGGATCATCTGTGACGTTTGTTTCGTCAAAGTTCCATATATTATTAGCTGGAACCCCTTCAACTTCCTTAGCAACATTGTTAATGAACTCTTTTAAAGTGTCACCGTCAACAGCAGCTCGTGCTCGTTTGATGTTCGCGGCAAATCTCCTAGATTAAAAATGATGCAACCCATTCTTTACCTGGCAAGTTATTTTTAAATCTGTTAACTTTCCTGCCAATCTTGTCGAGATAAGCTTTTATTATGACCCGTAAATCAAACTCAGTCAATGGGAAACCATATTCTCCCATTGCTTCAATGCAATTTGAAAACTGCGATTCTTCTTCCTCATTAAAGATGGGTGGGAAACCAGGTGGAGCCACATTTTGATTTAATTATTCTCAAATATTTTCAATATTGTTACAAATTAAAAAATAATCATCTCTATAGCAAGTTAATAAAACATTTAATCAAATGATATACCACTTACCTATGTAAATCTAACGATTTTCAAGATGAAAGCAGATTTTTTCGTACGTTGAAATGCACATAAAACGCATGGTCCGTTGTTGTGACAGCTAATGAAATGACAATACGACTTTGACGTTTCAATTAAATCGGGGTTGCTATATGATAATTAGTGTTACCACGTAGTACTTTTCAAATCTCCCACATGCAAAGGTGTTTCCGTAAAAATTAAATTTAATCTTTTTTTTTGTATTGGAGCAAAGTCTCCTCGTTAGGAGCAAAGTAGGACCAAAATACAACACGAAATACCGCAATTACATCATTTTGCCAAACTGCTAAAGCAGTTCATCGGCAAGCTCTTGGTAACAATTCCGTATAGGCATATCAACTTACACAATCTACACAGCTAATAGTATCGTTAATACTTCTTGAGTTCTGAGTCCGAAGCATAGGATGGGTTTACAAACTGCTTAACACAAAGCGCTTAAGCATCCTTTTAAATTGTGCTTTTTTGAGACTTTTATTACCTACATCATTCCTCTGGCAGGTTTTTGTCTTCTCGGTCTTAAAATCATGCCGTCCATATTGTGTGAAAGAGAGGCAAATAGTTGGTCAATAATAAAAATAATAATTTAATACTTTTACCTAATAAATAATCGTGATTAGATCCGTCAAATGCGTAACTAAATAGCTATCCAGTCCCTTTCTTACACTAACAGTGCTATAACCGATTTATTACGACACCACGTAATGTCCCTAGAGCCGTTCATACCTAAGGACGTCCTTAGGGATTCCTTAGGGTCCGTGCTGACGACAAAGTAACGAGTAACGATCAAATTAAAGTTCAAAGTATTTTTATTCAAATTAACACAAAAATTGTGACTTAATGAATGTTACTAGGTCTGAATTTCAAAATCTAGATCAGTTTGGAGAAAAAAATGACACAAACACTCCAAACCTACGGCCATATTTATAATGAAAACCGCATCAAAACCGATTCAGCCAAACGTGACATAATCGCGAACAAACATACACACAAACATAGAGGTCAAACTGAGACGCACATTTTTTTTTATTCGGTTAAAACACGATTCCTCTAAAACCAAGGTAAAACTCTGTTTATTTAATCGGTGGCTACATCTTTTCCGTGTAAAATCACCACCACAGACTGTTTTATGGAATCTAGTTTTTATAAATAAGACCACTAGTCTTTTCAGATACTTAATTAACTGTTTTTACATATTCAGTAATCATAGTTAGTTCAGTAATAGATGTCCTCGCTTCTCATTTAGCAAAAATTTTTAACAAATGTGTAGGTGAGGGTTCATTCCCTGACCTAATGAAATACAGTAGGCTCGTTCCGTTGTTTAAAAGTGGCGATAGGCATGATCCCACAAATTTCAGACCAGTCTCGATCCTACCCGTATTGAGCAAAATATTCGAAAAGATTGTTTTAGTTCAACTACTTACGCACTTTAATAATTATCAACTTCTCCATAACCAGCAGTTCGGCTTCACGCAGGGACGGTCGACGACGGACGCTGGTGTCTTGCTAGTTAAACATATTTATAGTGCATGGGAGGATCGTAGGGATGCTATAGGTGTTTTTTGTGACTTGTCAAAGGCATTTGATTGCGTGGACCACGAGACACTTTTGGTAAAACTAGAGCATTACGGAGTAAAGGGGAAAGGTTTAGAACTGATGAGATCTTATCTAAAAGGAAGGGTTCAAAAAGCGGACATAAATCGTATAAAATCCACGGGTTCACAAATAAAAATGGGAGTACCACAGGGATCAATTTTGGGGCCGTTCCTTTTCCTTGTATACGTAAATGATTTGCCGTTTATGGTACAAAACATGTCCGAGATAGTATTATTTGCAGATGACACGTCACTTATTTTTAAAATTAAGAGACAAGAAAATAATCTTGACGATGCAAATGATGCTCTCTCGCGTGTGTTGGATTGGTTCACGGCAAATAATCTGCTTCTAAATTCCAAAAAGACAAAATGTATAAAGTTTACCTTACCAAACGTAAGATTAGTTGAAAACAACATTGTACTCGGAAAAGAAAAACTAGAATTTGTAGAAGATACCGTTTTTCTAGGCATCACAATCGATTCAAAATTGCAATGGGGTCCTCATATTGTAAAACTAGCACACAGGCTTAGTTCTGCAGCATATGCAGTCAAAAGAATTAGAGAGCTCACTGACGTTGCAACTGCTAGGCTTGTTTATTTTAGTTACTTCCACAGTATTATGTCCTACGGCATACTACTGTGGGGTCGGGCAGCAGACATTGAGACGATCTTCATCTTACAGAAGAGAGCCATCCGATTTATTTACAAGTTAGGTAGTAGGGATTCGCTAAGAGATTTCTTCAAAGAAACCAACATCTTAACAGTTGCATGTCAATACATTTATGAAAATATTATGTACGTTAGAAAAAATATCAAAGACTTCGAAAATGTTGGTGGCCACCATAATTTTAATACTAGAAATAAACATAAATTGTCATTTCCACTATTTAGACTTGCAAAAGTTAACACATCCTTTATGGGGCACTGTATAAGGTTCTACAACAAAATTCCTCAAGATATATTAGAGTTACCTCCAACGCGATTTAAAAAATGTGTTAAGCACATTCTGTGCAAAAAGGCTTACTATAACATCAAGGATTACTTAGAAGACAAAGATGTTTGGCATTAAACAGTAGATTAATATTATTTAAAGGACGATTGTGACTAGTGTTCAACACATTCATGACTAATATTTTAAGTTGAAAACTCTGTTAATTAAGTTAAAACGTGTTTTGAAAAGAATAAATGTGGAGTTTCTTTGTTAGTTTCTTCTCCACATAATCCATTAATTGTGAAACTAACAACTTTGACGTTCATTAAGTAAACATTCTGTTTTTACAATGAATAAAAATATTTGAATTTGAATTTGAATTTATTATTCTAAAACCTAGAACACGTGCATCGAACTGGCTTTAATTGGGTATTTGACAAAATATCAAATGAATTACTTTTAAAACGGAATTTTGCATGAAAATACTGGCTTAAGACGTCACATTTCAGAGCACTCTTTTTATGTTTAATCTATTAAAAAATTGTAATAACTAGTAATCGACTAAAAGAGATACATTTTCCGAGATATTTTGTAATTTTTGTTTTAATCGAGCATATGAAATAATTTATTGGTGATCGTGTCAAATACCGTATTCCAGACATCTTTGTCATCTAAATAATCTTTAATGTTACAGTAGCCCACAAAGTGTGCTTTACACATTCTTTTAACCGCGCCTCTCGCAAGCTTATTATTACACCGAACTTAGGTACTGTAACACCGTGTACGTCCCCACAGCCGTTCATCCCGAAGGACGTGGTCCGCGCCGACGACAAAGTCGAGGACGTGCAGATCCAGACGGCGGACATCAGCGACCGGTTCAAGTTCTTCGAGACGTACCGGCCGGAGCGGCAGCACAAGGAGTTCCGCATGACGCCCCCGCGCCAGCAGGTGAGGGGTTCTCGCCAGTAATATATGAACATGAACATTGAACATGAACATTTACATACAGGCACATACATTTCTTCTGGCCCCACAGGATACCCTGTGTCGTGGGAACCAGAAACAACGACATCACAAACATGTAAACATCCAAGACCTGGGGTTTTTTTTAATTCCCAGCCGGGAATTATACGCGGTCTAACCGCGATTATTGTTGCATAAGTTCCACGAGTTGCAATCGTGCATAGTTTCCCCGATCACCCATCAACATAAGTTTCTCCAGTTTCTAACGTATTTTTCCCCCGCGACCTTTCTCCCTGCAACAGAGGCCGCAACTGTACCTCCCTAGCCGCGACCAAACATAGTTTCTCTGACAATCCATCATCCAAAGTTGCTTAAGCTTCTTCAGTTTATGACGTACTGTTCCCCCATCAGAGGGCGATGTCCCCATCGCCGGAGGTGTATCCGAGTTTCTGGCGCATCAGAGTAACGCGACGGTACAGTTTCTCCGACCATCCATCTCTTCAAAAGTTGCTTAAGCGTCTCCAGTTTCTGACTTACTATCCGCCCAGCAGAGGGTGAAGTCCCCGTTTTTCCAGAGACCGCGATTAACCACTCGTCTGCCGCGACACAGATCTGTGTCCAACTTAGTATGGGCCACCTATACGTTGCGTTCCGCGAGGGCAGTTCAGGAGTTAAACATACTTTCTCTGACAATCCATCACCAAAAGTTTCCCCAGTTTCTAGTGCCCCCAGTCTCTTTCCCGATAAAAGTCGCTTCAGCGTGTTCAGTTTAAGACGTACAGTTCCCCTAGCAGACGGCGAAATGTTCGAGTGAGTGCTCGAGTTTTTGGCGCATTTTGCTCCCCACCAGAGTAACGCGACTGTACAGTTTCTCCGACCGTCCATCTCTCCAAAAGTTGCTTAAGCATCTCTAGTTTCGGACGAATCTCTCCGCGACTATGTAGGTACGGCATAGTTTCTGAACTCACCCATCAACAAATCTTTCTCCAATTTCTGACGCATTTGTCCCTCTAATAAATGCCGCCACTATGCCTCCCCAAACATAGTTTCGCTGACAATCCATCGTCATAAGATGCTTGTGTTTTCGAGAGTTCGACCCCCTAGAAGTTGCTTAAGCGTCTCCAGTTTCTGACGTACTGTCCCCCCGTCAGAGGGCGAAGTCCCCGTCGCCGGAGGTGTACCAAGACCCGGCGGTGGCGCGCGGCGGCCGCGCTGGCGACGCCGGGCTGGCGGCCGAGCGGCACACCGCCTCGCGCATGATCGGCGTCTTCCGCCTCATGGAGGAGAACCTGGCGCGCTCCGACCAGGAGCAAGGTTGGTGCAGGCTACCCTAGGTTTGTGACGAGAAATGTGAAGCTATACCAAATAAATGTAAACGTAAATCCCAGAAAACACTCTGTATTCGAGTTTCTAAATACGCGAAAGCTGCTTCTTTGATCCGACCTTTGGCCTCCTCTTATTATGTTGAAGATTTTGATCGAGCTTCGCCCTATGACGAAGGTTTCTATAAACACAACAATTCTTCATAATGTTCGCTAGTAAATTTCGAAATGGCTGCATATTTCGTTTTGAAATTCTGAGAAATTCGTATGATTTAGGTACCTACCTTATTTCTTGCCCAATCCTTAACTTGCTAGTAACTAGCTTGTAGTATGGTCTAGAGCAGAATGTTGAGCCGCTCGCCACTGTGTGAGTGGCAACTATTTTCCACTATGTGGAGTGGCAAGGGAATTTCCATTAATAAAGAATTTCAAAATGGCGGCCGACTCTATCTTGCAATTCAGGACACGTAAAAAATACCAATGTTTTTGTAAAAACTGCGATTAAACAAAGTCCTCTCAGCATAGTATTTTCTTAGGTTAACACGAGCACTTGACATAATGTAACTGAATTTTAACGGATATTTACTCGTTTACTTTTCCATTTTACAATTTTCCGACGTTTCGGTACTTTTGCAAGTGTCGTGGTCTCGGTAGACTGAGGTGACAGGTGTTTTTTGAAAGCATTAACTGTTAGTTCCCTCGTTACCTCGGCAAAAATTATTGTCTCTCACTTTTCGCTCGCCATTCCGTTTCCTTCGTCTTGTTTATATGTCAATGTGGCGATGAATATTTTGGCTTGACGGAAAACGTGCCCAACAGTGAGCTTCTTAGACTGAGTAATTTGACAGATAAATAATGGCATTCCCTTTGCCAGCAGGCCCCAAGCCACTGAAGCGCTTCACTCCGCCGCCGCCCGGCGCTTACACTCACGACTCCTCGTCTGAGGAGGAGTACTCTTCGGAGGAGGAGGAGGACAGTGAGGAGGAGCGCCGCCGGCTCTGCTCGCAGGCGCTGCAGAGGGACGAGGCCTTAAAACAGGTGAGAGAGAGAGAGTGAGAGATGAAAATATGGTTAGAGAATGGAAGAGATGGGAGTCCTTGGAAGAGGCCTTGAAACAGTTGAGTGAGCGAGAAAGGCCTCATCTAAAGAGGAGTATATTTCGGAGGAGAAAGAGGACAGTGAGAATTTAGTATTTTCATTGAATTCTAAAGGTTTTGTAATAAGTGGGACTCATAAATACATTATTGTACGTTATAACTCAAATGCCAATAAATGCTTCATAAAGCACCTGCACCATGTGACGTTGTTGAGCGTGATTCCAATTTGTATGGCGCGTTTTTGTACCACGTCACTAGAACTTCTCTTCGACAAATTGTATTATGAAAAAGTATTAGTCGTAGAGAAAAAAATAACCGTATCTTGTAACATGGCTCCTCCAATGAGATGTAAACATTTTTGTGCGAGCTCTCCATTATTCAGTTACACAGTATCCACTCCCCCAGACGCGGCAGCTTGCCCGTCACAAGAGTTTCCGCGAGCGCTCCGTTAAATTCTCCCCTCCACTTTTCAGAGTAAACTCATCATCATCAGCAATTTGACGCCCACTGCAGGACATAGGCCTCCCTCAAGGTTTTCCAAGCTTCCCGGTGTAGTGCCGCCCGCATCCGGCGACTCCCCGCCACCGTAACCAGCTCGTCAGACCATCTGGTAGGGGGGCTGCCCACGCCGCGTCGTCCGGTCCGCGGTCGCCAGCTCAGAACATTTCCGCCACAACAGCTATCAGTTCTCCGAGCTATATGCCTCGCCCGGGAAGACCGGGAAGCTTGGAAAACCATAAGGGAGGCCTTTGTCCTGCAGTGGGCGTCAACTAAAGATAATGATGATGATGATAATGGCACATAGCACGCAGAACTGATGGCCGATGGGGCCGAAAAGTTCTCGAATGGAGACCACATATCGGCAAGCGCAGCGTAGGACGACCAGCCACAAGATGGACAGATGACCTCATCCAAGTGGCAGGAAGGCGCTGGATGTAGGCCGCTTCCAACCGTTCTTTACGGAAATCCATGAAGGAGGCCTATGTCCAGCAGTGGACTTCTTGTGGCTGCATGATGATGATGACGACGATGACAATAGTCTCTACTCCCGCAGGCCCAACAGCCCGCACCAAGAGTTTCCGCAAGCGCTTCGTTAAATACGGCCCTCCACTCTCCAAAACATCTTCACTAGTTCAGTAACATAGTCTCCGTACCCGTAGGCCCAGCAGCTGGCCCGCACGAAGAGTTTCCGTGAGCGCTTCGAGCACTGGTCGGAGAACGAGCCGCAGCGCTCGCCCTCCGGGGTGGTCATCGAACGGCAGCAGGAAGATGACGACGGGGAGTCCCAGCTGGAGACCGCCAAGAGGTTGGTGTGACTAAATCCCCATGTACATCCGAGTAAAGGGTAATAAATTCCCATATACATCCGAATTGAGTGTAATTAAATTCCCATATACATCCGAATTGAGTGTAAGAAATTCACACATGCATCCGAACTGAGTGTGACAAATTCCCATATACATCCGAATGGAAAGTAAATAATCCCTATATACATCCGAACGAATGTAGTGTAACTAAATTCCCATAAACATCCGAACGGAGTGTGACAAATTCCCATAAACATCCGAACAGAGTGTGACAATTTTTCCATAAACATCGGAATCGATGGTAACTAAATTTCCATATACATCCGATAAGGGTGTGACCAAATCCCATAGGTATACATCCGCACAGGGTCCTAATTAATCGAACTAGAATTCATGCTTTACTATGATCATTCGTACAGATTGCATAGCCGTTCATACACATTGCAGAGCCACAGATTGACAAGTACGAATACTAATTGTACTAATATGCCACGCAATGTACTTCGATTTGTCATGATATTATAATGTTTTAAAAATACACATTTTATTTATCGCTTCGTTAAAGCCTCCGACCGGGGTGTAACAAAACCCGTTCATTCACTAACCTAGAACGTTGATTGATCATTCATTCATTTGTTACCTGGCACATCGGGTCTTAGATACTCGTTCGTTCACTTAAGCCATATATTTACTGGCCACGTGTTTGTTACAGCCTCCGCGAGAAGTTCGAAAACATGAAAATGCAGAGCAGCGTCACTAAGAATTTCGCGACAAAAGTGAACAGATTTGTGGTGAGTACATTTATTAATAAACACTAAGGCCGGCTGGTGGCGCACCACTTCTAAAATGTCACTTAAGTCGCCATTTAAAATGACTTTTGTATGAAGAATGTATGCGCCCGGAGTTCCGTGTGGCGCCGGATTAAGAATAGCGTCACTCCATTTCCTTCCGTGGATGTCGTAGAAGGCGACTAAGGAAATCAATTACCAGGAGACGGGCAGCAGCGTCTTCCTGAAATTCCAACCGCATACTGCGATCGCCAACCCGCCTGCCGAGCGTGGCGATTATGGCAAAACCCCTCATGGTTAGGAAAACCACGAAGGAGGCCTGTGTCCTGCAGTGGGCGTCAAATGGCTGATGATGATGATGATGATGGTGAAGAATTTTAGTTAAATGCTGGTTAAGCCGCATCTAAGAAAGTGGTGCAAGTCGGCCTGTGGCATTTAACTAAAAAAATTCAATCGCAACTCATAGAATTTATCGAAATTTTAAGCTTTCTTTTATAACGCAATGTTAGGTACATTGTGTTATAAAAGAAGGCTTCAAATATCGATTGCGCGTTGGGTTTTAAACTTTAAATTATTTAAGAAGTTGATTCCAAACTATGTGTCCGATTAGTTGTGCATTCCCGAAGTTTCTGAATCCGAAACGTATTAAGAAAAACAAAATTTACGAAGCCGCTTCCATTACGTCTTAGCCAAAAAAGCACTTTTGGTAAATATCACATTATTCGATACCGGGTTATCTAAGCTTTGAATAGCTTTGAAAGCTTGAGGTCTTTATTTTGAAACTTATTTTAGTTATTTACTCTTTAAGACTGTTCTTACGTGGAGCATGTTGTCTCGCTCGCAAAAACTTTTGATGAATGTGGTCTAAGGGTTTGATGCATAATTAAATTACTTACATTTTATATATAATTTTGTTTTCCGACACGTAGTTGCTGTCATCACACGTTAAAGGATATGTAACTAAATTATAAGCTTTCATCATGATATTATAACATGCAATGTTACTTATCTGTTGTGTTATGCAATAAATAAAATAATATTAAAGAAAAGTTGTTTCCAAAATTATTAATTTTGGAATCAAATTTTCTCAATGAAAAACTAAGTACAGAATAAAAAAATATGCCTTGAATATCCGCAATTTAATTATCCATCAAACCCTCAGACCACATCTATCAAAAGTATACTTATATTATTGCAATATTTAAAAATGTTAATTGTCCACGTAAGAGCAGCCTTAATAAGGTACCGAATAGTGTGAAATAAAGAGGTGTCTATCTATATCTTCACTTTACTTATTAATGCTATTTTTCAGTGACCGCCACCAGCAACAACTGCCTAAATCAACCAAAGCATTATTATTACCTACAATTTAAGTGTAACTTATGTAACCCTTGTCGTCGACTGTGTTCTGATCGGAATAATCAGAATGTTTCTCTAGAGCGCAGCTGAATGACAAATACGCCACAGATCTACCAATTTAAGATGGGTACGCCAAAATGTTTCTTTTGATAAAATATAAATCGTAACTTTTGACCTTAAGATAAAAAAAAGCTTTTTTAAACTAACTTTACATAGTCTTGCGTAAAGGAGTTGTCGCCTTTAACCGCATTAAGAAGTGCTGTAAAGAATACTGTTTTATAAATAACATTAGGTATTAGACTCAAATTGTCGAAAAGCGTTATAATGCCCGACGAATAACATGAGCCGAATGACTTTGATTTCGCATGAACGTATTTCTTGTCACAATGACGCACGCGGGATGTGACTTAGAATTCTTTGAACTTTATAGTTATAACTATAATTTACAATAAATAATAAGTGCACACCGGTGGTATACGGCTGTTTTTGTTCTGGTGTGTTCTTACATATCAGTCGCAAAGTTTTCCCGACTTTGGATTTTTGTTCAATTCACTGTTATGCATATACCCAGTGACTTGTTGACATCACTGCTTAACATAAAGCTACAATGGCGCCCTTGCCAACTCTAGTTAAATTGCTAAATCTGTGCGCGTTGTTGCACTGATTTCCACGAAGATCAGCGCGTAGTCTTATGACTTGTCAATAAAGTCTACCATTGTAATGTTCATTAGATGGACAGACTATACAGGCTGTAACAAAAACACCAACATACATTCAAAATTGGGGTTCTAATTTTCATTAAATTAATTTTACAACGGGAAAAACTACAAAATCGCGAATAAAAAAAAACAGCTGTTCTATACTAAATGTATTTCCATGTGATGTCTTTGCCTGGCTAGCATGGCACAGGGTATCCTAGTTTGAAAGAAAGAAAGAAATAAAGAGGATATTTATTTAAATTGTCACAGAAACACAAAGTAAACAAAAGACACAAACGTCAACAAAACAGAGATAAAACAAAACAATCGTGAAGAGAACATGTGAGGCATATAGAGTCAAAGGCAGCCGGGTACCATACAGTAATGTATGGCACCCAGCCACCTCGGACCTCAAACGCCTCAGGTGCCTCCGTGACAACAAAAAGGGGCTCCAACTCAGTATACTTTACTGGTGTGTGCTATGGTACGAGGACAAGTGATTGTGTTGTATGGAAGTTATTATATTATTACTAGCTGACTCGGCAAGCGTTGTTTCGCCATATTAATTAGCCTACGACCTATTCTCAGACCTACCAAATATACACAAAAAATTTCATAAAAATCGGTGAAGCCGGTGCGGAGGAGTTCGATAGCAATCACTGTGACACTAGATTTTTTCTATTAGATCATGAAACTTGCCACCTGACGCTTAAAATGTATGGAACAGCTGAAGTTTTTTTCGCGATTTCGATTTTTCCCCATAGTAACAGTTGCTTGTATTTAGTAGAATCCCCCCATTTTACTATATATATTATGGAGATTTTTAAATATCAGAGCAGCAGCCCTTCTATCACGTAACTGTCCACTTAAACGATTATCGACTTCAAAGTGTTAAAATAATGTATGTATTTGACAGTTCGGAGTAGGTTAAATCGGACGCGTCCATACGAAGACTTACGTTGTAGCGCCCCTGATAGTTAATGTGAATAGAGCTTCGGGTTGTAGTATGTTTCGCTTATCATCGCTCAGCAAACGACACCGCAAAAGCCATTCTCCCTACTTTAGTCCTCTAAAAAAACTATTTCATTTCGTAAACAGTTTCTGCGGTGTTCCATAGAAAAAAACTATCTGCGCGGGGCTACATTTTTTTAATAACTTTTTTTATTGTTAATCGGCTCGAGCTTAAAACCTGCACCCAATGGCATTTAAATGCCGAAACGGTCATATGGCTACTTAAGGGGATCCCGTAAGCTAACTAGCGCCGCCAATGAAAAAATAAATCATATCTTTGACAGATCATACTTGCAGTGTCTGTACAATCTGTCAATCATGTTAACAGTGATTTTTAGGACCCACGACAAAGAACCTAGGATCACGAACCTGGGACTCGTGAATAGCATTTATGCCAAAAACGGCCGTTTCTCGCGTTATTAATACTATCTAGTCCTAGTTTTTTTTGTCTTGAGTTCACGGTCATGGGTCCTAAAAATAGCTATTAACATGATTGAGAGATTGTACTGACACCTTTTGCAAATATGATCTGTAAAAAAGATATGATTTTTTTTTCCTTGGTGGCGATAGTGTCCCTGGAGCCCCTTAAGCAAGCGACGATATTTTTGAATGTTTTCTCGTAACTGCGCCATCTAGTGAATATTGGTAGTTATATTTATAAGAAACCACTGAGGTTGTAACCTAGTTTTTGCTCTTTTTGACAAAGTGTTATTAAACAAAATCCTATATTTATACTCTTTTACCCCTAGAAAATGTATTATAGGACTGATTTTATTGGTATTTAAGTCGATGTTAAGACTTTGTTCGTGAAAAAGGAAACTCAACTAATATGTGTATAGGGTAGTTATAATAATGTGCCTCATTGTGCAATCCATGTAACGGCTTTTTTATACGAATGAATAATAAATAAGTCTTCCAATATTACTCTGCAAATTGCACAACTATTTAAAGATAATTTAAGTAAGTATTTCATTTGCGGAGTTTGAAATACCAAGGCTTTTTCATTTAAGCCTTTGTGTATTTCGTGTTCGAAAAAAAAATCATCTCATTTTATTTATACTCAACGACAAACCATTTTCACATTTAAATAGAAATGTGACTGATCTGATTTTCGCATCGTCATAAAAATCTCATAAATACTTATGTTAATTATTGTGTAAAGTACTTACAAACACGCGTTTTACTATTGTAATTATTGGATTCGAATTACGTTTTAATTGCCCGTAGTTTTATGAACATTTTTTAATAAATGATTACATAACGTTATGTGTTTTGGTTTCTTTTTCCCTTATCCCAAAAGTGAAATAAAAATAAAATAGAAAAAACATTTATTTGTAAAATGTGGCACAAATATTACACAATCAGTCTTATGTCAGTTAACAGGTTTGAGGTAAAAATAGCCTATGTACCATTGCTGTTGCTTATTATTGTCAAATATGGACCCAGGTCTGAAATAAATATTTTCATTCATTCATTGCTGGGCACAGGCCTTCTCTTAACCTCCTGCAGCCCAAAGTCCTACACAACGGACATTCCGTACTAGTCTGTTAACGCCCAGCGCCAGAAATGAATTCGAGAATAAACGCCCAACGTCCAATAAAAAAGACGAAACTTTGAGAGGTTTTGAAATTTGAATTTCCCACATACCGATGGTCGTTTTGAAAACTCTTCAATAATATCACAGGTAAGGATCTTACAGTGACGTTTGTCATATGGTGAAAAATATCGAAAGATGGCATCACAAGGTTTGCTGAAAGAAATCTCTCACAGAGATAAGCTCGCCTTTGTCGATGTAACTTTTGTTACCTTTCCTGTATTGTGTTTTCGTGTGTACAATAAAGTAACATAACAAACTCACGCCTGTATCCCAGAGGGGTAGGCAGATACCGCCACTTGCTACGATCTTGACAGGTCACTTTCGCTTCCTCAACATTCATTAGTCGTTGCATGCACGCACGCCGGTTTCGGGTACTTTTTATCTTACCCTTTGCTAATACATCCCCTATTTGGTCGAAGTATGTCCGTCTGGGTCGTCCCTTACCGGCCCTTCCTATATGGCCTATAAGTATAATAATAATAATGACACTCGTCACAACACGAGGTGAGTTATTTCCTTCTTTATCAAGGTAATGGTGGATTTAATAAAATGTATGAATAACCGAAATTAAGAATTTTCGCTTTCTTCGATTGTTTGCGCAAATTTGTTAAATGTTAAAGAAAATTATATTTCTGAATGAAACATGGAAAATTGTAAGATACTGTTACGTGACTGGTTGTTGTGTACACATTTTGGATTTGGATAGTATGATTCCAGTAACAACTATTTAGGTCATAACAATTCCAGTAACAATTGAATAAACCCGACAAGTGCGGGTCGGACTCGCTCACCGAGGGTTCCGTACAAATTTGTTACGATTTAGAGGCTAAAAATTCCACCCATGCCGGGACTTGAACCCGCGACCTCTGGCTAACCGTGCCAGCGCTCTCCCAACTGAGCTAATGGGCCAGTGCAGCTATCGACGAAATTTCGAACCTCTTTACAAACTTCTCTGTATTACGTACAGGCAGCGACATCTGGTTGAAATAATTTACATCTCTTGTAGCATCTAAATGGTCTTAGTACGGATTAGTTAAAGAAGCAAAACCACTCGCTAACGGTGAAGGAAAACATCGTGAGGAAACCTGAGCGTTTGAGCTATTCATATACCTTAGCGGTTGAAATCGCCAATCCGCGGTGGGCACGCGCGGTGATCAAGCCCATACTCTCTCCCTGGAAGAAGGCCTGTGCCCTACAGTGGGACGTATACTATAGGCTGCTTATTATGCTAGCACGGATTAGTGCAACAAAGAATATAATATTATAAATAGTTCTGTGATCGAGTGTCGCAGTTTTTTCAATGCTTTTCTCGAACTTGAAAGACATTTTTTTTATGGTTTATTTACAAATGTATAGTTTTCAGATTTTTCCCTACACTTGCAGTATAAGACGATATTACTCAAATTCCTTAGTTCTAGGTCAACGGAGAGTACCCTATAAATGTTGATTCCCTTGAGTGTCGAAATATACGTTTTTTTATCGGCATAAACGGCCGTATCTTTTTTTTACGTTTACTTGTTTTCACAACTTCAAGGACTGTAGAATGTTATGGTTATATATGACTGTATATGGGTTTAATTTCAACTCTATACGTCCACGCGGTCCCGAAATAAAAGTTCTTGACAGACGGACGGACGGACGGAAGTACGGACGGGCGTTCGGACAACAAAGTGATCCTATAAGGGTTCAGTTTTTCCTTTCAAGGTACGGAACCCTAAAAACTCGATAAATCGTCAAAATCGAGTTAACTATGTATTTTTTTACACGAGTTACTCTTAGGTTAATACGATTTTTCTAGGATAGGTATTGCTACTGTAACTTCACAAATGTACATAACTTAGAAAACCAAGTCATAGGTACATGCCCGCACTGGGGATCGAACCTGGGTCTCTCGCTTCCGAGTCTGATGTTCTACCCACTAGGCTACCAACGCTCAATGGCGGCGCTAGTAAGTAACGGATAGCACCTTAGTACTAAACACACGTTTTCTGGTGTGACGTCAGCTGACTCTTGGAGACGAAAGCCTTGGGGCATTTAGTGCACTGGTACGGTCGAACGCCGGTGTGGCTTCTGGAACAAGAAATATTTACCGTCATACCCTTACATAAACTCACGCGGGTACCCTAGAGAGTTAGGCAGAGACCAGGGTTAGCCATTTGCCATAATCCTGACAATCCTGTTTCGCTTCATCAACATTCATAAGTTGCTGCATGTACGCACGGTGATTTCGGGTACTTTAACAAAAATGTGTTTTTATATCGTTCGGGATTACGAATAGAAAAATCCCTAGAAGTCTTACAAATTTACTTTCAAAAACGAAACCAAACGTATTCCAAAAGTTTACTTTGTTTATAGTACCAGCGTTCCCTTCTGTGAGATCTGTGTTGCCACATTTAACGCACACGTGCCGTTTCTCGTCGTAATAATTCATAGCAAATTGGCCCTTATCTCTACAACAGAATGCACAAATCTCTGTCGAGTGAAAGAGGCACGCAAATGCGCGCCTTGTAACTATGGACGCAAGACTGTCGTGCTAGCGAAAACTGCAGAAAATGTAATACTAAATATAAGTAAATTTTATAGTTACCACAATTTTCTTAGGATGTTCATATATTTACGGTAAAAAAATTCACAATTTTCCGTAGCTCCAACTTGCAAATGCTTTGCTTCCAAAAGCTTACCTAGTATGCAGTATCAGCGTCCTCTTCTGTGAGAACGCCTGGCCACATTTGGCGTGCGGTCTCTCGTCGTAAAAAAAATATAGCAAATTGACCCTCATCTCTGCAATATAATGCACAATTATCTATCGAGTTAAAAAGACGCGCGAACGCGCGCCAAAAGCTTACCTAGTATGCAGTACCAGTGTGCCCTTCTGTGAGAAGGCCTTGCCACATTTGGCGCACACGTGCGGTTTCTCGCCGCTGTGAGTGCGCTCGTGCAATGTCAGGTTGCATTTCTTCACAAACGCTTTGCTGCAGGTGCTGGAAGGTACATTAAAGAGGATTGTAGAAAAATGCATTTTCTTAACTTTTTATCGTGTGGGTGTCGTTCTGTTATAACCCTAATTACTATGCACTAAATGCTAAGTTAGCACAGCATCATACTGAAGTAAATTTCCATGCTGTAAAGCGCAGCGTCAGCATGTCCCCATGCATGTCGCATTTTCATCCTTTAATTTTCAGTTAGAATCTGGCATTCGCGAAGAGCGGTCATCACCGCCCCCTCCGAATTCGGGAAGTCAAAATCTGTCCTTAGTGTAAAACTCTAATAAAGTAGTGTTAGTTATTTTGTGGTTTTTTTTAAAAAGACAAACGCCCGCCGCGTCCTAACAAACTGGTGTCAGAAGTAGTGGGATGTCAGAAAGTTTTTAGACACTGGCATCTGAATCCTAGGCCGCGTTTCGTCAAGTGATCGACAGTAAGACTCAACCCAAGGTCGAGCCTGCATCAGCCACACCTAGCACCGAGTGATTCGACGGTCAGTCTCCGCTCTACAGCGTGAGCCCGCGATCTGCACTACAGGACTACGAGTACTTCACCAACTTGGTCGACGGTCAGCCTCAGCATCATCAGCCTGAGCCCGCACCAACAGATCTAACTCACCTCCATCTACAGCAGCATACCTCACCAGCAGTCTCACACGTTACCATATTGTGAGAAAGTCTCACGCTACCGCTGCCGCTGTCACGTTATTATCAGAAGTGCTGTCATCGGATACCCTTACGGCGCACCACTTCTACCTACACCGCTGCGCTTTCGTCGTGCCGCGTTTATCTACCTTACTGCGCCGCTTGCACTCCACCTGCGCGTGACATCACCGAGTTCGCCGAGTACCTACCAGTATCGAGTCCCAAGTATGAAACCAAAGGACATCTTCGTCGTGTTCTTGTGAGTTAAAATTCAAGTTTTTACAAGTGATTTTTTATTTTACAAGCGTTTTCCAAGTTTTTACTATTTTTGAACGATATTTTACTACTTTACATGCTATTTTACTAAATTTACTATTTACAACCTTTTTATATAACGTTTATAGAATTTGTAATTGTTAACACTTGTCTAATATCTCATAGCTCTATTAATGCTAGAAGCTAAATCTGAAGCTGCTCCTTTTGAAACTAAAAAAGCCCCCGTTAGCGAAATGTCTGACAAGGTTACTCTCTCTGTCCTTACTAAATTCGTCAAGGCTTATAATGGTGACAAGGAGTCACTCCCAGCCTTCTTAACCAACTGTGACAATGCTATGTCATTGGCCACATCCGAGCAACAAAATGTGCTCTGTAAATATATACTCTCTCAACTAGAAGGTAAAGCTCAAGTAGCTTGTAGCTTAAAAAGCTTCACAAAATGGGAAGAGATAAAATCCTTCCTCAGGTCCACCTTTGGCGAGAAAAAGCACGCCACACACCTCTTAGTAGATCTCCAAAATTGCAAACAAGGTCCTTCTGAAGACGTCACAAAATACTCCCTACGCATAGAGTCAATTTTAACACGGTTACAGTCCGACATTCACTACAACTGCAAGGATCCCAAGGAACTTCATGGACGAATAGCTGCCATGGAAGACCTTGCCCTTAGCTCCTTCATGCTAGGTCTCAGTGACTCTATTTCCAATATAGTGCGATGTAGAAACCCCTCAACCTTGAATGAGGCAGTACAGCACGCTATTGAAGAGGAAAAGCTTTTCAAACTGAAAGCTTCATCGTCATCATCCTCCTCTCATCGCTATCACAAACAGTGCTCAACCTGCAACAAGTCAGGGCACACCTCCTCTGAGTGCTATAAAAATAAAAAGCCTCACAAAATTCACTCACTTAATTTTCAGAGACCTTTCCATACTAATTCTGCCCCAAGCACATCCGGTCAAGCTTCCAATGTTAAACAGTGCAAGTATTGCAAAAACCTTGGCCACACTATTCAGGAGTGCCGCAAACTACAATTTAAAAATCGCCAAAACGGCAATGCATCTCAGGGTCAGACCCAAGCTTCACGCACTAACCCCCCAAACGCAAATATGCACGTTATGCGTGAGGACCGAGATGAATCTTTAAACAACGAATGATTTCGGATCAGTGCCTGCCGAAATCGTGCTCTAAAAATGGCACAATTAAACCCACTGATTTCAACTCAACTCCTAAAACTACACCTCGGGCTATGCCCCCGAGTCATACTACATCTCGGAAAAATCCGAGTTCACCTCAGCATCCACTGAGTTCGCTGAGTTCACTGCATTCACTGAATTCTATTAATACACCTCTGCCTTCAGGCAAGAGTTTTACTAAGTCCATACCTCACGTGTCCCAACGCGAGCACACGTCGAGTTATAATAATACACCTCGTGATAATCCGAGTTCTACTAAGTCAAACGAAGATACATCTCGAGACGACTCGAGTTCTACTACTTTTACATCCCGGCAAAACAAGCCGAGGTCCTTAAAACAAAGGGTAACTAACCCCTCTACTAATTTCACTGAATTACAGCCCAATGAAAACTCTATACCTATTTTTGAGACTGAAATTCATAGTAAAAAGGTGTCATTACCACACGTCTATTTACAAACTAACCACGCAACGGAACCACTGTGTTTTCTTATTGACACCGGCGCAAGTATTAGCATCGTCAAAAATTCAAGTCTGAGTGAAACTCCAGACCTTTCACAAGAAATTGTAAGACTCAAGGGCATAAGTAACGCTGAATCACTGATTGAAACATTAGGTACATTCCAAATGGCAATTAATCTACCCAAAGAGACACTTAACTACAAATTTCACGTCACAAAGGATGACGTCAACTTAGAAAACTATGATGGCATAATTGGTAGTGATTTCTTTGGCTATTTCCAAGTAAATATCGATTATCAATCAAAGTCCCTGATAATTCATGATCAATCCTTGCCTATTGTTTACAACCAACCTACTTATATCGTCCCGGCCCGCTCCGAGGCCGTTATCGAATGCGCAGTATCAAATTACTCGCCCGCACTGTATCACAATGACGAAGCTCTTGTTCTAGATCACGTCTTATGCGAAGGCGTATATGTCGCAAATTGCATTGTCTCAATCAAACCTAATGGGAAAATTAATATCTCTGTTTTAAACACCACCGACTCAAGCATCGAAATTAAGGACTATTCTGTAAAATTAACCCCTTTTGAGGCTCCTATCCCCACTGAGTCCTGACACAGTGTCAATTCAATACCTACTTCCAAATCCAACCGGATAAA
This sequence comes from Yponomeuta cagnagella, assembly GCA_947310995.1. Classification (NCBI taxonomy): domain Eukaryota; kingdom Metazoa; phylum Arthropoda; class Insecta; order Lepidoptera; family Yponomeutidae; genus Yponomeuta; species Yponomeuta cagnagella. The sequence continues at coordinate 2,355,209 of OX371292.1, read as the reverse complement.
TCAAGTCCTGAGCCAAATTCGATGCCCTCATCTCAATGATGAAGAGAAAAAGTCACTCTTTGAGTGCTGCTCCCAATACGCTGATATTTTCCACCTCGAAGGTGACCCTCTGACTTTCACTAGCGCTATCGAGCATACTATCAATTCAGGCAATACACCGCCTATCCACGTCAAATCCTACCGCTTCCCCGAATGTCACAAGGAGGAAGTTGACACTCAAGTTAGGAAAATGCTCGATCAAAAAATAATCCGTCCCTCTGTCTCGCCATGGAGCGCCCCCGTTTGGGTTGTCCCTAAAAAAATGGACGCCTCAGGCAAAAGAAAGTGGAGGATTGTTATCGATTATCGTCGTTTAAATGACGTCACTGTTTCTGAAAGCTATCCACTGCCTTTGATCACTGATATTCTGGACCAACTAGGTCACTCCAAATATTTCACCACTCTGGACCTTGCTAGTGGGTTTCACCAGATAAAAATGAGCTCAAATGACGCCCCAAAAACTGGATTCTCTGTTTCTACTAATTCAAGCAGTTCTGGCCACTACGAGTTTGTCAGAATGCCTTTCGGGCTGAAAAACGCCCCAGCTACCTTTCAACGCCTTATGAATACGGCGCTTACAGGACTTCAAGGTCTCCACTGCTATGTTTACTTAGACGATTGCATAATATATTCACACGACCTTGAATCCCATATGAATAAGCTCAAGCTTGTCTTTGACAGATTGCGTAAGTTCAATTTAAAGCTCCAGCCAAACAAGTGCGAATTCTTACGTCGCGAAGTCGCATACCTGATAAGGTTAAGGCTGTGACTGATTTCCCAATTCCGACAAATACGAAACAAATAAAGTCCTTTTTAGGCCTCGTCGGTTACTACAGAAGGTTTATAGAGAATTTTTCTAAATTACCAAAACCACTGACTTCACTCCTTAAAAAGGATGTCCCTTTCATCTGGACTCCTGAACAGGATTCTTCCTTCCAAATTCTCAAGGAAAAGCTCACCACGGCTCCTCTGCTTCAATACCCTGATTTTTCAGCTCCTTTCGTAATTACAACGGATGCTTCTAACTATGCCGTAGGTGCAGTTCTCTCACAAGGTGACATAGGAAAAGATAAGCCTATCGCCTATGCTTCCAGGACACTCAATAAGCCAGAAGGTAATTATTCCACCACCGAAAAGGAACTTCTCGCGATTATATTCGCTGTCAAAACCTTCCGTCCTTATCTCTTTGGCAGAAAGTTCAAAATTGTAACAGATCATCGCCCTTTAGTATGGCTGTTCAATGTAAAGGATCCCGGAAGTAGACTCATTCGTTGGCGCCTTAAGCTTGAAGAGTATGACTACGAGATAGTCTACAAACAAGGTCGCCTCAACTCTAATGCTGACGCGTTATCACGCTGTCCTATTAATGCAATTGATGCAAAATCTCTACTAAATTCATCTTACGAGAAGTATTTCAAAAATCAGTTTACTAACAAGCTCTCGAATTCCAACACTATCATCGAAGAGCACACTCAAGCTCTTCACTTAACCAAGCTTAAAGCAATCGCATGTCCCGTCTCATTGGACTTCGACCATTCCATACCTCACTGCGAAGAGATACTATCGCAACTCGATAATTCCGCTGACTTGCTTAATTCCGAACGCGAACCGTTTACTGTCCAAAGCGTAATTAATAAAAATAACAAGTACTATTTTCTATACACAAAGGTACACCATTACGAAGAGACGAAATTCAAGGACATTTACAACCTGTTAATAAAGCTCAGAGATCAAATCCTGAAGGATAATCCTGAAACCACTGATCTTTCTATATCCGACTTTTCAGACCCATTTTCAAAGCTCTCTTACACGAAGATCTATAATATGATCTCTCACGTATTTAACAATACTAACATTAAGATCCATATCTACAAAAATCAATTAATCTACCCGACTCCTGTCGAGGTCCCTAAAATTCTAAAAGAGAACCACGATTCAACCATCGCTGGTCACCCAGGGTCAAAGCGGATGTATAACCGAATTAAGGCTGCCTATTATTGGAAAGGCATGCGTTCAGATATAGAGGACTATGTCAAAAAATGTAAGATTTGCCAGGTCAATAAACCCCTGCGAAGATCAAATAAAGCTCCAATGGAGATAACATCCACCTCTACGAGGCCCTTTGAAAGATTGGCTCTCGATATTGTTGGTCCCCTGCCAGATGCAGGTTTCCAAAATTTCAAATTCATCTTAACCCTGCAAGATGACTTAACAAAATTTTCAAGCGCATACCCCATGGTCACTGCGACTAGTGACGAGATAGCCCGAAACCTCGTACACTTTATGTCACTATTTGGGTTCCCGAAAATGATACTGACTGACTTAGGTACATGTTTCACCTCCGATTTGTTTAAACAACTAACCGAAATTCTGAAGGTCAAAGCTCTGTTTACTACCCCTTATCACCCACAAACTAACGGAGCGCTAGAACGCTCACATGCCACTTTGAAGGAGTATCTGAAGTCCTTCGTTAACGAAAATCAAAACGACTGGCACTGTTATCTATTTACTGCAATATTAGCCTACAACACTACCCCTCATTGCACCACTGAATTTACACCATACGAACTTCTGTATGGTTACAAGCCTAGTATTCCTAACTCCTTATATGAGACCTCTAATAACGCCACCTATAATGAATATATCCGCGCTCTGCAATATAGGATGCGTTTTAGTCGCGAAAAAGCCATCGAAAATATCCGAGCTAGTAAGGAAAGATCTAAACAGTATTATGATGTCAACTCTCGCGAAGTCACATATAAAAATGGAGATATGATCTACCTGAAACAACACCACAGGCTGAGAAAGGCGCTTTCACCGATATGGAAAGGCCCTTATAAAATTGTAAAAGTACACAATAAGCACAATGTAACCTTACAAGTAGGCCGCAAACATATTAAACACCACACAAACGAGATAAAGCCTGCTAAATCCTAATTTTTCTATTTATCTATTGTTCCCAGAGCCTTGCTCTATGCATCAGACGCCGAGTGGAAGATCACTCCCATAGTACATAGTCCAGGAATTTATTTTGAACCTGTTACGACAGTACACTTTTATAATGACTATTGGAAAGTGATCACGCACATTGACCTTGTATCTCTTGAACCATACCTAGATAACGTCGAAAACCTATTGCATAAAACCCAAGGTCTCTGCAACAAGGTACAATCATCGGAATTAATCCAATGTAAGGATGTGTCCGGTCCGATTGAAGTCCTACTTGAATCAAACAGCATCAAATTACAATCGCTATCTCACATTATCTCCACTAACGCCCCGACCAAGGTCAAGCGATCTTTGGAATTCGGAGGAGAGATTTTAAAGTTTTTCTTCGGCACATTGGATGCAGATGATGCCCGAAAATATGATGCTGCAATCGAATCTTGCCAGAAGAGTGAGAACGAGCTGTTCCACCTGATGAAAGATAATATTCATATTGTGAAATCAACAATTAATAACTTCAACTCTACGATTTACAAGCTCAACGAAAGTGAGATAAAGTTAAATGCCCAGATCAACAATATGAATGAGATCTTATCTCAAGTCACTAAAGCTGACAATATATTATACACTATTTCCAGGATAAATAGCTTACTCAATATAATCGAAAGTTCCCTACTTTCTATTTCTAATTTGCTAGACACTACGTTAAACGCTATTCTATTTTCTAAGGCTAGTATACTACATCCTAGTGTGATAAGTCCCTCAAAGCTATTCGCTGAGCTGTCAAAACACAGCAATCAGTTAAATAAGCGACTAGATTTCCCAGTTCCACTGAGTATGGCTAACATACACTCTCTTATAGATGTGTCTCAACTCAGCTCCTATTACTATAACCAAAGGATTGTTTTTGTTCTGCAGATACCACTGATAACCTCTGATAGGTTCATTGTTTATAAGAATATCCCTTTACCTACCCCTCATGACGAGTCAAACGTCAGAACTTTCGCGCTAATCCAGCCCTCCAATGCATACACTGCCTTGAGTGACGACAGATCACACTATGCTATGTTAGACAGTGTAGATAGATGTAAGATGATTAATAATAACTACTCTATATGTGAACTTGTCTCAATATTTTCGAGTATTGCTAATCCTAATTGTGAATCAAAGCTCCTTACAGAGGTAACGCTGTCCTTGCCTCCACAATGTAATTCCAAGCTTTTAATTGGTCAAATCGATATTTGGCAAAAACTCAAAAATAATAAATGGATTTATGTACAATCAATTCCTAGCAAAATATCTATAAAATGTGATGACGACATTATCGACTATTCTCTTATTGGTACAGGTATTGTGAAACTTACTGAAAACTGTATTGGCTTTTCAAAGACTATTCAGCTCATGCCATGTAGCTCCAACTCCTTTGTACTGAAGTCTCCTTTGGATATCACTTTTGATATCACGTTAGACGACTGTTGTAAGAAGGAAACTTTTAACAAGTCCTTACCTCATTTATCTCCGATAAATCTGAGTAGAGTAAACCTAGAGTCTTTGAAGTATGCCACTCATAAGATGGATCATCTGGAAGATGAACTGAATCAACTCCAGTCTGAGTCCCGTTTCGTTAAATATGGTAGATATTACTCTAGTTTTACCTATATTTTAACTGTACTAATATCCCTGTTTGTCTTGTATAAGCTCTACAGATGTTATAAAAGCCGTAACGCTAAACGCGATTCTGGATGCTGTATTCAGATATTCAATCAATGTAATAATAAGAAGTTAGTTAAGCATAAGGCTAAGATATCTAATTCTATAGAGATGACAGATGTATCTACGTCAGACGATGAGAAGAAATCTGTAAAATCCTCACCAGCCCTGCATGCTAGTTATAAGTCATATGATAATATTCATGGAATCGAGCTCGCTCATTCGTCAAGACGTAATCTTAACTTTTAAGCATATTTGAGATAACTGCTAAGCTACTATTCTTAGATACTACTTAAGCCTATATTTTCTATACTCTGTCGTGTTAAACCATAAGTCCAATTGTAAGTTGACTTCCTAAATTTAATCGTCAACCCTCTCTTACTAATTTTGTTCTCTAGAACTCCGCTTCATTTGTAAAAGGATGAAGGGGGGAGTTGTTATAACCCTAATTACTATGCACTAAATGCTAAGTTAGCACAGCATCATACTGAAGTAAATTTCCATGCTGTAAAGCGCAGCGTCAGCATGTCCCCATGCATGTCGCATTTTCATCCTTTAATTTTCAGTTAGAATCTGGCATTCGCGAAGAGCGGTCATCACCGCCCCCTCCGAATTCGGGAAGTCAAAATCTGTCCTTAGTGTAAAACTCTAATAAAGTAGTGTTAGTTATTTTGTGGTTTTTTTTAAAAAGACAAACGCCCGCCGCGTCCTAACAGTTCGCTTATCACCCAATTCGACAGTATATATTTATTTATTTATATATGTTCAGCGATATTCTTTACCACGCGTTGTCTGATTTCATTCATTACTTTTTGACGTGAAACGTCTTTTAGTTCGGCAGTAGGGGGTCACTTTCTAAAACCGTATGCAACGAAGACATGTCGCCTCGTCGAGGGCTGTAACTCTGTAAATACGTGTCGTGTGCAATTCATTTATAGGTATATCGTTGAGTAGCGAAAATTAGCCATTACTCAGATCCTCTTGATTCGTGCCGCTAGATGGCGCCACTGTAAAGTAACACATTGCGCAGTTTCAGCTAAAAATTAACCCTTATAGAAGTGTCACGTTAGACTAACGGCCGTGTAACCCGACACAGCCCCATCCACTTTTTTTTTAAGTAACCCACATAAATGTTGAAATTCGGGAAATAGTAGCCAATACGGCCCGAAGGCAGCGGCTAACATAGTAACATAGTACATTGACATTCAGCAAACAGAATGTAAATTCTTTACGTTGAAATAAATTATTGATTTCTGATTTCTGATAGGATTTTGCCTACCCGCAGGAGTAAGGTTTCTCGCCAAGATGCGTGCGTCTGTGGAACTTCAGATACTCCGCCGTGGCTAGACTTTTTCCGCAGATGTCGCAGAGGAAACTCGCCACAACGCCGTGCTCCTAAGGGTCAAAATTTTATGAACTTAGGTAAATAACAGATAGGTCAGCTCTCCAGTATCAATCAACTGGGGTAAGTACTGTAGCGCTCTATTTTAAATTAAACTGGTTATTAGCAGTAAACTTATAACTTTTATTATCTCTTTTCATCGATTGCCTAGCCTAGCTAGGGATCGACTGACATCCCCAAACAAAACGTAACATAAGCAGCCTATATACGTCCCACTGTAGGGCACAGGCCTTCTCACAGGGAGAGAAGATGGGCTTAATCATCACGCGTGCCTACCGCGGATTGGCGATTTCAAGCTCTGAGGTATGTGAACAACCCAGACACTCGGGTTTCCTCACGATGTTTTCGATGTATTGCTACTGTAACTTCACAAATGTACATAACTTAGAAAACAAAGTCATAGGTACATGCCCGCACTGGGAATCGAACCTGGGTTTCTCGCTTCCGAGTCCAATGTTCTACCCACTAGGCTACCACCGCTGTTCCAAACGTAACGATTCCCTTCAAATAATTCAAAATCTAGCTAGACGCCTGCGCCGGGCAGGTACTATAAAGGGGTATCGTTACAGTACCTTCAAGTGCTGCGTGAGAGCGTGCCGGGACCCGCACGTGAACGCGCAATGCACACAGTAGTGGCGCTGTGCCGTCTCCGACGCCGCGTGCTGTCTGCTGCAATGCGCCGCTAAGTACCTGCGAGAAACCACATTTCATTAAATATCGTTATTTATTTAAGAAAAAAAAAATTAACAAACTTAACTTTTCTTTGTTAGCTTCTTCTCCGCATAATCTATCAATTGTGAAACTAATAACTTTGACGTTCATTAAGTAAACATTTAATTATGTAAACATTAGACTTTCAATTATAAAATAAAAAAATTATAATACATGCACAAATCGGCCGCTGTAGAAATTTGTTTTCAGACTACCCCTCCTTGACGAAGGACAACTGAACCTGGACCACGTTTCATAAAACTATAACCATAACATAACATAAACTCACGCATGTATCTCAGAGGGGTAGGAACATTATTTGAAAAGACAAAGTTTAGAGTAATTTTGGAGAAAAAACCGACAAAAATGGCCGTTTTTTTCTCTAAAATTATCTAGATTTTACTTGTAATGTTCTATTTTATTAACGTTTGAATGATTTTTGAGTTATTGTTATACATACATACATACCTAAACTCACGCATGTATCGCAGAGGGGTAGGCAGAGACCAGCGACTGCCACTTGCCACGATCCTGACAGATCACTTTCGCTTCATCAACATTCTTTAGCCTGCATGCACGCACGCCGGTTTCAAACAATTCATAGTTTATTATGACTTTATGAGTATTCGATGCACATTGCATAGCTGATTGGCTTGAATTGCCATAGTAAACCATGAATTGTAGTTCTATGAAATAAGGCCCTGATGATGATACACATATACGGTGTACTAGCTTTTGCCCGCGACTACGCCCGCATGAAATTAGTAATTTCCGGGACGAAAAGTATCCTATGTTCCCGGGAGTCAAACTATCTCCATACCAAATATAGTCTAAATCAGTTCAGCCGTTATTGCGTGATTAAGTAACAAACATCCAAACATCTTCACCAACTTTCACATTTATAATATTAGTAGCATATCAAAGTAAGAAGTATGTATAATCGTATGAAAAGTATTCTCACTATATATTTTAATAAAATCCTTATGATTGTAAATCATAAAACATAACAGAGGAATGGCGTGCAAATTCAGCCTTAACGGCATTCACCTTACGACAACGCCAGGCACTCACCTCTCCATAGGGAAGCACTTTCCGCAGTGTGAGCAGACGTAAGGCCTCGCCCCCGTGTGCACGTTCCGATGCTGCTCAAACCACGTGCGCACTTGGAAGCCTTTGCCGCACTGCTCGCACGTGAACTGCGCGGGACCAACATAATAAGCGTTACCAGTCAGAGGGAGTGAGACAGATGATAGAGAAAGAGAGAGAGAGAGAGTCATTAATTGCCAAAATCGGCAAACATTAGGTACTGCCAAAGTAAAGTCTACTGCAATTTTTCATTCGAATCAGACAAAAAAACGCTGCGGCTACTCTGTGCCCTGCTCGCTGATGCACCAGTGTGATGTGTCTGTGGATGGGATTGGATTGGAAGTGTGGTAAAGGTATGTAAGAGAATGCTAGAAAGATTAGATAGGTAGTCCTCAGTTATAATATTGTAACGCTTTGGTTTAATTTTACTATTATATTGCAGTATCTATGTAAATAAAATAAATAGGTAATAAAAATATCCTGTCGTAAATGTGACGTAAGGCCTCGCCCCCGCGGTGCTATTCAAACCACGCGCGCACTTGGAAGCGTTTGCAGCAACTGCGCGGGATCATCATAATAAGAGTCATCAATCAGTCAGAAGGACAATGAAGAGTGGAGTGGGAGCGCCGCGCCGCGCCGCCGCTTCACTGCAGCAACGCTATAGTGCGTTTTATTTCATAAGAAACAGTGGACACAATATTTTTCTAACGCGCCGCTCCGATGCCGCGACGCGGCTCTCCGTTGCATTGTCGCTCTAGTGCGTTTTGACCTACGAGGACAGAGAGAGGGGAGAGGGGTGAGAAGGGTGAAAGGTGAGAATTAGAGACGCTTAAGTCTGTTTTTTAATTCGACGCAAAAAAGAGGCAGTGTTACCATTATAAAATATATCATTATAACATAAGCAGCTTATGTACATCCCCCTGTAGGACACATGCCTTCTCTCAGTGAGAGAGTATGGGCTTGATCCGAATCCGAACAGTCGTGGGTTCGAATCCCGGCATCTACCAATCAATGACTTTGAGTTCTAAGTTATGTACATTTGTGAAGTTGTAGTAGCAATACCACTCGCTAACTATGATGGAAAACATCGTGAGTGTCTCAGCTATCCATATTGTCAATTGTCAATCGGCGGTGGGCACGCGTGGTGATTAAGCCCATACTCTCTCCCTCGCCCTGGTGAAATGTTTGTTTGAAACCTTACTTTGAACTGAGTTTTATGCCGGTTCTCATGATTGAGCAGTGCAGTCCTGTACACGGTCCTGAATCCGCACCCCTCGGAGCAGGTAAGCGTTTTGCCACCGTAATGCGCGCGCGCGTGCCACAGAATATCTGCGGCTGTCTTGTACTTGCGTCCTGAAATTCAATGAATAATAAAATGGTTATAAATATTACATACAAAATGGTTACGAATTAGGAACCTTCACACAACACAATCACTCGTCCAGGGATGCTACTACGCAACTTCCCAACTTTGGTTGTTAGTACACTATGTTTGATCGATAAGTCTGTGGTATTTGCAATTTTAATTTTTAGTTTTCGTTTAGAGATAGCAACACAAATGTTCACAATTGAAATGTCAAAGACTAAGTATAGGAGGGCTGGTCCCAAACTAGTATACCCTGTGCTATGAGACATCACAATCACGTATGGTAGCCGGGCAAGGACATCACAAACATAGAACTACACCAAGACTAAGGCCATTTGTACAAACCATGCATGCATCCACCAATCCGGACTTGGCCCCCGTGGTGGAGTATGGCCTATACCTTCCTCAGGGAAGAGACCCGTGCCCCTCGGTGGGGACAATGGGTTGATGATGATGCATGCAGCTTCCAATGGGAATCGAACCCCCAACCTCTGTTTTGGTAGTCAAGTGTGCTAACCGCTAAGACCAATGAGGCAGACATACATAGACACATGAATGTATCCTAGGTGTATAAACTTCCAGGTAGAAAATTTTTTAAGACTCAGTTAAAATCACCTGCCCTGCCTTTGTAAGATAAAAACACAAACTCACCACAAATACTGCAATTATATGGCCTCTGTTTCACATGACTGATCATGTGCCTTTTCACATCTTTTTTCTTATCATAGATCCTCTTACAGACAGAACATTGATACACATCACCATTTGATGTGGACACTCTTGTAAAAGTCTCAAAGATTTTATTGTCTTCCGAACCATGAACCTTTTTATAATGCTCTAAAAGTAATTCTCTGGTAACAAGCGGCTTTTCACAAGTAAGGCATTTCCACTCTATATTTTCTAGTCTTGATAAGTTGGGATGAAAATTTTGATCATTGTAGGCCTTTAATTTTATTGTTGATAGAGAAATATCATCGCCTGAACTGTAGTCAGTGTTTCCATCTAGATTTTCTTCGTTTGAAACCTCTGTTTTTAGGCGGTTGATGTTTGTAGAACTCTCTAGACTTTTTGAACTTGGAATTTTGATGAAATCTCGAGAATCTACATCTTCCAATTTAAAGTTGGCATCTTGAGTTTTCACACAACTTTTTAAGCTATTAAAGAACTTATCTGGAGAACTACTGTCCTCATTTGCAATGTTATTTAAAAGTTGTAGTTGATTTTCCTTTATCATTAGGTAGAAATCATAGCAATGGTCAACTTTAGCTTCACATGTTGTGCATATTTTATTTGGTAGATTCTCTTGGACAAGAATCTGAAAGATGATAAAGTAGGAACAGATGGAGACAATAATCTTGAAAATTGCGCTATAAATTATTTTGGCAGACTGAAGCTGGTCCAGGTCCAAGCAGGACAGTTTCGGCCACGCCTTTGCTTAAGAAATTAGTGCACCCCTTCCCTTTTGCACAATTTTCTGCATATGTTGCCGTGGGTAAAGTTTGGGGTAGTTAATTAGGATTTTATCTAGGTGGGAGATTATAAGAATAAACTTTACTAGACAACACAAGGAATGAATAAATGAAATGAAATGAAATGATAAAGGCGGAATCGGCCAGTTTCTGAACTGAAAACTTCACTAAGTAAATACTTAAGTAACGTTCTTTTCTAAGAAATTCGAAGAGACAGCACTACAGTTAACTATTTACTTAGCGAAATTCTCAATTCAGAAACTGGCCCTCAGAGCAGTAAAGGAGAGGACCGGTGTTAAAACCACGGAAAAGTTGTTTAGAGTATTTAGAGTTGCACTAAACAGAGAGCATCATAAAGAGATGCTAACTTCTAATCATGGAGACGTACGAGAGCCGTAAAACTTACTTCAAGAGATGAGAACAATCGGATTTTTCTCAGAATATCATTATTGTGAAAGGAAACTGTGAGAATATCATCCTCGGCGAAGCTCAGGCATAACCTGCATATTTTATCCATAGTTAGGTTGAGTGCTTTGATTAAATAAACTCGTAGAAAGTAAACAAAACCACTTTCATTGTAACCCAAACAACTGTTTGTTTTGGAACACAGAGCATGATTATATTCTCTGTGGCATGAGTGAGATGAGAGCCAAGCGGCTAGCTAGGGTTGCCGGATCTTATTATGTTTACCCCTACCGGGTAGTTACGTACAGACACAAATGTTCTAATGACACGCCGCACGCCCGCTTCATCGCAGCAGCAGCAGGTGGCGTATCCGTTTATAAACCCAACTGCTGTTGATGAGTTGATTACTACAGACTACAGGACTTTTCCCGGGGTTTCTAACTCTGTGTGATTTTGCCATTGTGGTAATCTCAGAGATACTGTTTGCCACAATACACAGCAAGTTGAAAATCAAGACAATAAAATGGAGGTGCTGAATATTCTTGCAGCAGCGCTTCTTATCTATTTCTCAATATGTGTCATATTTCTCTTTATGTACTAATAATTTCGTGAGTCTTATTTGCAATAACCTACTTTATACTGTTAGGGGTTAAAGTATGAAATTGCCGTTTTATTGCAATAGGTTCTTTGAATTGACATAGAATCTTCATGGTTTGAGGTTTTCGAATGAAACTTTTTTCAAATGGTTTCTATGATGTTATTTTTTTAAAAAATGTGAAACATTTGAATATCGACTTTTTTTTGTTATTCAATTTAGACAAGAAAGATGGATACTGCGAAAATTCGAGTGATTTTTGAATACCTACGAGTTCCGACGCGGAACTAACGTGGCAGAAACAGCCCGCAATATCCAGGCCCTCGTCACTCCATACAAAAAATATTATGAACGTACTTTGTGCCAACATTGAAACAAAAAATATAATCCTGCTAAAACAAAAGGCATTAACTCCGCAGTGAATCACGTAGATGTATCATGATTTAAAATTAAGTCGGGTTATATGTGAAATCTAATGTTGGTATTACGTATTTTGCAAATGGCCGGTAATTTTGTTCGTTTGTCGTTTTTGTGTGGCATTATTTTATTTATTTTAACTTTAGCAATAGGTGTAGTGCGTGAAAAGTGATTAAACAAGAAATATGGGAGGAAAAGCATTGAGGAAATGTGAAATTTGTGGCATTAGAAGAGTCAGAAATTAATGTACGTTTGGCATATTCTTAACCAGATATCCACTGGAGCCAAACAGGTAAAATTAGCAAGTTTATCATAATAAATGTACGCAAATTTTGATATTTATTTAATGCGCTTGGATAAAACAACTGAATTATTTAGAACAATTTATGATTTTGACAAATTTAAATTAACGCCGGTTGTAGTGCGGTACCCATGTGGTACTTTTTTTTATCGATATTTTGGACGATTGATTTCTGCCAGATATTTCTACATGCTGTCTAAAATTGATCACAACTACTTAATTTTAAACGTCGAACACCACACAGCAAGAACAGAAATGATTTATGTTGTTTTATTTTGCTCAATTTTGCGGTATAGATAATATATTTTTTGACTTATTGTTTTGTTTGTTGCAGACTCCAAAGATCTGAAATTCGACCAAAGTGCAAAGTTTTGATAGCGACGTGACGCCTTGGTGACATTGTTTTCTACACCTGATGCTAAATAAATGATTTGATTTTAAAAAAATGCCTTTTTCATTATGAAAGTAAGCGATAATCCATTCACACCATGTCATACTCGAAATAATTGAGTTGACCTACTGTGTTGGGATTTATCGCCTACTTTAATTTTCAAAGCATGAAAATGAGGTAAGGGGAGAGACGTCTCGAATTTTTTTTTATCGATATCGATAAGCAGTCCATCACTAATGTTTTGCAATTTCATTCTCATGTTGGTATTATACTATTTTTTGTTAGGTTGGTACAAACTACGTTCATAATTTTGAAAACGTGTTGTTAGCAAGTGCCGACTCTTATAACGTAGTGATTACATACTCTTTGGCAATATCAATGCTGCGTTTGGAGAGGGGTCTACTAATTAACGCACCGTGCGATTTTGGTTTAAACGCTTTCGTGATGGAAATTTCGACTTAAAGAACGAGCCACGAGGAAGACCGCCCACACAGATAGTGGAAGCCGACCCTAGTCAAACTACCCAGGAATTAGCGGCATGGTTTAACGTTACCTTACCCACAATATTGACTCACTTGCGTCAAATCAATAAAATAAAAAAAATACGAAAAATGGGTGCCTCATAATCACTCGAATTTTCGCAGTACCTATCCATCTTTCTTGTCTAAATTGAATAACAAAAACAATTGAAAGTCGATATTCAAATGTTTCACATTTTTTAAAAAAAGAACATCATAGAAACCATTTGAAAAAAGTTTCATTCGAAAAGCTCGAACCATGAAGATTCTATGTCAATTCAAAGAACCTATTGCAATAAAACGGCAAACCCCTAATACTTTATTGCACACATAAAATTACATGAATAAAACAAAACATTTACAGAATTAAAAAGTGTATATAGCGAGCTTATTTCAGTAGAAATCTCTTCCAGCCAACCCTTGATGTGGTGATAAGAACATTATAAACAAGGGAGGAGTGTACAATAATTATTACGTACTATATGTTAACCCAATACAATCAATATATGGCTATTCAATTAAATAGTTACATAAACTTACTTATAAGATGATGCGTTTAGTGCATGGATGGGTCGCCGTCTATGCATAACGCCAGTGGCATTTTTCCGAGCGGTCCCGTGCTTCGCAAGGCACGTTAAGCTGTTGGTGCCGGCTGCCGTCGATAGATGGCAGTCGTTAAGCCAAGTCAGAGGCCTTAGGGCGGCTTGACAACTTCTGACAGTAGACGAGCCACTAGTCTACAAGCCTCCACCAATCCGGACTTGGCCCCCGTGGTGGAGTATGGCCTATGCCTTCCTCAGGGAAGAGACCCGTGCCCCTTGGTGGGGACATAATGGGTTGATGATGTGTATATGTGGTTTCAATAAACATCTTACTTAGTTCACCTGGGTGTTTCACGAGCTGTCCCTGCCTCAAAGCTACAAAGCTCCACTGCAAGACGATTTCCGTGATAGTAAGCGGACTTTTACTATAAATATTTCTAGGGTCGGTGAACTAAAGAACGTAAGTCCAATTTTCATAAAATGATGGTTCTATCGAATGAAAGTCATCGACATAGTTCAGCGGATTAGTAAGTTGAAGTGGCAGTGGGCGGGGCACATAGCACGCAGAACTGATGGCCGATGGGGCCGAAAAGTTCTCGAATGGAGACCACATATCGGCAAGCGCAGCGTAGGACGACCAGCCACAAGATGGACAGATGACCTCATCCTAGTGGCAGGAAGGCGCTGGATGCAGGCTGCTTCCAACCGGTCTTTTTGGAAATCCATGGAGGAGGCCTATGTCCAGCAGTAGACTTCTTGTGGCTGAATGATGATGATGATGATGGTTCTATGCCACATTATTAATTAAAATAGCAGTTCTCTCAACAAAACATGTATGTTCATATCATTGCTTCATAACAACTCTTCGTTGATTTAAATAAGGTAATAAAAATGGTATAAAGTAATTTTAGAATTAGTTTTTCACGTCGTCCTCAAAAATCTGTGTTTTGGACTTAGGTGCTTTAGTCTGCTGACCCTAGATTTTCAGTTCGGTGTATTTAACCTTCATTTTGGTCGAGTCAAATGTTCTTAGGAATCGCCCCGAAGCCCTGCGAAGTTTTTTCCATATATATTTGCCACTAACTTGGGTTTGCTTTGTAAAACTATGTAAATGAATACTAATTATTTATTCAATGTAAATTAAATAATTTACGTTGGAGTGATCGTACGGGCGCTACGCGTAAACGGAACACTCAGAAGGTTTTTTTTTCAGATAAAGAATGGCGACATCAAAGTTCATAAAGTTGTCTGACAAGAGAAGGATTAGGGATGGGCACGTGAAAAGCCGTTTGTTTAATGTCGATAATTTAATAACAGATTCTTAGTCAGCTTAAGGCCGGTATTATGCATGCTGTCTCGCTCGCACAATTTAATAATTTTAGTAATTGTTATAAAATGAGTATACTTTTGATAAATGTGGTCTGAGGGTTTGATAGGGAATAAAATTGCGGATATTCAAGGCGTATGTTTATTATCCTATAAGAAGTTTTTGATTGAGAAGATTCGATTCCAAAACTAATAATTTTGGAAACAACTTTTCTTTACTAAAAACTACGTAAAGGAAAACCAAAATGTATTTAAAATGTCCGTAATTTAATTATGCATCAAACCCTCACACTCCATTTATTAAAAAAATACTCATATTTATACATTATTAAAAAAATGTTAAATTGTGGGAGCGAGACATGCTCCACGTAAGAACAGCCTAAAGTACTACGTATAGAGAGGACAAACTTGCCCTTTTGTGTTTCCTACCAACTTTTGTGTTGCAAGCTTTGCGGCCAGTTGGCACCAAACAATTTCAGAATGTGTCATTTTTACTTTCACCAGCAAGTTCTATAAAACTCTTGATAAAACGATAGTTATAAAATAACTTTACTTTTTATGCCCTGCCACAATTAGTGGGTAATGTGGCGGTAATTTCATAGGTAAAAAATCACAAGTGACAAGATCACTTCCATCGTTCCAGTGACGATATTAAAATTGCATATGGTATTCACAAATACACATTTTTATAGGCTTCTTCGCTCAGGTTATGACAGAAGAGTATCATGGATATTTATCAAAAACATCCGAAAATAAAATACTGACCGTAACTTTTTTTTACGAAATTGAAATGAAAATTAATAATAAAAGTGTAAATAGTCATTTGTCCTATTTTCTTTTTCAGTCTTCAACGTTATGCCATTTTTTAAGTACTGATATTTCAGATAAACGGGTTCGTCGTCTTATGAAAATCAAAAATTTTCTAGATATTTAACTATCATGCTACTCCCTGTATATCAGTTTTATACAAAAAAATAGTAAGTCTTACCCCCGTACTCCGTACGCTAACTTTGCTCTAAATCAATTTAAGAAACAGCTGAACTGTTGTAGATACTGGAAAGCATTCCTAAGAGTCCTTAACTAACTAATAAATGATAGTTGCACGGATATTTACGATCGATCGGTAGATCACTGACCTATGTTTTGGTAGATCATCAAAAAATATACGAGTAATAATCCGTGCAAATTCAGTTTTTATTAAGAATATCTATTATCAAATTTAATGTTAACCTTTTATGAAATGTTTTATGAAGTGTCGATACTGGTGATCTATCGATAAAAAAAAAATCCCAAGCCTACTTTTTTAACAATTTTGACAAAGGAGTATGGAATATCTATGGAAGGACTGCTCCTCTGCTTGCTACTGTGTTCCACAGATTAAAAAGAAAAAAAAGGCAAGCAAGCTGTGTGTGTGTGTGTTTGTGTGTCTCAGAAAGTCAGAAAACACAAAATGTGTGCTCTGCTTAGTATCTCTATATAGTCTGTGGCTCTGCTGCTGGCATTTCCCTAAACAGATTTATGGTGTTCTGTTTCAATAAATATTAATTTTAGCGTTTTACCGGCTGAAACAATGGATGTCGAGAACCTATTT
Organism: Yponomeuta cagnagella; assembly: GCA_947310995.1. Lineage (NCBI taxonomy): Eukaryota > Metazoa > Arthropoda > Insecta > Lepidoptera > Yponomeutidae > Yponomeuta > Yponomeuta cagnagella. The sequence goes on along the minus strand of OX371292.1, from coordinate 2,338,394 downwards.
AAATTAACAGATTTCTGCCATTCATGTTTCTGTCACGAAGAAGCGCTGTCGTTGCAGAAGCTATCTCCAAAACATGGCCCTATGGTAGCTCTGTTTCAAGTAAGATTCATTTCTCTGTAAACAATTCCCTCGAACTCGAATTGCCACTTATTAGAATCCCGAAAGCCTTATCCCATTTTTCTCCTTCTTTGTGTACGGCCTCATATCGGAGGTTGGCAATTCGGCTATCTTGCTTCTCGAGGCTACCGATATAAACAAGGAACTGGTACTCCGTATATACCAGTGGCGTAACTATTCCATAAATAAATAAATAAATAAATCTGAGGCCCGTGGCAAATTCATTGGATGGAGCCCTCACAGTAAAAAAAAAAATGGTCTAGTTGTAGTATGTACATATTATGGCCAAACTTTAATTGAATTAAAGTACCTACTCATAAAGATTACAATTGTTACAAATTTTTGTTAAAAATGTTAAGTTACTTCTGAGCTCGCGGACTCATAGTTCAGGGTCCCCTTAGGTCGGGGGCCCATGGCGTTTTGCCAGCCCTGCCACCCTATAGTTACGTCACTGGTAAGTTATGTAGCCATGATATCTTTGGTCTGCCAGGTCTCCTTCCTTCGTAACGCCTAAAATACTGTTCGGAACTGTAACAAATGATTGTCTTGTGTGTTTAGTCTTATTCTGTATAACTCAATAGAAGGAGATTTCATCATCAACCCATTATGTCCCCACCGAGGGGCACGGGTCTCTTCCCTGAGGAAGGTATAGGCCATACTCCACCACGGGGGCCAAGTCCGGATTGGTGGAGGCTTGTAGACTAGTAGCTCGTCTACTGTCAGAACTTGTCAAGCCGCCCTAAGGCCTCTGACTTGGCTTAACGACTGCCATCTATCGACGGCAGCCGGCACCAACAGCTTAACGTGCCTTGCGAAGCACGGAACCGCTCGGAAAAATGCCACTAGCGTTAGGCATAGACGGCGACCCATCCATGCACTGAACGCGCCCAGTGTTGCTTAACCTTCGTGATCGTTTAAGATCACTCAGGCAGCCGGGGCTACGAGCGATTCACACTACGAGAAGGAGATTAATCAAGCTTATTTGGAGTATAAATACCATTTTTCTTAACTGTGGAGGATATAATAATTGATTTATCTACAAATCTCTAAAATTATTAGATATAAATTTGCTGAAACATCAGGGAAATAAAATAAATAGGTTTACCTAAGGATAGTGATTACACCCTTTTGATTAAATGTATGAGCATTGCAACTCTCCAAAATTCAGTTTTACACATATTACAGGACGGAGATTTGATTCTGTGCACATTTTGCAAGAAACAGGCCGAGTACTTTGAATCCTTCATTCAAAATGTGACTCAAGCACAGAAGCTTTTTCAAGGAGTTGGCATGGTGAGCAAAGAATTAGTCAAGGTTTTGGTTTTCTTTTAAGAAGAGTCGGTTCATTGATTGCTTCCACACAATACAATCACTGAGGGCCAGTTTCTAAATTGAGAATTTCACTGAGTAAATACTTAAGTAACATTCTGTCACACTCTTTTCTGAGAAATTCGAAGAGACAGCACTACAGTTAATCATTTACTTAGCGAAATTCTCAATTCGGAAAATCATTAAGTACTGAATGATCAAGTTATTGTGTCGTATGGAAGTTATTTATTTAAGTAGGCAGGTACTGAAGTTTTGCATGAGACTACCTACTTACTATTGAAATGGAATTGGATGTAAAGTACAGTTCACACAAGTATAATTGTTAATTCAGATGGCTTAACCCATTTGCAATATAAACATATTATAAGCCTACCTACCTAGCTTCCTTTCCTAAAGTGCCAATTTTTCTCTGAAAGCCTTATGAGTTTGTTCAACCAATTTGTAACTTTTAAATCACTTTATTTTTCAGATAGAAGCCTCTACACTGCACACAATTAAAGCTGAACTAGCGCTGCCAACTAAGTCTCTGGCCAAACAGACCCTGGAATCCATCGACGTAGGCTTTGAAACAGATGAAAGCACATCAATCGCTGAGGGGAACTACATAGTGTATAGTTGCAACAAAAGTCGCAACGTTGACGTAAAATTGGTGGTGAAACAAGAAAGTTCGGCCAACGATTTGGACGATGGGTTTCTTGATGAGGATGGTAGATATTGTTGCTTTATTTCATATTAATAATAACTTTCACACAACACAATCACTTGTCCTGTCCCAAACTGGGATACCAGGCAAGGACATCACAAACAAGGAATTGGGGAAATATTTTGCTAATAAAACAGTACGGATTTGCAGTGAATACACATTATTTGATTAAGCCCAGAGAAGGGAGATCTTCTGAGTGAAGCCAAACTCAACTAAATGTGATGTGCTCCTCCTAAGTACACACCATTACCCGACTGCGGCGAAGCCCAAAAGGAGGCTAATGTGTTTGGCTCGTATATATTATGTATGTATGTCTGATTCTATGTTCCCTTACAACTCCTTAACGTCAGATTTTGACAGATAAGATCTCAATCGATTCGTCATGTTTGAGTGAGTGTCATAGACTATGAAAGCGGCATAAATCCAACTAAAAAATTAAAAAAAACACTTAAATGACAAAAATAAAAGACTGAAAAAAAAATTACCAACAACCCGACTGCTGAACGGTAACTAGGTACTAAGCAGCAGGTGCAAGCAATCCCGCGCCTGCTTAATAAATAAATAAAATAAAAATAGCCTTTATTTCTCTGACTTGACATATATAAATTACATTTTGACTTACATTTTAAGTTAATATATTACATTTGTTTTATTTTTAATATTATTGTTTGAATTTCCTTTAGAATAATATTGGGATGAATTTTAATTTTAATAAGAAATTTAATTCAGAATAATTTTGGAATGAATTTAAAGCATGCATTGTGCGTTAAAGGTTTTTGCCGACATCGGCCACCCCTGTGTCATCGTCAGGCTGTCCCTCGACATAGGCCTCCTGCAGCGCCTTCCACTTCTTCCTATCCATCGCCAGCCTCCTCCAACCTTTGGGTAGGTCGTCCTCCCATCTTGTGGCTGGTCTGCCTCTTTTTCTTTTGTCTCCTCTCGGGTACCACTCTACTGTCTTTTGTCCATTTCCCTGCAGTGTCTCTCATCAAGTGTCCAGTCCATCGCCACTTAAGTTGTCACACCTTTCTAATAACATCAGTCACACCTGTTGCTATTCCATTTATCGCTCATACTTATACCTAGCATGCTTCGCTCCATTCCATGTTGACATACTTTAAGTTTCTGTTGAAGTTCCTTTGTCAGGGACCATGTCTGACATGCGTAGGTTAAACAAGGGAGGACGCACATATTGTATACTTTAGTCTTTTCTGCGGTAGGTATGTCTTTGTTTTTGAATACCTCTTTCAGTGACCAATATATGTTCCATGTATTTTTCACCCTTCTTTCAGTACCTAGTTAATGCTCAGCAATCAGGTTGTTGGTTATTATTTTTTTATTATTACGATTTTTTACAGATCTAGCCCTATCTTATCACAGCATAAAAGATGAAACCAATCCGCAGACAATAAAGCAAGAGGTGGAGGCAGAGGAAATACTCGACAAATACGCAATAATCTACACGAAGAAGAAGAAACGCAAATCGAAAGAGAAAATATTTAGCAGAGTGAAAAAAAGGACGAAAGGAATTTTGCCCAGCGAAAATGAAAGCGAGAACAAAACTGAAGCGAAGGAATATGACGCTGATGCAGGTATTAATCATCATTTTCATCTACAGCATTTGTTTGTCCGCTGTTCGGCGTATATAAGAATAAACTTTATTTGACAACATTACAAACAATTACATACAGTAGGTGCATAATTAAGTTAGTAAACCATAGAGCACATTTAGCAAAATACCTGCAAGTACCTACATGAAACTTAGGACACACAAAGTTGTCAAAAATGGGTCAGTCTCAGCATGATGCCAAAGCAGGGCTTTGGCGCTGGTTTTCAGACCGAACCATGAAAGAAAAAGATAACTTGTTTTACAGATATTTTCATTTTTGTTAATTACTGGTGTGCAGTAGAGTTTAAACTATATCATTGTGAAGTTTCAATTATAGCTGAGTTCATTTTAATTTCAGTTAGGTTCTTAATTACCTACTGGATACGTAATGACCTTGAGCATGCAGGTGAGGGTGTATTAAAGTTATAAATTAATGCTTGATAATACAAAAACTCGTGTAATATTCGTGTGGCGCCGGATTAAGAATAGCGTCACTCCATTTCCTTCCGTGGATGTCGTAGAAGGCGACTAAAGATCAATTACCAGGAGACGGGCAGCAGCGTCTTCCTGAGATTCCAATCGCATACTGCGATCGCCCACCCGCCTGCCAAGCGTGGCGATTATGGCAAAACGCCTCATGGTTATGAAAACCACGCAGGAGGCCTATGTCCTGCAGTGGGCGTCGAATGGCTGATGATGATGATGATGAATACAAAATCTTCATTAAAAAGGGAAATCGCCGCTAATTTGCGCGCTGCCAACATATTCTTAAATTTTTTCTCTGAAAGTTCCAATAGAAGTGAGATTACATCTCTTCACGAGTCCTCGCGATAGGTCTGCGGCTATTGTAGTCCAGGGGTGCGACCACGTAAGTCCTCCACTGTATGGAGTTGTCTGATTTGACCTATTCCGAACCGTCCAATACATACATATTTTGGAGTCGTCTAAACGCTTAACCCGATAGAGTGGAAAGTTACATGATACAAGGGCAGATCGACCCTGTAGTAGCTCTGTGGCCTACCTAATTACGCGCACCAAATCCTGAGCGATTCCAATCGTCTAACTGTCAAATTCCATACTAATTTGACAGTTAGACGATTGGAATCGCTCAGGATTTGGTGAGCGTAATATAGGGGCTGATGTCATCAGACCATCGCGCAGGTCTCTGCCTACATTTCGTGCTCCTGTGCGCGGTCTCCATAACAGGACTTTACGGCTCCACCTTCCATCCTTATATTACATAACTAGGTATTATCCATTGTTATTAAGCCATTCCTGATGTCCATTGTCCTGTTATTGATGAGGCTGTTCTACTTTTGAGATGTCAAAAACTTCGCCTCAGCCGTCACTCCTGGTGTAAATACGAATGAAAGGAAAGAAAGAGCCAATGAAATCAAGTAAAAAAATTGGAAAAAAGAATATATTTTCCGGTATCTTATCTTATCTTGTATATAATACAGTCAACAGCACATCGACCTTTACACGCGTGCACTCTACTCAGTTACGTTACGGGTGATTATGTAACAAAAATGTAAAGGTTACGCGCCAGTGCCGCGTAACGCATTGCGCAGTTTGAGCTAAAAATTAACGCTGATAGACGATTCACGTTAAACCAACGGCAGCCGGCCGTGCCACTCGACACAGTCCCACCCGGTTTCACCCGGTTTCACCCGGTTTTTTTGTACATATATTCGTAACGCAATGTCTTATTCTTTATTTAAAACAACAAAGATTGACGAAACAAATATATCGAGCAAATGTGAGTGGAAGAGCCGTTAAGGGACGTCCCAGGCGGACATACTTCGACCAAATAGGGGATTAAAATATTATAGAAAACCAAGAAATGTCACAATTATATAATACTACAACCAAATTAAATTAAAAATGTAAATTAATGAACAAAAAATAGTAATAAATTCACCATGGGCATCGTCAACAGATTAAATAGGGGATGTATTAGCAAAGGGCAAGACAAAAAGTGCGTGCGTGCATGCAACGACTAATGAATGTTGAGGAAGCGAAAGTGATCTGCAAGTGGCAGTCCCTGGTCTCTGCCTATCCCTCTGGGATACAGGCGTGAGTTTTTATATGTGTATGTCTTATACCTTATCACCATTTTCTTTCATCACCCCCGCAGACTACTGCGAAGTGGTCCACATATCGCGCGAGGAATGCCTCCGCGAGAGGGAGCAGCTTGCCCAGGACGAAAAGTACCTGCGTCAGCCGCACAAGTGCACCGACTGCGTCAAGGGGTACCCGTACAGGGACACGTACGAGAAACACATGAAGCGCTTTCACGATAAGGTAAAGTAGGATATGGCCATAAGCGGCTGCAAATTATGTCAGACGTCTTAACGTATGACGTAGTATTAGAAGAAGAAGAAGAAGAAGAAAGACTTTTATTATACCAATAAGATACATCACAGAAACAAAATAAGCACATAAGTAACATAATATGCATAACAACAGAAAGAAAACTAAATACACAACAGACAAAACGAATAAATAAAACAGGACTATAGATGTAGCCTGTGATGTATCTACATTGCCACAAAAGGCAGCTGACTCAGCGTTGTTTTTGGGGCTTACCGTTTCTAGAGCATTATCGGCTCAGCAGACATGGTATGCGTGAGGAAACCTGAGTGTCTGAGCTATTCACATACCTCAGCGCTTGAAATCGCCAATCCGCGGTGGGCACGCGTGGTGATTAAGCCCATACTCTCTCCTTGAGAGAAGGCCCTGTGCCCTACAGTGGGCACGCATATGGGCTGATTATGCTAGACATGGTATGTTGGATGAGAGCTTTGTAGGTCTGGGTTAGAAATTGCTTTATTGGGGTTCCGTTATAGGTGCCTCACGGGACCCTATTACTAAGACTTTACCGGACAACGCTACGTGGGCAGGCCCCCCATGGTTTGACGACCTGGTTACGATGGCGGAGAGTATCCATCCAGCGGGATGCGGGCGGCACAAGACCGGGAAGCTTGGAAAACCATGAGGGAGGCCTATGTCCTGCAGTGGGCGTCAAATGGCTGATGATGGATGATGATGAGATTCGGATCATAACAAAGAAAGAAAAGAAAGTAAGAGAGATGTGGCGTGCTTTGGGGGAGGCCTATGTCCTGCAGTGGACGAATACGGACTCATTGATTGTATAAAAAAAATCTTACTATTCTTATTCTTACAGTGACACGCCGTGACCTTTCGTTTTACTTTCTTTTTTATAAAATGTTGTAATATTTTCTTGGTTGTTTTTTTGTTTTGTTATTGTGGCGTGTGCTCCGTTTTTTTTTTATAATAAATTAAATGTTTCCTTCATATACTTATATATATAATCGACGAATTGAGAGTTTCCTCCTTTTTTGAAGTCGGCTAAAAAGAGTTGAATGTTTTTCAGGCCATGGGTAAATTCATCTGCAGCATTTGCAAGCAAAGGCGGGACACTTACGAAAAACTAAAATTCCACTCGCAATATCATAAAGTGTAAGTATTGTGTGTTTGTTTTGGGTTTGCCACTTGCCACGATTCTGACAAACCGCTTTCGCTCGAAATCAATAATTTTGTGGTCCTATTACCTATTACTTTATTGCACACGCAATATTGAACAGGACATTGAGAAATAGCATGTACAAAGGCGAGCTTATCTCTGTAAGAGATTTTTTCCAGCAAACCTTGGAGAGCCGGAACAGCGGTAAAGTTTGTGAAAGAAATTTTGTACGAAGTTTTACCTTAATAAGTTGGTTGCCTATTACTCATTAACTAATAAAGCCTACTTAGCCGTGACAGTTTTCCTTTTAAGTTCATTATATGTGCTACTACCCTGAATTTTTTCACGTTTCTAAAATCGACCGTTTAGCCAGGAGAGGGCAGGAGACGCTGCCCTCCTGGCAATACTCGGACAAGCATTGACGCTTTAAAGCTTAATATTTCGCTAACGGAACCCTAAATAAAAAATGGTCTTCGTACACCCACAATATTTTTCGACGACCAATCCAACGATATCCGGACTATAAGCAGAGAATAAATTCACTCCATAGACTAAATAGGAAAAAATTAATAAAATATATAGTAAATACAACATACATGAATGTATAGCTCAAAGTTATGATAGACCTGATAGAGCTAGATAGTGTTAACTTTTTTTTTTAAATTATTTAAAATAAGTAATTTACAGTATTATCACTATTATACTTTATTGCACACGAAAACACGATACAGCAAACTTAACAGAACAAAATGCATGTAAAAGGCGACCTTATCTCTGTGAGAGATTTCATCCAGCAAACCTTGGGGAGCCAGAGTGGAGGTGTGAAACGGGTACGCACGTGCAAATGAAATACTACATACATATTTACACAAATAACAGAAATAACAATTAACATTTTTCTTCTAAGTATTTCGACGCTCTCGGAAAGCTATTGGCTTATCTATTAATTTATAAATGTTGTGTTCCAGTCGCTACAGATGTCGGCACTGCGGCCTGACGAGGTCTGCGCGGCGGACTATAGAACAGCACTATGTCACTGTTCACTCCACCAGTCCGCAGATCTACATATGCCCCACTTGCTCCAAGACCTATAAGTGAGTACCACTATTACTCATGCCCTTCTAATCTTCATAAGGCTACAAGTGAGTGCTACATCTCTCCCACCAAGAGTCGGCTACATTTACCCCACGTGCCGCGAGTGCTACATTTGCGACACGTGCTACAAGCGAGGTCCAAATTTGCCCTATATGCTCTAAAATCTACAAGTGAGTGCTTACCCCACGTGGTGCAAGTGAGTGCCATATCTAACCTCACGTTCTTGAGCTAAATGTAAGCTACAGATGCCAGCACTGAGTTCTGACTAAGTCTGCCCGGCAAACGCGGCAAACTATAGAACAGCGTTGTGCACTCCATCAGTCCTCAGATTTACATCTGCCTCACTTGCTCCAAGACCTATAAGTGAGTACATCTCACACATGCCCTCCTAATCTTGATAAAGCTACAAGTGAGTACTACATCTGCCTTCCTGCTCTATATAGACCTACAGGTGAGTGCTACATCTGTTCCACCGAAAGCCTGAAGAGATCGCTACATTTACTCCGCGTGCCGCGAATACTACATTTAGGACACGTGCTACAAGCGAGCGCCGTATGCTTCAAGAGCTATGACTGAGTGCTACATTAACTGTCCTGCTTTAAAGCTGAGTGAAAGTGCCACATCTGATCTCATATGCTCTAGGGCTATATGTCCCGCGTCTAGGAATTTCCAAAATTTCCAAAATTTTGAGGAATCAAAAAACGATCCGTCCTGGATCGTTTTTTGATTCCTCAAAAGTTAATTACGTATCTCATAGATAGTGTAGTGGACGCCGAGACGGGTTAGGTTAGGTTAGGTTAGGTTCGGAGTTAGCTGCAGGCCGAACCAGGGCATTAAAATATGGTGTAACACTTTGTATTAGGTACTATTATTTTTGTGTTCTCGTTTCTCTCCATAAATTTGTTTTATTTTTGTGTTATGGTCATTTGTGTTACAATGGAAATAAATGTTTTTCTCTTTCACTTTCACTTTAAAAAAGACCCTGGAAAATTCCTAAGACCTGTGATTGGTTGGAAGGCTGGCCCGAATTGCGTAGAAGCCGGAACATTTCCGTGTGGCGCCGGAGTGAGAATAGCGTTACTCCATTTCCTTCTGTGGATGTCGTAGAAGGCGACTAAGGAAATACATTACCAGGAGACGGGCAGCAGCGTTTTCCCGAGAGTTAAGAAAACCATGAAGGAGGCCTATGTCCTGCAGTGGGCGTGAAATGGCTGATGATGATTTATTTTATTTTAGTTTCTAGGAAGACTAACAGCTATTACAAGGTTATAATACATAGAAAAATTAGGACACACTAAGCCAATTAAATGTCTTCACAATTAGAAGTAAATTAGGTAAAACGCAAACAGTTCACAGGTGATAACCACCATTTAGATATAAACATAATTACGTGAAGAAAGAGAAACATGAAAGCAGCAATTGATCAAATGAGACTGATTCAGTCCACGCTCCGTCCAGTTCAACAAGCTGTGTCAAAAAACAACTGACCAAGCACGCGCCTCGCCTCAGCCTGTTTAGTGTTAAACAAATCCGGGTCACAGTCTTTTGACATTATATTGAAATTCCTATGATGATGATGAACATTTCCTGTATTAGCATTAGCTTTCAGTTAGCTAACACCGGAACCTGAAATAAACAGCTTTCAAGAACCACTGAAAGTTTTCTTCGCCCTTTACAGTCCACAATAGATAGGTAAAACCTATTTAGAGGCTAAAAATTCCACCCATGCCGGGACTTGAACCCGCGACCTCTGGCTAACCGTGCCAGCGCTCTCCCAACTGAGCTAATGGGCCAGTGCAGGCATCGGCGAAATTTCGAGCCTCTTTACAAACTTCTCTGTATTACGGTTCAAGTCCCGGCATGGGTGGAATTTTTAGCCTCTAAATAGGGTTTTTAAAATTGTCCTCAGCACGGATTAGTGCAACAAAAAGAATATAATAGATAGATATGGAAATAGACATGGATAGTATCTGTGTCTATTTCCATGTTTGTGATGTTCTTGTCTGGTGACCACAGCACAGGGTATCCTAGTTTGGGATCAGGACAAGTGATTGTTGTGTGGAAGTTGTATTATGAGTTTATTATATTATTTATTCTAGACGTGCGTTTTCACTCCGGAAACACATACGCTACGTGCACTGCAAAACGCGCGTCGTCTGTGAACATTGCCAAAAAAGCTACGCCAACAAGGAGGTGCTAAGGAAGCACATGATGGAGTAAGTTAATAGGTATACCCGATAAAATATATAACATAACATGAGCGGCCTATACACCATTAATTTTGGGTGGTTTGAAAGACATAGCAAAGTGAACGTGCCGGACAATAGCTGTCGAATACACTAGCTTTTTTTTTCTTTAAAAACGCCCTTTCCAAATATAACTCGACAGAAACTCGAATCTATTAGAAACGTTAGTAGCCATCCAGAGTGACTCGAATCTATTAGAATCGTTAGTAGCCATCCAAAGTGACTCGAATCTATTAGAATCGTTAGTAGCCATCCAGAGTGACTCGAATCTATTAGAATCGTTAGTAGCCATCCAGAGTGACTCGAATCTATTAGAATCGTTAGTAGTCATCCAGAGTGACTCGAATCTATTAGAATCGTTAGTAGCCATCCAGAGTGACTCGAATCTATTAGAATCGTTAGTAGCCATCCAGAGTGACTCGAATCTATTAGAATCGTTAGTAGCCATCCAGAGTGACTCGAATCTATTAGAATCGTTAGTAGCCATCCAGAGTGACTCGAATCTATTAGAATCGTTAGTAGCCATCCAGAGTGACTCGAATCTATTAGAATCGTTAGTAGCCATCCAGAGTGACTCGAATCTATTAGAATCGTTAGTAGCCATCCAGAGTGACTCGAATCTATTAGAATCCTTAGTAGCCATCCAGAGTGACTCGAATCTATTAGAATCGTTAGTAGCCATCCAGAGTGACTCGAATCTATTAGAATCGTTAGTAGCCATCCAGAGTGACTCGAATCTATTAGAATCGTTAGTAGCCATCCAGAGTGACTCGAATCTATTAGAATCGTTAGTAGCCATCCAGAGCGGTGCGTGCGTGGTCCGCGGGTCATTGTTCTGTTAGACGGAGAGGCGATACTAATTTACGTTTGTACTTAAAAGTAATAGTCTCTTATTAGTCTGCTATTTTGAATCACTACTTACATAACCGCGGCTTTCAACCCACCCAGAAATCAGCATGTATACGCCGCACAGCAGGACATGGGTATTCTCTTAGAGGAGAGAGTATGGGCTTTTCACAGAGTGAATATGAGCACCACACGTGCTCAACGCGCAATGTTGATTTCGAGGGCTGAAGCATGTGAACAGTTGAGACGGCCAGTCAGGTTTTCTCAGGATCTTACCGACAACCCAAATAGCGAATACGACTATCACTTTCGAAATGTTTTTGTTGCATTTTCTACTTTTTCTATAGATATATTTTTATGTAGTGCATAGATGACCGAGCTTAGCTCGGTATTTTTTTTTGTTAAAAAAAAAGGAAAAAAAAATCGCCATGGAGACAGGCTCGAAGCGGCGTCTTCTGGTTCTCGGCTTCTGCCCGATTTCCCACCTGAGCTATTTCGTATTCTAACGATATTTTAGCAGTTTTTCGTTGCCTAAAAACACGGATAAAACGACGTTTTCTAAAAATGAAACCTAGATTGATTTATTGCCCCCGAAACCCTCTGCATACTACATTTCGTGAAAATCGTTGGAGCCGTTTCCGAGATTCGGATTATTATATATATATAGGGAAGCGCGGGTGATCGTGCTCTTCCACTATAAAGGGAAATTTCCCGCCGGAAATTTGGCCGTCTCAACTGTTCACATGCTTCAGCCCTTGAAATCAACATTTTGTATACGTTTCTACAATAAGATCCGCATGGGTAGTAAAATGACACGAGTCACGCGTTTTGTGGCGCTAAAATGTCAGAATTTGACAGTTAGTGTACTGGAATGTCGCGACTTTCGACATTTAAACCGCCCGACTAGCGTCCTCGTACTACCCGGGCAAAAAATATAATAAGCTTGCCAGAAAAGCATTCAATTCAATTCAATTCAATTCAAATATTTTTATTCATTGTAAAAACAGAATGTTTACTTAATGAACGTCAAAGTTGTTAGTTTCACAATTAATGGATTATGTGGAGAAGAAGCTAACAAAGAAACTCCACATTTATTCTTTTCAAAACACGTTTTAACTTAATTAACAGAGTTTTCAACTTAAAATATTAGTCATGAATATGTTGAACACTAGTCACAATCGTCCTTTAAATAATATTAATCTACTGTTTAATGCCAAACATCTTTGTCTTCTAAATAATCCTTGATGTTATAGTAAGCCTTTTTGCACAGAATGTGCTTAACACATTTTTTAAATCGCGTTGGAGGTAACTCAAATATATCTTGAGGAATTTTGTTGTAGAACCTTATACAGTGCCCCATAAAGGATGTGTTAACTTTTGCAAGTCTAAATAGTGGAAATGACAATTTATGTTTATTTCTAGTATTAAAATTATGGTGGCCACCAACATTTTCGAAGTCTTTGATATTTTTTCTAACGTACATAATATTTTCATAAATGTATTGACATGCAACTGTTAAGATGTTGGTTTCTTTGAAGAAATCTCTTAGCGAATCCCTACTACCTAACTTGTAAATAAATCGGATGGCTCTCTTCTGTAAGATGAAGATCGTCTCAATGTCTGCTGCCCGACCCCACAGTAGTATGCCGTAGGACATAATACTATGGAAGTAACTAAAATAAACAAGCCTAGCAGTTGCAACGTCAGTGAGCTCTCTAATTCTTTTGACTGCATATGCTGCAGAACTAAGCCTGTGTGCTAGTTTTACAATATGAGGACCCCATTGCAATTTTGAATCGATTGTGATGCCTAGAAAAACGGTATCTTCTACAAATTCTAGTTTTTCTTTCATTCAAAGATGTCTGGAATTAAGAAAGAAAGAGGATATTTAATTAAATTGTCACAGAAACACAAAGTAAACATAAAGGTACACAAACAAAAGACACGAACGTCAACAAAACAGAAATAAAGCCACTTCAATGAATTAATACTAGATTTTATAATAATATGTAATAATTGTAGTCACTCCATCCTCTTTCAGTCCACAATGTTCTCTAATCAAACTATTGCGTATCCTGTCATTCAAAGTAATTGAGAGTTACAAGTATTGTTATTTTGAATAAAAAACTTTCTTTTGAGTTGTTTTACGATTTTTCTGCTTTATAACGGCGCTGTTTGAGTTCCGAGGCGACATTGGCAGAGCGCGGAAAGTGCGAATTTAATAAAATTATTTAATTGTGATATTTCGAAAAATATTAGGTAATTTGAGAAAAACCTCGTACAACAAGAGTTGTTATAGAACGCATGCTCTAGTTCCAGGAATATCGGATTTTAGAGCTAACCTGTAGGTACGAAACATATTATTTCAACCTGGGACCTTTTTCCTAGAACTACAATTTATGGTTTACTATGATAATTCCATGTACATTGCAGTCGATTAACCCACAGATTAACAAAACGACTCTGCTACTCGATATAACTCGAATTGTCATAATAAACTCCGAATTGTAGTTTTATGAAACTCGGCTCTGCTGAAGTGTGTTTGCACTAAACTGTATATCACTCTCCAGGATCCACATAAAGGAGGAGTTGCCCCTAAAAATCCACGTGTGTGACGTCTGCGACAAATGCTTCAAGGCTCCCTCCCTGTTGAAGAAACATATGATTAAGCACACCGATAGGAAGGACTTCTACTGTGTTGAGTGCGATAAGTAAGCGTACGCCCTGTATATAGGGTTACTTTTTGAATTAGTGAAAAACCTGAAAAATACTGGCATTTGACTGGCTCGTTAGTTTAGCGGTATCTCCTCGGATTACCATGTTGGAGGTCGTGTTTTCGATTGCCACTGGGGGCCCCCGTACTTTTGTACAAATGGCTTTCATCAGCAGCCATTTGACGCCCACTGCAGGACATAGGCCTCCTTCGTGGTTTTCATAACCATGAGGGGTTTTGCCATAATCGCCACGCCTGGCAGGCGGGTTGGCGATCGCAGTATGCGGTTGGAATTTCAGGAAGACGCTGCTGCCCGTCTCCTGGTAATTGATTTCCTTAGTCGCCTTCTACGACATCCACGGAAGGAAATGGACAAATGGCCTTAGTCTGAATGTATTTCCATGTATGTGGTGTCCTTGCCTGGTTATCTTAGCACATGGTACCTATCCTAGTTTGGGACCAGGACAAGTGATTGTCTTAAGTGAAAGTTATCTATCTTTTGATGTACAGCTTACGTTCGTTCTTTACATCAAAAGATAACTGCGTACGTTGCTTCGTACGCTGCGTACGTTCAGTGATGAGTGACAAATGTGATAATCCACTTTTCTTATATTTTCACAGAAGTTTTAAATCGGATACGATTCTGAAGCATCACTTGAAGACTGCCACACCTCATGTTAACTACTTAGACTTACAGTGAGTGTAGTTCGCGTCTGTATTTATAGAAAACATAGCTTAATCGAATGGAAACACGGTTACTAAACAAATGCGGTAAAAGTAACCGTGTTTCCATTCGATTGAGCTATGTTTTCGTAATTAATAACGTTTACTGTGTACTTGTTGTTTTTTTTTTACAAAGGTACGCGGAAAACAGACCTTATTTCCTGTTGATTAAGCTTAGTGTCCCGAATTATTCCTTTGAAAAGTAGAATGATCCCCTCAAGGGATTTATTTTAAAATGTATACATTCTGTATGCCTCTACGGCCAAACATGCTGAAACTTTATTATTTACCTATAAGAACTTCTGTGCACAGGCATGTTACACAAATAATAGTACATTGTTCACCGAGAGGAGAAAGTGACCGATTACCGTCGAGGGTGTCGTTTGAAGCCCGAGCCGTAGGCGAGGGCTTTAAAACACCCGAGATCGGGAATCGCAGTTTCTCTCGAGTGATACATAGTGCTTTATACTACACCTACAGAATCGTCAAACAACACACAAATTGGAAATGGCGCCAATGGCGTCTGCAATTTTCACATGTTCTTTTTTCAAATTGTTTATCCTGCCGCCGCAGGGTCGCACTGCCAGCCCGACACCATCCAACACACAGCTAGTGGCCAGTGTCATTTTGTGAACTTGGAGATAAAAGCTCACTGTAAAAACTTTTTGGCTTTTGATATTTAGGTTACCGGCGCATAGTCTTACCCAAAATTAAAAAAGAAAAACCACGTAAGAAATGGATTTTCATACACTTTTCTCTCCCGCTCAGATGCGTTTTCTCCCCGCATATTTGTTCGATATGCAATGACGTACTTTCTACCGTAAATTTGATAAAGTATCAAGGTACTTTCCAAGCAGGTGTAGTATAAAGAAATTTGTATTTTGCATTTGTAAGGGGCGACTAACGCCCTGTGCTAACTAGCGGCACCAACGAAAAATATTTATGTTTTATAATACCTTTTTGGCAAAAAGTAAACATCGTAAATCTCTTACTTGTGCACACTCGCTTGTCGTCAATTACGACCCTGCAGGTTTTTTTTTTAAATTTTAGCCTTAGTTTAACTGAATCTTAGCTCAGTTATGTTCTTAGTACCCTGTCTGCCTCAGTGGCAATTCCTGCGACTGGTAACCCGTAAATAGGAGCCCACGATACAGGATTTACCTAGTGTGGGGTCCACCAGACATTGTATACTGCCAATCACCTTTATTGAAATATAAATAATGTTTCATCATCATCAACCCATTATGTCCCCACCGAGGGGCACGGGTCTCTTCCTTGAGGAAGGTATAGGCCATACTCCACCACGGGGGCCAAGTCCGGATTGGTGGAGGCTTGTAGACTAGTGGCTCGTCTACTGTCAGAAGTTGTCAAGCCGCCCTAAGGCCTCTGACTTGGCTTAACGACTGCCATCTATCGACGGCAGCCGGCACCAACAGCTTAACGTGCCTTACGAAACACATGTTTACTTTTACTTTACTTTTACTCACGTAAGGCGCTACTTAACTCCGGGTCGCCCCTTTACTTTTGCCAGTGCTCAATTGATTATGATTTATATGTTTCAGTCACCCTTGCCTCCTCTGCGAGAAGCGGTTCTCGAACCGAAGAGACCTGGATAACCACATGAACAGCCAGCACCTGAAGGTGAAGCCATTCCAATGTGACAAATGTGATAGGGTAAGTGATACAGACTTGCCAATATTATTAGGTAGGTAGTCTAAAAAAAAAACAAAGATAAAAAAGTATTTATTACCTCATCAGAGGAAAAAAAAACTTAAAACAAAGTAAGGCTTAACTAGTGATGACATAAAATAAGGCAAAAGGTAGTGGCTCAGCCGGTGCTGACCTATAGGTTGTACATTAAAAAGGTCTGATCGCGATTATTTGTTAGGCAAACTTAATTCCCGACGTTTCGGCAAAGGGGCCGTCCATAAATTACGTCATCGATTTTTTCAGATTTTAGACCCCCCCCCCCCCCCTATAATCATCCTATCGTCATTTCTTAATGACCCCCCCCCTTCTCCCAAAATTGACGTCATTACTAGTTTGACAAAATAAAACATTTCAGATTTGAGAAAAATAGGGTATTATATGATTAAAACACTTGGTTATAGAATCACCTTTTATTATTTTTACTTTGGCAATAATCATTGATATAACTACTTATTTTTTACTTTTCTTTGGATACTTGCAAAATATCACAAGAACATTATCTTTCCTTAGTATGAGACATGTATTTAAGTATAAGTATAAGTATAGTATTAATATGTACTTTTATTAATTATGTAATGTTGTAGTTATTATTTAAGTATTGTGTTTATTATCAATACATAGTATAAAACAAAGTCGCTTTCGCTGTCTGTCCCTATGTATGCTTAGATCTTTAAAACTACGCAACGGATTTTGATGCGGTTTTTTTAAATAGATAGACTGATTCTTAAAGAAAGTTTATATGTATAATACATGTAAGTACCACGGGCGAAGCCGGGGCGGGCAGCTAGTACTAGGTGTGCTGGAAGAAATTTCTTTTTAGAAATAATCTTTTTGTACGTGAAAAATAAACTATAAATAAATAAATAAGAATGACGTCAATTTCGAAACACCCCCCCCCATCTATCATTTACCGTCATCCGCAGACCAACCCCCCCCCCCCCCCCCCTAATTTAGAATGACGTAATATATGGACGGCCCCAAAGTGGCAGTTGCCGTGCTCACGGGTAGACTGAAGTGGCGAGATCAGTATGCATGAGCATCGCGAGTCATAAAAAACCGGCCAAGTGCGAGTCGGACTAGCGCACGAACTCCGTACCATTATCTAGTATATTTTTTATATTTTACGAATAAGTTGCAATACCTGCTAATGTTCTTTTCAAAACTTAGGTTAGCTGGTAGGTAATGCTAAGTAGCATTGAGCTCGCCTATGTGCAAAACTGCCTATTTTAAACGCAATAAAGGATTTAATAATAATAATAATAATAATAATAATCTATACAACATTTAAATATTTCAGTATGTGTTATTGTAGCGGCAACCGAAATACATCATATGTGAAAATTTCAATTGTCTTACTATCACGGTTCATGAGATACAGCCTGGGTGACAGACGGACGTACGGACGGACCATACAAATTTGTACATCGATCTCTGCATTGTAATAACAATAAAAGAAAAAATGGCTCAAAACTAATTAACTAACCTAACCTGAGATCAATGGACCATTTATGAAGTCATTTACACTATAAAATAAATTTTGGCTATGGGAATATGGACACAATCCTTACTAATATAATCAACGCGAAAGTTTGTATGTATGGATGGATGTTTGTTACTCTTTCACGCAAAAGCGGCTGAACGGATCCGGATGAAATTTTACACAGAGATAGATTATAGCCTGGATTAGCACATAGGCTATTTTTTAACCCGGAAAATATATATCAAAATTACCACGCGAACGAAGTCGCGGGCAGCAGCTAGTAGATAATAATCCAATCGTTTTGTTCCAGTCGTACGTGAGCAAATGGTCGCTAAAAGACCACAAGCGACTCGCCCACGACGGCTACAAACGGCCGCTAGCGTTCCCCTGCCCCATGTGTGATAAGGTCTTCGACGTAAGTTGCTTGCACTTTCTAAAACGGGCTTAGGCTCATCATCATATGCAGCCTATATATGTCCCACTGTAAGGCACAGGCCTTCTCACAGGGAGAGAGTATGGGCTCAATCACCACGCGTGCCCACCGCGGATTGGCGATTTCAAGCGCTGAGGTATGTGAATAGCTCCGACACTCGGGTTTCCTCACGATGTTTTCCTTCACATTTAGCGAGTGGTATTGCTGCTATAACTACAGCTGTAACTTCACAACTGTACATAACTTAGAAAACAAAGGCTGTCATAGCCGAAACTTGTTTGGGCTGTCGTATTTTAATCTGGACAAGTGACCTAAGACTGAGTGTTTCTTTATACTTGTGATGTCTGTCTGGTCACCACACACAGCACTGAGTGTACTAGCTTGACACCAGCAGAAGTTATTGTATGGATGTTATTGTTATCACTGTTCCTGACGTCACGAGCAGGCCTCCGCGGGCTGCGGCGGCGGCACGGGTGCAGCGGGGCTTCGGACCGGTTCCGCGGGCTCCGCGGCCGCCACGCTAGTCTGAACTACTCGCTCATACAACTTGTCGCGATCGCACGCATGTCAGCGCATCTTATTATTATACCAGCTACCTATTGAAATACGTTTAATTAAATTATAATAGTCAAGATATCCTTAAACTAAAGCAAAGGGAGCTTGACACTCAACCAATCACTGAAAACTGTTTCTTCAGTATCTATGATTAAACCATCGGACGAAAGTTAATTAAATAAAAATTAACCGTTTGAAATGACAACATTAAGAGCGTTTTGACTTTGATATAACCTTATTAAGTTCCATGATTGTATGAAAAAATCGGTAGAGATCACTTTTCCAAACAAGCTTGATCATCGCCAGACTCCTTAGCACACCCGCAATTTTAACACTGTCTATTAAAGAAAGGGACTTCACAACTATTTGCTTCTGACTCATACGATATTGCCTAATAATTAATCAATTTATTTAACCGTGCTATACGCAATGGGCATTGTCCTAGCTATTGACAATAGTTACAATTGACTACGAACTGAATACAGTTACGGCATTTTCAGGCTGGATTCTCCGAAATTACCCCTAAACGGGTGTTTTAAAATACGTTTTACTCTCTCATGGTTAGTATTTAAAATATGAATAAAAATATATTACTTTACGATGTCCTATCTAGACGGTCATTAGTTTTAAGATTTTTTAAACTTTAAAGCATGAAAAAAAAAATCGCCGTCATGCGTCTAAATTATCACCAGATAAATAAATCTAAATTATCACCAGTGAAAACCACTTATTTGAGCATTACTGCGTTTAAGATAATAACAAATTTACCAAAATTATCATCACTGAACGTGTTAGTGACGTCGTCGTCAATTATATATATATAAAGCTATTTATTTCTAAACATTCTACTAATAGGATATGTATTTTTGTAATTTCAAAAATGCCTACTTTACCCCAAACTATTCGCTCGCACAGCGCAATAAGTCCCATACAAATCCGTGAGCTCGGAGAACCCAGCCTTAAATAATAAATAATATTCACTCATTTCATTTATTTTTGCAAACGACTGTGTGACTTTCATACGACCTTCCGATCTGTCACACGCGAATGCAAGGTTTAATATTTTTGAATAAAAGATGCCACAAGATCTTGGCATCTCGGTATTCTGTACAAAAAACAAACATAACCTCTTTTACATTTAAAGATTCAGTCATAGTATCACCGGAAACGGACAGCTCGTAGGATCTCAGTGGATGACGTACTTCCATGCAAGGGCGTACTTCCGGTCTCGCAGACTCAGATTCCTTTTATCGCTTTAAAAATTTATTTAAGCAGCCAGATTCGAATCGCCGAGGCTCTCAAAATACCTATTTCCCCAAAAAATATAATTATATGAAGACAGAACTTTTTTTTATAAGACAATTAATTCCACCATTCTATTCCACCTTCCATTCGTTTGCGCTCACGCCGCGGTAAGTTGCATTTGGAAAATACTGAAACGGCTGAAACAATTCAATCTACTAATATTATAAAGAGGAAAATTTTGTAAGTTTATATTATGTTTATAAGTTTGTATGTAGGAAATAATCTCCGTAGGTACCTAACTGATTTAAAAAAATCTTTCACCAGTATTTAGAATTGACCTTCAAACCCGTCCAACCCTCAGACCACATTCATCAAAAGTATACTGATTTTATTACAATAATTAAAAATGTTAAATTGTGCGAGCGAGACAGGGTGCTCCACGTAAGAACAGTCTTAAACGAACGGACGGTGGAAAAGAATGCCCAATATTATATTGCTCCTTTTCCCTCGCCCGCAGCGGAACCAGATCCGCAAGGCGCACATTCGCACGCACACGGGCGAGCGGCCGTACGCGTGCGCCGCGTGCCCCGCCAGCTTTGCGCAGGCCTCCGTTCGCAGCACGCACGTCAAGCTGGTGCACCTCAAGCTCACCAGGGACGGCCAGGCTAAACAGCGGCTTAAGTGAAAGTGAAACGACAACCAATGACCGAAGTGGCGAAGTTGCTAAATGACTAATTGTATAAATGAATCGTGTGATTTTAAAACGACACATGTCCTTTCATTACAACTTTGCAGGAAATAGAAAAAACTGTTTTATTCAAATACTAATATCTACAACAGCAATATTTTAGCATATTATATTGATTTCTGTATGAATAAACTACAATTTTTTTTTCTAATGTAAATCAATAGGTAGGTGTAAATAATTTAATAAAAAAAAGGACAAGTGTTATTTTAAACACACATGTGACTTGTGTTGTTTTAAAATCACACGATTCAAATGTCGCCTTAAGCGGAAAGTGAGACTGGTGCAATAAACGAACGTCTATTCCACGAAATTACAACCAATCCCCGAAATGACTAAATTGCTAAGTGACTAATTGCCAATTAGTAATTGTATATTAGACGCCTCGTTAGGAAGATGGCTAAATGACGTGCGCATTACATTGTTCATTTCGCGAACAAAGCCAATTGTACCATTCAAACTGAACCCAATTTGTTGGAACTTGAAATCCTGCATTCTGTATGAAATTTTGTATGGCCACATCTGCACGCGTGCGCCGCGTGACCCGCCAGCTTCGCGCAGGCCTCCGTGCGCAGTACGCACCTCAAGCTCACAAGGGACGGCCAGGCCAAGCAGCGGCTTAAGTGAAAGTGAAACAACAACCGATGACCGAAGTACCGAAGTGCTAAATGACTAATCGTATAAATGACGCCTTGAGTGAAAGTGAAACTGGTTTCATAAACATTATTATTATTATTGCACACCAGACATATAACAGGACATTAAATAAGAAATAACATGCACAAAAGCGAGCTTATCTCTGTAAGAGATTTCTTCCAGCAAACACATGCGTATACCGAGAATAACTGTACAACCAATCCCCGAAATGACTAATTTTCTAAATAACATATTCAATAAAACGTATTGCCCAGTTTTCAAAACTTGTTTACTTGCCGACAAGGGATGGCCGCGCCAAGGTGTAAATGATCAAGGATAAATGTGTCATTTTGGCAGTGAAACTCTGAAAGAGATAGACAATAATCTATTAAATTGACTGACACAGCAGAAGAAACATCACAGTTAAAAGAAAACAAATACAGTCATAGTAAATAATAATCACTTCCACACAACACAATCACTTGACCTGGTCCCAAACTACAACATTTAAATATTTATTGTTCATAAAAAAAAGCTAGAGGAAGTGCTAAAACTTTACTACCAATCCCCGAAATGACGCAATTGATAAATTACCAATTGAAATAACATTGCTAAGTTCGCGCAATGACACTTTTTTTATGCAGCCCATGTCTCACTGCAGTCTTTATTTGTACTGTGACTGCAGGGCACAGACCTTCTCTCAGAGAGAGAGAGAGAGAGAGAGAGAGTACGGGCTTAAATACCACGCGTGCCCACCGCGAAATGGCAATTTCAAGCGCTGAACTATGTAAACGCCTCAGGCACCCAGGTTTCCTCACGATGTTAGCGAGGAAGGGAGGTCCTGGGTTCGAACCCCAGCGCATGTACCCAATGACTTTGTTTTCTAAGTTACGTACATTTGTGAATTTGTAGTAGCAATGACAATTTTATTTAAAAAAATATTGTGACGGGGTATGCTTATTTCAAAGCTGCGTGTTAAGGGCCCCATCCGTTTCACTAGCGCCACCTAGGAAAACAAAATTACATCTTTTTCTACAGATCGAATTTGCAAAAAGTGTCTGTTCATACTCTCAATCATGTTAATAGTGATTTTTAAGACCTATGGCCCGGAACCTGAGGCAAAAAATCTAGGACTACATAGCATTAACGCCAGAAACGGCCGTTTTTGGCATAAATGCCATCTAGTCCCAGGTTCGTGATCCTAGGTTCTTTGTCGTGGGTCCTAAAAATCACTGTCAACATGATTGAGAGATTGTACTGACACTCTTTGCAAATTTGATCTGTAAAAAAAGATATGGTATATATTCCTCGGTGACGCTAGTGTTCCCTGGACCCCCTTAATGAACTTCGGTGCAATTTTTTCCTAATTAATTCAGTATCACAATTGTCTGATTACCATGCCGGAGGTCGTGGGTCAGGCCAGTGTGCCAGGCCTGAGACACTTCGGCTCTTGAGAAAGTATTTTTACTTCGGCCTTGTAATTTATACGGGCTTGGTCTCATGTTGTGAACTTCTATAGGTGTATGAAAGGTGTATGAAATGTATGAAAATAGTGGCAGTGGGCGGGGCACATAGCACGCGGAAGCGATGGCCGATGGGGCCGAAAAGCACTCGAATGGAGACCACATATTGGCAAGCGCAGCGTAGCACTCCGGACCCACCATACCCCTAGGGTTAGGGAGGGACGGAACCATACCACCGTAGTGCTGTGTTCCGTAAACCGGGGTTAATAGAATTCACGGGGTGATTAGAAACAAATCCAAAAAGGACGACCAGCCACAAGATGGACAGATGACCTCATCCAAGTGGCAGGAAGACGGTGGATGCAAGCTGCTTCCAACCGGTCTTTTTGGAAATCCATGGACGAGGCCTGTGTCCAGCAGTGCACTTCTTGTGGCTGATTGAAGATTATGATAGCGAGTAGTATTGCTAGTTACTATAACTTCACAAATGTCCGTAACTTAGGAACAAAGTCATTGGTACACGCCGCCTTACATTTGTAGAAATGGCCTCAATCTGGGTGTATTTCCACGTTTGTGATGTCCTTGTCTGGTTAAAATAGCACAGGGTATCCTAGTTTGGGACCAGGTTAAGTGGTTGTGTTGTGTGGAAGTTACTTACTTACTTACTGTGTGGAAAAGTGGATTTATTTACTTGGCTATCTGAGGACAAGGAGGGTGACACTGACATTGAGCCACACATTTTGTTCGACGTAGTGAAATAGATATTTTGTTTTCGCACACAGATGTAACCCTTAAGGCGCTAGTTAAACTGTTCCGACCGAGTTACAAAATTAGATGTAGGATCCGGAATAATATTCGTAATATTTACATGTTATTTATTTAATAAAACTTTTTATTACATGATCAGATAGTTTTATCCCCAGAAGGTGATCCAAAGTCGAATTGTTTGTTGAAAACGGTCATGAAATGTTTGGGTAAACCTGCCTGTATTAGTTTTAAGTTACTTAGATCATAATATTTGTTGGGGTGTGTAAATAAAAGTATTTGATGGTTTTACAATATTTGTATTAATTGGACGACCCAGACGGACATACTTCGACCAAATGGGGTATGTATTAGCAAAGGGCACGATTAAAAGTACCCGAAACCGGCGTGCGAGCATGCAACGACTAATGAATGTTGAGGAAGCGAAAGGAAGCGACTCAGGATCGTAGCAACCTACCCCACTGGGATACAGGCGTGAGTTTATGTATGTATGTATGTAGATATTAATTGGACTTTACCTGAACTTGTCAGCGAATCGCACTGCATGGCGCAGGTCATCTCTCAGGGAGAGAGTCCGAGCCCTTCGCCGATTTCAACACCTCAGGCACTCCGGATTCATCACTTTTCCTTCTATTTTTTTACGTACTTGCTTCTTTTGTGTCCCGGTACCCCCAACTCGGACCGGCTCCTATAGGTATTACGTGTACCAAACCCTTAACGATTCCAAACGTGTAACTATTAAATTGGCATGGAATTTGACAGACGATTGGAATCGCTCAGGATTTGGTGCGCTTTATTAGGCACCAGATCTTTACCTCTGGGCTACCTCAGACCATTCAGATGTGTACGTCGAGATCGTCTCGCCACCGTCTCTTGGTCTACCCCGTCTGCTACGCCCGCCTTGTGGCATGCACTCGGTGGCGAGACGGCTATCCGGGTACATTCGACTTATGTAGCCCGCCCACGTCCACCTCAATCTCGCAGTCTGGACACCTCGGCTGTCCCAAATGGAAACAGTAACGGATATTTTTTTTTTTCAAAACTGAAATACCCCTATTGGTTAGGTACTAGTTGGTTCCAGTAACCAATGGTGGAAATATCTCGGTTTTAAAAAAAAAGTCCCTTACTGCGTTTCCTTTTGGGACAGCCGACCTACATAAGTTATGCGCGTTTTTGTACGTATTTCCTTCTCATTTAACGAGCTATATTTGTTACATAATAATGTAACAGACTTATCGATGTGTACAATACATATAAGGCACACTTGGCGCGGGACGGAGGACGCCTATGCTCGAAATACGAGCAATCCAAAGTAAAATTTGACATTTTTCTATTTAATAGTGATAACAGAGTGAATGAATTTAATTGAATTGAATCTATTGATAACCATTTCTGTTTATTAACATAAACTTTTACTATTTTATGTTAGCTTTTAGCTTGAAGGTTTATTATGATTTTAAGTGAGTGAAATGTAATTGATTGAATAGTAGTTATTTTCATTATTTTAATTTTTTCAATTCTAAATTAGCTTAAATATTAATAATTTTTTTATTTTATTTGATGGCAAGTTCGGTACCTAAAAGTGACTCTGATGCATGTTATGTTTTTTTTTAAATAAATGGCTTATTATTATTATTATATACAATGTAAGTACATAATGGGATTCGAAAACCAAAACCTCACGAAGTCTCAGGGTGTCTGTTTTGTTTCACTTAGAATTGACTTTCTAACAGAATGTACTTAAGTACTTTAAAAAATACTTTAGCTATTTTTAGCAGTACAATGCGACCAATAAAAGATGGAACGTGCGTGAAGTCCGTTTTACGACGTCATCAGTGGCTTAAGACCACGAGGAAACAAGTTCCTACATTTTTTCTTGTTCTGTGTGCCGTACATAATATACGGACATAAAGAGAACATCCATCCATTATGGATCTAGCTAGACAATGGTTCCACAACGGAAATGAAGGGTTAGAAACAGTTATGTTATTTCAATAAAAATTAACTTCCGCTTTCGCATTCCGCTACAAACTCTTTATTGCCTAGGTACTGCGTGTTTTTAACAATCATTACCTAGTTAGGTACATAATATTTGAGTTACTCTGTTAGACTGTCTGACTAGCTCTAGGTTTCATCTAAATTGAAAGCCATTTCGCGCTACTGTCAGCGTATCTTCAGGGTGGCCGTTGTCCCCCTCACCCCGCTAACGACGCGGCCATTAGTTACGGGTGACAACGAGTTCCCATGTACCTAACGTCCGCCTAAAGTCTGGGGTCACACGGTGCGATTGGCTGAAGACGTGTATTCCCAGATGTTCCTCGATGGACTTCGCATAGCTGGTTAACCTAGTTTTATGAAACGTGACCTTGATCGATTCCCGTCGTCCACCAGGGGTTTGAAAATTAGTTAGAAGTGCCTAATGAACAAATCCTGGTCAGTGGCCTAATTACGCTCACCAAATCCTGAGCGATTCCAATCGTCTAACTGTCAAATTCCATACTAATTTGACAGTTAAACGATTGGAATCGCTCAGGATTTGGTGAGCGTAATATAGGGGCTGAAAAGCCTTGCCTTGATATAATTTATAAAATATCCCGGAAACCGAATAATATTTCTAGTAAGAAAAGTATCGTAAAAAATTTAATAAAAAAGAAAAACTGAGTCCAAAACACTACAGCACTAAAAAGTTAGAAATAATTTAAAATAATACCATTTAAATTAGAACTTAGAAGTACGTATACATGTAGTGTAGGTATTATAGAAGTATAATTTGGAGTCGGTGCCCAAAATACATTGTGTAGGTGAAACTGGGTACCGACTACAAATTATACTTTTACAATAAACACTTTTACATCTAAGTTCTAATTTAAATGGTAGATATTATTTTAAATTATATCTAACTTTTTAGTGCTGTATTTATTTATTTATTGATACTTTTATTGCACTTAAAAAAATGTAGTGTTTTGAAGTTGGTTTTTATTTTGTATTTAAAATTTCTTATTAACCGACTTCAAAAAATGAGGAGGTTATCAATTCTACGCGTGTGGTTTTTTTTAAATTTTTAGTGGTAGAGCGGGAGAAAAAAAAACAAGTCCCTTATAACCATAATTCACCCTACTTAATTCGTTGCTTTAAAATTTGAAGTTCTCAATTTCCATCTCCGAAAGTCTTCACCAGAACATCACCAAATTACCCTGGCACTACTTTTACGCTGTATTATGAAACCTATGCATATTACCGGATTAACTCCTGAACTGCCCTCGCGACATGGAACGTATAGGTAGACCATACTAAGTTGGACACAGATCTGTGTCGCGGCAGACGAGTGTGGCGCCGGCTAGCGTCACTCCATTTCCTTCCGTGGAGGTCGTAGAAGGCGACATGTTGTGGTGATATAGTACCTACTTACTATTACAAAAAGTAAAAAATAAAATAGGTCCGCAGACAGATCCCGACACCATCACGTCCTGTGCCTGTCCCGAGCCCCGGTAGGAAGTGCGGTATCCGCCGCGGATGTCACACGCTCCGTGAGAGCGGCCTCCCCTCCGCCGCGCGTTCCAAAATGGCACTCCACGGTGTACGATGGAGGCAGAAGGTGGATATTACTGTCACTCGTGCTCGTATCAACCAACTAATGTATTAGGTATACCTACTCAATCAATCAATCAGCCCGGAGAGACTCATCTACCGCTGAGCACTAGCTCCAAGTGACGCCATCTTCATCCAGCCACGGCCAGCAATCTGCCTCAGACCGACGGCCCAGCCAGCTGGTGGGCGTCCTACGCTGCGTTTGACAGTTCGTGGTTTTCCCTCGAGACTCGAGATATACTTAAAATGAGATTGAAGAAAATATGGTTAGAGTAAATGTTTTTAGGTGCCCTTTTCTCCACTACGAATTCGACCCGAAGGCAGCGAACACAGTACCTACATTGAATTTAAGTAATTATTGACCTCCCCTCTGCTCTGCAAAAGAAAATAAAGCTCTTAGTATCCTTTCTATGCTTATGTAAGCATTGATAGGTACTCACATTGAATTTAAATGGTACCATTGAATGGCCAATGGTACTCATTATCTATTATCTGTTTAGGTTTCTTTGAATATGCTTTTCGCTTTCCAGTATGGACTAGTAGGGTTGTCATGTGCTCAAATCAAAATCTAGTCATTTTGTAGAAAAAGTAAATAAAAAATATTGCTGGCGTAAGCACCATCCAGATCCAGACCCCCTAGGTGTCCTGGGACGGGGGCGACTCCCTTCATTAAAAAATAAGCAAAGCAAAGATCTTCCCGTGCCCATTTGGTGCTTACGTAATACTGTAATGACCCGAAAGCCGTAATATAATAGAAAGCCGTGTAACTCTCGATCGACTTTTTTTTAAATTTGTTTTTACGTAGCCTATATACCTACGTCCCACTGTAGGGCTGAGGCCTTCTCTTAGAGAGAAAGAGTATGGGCTTTATTACCACGCGTGCCCACCTCAGATACTCAGGTTTCTTCACGATGTTTTCCTTCACAGTTGTGTTGACTTAAAGTTATTGGTACATGCCCAGATTGGAACCTACGAACTCCCAAATGTGAGACCGGCGTTCTACCTACAGTTTATTTTGGTCCCAACTGCTGAAGCTAAAACTTCAGCCTTCCTTTCGACCACGCAAAAAGTTCCCGATGGCATTTTCCGAACACACCCTGCAAGGATATTATGTGACGTAGTCCGCGGAGGATTTGGGCGGAATTCAGCAATTCTGCCCGTAGGTTAAAGGCTTTCACGCTCCGTATCTCTTGTAGGTAACCTACTATTTTACACACAGCTTTGCCACTGGGAAAATATCGTCCGCTATTTGGCAAGATGTGAAGGGATCCTCTACCAGTTAGATATTACCTGTCTACTTTATATAATACTAGCTTTTGCCCGCGACTTCGTCCGGGTGGGCTTTAATTGATAGGAGCGGTTCCAAATAAGTTTAAGATGCACGTGAAATGTAAATTACAAAAAAAGTGTAAATAAGAATTTAATTACGGCCTAGGTTTCGTCGAGCAAAACTTTTTTTAAAACGACTCGTGCCTCTATTGTAACTTCCGAGAACTGGGACTATAAACTACGTGTTTTGTATTCACTGGATTTGAAGTCTTTCTCAACCCCTTATATACTAAGTATGTGAAACACCTGTAATTACCTGTTTTTTAAAGAGGTACCTAACTTGAGAACCTAAGTTTAAAGAAAATCCGACCAAAAATATATTACTCCCCGTACAAACTTAGGCACCCCCTTCAACAGTCTTAGGGATGGCATTTTGAAAAACCATGAAATGAAAATCGATCGAAAAAAATGGAGCCGTGTTACCATTATAAAACATATCGTTATATTCTTGTTTTACTGTAAAAAAGTAGACTCGTGTGACTAATTGCATCCGATGCATCAATGAAACCCATAAAAGAAAAGTATCTAAAAAAACACTGACGTAGCTCACACAAATTTTATTCAGAAATAAAATAAAATAATGTATTTGTTATATCTAGCATTAAAAAGTATCCCAACTTCACTGGGATGGTGGGCGGGGCTTGTCAATTGTGTTACCAATCGGAGTGAGTTCAGCATTACTCGGCAAAATATTTATGCACCTGCCACCGCCAGACCGCCATCTTGCGAGGTACCTAGATATTTCGACGGCTTATAATGAAGTATTGACGTTTTTGCATGAAACCGACAATCAGTTACGCTGTCACTTACTTACTTATTTGAATAATCTTATCTTATTGCCCAATCAACGTTCAGGTCATGCATGGCGCACAGAATGAACCAATCACAGAGTGATTTACTGTGCAGCACATCTTGCCCTCATTTCATTGGAAAAGACTAATCGAGACGGCTGGGGCCGTTTTTGAGAGTGAATTTGGTCGGAAGATATACATACTTCTTTTTTTTATTCTTAGGTTGAACCACCACAATATGGGCATTTTGTTAGGTACACTCATCGTCATCGACATGGTTGCCCACTGCTGGATATAGGCCTGATAGGCTTTCCCTCCCAAATGTCATCTCTCAAGTTTCCGTGCCATCCGCATCCACGGGCCTTCCGCCGACTCAACGACGTCGTCCGACCATCGGTCTGCTCCGTCGTCCCTGGTCCTACTGCCGCCAGGTGTCCCGCCCATTTTTACTTCAATCAAGAGACTTTATCGCCAATGTCGTCGACCATTGTCCAGCGACGGATGACGACATTAGGTATCCGATCTACGACCCTGAGACACTTAGGACAATATTAATTTAGGTCATTGAATAAAGGCAAACCGTGATATGCTTTAATATCTGAAAGTTA
This sequence comes from Yponomeuta cagnagella, assembly GCA_947310995.1. Classification (NCBI taxonomy): domain Eukaryota; kingdom Metazoa; phylum Arthropoda; class Insecta; order Lepidoptera; family Yponomeutidae; genus Yponomeuta; species Yponomeuta cagnagella. Next base: position 2,308,178 of record OX371292.1, on the reverse strand, counting down.
ACTGTGCATTCATGCTTGCTTAACAGAACAAAGCAACAGAATGAAGTCATTTGCAATCTGTCAGCGGCAGAGGAAGCGAAGCGAACGCGCAAATATAGGGAAACCTTTAGAGGAAAATAATTGTTCCGGAGATATTGTGTTCAAAAAGTTTACGCATACAATATGAAACATAATAAACGTGGCATAAAATTGCATCGAGTTTGAAATAAGAACGTATTTCTATGGATATGGAGTTCTTATTTCGAAATTGCATTCGATGTAATTTTATACATGAAGGAAAAAATAAAAATAGACAAAAGAAACATATCGAGCGAATGTGGGTGGAAGGCCGGTAAGCGACGTCGCAGGCGGACATACTTTGACCAAATAGGGGATGCAATAGCAATGGGCAAGATAAAAAGTACCCGAAACCAGCGACGACTAATGATTGTGGATGAAGTGAAAATGGTCTGTCAAAATTGTGTTCAGTGGCAAACCCTACCCCTAGAGGATACCGGCGTGAGTTTATGTAATACAGTATATATGTACTATGTAATTTTATGCGCGGGTTTCCTCGTGATGTTTTCCTTCACAGTTAGCGAGTGATATTGTAACTTAGAAAATCTTTCTCAAGGGCCGTCAACCTTTACATTTTTGTCGCAAAGTCGCCCGTAACTTCACTGAATAGAGTACACATGTGTGGTTAAGGTGCTGTTAAAGGTTATTGTGCTGTCGACTGTACATGCCTGGAGCTCGTCCTCGATACAAAACAAACGATTAATTACTTACCATAAATAATCAATGACGTCAATTTACTACCAGCCTCCTAGTAGGAGTGGTCTAATCTTCACTAAATTGCCTCTTTGGGGGCCGGAACCGCAGCCATCTTGGATGCGTGACTTCCGGCGCCCTGGCGCGAAATGAGCGGAAAGTCACGGAAACTTCGGTACCTATGAGACTATACTATGGGTGTAAGGAAAGTAGGTGATTTTTTCCAGATTCAAATCCCCCCCCCCCGGTTTCTTATGCACCACTAACTAGCACCATCAAAGGTGTAAATGACACTACTATGTACCTACCTACCGTACGCACAATTAATGTCACTACTAAGTACCGTACGCGCCATATTCCATGTATTTAGGTTAATAATTGTTGCAAATAAATCAATTATTTATTTAGTTTTTGTTTTATTTAATGGTGTCCCTCTGCTTTGATGCAAGTCTATTACTAATTAATTGTAGCTTTGTGAATGAAACAGGACCCTGTTGTATAAACTATAGAGCGCAGACTCCCACGGCAAGTTATACATTGTAAAGTTAGTCGGCTTGAGTCCCTCGCCAGTAACACTTTACCATGAATAAGCGTGGTAAAAACATGTAGAAATAAACGGGTACAAGCTGAACCACCTTTCCATCACCGTCCATCATCTCCACCCTGATCTCTACTGTGCGGCAGAGCGAAAGTCGCACACGCTCTCGTTTCTGCCCGTGCAATTTTATTTGATCAGACCCGCGACTACCGACGTCCGCGTGGTAAACGGATTACCCTATAGCCTATGTCCAGCCTGAACTTCCATTCTAAATTTATTATTATTATTACATATTATTATTATTTGTAGACGGGCAGGCAGTTGGAACAACTGATAATTGCCCGCATCCAGTTTCACTTGGTTATTTTTTTCTTTTGATCAGTGATGTGTTTGTCCAGTAAGTTCTTGAATTTGTTGACGTTTGGTGCTGAAACCACTTCTTGTGGTAATTTGTTCCATCCATTCACTACTCTGTTAGAGAAAAAGTGTCTGTGAGGATTGTTGTTGGAGAAACAAGTTTGTAGTTTAAGGTGGTGTCCTCTCAAGCGGGTGTTGTTGTCTCTTCGAAGAATTTGTTTATCAAAATCCTGTAGGTCGTAGTGTCCATTTAGAATTTTGTAGGTTTCGATTAAATCACCACGCTCCCTACGCTCCCTTAAAGAAGTAAGCCTCAGCACTTCCAGCCTTTCTTCGTATGATCGGTTTTTTAGCTGTCTTGGAATTTTAGTAAAGCTGCGCTGAACTTTTTCCAGAATGTCAATGTCTTTAATGAAATATGGGCTCCAGACTTGGAAGGCATACTCAAGTAGGGGTCGTATGTAAGTTTTATAAATGGTTAACATCATTTCTGGGGTTAGTACTCCAAAAGCTTTTCTGATTAAATAGATAAAACTCTTTGCTTTTTTGATTATAGTTGTTATGTGTTGCTCCCATTTTAAGTTTTTAGAGATAATTACTCCCAGGTCCTTTTGTTGGTGAAAGAAACTTGAAATCGGAGAAGTACTTTCGGAGATTACCCCTCACAAACAAACTACACTCACTTACAAACATATATACTTGATAGAATTTTATACAGAAAAGTCTTACGTGTCTTCCATAGCTAAAATTTTTTTAGGGGTTCAGTTTATTAGAGATTCCTCTTCAGGCTTATTTAAAGAAATGCGCAATTGCTGGAATATGTCGTTTAGATTTTGTTATTAACAACGGCTTTTGAATTTTTACGTATAATTTTAATTTTTTTGAGAATATTTATGTTTTTCTGCTGTGCTTTGTGGAAGCTTTGCTTGAGAGGCAATACTTGAAATACGAGTAGTTCGTTTTAAATAGAATGGCCATTCTACCATTATATGTAGCACAAACTGCAATCACTGAAGGCTTCGACATTGGTAGAACACGTAAAGCGCGAATATAATTTTATAAAATTTAATAATAAAATATTAAAGGCCCCGATATTTCAAAATATAAAAATAAAAACATAACATAAACTCACGCCTGACTCAGGGCGGAGGGGTAGGCAGACACCAGGGTCTGCCAATTAACATGATCTTGACACATCTCTTTCACTTCATCAATATCCATTAGTCGTTGCTTTATCGCACGCCGGACAAAATAACAAATAAAAAAATCACACAGATATAAAAATCTGAAACAAAAAACTCATAGAACAGTGTCTCAGGAATTGCGCATTTTGGAATAACCCTGTTTATTTATTCTCATTACTTTGTGAAGAATATGTATTGAAGATTTTACCGTTGTATTGTCGGTATTAAAATTGGAGGATCTTTTTTCCCGCCACAATACTGAGCTAGAGCCTTAATGAGAAGAAGTGACACATTCTGTCAAATTCCATTCGCAAACGTCAGGATTTCGACACGATTTGGTTCGCATAATTAGGCACCTGAACCCAAGAGCTAGCTCTACCTTAAGGCTTTAATCGCAATAAAAGCTTTAATTTAACAAAAAATCACATCTTCTTTAACAATCTGTTTTTGCAAAAAAGTGAACGACAAAAATGTCTGTGTTGGTAACAGCAATTTTTAGAACCTATAGCTTAGAAATGAGGTTCAAGAATCTAGGCTACAATTTAATTTTTGGCGAAAACGGCCCTTTTTGGCGTAAATGAAATTGTGATATTTTGTTTATTTTTTGAAAGAAGACAAACAATTGTAAAAAGCCATACAAATCTTACATGCATATTTTATGTAATTGCACAACCAGTGACGTTTTCTATAGATTAATACCTACAAAGACAGAAAATTTGTTACATAATTTGCAATCTACTCTGTTACTTACGTAAGCAGTGAATTGTCTAGGTACTTTACTTTATTTTCTATATGCTGATAAATTTTTTTTGCCGTTACCCACATTTCGGCTGATATTGTGTTTTCTGGTGACTGTTGTATTTTGTTTTGTAATTTCATGTTTTTGAGTATTGTGTCGTCAAATAAATATATCTTTCTTTCTTTCTTTCTTCTTTCTTTCTTCTTTCTTCTTTCCTTCTTTCCTTCTTTCCTTCTCTTCCTTCTTCTCCTTCTTTCCTTCTTTCTTTCTTCTTTCTTTCTTTCTTTCTTTCTTTCTTCTTTCTTTCTTTCTTTCTTTCTTTCTTTCTTTCTTTCTTTCTTTCTTTCTTTCTTTCTTTCTTTCTTTCTTTCTTTCTTTCTTTCTTTCTTTCTTTCTTTCTTTCTTTCTTTCTTTCTTTCTTTCTTTCTTTCTTTCTTTCTTTCTTTCTTTCTTTCTTTCTTTCTTTCTTTCTTTCTTTCTTTCTTTCTTTCTTTCTTTCTTTCTTTCTTTCTTTCTTTCTTTCTTTCTTTCTTTCTTTCTTTCTTTCTTTCTTTCTTTCTTCTTTCTTTCTTTCTTTCTTTCTTTCTTTCTTTCTTTCTTTCTTTCTTTCTTTCTTTGTTTGTTTCTTTGTTTCTTTGTTTCTTTCTTCTTGGCCCTAAGTTCTAAGTTGCAGGTTCTAAAAATATCTATCACTAATACAGAAAACTCTGACGTTCACTTTTTTTTGAAAAATGTATACAAACGAAGATGCGATTTTTTTTTTTCATTGGCGGCGCTAGTTAGGTCTTATTAAAGCCTGAAGGTCTATCCAAGTTTCAAGGGCCCGGTGACGTACGGGCGCGGGCGGCACAATTTCAATTTAAAATAATCCTTAAATACAAGTAGATCCGGCGGATCAGTTTTATACAAATCAAGTTGATTTGAATTTTGTTTGCGTAACCTTTTGCTGTGCTCAGCCAACCACCCAAAAGCGCTTACCTCTATTTTATTTATATATCGATCCCAACCGTGTTCGGCCACAGCGACTGGGATCTGACTATCGAGAGTTACGTTCATTTACTCTCAGGTATAGCCAATTTTGGCAGACAATGTGTGTCCACATTCGCTGCACGTTAGCACCCCTCCGACGTAGTTGTAGTGTATGGCCGCAGGTGGTCGGGCCTTGAGCTCGTCTCGCTTAGCATCGAGCTCTGCTCTACGTTTCGCTTCAAAATTGTGCACCTTAGTGCTCACGGTATGGCTCCACACTGCCCTGTCGCCGGCCAATGTCTCCCACTGTGCCGGATCCAGGTCACATCGCTTCATGTGACGCTTGAGCATATAAGGGTTGACCGCCTTGATTCCGCTTGCCAACCTGCAGCTCTGAGTAAAAGATGCGCTTTGCTACTCTGTCATCCGGCATACGGGAGACATGGCCGCACCAGCGTAGCTGCCGCCGCATTAGGTAGGCCTCTATGCCGCTGACCTTCGTTCGCCGCAGAACTTCCGTGTTTCGAACACGGTCTTACCAATTAATGTTCATAATGTCGCGTAGGCATTTCAGGTGGAATCTATCTAATGGGCGGATATGCTTGCGGGACAGGCACCATGTCTCAGAACCATATAGAAGATTGGACAAAACGATTGCCACATAGGTACACAGCTACCTTTGTAGAGAGCATTATATCGTGTGAGCGAAACACCTTAGGACGAAGTCCTGCCAAAAGTTGCAGCTGCTGCTCCAGTTCTGCCATTGACTTCATCATCAAGGAGGTACCTCGATGTTATGGTGCTGCCCAGATATTTAAATCTACTTACGTGCTTAAGACAGTCGTCACCGAGTTTAATGTCGACTGGGGCACTGTTCAGTGTATTGAGACCCAATCGGTCTGATCGGTCTTCTTAAGGCCAAGCCTGCGACACGACTCATCAAGACTAATTCCTTAGTCTAGACGTGGTTTTCTCACGAGATTTATCTTCATGGAAAAGTGGGCTATAATAAAAAACGGGGGCAATAATTTTTCATGTTATTAATGTTCTACTTCGTGTTGAAATGGCAACCAAAAGAACACAGTGCTATTAATATTACTTTGCCCTCAACATTGTGCTGAGAGAGAGGACGGAATGTCACTGTAAATGCTTCACATTCATAAAGTGGTTAAGGGTGTGCACTGCTTCGAAATATTTTGAGGATCAGTGAACTACACTCGAGAGATATTTCGTATCATTTTTCACTGCTGAGAAATCCTCGACATCTCAGAATCGTTTTGAATCGCAATACGAGAAAAAAGCGATTCCTTGAAACAAAAACCCTTTACCACAGACAATTTTAGTGAAATCGGGTTTTTATAAATAAAGGTGGGTACTGACCAACGTTACGAGGTGTAATGTAACATTCGCATCGAGCGTGTTACGCATCGAGCATGTTACGCTGTGTTCTAAAATCGGCGTAACATGCTCGTCAAAACTCTGTGCTCCGCTTTCCCCGCCAGTTCACTCAAGATGGCCGACAGCGAGGACGCGTTGGTATCTTTGATTCTACTTAATTATTGTTTCTCATCCAAATTAAGAAGAAGACAAATCGTTACTGGACATCAAACTTATTTCTTCTTATTTTTCTTAGTTCCACTCCATGTTTTAAGAAATAAATACGAGAGGAACGACGTGTGATCACTTGCAAGAGCGTACTGACTGAACCGCGTAACAGTCAAAGGATTCGCCAAAAAACCGACAGCTGGGTGGAGCACCTAAAGCGAGCAACGAGCGGCTCGTCGCTCGCTGGTTTCCCCGTAACACGACGTACTGACTGCACGAATGCTCGCTGTGTAACATGTTACATTACACCTCGTAACGTTGGTCACCTTAAGACGGTAGCTAGCTATTTACGAGGTTAATATTTATGCTCGTTCGGACTCAAGTACATGTATAGTTACATGGTAAAGTCTTGTTTGCCTTTACTACGTACTGTTTAAGCAGCATTAGAATCGTGTTGATATAAATAAGACCGGTATTTTACAATGAAGAAGTTTACCTCTCAAGTGACACTTGTCCCACGCTAAAGAAGTGATAGAATTGCGTAAACAGGGCCTCGGCAGGGACTTCCCTTTAACCCATGGGGGCGGCTGCAACAAACTGGGTCACAGGATCGATGGAGCCCTGTGAACTTGAATCTTGGCAACTCTAAGTACCGATAATTATCTATCGTGTTGTGATTTTTGTCATGTTGTGTCCCATCTCTAATTGAAAAGCGTTCAAATGTTGACAGAAACTTCTAGAAAACGTACACAAACTTCGATGAAAATTGAACTTAACAGTCAAGTAAGTTAAAGGTGGTTTCACTTCCCTCACTTTCAGATTGGATTCCTTGTTCGTGTCATTACGAATTTAATTAAAATACAACGAAAAACTACTTAGCGATGAAATGTTACGGCATGATCGGTACATTTGACCCCCAACTTTTATTTTGGCGCTCTAACACAGCACAATAGGGCATTTTAGTAGAGTTTTCAAATTATTTACTTTACTAGAAGCGCACGGCAACTGAGGTAAGAAAAACTGTCAAAGACTACGCATAGGCAATACATTGCTAATGTGAGGCATGCGGGCACTGCCCACTTATTTATTTTATATTATTTTAATTCTTTATTGCACTAATTACATTGTAAGTGTACAAGGGCGTGCTTAATGCAAGAAGCATTCTCTTCCAGCAAACCTTAGGTTTTGAAGAGACTGGCGACGGGTAGTGCAACGACTTGTACTCTTTTTTTTTGTACTGTGGGTAATACATACAGGCATCAAACTTGGCGTGATTGTGGGACTTATTATATATTCTAACGACAAATAATAAAAAACGGCCAAGCGTGAGTAAGGAACCCTCGGTGCGCAAGTCCAACTCGCAATTGGCCGGCTTTTTATTTTATACCATTGATGACGCCTAAAACGTTTGATACGTGTGCGCGCAGAATATAATGAAATCGCCGAGTTCATCCAGTAGTCATTAAAATACAACGGAATCAGAGAATCTACGCCAAGAACCTCATGAATTTCAAGAAACAGATATATTACAGCACTGCGCTTCTATACCACCGCTTATTATAATTACTATCTTAAGACTCTATTTTACGTAATATATTTGTCAGTCACAAGATTACCCCACCAGGATTCAGGCGTGAGTTTACGTATCTATGTCACAAAATTACACTTTGCGAGATAGTTAGGCCGTTTAGAGATGGTGTTTGGTGAACTGTAGATAGTGACCTGTTTCTTCGTCTAATCCGTGCATAATAAAGTCTAGCGTAGACAAGAGCCGGCAACGAAAATCTTATGTATAAAAATTAATTGCTGTTCGTTAGTCTCACCAAAACTCGAGAACGGCTGGGCCGATTTGGCTAATTGTTGTTTTTATATATTTGTGGAAGTCCAGGGAAGGTTTAAACGGTGAGAAGAAAAAAAAACGGTTGACGTCGGTGATACGAAGTTCACGGGGTCATCTAGTATAAAAATCTTTGCATGATCCAGATCTAGACATATATTACAGACACAGTTCTTTTCCGAGCAATTTGTTTGATTATGGAATAAAATTGGTAGTCAGCTAGAAAATGAGGGTTTTGGCACCGAGGATTATCAGTTCTCCACCCCATTGGCTTCTCCTATCAACTGTACCGATATAAAAGCCACAGAGTGACATCGCATTTGGGGATTGCATTATAGCGAAATTATTTCGCTAAATATTTTCCCGTTAACCCCAAAGAAAAATCACACTTAAACTGCGTTGGATTAAAGTCCCGTATCTCTTAACCTTACTACTCTATCATAGAGTGTCATTAAACTCCGCGAAGAGCGTATTATTCAACAAAAATCCTCCCTACACTCATCGGAATAATAACGAAATTTCTGTACCTCTTCCCAGCATATAACACGTATTTAATCTAGGACCGTTTTCAGGACAAAAACTCTTCGATATGGGAGAATCGACTTGAAAAACGATGTTACAGAAACTATATTTACGTACCACTGCTTGGTTCATAAGATATTTCGAGTTTCCACGCATTTCCCAGGACTAACGCCACGGTTGTGAGGCGCATGCCCGAAGGATGCTGTGTGTACTCTTCCCGGCCTCCCCAAACCTTTGTCTACATTCCCCATCATCCGTTGCATTCTGCCCCACGCGTGTTTTGGGACGTGATTCCTATGAAAAATTGCAGTGCTTCCATAGTGTTTTGTTACGGGTCCCCTGTGAGGTCCTAAACCGTAAGTGCTATGTTGTATTTTTTTTGTAAAGTACCTGCGTGCAAATATGTACCTTATGTACTTGCGTCTGATAGATATTGAGTCAAATAGGTTCGTAGAAATGTGTCCGGAAAATTCCGCGCGTTTTTCTTTTGCACTCAAGGGTATCACAGTAATTTCCACTGAATGATTATTTGATAGTTTTCATCGACCTTTGCATTTTAGTTGCAAAGTCACCTGTAACGTATCTCAGTAGACAGCATGGATGTAAAGTTAATGTGCTGTCGACTATCGGCCAAGAGCGTGTCAGTTCACGCGCAGTGTAGGATTTCGTAGTCGGCCGTCAAAATATGAGGACTTAGAAGCAGGAATTTCTTTGATGGATATTATCAACACCTTAAATTGAGGTTACGGCTTAACCAATAATGTTTACTTCACCAAAATAATGTTTAATGGAGTCTGTACGAAGTTACGCTTTTTTTCTCTATCATCATCAGCCATTTGACGCCCACTGCTGGACATAGGCCTCCTTCGTAGTTTTCTTAATCATGAAGGGTTTCGCCACGCTTGGCAGGCGGGTTGGCGATCGCAGTATGCGGTTGGAATCTCAGGAAGACGCTGCTGCCCGTCTCCTGGTAATTAATTTCCTTAGTCGCCTTCTACGACATCCACGGAAGGAAATGTAGTGACGGTATTCTTAATCCGGCGCCACACGAACTTTTCTCTATATTTTACACATATTAATTTAAAACTAATAATATTATTAAGTATTGTATGACGATATTTTTTACTGTATTGTATGTAAGTCATTGCATTTGTTTTAATTATTTTTAAATGCACCAAAACACGCACTCCGAGTAAAAATATGAGTTACCGTAGGCACTGACTGAAAATAAACGCTGAGGGATCACTTCCTCAGCACAACGCTGAGTCAGCTACCTTTTGTGGCAACTTAGACACACCACAGGCTAAATCTATGGTCCTGTTTTTTTTAATTTCATTTGTCTGTTGTGTATTCAGGATTTTTTCTGTCGTTGTGCATATTATGTTACTTATCTCTTTATTTCTCCAGACGGACATACTTCGACCAAATAGGGGATGTATTAGCAAAGGGCAAGATAAAAAGTACCCGAAACCGGCGTGCGTGCATGCAACGACTAATGAATGTTGAGGAAGCGAATGTGATCCGTCAGGATCGTAGCAAGTGGCAGTCCCTGGTCTCTGCCTACCCCTCTGGGATACAGGCGTGAGTTTATGTTATGTTATCTCTTTATTTTGTTTCTGTGATGTGTCTAGTTGGTATAATAAATCTCTTTCTTTCTTTATAAGTTGGTCACCTGTTACTTGTTAACTTGGAAAGCCTAATTATTCGTCGCTTTGATAGCTTTTTTTTAATGTAAGAGTTTGTGTGTTACTCCCCTGTTTTTTTTTCAAGTTTTTACAAATACCCGTTTAACCAAAGAGGAAGGGGACTCTATAAAAAATCCTCTTTAAAGTTTAATATTTCACCAACGGATCCCTGAATCAAAGAATGGTTTATATACTTTACTTTACTTTATACTTTATTGCACACATAAAAACACATAAATAAAACACAACATTACCCTCACTGTGGGATGGCCGAGAAGAATGATTACTTATTTAGGTCACACAAAAATTTGGTTTTTTAAACATTTTATTTTACCGTTTCGTTGGCGTGATTAATATGTAGTTCAATAAAAGAGTGGACTTTATCATTACGAAAGTTGCAATTGGGTAATTGACAAAATATCAAATGAGTTACTTTTAAAACGGAATTTTGTATGAAAATACTGGCTTATGACGTCACATTTCAGAGCACTCTTTTTATGTTTAATCTATTTAAAAAATTTTAGTAACTAGTAATTGACTAAAATAGATACATTATCCGAGATATTTAGTAATTTTTGTTTTAATCGAGCATATGAAATAATTTATTGTTGATCGTGTCAAATACCGTATTGATTATCTGTGCCAAATTTCAGGCTTCGTCTTGAGCTAAGCCGCAGACAGACAGACGGACAGACATGGCGAAACTAAAAGAAAAAAATGAAGGCTTATAAGCTCGATGAATTAGATAACCAGGCTGACCTTAAATATAAGTAATCATTGTTATCAAATCTGTTTAATTTTGATTAAGTTTTGTTTACCAAGTTGCAAACTTTCATGGTACCTACCTATAATACGCGCTATGAAAGTTCTGTAGGTACTTGTACAATATCGATTCCCAGTCCCAGATCTCAAATAACACCTCGTAAAGCTGAATAGGCTTCCTGGGACACCGAAAAAAGGGATCCGATAACAAAGAGACACGCCTAAAAAATATTACGAGCTCCAGGCGTGAATGGGAGATTGAATGGTCGAAGTTTCATTTCGCTATAATATATGGCATATTATTCCGTAGCAGATTGGATATGGTTAGATGGAAACAAACCGTCGGGGAAAATCGATGAAATATGGAAAAATGTGTGTGTCAATTGTCCTCGGAGATGTAAGCTAAGGTTTGTGTTTGGGATACGGTTTATTTGGGATAATAGTTATTCCGCCGACCGCCACGATACAGGTTCGCCTAGTGTGGGGTCATAGCCTAGCTGTACAAAGCCGGCGTTAAACTAGCCTCAATGTTTGAATGTTTAATGGATATTGATAGATAAGTAGATTAAAAGTTTATCAAATTATATTGTTTTTGTTGCACTAAGCCGTGCTGAGGACAATTTTAAAAACCTATTTACCTGTACGTATGTATGTACGTAATACAGAGAAGGTTGTAAAGAGGCAAAATTTCACTGGTGCTTGCACTTGCCCATTAGCTCAGTTGGGAGAGCGCTGGCACGGTTAGCCAGAGGTCGCGGGTTCAAGTCCCGGCATGGGTGGAATTTTAAGCCTCTAAATAGGCTTTCTTTGTAAAGTTTATCAAATTTCTGTATTTTTTGCCTGTAAATAAATAAATTGAAATAAAAGTAAATTAAAATTGAAATTTATAAACAGATTACCCCTAAAGATATCAATTATTGTTTGAGTGAAACATTTTGAGGAGGTATTTTTTAAAATATTAGAGCTAACACAATTTTTCATAGTAAATTCGCGGTCAACGTGCTCTCCAATGTCGCAGCCCCCAATAAATAATTGTCCTGAGTATTTCAGTCCATTATTTCATACACTATCCATCAAAAAGGGTCCAGTATAGAACAGAAGAAGTGTAAAAATACGGTACAACACACTCGTACAACATACCATAGTCGTACATGCTTATTGAAGCATGTACGAGTATGGTTCGTTGTACGAGTGTGTAATACAAACCTAGATCAAGTCAAGTAACTTGAGAGTATGCATACTTTCATAATAATTTTTTCACACTGCTCGACAATGCCTTATTACGTACCGTCAAATATCATCGTAAAGCATGGCCTTGTCTCTCTCGGGCAATAATAATGAAGAATTTCCCTAGGGAATAAAGTGATTTGAATTTAGAATGTCAAAATTCGCATGAAAACTATGGAGAAGCCCCGCATTGCAATTCGAAATTCGAATTGTTGTTCGAAACTCACCTCTTTTTTTTCTTTTTTTTCTGAAATACTGTGTCCTGTGACCGCGCGAAACACCAACAAAAAAAAAGAAAAAAAGGCGCGAATTGCAAATACGAATTTAAAAGTTATATTCAATTTAAGTTGCTAAGCCGTAAAAGAGTGTGGACTTTATATTTAATTTCAGGTTTTAATACATATTTTCAACTTATGCAGCCCTGTCTTTTTATTGTCTCCCAGATAGTGTGAAAAGTAGAGTATTCACCTCTGGAATAAAACATGTCTTAGTCTCGGGCGGTATGAACCCCTCGCTTCACTCAGGACTCTACATAACTCCCTCGCTTCGCTCAGGAGTTAAAATTTAACTCCCTCGCTGCGCTCGCGATATAACTCGGAGTCCTTCGCTCCGCTCAGGGTTCAATATGCCGCCCATGACATAATACATGGTTTTATTCCCTTAGTACATAATCTACTATTATTGTATGCGTGCTCTTAAACGTTTGACTTATTGAATTAAGAAATACTTACTCAAGAAATTTAAAACAAGATTAACTTTCTTTAGATAGGTATCTAGCCGGTGAAAGCCTAGTGGGTAGAACATTGGACTCGGAAGCGGGTCGACCGAGGTCCGATTCCCGGTGCGGGCATGTACCTACCTATGACTTTATTTTCTATGTTATGTACCTATATTTGTGAAGTTATAGTAACAATACCACTCGCTAACTGTGAAGGAAAACATCGTGAGGAAACCTGAGTGTCTGAGCTATCCACATACCTCAGCGCTTGAAATCGCCAATCCGCGGTGGGCACGCGTGGTGATTAAGCCCATACTCTCTCTCTGAGAGAAGGGCTACGCGCTACAGTGGGGCGTAGGTATATAGGTAGGCTGCTTATGAGATAGGTATAATATTAAAGAAAGAGAACAGAAATATAGAAATGGAGTAAATAAGTATGTCACGAAATAAAGGTTACTCTAAAGATAGTAAGTAGGTAAGTACAAAAACAATAAAATTCTGCAGAACTGGGCTTTCAAAATATATAGTTGGCTGCTGGCTAGCTGACTCGGCAAAAAGTTGTTTTGCCATATGAGCTACGAAGATTTTTGTATGGGGCCTGGCATAGTTCATAGTGGCGCCCTCTATATTTTTTTCAATATCGTGGAGCATGATGAAACCTAGCTAGATCGATAGAGGACAAAAAAGTAAACAAGAAATTATTAAGGTCACCATGTCCTAAAGTGGCACGTTTAGGAGTTATTGAGCTTTGAAGTTTGTATGAGATTTTTATAAAACTTAACTTTTGAATCATTTTTCACTAAATACTGGACTATATATGCTTGGCACCTGTGACTCGTTGCCGATTCTTGACTAAATTGCTAAATAAGTCGTAGAAAAAACACCCAGTTTATTATAGATACCGTATATTAAGGCACCCGAGCGTAGCGAGGATGCTTACAATGCGAGGGTATTACGGGAGCTTTTACCAGAGTTATAAATCTGCTTTTCATCAATCCTATCAGGTAAATAAATAAAATAGTGTATTTAAAGGAAAATTCACAAGATATTTCTTTATTTTAATTACAAATTACACTTAGCTGCTAGACTAATTACAATATACAATTAGGCATTACTTATCATTAAATCATTCTACCGAACAGTGAGCGAGTTATTGATCGGAGAAGTAGGTACCGGAAGAAACATTTGTACTTAAATTAAGTTTTATGGTGGCTGTGTTTAGTTATAAGCATTATCTGATTAAATATTAGCAGTTAAACAATAATTAGGTAGTTAGACCTGAAAATATGATTAATCCCTGTTTCTATGTTTAATATGGTTTCATAGTAAACATATGTCACTTCAATGTAGGTAATTATTGGCTGACAGAAGTCATTTTTATACATATATCCTCATTCCCCAAGTTATTTATAGGTACCTACATACCACCTAAACCTATCTATATTAATTAAACTGTAGGTTTTATATTGACATGTTTTGAATTTTAATCGAATTGAACGAATTGGATGCATGAATAATACTATAATTTCATGTATATATGTATATCAGTAGGTAGGTACCTACTAGACATAGCTACCCAGACTTTAAAAAACATCAAAGTAGGTTTGAATCCCCGAGAAAACTCATATCAAGTGACAAATTCAGTGATGAAACTCAGTGGAAATTCCATACAAACTTCAAAGCTCAATAACTCCTAAACGTGCCACTTTAGGACATGGTGACTCTAATAATTTCTTGTTTACTTTTTTGTCCTCTATCGATCTAGCTAGGTTTCATCGTGCTCCACGACATTGAAAAAAATATAGAGGGCGCCACTGAGACTATGCCACTAATCTTCGTGGCTCTTTGCCTACGATCTATTCTTAGACCTACCAAATATACACAAAAAAAATCATTAAAATCGGTGAAGCCGTTGCGGAGGAGTTTGATAACAAACACTGTGACACGAGATTTTTATGTATTAGATTTAATTGTTTTGAGTTCACCTTACTTTTTTGTATACTTAAGACAAAGGAAAAAGAAAGAAAATTATTACGTACCTATCTAATCTTCTAATAGTTGCGAGGAAAAATTATTTTGATAAAGAATTGGTTTCAGGTGGTGTTTCAACCATTGTGTGACTCAAATAAAATTCAAAACCTTTATGTAATAAGATAGATACATAGAATATTCTTTATTGTATGTACACCCGGAATTAAATATGAGAATAAGTATATAGAATAAGTATCTAAGTAACGAAAAAAAAACTGGACAAGTGCGAGTCGGACTCGCCCATCGAGGTTTCCGTACAAATTTGTAGGTACTTACATAATATTACGATAAATAGTTCAGGAATCGAGTCTCGCAGTTTTTTCCGATTTTTTTTGTGATTCAATTACAAATGTATAGTTTTCAGGATTTTCCCCGTACTGTTGGTACGAGAAAATATTGCTTGCCGCATTTCATAGTTGTAGGTCAACGGAAATTACCCTATAAATTTTGATTCCAACCATATCTTTTTTTAAGTTAAATTAGAAGTTTAATTTTTTCATAACTTCAAGGGACTGGAGACTGGAGCATATGGTTTAAATTTGAACTCGACACCTTCACGCGTTCCTGAGATAAAGGGTTTTCACAGACAGACTGACGGCCAGACAGATGGACAACAAAGGAACCCTAAAAATACAAAGTCCGAAAATCGATAGATAGATTTTATTTATTTCGATGATAACTATCATTTGCCCTTGAAAACTTTCAAGGGCAAATTTGGCCTCGTGAGGTAGTGAATTCTTCGAGCGTGGCAGGTAAGGTACCTAGTGAATTCTTCGAATGCTTAAGGCGCGAGATACACAGATGGGACGTGGGGCGAGGGTGCGGTAAGATGTACTCGTATAGAGTCACAGACCAAGAACGACCGTAGAGCAAGGACTGTGGTCTGTGACTCTATACATCTTACCGCTCCCTCGACAGATGGGAATCTGTGTGACTCGCGCCTAAGTGCCCAAGAAAACTCGGTACTAAAAAAGTGCTGATCAAGTAATATCTTTGCAGCAAGCGGAGACATAACGCCTGAAATTTAAGTCCGGCTGCTCTATCATTATTTCGCGCCAAAGCAGGCTCCGCTCCTGAATTACTAGGGCATTATAACAGACAGTGGGACAACAGAGAGCGTTTATTGCGATCTCGCCATCCGGAATCCTTCCGGAGGGGTCCAAAATAACCGTGTCTGCGGGGCCCGGCGGCTCATAAATTCTTTCTACATCTGACAGCTGAGCCGTTCACATCTGTGCTATCCTGTGTTGGGCTCCGCGATGGAGCTGGATACCACATTCGGGAGCCAGCATGAAGCGCGGGCAGACGTAACTGTCAAAAAGGCCGCCATCTTGCGAAGTCTGTCACTCGTTTTTCGCGCCCAGAAATAGTTGAGGTTAGGCGGCCAGTAGCAGTGAGTTATTTTTTTTATTTGTTTAAATAGTCTTTTGTGCCTGGATAATGTTTTTTGGCCAGTGCGTGGTGACTTAATTTTTTTATTTCGTGAGGACGCATTATTGTGTTTTTTTGTGAATATTTTTTGTGCTTGAGTGATTGTGTACGAGGATTTTTTTAGGTAGTGCTGCCAATAATTCCGAAAAACTGGTTATTCTCGGAGGGAAGGACAGGTATCATTCACTATCCACTACTTATTAAGGCGATTGAAAAATTTTCACATGGCTTACTAAAAAAAGTCACAGTTGTCTATACGTATTTATTTTTGGTTTCCATTTTTTTTTCATCATTCAGTTCGGAATTAATAATATCCGGTGCAAAAGGCATATTTACAGTACAAGACGAGGAGGTTCCATCCATCAGCTAAGTAATTTTTCCTGAAAGGGCCACTCAAAAGGCGGACGTCTAATTTCCGTTCACATTCCGTTCACATACTCAATGCCGTTGAAATCTAACTTCGCGTATTTTTTTCGATACCAAGAAGTACCTTTTATTTTATTATGCAAGTTGGTTGATATGCGTAAGGTTCTGGGGTCCAGACACGTCATGTAGAATCTATGACTTGGAATTTCTGAGTGATGTAGTATTTTTTAGTGACTCGCGATGCATATACATAGTAAGAGTGATGTGTTTGTTATATTTTAGCAACAATCAACAACAAACATCACGAGGAAAGGCGTGCGTTCGTATCGAAATTCGCACGTTTGGCTTTCCTGTGGATTAAATTAAGTCGATCTGTGAGGATGGAATAAGTACTGGGCAAACCTTCTCTATCTAACAGATGTCCAAGGCACTTGATGATTGATGCTGCATAATTTGCAGCTGTTAAATGGGAATTTGATAGAAACATTATTTGCCGGAAATCGAAGCAGTGGTGTCGGGAAGCGTTGTCCCAAACTAAGCATGCCCTGGTTACTTTTTTTTTTATATATCTACCCTTTAAACGTCCGTATCTGAGCTATCAGGATGGTATAGGTGCTGGGCAAGCCTGCCCCATCTAAAAACCAATGTCCCAGGCTCGGTAGCGTCCGAATAGTCCCTTACCCCATCTAGTGTGAGTGAAGGTGCCACTGGACGGTATAAATCATCTCATTACGTAGATGCAAAGGGTGAAGTGTAGGTTTAAACGTCCCACTGCAGGGCACAGACCTTCTCTCAGTGAGAGAGAGAGAGTACGGGTTTAATCACCACGCGTGCTCACGGATTGGCAATTTCAAACACCTCAGACACTCAGGTTTCCTCACGATGTTTTCCTTCGTCCTGGTTACTAAACGAAGATAATTATCAAAAACCAATGACTTACTAGAGGAGTAATTTAAAACCACTTTTGTGTCACAAAATCAAGATTTTGCAAAACCTTCCGATGAACACAGACATCGGATTTTTATTTTTGTCAAATAGTTGTACAGTATTTTAAGATAGTGAAAAGATTCTTTTATTAAAAAAAATTTTTTTTTTCTTCTGATCTCTATTGTAAACCAAATATTATATAACTATACGTCACACTTTTTTACCACAAACTTGCAAACACGTGCAACTTTTGTAGAATGAAACTTGTTCAGGATGTATGTTTTACTAACTACCAAAGTAAAACTAAAAAAATTACGTACAAAAACATGTTCAATCTCACACAATTAATCTTGTTCGACCCTCTTGGATTAGGTACCTACAGTCAGTACTTACTTACACACTTGATATAAGACTAATTGGCTAACTGAATAACTACCTACACACTGGCCCGATCTATATTCAGATCAATTCATTGTTGGAGCGATTATTCTATTAAGGGGCTCCAGGGAGTAAAAATAATCACCGAGGAGAAAAACTGATATCTTTTTTTAAAGATCCAATTTGCAAAAAGTGTGTACAATCTCTCAATCATGTTAATAGTGATTTTTAAGACCCATGGCTGTGAGCCTACGGCAAAAAAAAACCTGAGACTAGACAGCATCAACGGCCGTTTTTCGCATAAATTCTATCTAGTCCCAGGTTCGTGATCCTAGGTTCTTTGTCGTAGGTCCTAAAAATCACTGTTAACATGATTTAGATATCGTACAGACACTTTTTGCAAATTATACGATCTGTTAAAGAAGATATGATTTTCTTTTCCCCGTTAGTTAGCCCGATGAAGCGATGGTAGCCTAGTGGGTAAACCATCGGACTCGGAAGCGAGAGACCCAGGTTCGATTTACAGTGCGGGCTTGTATCTATGACTATGTTTTCTAAGTTATTTGCATTTGTGAGGTTAATAGTAGCAATACCACTAGTTAACCGTGAAGGAAAACATCGTGAGGAAACCTGAGTGTCTGAGCTATTCACCTCTGCGCTTGAAATCGCCAATCCGCGGTGGGCACGCTCATACTCTCTTTCTGAGAGAAGGCCTGTGCCCTACAGTGGGACGTATATAGGCTGCTTATGTATGTTAGTTAGCCCACTGAATCCCCTTAAGCTCTTCGAACAGATTAAATTGACAGCACAGATAAGTACCATCACATTAAGTACCGTCACAAACATCCTATAGACTGAGGCCATTTGTGCAAATGTACGGCGGTCCCCAGTGGGTATCGAACCCACAACCTCCGTCACGGTAATCAGACGTGATACCGCTAGACAGTCAAAAAAGTCTAGTCGAGGTCGAAAAGGTGCCCCAATTCTTTGGTAATCTATTGATCTTTGTTTTCTAATTACGGTGTAGGTATGACAATATTTAGCGCCGCCGGCGCCATCTTGGATCCGCGGGTTCCGGCAACTTGGGCCGGAAACGTTCCCAACTTGGCGCGAACTTTGACACGATTTCTAAATGAATATTAATGCGGTCTATCTTTCGACAACAGCACGTAATGCTTAATTTATTGGGTAATTACAAACGCTGTTGTAAGAATTATCCGCAAATACGAAGTTGATATTTTCCTGATAAGTAATTTCAAAGCTTGTGGAATTCTTGTGATTTCATCATCAGCCATTTAACGGCCACTGCAGGACATAGGCCTCCTTCGTGGTTTTTATAACCATGACGGGTTTTGCCATAATCGCCACACTTGGCAGGCGGGTTGGCGATCGCAGTATGCGGTTGGAATATCAGAAAGACGCTGCTGTCCGTCTCCAGGTAATTGATTTCCTTAGTCGCGGAAGGAAATGGAGTGACGCTATTCTTAATCCGGTGCCATACGGAATTCTTGTGATTTATGAAGTCAAATAAGTATGTATGTTATTAGAGACTGAATACTACATCAATTTTTCAATTAATTTTGTTTTCATTAATTTATTTGTGGAGAAAGATTTAGCGAACAAGATATACTCTTTCCATGTATATCTTGGTATATCTTCATTTATAAACAGTTACCTATCTCTGAAATTATTCCTGAACCAAGTTAATTTGAGTTTGACTCTTTGGAGTTTTTTCTCCAAAATGATCTAGATTTTGAGATGGACACTTAGTTAACATGTAACGTTCATTAAGTTGCAACTTCTGTGTTATTTTGAATAAAAACATTTTGATTCTGAAAAAATCATAGAACATAGTTGTTGTGAAGAAAAACTCTAATTGACGTGTCTCAAGATTTGCGCACCTCATTGGTAACTCTATTTTAAATTTTAGTTTATTAGAACTGTACAAAAATTATAGGTACTGAAGAAACTGTTTTCAGGCGCCTGTAAAAAATTTGTAGCCTGATTTTTGCAGGAGTTTGCGTTGTGTGAGTCTTGCTAAAAACTTATACGCAGGAGCTGATAGTGGCAATTTTGGCTGTGTGTTATGTTAGTCAATAGATTGAATTGAATCTATGTTTCCGCTCATAAAACTAATATATTTTGTGGCATCCAATGAATGGGATTATCATATACAAATCCATCCTTCTGATAATATCATATCATATTACTCACATCATAACATATTATGGATGGATTTTTGTAATTAAATTTTTGTCCGGACTCTAGCTATACTTTGCAGAGCAACATTTTGTAACTTCTTTAGTAACTCACAATGTTATCATTGACGTGGATAAGGGCGGAGCTAGGTAAGCCATGCTGACCCCAGAATAGTCTAGGCCACTACCCAGGATCTCGGGTGACCCATTGCCTACATGCAAATTAAATTACTAGCAAACGCCAACAGTCATCATCAGCCATTTGACGCCCACTGCAAGACATAGGCCTCCTTCGTGGTTTTCATAACTATGAGGGGTTTTGCCGTAATCGCCACGCTTGGCAGGCGAGTTAGCGATCGCAGTATGCGGTTGGAATCTCAGGAAGACGCTGCTGCCCGTCACCTGGTAATTGATTTCCTTAGTCGCCTTCTACGACATCCACGGAAGGAAATGGAGTGACGCTATTCTTAATCCGGCGCCACACGGAACGGAAGGCCGACAGTATTGTTGACCAAATCTCAAGTCTGAAGTGGGGCTAGGTGGGAATATGGCAGGTGGACCAGGGCAGTTACGGAGTGGCAGTAGACCAACAGAACGGTGGTGATAATATGGCGGGTGGACCAGGGCGGACCAGGACTTACGTCTCTAGGTGTTTTTTAGGTAGGTGTCGTTAGAATCATCAGTTATCTGACGTTTTTACTCACATACCTACATAAACTCACGCCTGTATCCAAGAGGGGTAGGCAGAGACCAGGAGTGCCACTTGCCACGATCCTGACAGATCACTTTCCTCAACATTAATTAGTCGTTGCACGCACGCACGCCGGTTTCGGGTACTTTTTATCTTGCCCTTTGCTAATACATCCCCTATTTGGTCGAAGTATGTCCGCGTGGGACGTCCCTTACCGGCGGCCCTCCCGCCCATATTCGCTCGATACATTTGTTTCGTCAATCTTTCTTCCCTCGTCCTCTCGTCCTCGACATGTGGTCCAAACCAATGCAACTTTCCTTTCTCGATTCTCTTCTCAATTTGACTCACAATACCGTTAATTTAAATTTTCCGTACACCTGGTAACGGTGCTATGGCATAGATGCCGACGGGACCGACGTGTCCAGTAGGTGCACCCGCGTAACTTTCGTGAAGAAAGTAATAACTAGGGTCTTAAATTACGAGGGAGATAACTCGTAAAAGTCTGCGAGCACGACGGCTGAGACAGGGAGGCCTCTGCCCAAATATTGCATTTACAGCCCAGTTTCAAGACCTTGTTGCTTTTATTTTAAGAAAGAATGAAAGAGAAACATTTATTGCACCAACAGTCACACACCACACACAGAACACTAAACAAATCCGAAACAAAATTAACAGAAAACATCAAAAGGAACAGAACTACAAATATAATACAAATTTATGCAGTTTTGTCGCTGTGTGTGTTTCCGTTGCTGCAAAAGGCAGCTGGCTTAGCATTTTGCTGCGGGTGTGGACCCTCAGCGCTGGTTTTCAGTCAGTACCTACATGTGTCTCACGAGTGTCGCAATGCGCGGCGCGGTATGTCCTAATTATAAATAATGAGTTTCGATCGTAAAACATATTATTTAGATTAGATTAGATTCATACTCTTTATTGCACACCATACATTATAAAGATACATGAAGAATCTTAAATATCTAAGTTACATAGTGTACAACTGGCGATCTCTCCAGATAACCTTAGGATGGATAGGACTGTAAGATGAAGAGAGTAGGTACGTTTACGTGTACGTAAATTTTATAAATTATTACTTTGTTATCGATTAGTGTGAAAGTAAGGAAGCGAGACAGTGGTAGGGCGCCCGAAGTGCACCCTGAGAGTGATAAATTAAAAAAAGTGTAGCCAATAACGAAACAAACGCAGGTACTTGTCAAGTCTTTTAAATATGTTTAAAACTAGAGACTAGGTTATGATTAAAATAGTATAGAGAATGAAATAAAGCGGAGGTAGCCTAGTAGGTAGAACATTGGACTCGGAAGCGAGAGACCCAAGTTCGATTCCCAGTGCGAGCAAGTACTTATGACTTTGTTTTCCAAGTTATGTAAATTTGTAAAAATATAGTAGCAATACCACTCGCTAACGGAGAAGGAAAACATCGTGAGGATACCTGGGTGTCTGAGCTATTCACATGCCTCAGCTCTTGAAATCGCCAATCCGCGGTGGGCACGCGTGGTGATTAAGCCCATACTCTCTCTCTGAGAGAAGGCCTGTGCCCTACAGTGCGACGTAGTTATATAGGCTGCTTATGATTATGATGAATGAAATAAAAGTCTTACTTTGGTATAAATTTAAAAATTGGAAAAGTATTACTTAATTGCTGCCTCGTTGACTGCCTCGGTGGACTAGCCGTTAAGGCGCTTAACTACCAAGACAGAGGTCGTGGGTTCGATTCCCACAGGGGGCCGCCGTACATTTGTACAAATGGCCTCAGTCTGGGCCTCCATGTTGGTTACCATAGCACAGGGTATCCTAGTTTGGGACCAGGTCAAGTGATTGTGTTGTGTGGAAGTTATGATTATTATTATTACATCTTCGTTTTAGTCGAGTTAGTTCAACCTGAGATTTCCGCACTTAACCTATACTTCTACGAGTATAATGACAAAATAATATCTACACTATGAAAACATTGCATTAATTCAAACTGATGCTTGGAGGGGTAGGCAGAGGCCAGAGCTTGCCACTTGCCATGATCCGGACAAAAATCTTTTCGCGGGTGTATGAAATGAAAAATCGGTTGAGTGTGAGTCGTACTCGCGCACGAAGGGTTCCGTACCATTGTACATACAAAATTTAAATATTTCAAGCGTCTACCTGTTGCCGTTATTAATATCGAGCAAAAAACGGCAAAAAAATCACGTTTGTTGTACGAATGGGAGCCCCCGTTCAATTTCTTTTTTTATTCTGTTTTTATTATTCAATTTTTTATTCTGTACCGCAAGTGCGCGACATTTTCCAACATTTTATAAATGCGGGCATTTGCCCTTTTGCTGTAACCGCAGGTACGTTGCGGGCCTTAATGTTTCAGATTTTTTTTTTGTATATAACATTGACTGCCCAAGTTTTTTCTGCTAACTACGTAACAAACCAATTCTGTTGTCTTACTTTTCAAGGCTGCATATACAAGTAAGGAACTGGTACACGGTTCAGACCTCTGTCGTAGTTTTGTCTCCACGATACCTTCTTCCAGTATAGGTAGCATGCCGGCGCTAGTCGCGCGTTTTGTGGCGCTGTAATGACAGAATTGGACAATTAATGTACGGGAAAGTTGCGACTTTTGACGACTTTAAAAAGCGCGACTCGCGTGCCGTGCCACCAGTGAAGGTCTCCTTCTTGGTCGCAAACCTCTGATAGGAGACGGCACATAAATAAGAAGAGGAAGACAAACATACATAGATACACTCGCGGCTGCATCGCGGCGGTCTAAGCAGAGACAAGGGTTTTCACTGAAACGATTTTCCTCTTTGTTTCAGGTAGCAACCAGAACTCCCTCCCTTATCTAGTCTACCCCCACACCAACATGTTAATACAGTTTCCTAGATACTAAAATAAAATAAAAAAAGGGGAAACAGGTCGAGAGAATTCTAAAGTGGAAACGACACAGTGAGAAAGGCAGAATGGACGCGAAAAACGATGCGCGGACGGACGACATCGAGTTGAGTGGGCAAGGAGCTAGCAATAAGCCTA
Source organism: Yponomeuta cagnagella (assembly GCA_947310995.1). NCBI lineage: Eukaryota > Metazoa > Arthropoda > Insecta > Lepidoptera > Yponomeutidae > Yponomeuta > Yponomeuta cagnagella. Next base: position 2,284,302 of record OX371292.1, on the reverse strand, counting down.
GGTGAGTTGGAAAAAGATAATGATTAGCAAACAATATGGTTTAAATTCAGCAACCTAGGAACAGATTCGAGACACAACTAAAGAGATGAAAAAGAAGTATAACTATAGCATTATCGACTGGGAAAGAGTTACTGCAGATAGAATTAATGTTTATCATGTTTAACGTGGTGGAAGCCTAGTGGGTAGCACATTGGACTTGGAAGCGAGAGACCCAGGTTCGATTCCTAGTGCGGGCATGGACCTATGACTTTCTAAATTATGTACATTTGTGAAGTTATAGAAGCGATACAACTCGCTAACTGTGAAGGAAAACATTGTGAGCAAACCTGAGTGTCTGAGCTATTCACTTACCTCAGCGCTTGAAATCGCCAACCCGTGGTGGGCATCTCTCTGAGAAAGAGCCTCTGCCCTATAGTGGTATGTATGCTGTTTAAAACAAGCTCTCCTGTAATATTCATCTTGTTCATATTCATATCATGATATCATTAATAACCACGTTGACTAACATTAATGTACACTTTTGTAGCGATGTGACCACCAAATCGGACCTTCCCGAGCGAGGGTCATGGTCCAGCAAGCTGGACTTTATCCTCTCCGTGGTGGGCTTGGCCATAGGCCTTGGGAACGTCTGGCGGTTCCCCTACCTGTGTTACAAGAACGGGGGCGGGGCCTTTCTCATCCCCTACTTTCTGACGCTGATCCTCGCCGGGATTCCCATGTTCTTCATGGAGTTGGCTATGGGGCAGATGCTTACCATTGGAGGGCTGGGCGTCTTCAACATCGCGCCCATTTTCAAAGGTAAGCTTGACATCATGCATATTTCAAGATAATATGAAGTTACTAATATATTCCGTGGTGGAAGGCCGGCCGGGATGAGGTTAATTCGTTTGGAACATAAGAGGCCGCTAATTTGGATACGTCGACACACTGGCGCTTTCTCATGTTTTATGATGTGGAAAAGGATCTAGATAAGTCAAGACAAGAATCGACGATCCAATGATCTGAAAATAATCTTGTTAGATAATAAAAGCATTGTGTGTCAACAGGTATCGGGTACGCGGCGGCCGTGATGTCCTGCTGGATGAATGTCTACTATATCGTGATCCTCGCCTGGGCCATGTTCTATTTCTTTATGTCCATGCGTTCAGGTAAGCTCTACAATAGAAACAACTATAGTTCATACATTATTATTATAATATTCACATTAATTGTTACATGAAAGTTTTAATAGTACATTACGATACTAGTGCGAAAAGTAGGAAATTTGCAACGAGTGGCGATAAATTAAAACACGACCGAAGGGAGTGTTTTATATCGACACGAGTTGCGGATTACCTATTCGCACGTGTATCGTACAACGTTTTATAGTACATATGGCCCTTTGAAGTTTCGACATAGGCACGTAAAGTGCTCATTATCGCACTAGTGCGGTAATGTAGCACCATATGTCCTATAAATATTTTTATGAGGTGGACTGTTGTGGGTGCACCTTTTTCTAACCTTTGCAAAATTATGATATTATAATTATAAAAAATATTTGACGCTGGAATGTCCTTGCAACAGGGAACCATTACCCAAACATAGACCAATCTTAAAAAATCTAATGTAAATATGCTTGAAGCCACAACTTCTGTTTTAGTACTTAAGCAACTCGCTGCTAGTCTTACGCAGCAGCCATTAAAGTGAAAAGGTTTTTGAATTACATTTTGAAACTTTAGGATTATACTTGATACTTCAAAAGTTTTACCTGCACATTTTCACCTGCTTATTCTCTACACACCTACTAAATCATTCCCCAGACGTCCCCTGGAGAACCTGTGACAACTACTGGAACACCGCGACTTGTGTCAATCCCTACGACAGACGTGGTCTGACTTGTTTCACATCACGTGACAACATGTCCACCCTGTGCACTCTGGGACGGCAGAATGTCAGCAGGGCCATGCTAACGGACCCGGTCAAGGAATTTTGGGAGTAAGTTGTCACTACAATTTTTGGTTGCTTATATACGTAATAAAAATTCACTTTGAGTGACTTCTTCATTGAAGGAAAACCACTAATTACTCCAAAGTGGACTTGTACAACATGATATTATAACACAAATTTATAGTCAGATTATTCGAGATTTTTTTGTTGGACAAAGTTACAGAGTATTGACCAATCGAATATCGGATTATAGTACCCTTTGCTCTTAGATATTAAAATAAATTATTTGGCTACAATTTTCTTTATTCTCGAATTACTTTCTAAAATTCTTACCGATTTCGTACATCAATCGTATGTATAGGTGTTGATAATATTTCAGTTCAGTTTTATATTTTCTGGATTAAAGATCCTAGTCTCTTTTTTAATTAAACAAACTGACCAGAGTGGTCTATGTAAAACAAAATTTTTAAACGCTTACACCCTGGCTTTATGGACCGTTTTGCTGCCATTTATGCAGGCACTGATCACCAATAACCTCGGCTTGTGATCATCGTCTGTACTCTAAGGTCAAGAAATATCTGTGTATATTTTCCTTTTTGTGTACAGTAAAGTGTCCTGTATCTATCTGATATGGCCCAACCTTTTCTTGCAGGCGTCGCGCTCTCCAGATTTCGGACGGCATCGAAAACATCGGCAACATCCGCTGGGAGCTGGCCGGCACCCTCGCCCTGGTATGGGTCATGTGCTACTTCTGCATCTGGAAGGGTGTCCGCTGGACCGGCAAGGTGGTCTACTTCACCGCGCTTTTCCCATACTTTCTGTTGACGGTTTTGCTCATCAGAGGTAAGAGTTATGCCATTAGTGGTAAGTCCACCATCAGTACACTTTCTTTTGTGCAATAAAATAATAATAACAAAGAGTTGAAAGGGGCCATAGTTTTATTTGGTAACCTGGTCCGTGATCTAGAATAGTCATGGAGCCAAAAATGGCAGCAATAATGTACTGTCTAAAGAATAAAATTAAAAAAATATATTAATGACTTGATAAGAAATTACTATAATATGGATTTTACACCAAACGTCCTAATTACCTATTAAAAATTATAATGAAACTTTTTAATGGCGACTTGTTTGCACCATTAAAGCTTCTTCCAACGCAGACCGCTGCCCTATTTGGTTTCACATCAAACGCCATTGAAGTTATAATAGCAATACCACTCGCTAACGGTGAAGGAAAACATCGTGAGGAAACCTGGGTGTCTGAGCTATTCATATACCTCAGCGCTTGAAATCGCCAATCCGCGGTGGGCACGCGTGGTGATCAAGCCTATACTCTCTCCCTGAGAGAAGGTCTGTGCCCTACAGTGGACGTATATAGGCTGCTTATGCAAACGCCATTGCAAACAAAATTACTTGAACCAAAGTATAACATCAATCAATATATCTCTCGTCAATACATTATTTGTCACTGATCTCTATTTTAATATTGTTTCAGGTATCACCCTCCCCGGCGCGCTAGAGGGCATCAAGTTCTATGTGATGCCGAACATGAGCAAACTCATGGAGTCCGAGGTGTGGATCGACGCTGTCACCCAGATCTTCTTTTCATACGGCCTCGGCTTAGGCACCCTGGTCGCTCTTGGCAGCTACAACAAGTTCACCAACAATGTGTACAAGTAAGTTTATGACCTGCTGATCGAATTTGTGCTTCATTGTTTGCCCGGCCCAAAAGGAGGCTAATGTATTTGGCTCGTATGTAAGTTTGTCCGATTCATGTTCCCCCTCATCTCAGCTCCTTAACATATGGTCAAATTTTGACAAATGAGATCTCAGTCGATTCGTCTTATTTGTACAAATATCATAGGCTATCAGCATAAATCTACGAAATATATAAAAAAAAACACTAAAAAGATAAAAGTAAAAACTGAAATAATAATAACCAAAAACCCGACTGCTGAGCATTAATTACTAAGCAAGCGGGACCCAAATTGAATGTGAGATACCTGGGTTATTCCCGCCTGCTCAGTAGTTATATGCTCAGCCGACTGCTGAGGTTGTTGATTATTTTTATTTCAGTTCTTTGTTATTGATTTCTGTTGTTCAGTAAAGTATTTCCTATCTAAAAAAATGTTAACCATACTATCTCGTGTTGTCTTTTTCTACCTATTTATCAAAATTCCCAATTTCTGTATGGATATGTAATATTCATCTAACGTCACAATGTAGTCGTAATACCTCGCCTAATTATGTACCTAATGAATTTTCACCCATACTATCATGTTACGAAAACTTGTCGCTTTTCTTCTTTAACAGATTACCATAGATTTACTCTGTCCTCCTGCGTCTCCTCAGGAGGTCTTTAATTTTACTGTTTTCCTTCAGGGATGCCCTGATCGTCTGTACGGTGAATTCATCAACTTCAATGTTCGCCGGATTCGTGATCTTCTCGGTCGTTGGCTTCATGGCACACGAGCAGCAGAGGCCCGTAGCTGAAGTGGCTGCTTCCGGTGAGAAAGCATACATGATTTTATACATGATTGTACTTCAATGGTTTTAATTGTTTCTAGGGTTCCGTACCCAAAGGGATTACGTATTACGTAAAAGTATTACGAAGAATCCGCTGTCCGTCTGTCTATCTGTCACCAGGCTGTATCTCATCAACCGTGATAGCTAGGCAGTTGAAATTTTCACAGATGATGTATTTCTGTGGCCGCTATAATAACAAATACTAAAAACATAATAAAATAAATATTTAAGTGGGGCTCCCATACAACAAACTTGATTTTTTGCCACTTTTTGCTCGATATTAATAACGGCAACAGGTAGACGCTTGAAATATTAAAATGTTGTCGCGCGCGAGTCCGACTCGTATTTAATCGATTTTTTCGACATGAATTCCATCACACCTACATATTTAATTTAAAATGCGCTAAATTATATGAACTCATTCCGGATTGAACATGCATCACTGCATAAAATAACTTTGTAAGTAATTATTTGCTGTTATCTTAACCAGACTGAAAACCTATTTTTTCACACAGGTCCCGGCCTAGCCTTCTTGGCATATCCCTCAGCAGTGCTGCAACTGCCAGGCGCCCCGCTCTGGTCTTGTCTGTTCTTCTTCATGCTTCTGTTAATCGGTCTCGACAGCCAGTTCTGCACTATGGAGGGTTTCATCACCGCGGTAATCGATGAGTGGCCTAAGCTGCTACGTAGGAGGAAAGAAATCTTCATAGCTATCACGTGCTTGATCAGCTACCTCGTGGGCTTGTCTTGTATTTCGCAGGTGAGCTTGTTCAAAAGTTTTTTCTGTGGCCTTTCTTTTATAATTTTCCTCACGATGTTTTTCGTCACTATTAGCGAGTGGTATTGTTTCTACAAATTCAGGAATCTAATTTTATCTATGTAACTTAAAAAAGTGATAAAGACGTGTCGGCTTCGAATTTTGACTGAAACCACAAAATTTTTGCTATACAAAACATTAAATTTTAGTGTTATATTTCTGTGTTGAACTATTACATCGCTGATATTAATTTTTGAATCAAAAACTGTTCTATCAATGTGAAAATTAAAATTATTAGGTCTATTACGGTTCACGAATATCAGAATGTACGTAGTTCTTTCTCGGTTAGAGAAAAGAAACTAAAATACTTTCATTTTCAGGGCGGAATGTACGTCTTTCAAATCCTCGACTCATACGCTGTCTCCGGCTTCTGTCTGCTGTTCCTTATCTTCTTCGAGTGCGTCTCCATCTCTTGGGCCTTTGGTGTCAACCGCTTCTACGACGGGATCAAGGAAATGATCGGCTACTACCCCACCATCTGGTGGAAGTTTTGCTGGGTCGGCTTTACACCTGCTATTTGCATTGTAAGTATCAGTTACAGGTTTGTTTTTATTGTCATCTCATTTTAGATGTAAAATCTACCAATCTACCCATGTAATCGTTTATCTACAAAAGTTTATCTCTAAAAGTAAATTGACTGGATTTTTGTCATGCCGTGCTTTGGGGTAGGCTTACAGCAGTGGGCAGTGTGGACTGAAGATTTTTTTTAAAATTTCACTGTCATACATAATATATCAGCTAAGGTATCACATTTAAAATTAATATTTTAATTATTCTGGTTATTTTCATTGAAGTGAGCTTAGGTATATGACAGCTGATCAACATTTTGGATTTAGAACAGTTTCTAGCGCAAAATTATGAAGTTGATTTCGTTAGTGCTACCCACTTTTTAGCAATAACCTGATTCCTTCTCAACCTTCATCACCCAGCCTCTTTTCTTTTCCAGAGCGTGTTCATCTTCAACATCGTACAATGGACCCCAATCAAGTACATGAATTATGAGTACCCGTGGTGGTCACACGTGTTCGGCTGGTTCACCGCGCTGTCTTCCATGCTGTGCATCCCCGGGTACATGGTCTATCTGTGGCACGTTACGCCCGGAACCCGGATGGAGGTCAGTTGCTTTTTTAAATAATAATTAGGTTCCTAGTCTTCGTTCTTTTACAAATGTAAAGATTAAACGATAATGGCAATATCATAAATTGTTTGGTGAATCAACCAGCAGATGTTAATATGGCTGTTCTGATAGAATGTCGCCATGAATTCGATCAGATCATCAAATTCTCAGATACTTAGTATTAATCTTAGTGGTGCTTAGTGGCCACAGATTAGGATGTTTTAGGAAGGCAACAGATAGTTCTGATTGTCTAACTCTCAGATTAATTTAAATACTTTCCCTGTGGACCAAGCAAATGAACTTTCATATATCATAATACTTGACCCCCGTGGTGGAGTATGGCCTATACCTTCCTCAGGGAAGAGACCCGTGCCCCTCGGTGGGGATATAATGGGTTGATGATGATGATATCATAATGAATCTCCAATATCGAATTAGGTATGAATCCTCTTTCTAACATTATTATTTTTCTCCTTCTGTAATTATTTTATATATGAATGTTTATTCTATATTTTTATTTGTATGTACCGTTAATATATTTTCTTCAAATTAGTATTGTTTCACTTTCACCAAATCCGTTTTTTGGTCAATAGTTGTTTAGAAGTAATTACTCTTGGTAATAAAGTATATATTTAAAAATAATATTTGCTTTAAAGCTGTTATTATCTACTGTTCATGCCTGGTGCACAGCAAAAACTATTTTATCTGTCTAATATTTGGCGTTAATGGACGGTCCACGTAACAGTCTCAACGTAAGAAGTCAGTTAATTTTATAAAACTTTGTTGTTTGGCATAAATAAAGTAAAGCCTTCAGCTTAAGCAATAAATAAATAAACAACGCGAACTTTGAGACTATTTAAGATAAACTTCGTATCTTATGGCAAAACCCCCCATGGTTATGAAAACCATGAGGGAGGCCTGTGTCCTGCAGTGGGCGTCAAATGGCTGATGATGATTTCAAATATCTAACCTATCGACTTGTTTAATATCCCCATCACCGCTGTTCCAGAAATTCAACAAGATCGTACGTATTCCGGAAGACGTTCCAACGCTACGACTGAAGATGCAAGCTGAAGAACTGGCTAAGCATCAAGCCTAAACACCTGTAGAAGACTTAACTCAAAGATCTCATGGAGGGGCGAACCGCTACATGGGATTTCGGAACACTTCTGCTACCACGCTTGAATACACAGTATTATTATAATCCCTACCTTACAATTGAGTGACGTGAATTGATATCCTAGCGCTGCAGTTCAGATTTTTCACGTAGGTTTGTTTCCAGATGTTTCAATGGGCCAAGTGTTTTGAATCCAAGGTTATCGGGTGAGTTTTCAACGGATATGTAGTTTTTCGTGCCATGACCATTCGAAATTAAATGGCGTCAATAAGGACATTTCTCTAAAAAACTTATATTTATATAACCTATATAAAGAACGTAATATAATAATCCAGCACGCACAATTTTTTGTACATCAGGTAATTAATTACGACAAGAATTGTTTAAAATACTTATATTATCAGTTACTTGTTATAGGTTTAATTTTTGTGTTTACGATTTGGAATATGGGTTTTGCATGCGACGCGTTCATGTATGTTTATATTTTACGATAAATATAGTAAGGTACTATTTTACTTTTATGTAAGTTATTGCATAGATTTTTTTTTGTATGTAAGAGTTTATGATCGAATGTTTTATTAAAATTTCTGAATGTGATTTGAAAAATGTGTTAAATCGTTTACTGTTGTCTTCCATATAGCTATAGCTATTGCTCCATAAATTATAATTATAGTGGTTTATAGTTATGATTCTTATAGACAAAATATAATCTAGATATTTGCTTATACATTATTATGAATAATACAATTATAAATGTCTTGTCTTTGTGATTTTCTCGTTGTTATCCTTAAAGGAGTTTTGATGTACCTATAGCTTTTAATTGATGTTTAGATCTTTCTAGTTTTTAACTAAGCCTAATAAATACGAGATGGTTAAGATATTTATGATGTTCGTATATTATGTAAAATCGCATCGGGACGCGAGATATTTTGAAACTTTTGGTGTGTAGACTTGTTACTAATCAACTATAATATAAAATTATGCCAAATAAAAGGTATTACGAAACAGCATAACGAAAGTAGATCGGCCTAAAAATATAGTTTTAATTTTTAGAACTTACACTGATTGTTCGAATCATATCAATAGAATAACATAGAACTTTAATTACACTGTTGTATATTTTCGAAAATATTGAATTCAAGATAATTATGATGTTTTACAGTAAATTGTTATATTGTTGTTGTTTATTGATTTAAACGTAATATATGTAAAATTATAGGAATCTATAAAAAATGTAAAATTTCGGAGTCATAGCGACCTAATTAAATTAAGAAAAATTCTATGAAAACACTGTGTTCCCACCAAGACCAACTTTAAAAAAAAATTGATAAAAATATCATTTTCTGAATCTTTATCCTTTACTGTAGTTTTGAGAAAAATGTCTTTGCTATTCATCTCGGGAGCAAATATTTAATAATATCCTATAAATATGAAGCCAAATATAAGTATCTTGTTTCTTTCAAACATATTAAAAAGGAAAAAGTATTTTAATGTAGTGTCATAATATCATTCATAAATATAGAGTAACCTATATGCTCATATAATATTCAATTAATGTGAAAATGTATGTCAATTTTCAAACAAAAAATATAGTGAACATTCGTAGTTGTTTATTGCAAATATATAAAAGATAAACGTAAGACAATATTTATTAATAATATGTATAATAAAAAGAAAATGCTAAGTAATTTAATTAAGTTCAACGCAGAGTTCGATCTTTTGTAGGTGTAATTAGAAAAAGTATTAATTTTTTATTATTCATACTCTAAATAATTAGCGCGTGTTGTTTAGGATGAATGTGCTTCCATGTATTTAATTAATTAATAAACATATAAATATAAAATAGCATTAAATTTAATTAGCAATGTTTTATTTAATTTTAATTACTTTAAAGTAAGAAGGTACTTTAATTTAGCAAATATATATAAAAAAATCACTGTCAATTTACATCAATTGAATTTCAATATCAAATCGAATCAGACACATTACTTTAAAATAAATTATTTCTTAATCTTTTTCACAATTGACGGTCCAAAGTATTGAGCTTGAAAATACAAAACAAAAATATTATCTCTTTACAAAAAAACGTAATTTAATACATGGGTACCAAATCTATGAAATAAGTTACTGCGTTTGAATGTAGTTTACTTAGATTTAGTTATTTATGTCAATAAATACTTAGAAAAAAATGTTATTTTAGTTAGTTTGGCCTATATTATGAGGTTGTCTCCTTATTCCTCTTACAAAGCGGTGGTAGCCTAGTGGGTAGAACATTGGACTCGGAAGCGGGAGATCCAGGTTCGATTCCCATTGCGGGCATGTACCTATGACATTGTTTTCTAAGTTATGTACATTTGTGAAGTTATAGTAGCAATACCACTCGCGAACGGTGAAGGAAAACATCGTGAGGAAACCTGAGTGTCCGAGCTATTTACATATCTCAGGGCTTGAAATCGCCAATCCGCGGTGGGCACGCGTGGTGATTAAGCCCATACTCTCTCTCTCTGAGAGAAGGCCTCTGTGCCCTACAGTGGGACGTATTTAGGCTGCTTATGTTATATTATGAGGTTGCCTCCCTATTCCTTTTACAATTACTGTCAACAGCAAGTTACACAGAGATCCCATAGCCAAAAGCCTAAGATTACATAGAACGCTAAAAACGACCGTTTTTGGCATAAATGTTATCTAGTCCCAGATCCTTGTTCCAAAGTTCTCGACCGGGGTCTATGATGTCTTTCAACCAATTCTTTAGCGAAGTATCATTCCACAAGCAACGTTTGTCAACGTTTCGTTTTACAAACTGTTGTTTCACAATGACATCTAAATACAAATATTCATTTAAAAATGCATCATTTATAATAAGTTCACAAGATAAACTTTCATTTAAAAAAAATCAGATTATAAATTATGACTAAACAAATTATGCATTTTGAAAATAATTTATTTATTATTATTTTAAAAGATAAACTGACATTCACTGAGAATGTCAATCTCAAGTTAGCAATATAATTTTAATTTAATTTATTTATTTGGAGAAAATACAGGCACAGATAATAAATATTTTAACTTCAAAAATGTTATTCTGCAAGGGTGTCATTTCCATTTGGGACAAATCATTTAAAGGTAAGCTTACACAGGTGCCTTACGATTGTCTGAACGGAATTTCTTCCGCCTCTTAAAGTAACCTAATAAGTAACCAAATTTATTTTGCTAGGTGAACCTTTTTGGTAACTACTAAGGAGCTACGACCGCTTCACTCGCTTCGCTCGCTCCACGCAGTGAGATCACAAGTCTAGCCTAACCCACTATTCCGGTGAGGGGGCAATGTTTTTTTTTTGTAGCCCCCCTCACGGGCATCCCCCCTCACGGGGGGCTACGCCCCCCTGCACCCCTTGCTCTAGCTTACGTGTGCTGTAGTTCTTGCCATTTTGTTTTCTGTCTGCGGTAGTTTTGTTTTCTTTCGCGAGCCTACTTAATTACCTACTTAAATACATTGTATGTTACTTACACAAAGATAAAATTTCCTAATGTCTTTAGACCAAGTAACCATAATGTGAAAGAAAAATATGTCAACAGAACTTTGTTGATTTAAGGTATTTATATAAAGAAAACTTATCTAATGTTATGCTTATATTCTTTTTGTTGCACTCGTGCTGAGGACAATTTAAAAAGCTATTTAGAGGCTAAAAAATCCACCCATGCCGGGACTTGAACCGGCAAGTGCAAGCATCGATGAAATTTCGAGCCTCTTTACACACTTCTCTGTATTACGTACAGGCAGCGACATCTGGCCGAAACAATTTACATCACTTGCAGCCCAGAGTAACCCACTTTGCAGTTATTGGTTAACTTTGGAATGATATCGCTGTACTTATGATTCCATTCTTTTTGTTGCACTAACCCGTGCTGAGGACAATAATTTAAAAACCTATTTAGAGGCCATGCCGGGACTTGAACCCGCGACCTCTGCCCCACCATGCCAGCGCTCAAGAAATCTACTTTCTTTATAAATATCGCGATGGATGGCAACTATGGCTGAATCCTCATGATGTTTCACAGTGAGCGCGTGGTACTGCTACTAGGAATTCATAAATGTGCCTTAGAAACAGAATCATTGGTACACGCTGATTTGGAGCCAGCGTTCCGCCGATGTGCTAAATATATATCATATCACCGTTCTGAGTCCATAAAAATGTTGGAATATTATGGCTTTATTAGCACGTTGGTACTGTGGATCCCACGGCCGATTACCCCTGGTTATTCGATATTCTATCTTATGTCTAGAGCGATACGACGTACCTTGGACTAGCCGCAGCAAGGTCTACTGTACGTACGGGATGCACATTATTACATCACGTTATAATAGTTTGTTTTCGTGAAGTGAGCACGAAACGGGATTACTATGAGTACTGTAGTCTGCATAGAATCGGCTATTAAAACTGTACCTTTTGTACTACCAAAGGAATCTAAATCTTTACCAAATTAAATAAATTATAACCAAATTGCGTTTACGTGAAAGTTTTAAATCCGCACCAAATAAATGACTTCTCATTAAATTGGTTAGTCAACTCAAAGCTTAGTATTAGGAAGATCATAAAAAAAGATCTGGGACTCTGCTTTAATTTTCACATCAATATGATCCAACAGGTTCTAGTCAGACCAGAGATTTCCGCAGTTAGCCTGTCACAGCTGGGCCATTGTACCTTAGACACCAGGGTTTTCTCACGATGTTTTCCTTCACAGTCAGCAAGTCGTATTACTGCTACAACTTCACAAATGTACGTAAATTTAGAAAACACAGTCATTGGTAGATGCCGGGATTCGAACTCACGATCGCCCGAAAGTGAGGCCGGCGTTCTACACGCTACCACCGCTCTTGTGAACCAAAAAATCGGTGAAGCCGACATAAAAAAATGCTTTTACTTTTGTTTCACGTTAAACCAATAGCCGTGTAGCCCACCACAGCACCATCCGCTTTTTTTTACCTTCGCTGACAAGCTAACATGACCACAATATAGCTACAATCGACGATAAAAGGCCTGTTAACACAATAGCATGCGATCGCTAACGATTTGCCCGCAAAGTTTAGCCTTCGTTCACAAATTGCTTGGACAAACACCACTCGCAGGTTTTCACTGACATAGTTGCAAGTTATGTAATGCTACCATATTCGATAATTTTAAGTTAGGGGCTAATAGGTAATGTGGTTGGCTCATATGTAAGTATGTCCGATTCTATGAACTACTCTTTAACGGGCATAGCTTGAATACATTTTTCGTTGGCGTTTGGACGTTATTTCAAAGTGATAAGGTTCAATGTAAGGTGGGATCTATTGTGGCACTGGCCGGTAAACCCTTTAATCAGATTTTGACCCATAATATCTCAATCGATTTTATCAGTGTTTCCACGAGTGTCATCGTTTGTTCTGGACCCAAACTAGGATACCCTGTGCTAAGGTAACCAGGCAAGGACATCACAAACACGGAAATACACCCAGACTGTCATTCAAGAAACACCCAATCCATCCTTGGTGATGAAGACGGTCAAAGAAATATTTGTTTAAAGGACTTTGTCCACTTTGTATGGGCGATTTGGCTAAACGTGAACAGTCAATTGACTTAAAACTAAGTAGTAGGTTTTGTAGTATGCGTTAGTAAGAACCCTATTACAGTAATTAATTTGCATTGTGAGTTTTTGCTGCAAGGTGTCCTATGAGGTTATGTTCAATTAAAAAATAATTTTCTTTATATAATATGTTTATTAATCACTTTCAAACACGATTAATATGTGATCCAGAAACTGGGCAGGTGAATTTATTGTTTCTTGGTACCTAGCCCAGCTTAAAAACCATATAATAGTCATTACATGAGCGCAGCAACCAACTGTCGTCGTGTAAGTCAGGTACAAAATCCGTAGTTGAGCCGGGGTCCATTTTAACAAGCCAAAGTAGTAATAAAACAAACAATATTCACGAGAAGCAAAGAAACAGTAAACACAATGAATGAATGAATAGTTTTGTTTGTTTTAGCCGGTGACATCACAGACGATAAAGGGATGTGACAATGACAATTCAAACAATTTTTTTTTGTCTAGTGTTGCCATAAATATATAGTTTACCCTCAAATCCAGATTTATTTCTATTAATCATTTTATCACACCAATAATTGCATACGATACATCTAGCAAGTATTGTAATGCTGTTGCATTAGTTTGCATTATTTGGGTAAAAATAAATACTAAAACGCGTTGCATTAGAGACCCCAAATTGTTTTCTGTGCAATTTGTAACTAATTGAATTCTTTAAATTGCAACACCGAAATAAAAATCAAGGCTGGTTCACAGAATAAAGACTGGATTTCACATAAAATCCTTATTAGTTTGAAACAGTTTAAAATGTCGATTGATACAACCAGATAAGCAAAAATATTCATTTTGAAATTAATTATAATCAGGGGGTGTTTCGATTTTTCTCTTACATTCTGTCCACGAATAGCCCAAAATGGACAAAGTCTCTTGAATAATACATTTTGCATGGAGTGTACACACAGCCTTTCCCTTGACACGCTTTCAATAACATGTGTAATAATAATAATAAAACCTTACAAAACGCTCTGTAAAAGGCTCGTCCGTCTGTCTGCATCTGAGACGAGAATTAAGGTAGAACCACACTGATGCTACTACGCACACGATAGACGCGCTGCGACGTCGAGGTTACTGTGCACACTTGTCATACGCGTCGTGACGTGACGCGTATTTGATATCAGACGCTCTTTTCACTTCTTGTATAACCTCTGTAAAATATAATGTATGATTGTGACAGCGAGTTTGAGAACGATTCACTCACGTTTTACCGCTAAGCTTACGATAAGTATCCTATCAGTTTAAGTAGTTGAACCTGTTATTGGCCTTACTCATTACAAATTACTTTAAGTTATGAAAACTGTAACGCTGTTGGTTTTTTGAATAAAATAAAAGAAAAAAATAAATTTACGGAGTTAGTAACTTATAAGTAAGTATGCGCGTGCCACGAAAAAAATGCGAACAGGAGAGTGTATCATCTTCATCATCATCATCAGCCATTCGACGTTTACTGCAAGACATAGACCTGGTTATGAAAACCATGAGGGGTTTTGCCATAATCGCCACGCTTGGCAGGCGGGTTGGCGTTCGCAGTATGCGGTTGGAATCTCAGGAGGACGCTGCTGCCCGTCTCCTGGTAATTCATTTCCGTAGTCACCTTCTACGACATCCACGGAAGGAAATGGAGTGACGCTATTCTTAATCCGGCGCCACACGGAGTGTACCATCATGTAATTTAATTAATTTTATAATACTTATAAATTATGTTATTTCACCTAACTGAGTCGATGAGTTATATTCTCTCCAATTTCGATCAATTAGACACTTGTGCATCGACGACATTGTAATCGCATCTGATGCGCCACGTGCGTCTGATCTAGAACCACACTTGCCGTTATCGTCGGATAGCGTCGCGTCGCGTCGGACGTTTCTCTCTACCTTCCGATGCCAATCCAGCGATGCAGGCTGACGTCGCGTCGGATGCGTCGCTAAAGAAAGCGTAGATTAAGTGTGCTTCTTATTATTATTATTAGTACCTGGATGACCGAGCTATGCTCGGTATTTTTTTTGTTTATCGTGTTTTTTGGAAATTATATTTAGATACGATTAAAAAAAAGGGAAAAAATAATCGGACTGGAGACACATTGCCTGAAACGGATAAAACGACGTTTTCTACAAATTAAACCTAGTAAATTTCATGAAAATTGTTGGAGCCGTTTCCGAGATTATTGTATACAAGAATTGCTAGTTCCAAGGTATTTATAACATAGATGCAACATAGACTATGGTCGCAACATGCCTCGTTATGAAAGACGTTTGACGTTGTTTAATACTTATATCTTCCTTAGCAGCTAGACGTCAGCGGCAGGATTTGGTTTACCTTTATAAGATCATCCCTCCCACCCTGGGCGCCCCTGCATTGCTTTCTTTTATTAATTTCAATACCCGTATCAATCTACGGCACCCCGTTAATTTTACCTTTTAAGTTTTTAAAAAATAACACTTCATTCTACAACCCTTTGAAGCTTTGGTACGAATGTGTCGCCTTTTTAACTCAATATATGCAATTCACAAAAAATATAGATATTAACAATAATAACTTTGCCTTATTTAAAAAACAATTTCGATTGCCTTTGATCTCTCGTAAGTAACTAAGTAATTTTGTTAAAATATTTCTTTACATTTAAATCTCAGATTTTAAATTTGTTCAAATATTAGACTAGTTTAGTTTAAGCCGTCTTGTTTTGTAAGTTTGTTTACATTTTCCTGATCTTACGTGTGTGTATGCTTTGAGTTAACATCCTAGATCTGCACTGTTAAGCCTATTCTGTATGTTATTGATTGTTTGTTACCTCTTTTACACACCAAGAAAGTAATATAAAATAAATAGAAGATAGACTAAAGTTCTTGGCACTATTAAAAAAATTAAAAAGTGCAAAGGCAAACTTAATGCTAACAGTATTATCTTCCAGTTAACATTGGTGTTGCTGAACTAGAAATATATTTCTTGGAATACAATTTAGGCAGCAAGATCGCACGTGGCGTTGTCAGTATGTCAGTCTACCTTAACGTGTGAGCCGTCCATAATGTCCCCATTGTACAGTCGATAGCAGGTCAACATTTGCATTTTCTTTGCAAAGTCGTCCTTTTAACGTAACCGATGAGACTGCACGTATGTAACGGTTTATGAGCTGTCGATTGTACCTACAGTTAACGAGATGGTGGGTGGACTTGAATAAGGCATCGACTGGTATAGACGAAAACTGACCAACCTTGACATTTTTGATGCTAACCGTTGGTTGCCACCAATGAAAAAAAAAATCCCAATTTTTTTCACAGAAACCATTTTCGCTAAAAGTGTCAGACCAATCTATCAATCACGTTTATAGTGACACGATTTTTTAGCGCGTTTTTGGCATTAATGTTAATGCGATCTAGGTTCACGGCCAAGATCATGGTCTGATGATATCGTTGAGTCGGCGGAAGGTCCGTGGACAATGGTATGGTAAAAAAAAACACTGGAAAAATGTTTGCAAATAGTTCCGAAGAGGTATTTTTAGACACAACAAAACAAGTGAATAGACGAGATGGCGATTACGAAAAGTAGGTGGGCATCTAATATGGTGAATACTCTGGCTTTGAACGTTTGGATAAAATTGAAGCCGCATGAATACATACATACACATACATAGATAAACTCACGCCTGTATCCCAGAGGGGTAGGCAGAGACCATGGACTGCCATTAGCCACGATCCTGACAGATCACTTTCGCTTCCTCAACATTCATTAGTCGTTACATGCACGCACGCCACTTTCGGGTCGATTTTATCTTGCCCTTTGCTTATACATCGCCATTTAGTCGAATTATGTCCGCCTGGGACGTCCCTTACCGGCCCTTCCACTCACTTTCGCTCTATATTTGGTTAGTCAATGTTTCTTCCTTCATCCTCTCCGTATGTCTAAACCAACGCAAAGTTCCTTTCTCAATTGAGGCCGTCAGCACAAAAGTGGCCTAACCCACAATTTTTCATATTCGTACTTGTCTATTGCAATTTATTTAAAACATAATAAATTTTGATGCAAAACCTAGTTTCACCCATGGATAACAGATGGCGTTGTAAACGTTACTTTTGCGCGTATTGTTTTTGCCTGCGAAGCAGACTATGAATTCAATTTAAATTCATGAAAATGTATTCCTCATTATCACCATACTAACTATGTTACCTAAGCTTAGGCCACTTTGCACTGATGGCCTCAATTCTAGTCACTAAATCCTCTTTCAGTCCACAACGTTCTCTAACCAAACTATTACGTATCCTGTATGAAGCCGGATGAATGGGTTTAATTTCACATACATACTTTAACTCAAACCTGCATCCCGGAGGGGTAGGCAGAGACCAGGTTTGTTTTTGCCACTTGCCACGAATGGGTTGTATTATTTGCAAGAAAGCACTGTAGGTACCACTGAGACATATTTGTCAGCGACATTTTATTATTTCTGCCCCATTGTTCTAGCCGTATCACATCTGATTGCCATGCCGGAGGTCGTGGGTTCCATTCCCACTGGGGGCAAAGTCTATTAGTACAAATGGCCTCAGTCTGGGTGTATTTCCATATTTGTGATGTCCTTGTCTGGTTACCATAGCACAGGGTATCCTAGTTTGGGACTAGGACCAGTGATTGTCTTGTGTGGAAGTTATTATTATTATTTAGTTGCTTTGCTTCAGTTAATATTGGTTACAACTAACTTTAGTAGTATTAGTATTGAATATTATATTAACACTGTTTAATTTATCTAATTAAAAATGGACGTCAAAACTGTTTAAGAAGGTATCAAACCTTCATAGCATGACGTTACTGTAAAAAAAAAAACATAGAGCGCGCCTTTTTCGTTGTGGAATTTTGACTTTTCCTCAAGAAATCTGAAAAGCCGCAAAAGTGACGAAATTGAAAAAGATTCACACTGTTTGGTTGATGAATGTTATTGCATCGGATTAAGAATAATAAGTGGGTACATATGTTATTGGGTATTTTATTGCTTATAGGGAACTTTAGTTTAATGTCCTGCATTATATCATACTTATAACGGAATATAGTCCACACAGATCTTTTTGGGGGTAACGTGAACATTGTTACAGATCGTTTGCACATCGCTTACTGTCTTTACACTGTATGTGTGAGTAATTGACGTAGTGTGATGAGTAATAAATTACTATTAGTCAATTACTGTAAAGACAGTAAGCGGTGTGACGATCTGTGACTCTGTTCACGTTACCGCCAAAAAGATTTGTGCGGACTGTACCTAATAAATTTCATCATATTTACCCTGTTGGGGCTACTTGAGCTTGTCATCAAATCTGCGTGTATATCATCATTGATTACCTATTGACAGATCTCTATAGACTTTCTTGGTAGGTGTCTGAGTACGCTTTTTTTTGTTGCAGTTACACTGAATTGCAAAAATAACCGTACATTTTTAATGCTGTGCCTAAGTTTTGGATACGATTTAATTATAGATACAGAAGAAATGCTTTCTTTAAAGGGTTCCGTAGTGTGACAAGGAACCCTTATAGTTTCGCCATGTCCGTCTGTCTGTCTGTCTGTCCGTCCGCGGCCTAGCGCAAAGATCAGTGGTACTAGAAAGCTGTAATTTGGTATGTATATAAATATTTATCTATATAGGATTTTTTTTTAAATAAAATATTGAATTTTTTTAGTGTACCTCCCCTAACATGAAAAGTGGGGATAATAATTTTGTTCTCGTCTACCCCATTATGTGGAGTATCGTTGGATTGGTCGTTGAAAAATATTGTCGGTGTACGAATTTTTAGATTTAGGGTTTCGTTTGCGAAATATTAAGCTTTAAAGCGCGATTTTCTGAGTAGGGCTTCCCCCCCCCCCCTCCTGGCTAAACGATTAATTTTAGAAACGTGAAAAAATTCAGGGTAGTATTACATATAATGAATTTAAAAGGAAAAGTTTCACAACTAAGTAGGCTGTACTAGTTAACGAGTCATAGGCAACCAACTTATAAAAGTAAAGTTTCGTACACTATCAATTGAAAAAGACTTCAATGAAGTTGTTAGTTCTGTAAAGCAGATAACGAAACCCTCTTTCTATGGAACCCTACATTGCGCGTGGCCCGACACGCACTTGGGCAGTTTTTCTTGAAAATTAAGTACACTTTGTATACAGGCAGTATCGCAGTACACATTTTTAATCTGAACCAGGTCTACACTGCAGCTGTTGCAACAATGTCCAAAATGGGGGCATTAACAGTGTGATTAAAGTAGAGCAACGTCGAGCAACTCGTCGTCTTGCTCTTCCTGATGTGATTAGAGCGAGATGACGCGATGTTTAGCTGCCGGTTTCAGATAATTTCTGTAATGTCACAGGTCATTAAGGTTGATCAGCCGTCACGAGTACCTACCGTTAAAGTATGGCTGGGTTGTATGTTATTATTGTATTTTTTATTGTAAAACAAAGATTAAAGAAGTGTAAAAAAAATTATGTCAATTTAATATCATTTACGGTTTTAAGAGGAGATTTTAACTATTGTTTAGAACCATAATACGCTAGTTTTGACAAAAAAGGCACATCCTCAATTTTTTTTTCTTATCTACTCAAAGTTACTTCACTTTTTAAGCACGAACAAACAATATCAGAACGACGAATAATTGAATAAAAAACTATGGTTTAAGCATCTTATGGTCGGCGCCGGTCGTTTACACATTTCACATCCAAGGTAAGACCAATTGAATTGGTATCATTTTTCAACGCTACGGAACCTTCTACCACTTTAGACAGTTTAGAACTAAAGGTCATAAATCACAAATATTTACAAATATGTTAAATACCACTGCTGTTGAATGATTAATAACATTGTTTATCATAATGAAAAGAACATTCCCTTAAAACATTCCTAACGATTTCGACATCATGCTGTGGGGTACAGCGAATACTAAAGTGTTAAAACGATCTCAGCTGTGTATGTGTACTATGTCTTAGTGTAGTACACGTACACAGCTTGGTCGCACACGTACATGGGTTCCGTACCCGAAGGGTGCCAAACGGGACCGTATCACTAAGACTTTACTATCCCTCTGTCTGTCTGTCTGTCTGTCTGCCACCAGGCTGAACCCATGCACCGTGACCGCTAGACAGTTGAAATTTTCATTGATGATGTCATTCTCTTGCCGCTATAACAACAAATACTAAGAAGAGAATAAAATAAATATTTAAGGGGGGCTCCCATACAACAAACGTTGTCTAAAGACAGCGCTTGCCGTCTAGCGGCCATCAGCGCCGATGTCATGTGGTTAAATGTCAATGTTAAACGCTTCTTGCTGGTTTCAAATTCGGTCTTTGTCTAATGTTGTATAGATAATGGTACGGAATCCTTCGTCCGTGAGTCCGACTCGCACTTGGCCGGTTTTTTCTTTTCCCATTATATAGGTTACTAGCTGACTCGGCAAATGTTGTTTTGCCATATTAATTTCCCAGAGCTACCAAAAATACACAAATAAAAATCATAAAAATCGGTGAAGCCGTTTCGGAGGAGATCGATTACAAACACTGTGACGACAGATTTTTATATATTAGAAGATTTATATTTGATGTTATAGTTTATATTTTTATGTATCTTATTTATATATGTTTATATTGTGTATTGTATCCGGATCTCCTATTTTATTTGATAACTTTATCTTTTCCACACTTCCGTATGCCTATCGGTTATTTCCATTCATCTTCTGTCACTGGTAGAAAATGCTTGTAGCATAAAGTCCGCCGCGTTGCCATAGTAATGTTTGCTTATGTGCGATAAACGTATTAACAATAATAAACTAAGTTCCGCGGAACCCAAGTGCTCCGTGGAACTGCCACTGTGGTTCCGCGAAGTATATTAATTGAAAATGAATCTTTGGATTATTTGGACTGTTATAAAATTACTCTTAATGTAATGGACAAGGATAGTGATAATACCTGAAGGCGCACACACACACACACACACACACACACACACACACACACACACACACACACACATTTCATTATTTTCATTATCAGCCTATTATATACGTCCCACTGTAGGGCAGAGCCTTCTCTCAGAGAGAGAGATGGAGAGAGCATTGGCTTTATCACCACGCATGCCCACCGCGGATTGGCGTGAAATCGCCGAGGTAGGTATGTGAAAAGCTCAGACACTCAGGTTTCCTCACGATGTTTTCCTTCACCGTTAGCGAGTGGTAGTGCTACTATAACTTCATAAATGTACATAACTTAGAAAACAAAGTCATAGGTACATGCCCGCACTGGGAATCGAACCTGAGTCTCCCGCTGCCGAGTCCAATGTGCTACCCACTTTGGCTAAGTTTATCATTATTACTTATTAATTTTTTGTAAGAACGACTTACTCCCGGTTTCTCGTACATTACCAAGCTGTTAATCTACTGTTAACAGCTGTCAGTGGTTTTTTTTGGTCAATCGACAGCTGTTAACAGTAGATTAACAGCGCGTTAGTGTACGAGAAACTGGGTGTTAAACTTAAACAAATTAAACTATCGAAGAGCGGTGTCACCTAATACAGTAACAGGCGTTACATGCTTAAAAGGTGACTCCAGTTACTATGTACTTTAATACATATAAGGAGGCTAACGAAAAAAAAAAGATTATTGTATTGAACTTTAGCTTGAAGCTTTAGCTTGAAGTGAAATGAAATATTGGACGTGATATCTTTGATATGGGGTTCTGAGAAAAAAAAGAGGTTTGTTTAGCACGGTTAATTTAAGAAATCATCATCATCATCATCAACCCATTATGTCCCCACCGAGGGGCACGGGTCTCTTCCCTGAGGAAGGTATAGGCCATACTCCACCACGGGGGCCAAGTCCGGATTGGTGGAGGCTTGTAGACTAGTGGCTCGTCTACTGTCAGAAGTTGTCAAGCCGCCCTAAGGCCTCTGACTTGGCTTAACGACTGCCATCTATCGACGGCAGCCGGCACCAACAGCTTAACGTGCCTTGCGAAGCACGGAACCGCTCGGAAAAATGCCACTAGCGTTAGGCATAAACGGCGACCCATCCATGCACTGAGCGCGCCCTGTGTTGCTTAACCTTCGTGATCGTTTAAGATCACTCAGGCAGCCGGGGCTACGAGCGATTCGAGAGATAAGAAAGCAACTTAGAAAATATTTTCCTCTCGCTCGCACAACATAGACGACAATATTGTATAAGCGGGAGGCAAATAGTTGCTCAGTCCCTTTCTCTAATTAATTGTGTTAACAGCCCTCAAAGTTTAGGAACCGCTGATCTAGGCTATCTAAATATTGTAATTATTCGAATAAATGTAAGCCAATAAATCTACTGGCGTAAAATGTAAACTGCATAGTAATTAATGGAACGCCAAACTGGCAATAACTAGCACTAACTAGTTAACTGTTTAGTATTAGGGCTAAATTACACTGTGCTGGGTGTTAAATAAAGGTTCAGTGATCTTGGAGGGGTCATTCTCATCTCATCAAAAGAAAAAAACGTTTAATATGAGCCTTATTCGAAAATAATATGCATAAAATGTCAGCTGCTTCACACATTCGCTAGAGTACATGTATTGTTTACTACCTACAATGTACCGTGAGGAAAGCTGAGTGTCTGAGGTGTTCGCCCACCTCAGCGCTTGGGATTGCCATCCGTGGTGGGCACGCGTGGTAATTCTCTCTCCGAAAGAAGGTTACATAAAAACAAAAAACAGACAAGTGCGAGTCGCACTCGCCCACCTAGGGTTCTGTACCAATTTCTAGGTACCTACATATTATAAATAGTTCAAGAATCGAGTCTCGCAATTTTTTCTGAGCTTTTCTCGAACTTCAAAGAATTTTTTTTAATGATTTAATTACAAATGTATAGTTTCAGGTTTTTCCCTGTACATGACGATATAACTTATCAAATTTAATTATTCTAGGTCAACGGAAAGTACCCTAATTTTTCATTCTCTTGAATATCGAAATATACGTTTTTTGCGGCATAAATGCTTGTATTTTTTTTATTTAACTTAGAACTTATATTTTTATAATTTCAACTCGGAGGTACGCGTTACCGAGATAAAGGGTCTTGACAGACAGACCGACGGACGGATAACAAAGTGATCCTATAAGGGTTCCTTTTTTTCCTTTTGAGGTACGGAACCCTAAACATAGTTATCTGAAATAAGACTTAGAAATCTTAGAAGAAGTCTTAGAATATTGAAAAAAAATAATAGTATGTTTTTGAAATAACGGAAAGGCCGACATTTTTTCCATATTTCGGTTGCTCTCTACGTAAAATTCAAAAATTCAGAATTCAAATTTTTTTATCAAGGTAACACTGTGACGCCGGATTACTCTATTACGTCACTCCATTTTCTTCCGTGGATGTCGTAGAAGGCGACTAGGGAATTACATTACCAGCAGACGGGCAGCAGTGTCTTCCTGAGATTCCAACCGCATACTGCGATCGCCAACCCGTCTGCCGAGCGTGGCGATTATGGCAAAACCCCTCATGGTTAGGAAAACCATGCCAAGGAGGCCTATGTCCTGTAGTGTGCGTCAAATGGCTGATGATGATGATGAACACTGTGACTTATTGAACGTTACAAGTAAAACTAGGTGTCCATTTCAAAATCTAGACAATTTGAAGAAAAAACGGACAAAAAAAATAAAAGCTGTTCGTATTCACACCCTGTACAAATTCTTCTATATGTATTCCAATTTTATTTTTTTCGGCTAACGTCTCACCAGGCCATAAACGTATTGCAGGGGGCTCATTTTATTAAAATGTAACGTTTTTTTTCGCAGTACGAATTAGCATCTACGTTACAGTCATTATTTTAAAGCGATTTATTTAAATGAGTCCCAAAAATAAACCGAAACTTTGATCCCTCAAGAGATTTATCTCTCCTGTAACCCCTCGAAGAAGAAATACGAAGACTTTTCAATAGGAAAAATACTATGTTACTTAAGAAGCATTATTAGTTTTTGGCCATTCTTTCGATTGGCATCATAAAAGTAGGGGTGTTTTTTTTACATTTAAGTCGGTTCGATTCCCAGACGAAGCAAGTAATTTTTAGAAAATCTGTGAATGCAGAATTACTAGTTTTTAAAAATAACATAAAGTCTTCTTTCAGCAAAATACCCTATCTACGATATTTAAGGTACTTTCCCTTCATGTCCCATAACTTTGGGACGCCCTGTATACGCAACATGAAAGTTACCGGAACTAAAAGACGAACTTAATAAACGAGGAACAAAAGTAACTGGAAACAAAACTGACCTTGTGAAAAGTCCGGTTAAGTCGGTGGAAACCACAAAATTATACTATATTTAATGCTAGTGTTTTTTATTCTTTTCTTGAGGTACTTGTAGTAGTCTACAAGATCAGTTTAAATTCGTACAAATGTTGAACTTGAATATTTTAGTAACCCTATATTATTTCCTCATATTTTTGTTCAGAATTCTATGACCACGTTGAGTGTGGCAATCAAGTAAATAAGCGAACACCATTTTTTTTACAACCTGGCACGGCACAAAGAGACATCGAAAGAAATCTAACGGAAATTTATGAAAGATCATAAAAAAGTGCAACAATTGTATGAGAATGACAGTTCAGCCTGGCCGTATCGTTCATGCGCCCTCTACAGGGATAAATTGGCAGTGTGGATCCCCATTGATAAAGTGTTCTCTACTATATTTCACGACGATGAAAGGATAACTAAGAAGTAAGAAGAAGAAGGAAATAACAATAAGAAGTTAACTAGCAAGGAGGTACTAAAATACTTTCTGGCTGGCGCAAACAATTGGGTATTTGACAAAATATCAAATGAGTTACTTTTAAAACGGAATTTTGTATGAAAATACTGGCTTATGACGTCACATTTCAGAGCACTCTTTTTATGTTTAATCTATTTAAAAATTGTAATAACTAGTAATTGACTAAAAGAGATACGTTTTCCGAGATATTTTGTCATTTTTGTTTTAATCGAGCATATGTAATAATTTATTGTTGAACGTGTCAAATACCGAATTCTAGGTGTATCTAGTCTAGTGTCAAATGGCCTTAAGAACAGCAATTAAAATTATATTCTTGCTAGCGCCTCTACCTAAGTACGGACTGTCTATAGTAGATAAACTTCACACAATGAACGTTGGCCGGCTCCTATGCTGGAAGCATAGAGTCGAATTCAGATTGACCATGTGAGAACCACAGACATTAATCCGGCTAGACAACGCAAGCCCCTACTATCTACTTCGCGTACCCGACATAAGTGCTAAGAACCTCTGCGCCAGCTATTTTCCGTACGCGCTGCTGCTATTGTAGTCGGACATCCGAAAAAACGTTACATTGCGTAGAGATTGAACACCTAGTTTTAATTGTTACGTTTAAAAAGTCACAGTTTCTGTGTTACTTCGAATATTTTTTTTTAACAAACAAAAATCGTTTCAAGAAAAAAAAAACTCGCTGAAACGAACAGTTCTTTCTCATGGATTTCATGGATCTACAGATCTTGACCAAATTCGCATGAGACCACTCTGGAGATACCCACTTTTCTAACGAATGAATGATATCAGCGGTGGTAGCCTAGTGGGTAGAACATTGGACTCGGAAGCGAGAGACCCAGGTTCGATTCGCATTGCGGGCATGTAGCTATGACTTTGTTTTCTAAGTTATGTGCATTTGTGAAGTTATAGTAGCAATACCACTCGCTAACGGGGAAGGAAAACATTGTGAGGAAACCTGAGTGTCAGAACTATTCACATACCTCAGCGCTTGAAATAGCCAATCCGCGGTGGGCACGCAAAATACATCCAAAGAACGGGGGGTGAGTCTCTAAAATGAATAGTTTTGTTCAATAAAGTCATATTAGTACGGTAATAATAATTGTTGTTTCGTTGACAGTACTGGTAGTCTAGTAGGTACCCAATCGCATTCCAATGTATAAGCCGTGCAACCTAACTCTGCGCCTCGCGCAATTCGAACTTCCTCGCGAGAGATACCCATTTAATTAGCGCGGGTTATACCATTTGTTGGCTCGGGGGTGCCTATATCCAGCAGTAGACGGGCGAGAACGGGCTGATTGATTCATTAACACTATTGGAATGCGATTGTGCTGCCCTTGATTAGAAGACTACCAAGTAGAGGCAAATAACAGTTATAGTAAAAGGAAAATGAAAATGAAAAAAACTTTATTTAGAAAAGGGTTAAAAGAGTGGTTACTGGCTCCCAAATTAAAATGATGTCGTGCTTATATAATTTTATTGAAAAACTGCGTGTGTACGAGACTCTCGGAACAGGAGACATTTCATTCTACTAACCTTAATAGTAGGTAGTTAAAAATCAGCACGCTTGGTACATTCAAATCGAGGTGCTTGCGTTATCTAGCGAGATTAATGCCTGTGGTAGGAACTTTACAGCGCTACCGTCGGTACCTATACTACCTATGCTATAAAACGAAAACCTTAGTAGAGCAAACAGTTTAAGGACGTGGGTTGTAGTATAAATTAATTAGGATAGACGATGAAAATCAAATGTAGGCATTGACAAGTCTCACTGCAAGACAATCTGATGGTCTAATAATAGTGATTTACTGATGTACTTTAGACAGAAAATGTAATTGACCAGCGACTTTGCAACCACAAATTGTTGACCTATTCGACTGTACCTTTACAGCAATAAGATTGAGTAATCGTAATAATTACATTATTTACAATAAAACATTCATACAAAAAAATGTCTCTAGAAAGCTGCCGTTGGGAAGAGTTCTCAAGATGCCGGGAGCATTCCCCCTCTGAATGGGCAGGCTGATGTGCTGACCGAGGTAGCTACCAGCTCTAGAGTCGCCTGACAAGTCGACCTGCCTTACGTACCTCAAAAGGAAAAACACGGAACTCTTGTAGGATAACTTTGATGTCCGTCCGTCCGCCTTTCTGTCAAAACCTTTTTATATCGGGAACGCGTGAAGGTATCGAGTTGGCAAAAAACCTTAATTATAATCAGATCTACAGTCCCTAAAAGCTGTGAAAAAAACCAACTTTTAAGTTAATGTAAAAAAAAGATATGGCCGTTTATGGCGCAATAAAACGTATACTTCGACACTCAAGGGAATCAAAATTTATAGTGTACTTCCTGTTGACCTTGAACTATGAAATTTGGCAAGTAGTATCGTCTTATAATGCAAGCACAGGGAAAAATCTAAAACTATGCATTTGTAATTAAATCATTAAAAAAATTAGTCTTTGAAGTTTGGGAAAAGCCCAGAAAAAACTGCGAGATTCAATTCCTGAACTATTTATAATATGTAAGTACCTACAAACTTATACGGAACCCTCGGTGGGCGAGTCCGACGCGCACTCCTCCGGTTTTTGTTATTATGATAATCTATATTATGAAATGGACCTAGTTTAAGTTGTAACGTTCATTAAGTTGCAGTTACTGTGTTATTTTGAATAACAACCTTTCGATTTTGATTGATTTTGGTTTTATTCCCAAATAGAGTACAGGGCTCTAATTATGCGCACCAGATCCTGTTGGAATCCTGACGTTTGCGATAGCAATTAGTATGGAATTTTACAGTTAGACGATTGGAATCGCTAAGGATTTGGTGCTCGTAATATAGGGGCAGTTTTTAACCCTAGACACCTAACCTTCTCACAAACCCCATAGTACCTAACCAGTCGTCAATTTGACGAGCATTTGTTTTTGGTACTTTTATTGCACTGAAGTTTCAGCATATCATATATTTTTTAATAAAATAATTTGTTGTTATTTATCACATGCTGGCGAGAGCTGGATGAGAATAGCCGAAGACCGTGCTCAGTGGCGTGCAATAGGAGAGGCCTATGTCCAGCACTGGACAAGCATAGGCTGATGATGATGATGATGGTGATATCACATGCTCTTATGTATTAAAATGACACGCGTTTCTACAGATCAAAACCGACATTCTTATGAAAAATTTAATTAAAATACGCCCACTCAGTACAACCATCAATTTTTTGTTCATCGTAATTTGCGATATTGTACATCTTTTTGTAAAAATTTTGAAAAATAAGAATAGTGCGTGGCTGCCAAAATTTGTTTTTTTTCCGTCGCGTATTCGTCGAAACGACGAAGGCTAGGTGTCGAGCGTTAAAATTGAATACAAACAGTCCAACTCTAATAAAAACCAAGAAACAAAGCTACTATACACTAACGTTGTTCCGATTTCTTTACCCACCACTGTATTATCAATACTGAAGAGGAAAGACTATCTCCAACTGTCCTTTAGTACAAATCAATTGCTGACAGTCTGCATTTAACTATGCATACGCCCTAACGATAAGACTCGTCCAAAGTCTACGCGTAAAAGTTGACCAGCTGCCGTGTGTACTTCAAGTAGTTTTAAGTGCGTGTCGTCAGACAATTAATGTGACAGTGACAGTACGCAAATGTCCTGAGACAAGGCGACTACCAACTTATCAGCTTCTCGGATGGGCAAAGATTATGTAGAGACACGGACTGGACGGGATTCGAATACAATGTCATGTGATGTATTGGGGGGCTGCGAGTGAAGAGGTTAACATTATTGTACAAGAACGTGAATTCTGTTACGTCTGGCATGCATGTAGTCTCGCTCGCACATCACCAAATTTTTAATGATTGTAAAAATTCTCCAAAAAGTATACTTACCCATATGAGTACAAAGTACAACGGCAATGTGGCGGATTTCATACTATAAGCATAGTTATACTAACATCCGGACTTGGCCCCCGTGGTGGAGTATGGCCTATGCCTTCCTCAGGGAAGGGACCCGTGCCCCTCGGTGGGGACATAATGGGTTGATGATGATACATACCTTTGGAAGATTTGAAGTTCGTGACTTAAGTGAGTAGAGTGCATGCCAGTAAAGTTGATGTGCTGAATTCTGCTACGTAATAACACAGGTTCGATATAAGTAATAGTCTAAAATAACTTGATAAAAAAATACAATAATAATGATGTTTTTTTTAACGTTTATTTAAGAAAATAAAAAATACACACAACATAATTATACCTCCCATCCGCCGAAACCGACAAGGTTTATCTGAGGACTGGGTTCTTTTTTAGTCGCTGGCTTACAAACATTTGGCACCAGTTCTAGTACTATGCTTGACAGATAGCTTGAACAAAGAATTTGCGCAATCAGGATGAGCTTGCGATAGATTATGAAAATAAATTTCTGAGTATACAAAAAGCATATTTTTATAAGTAAGTACACAATGTTTTATTGAAATAACGCAAAACTTAAAAATCCACTCTACAGTAAGGATGGAAATGCCGCTCTGAAAAACTACAGTACAAAATTCTAAAATGTTTATCGATACTGTTTTCAGATTTTATTTGGTGGTTTTAACAACCGGTACATTGCATTCTTACTGCAATGTGGTCACTGTGATGTAATTGGGTTCGGGTCCACACTTTAATCAAACGTCGAGACAAATATATGCGAAGGATCGTTTTTAGGGTTCCGTAGTCAACAATAAACCCTTATAGTTTCGCCATGTCCGTCCATCTGACGGTCCGCGGCTTAGCACAGGGAAGATAAGTACTAAGGAGCTGAAATTTGGCATAGATATACATATTTGTTACACCGACAAAACAGTGGAACAAAAAGTAAAAAAAATGTTTTTTTTTACGGTTCTTAGGGATGCCTACGCGCTACGGGGTATCGTTGGATTGTATAATGAATTTAAAAGGAAAAATATCACGGCTAAGAAGGCTATTACAAGTTAACGAGCAATAGGCAACCAACTCATAAAAGGAAAACTTGGTACAAAATCCATTAAAAAATACTTTGATGAAGTTGTTAGTTCTGTAAAGCAGATAAAAAAACCCCTCTTTCTACGGAATCCTACACTGCGGGTGGCCCGAATCACACTTCTCCGGATTTTTAGTTCATTGACCCCCTTAGTACTAGTACTAGGGAGGTAAGTATTCTAATTTCACTAATCAGCATTTCAGAAACCTAGTAACGGCTTCACGAGTTTAAAGCGACCCATTCATTGACTCAAAGTTCACATCTCGTTCTACTTAATCTTTGACGCAAAAAGAGAGACTGCGGCGAGGAGTCTGGCCAGAAATAGACTGCGCTCGCGGCGTCCTGCGCACGCCTATCGAAGGATCCATGGAACGTTCTTAATTTAAAATTTAAGAAAAAAATTACGAAGACGATTTAGATACATTCTCTTTTTAGTTTTTTAAGTTTAAATGTTGCGTGAGGCTTGTCGATAGAGACTCTTTGAAGTGAGTGGATTGAAGTGTTTTTTTCTAATTTTTCGACATATTTTGTAGAGTTGTGTTAAAATGCAGTTTTTATTGGTGTTGTGTTATGTGCTATTTGCTCATGGACCTAAGGATGTTATGGGTGAGTTGTTCACGTACTTCTACTTAATGTTGAATCATATCTGTAGGTCAGCTTGGATGGTACATAATTAGCGACTCCGTCAGTGATAAAAGCTTAGCTTAGTGCATTTTACGACGAATAGAGTCAGTAGAATATGATACCTGTTGATATATGATACTTCGATAGCTCACTGACCTCCATTTTCTGAATGGTTGGTCAATTGACGTTGCGAAAAAATCACTTTATATTGTTTAATTACCTACTTGAAGTAAAGAGTTAAAGAGTAATTACGTAAAATTTTGTACTGCAATCAATCCAAATTATTTGTAAGATTTGAGTTGATGTATTGTGTGTATTTAAAATTAAATACTTACTTATTCTATTTATGAAATTAGGTTACGCCTTGATTCATTGTTGTGCGAGTATTGGGCCCGAATCGCACACAAGCAGGCTCAACTGGTCAATAAAAGTAACTAGGCATCATTCATCATCATCATCATCATTCAGCCACAAGAAGTCCACTGCTGGACATAGGCCTCCTCCATGGATTTCCAAAAAGACCGGTTGGAAGCGGCTTGCATCCAGCGTCTTCCTGCCACTTGGATGAGGTCATCTGTCCATCTTGTGGCTGGTCGTCCTACGCTGCGCTTGCCGATATGTGGTCTCCATTCGAGAACTTTTCGGCCCCATCGGCCATCAGTTCTGCGTGCTATGTGCCCCGCCCACTGCCACTTCAACTTACTAATCCGCTGGGCTATGTCGACGACTTTCTTTCGTCTACTAACTAGGCATAATGGTTAGCAAATAGATTGACCAAAAATAAAATATTTTTGCCCATTGGATAGGTATGAAAGGAGAGATTAAAAACTTACAGTCTTACTTATAAGGAATTCCTGTTGTAAACCGGCGTTAACTCCGTCTTAAGAGTGTTTTAATAAATAAAACTATTACGGTCCTATTTATTACAACACGATTCCTTAAAACAATCCTCAGAATCAGTTTATTTTGTCTGTGGTTACGTCTTATAGTTGTAAAATCTTCACCACATTTTACGTTACATTTATCGAGTGTTTTAAGGACATTATACGTTTGACTTAAAAGTTTCTTTGATTAAAAACCACCTTTTTGGCGGATGTCTGCCACTACCTGTAATTTAAAGTTTAGCGGTCTTTTTTCAAACTAAAAGTAATTATTATAAAAACTATGTCTTATTTATAAAAACTCGATTCCTTAAAACACTTCAAAAACGCCGATTAAAATAGTCTGTAGTAGAGATTTATTACTCAAACCTTGTTTAGCCTACGACCTATTCTCAGACCTACCAAATATTCACATTTTTTTTTAATATAAATCGGTGAAGCCGTTTCGAAGGAGTTCGAAAACAAACAACGTGAAACGAGATTTTTATACTTACATGAGAAGATTATACACCATAAAACCCGCCCAAATTCGCGTCGGGGGGAACAAAATGTAATATTACGATATCAAAAACGAAAAAAAAAGCGTTAATTCAGTATGTGTGAGTCGTCGAACATCCAGGGTCCCCTTCCGACGTAAGTTTGATTATTATAGTAGAAACTCTGTTATTCAATCAATCAATCATTGCTGGACAAAAGCCTCCCCCAGGGCGCACCACTTCCTTCTGTCCTCGGCCATCCTCATGCAGCCACAGCCAACAATCTGCCTCAGATCGTCCGGTGGGCGTCCTGCGCTGCATTTGCCAGTTCGTGGTCTGGACTTGTCTGCACCCCAGGACCGTTGCGCCCCATTGAACATCGGTTCTTCGGCGTAATGTGACCGTCCGTCCGAGTTTTTCCCGAACTTCAAAGACAATTTCTTAATGATTTAATTACAAATGTAATATGTAGTTCTCAGATTGGTCCTTGTATTTGTAGTATAAGACTATATTACTTGCCAAATTTCATAGTTCTAGGTCAACGAAAAGTACCCTACCAATATTGATTCCCTTGAATGTCGAAGCATACGTTTTTTATGACATAAACGGACGTATCTTTTTGATTTTTTCACAGCTTCAAGGGTCTGTTACTTCAGCTCGCTAGTCTTATAGGCTACGTCGTCACGTATTCTTTGGCGGATTGTCTAACGTCATCCATTAAAGAGACTCCGAGCATAGCCCGTTCGATAGCACGCTGTGAATCGGTGGACTAGGCCTGCCGTCTGTGTCCACGTTTCTCCTTCGTAGGTCTTAACTGGTCTATATTAAACTAATGTTAACGGGAACGATTGTCTAGTCACATTTATGGGTAATAAATAACTTTAAGCTAAAAAGTCAGTTTATTAAGTCCAAACGGGTTTTGAAAAGAATAAATGTGGAGTTTCCTTGTTAGTTTGTTCTCCATATTTATAACAATAAATATTTATTTTATTTTGTTTATTGACGAAACCGACAACACAAGGTTATTAATATAAACATAGTAACAAAGAAATTTACGATAGGCCAATTAATGGCTTGTTTTATATTAACTTAACTAAGAGGCAGGCATTTTATTTTTAAGTCTTTAAAAAAAACCAACAAACAAACTACTTAAGTTCGAAAAAAAAACCAAACAGAATATTAAAATTAGGAATGTGTTGTGTGTACTAAGAGCCCTAACCCTCCTCCTCAACACATCGCCAAAGTGACTGTTAAAAAGCCATTTCCATTCTGCAATCAAATTAATTCTCAAAGTAACAGCTTTGACGTTCTTTTTGAATTTTAATATTTTTAATATCTCAAATAGCAGCAGGATATTTTTTTTGTTAACTGGCCTACTGTAGAATAGAAATGGGCTGTTGTTTGTTGAAACAATTCAAGGAACAAAGTTATCTTGGTCAAGATTAGTTTGTTTGCTCCAGTTTTGATGACATTGATACATATCATCACATCACAAAACCCTCGCGACAGCAGTTTTACATTTTTCTTAATCAGATCTTCCTATTAATAAATCCACGTGGGTGCTAACTTCTTAATGGACTTCGGGTTTTGCTACTATAACATAGTTATTAAGAGAAAGGGACTGGAAAAGTATTTGCCCTCGTTTCTTCTTAGCCCTTGCGGCCCAGAACTTTGCGAGGCTGCGTTATAAGTTGCAATCATTAGGTCCTCGTGTGTGCAATATTGTATGAGTCTCGCTCATACAATATTGCGGTGTAATATATTATACTGTTTGAGCGAGAAGCAAATAGTTGTTCACTCCCTTTCATATCAACCGTTTTATATTATTTATTTATGTAACACCGTTTTCTGGCTCGCAAGTGTAATGTTGGAATAATTATAAGGTAATAACGCAGCCTATGTAGTCGTCGAGGGTACGGGCTTACTCACTGCGCGTGCCCATCGCGGATTGGCTATTACGTCAGACACTGGGGTTTCCTCGCGATGTTTTCCTTCACTGCTAGCGAGTGTAGTAGCTACTATAAATTAACAAACGTAGGAAGCTAACCCCCAATTTCTCGTACACTAACACGCTGTTAATCTACTGTTAACAGCTGTCAATTGATCAAAGTGCATACAAAAAAAAAACCACTTACAGCTGTTAACAGTAGATTAACAACTTGTTAGTGTACGAGAAACCGAGGGTAAGCCATCGGGATTGTCGATCGATCATCAATGCCGGGATTCCAACCCACGGCCTATCGAATGTAGGGCAAACGTTCTACCTTGCGCTACCACCGCTACTAATTAGTAATTTAACAGTTAGGTACTAATTTTGGCATGTAAATTAAAATTGCAATTATTTTGTTATACAACCTGGGTTACATTGATGAGTTTGGCCTTTGCATCTACGTAATGGGCACATTGGCACAGTGACAGGCATTGATGGTTACTGAAGAATTATTATATTCAATCCTCCTCAGTCCTGGCCTTGAAAATAACAATTGGTACTGTCGTAATAGTCACAAATGATACTTTATTTTAAGGGTATGAGGTCTGTAAATATAATGCTACAATTATAAATTAATAATAATCGGAGATTTCTTTTACTTTTGTGAATAAGTGTGTGACTAATTATAATAATCATCATCATCATCCCATTATGTCCCCACCGAGGGGCACGGGTCTCTTCCCTGAGGAAGGTATAGGCCATACTCCACCACGGGGGCCAAGTCCGGATTGGTGGAGGTTTGTAGACTAGTGGCTCGTCTACTGTCAGAAGTTGTCAAGCCGCCCTAAGGCCTCTGACTTGGCTTAACGACTGCCATCTATCGACGGCAGCCGGCACCAACAGCTTAACGTGCCTTGCGAAGCACGGAACCGCTCGGAAAATTGCCACTAGCGTTAGGCACAGACGGCGACCCATCCATGCACAGAACGCGCCCTGTGTTGCTTAACCTTCGTGATTATAATAATAATAATAGTTTATTGACCAATAATATTCCCTCCTTCCACTTTGATCCACAGTGGCGCTCCACATGTGGATCCTTTGAAACTAATTGTTCCTCTTAAATCCACATGTGGATCCTTTGAAACTAATTGTTCCTCTTAAATCCACATGTGGATCCTTTGAAACTAATTGTTCCTCTTAAATCCACATGTGCATCCTTTGAAACTAATTGTTCCTCTTAAATCCACATGTGGATCCTTTGAAACTAAATATTGATATTATCCAAAATATAAATATAAATATTGATTGATATTATCCTTTGAAACTAATAACTATAATAATAATAATAAAAACTAAATATTGGTTTTTTTTTAATATCGGCATTCACTACATGAATGATAAAACAAAATTTTCACTTGAACTAAAATAAAAAAAACAAGTCGTAAACTTAAAATTAAAATGATAAAATTAAAATTTTAAATTCTTCCCCTATCAAATCATTTTACTTTTTCTAAAAAAAGAGCAACTGTGATTTCTCCAGTTAACAATTCGTTCTGACATTGTAAATAATAATTATCATTGTCTATGTTTTTAATTTTTCTTTTGTTTACTATATTTGCTTTTTCGCGTACTACGTTATATTTCGCCTCCCCTTTTAATACGTGTATAATATAATTTTGGATAATATCAATATTTAGTTTCAAAGGATCCACATGTGGATTTAAGAGGAACAATTAGTTTCAAAGGATGCACATGTGGATTTAAGAGGAACAATTAGTTTCAAAGGATCCACATGTGGATTTAAGAGGAACAATTAGTTTCAAAGGATCCACATGTGGATTTAAGAGGAACAATTAGTTTCAAAGGATCCACATGTGGAGCGCCACTGTGGATCAAAGTGGAAGGAGGGATAATATTACAAGGATCTACAACTAAGAATAGTTACATGAGATGACTTAAATTTATAGTATAGCCTCTGTTGCCGAGCTATGCATAAAGCCTGTATTGCGGCATCCAGCGCCAACTCCCACGGAATATGGCGAGGTAAAGTATTGTAATAAATAATGTTTAACAAAGAAATAATTTAGAAGAAATTTAAGTAAGTGCAAGGTTACACTAAGTGTATTTGTGAGTCCTCTCTGTGAGGGAGTGCGTGTGTGTGTGGGTGTGTGTGTGTGTGTATGTGTGTGTGTGTGTGTGTGTGTGTGTGTGTGTGTGTGTGTGTGTGTGTGTGTGTGTGTGTGTGTGTGTGTATGTGTGTGTGTGTGTGTGTGTGTGTGTGTGTGTTCATTCGATTTTGGCGATATCTGTCAGATTCTAAATAAGTCTATTGGGGATCTGTGACAAAATCTTGATTAGTTAGATTCTGATCGGTGTGAATTCGATCTTCTAACGTTCGTTTCAGAGTAGGTTTATTATTTTTGAATAAAAAACGCCAAATAAAACAAATATACCTAACCTCTTTTACGTTTGCACAGATGAGGAGTCTTTTTAGTTTTGTTTATTTAAGGAGTTCTTGGACTAGAGAGTGACAGTTTGTAGGATCTCAATCGATGACTTCCGTGCATGACGTACTTCCGGTTTCGTAAACGCTGGTTCTTTTATTTCGCTACAAAAATTAAATAAACCAGGTGAAATTGAAAAATTCTGCCCAGGCTCTCAAAATTAACTATTTTGTCGAAAAAATATATAAAAACGGAACATAATTTTTCATTGTTATTTTCAAGGTTGCAGGGCACAGGCTTTCTCTCAGAGAGAGAATATGGGCTTAATTACCACGCGTGCCCACCGCGTATTGGCAGTTTCAAGCGATGAGGTATGTGAACACCTCCAACATTCAGGTTTCCTCACGATGTTTTCTTTCACCGTTAGCTGCTACAACTTCACAAATGTACGTACTAGTACATGCTGGAATTCGAACTCACAACCTCCCGAATGTGAGGCCGGCGTTCTACTGCTCCGCCATCGCTGTCTTTATATAATTTTGGTTTTGAAATAGGAAATAAGTAACCAAGGCCGGCTCACACCAACACTATCTTACAGTATCAACAGAACACAAATTACATGTTCTGTAGCAATTTTTTTGTGTGTTCTTGGGCCAACTGACAGCTTCCAACAGTAGATTAAAAGATTGTTAGCGTACGCGAGATCAGGGGTATGCGTGTAGAATGAATGGTGTTTTCGAAACCAATGCATCATCATCATCATCACTGCTGGACTTAGGCCTCTCCTATTGTACGCCACTGAGCACGGTCCTCGGCTACTCTCATCCAGCTCTTGCCAGCCGCTCTGCGAAGATTATCACTCCACCGAGTCTGAAGACGTCCTGCACTACGTGTAGGATTAGCGATCCGCGGTCTCCACTCAAGAACTCGTCTACCCCATCGTTTATCAGTTCTTCGGATGATATGGCCGGTTCACTGCCACTTCAGCATGCTAATTCGGTGTGCTATGTCGGTGACTTTGGTTCTCTGTCGGATCACCTCGTTTCGAATTCGATCTTTCAGAGAAACTCCCCGCGCATAGCCCTTTCCATAGCACGCTGAGCGACTTTAAATTTGTGGACCAGCCCCACCGTGAGTGTCCACGTTTCGGCACCGTAAGTTATGCATGACGGGTAGGTTGCACGGATTGAAAACTTTCGTCTTGAGACTCTGTGGGATTGGCGATGTGCATGCATGCTCTAAATTAAATTTATACACAAATTTGTTGTCGTTCTTGGGTTAACACTATCCCAGACCCTAGATAAGAATCCAGTAAACCATTCTGTATGATTTGTGTGTTTTAGCAATAAATGTATTTACACTTTCCCTATCATTTTCTAAATAGGCATACCAAAACGAGCGTGCCTTAATTTTAATTTAATTTTACGTCTATGTTTAACTATATACTTAACTATTACTAACTATATAACCGTGGCTTAGCCACCCAGATTACAGCGTGTATAAGACTAATATACCTTTTCATTTGCCCACAGGCTCCTTAGGCGAGCAGTTAGGCGAGATCACGAACAAATGCTGCTCTGTAGGCGACGCATATGCGCGCGCGCATGATGCGCGGGATTGTACGTCGTCCGTCCCACCGGAAGTACCGCTGAACTTCAGCACGCTTTGTCAGCTGGCTATGGACCAGTGTTGCAAGGAGTTCCGACAGTAAGTGTCCTCTATTGCCCTTGGTGATCCTCACGTATCTTCGTCTATCCTCTCTTGTACTCTTATGGACCAATACTCTTAGGAGATTCTCCAGTGAGTACTGTACCTACTGCCCACCATTGTCGCTTATTCTCAACTCTATTAAATTTTTCCTAACTTTCTCTGAAGTCCTTTCCTTTCGTGATGTGTAATTGAATGTTATCCGCTCAGTCGGACGTAATGCTGGATGTTAGCTCTTTGCGCCAGCTGACTATGGACCGGTACCACCAGGAGTTCCGCTAGTAAGTGTCCTCATCTGTCTTCAGTGGTCCTCAGCTGTCCTGAGGGTAGGCCCTCTTATGTACGATTACTGTTAGGAGTTTCACCAGTGACTGTCCTCTGCAGTCCGCAGCTGTCCTCAGCGGTCCTCACTTATCCTCTGCTATCCTCTCACTTGACATCAACTATCTAGCTACTTAAAACTACTTTTAAACGTGTTTTGTGCTAACTGAATTATGAAACTCTCACAAGATGTATAAAATATCCTTTATTTTGTTTCCAGCAAGGTTTGCGCTGAGGGCATCGAGATGGCGAAAACTTCTGGTAGCTGCAACAGCTCACATTTTTCCCAAAAAGAGTTGGGAGAGGTAAGTAATAGTAGATTGTTCACCAAGGGCGCAAACAAATAGGCATCTCTCGCGAAGAAGATTGAATCGCGCAAGACACCGAATTATAAGTTGCACGGGTTTATACCATTGGATTGCGATTGGTTAGTAGACTACCAATTGTGTCAATGAAACAAACATTACCGTATTAATGTCACTCTATTCAAGAACTATGCATTTAAGAGACTCGCTCCCCTGGAAGCGCTAGGTACTTAGTTACAATTTCTAGCGGAAAAACTATCGCATTCACAAGGCAAGTCGGTGTAATCTTTGTCTTGTGTTTGAACATTGATAGAAGCTTGCTAATTACCTAGTCACCTACTGCTCCAGTGTTTTCTGAGGGCTTAGATACTCGCAAGATAAACTCTCGAAGATAGCACAAAATTTAAAGAAACAAAGGCGTCTGTCTATTCAATATTTTGCCATTTATCGCAATATCGACTCTTCTTTTACGCGCCAATCCTATCGGTCAAGACGGCAAAGGAGTGAGTTTTGACCTACGACCTGATGGGCCGATGACTTTATGAAATACAGGGTACCAGACATAGGGCCAGTTTCTGAATTAAGAATTTCGCTAAGGAAATAGTTGACTGTAGTGTTGTCTCTTCGAATTTCTCAAAAAAGAGCGTGATAGAACGTTACTTAAGTATTTACTTAGTGATATTTTCAATTCAGAAACCGGCCCATAGACCAAGATCTTTCAATCAAGATCTAGATCTATATCTGTGGTACTAACTAACCTGCAGCAATGGCCGTGTCTTTGAAATAATCTTCCATTCTATTGTATTTGCTGCGTGCTGTCTCGTAGTTGACGACGAATTTGGCCACCACGTTCTTTGAGGCTGGTAATCCAAACAAGAAACTGGTATCGACCTCTATTTGAACCTTTGCAAGTTGTTTAGGCATGATACTTTCGTATTCGCAGGGATGATCCTTAGATTACTAAGTTTAGTAAAATAAAATAACAATATCTTTATTAAATTTATTTGTTATTCTGGTAAGGTCTATGTCATTGCATGTTATAAGCTTATCTTCCAAGAACGGTTACGTTATGCAAGACTTTTATCTGTGTAGCACCTATGCATAGTTGGATCCACTTGCTTGATTTATCTTGTAAATAGTAGTTTTCTCCTGAGCGTGTGTCTTCCAGTAGATAATAGATTATATTAGATTATTACGCTAATAATATCTCATTTGGATCTAGCAAACCATCTTCTATTCCCAGCATTGCTGTCAACAATGCCAAAGTGGCGCTACGATCGGCTCGGAGGGCGGCGAGTGCAGTTTGGAGTCTTCAGAAGGCAGCACCGAAGATTCACTAATTCAGGGTGCCTTCGAAAAGTGCTGCTCGGTAAGTGAGTAAGGAACTAGATAGAATGAGCATTTAGTACAAGGTTATATATGTCACTTATCTGCTTATTTTGTTTCTGTGATGTATCTTGTTGGTATAATAAATGTATTTTTTTCTTCTTCTAGTTTCTATGAAAAGTCTTAAGAGGCTATAATTTCTTTTTTAACCACGAACAAACCTTGATTTGTATCCGCTAAATATATTGGTAAAGGGTCATTAAGATCCGGCATGTCGTTTGTGAATTAAAACCAAACTACGTTTGTATGGGAATTAAGGGGCCACCTTAAGCTGTTTACATTGAATCTACATGCAAAGTTTCATTATCATGCTACTAACAGTTGAGGAATGTTCTCATGGGGAAAGAACTCTATCTGCAGCATCATTTTATTTCTCAGCATGCAAAATTTAAGTCTTAGGTTTGTGATATCCTTGCCTGGCTACCGTAGTACAGGTCACCCTAGTTTGGAACCAGAAAAAGTTATTGTGTTGTGCGGGAGCTATTATTATTATGAAAACCGCCTCTTTTTGGAAAATTAAGACAACTAATTCATCAATTCACAATTATTGCGAAAATTATCCTAGACGATGGCCGTAGGTGGCAAATGTAGAGTCAGCGATAGCTAGGATAACACACCAGTAGCTTTTACTAAGAACAAAGATCTTTTAGTTGAGCATTACCGCTGTTTTGTATCTATGAGCGTCTGAGAGCACTGAGATGGAACGAATTAGTTCCAGAGTCATGAAAGAAAATAGCTGTACCTAAGTAGTATATTACCTATTTCTATCTGTTTCAGTCTCAGAGGGAATCCCGCAATATCTCAGATGCAACCCACGCTGTTTCACAAAAGCCGTCTGTTGGTAAGAGAAATGCTTAAAGGAAACATTGGCATCAAAATCTTTGTAGATCTAAAATAAAAAGCTTTTAATTTGTGAATCTAAATCCTAGTCTTCGTGAAATCACGTGAACCACAGACTACATAGAACTGACCACACTGCATACACTGATTTTCATGGACTTAAAGTAGATTATTTTGAGACGACAGGATTATTATATTTAAAACTGTATGATATGGCTTTTAGATTGAGTATGTTTGTGTTTTTCCTGGTACAATAAAGAATATTCTTATCTTCTCTTATCTTATGTTTCCTCCAAATATTATTGCAATTAGATCAAATATACTTACTAAAAGAACCAGGAGCCTATCTGGCCCAAATCAACAGGCTTTTAAAGTATCCCACCGCTGATACGGTAACCCTCATTCACGCATTCATATTCCAGCGTCCAAATGCGAGGAGTACGCCCCAAACGAGCTGTGCGCCCACCACTGTATCCCCATACCCGGCTCCTACCGCTGCGAGTGCAACCCTGGCTACAAGCTGATGTCTGACAAAAAGAATTGTATGGAGGTAATGTATCAAAACCATTTTTTTCTTCAACTGCCTCGTTAGTCTAGTCTCGCACGTCTGATTATCAAGATAAAGCTCGTAGGTTTGATTCCCGCTAAGCATCGCCGTACTTTGATTTGAGCTATTTGGTAAAATACCTACAGTTAAGACTGCTCCTTGTTGAACCTCCATAGATATCCAATTTGAACCTACTTTGGACCCCTTGGTTAAAGTTGACCTCACATCTGCAGCTGTGGTCTAATTAAGGATGACGAACTTTGTAACGCATTTTTCATTCACTACGTGACTATGATGACATTTTTTTTTAGAGTCTGTTGACTGTTTTTCTTCTGCAAAAGGTCTCGAAACCACTTGTGCTATTAAAGAATCGCAACTGCTTCTACTTTAGCTTTTGGATACATAGAAGATTTTGTATATTGTTTCTTCACCCTTTTGCTTTCAGCTTGTGAAGAACAGATGCAAACCGAAGAACCCTTGCCACCATAAGTGCACTGACAATGGTGTAGAGGTGAAATGCTCCTGCAGGCGCGGCTACCAGCTGAAAGCTGACGGGAAGTCTTGCGAAGGTCTGATTCATGATCATGCATAGTATATACTTACGTAACTAGGATCTTCATATTCTGGAGAGGTGATCAGCTCCTAATACTCTGGGGCCCGTAGACCAAATTCGCCAAACACCAAACTTGGCCAGCGACCGCGTTTAAGCTGCTCCGAGTTGATTGGAAGGTATTGATGAC
This sequence comes from Yponomeuta cagnagella, assembly GCA_947310995.1. NCBI lineage: Eukaryota > Metazoa > Arthropoda > Insecta > Lepidoptera > Yponomeutidae > Yponomeuta > Yponomeuta cagnagella. The sequence continues at coordinate 2,242,215 of OX371292.1, read as the reverse complement.
GGCTAAAATAGATAGATAAATAGATAGATTGATAGCTGCAAACTGTTCTACATTAATCAAACCCGGTTGCGAGTATATCTGGTAGGAAATATAATTAGATATACCTTTTCTTTCATCTTCATACTTTTTTAAATTCTTGCCAGATCTTTAGAGAAGCTACACTTGAATCAGCACAGTCTCTCGTTACTACATTAATTGATAAAAACAACCCGGTATTTAAATTTCCTGACTATAATATTTATTTAATGCTGTGTGTTGATGAGACACCACATATTATATAATGGTGGCTACACAACCTGCGATAGTTATTCAAACTTGAAGTTTTCTTGCCTCAAAAAAAAGTGAACAGTTTATTGTACACAAAATAAGAAATAACGTAAAATAGTGGAGAATGAGAAGAAAATTTATGATAAAGAAAACTTGGTTGCTGACTTCCGTTACGAGACAGCACACGAAGAAAAAGAAGCAAAGGAAGTCGATAATATTGGTGAAATGCTCTTTTTCCAGACATAGATGAATGCAAGCTAAACCTGTGCCTGCCCGGCACCGAGTGCCGAAACTACCTCGGCTACTATAAGTGCATTCCAATTAAGAAGAACCAAAGCACAGACCAGGGACAGTGCCCGGCTGGCTTTAAAAAGAACCCCACTAATGGTGCTTGCGATGGTAAGTCGTCTTTTTGGGTGATCTAGTTTGATTTTCGACGTGTCATGGTAATAAACATACATTTTGTCACACATTACCTACCTAACCTTTTACTTTTCTAAAGTATATAAGATGTTTGTGTACATAATACATTTCTTTATTCTTTGTCGGTCCAGAAATAATATGCTTGATTTTCAGCACAATGTGTCTTGGGTTCGATAACCGCACGGGGCCGCTGTACTTTGAATTGTGACATCGATCTAGGTGTTTTTCATTATTGGTGGTGTCAGTGGTTGTATTGACACCTACCTAATGTTATCTTGTAACATTGAGTCAAAATCGGAATCATGCACTCATGATATCTAGCGTACCTTATTACTGTATTATTGGTCTACTGACTGACTGACTGAGGATTCTTGGTAGTTTTGTCTCTTGTTTGCCGTTCTTCATCTTCAGCGTCACAACGTATTGTTGCATTACGACGATGCTCAATATTTCGTAGCTTCCAAGCCTCGATCAATATGTATGAATTTTTTTTTTACAAGTTTATTGATTACAAGGTGTACAAAAGAGGACTTTCAAGTATCAAGTTCCTGGATGTAGATGTATGATCTATTACCGGGGCCAGTTACGAGTAGATTCGTCGCAGAAAAGCGATATGGGAAGTATTCTTGGATACATTTTCAAACGTTTAGTTTGTCATGTCATTTCATCAAAGTAAAATGCACTCTTTGTACTCCACAGATATAAACGAATGTAAACTTCCCAGACCTCCGTGTTCGATGTACCTCTGCGAAAATACAGTGGGGGGCTACAAGTGTGGAGGTGTGGCTGGGGATCCTGGAAATTTTTCTGCTAACCCTGCACCTTTGTCCACGGTCGAGGATAGGTGCCCACCTGGATTCAAGAGTGGCATCAGAGAAGAGTGTGAAGGTACTATTTCTATCTACCAAGCCAAGCTAGCTCTTACAGTGAGTCTTGACACGCCTTTGCCCCCCCCCCCCCCTCTGGTTTTAAATCAAAATTAGAGCTAAGGAAACAAGCAATGCTGGTGAGATTTAGCTTTAGCGTCGGAAGAGAGCTCGCTGGACCAATAGTCTGAAGCAGATTCCCGATGGCGCCTGGATGAGGATGGACGACCGGGCCGGCCTATGTCCAGCAGTGGGAAAAAGTGGTCAGTTTGAGTGGTTAGGATGGGAAGAAATTACGGAATGATAGAGAGAGAGAGAGAGAGAGATTACATTGAAACTGCTAATATTATGAAAATGCCATCTTACTTGATGAAAAATACTTTTTGGCAACTTAGGACATTTTTTAGGGATCTTCAAGGACCCTTTAGCTCATAATCATAAACTGACAAGTTTTGTAGATACATGCCTTATTTCTAGATGTCGATGAATGTTCAACAAATCACCACGACTGCAACCAACAGTCCCAGTCTTGCATCAACACGCTCGGTTCCTTCTACTGCCAAGACAAGGGATCCAAACACTGCCCGCCTGGATTCAAGCTGAATGCTGTTACTAATAATTGTGAAGGTAGGTCATTTTATGCTGGTTATTTTGCGATAAAGTTAAGGGTTAAATAAACTGAGAGCTCTTTTGCAAGGGCCTTGTTTTGATGGAGTCATAATGACGAGTTTTTATATTTTGCTGTCCTCTCCATAGAATGAAACCAATTCGTCACCCATTTAGGGTTTCGAACCTTAAAGGAAAAATTGGAAGCCGCCATCCTGTTCGGCCTAAAACACGCGACGCGTTGTATAGAAATCGCGCCTTCGCTCCGTCTCTTGTGTGTGGGTTTCATGCCGTCTTTTCAGCACATTTTGTATGAAAGTGAATTGGGTTAACGACGCGTCTCTTCCGCGCTCCTGAACCACGTCCCTTCTGTGTGGCCCGAGGCCAAGGCAGGATAGTGGGGTATTGTGGACGCCCTTTGCCCCACTCAGGGGACATAGTTAGTACCCACATTAAGTTAAGTCAGTATAGGATCAGTATGTTGTCCGTACGTTCGTTCATCCATTTGTTTGGTACAAATATTATCCATTTATACCTATTTGTTTTATGCTAGTTTAGGCTCAAATACATGACTTGGTTTAGGTACATATTAGACTTCACAGCATGAGTTATCTAGCATGATAACTCTGAATTTATTACAGATGTGGACGAGTGCCAAGACAGCCACTTCCTTTGCCCTATTGACAAAATTTGCGTCAACGTCCCTGGTGCTTACGACTGCAAGCCAAAGTACGACCGCTCCAGGTAACCTTTGCGTCATGGCTTTCTGCCAATTGCTACAATATTTATCTACCCAACAGCATAAAGTGAGTTTGATTAGAGAAACGAGTCGCCCGCCTCACATTAAATATCTCAATCTTTAACCATCACAGAAGGAATCTGTTAAGATCGTCCTGACATCTAAGATTTGTTTTACAGGTCAACTACGAAATGTCCCTATGGAATGAGGATTAATCCCGGAAGTCCTTATTGTGAAGGTATGTACCTCCGGAGATCCGAGACGTTGAAATTTCTGATAAGATTTATGGAATTTATCGTTTTATATGGAGAAAGGAGGACGCGTGCGCGGGCGCGTCCAATAAACTAAACACAAAGATAATGGGGACCTTGCCATGAACTTAGTTACATTGATTTATACCATAGAAAACGTAGAAATATACTCAGAAAAAAAAATTGTAATGAGGACTTAGACCCTTAAAAACACCATTTTACGAGATAACTAAAATATTGATAAACGCTTCAAAAATTATAAGGCATTACCTTCAAGTTGTGACGTCACAGTTACAGCCCGATTTGAATGACTCGTTGTTGTACCACGTGACTAGAATGACTTTCCGACAGGTTATAACATGAAAAGTATTAGTCGGAGAGAAAAAAACTAAGCACGTTTATTTATGTTTTAATTAACATGGCCTCTCCAATGAGATTAAGAATAAGTGTAGGATATGCCAGCGGAGATTGAAAAACAGCATCAATGCTGAGGCTCCGACCATTTCAAATTATTTTTATTTATTATTCTTATCACACACAAATTTGTTACTTTTGAATAAAGTTCTTTTTATTTATTAAAACGTTTTTTTGTGAGAGTTCTGTGGAACAGTATACTGCCAACAATTTTAAGACTTAATTCCGACAGACTTATAACTAAAAACATATCCGACATAATGTACGTAGATCCTTAACTGAGGCCGCCACCAAATTTCGTTTACAGACATCGATGAATGCTTGGAAGGCACCCACCTGTGCGATCAGTACCAGAGTTGTCTGAATACTAACGGCAGTCACGAGTGCCGTTGCAAGATCGGCTTTGAACCGGATTTGACGGGTGCTTGTGTGGGTGAGTCTTGCTCCATGACGATCATTATTTGTTTGTTACACTTTATTGCACAATTAAAAACATTAACAAAAATAAAACTTAAATAACAGGCTTGTGATAAAAAAAATTGTGCAATTATGAAGAAGAAGAAGAAAGATATTTACTATACTAACAAGATACATCACAGAAACAAAATAAGCAGATAAGCAACACAATATGCACAACAACAGAAAGAAAACTAATAACGCAACTGACAAAAGGAATAAATAAAACAGGACCATAGATGTAGCCTGTGGTGTATCTAAGTTGAAACAAAAGGCATCTTAAGGAAAGCCAAACTTTTTTTACCTAGCCTCCATTGTTACCAGCCTGTATTGTCTACTTGACAAATCCTACCCTCTGATTTTCCACCTCACTGTGTCTCTAACCACATTGCATAATCACGGCAAGAGTCGTTATTCCAATCTTCGCCTTGGTCTGACGCCTAGTTGATCGTAATTTTAGCGTCTCAGCTTATAGTGCAGACATAGCCAGCTTTGTTCCACATGAACCTGGTGGAACCACTTCAATTTTAAGTTCCGATTACGGAGGCAAGTCAATAACTTTTTTAATAGCTCTCGAATGACCTCAACCTGAAAGCATCCAGATTTGGGAAGAATCTGGTTGTGCTTGAATTGAAAGTTCAATCAGCCATGATGAAAATTATGTTTAGGTACCGTCAATGTAATTCTACTAGCTACGCGAGGTGGTGACTGGGATTCATAAGGAAGAATAGGATGTAAGAATCGGATAAAAGGTACAATAGAATTGCTGTGGAATACACTCGAATCCATTCCGATTCGAGTGTATTTCACAGCAATTCTATTGTACTTATTACTAAACCAGACTTTTCCACGATTACGTATAATGGGTATCATTCATTAGCCGTGAAGGAAAAATTTATGAGGAATTCTGAGTGTTGGAGGTATTCATTTTAGCTCGTCAATCCATGGTGGGCACGGGTGACGATTAAGCCCATAAGCTCTCTGTGAGAGAAAGCTTGTGCCCTACAGTAGGGAATGTATAGTAGCCAGTGACAGGTTTCCTATACCACAACTTCCGCTTATGAATGTATGTGGAAGCTATTATCTACAGCTTTTTCTCTTTTCCAGATATGAACGAATGCGCCACGGATCAGAACAACTGCCTCGCGGAGTCACAGCGGTGCGACAATACCGTGGGCTCTTACATCTGCGTCAGATTCCTATCCTGTGGGACTGGGTATATTCTGCATCATGCCACTGGGAACTGCGAAGGTATTGCGATGATCACACACATTGAGGGTTCTAAACTGAAAAATATTTTAACCGAGGACGAGATGCTTTTAGTTTCTGTGTTATAGTTTGTGGCAATTACGTACATTATGGAACAAATTGGAGAAACTCGTCTTCTCTAAAAAATCGACAGATTATTGGAACAGCAAAGACCGTGTATGGCCTCTCAGTGTAATTATATATGCGGGTTTTAGTAATACACCATATCACAGCAAATGTTATCACGTTTAGAATGTATAATAACTCCGCTTCCAGAGAGATTTAGTTTGAGGTTCCGGCCTATTCGAAACTTGACTTCTATCTTAGCTGAAGCGAAGAAGAACCAATTGCAATTATTTATTTCAAACTTACTATAAGGTTACCTGATAGGTAAGGTTGATAGGGTCATAGAGTGTTAGTAAATTTAAAACCTTCGGATGTAGCCAGCGCCGAAGATCTGTTTCGCTTGGCATCGCTTGGCAAGAAATAAAGAAGAATATGGGGATCTGATGGCAAACCTCCATTAGTGGAGAGGCACAATAAGAAGAAAAAGAAGAATGTAGAGTCTGTTAAACTTATTTTTTAGGGTAAATTTTTAGGTGATGCATCAACCGAAATCACGCCGAAACACGACAAATCTCTTGGCGACGTGTCTTTTTCTGATGAGTGACCAGTTTACTGGCGATCACCGTATGGTGCCAAACGAGTTAAATGCTACTCAATTAGAACTACCTGGGAGTCGCTATAGAGTGTGCAAAAATATGTGTTTAAATAATAAAATTAAACCTACAACCGTCCGGCATGGTAACTGGGCGTAATACCGTTATACCAACGACGAATCTGTAGGTTTGCCTTATAAACGAGTACTCGAGCGGTCATCTTTGTAGATCCAACCAGTAAACTTTGCTATCGCTAACCATGACCCCAAACTCCACAGACATAGACGAATGTGCCCTCGGCCAGCATAACTGCAAGCGCGCCGGACCCAACTACCAGTGCGTAAATATACCGGGCTCCTTTCGCTGCGTCCGACAGCAGCCGTCCACCACGTCCACCACCGCAGGCCCCGAGTACGAGTATGAATATTACGATTCTGAGTGAGTATGCCTTCACAAAAGAACACGAACGGGACGACGGTTAGTGGGTAGATTAGTAGCCCAATGGACGGACGATATCGCTGAGTGGGCGAATGGCAAGGGACCGCGAAAGATGGAATTTGGGCGGAAAGGCCGCAGCAGTCTGATGATGATGATGTCATCACAAAACATAAATGTTTGCCACATTTTATAGTTTGAGAAGACGGTACAGATCGAGGATAGGAGTAGTGAGAGGCACAGGAAGATGTATGAAGAGGAAAATGTCTAAACTGGACAACTCTGCTGATGAAATTATATTTTTGTTATTAATCTAACTATATAAGAGGTGTAGTCTGTACATTTTGTACTAAAATGCTAGTGGTATTGTTACGCTGACGTGCCGACCACCTGTACATTTTTCATTAGAAATAGTCATGCTAATGCACTTAATTATTACCACGATACAGTGATTCCTAGTGTGGGCGCTGCTAAAAAATGTTAATCAGCACTAAGTCATTAAGTTATTGGAAAGTTTTAATTTAACTTGTCAATTTTGTTTTTAGAGAAGAACCGGAAACAAACAGTACCAAGTCTAAAACGGTGCCAAACAAACCTGACACGAATCAAGTACCAACTACTACTAGTTCAACTACGGAAAGGTCTACTCCTTCTACACTACCTCCTACCACAAGTTCGGTTCCAACAGAATCTCCGAAATCCGAGCAACCAAAGTCAGAACAAACCCCCACGAACCCAGAACAACCGCAACAACCAGAAAACAATGAACCACAAACTCCTAAATTTGGTGATCCAGGAGAAACACGTGAAAAGGAACTAACAACAAATGAAGTAAAACCACCAGAAGAGAAGAACTATTACGAGCCAACACAAAAAATACCAGAAGACAATACGTTGCCACATCTGGTGTTACTGACACCGCCCGCAGAAACTGTGACTTTTGAAGCGGTGAGAGGTGAAGACGGCTCCTTGATAGTGAACACTAAAGATGTACCAAAGAATGAGTGGACTAATATTGCGGGGAAACCGGAGCGAAGCTGTCCATCAGGGTTCGAGCCCAATGATTTTGGAACGTGCATTGGTGAGTTCTTATTCTTACTCCTTGATGGCTGAATGGGCTGCCAATATACTATATCAATCACCTGAGAAAACACAGACGCCGTTTTCTATCGTCTAAAGATTTCCCCTTTTGTGAGCTTGTAAAATGATGTCGTTGGTGTTGTCTTAACACACCTACCTTGTGAAAATATTAAAGTTTTAATGGTGTCAACTTAGCTACATTCGTTTTGATATTACACACTTCCTAGAGATTTCTGTGGTTAATAGCAGAACTTGTGCTACAAGTTACTGTAACTTATTACCTATTTTTATTTTATTTTATTTATTTGGCACACAAAACAGGTTACAGACCATATTACACAAGAAAAACAAAGAAACAATTTACCTTGATCTAGCCCACAACCCTAAACTTATGCGCACAGCATGATTATAAGTTATGAAAAGGAAATTATGATAAAATTTGCAATAAAACTGGTATGCAGGAATAACAAAATTATGTAAACTTAATAATTATTATAATGATGATGATTATAATGACAGTTCGCTCTTCATTTGAGGATACTTAGGAGGTTCTATTACTTTATTATTCCTAAATTGTTTTCTGATATATTGTTGTTGGAGTCTCGATATCTTAATAGTCGAAAAATCGACATTATGCTGTCCAAGAGATGTACGTAATGTATCTTTCCCTCGTCCTCTCTGTGTTGATCAACGTATGTGAGCTTTATCGCAATGCCAATTTCAAACGATTTCATTCCAGACATAGACGAGTGCGCAACCAACAGGCACGTATGCTCTGGCCTCACTGAGATTTGCCGCAACAGCATCGGCGGTTACGTTTGTAACTGCGCCCCAGGGTTTCGCCGAGACTTGACCACGGGAGCCTGTGACCTAATGACCTCATCGACCAGTACCAGCACAACTACTAGTACAACTACTAGCACTACTAGTTCTACTAGCACTACTAGTTCTACTAGCACTACTACGTCGACAACGGAGACGCCAACTTCTTCTACCACTGAGGGTAAGTTAATGTTAGTCCTTGTCACATGAAAGACGTTTTCGTGTATGTTGCACTTCAAATATAAATACTTTATTTGTAAAATATGGGTAGGTACAAACATCTTCTTCCATCTTGTTTCGTCCTCTCCTCCAAAACGTGCTTTTTCCACGAAACGAACTTCCCAAAATACAAATTCCCTTGACAATTACTCAAAACGTGTACTTTTAATTACCATGAAGACTTTTGAGTACTTTATCAGTGTTTTTGATCAAGTTTATATCGAAAAACGAGTTTCTCTCCCTCGTCCTAAGTACCCGAAGTTACCGGCTTCTCTCCAATTTATGTTTTTTGTCTTCTATAGGTCGATTCTTCGGCTATAAAGTGTATCGTCCAAAATTCAGGCCTTTCAAGACTGTGACGCTTTGTGACGTTGGTTACCACATGAACACCAGCTCTGGGAAGTGCGAAGGTATGATTATATTTAAGTAATTCTTACTTTCTTAATGCTTACACCTTGACACGTTTGATAACTTCAGAGATCAGAAAATTGAGGTTTCAGTTCACTCAATGACTTACTGACCAGATTTACGTAGAATACGAAAACACTTTAAAGTTATAACATGTCTTTCGTAATTTATTACTAATTTCCAATATTTGTTACTAAGTTCACGACAAAGAGAAATACGCTTTACCTGTCAATTCGCTTAAGCCTAAAAATTAAGGGGAATTGTCCCGATTTTTTCCCCTGTATTGTGGACATTCTCATTGTGATCCTCTCTCACCAGACATAAACGACTGCATAAATGGTGTGGCATGCTGGGGTGGCGTATAGAGTCAAATCGCATAAGCCTATAAGCTTAAGGAAATTTTCCCAAAATTTTCCAGTAGATGGTAAATATTCTCATTGTGTGTTTTTTTCCTGAAGACATAAACGAGTGTATGAACGGCGTGGCACGCTGCGGTGCCGTAGAGATCTGCGTGAACACGGACGGCGGCTACCGCTGCGACTGCCACCCTAACTGGAAGTACGACGAGAGCCGGCACCGCTGCGTGCCCAACCGGGAGCGCGGCCGGTTCCCGTCGGGCTACGAGAACGTTGGTGAGTGGTTTTTCCGAATACTATTGATGATATTGGTGAACTGATTGACTGATGAAAGATGGATTGTGATTGATTGATGAATTCATGCATAATGATGCGGCGAATTGACGCTGTGATACATCCATGGATTGATGTAACAGTGCATTGATGGATTGTTAGATTGATTACATAAACATAAACATAAACATAAACATAAACATAAACATTTACATACAGGCACATACATTGGTTCTGGCCCCACACTAGGATACCCTGTGTCGTGGGAACCAGAAACAACGACATCACAAACATGTAAACATCCAAAACCTGGGGTTTTTTTTTGTTCCCAGCCGGGATTCGAACCCGGGACCTCTCGCATGGTATGCAGATGCACTACCACTGCGCCACGAGGTCGTCATTGCTTGATGAATTGGTGTAACGTTGTTGATCACTTCGTGAATTTATGTATAGGTGCTCGGTTGATAGACGGATTGACTGATTGAAATAAGGATGAATGGTAACTGCAGTACGACGAGAGCCAGCGCCTCTGCGTATCCAACCGGGAGCGTGGCCAGTTCCCATTCGGCTGAGCGCTATCGTCATGGATTGTTTTGTGGTTTCATCCACTGATGCGCTCGGGCGTCGCACTTGTCAGGGCATCCCAGTAGAAAATAATATTTGATCGGCAACAGAGAACAGCAAAAAAGTCATCCGATCAGCAAATAATTATTTTTGTTAGCTTAATAAATAAACGAGCAGTAACATGTGGTCAGCAAATAAATTAATTGATATCAGCTTCGTAATATTTTTTTTTATTTTAACCTTCTCTGAGAGAAAGGCAGTGGGACATTATATAGGTTACATAAAAAAAATTGGTCAGCAGAATACATGAGCACTACCAGGTCAGCAAATTAATTAATTTAATTGTGATTGTAATTATACTCTCTCACTGAGAGAAGGCCTGTGCCCTGCAGTCGGATATAGGCATACAGGCTACGTAAAAAAATATTCAAATACTGCAATTTGGAAGCTAATTGTAATTTTCTGCCGATCCATTTGGATTGTTTACTATAATAATATCTATTTGGTAGCTGTGGTTTTTTTTTTTAGTAATAGTAATAACTTCCACATGGCACACTCACTTGTCCTGGGGCCCTTACTGTGGAAGTCCTCCACTGTATGGAGTTGTTCTATTTAACATACTCCGAACTGTTAAATACTTACATACATATTTTATCACTTTGTCAAAATAGTGGACAGTTATGTGATAGAAGGGCTGGTCCCTAAGAAACAAAATTGTAGGGGTTTAGTACCTGAAACCGGCTGCCAGGTGAAAAATGAGGACGGATTCGCAGTCTGCAACGTCAAGTTAGTAAAAAACTATTTAAAAGATCTCATACTACAGCAAAATAGTGCAATTCTGTTCGCCAGCGATTAGTTACACGTGTACTTAATTTTATTATTTTTATTCCTTTCCAAGGTCATTCCGATGTCACAGTGAGTCGGAAAGACGTCCGAATAAACGCCGTGCCGACATTCACGAAATATGAAGGTCGAGGCAATGTGTTGCAGTGCCGATCAGGATATACTCTTGGTGACGACAATACTTGCCAAGGTGAGCAAGAGATTATGGTGATTTTGTGTCATCTGGACTAAAAGGTATCCTTTTGGCTTTCTGGTCTAGGATACTATACAAAGAAACAAATGAACTAACATCCTGACAGTTGCTAGTCAGTATATCTATGACAATATTACGTACGTCAGGAATAATATAAGTAAGTAGCTGTTGCCCGCGACTTCGTTCGCGTGGTAATTTTGATGTGTATTTTTCCGGGATAAAAAATAGCCTTTGTGCTAATCCAGACTATAATCTATCTCTGTGCAAATTTCCTCCGGATGCGTTCAGCCATTTTTGCGTGAAAGAGTAACAAACATCCATCCATACATACAAACTTTCGCGCTCATAATATTAGTAAGGATTTTAAAACCGCAGGTAGCCAACACAATGTAAATACTAGAAATAAACATAAACTTTCTTTCCCAAGATTTAGTCTGGCAAAGGTTAATACATCCTTTATGGGGCATTGTATACGTTTTTCCAATAAGATCCCTGAAGATATGATAAGTTTGCCTGAAGCGCGGTTCAAAAAATGTGTAAAGCGCACTTTATGCCAAAAGGGCTACTCTGTAGCATTAAGGATTATTTAGATGACATCCGTGTGGCGCCAGATTAAGAATAGCGTCACTCCATTTCCCCCCGTGAATGTCGTAGAAGGCGACTAAGGAAATAAATTACCAGGAGACGGGCGTCTTTCTGAGATTCCAACCGCATTCTGCGATCGCCAACCCGCCTGCCAAGCCTGGCGATTATGGCAAAACCCCTCATGGTTATGAAAACCACGAGGGAGGCCTATGTCCTGCAGTGGGCGTCAAATGGCTGATGATGAGATGACAAAGATGTGTGGAATTAAAGCCAGTTCAATGCGTCCTAGTACTGGGTTTTAGAAGATATGACATGTAAACTCTGTTAATTAAGGAATATGTTTGAAAAGACACAGTTTGGAGTTTTTTTTGTTCGTTTTTTCTCCAAATGATTTTGAAACGAACGCCTAGTTTTTCTTGTAACGTTCAATAAGTCACAGTTTCTATGTTACTTTGAGTAAAATTTTTTGACTTAAACTAAAGGTAATCGTAAAGCGCAGTGATATCTGCTAATGACAAGTGAGTATTAATAAACCGCTTACAATGTGTTTTCTTTGATTCCGTTCGGGACCCTTAGTGTCTTGAGACCTTTTTTCAATAAATCATCAGATATAGCATGAGACTCAGGAAGGTCCACTTGTTCATTAGACCACGTGTCTATCGTTGATTATCAAGACATCATGTTCTCCAAAATTCCAGACGTAGACGAATGCGCTACCGGCTCAGCAAATTGCGACGCTCAGCAGATCTGCACCAACCTCCCGGGGGGCTACGTCTGCGCTTGCGCGATGGGCTACAAGCTGGGCGACTCGGAGTGCGAGGACATAGACGAGTGCGCCTTGGCTGGAGACCGGGTAAGTCTGGAGACCGTGCTGAAGGTGGGTAGGGTTTTGCTCGTATCACCACGCTGGGCAGGTGCTTTGGTGATCGGAGTAGAGATTAGTGCTAATACCCACCCCCTGAATTTTACTTATTGGCTTCTTATGACACCCAAGAGACGAGTGATAGAACTCAGGGATATAGGGATGGATTTCAGGTGACAATTGGGAGTGATATATAAGTGATGTGATGATAATGATATGTTCCCAATATATGCTAACATTGTATCTTTAAAATCACTTAGATAACAATAATATGCATCAGGGTTCTATTATCCTAACAACTCCTCTCCTATCTAGATTACAGAGGTTAGTACCTAGCTCATCATCATCAACCCATTATGTCCCCACCGAGGGGCACGGGTCTCTTCCCTGAGGAAGGTATAGGCCATACTCCACCACGGGGGCCAAGTCCGGATTGGTGGAGGCTTGTAGACTAGTGGCTCGTCTACGGTCAGAAGTTGTCAAGCCGCCCTAAGGCCTCTGACTTGGCTTAACGACTGCCATCTATCGACGGCAGCCGGCACCAACAGCTTAACGTGCCTTGCGAAGCACGGAACCGCTCGGAAAAATGCCACTAGCGTTAGGCATAGACGGCGACCCATCCATGCACTGAACGCGCCCAGTGTTGCTTAAGTGATCGTTTAAGATCACTCAGGCAGCCGGGGCTACGAGCGATACCTAGCTCAGAGAGAGCATAAATGAGTACCTTAGGTTAGACTGAGAGAGCATTCTTTGGCTTTATATCGTATGGTGCATGGTATTTACCTCGTATAATAACAATACAATCCTCTGAACCGTAAGTTGAAGATAGATTTCATATTGTTTCGATGTAATGTGATTTCCAGTTCTGTCTGACCGAAACCGACCTAAGTCTACTCTGGATGCTTTCAATCTACTTGATAGACTGAAACTTTGACATTTCTTTCAGCCAATATGCTCGGAACATGCCGATTGCGTCAACACTATTGGCTCTTACCAATGCAGGTGCCATGAAGGATTTCGACCAGCTCCAGCCAATGATAAGGTAATGTTTCATTCATATCGATATGGGGTGGTTGCTGACAAGCCTAGTTAAAGAACGCGAAAAACAAAGAGGTCTCGGTGGCGATTGAATAAAGAAGAATAATAAAAAGAAATACATTTATTTATCGCCACCTAGACAAGACAAGAATACACGATGATTCTACAAGACATAGAAAAGAAAGAAAATATTTTAAAAAAATGTTATAAATTAAACGGGTGAATCGGACTACGCTACCATCTTGCGCTGGTAGCGGTGCGGTAAAAAGCCGGCTTCTTATTCGGGAGGTCGTGGGTTCGAATCCCGGCAGGTACTGCATGCATGTTATGACTTTTTTTATAAGTTGCGTACATTTGTGAAGTTATAGCAGCAATACCACTCGCTAAGAGTGAAGGAAAACATTGTGAGGAAACCCTAGTGTATGAGGTATTTACATACCTCAGCACTTGCTACGTACAATGGCTGAACTATGAAGCTAAGTGCAGAAATCTCAAATTGCGTAAAATTTTAATTACCAAAAAAAAAATAAGTATAAAAAATAACCAACACGGCAGAACACGACATCAAGTCTAATAGGGGCACAAGCTATGTCCATGCGGCGGTGAACCGTCCTCAGGCTCAGTAATTGCTGCGGGTTTATTGCCCACAGCAGTGATTTTCAGCAAGGGCCTGGTCTAGTGACTCACTGAACATCGCATCAAGACTGACATTACAATACGATGGCCATCATCAATCACTGCTGTAGTATTTGTACGGACGCGATTAGTTGATTGACCGCTGAATGACTTCTGCGTTCGCGATCAGAACGCGTTGGTTTGAATACGTCCATACAAATACAACTGCAGTAAATGATACAAAATAGTAGGGACCGCCACCATTTTGGTTGGTCAGTTCCTGGCTCTACAAGCAACTTCAAAATGAATGAATGAATGAAGATTTTTATTCAGATAAATACAGAAAAATACTACGCTGTATTTCTGCCAGACTGCATAACAGTTTGTTGGCTGACTTACACAGAAGAGAGATTACATGCATAAAGCAGTTTCATAGGTCGCTGCTCACTGAATAAACACTTCCAATCAAACCGTCAGCCTGCTATGCCAAAGGTTTCGTAGTTGGATGAAAGAAAATATCAACAATCCTTTTTGCAGGTCTGCATGGATATAGACGAGTGCGTGGAGTCCAGAGCTGGATCTCTGTGCCAGCATCGCTGCAACAACATCTGGGGTAGCTACCGGTGCTCCTGCCATCGGGGGTACAAGCTTAATCCTGACAACAGGTGAGAGAAGAGGCCTCCTGGGCCATGACCTTAGTATAAAAAATCGTTACTCAAATTCACGCTCATAAAAAAAAATATTGGAAACATTTTTTATGTCGGTTATATACGCCTCACTGTGGCGTTCCGTGTGGCGCCGGATTATGAATAGCGTCACTCCATTTCCTTCCGTCGATGTCGTAGAAGGCGACTAAGGAAATCAATTACCAGGAGACGGGCAGCAGCGTCTTCCTGAGATTCCAACCGCATACTGCGATCGCCAACCCGTCCGCCAAGCGTGGCGATTATGGCAAAACCTTTCATGCTTATGAAAACCGTGAAGGACGCCTATGTCCTGCAGTGGGCGTCAAATGGCTGATGATGATACTTCTCACTGCAGGACACATGCCTTCTCCCAGAGAAAGAGTATAGCAAAGCTTAATTACCACGCGTGCCCACCGCGGATTGGTAATTTTAGAGCTGATGTATGCGAAAACCGCAGACACTCAGGTTTTCTCACGTTTTCCTCGCATGTGAACGAGCGGTGTGGCTACTACAACTTTTATTTATCACAAAGTTCTTTATCACGATATAAATCTTTTAACATGGCCTCTCCAAGTTCCAAGTCCAATTTCTGAATTACTACTTTCAACTCGGCAGGACATGTTCAGACATCGACGAGTGCACAGTGTTCAAGGCGAAGGTCCCGTGCGTGGGCCGCTGCCTTAACGAGCCGGGTGGTTATAAATGTGCCTGCCCCTCAGGCTATCGGCTGTCACAGGACAAGAGGAGTTGTATCGGTGAGTTACCCTAAATGAGCTTAGCCGTTACAAGTTCGGCTCTAATCGAGCAGGGTCATTTTAAGTGCATGTCTGCCTCTCAGGCTGTCACAACAGGAGTTGTATCGGTATGTAACATACGAGTATGTAACGAGTCGGGCGGTTATGAGTATGCTTGCCCCTTAGGTCACAGGACAAGCGGAGTTGTATCGGTAAGTTACCCTAAACGAGCCGGGCGGTCGGCTTAGCTCAGTTATACGTGTGCCTGCCCTTCAGGCTATTGGCTATCACATGACAAGAGGAGTTATACCTGTAAGTTACTCTAAATAGTACAGGGTATCCTAGTTTGGGACCAGGTCAACTGATTCTATTTTGTGGAAGTTATTATTATTATTATAAATGAACCGGGCGGTTATTAGTGTGTCTGCCCTTCAGTGTAGCGGCTGTCACAGGACAAGAGGTGTTTTGTTGCAATTTGAAAAAAACGCCGTTTATATAAAAATCCCACGGCGTGGCACAGATCTTCTCTAAGAACGAGAGAGAGTATGTTGTAGAAATAGTGATAAATATGTGTTTGCGCCTGCCAAAATGTATGTAACCTCCTTGCTAGTCTTAACTTATTCTTTTTATGTAATAACGTACACAATTCGTCTTTTATTTCTTCTTCATCATCATCATCATTCAGCGACAAGAAGTCCACTGCTGGACATAGGCCTCCTCCATGGATTTCCAAAAAGACCGATTTCTTCTTCATCTCATAAAAATATTAGCGAAGTGAAAAGTCGTCGTATATTTTCCAAGAGGATTTACAGAGGAGACAAATCTCTTTATCGGTGCAGTGACGGGAGCATTTTACTGCCACAGTGCGGTTCAGTCTTGGCAGTGTTTCATCGTCCATAATTTTCTCCCAGATATTGACGAGTGCGAGACGGGCGAGGCGGTCTGCACGGTGGGAACCAGTATGTCGGGAAGCAACCTCTGCTTCAACATCCGCGGTGGCTACCGCTGCGAAAAGATCACCTGCCTGCCTGGCTACAGGCTCGAGAATAAACAGTAAGGTTTACGGTTGATTATCATTAGTACCTTTTTAGGGTTCCGTACCCGGAGGGTGCCATACGGGACCCTATTACTAAGACTTCACTGTCTGTCTGTCACCAGGCTGTATCTTATGAACCGTGACAGCTAGGCAGTTGAAATTTTCACAGATGATGTATTTCTGTTGCCACTATAACAAGTACTAAAAATAGAATAAAATAAATATTAAAGGGGTCTCCCATACAACAAACATTGTGTAAGGACAGCGTTCGCCGTTCGGCCATCAATGTAATCTTCACAGGACCGATGTCATGTCGTTCAATGTCAATGTCAAACGCTTCTCGTTGGTTTCTATGGATGGCGCTGTTCTCAAATTCTATGTTTGCCTAATGTTGTATAGATAATGAAACGGAACCCTTCGTGCGCCAGTCCGACTCGCACTAGGCCGGTTTTAACCTGTAAAGTCCGTATTGGATCCAACACACCTAATACATTTTTTTTCCATTTTAGTCGCTGCACAAAGATCGATCAACTGTGTGCAGTGGGAGACTGGAACTGCATACACCAGCCCAGCACTTACTCTTATCACTACATCACCTTCGTCTCCAAGCTCGAAATACCTGTTACTAAGGTAAGTTGGATTTTTGGTTCATTTCTAAAGAAAAGGGAGAGGGAATGTACTTCTTCTTGTTCGACCCTGTAACTCTTAAATCAAATCAAATAATTTTTTTTGTTGAAAGTAGCACAGAAACTGTGACTTAATGAACGTTACAAGTTAAACAAATTGTCCATTTCAAAGTCTCCTAGATTATTTTGGAGAAAAAATGGACAAAAAGACTCCAAACGTAGTCTTTTCAAGTCCTTAATTTACAGAATTTCTATAAATATCCTAAAACCTGGAACTCATGCATTGAACTGGCTTTAATTCCAGACATCATTGTCATCTAAATAATCTTCAATGTTATAGTAGCTTTAAAGTGTCCTTTACACATTTTTTGAACCGCGTTTCTGGCAAGCTTATTATATCCTCAGGGATCTTATTGTAGAAACCTTTGCCAGCCTAAATTTTGGGAACAAAAGTGTATGTCTATTTCTAGTATTTACATTGTGTTGGCTACCTACAGTTTTAAAGATACTGATCTTCGAAGAGCAAAGTGCCTAAGGTGTTTTGCGACTGCTTCCAGCTCAGGCTAGGTAATCCCGATTGACTTGGCATCTTTGGCTGTGGATCGCTGTGAGCACCTAAATCCTTACTGCAATCACTGACCCACTTGCCAGCTTTGTGATTGCGGGGAAAACACCCCATAGCTATCACGTCTTTTTAGCGTGCTCTGGGGGACACCTCACTGGGTGGTTTGGGTAAGCGAGAGGCACATCAAGAGGAGAGCTGGGAAGACGGCGAGGGCACCAGGGCAGTAACGTAGTGAGGGTCCATAACCGAATGATGATCATAACGGATGATGTCATTAGCTTAATACCGGATTTACTTATTGATATTTTGACGGAAGAGTCCGACCAGGTGTCATGGATAGTAGAGACGGTGCTCACGTCGTCGGTTGCTCGTCTCTGACTGCGATTAACCCCCCTACCCCAGAGGTGGGGGTGCGGGGGGATCATGTGTACTGCTTACGAAAGTTTTAGCCCTCAGATGCGGGGAGCGAGAGATCGCGAAGGATGGCGCGAAAGGCTTGTACCTAGCAGTGGGCTGATGATGAAACGAAAGTAGTTGTTCACTCCCTTTCATTTATGGACCGTGTGATTGCAGGTGGATCTCTATACTATGAGCGTACCAGCATGGCCGAATGCTAATACAAAGTTTGAGCTGCGACTGGTCAAAGTGGACGCCCCGCCTACGGTCAAGAAGGCGCATATTAAGTCTTTTCTGTGAGTATTTTTCAGGAATTTAATCACCAGCCATCCGACCCTACTTCCAACTGAGTAGACTTTCCAGTTATTTATTAGTTTTAATAAATAACTGCCCTTACGTAATGTCTACAGCACATGAACGAAGGTTAAGTACATGCGCTTTACGCCCGTAAAGCCCGTACATGCCCGTAACGAAATTGAGTACCTAGTGTTAATTTAATCTTACTCTTGATGTGCTGTTGAGATTGTGTAATCGAAAGCATCTCGGCCTTTATGTGATATATCAGTTTCGGCTGGCGAGCTACTGCATTGAAGAGGCATCCACAATACAATATAAAATTATCTTTTTCATCACCTTTACCTACACTCTACGTTTGAATTTTAAGTAGAGACTTAAAATTCAAATTCCCTACTTAAAATTCAATGACTCTACCTACCTTTAGTCTACCTTCAGCTCCTTGCCGGATTTTTACTTACTTAAGAAGACAGAAAAGGACAAAGGACCAGCAAAGGATCGGATGGGTTGGCGTGAAAGAGACTATACCTATGCCCAATAGTGGGCTCTGTTTATGGGCTGATCAGACAGTACCTGGATGACAGAGCATTGCTCGGTATTTTTTTTTGGTCAATCGTGTTTTTTGGAAATTATATTTAGATACTATGAAAAAAAAGGGAAAAAATAATCGGACTTGAGACATCTGGTCTGGACTCTGACCGGGGTCTTCTGGTTTCGGGACCGGCTGATTTCCCACCTGAGCTATCACGACCTTGTAGACGGTGGCGAAATTAAGCAGTTTTTCATTGCCTGAAAACACGGATAAAACGACTTTTTCTAAAAACGAAACCTAGCTACATGGATGTATCGCCCCTGAAACCCCCTGCATACTAAATCTATGAAAATCGTTGCAGCCGTTTCCGAGATTCAGATTACATATGTATATATATATATATATTATATATAGATAGAAGTAGACTAAGCACATGCAACAAATTCAACGTTAATTCCGTTTATTCCAGCCTAACATCAACGAACAAGAATGCCGTGGTGTCCATCGTACAGTCGCTTGAGGGTCCCCAGAGCATTGAGTTGGAGCTGTCGATGGAACTGTATTCAGGTGACAGCTTCGCGGGCATTGCTGTCGCCAAGCTGTTCATCTTCGTGTCGGAGTACGAGTTTTAGAAGGGACGCCAACTAACCTACCAATTCTCGCCATAAAATTCAGCGTGACCTTAGCCCATGTTACGGAGCTATGATTTTCTTTGTTCGCCGGCGCGCCTTTTCCTGTTAATTGTAGAACCTTAAACATTAGCATCGTCTTTCAAGGTCTCTCACAGCACCGAGCGCCTCTAGTCCGATGAATTTAACCAATGTAGTATATGGCTATTACAGCTCTGATATCTACAGCCATCTATTCGCAATGACATCCGAAATTATACACGATCAAGTAAAACTGGAAGGTTTTGCGGGCCGGGCGTAAGGTCTATCTCTTGGTAGCGATGTACATTGTACAACCACCGATTGCCAGTGTACTTAGTGGAAAGAGGTTAGATCCACTAGAGTGAAACTTGATAGAGATTGTAAAATTCTAAAGTGAACTGTAAAATTCTTGTCTAAGACTGTAGTAATAAGAAAGTACTTACTAAAAAGTGTGAAGATCATCATCATCATCATCATCATTCAGCCACAAGAAGTCCACTGCTGGACATAGGCCTCCTCCATGGGTCAACTGTCTGACTAATAGAATTTTTGACTTTAGCACTATAGAATTTGACATCTTCGTGATGTTCGCACATAGTTCGACATTTAACGAGCCTAGTGGCTGGACCACACGGAGTTAGTCACTGACGTCAGTGCTCATGCCTGGAACTGACTTCTTCCGTTTACATAGTCAGTGGACGTCAGAAAACAAGTCAGTACTTCCCGACAACGCTGAACTAACAAAGCACATTAGTTACACCTAGTTTTACTTGTAACCTTCAATAAGTCACAGTTTCTGTGTTACTTGGACTTTCACTTTGACGTTTAAAATACATTTACACTGAGCTTTGCCTTGGCGTCAGTGACTGACTCCGTGTGATTCAGCCCTTAGGGCCCTTAGGGCTCCACTGACTCTTATGTAAACGGAAGAAATCAGTTCCAGGCGTCACTGCTGACGTCAGTGACTGACTCCGTGTGATTCCACCTGCGAACCATATGATGTTGGTGTTTTTTTTTTGTTATTTGCGTTTAGTAGCAAAAAACAAAAAAATGTTACCTGTTTACTTGACGCGCCACGCATTCGATCCACCTCGTGCGAAGAGAAAAAGCGACGCGTAACGCAATTTGCCACGATAGTAGACATGTTATTGGTTTGGTCAGTTAAAATCATTAGTAAATACGATACTAAGTCCAAAAAATACCTGCATAAATGACAGTAAGTACTTACATTTTTAAATTAGAAAATATGGATACGAGGTCAAATGCAAAACTGACGTTCTAAAAAAAAAAACATAATCGCGGGTCACAACTCATTTACGGCAGGGCGGATGCGCGGCGCGTAGTGCAAACATCTAAACGCACCTTTTGAATAATAAAACAACAGCTAAGTGTCAGTAAAGCTTATATTTGTACTTAGTATTATTGTTAATTAATATTATTATTCCTACGCTCAATAAACATTAAAAAAAAACAAACTTGTCTGGAGATAATCAATTAAAAATTTCCTTTAATCCCCGAGAACTTGTACTTTCAATAGGCAACTTAAGCCATGGATTCACAATCTGAAGATATGGTTAATAAGGCTCGCAATAGATATAAAGGTAAATGGAAAATGACTGCTTATGGCCACGTAGTATGCGCTCTCTCGGACTGAAAAATCTTGGCTGTCACTGTTTGTCCATGGAATTGGTACTTTTTACCTTACATCATTATAATGACAAATCCAACTTTTCCACCTCGAAAGCCCTTCGGATCATTATTAAATACTTAAAATACGATTAAATTTTGGGAGTTTTTTCAGTTTTTGTCAATTTTTACCACCAATGACCTACGATACGGCAAAAATCACTGTAGACACTTTTAAGTAGACAAAATTTTCAATTAGGAGGCCGGATAGTTTTTGAGATACGGCTGTTTTTAAGAAACGGTGATTTAGAAGAATTTAAAAAAAAGGAAGTGTTACAGTTTTTTTTTTAGTTTTCGACAATTTCGACCCGTCGTTTTGATGTCGTAGAAGGCGACTAAGGAAAAATTTACCAGGAGACGGGCAGCAGCGTCTTCCTGAGATTCCAACCGCACACTGCGATGGCCAACCCGCCTGCCGAGCGTGGCGACTATGGCACAACCCCTCATGGTTATAAAAACCACGAAGGAGGCCTATGTCCTGCAGTGGGCGTTAAATGGCTGATGATGATGATTATAAGCATAACATTCTATTTTGATAGATTAATTTTTTTTATTATAACGACATCTACTAAAACTACGTGAGATCCATTCCATTTTGAATAATCTAGCCGACAGTCTACCAAAATAATTCTTTATCCCATCCCCGGACCTTAAATAATTACTCCTACATCAAATCACAGACTAGAATTTTATAACATCTTACTTTCTAACACCATTAGATGTTTTTCAGCAAGTCTGAAAATGTACTAATGAAAATGTAGTGTGGAATACGATCAGGGTTATTTCTTAAATCTGGTATTACTGGAACACGTCATCAGATCATTTACACTATTCTAGGACTAATTTTTATCGATTTTTTTTTGTGGGTAGCCCAGTAAATATTTTTCCTCATAGTAGCAGCAATCAAATATTACAAAAATAGAATGAACATTAAGTCCGACGTACTATACATTTGCTTTAAGTGCAATAAAAGTATAAATAAATAAACATTCTTCTATGTAAGACAATAAATTACCGAATACTACAACACTGATCTTATACAATAAGCGTAATACATTTCATGCTTCGACCAAATAGGGGATGTATTAGCAAAGTGCGTGCGCGCATGCAACGACTAATGAATGTTGAGGAAGCGAAAGTGATCTGTCAGGATCGTGGCCAGTGGCAATCCCTGGTCTCTGCTTACTCCTCTGGGATACAGGCGTAAGTTTATGTATGTAGATACATTTTATAAAATTACGTTTACCTTAATATTTCGACGAATAGAAGAACATAAGTAATAAATTACAAACTTAATTGACGCGTTCCAGGAATTAGGAATTTAAAAAATAATTCTGTGCATGAATGTAACTTTGGTGCTATAACTACCACAGATTAGAATGAAAAAAATGACATGTCTTTGCAACTTCTTCAAGCACCAAAGTGACAAAATAAAAAAAAAAAAAACCAAAGTGACATTAAATGTGGTGATTGGCTATAGTCTTGCCTAACACGTGACATTGGCGAAGTTGTACTGTATAATCAGTGCAGTGAGTCCATAAAGCAGAATTGAATTGAATTGACATTAAATGTGTAACTTACATTACATTTTCATTTGCAAAAAAATCCTACTAAAAATTGCATTGCGTTTGAGTCCATTGAAATCACGAAGGTTTGCACAAACGTACGTTCTCTTCCTTTCTAGTCAGTACGGGCCTTAACTTACTTAGGTACCTAATTACTTTATATTTGTACCAATATTCCCTCTAAATCTTATTCTTCGCAACCTTCTTAACAATTCCACGAGCTACCTACAGCGCCTTCTCATAAGGATCCACTATATCGAGGATGGTGAGGCAGCCATCCTGGCCAGCGATGGCCACCGAGCGACCACCATGGGCACTCTCCACCGCCATAACTTCAGCCGGGGCTCGGTACTCTGCTATGGCTTTGCCGTCCACCGTTCTGGGAATAGAGTAAAATAATGAAGGGTGCGGGCATGTACCTATGACTTTGTTTTCTACGTTATGTACATTTGTAAAGTTATAGTAACAATACCACTCGCTAACGGTGAAGGAAAACATCGTGAGGAAACATGGGTGTCTGAGCTATTCACATACCTCAGCGCTTGAAATCGCCAATCCGCGGTGTGTACGCGTGGTTATTAAGCCCATACTCTCTCTCTGAGAGAAGGCCTATGCCCTATAGTGGGACGTATATAAGCTGCTTATGAATTTATGGCAAGTACTTACCTGTTGACTAAGTAAGCTAAGTTGACATTGCTTAGATTTAACAAGTCATAGTTGTAATATTCTTTTTCTGGCTGTGCTTTAAAGTGTTCTCTATCTGTCTATTTATCTAAGTGAATTTCGGAAGAACAGCTAGGTGCTAAAGAATTTTCGTCACCATCAAAATTGCAATTTTAAATTTTTGTGGGCAGCAGCACCTCTCGTGTAAAATCGACTGCAGCTCAACCTTTACATTTTAGTGCCAAAGTCTCCTGTGACGTAACTGAGTAGAGTGTTATGGTATTTACGGTAAATCATAAGTAAAACCACTAGGTAGTAATTACTCCGTTTCATGCTCGGTAACGACTGCCAGACAATGGGAAAGCAGGTACATTCAAAATGTCTACCTAGCCTAGTGTAGAGTTTGAAGTGTTCTGGACTATACTGTAAGCCTCTACTGCAATCACGAATCGAACGAAGCAAGCAAGACAAATAAAAATTAGTTCGTTTTCGTTTGACTGCCTCGTTGGTCTAGCCGTTAAGGCGCTTAGCGACCAAAACAGAGGTCGTAGGTTCGATTCTCACTGGGGGCCGCCGTACATTTGTACAAATGGCTTCAGTCTGTGTGTATTTTCATGTTTGTAATGTCCTTGCCTGGTTACCCTACTTTGGGACCAGGTCAAGTGATTGTGTTGTGTGGAAGTTATTTATTTATTTGAAAAACCCTGGTCTTTGCCTTGCCTACCCCTCCGGGATACAGGCGTGAGTTTATGTTATGTTTGTTTCAAATCTCAAATAAATCTCACCTGAAAACCCTCAACGTCTTCCTCCCGCTGTGATAGTAGAACACGTAGTTATCGGTGGAGCTGAACATGGTGATGATGCTGAAGACGCCCTCGGCGGCCCTGGTAATGAGCTGCTGCACGGAGGTCCCTCTCTTCAGCTCAATGAGGTCTAGTCCACCCCTGGTCGGTGCGCAGAGGCCGATCTTGCCGTCCCGGGTGCACGCGCCGTTCCAGCGTGGCACGAAACTTGGAAATTAGAATTAGAAAATGTGTGATTGTGTTTGGTTTAAAAGTCATTTATTTAGCGCAAAGAAAAAAGCTAATACAATATTCGAACGTTCCCAAAAAGCTTCGTCAGAAAAATGGTTATAGTGGTTGATTAAATTTTTGTTTGTTTTTTAATAACCTATTGTTTTTTAATGTTTAAATGTTTACATTAGTTGTGTAGGGTTAAATTTCAAGTAATGGGATTATTATAGGTAAGAGGATTGTTACTTCAGGAACGGGTTATGACGACCCCTTTCTTTTAGTAGATTCGTATGTGGAGAAATATTTTAGATATGCGTGCGCAACATACAATAATGTGGTACATTTAATTTTGTGGTATTGTATATCTAACACATCACAGAAATATTTTCGTTACGTTTAAACTGACCTTCAGCTTGATTCTCAGACATACCTACACTGTTATTTAAAAAAGAGCCACCGCAGGCATGTATAATGAATATCATCATAAGCAGCCTATATACGTCCCACTGTAGGGCACAGGCCTTCTCTCAGAGAGTGAGTATGGGCTTAAATCACCACGCGTGCCCACCGCGGATTGGCCATTTCAAGCTCTGAGGTATGTAAAAATAGCTCAGACACTCAGGTTTCCTCACAATGTTTTCTTTCACCGTTAGCGAGTGGTATTGCTACTATAACTTCACAAATGTACATTGTACAAATGTATAATGAATTTTTAATAACCAGCATGTACATAAATTAATTAAATTAATTCATGTATCTAGTTTTCTGGTGTATTGTACACACCAGAAAACTAGATAAAGCGTCCTAATCTAATCTAATTAATAATTTATTAGTAGGAAACTTTCAGTAGAGAAAGTTGAACTCTATTAGGTGGTAATAATTGATTTCAGAGTCAATCATTACCACCACGAGAAACGAATACGGTAACTAGATTATCTCACTCACCGAACATGCCGCTTCGTCTTGATGTCCAGTATGCCAGCCTTATCGTTCCCAATGACCGCCACCCAGTGCGGCTTGTGCGGGAGCGCCACTATCGACTGCATATCCTTGATGCCGCTGTTCTTTATCGGTATCCTTTAGAAACCATTAGCAGAGTTAGGGCGTTTATACACGTCGTCGCGTCGACGGCAGTCGCCGACATGTGTCGAGGGCTGTGCAGTTGGCACAGTCGTTCGCAACGAGCCGCCCGTGTGTGAGCGCCCTTAAGCTTATTGACATTGTCAATATATTAAACTGCATCTTGTTCCCACGAATAGACAAGGAAAGGCTGTCCTTCGCGGCGCAGAGGACCAGGAGTCAAGGAAAGGAAAAGTGTAGGGAGTGTTGATGAGGAGCAGGTTTGGATAGAAAAAAAGGTACTAAAAGAACTACGAAAAGAATAAGTGTGATGACCACCCTCTGACTCACTATCGACCGAACTTGGGTGGAAGGGTCTGTAAGGGACGTCCCAGCCGGATATATTTCGACGAATCAGGGGATGTATTAGTAAATGCCAAGATAAAAAGTATCCGAACCGGCATGCGTGCATGCAACGACTCATGAATGTTGATGAAGCGAAAGAGATCTGTCAGGATCGTGGTAAGTGGCAGATCCTGCTCTCTGCCTACCCCTCCGGGATACAGGCACGGGCTTATGTTATGTTATGCAATATAATATTAACACCCATCGTCGAATAGATTGTCTACATGACTTCTTTCCGACCAAGATCTTCAGATTAACCGAGCTTGGCATTTATGTGGATCTTACATGTGCCATAACCACGATTAATGGGGTCAAAGATTTTTCAACGGGTTACTTTCAGGAAATAACATTCTTTCTTTATCTCTCTGGTTTCCTTTTTCTTTCCCTATTACCTTCTAATCTCACCTGTGCAGCCTGGTTCCAGTCCTCGCATGGAACACATGTAGGCAGTCCCGATTTGACTTATCCACGCCAGGTGCGACGGCGTGGTGCTCATCAGCAGATGCCACAGCCGCGCGATATCCCATCCCTCTCACGTCATAGTCCACAGAGTACATGCGATCGCCGTCTTGGTGAAAGATGGATAGATAGACAAATATCATTTAAAATCATCAGCCATTTGACACTGCGGAACATAGGCCTCCTTCGTAGTTTTCATAACCATGAGGGGTTTTGCCATAATCGCCACGCTTTGCAGGCGGGTTGGCGATTGCAGTATGCGGTTGGAATCTCAGGAAGACGCTGCTGCCCGTCTCCTGGTAATTGATTTCCTTTAGTCGCCTTCTACGACATGCACGGAAGGAAATGAAGTGACATCATTCTTAATCCAGCGCCACGCGGAAGATATAAACATACGTAGGTATAATATAAAGCATCAGAAAATGAATCTCAAATTAACGGCACATAGAAAACATAGACAAGACAGAAGCACACAAAAATTACAGAATCATAGCAACTTGTCAAGTACCGATTGGTGAAGAATCAGAAGGCGATAAAGAGACACTCTTACTACTAAGCTGGTATAGATGCTAGGCAAGCCTACTTCATTTAAAGTCAATGTCCCAGGCATCGCAGCGTCCGAGTGGTCCCTTCACCCATCTAGTGTGACTGATGGTGCCACTAGACGATATATAAATCATGTCAATACGTTACAAAGGCTAAAGTTTACTGCTAGAAAGAAACGTAGACAAAGGAAAATGAGCTGAAGAATATATTCGGTTTTTTACTTTACCTTTTATTTTACATTCGTTGGTTATTTAGCTCTTTAAAATATAGAACCTTATAAATTAGAAACAACGAGACTTAAAATTATGATTTACATAATTATTCAACAGCGAGATTAGAAAATTATGTTTCAAATGTTTAAAAAAACGTCAGTAAAACAAGTAAAGTATTTAGGTAGGTACCTGGTATAGTCCGTGCCACCATCTGAGCGATGGCAATATTGTCGGTAGCGTCAGGATTCACTTCAACCGAGATGGTAATGAACTTTGTCCCATCCTCTAGGAGAAGTATCTGCTTGATTCCCTTCTGCTCTTCCTTAAACATAGGCTGAAAAAGAATCAACATATTCCGGTTAAACCAAACAAAAACTCAGGATGGGGATGAGGATGTCATGAATAAGTATGTAAAATAAGAACGGAACAGAACTAAGCCTATCATACATACATTACACAAAAATAATTGCAAAATTAGCTTTTGATTCGGTTCGATTTTTGTCAAAACCATACGGACGGACGGACAGCGAAGTCATTGTAATATACCCTTACGCTTTGGTTACGGAACCCTAAAAACTAGATGCTAAAAAACCAAGATCAACACACCTTTTGTTCACTGAGATCCCAGACGAGCACGTTCCCAGATTCTGCTGTCACGACGTGCTCACCGCTGGGCGTGATCACGGCGTGGGTCACGATGGCGCCCAGTGGCGCCTCTGCGAGCTGGGCAAGCAGTCGGCCATTGGTGGTGTCCCAGAGACCCCAACAGCTGCGTGTCACACTCACCGCTAGCCTCTTATCGCGCGCCAGGCTGGAGATAAGGGTTAAGCAGAAAAACGGTTGTATTAATCACCAAATGTTTCGTCATAAGACCACTTGCTAAAATTAGCAAGCTAAAACAGAAAGTGGCTGGTCACATTTTCTGGGATCTTAGAAAAGGGCAACGTGCTTTTGGTAGCTTATATTCAACAGAAGACGAATGTAGAAAGTACTGCATGTGTCTAACTAACTAGCTAAGTGGAAAGCAAAACGTAGAAGCCGTCTGTAAATAAATAGCGCCTAATCTACCTCTTCACCGTCACGACAACCCCCCATACCTTGCCCAAGCTCTGACATTGCTCTGCAGGCACTATAATATCGAAGACCTAACTGGTTCTCTAACTCCCGGTTTCTAGACCACTAAAAATCTTTTAATCTAATGTTAATCCGTCAAAAGCAGTCAGTTGCTTTTTTTGTATGCACTTTGGCCAGCCGACAGCAGTTAATGTTAGATTAACCGAGTGAACGAGAAACAGGGCGTAATTGTCGCATTTTTAGAAACTGGGAGATTTCCTTGTCACGATGGATGGATGCCTACCTGATAGAATCAATAGGCAGCTCTTGCCGATCGATCTTGTGGACTTGCTCAAAGATGTTGTCAATATTCCATATCTTTACGGTGCGGTCAATGGAGGACGTGATGACGTTATTCCAGTTGCCCACAGTCAGGGGCTCGAGCTGGACAATTCTGCCGAAGTGGGCGTCCAGAACCTTGATGAGCTGGGTCGTCTCTAAGCTCCACACATAAAGACTCTTTCTGTAATTTATAAGAATTAGAAGAAAAATAATAGAATAATGACTTATTGAAGTCAACTGACAAAAAAATTACAGAAACAGAAAACTATGGACAGAATTTTTGCTAGGAGATAAATGTAGCAAAAACAGGGCAGAGAATTTTTGCTAGTAGGGTATTCTAGTTTGGGATCAGGACAAATGATTGTGTTGTGTGGAAGTTGTATGTACATATAATGCAAAATAGAAAAAACAAACCTAGTAAATTGACTGCTTATAGCATGACCGTAACCTTACCAGGTACCAGCTGTAACAAGTTATATAAAACATAGTTTCTATTTTATTGAAAACACCGGCCCCCATGCCTTTTACAGGGTGATCACTAGAGATCAGTAATCACCGTTATGTTGACGTTATGAAGTAAGTGTTTATTTCTGACCAGTGAATACAAATTTTATATTTTGTAAATTGCAGCTCTCATATTTATTCAAATAAATCGTACCTCACACCAGCAACGGCATAGGTGCTGTTCTTGCTGACCATAAAGGAGTTTGAAAGCGTCATCTTCGTGGAGATATTCCGGATTGTATGCGGCAGCTTCAGAACTATGCCTTCCAGGCCCATGTCTTTCTCTGACTCGTCTATCTTTTCTTCCTGTAAACGTATCTGTGTAAGTGTTCTTTTTATGTTATTTTAGGTCAGATGATGCATGTTGCATGTGGCTAGACTTACTTCTATTTCTTCTTTTTTGTCTTCTTCATCTTCTATTTTCTTCTTTTCTGGCCCGTGTTTTTCTCTTGATATCAATTTGTCAAAGTCCCACACCACGAAGCTGTAGGTTGTTGTTGCTGAAAAAAAATCATGAATTGCTATTCTACTAATCAAATCTCTGTGGTATGGAGTACTAACTATGCCTGCGACACCTGCGACGTAATTTGCATAAAATAGGTTATCCAAGATAGGATAATATGATTATTTTACATACATAAAACATGTCAATCATTTATAACAACGTTTTGTTCTTATGGGTAATTTTTTTTCAGTTATACATTTTTTTCAGCTTAGTAGTGGCATTTTAGATAGACAGTACTTAAAACTATATTGTTAAATTGAATGGGAGTTCGTCTATGTAGGACAATGATTTACCGGAGGTTGGGGCATTGGTAGAGCTATCGCAAATTTCATAGAATTATATAACATATCAAACTCACGGCTGTATCCCGGAGTGGTTGGAGAGTTGGGTGAATAGAGTTTGCCACTAACAACACAAAGTAATATTCAGTACCTACACAAGCGTTGTGAAAGCTTGCATCTTTATGTCTTATGCTCTGGTATACAATAAAGTAGAATCGATTACCAAGTAGCATCCGATCTTTTTTCCCCCGTTTGAGCTGCAACATGGCTTCAGCTGTGTCGGTCTCTTTATGATGCAGCTCTATTTCTTTCTTCCAGCAGTTCTCTTCCTCATCCAGGGCGAAGATTGTCACCTGTTCATCAATACTGTTTATTGAATTGAGTTCCTTCTGGATACCTATTTAGGAGTTTTGATTTTGTTAATATTCTGAGCTCAGTTGTTCCTACCCATAATATTTCGATCGTTTTGGGCACCATATCATTTATCGATGAAAGTCCCTATTTTTGCTGACCGTAGCATTTTCCTAAAATCTAGGCTAATTGCAGATGTTCTAAAAGTTTATGATGGTTTCCTAAAAACTTTGTAAAGTGGGTACAAGTGTTCAAGTAGCTGCCCTTACAGTCACATCTCAAAATATCACCCCGTTTAAATCGTACGACTTGCGAGAAACAAGAAAAATTGAAATTAATTAGAAGAACTCGGTTCCAATAAGATTCTAGTGTAACATCTATATATTACGCAAAACATATTGCACATATTATACTGTTATGCGCACAAATTTACAAAAAAATTATGTTCATTTTTTATGTTAGACAATATTGGGAGGGCAGAGGTCCTATCAAATCTTACTTTTTCACAACTGGAGTATTATATAAATAATAATTATTTTATTAATTATTGCGCAAGAGGACACGGGGTCTGAAAGTCTAACGTAACAAATGAACAGCCCCAGATCAATTTCAGTGATAAAACTAGCGCCTGTACTCCTTGAAAAAGAACATCTGGGGCTGTTCAGATAACCCCTTCACGAATAGGTGGTATTTACCTGGTATCCCCGCTCCGGGTCACTGGTGTACACCTTGCTCCAGGTTTTGTGGAAGGCTACAGCTCCCCGGCACTTCAGAGGTCGCACCCATTGGCCTAGCCGACAGTAGTGCAGGAGCAGCCGGTCCTCGTCCAGGTCTCCGCTCCACATCACCACCATGAAGTTCTCGAGGTCACGGAACTCCATGGCTAGAGGGAAAGAATACACGATTACCGGTGCAGCGACTTGACAACTCTTTTAACGCATACATCAATGTTGGAAAGTGTAATATTTGCTTCGCTCTTCCGTATAGTTGCCGTTCGCTAGTGGCTAGTTCTATAGTTGCAGTTTGCTCTGCCGTATATTGGCGTAATAAGTTCGTGTTACACGTAGGTATGTAAATGTTTGAGCGTATAGACGGTTTTCTATTGGACGATAATAGAAATGTTCGACATTTCTCTTCATACAACGGCCGGCCAAGGCTGTGAAGTACCTAAATGTACAAAACGGATATCGACTCTTCGGGGAAGAAATGTAGTAAAAGCCATTTTAGGAATTTTACAGAAGAGCGAAACCAAAAACAAATAATAAAAAGAAGCTTTATATCTTTTTTCTTTAAATTTGGTACAAATGCAATGATTACAAATATACTAATAATGTAACGAGTTTTATAAATATTCATCATTAATATCAATATATCAGGTAGTTTAGAAGTTACTAAGGCTTGCAAAAAAACCTGCATTCAATGGCTTTTACAGCAAAACATGTAGTAGTAATAATTGCAGTATAAACCATGAGTAGGTAGGTACAATACAAATAATGTCTATACAAATAAACAATAATTAAGCAGTATGAATGTCTTTTACAGCCTTTTTTAATGGAAAAACTGTAAAGCCTGTTAAGAAAATCAAGGTAGTAAAAGCCATTTTTTGCGAATTTCAGGAAACGAAATAATATACAGATTGAAAGAGCTTGAAAATCTGGGTAAGACTGCATCATCATCATCATCAGCCATTTGACGCCCACTGCAGGACATAGGCCTCCCTCATGGTTTTCCTAACCATGAAGGGTTTTGCCATAATCGCCACGCTTGGCAGGCGGGTTGGCAATCGCAGAATGCCGTTGAAATCCCAGGAAAACGCTGCTGCCCGTCTCCTGGTAATGTATTTCCTTAGTCGCCTTCTACGACATCCACGGAAGGAAATGGAGTAACGCTATTCTTAATCCGGCGCAACACGGAATTTCCATTTTCACCAAAAATTGCTTCTGCGACATTTTTTTCATCCTCAAAGAGTCAATTTAGTGTTTAAATTCTTAGCCCGTCAAGGGCGTCTGTTCCGCACTATCGCCTCACGTCCCTTCTGTGTGGCGAGGGTGGGTTCCAATCCTGTCTCGGCCCGATTTTATTGTTTCTATGTGAAGTTTCTTAAAAGAAATATAAGTTAAATTCAACAGGACTTACAAAGAATTTCCCAGGTGACGCCATCATAGGGTGCTGGATCAGGCGCCGGCACTGTCTCCTGGTGCTCTCCTCTCATGCTGTACCGCACCCAGGTGTTAGGACCGTATATAAACATGTTGTGATTGAGCACGTACACTCCACGGACAGTTTCACCTGAAAGACACCAGTTCGGAAGGGTCGTCAACGTCGCGCTTGAGCTCGACAATTCACTCGAATCTAGCGACAAGCACGGTTCTTTTTATGAATAGTTTCCATAGTTGAATAGTAATACTATTAAAAAAAGAACCATATTTGTCGCTAGATTCGAGTGAATTGTCGGGCTCAAGCGCGAAGTTGACGACCCTTCCGATAATTTCGCATTTTTCATAATGCCGTGAGTCCATAAAGCAGAACTAAATTGAATTAATCTGTATATTTCATCATTTCATTTACCTACAATTCTTCTTTGTGAACGATTATTTGGAAGGTTTATTTGAGCTTTCCATATAAATGCGTTTATAAATTAATTGGTAGGTAAGCTGTGGACAACTGTTATTGGCCTTATTTTAAGTACTTAGTTAATAAGTAATTATCATCAGATTACGCTGTTGTTGTTCCTAATAAAGTAAAATAAAATAAAATAAATAAAATTTACATTTTTGGAAATTATGAGTGAAACACAGCGTTTCACTCTTTGAGATATTGATAAAGTAAAACACACGTTGCAACGACAAAAGTGAGACCGATGATGTTGTGGAGAGTCTTTTAACCGGTCACCTCTCATTCACCAACATTGAAAGGCAATATTTTTTTATTGGTGACAGTCTACCACAGGCTTTGAAGAATTTCGATATTAAGGTGTACGCTGGAAAAAAATATTTCCCAAGGAAAACTCAGATGAAAAAAGGTGGTCCGTTGTAAAAAAAATCCCATGTTTCACCCAGGTGGTCCCAGGAGGTGGACCGTGGGTAGGAAGGAGACATGGCACCTAACCTTAATATCTAATATATTAAAATCGAGTGTCACAGTGTGTGTTATCGAACTCCTCCGAAACGGCGTTACCGATTTTTATGAAATTTTCAGCGTATATTTGGTAGGTCTGAGAATAGGTCGTAGGCTATAATTCATATGGCAAAATAACGTTTTCCGAGTTATATATACATAAGCAGCCTATATACGTCCCACTGTAGGGCACAGGCCTTCTCTCAGGGAGATAGTATGGGCTTAATCACCACGCGTGCCCACCGCGGATTGGCGATTTCAAGCGCTGAGGTATGGGAATAGCTCAGACACTCAGGTTTCCTCACGATGTTTTTCTTCACCGTTAGCGAGTGGTATTGCTACTATTGTGAAGTTTCACAAATTCACAAAGCTTAGAAAACCAAGTCATAGGTACATGCCCGCACTGGGGATCGAACCTGGGTATGTCGCTTCCGAGTCCGACGTTCTACCCACTAGGCTACCACCGCTGTACTAGGCTACCACCGCTTATAATATTATATATGTTTTTTTTTATCTATAGAGTAAAGAAAATAAAAATACCACACCTTCGTCTAAAGGATTGTTCATGGTGATGTATTCGCTAGTCAGCATGTTCAACAGCATTGACTGAAACAAAATTTCAACAAATGATTTGCTATAAGTACTAGCAAGGTATTACTAGGTACTATAGGTAGATACGATTTTACTTTGTACAGCTAATTAATTATTTTACTGCTTATGATACTCCGCCGGTTCCTGAATTGAGAATTTCACGTGCCCACCACGTTGGATCCGAGCTTGTGCCCTGGTTCCAAATTAGAATGCCCTGTGCTATAGTAACCAGACAAGCTCATCAGATACTTGAATAACCTCCTCAGTCCTGACCTTGAAAATAACAATTGAAAACTATTGTCATTTTCAAGGTCAGGATTGAGGAGGATAAACACCCAGACTGAAGTCATTTGTACAAATCAAATATGGCGGCCTCCGGTGGGATTCAAACCCACAACCTGATTCAAACCCACAACCTGTTTGGTAGTCAAACGTCCTGAATCCAACACTCACCACAGAGTTGTTAGTAGAAGCGGCAGCCCATTTATTATCCGGGGACAGCTCCAGGTTGTGCATGATCCCCTCGAGTTGAGGGCACAGGTCTCGCGAGAGGTCCGAGGTGGAAAGATCCCAGGATATCACCCGGCTGGATATGGAGACCACGTAGCGCTTGTCCGAACTCAGACGGATGCCAAAGACGGCGAACTGGTGTCCTTCTAGAGAGTACTAGATGGAAAGATATGATGAATATGCGGTCAATTATCCAGTCTTAATTAATTTCAACAGCTGGATAGATAGATACCCACATCAGGTTTGGTAAGTATACTCATACTTCAAACATGATACCCAATAAAATGTAATGAAGCAATAGGTAAAGGAGCCCAATATTTTTTGTTGCAATGATGTCCATATTAACGTATGGGGTAACCTTGTCAAGTTCGATTAAAATAGGTGACAAAATAATACCAATAAAACCCAAACTCGATTTCCCAGTATTTTTAATGACTCGCGTAGCTCAAACATTTTTATCAGGTAAAATTTTATTACCTTAAGACTGTTTTTACGTGAAGCATTCTGTCTCGCTCGCACAATTTAATATTTTTAATTCATCATCATCATCATCAGCCATTTGACGCCCACTGCAGGACATTAGTCATATTTTGATAAATGTGATCTGAGGGTTTGATGCATAACTACATTACAATATTTAAATATATTTTTGTTTTCCAATAGGTAGTTTTTAATAAAGAAAAGTCGTAACAAAAATTTTTCTCAATGAAAAACTTAGTACCTACAGAATAAAAAAAATATTCCTTGAATATCCGTAATTTAATTATCTATCAAACCCTCAGGCCACATTTATGTAAAGTTGACTCATATTATTACAATATTATAAAATGTTACATTGCCTTCAAACAAACCAACCTTCAAAGGCCCTCCAGGGGTGTGGAGGCAGTGATGAGCCGGCAGCAGCGCGCAATGAGCCTTGCCACGCTCCACGCACTGCCGCAGCAGGGAAGACACGCCGGCGTTGGTCGAGGCTTCAGGCAGGAGTCTGCCCACCAGCTGTGGGGCTAGCATATCTGGGTAGGTGCCCAAGATAGCTCCTCCAAGGCGCAGGGCGTCCGCTACTAGCATTATTTCTCTGGAGGAAAACAGTTAGAGTTTCATAAAAAATAACTTGTGATTTCTAGTAGAAAAAGTGCTTGTGTAGTTTTGGACGAGTGCTAGAGTGGGTGATGGAAGGCGCCGCTGATAAGGCTGGCCAAGGAGATGGATGGATGGATGGTGATCTCGATAGATATTTTAAGCTGTATTTTAAAATGATTTGTGGTCGACGAAAACTGGTCTAAGGGAGAGAGGCTCTTACACAGAAGTGGGATTCCAATAAATGCTACATAAAAAAGTTTAAATGAGGGAATGAGCACCAAATAATAAAAATGGACACGATTAAGAGCTTAAAGAGATACAACAAGAAAAGGTATCTGCTTTTTAGTTTTTAATCGAGCAAGTCTTCACGTCGCTTTAAATTGAACCAATCAGTACACCTCACCTCACAGCGTCCTTGCTAATATGCAGCTTAGCGTCCTCGAAGTCTGCTAGCACGGCCTGCAGGGGACAGCAGTTAAGCTTGGCGTGCAGCCAATCGTAGTTGAATAGGACTTCAGCGTAAAGGTCCGTGAACCGCTTGGAGCGAACCAGGTGGAAGGGGAGCTCGCCAAACTGGGGATAAAAAGTTGCTCCGTCATTCTGGAATAGTATTTTTTAAATAGGCTACTAAACGTCCTGCTGTAGGTTAAATGAATTTACTTAGAGAGAAAGGGAGAGAGAGACAGAAAGTATAAGTTAATATTGCAAAGTGACGAGTATCCAGTGTAAATTAGCAATTTCGAGCGCTGAGATATGTAAACACTTTAGACGCTAAGGTTTCCTCAGGATATTTTTTTTCACATTTGGCGAGTGTTATTTCTGCTACAGAATAAAAAATACACGTATGTAATTTATAAAGAGTAGAGTCCCGATGACTCGAACCCTCCGCGAACGAAGTATTCTGGAATCTAAGGAGATTCTGGAATCGATTAATGCTCTGAGCAGATATAAGCAGAATTTGTTCTTCCAAAGATTCTCGATCCGACTCCGTAATTGATGGTCTTTCCATTCCTTGGCCTACCTTCCTCAGATTGTATCTCTTGTTAACTCCATCAGCGGAGATGAAGGCTAACGGCTGGAGGGGCACCTTCCGGTCAGCCACGCCTTCGCGATCTGCCAGGTTAAACCGGTGGCGCTGGATTTCCGTGTACTTGAAGGGCTTAGGGTTACCGCCACCCCATATCCCTGGAAAAGATTTCTTAAAAATTTACACGTTTAGCTTCAATTGTGTTGTCACCTGGGGCAATGTAAGAGCGCTGTTAAGATTCCGGAGAGAAAAAGCAGGCTGGCTAGATTTTTATTTTGAAGAGATTTCTTTAAAATGCGAATAAAGGGGACGGGCTGAAAACCAGCGCTACTGACTATGCATGCAGTCATAGCAATAACCTGAGCCCCTTTCCTTTTGCCATAAAAATAAAAATACTTATTGATTTGTATGATATAAACATTGATTTTTATGGTAAATAAATATTTTCACTTTCACTTTCACTATCTATTCTCTACGTTACGTAGAATGAGAGAACAGTGCTAATGGCATGATGGCACCCACTGGATTTATATTATGTACCAAAAAATGTGATTAAGAATATTAATTGAGAAAAGGTGGTCAAAGTAGAGTTTCCCCGCTACTATTCTGATGACAAGATATACATGCTCGTATTATAACTTTGTGGTCAAAACGAAGCAGACTTACCGAGATAATAGTCGGCGATCATCGAATGGAAGTACATGGCCATGTTCATGTTCTTGAAGTACCGTTCACGGGCCGTGTCCCGGAACTGCCTGTGGTACCAATTCATCACTGAGACACCGTCGGCCTCTCTCTCCGAGAGATAGTTCGGCAGGTCATTGCGGATCCTGAAAGCAACAGAAAGCTGCATTTTCAGACACAACTTACGATAGTGGGTGTTCCGTGTTTTGTATTGGCAGTTTCGAAAAGTAAGATAGCCGAATTGTTTGCCAACCTCCAGTAGGAGACGACACATTAAGAAGATTTTTTGTTGTATTGATTTCTGTTGAGAATTTCTCTTTCAAAAAAAGAGTAATACGTAATTACTAAACTCACAAGAGCGGTGGCAGCGGAGCGGTAGAACGCCGGCTTCTCATTCGGGACGTCGAGGGTTCAAATTCCGGCATGTACCTTGCTTTCTAAGTTACGTACATTTGTCAAGTTATAGTAGCAATACCATTCGCTAACTGTGAAGGAAACATTGTGAAGAAACCTGAGTGTCTGAGGTACGCATACCTCAGCGCTTGAAATTCCCAATCCGCGATGGGAACGCGTGGTAATTAAGCCCATGCTATCTCTCTGGGAGAAGGCCTATGCCCTGCAGTGGGACGTATATAGGCTATATAAAAAAAAAAACTCACCTAGTCCACAGAAGCGGCGGGATCCTCCGCACGGGCGGCAAATGGTACTGGTAGACGTCATCCAGGACCTTGTCATCCAGAGAGATCAGATCCTCCAGCTCAGTTTCGGAAAGCCCACTCCTGGCTGCTGTGATGTACGCCAGCGCATGGAAGACCAGGAGGCGGCCGTGCTATAAAGAGATTTTGAAGTGAGGCTCTCGAGGTTTTCGAGTAGAGACCATGAACTTGCAAAGGTTCGTAGGCCATCCACCAGTTCGCTGGGCCGTGGATCTGAGGCAGATTGCTGCTAGCGGCTGGATGAGAATGACCGAGGACAGAAAGAAGTGGCCTGCCATGGGGGAGGCCTATGTCCAGCAGTGGACGAGTATGGACTAATTGATTGATTGAGGTGAGGATACCTAGCAGACAATAGTCTCGTATACATCGTGACGTCATTTTCTTCTCACTCAATTACCTACGGGTTTGATACCTAACTTTGTTTAGGAAGTCTGTTGAAAGTGGATTGGCAAGTACATAATATAAGAAACGTCATATGTTATCGTCATAAAACATGCCTGTTTTTCAATTCTTTCAAACAGCATCATGATGGAGTCCATGACTGTGGAAGCCAGATGAGTATCTTGAGGTTTGGTATAGCTCCTCCATCTGCAGACCTGGAAATTATAATAATATAAAAATAGTGGTTAACACGAGCACTAGACATAATAAATTGTAAAATGAAAAAATAGACGAGTAAATATGCCTGAAAATTCAGCTTTTATTATATTAACTTCAATTATCGCTCAAACGTTTGCTGGTTTCCTTTCTTGAATGATTTTGAAGACCGACCTCGTTTTTTAATAAGGCAGCCGTTTAATCGACTTACGTTATACATATTTGTATAAAGTCTTAAAATGCCCTAAGACCAGCTGTACACTTATCTCATTCATCATATCTGCTCTTCAGTCTCATTCGCTTTTATGCTACACGCAACAAGAGCTACGCATAGTTAAAGACTTATTGGAAGTAGCGAATCATTTACAAAGGGCAGTATATAGCTCGCATCACTTGTTACATGTGGCATTAGAGCGGATGTCGATAAATGACTGTAGCTGAAAATTTATAATGTTTAATTATTATAAGTTGATTATGTTTCGAATTCAGAAAGACATTCCGGATGCTTGCGTCCTACCTAAGTATCGTGTTAGGTCAGGTTAACATTAACATACCTCAGCGAACACCAATTTAACGAAAATGGGCAGCGAGCATTGACCAATAGCATTAGAAACAAGTCTCCATTGGTAGTTACTGAGATCTCTTGCTGCTGATGCCATCCACAACCTGAAAGATTACGGTAAGACAATAACACCACAACCTGAAATTGCACGTGAAACTCATGATTGTGGAAACAAATTTTATTTGAAAGAATTGCATTTATTTGCCACCTAGACATTAAACAAAATAACAAGAAGAAACAGACAGAACTCAATAAGTAAGGGATACAGGTTAACTTCATGTGGCATTAGCTTCTGGCTTAGTATTTGCTGAACGTTTATTCTACACAGAGCTGATTTTCAGCAACAGTCAGGTTTTTTGACTTACTGTATATCCTATAGATACGGACATGGGGAAAAAAGTGTTTTTCATGCATCAAAGTAGCCACTTTCATACTTAGTAGAAACGACTATCAATGCCACGTTTACCTTAAAGTAAGTATAGTAGAACCATCAGACTACCCTCACAAATTGCCGTAACTAAAACATCTTGAACAGAATTCATAAAAGATTCTTCTTTAAAAGATGGAAAATCATATATTTAAGGTTGAATACAATTTTATTGACAATATAAACCAAGATCTGTGCTTAGCCGCGACTTACTTCAGAACTTGCATAGCCAAGTCCTCTCCCAAAGCTTTCACCTCCAAAAAGTTTTCCTCCGAGTCTATCATTCGTCGCAGAACGTCGTATTCTCTTGACACTTCTGGATTGGCTTCCTCACATGCGCAGGTCACTATGATCTGTAATAACCAATAAAGTAGGAATTGCGAAGAATTTAAGAGGTACATTGATAATTGGTTGATATTCTTGAAAAAGTTTTCATTAATCGCCCATGTATGAATGAAGGTCTGGATCAAGCAAGAAAGGAAGTAAAGAGCGAAGCAAGTCTTCTGTTTCGGCACATGCCAATCCATATTTTCTACCTATCTATCTACCTCTACAGGCATGAGCTTACAATTATAATCTTTAGTTCATTTCATCCAACACAGTCATATTCTTAGAAACAGAAGGATGTTTACGTAATACGACGCTATTCAAAATAAATGGTCGGGGCTAAAGTTTATTGACTGCCTCGTTGGTCTAGCCGTCTAGGCGCTTGACTACCAAGACAGAAGTCATGGATTCGATTCCCACTGGGGGCCGCCGTACATTTGTACAAATGGCCTCAGTCTGGGTGTATTTCCGTGTTTGTGATGTCCTTGCCTGGTTACCATATCACAGCGTATTAGGAACTAGGGTTTAGGACCAGGTCAAGTGATTGTGTTGTGTGGAAGTTATTATTATTTATTATTATTATTTTTACATTAGGAGCAAAATTTATACACTTATTACCAAAACACAGTATTCTCACCTTGACATGAGGCGGCAGGCGTGTCGGTAACCAGGAGACCTTGTTGTTCTCAGTCCCGATGCCGGTCAGCTGGTCAACAGAGTCCAGGAACAACAGGAGCGGCTGTTGCTGCGTGGCGATCGCCAGCAACTGCTTGAAGTGGGCTGTTAGTGGCACCAGATCGTCGGGGATGCCCTCGAAGGGGAGGGCAAAGTTGTAGGATATCTGGGGATGTGACACCTACTTCAGACAGAGAAAGACTGAAAGAGAAAGATAGTTTTGTCTCTGATGTTGGCGATGCAGCATCCTTGGATATGAATAAGCTTGTACTCATTATGAGTAACTTTTAACAAGCCAATGATTGAGTTATCCTAGTATTCCTGATGATCAAACTACAAGACTAAAAGAAAATGTATCCAAAATCACATTGTACTGCATCAGTGACTTAGTGACTTACTTCTTATACAAACTATTAGGTGAAGTTTGGGGTTGAAAGTCTTCAGATCTAGTTAAGTGTATTTTTATTTGTTACGATAGTGGAACCGCTAATCGAGATACTACCTGTTGACAGATAGAAATGAGGGTAGGAGTAAGTGCGCTGGAGTCTGGCGTCGTCCCCAGGAACCGGATGATGTTAGTCGGCCGGACTTCGGCGAACCAGTCGTCCAGAGACGTGGCTGCAGCCTTCGATAGGAGACTGGTCTTGCCACAACCACCTGCAAATAACGAAATAAGTTTCTTTAGTTATTTTTAATTATAAAGATTACTATTAAATTAAATAAAGCAAACGAAATAAGTAACTGCCAAGTCGAAATTTTCAAAGAATTACTTTATAAGTTAACTAGGTGTGTTTGCTCTCCATGGTTAAGTAAAATCACGTAACTTAAGATATATTCATCGGTGATGTAGGAGAAAGACCTTCAACGAAAAATACGTTAAAGACAACATTGTGGTGGAATCCAACTAATAAAAGCCAAGTAATTATCAAGGCACGCCACTTCTTTAGGTACCTATTTAACTTTTTTTCTCTCTAAAAGAATATTTCAACTGGCATACCTTCTCCGTACAAAACAAGCGGCTTGTCGCAGCTATTTTTCATGTAGTTTTCGATGAATTGCAAATCATCCGCTCTTCCATGGAAAACCTGTAACACCCGACATCGATTTATGTGTCGCTTTTGTATCAGATTCCGATTATTTTATGCCCCTGCATATGTCCACAACTGAACACAAGAAGATTACGCGGTATTATCCTCCAGATTTTTTCTGAAAGGTTGCGTAACAGTGGGCATTTATTTACCTCTTTCATTAAAAGGTATATAATAATATTATATATTAAATCCGCAATAGGAGCTCGTGCTTCACTTGCTTAAATCAAACAAATTAGAAGTGAATCTTGAGTTTCAGCATTTAGCTCTATGTTTGACAATATTATCAGATGTGTGCCATAGATATCGACATGTATTGGAAGCTAATATTTACCTTGACAGAATTATTGCAGGCGTGAAGATGCTGGAGTATTTCTGTTACTATTTGACCTTGAGCGCTGCTATCTTCTTTTCTCATTGCCCTGAAAGTTGTCGATTCACTTTATAAGCTTCTATCACTGTTTTATAATTATGTATCGATATCGATAGATCTTCTTTGGGGTTCATTCATTAACCAAATTTTTACCTGTCCACGAGTTTGATGATGTTCTTGTAGAAGTGGGAGATGAAGTGGTTGAGATACTCAGCATGTGACTCCGTGTCCAAGCCTTCACGGCCGATCCATTCCACAGTGTATCTGAATGATACAAGTGAAATAAAGTATTTATCGAAAGGTCTTCGATATCCTTTGCTTCGTTACGAATCCGAAAAGCAGTGCTTTTAAACACTGCTTTTCATTACGGATCCTTAAAAAGCACTGCGCTTGCTGCTTTTATATACTGACACGATCTTACTTTATGTTAGACAGGTTGGATCCATGAAAGGTTAGGCTCTGTTATATAGACTTGAGCTTACATTAGGTTAGCTCAGGTAAAAATGACAAATAACACCAGTAGTTTGCTACATATCGTAAGATTTACCTTAAAATATTTTGGGCAATAATCCTTGGTAAGCCACGAAGCTATTTTGGCTTTTCATGTCGTAACCTATCAGATTGTGAAGGAATTAGCAGGTGAACTTAAGTAAGTACGTAATATTGTCGATAATACCCCAAAAGGCAAATACCAACCCGCGTATCAGTAAACTCACTTCTGTATATTTGTTGTCTCTATCTTATTCGGCAGTCTAACATCCCTCAAATCCGCCAGCAGCTTTGACGCCTCCGAGTCCAGGCTTCTGTTGAGGATGTCCACGAAGTTGCTGGCCTTCTTCAGATTCTGAAGGTTGATATTGTTGATGTAGCGGACGTACGCCAAGCAGTGATTCTTCGTATTCTTCACGTTGAGCACGCCGTTTATCACTTCGCGCTCGGTCACTGAAGACAGACCATTCGCTTTGTTATTATCGTGAGGATTTCTTGTATCGTATCGGTAAACATTTAACTTATAAGTACTTATTAAATAGAAGTTCTAGTTTAAAATCTACGTTCTCTTGCTAAGCAACGAACAAATCTGTGTGGGCAGCTATTTGAATCGAAAGTACATATAAGCACTTTTTTTAACCACTTCTAGAGTACTTATTCATTAATTGGGTAACATTTAAATGATCCGCAAAAAAGAACCGTTTTGGTCACCAATAAAAGTCTTATGAGCAGCAACTAGTAGTTGATAAAGTTCGGTAACAAAAATTCACAAAATTACCTCATTTGTTTTTGTTTTTGTTTATTGGGCATGTACAACAGGTAACAATTTTGAAATAACAATATTGGAGCATTTACTGACTATGTTTGATTTATTTGTTGCGTTATTTATATTTTCTGCTGTGCTAATCAAAACAATTTATGAAGCAGACCAAAATTAATTTATTTGCTAACTAAGTATTGCTGCTTATTTATTCTGCTTACCAGGATTATTATTGGCTGATGGGAAGACATT
The DNA here is from genome assembly GCA_947310995.1 of Yponomeuta cagnagella. NCBI lineage: Eukaryota > Metazoa > Arthropoda > Insecta > Lepidoptera > Yponomeutidae > Yponomeuta > Yponomeuta cagnagella. The sequence continues at coordinate 2,198,555 of OX371292.1, read as the reverse complement.
TTTTCCCGGTTTTGTTGAAGATAAAATATTTTTGATCATAGGTTTTGTTAGCTTTTGACCAGAGGTTTGTCCTACGAATAATCATTGGGTTTGTCGTTTATGTACATATTTATGGCTTATTTATTTTGCTGATAAATTTACCTAATTAGTTCTTTTATTAAACACTTATTATTTGCACAAGATTACTATTATAATTATTAAATTTTAAGTCCACAGTAAACAATACTTTTAACCTTTAATTTTTGGATAGCGCGGCTTGGGCAGTGCAATATAACTTACTAAATTAAGTATATAAAGATCAGTCGCCTATTTACTTTTATGATGTCTTACCAGACATGAAGTAATTGTGCATAGTATCCTTGTCAATCTTGCCGGAGCTGAAGAGCTGGAAAGCTGCCTTCCGGAACATCTTCTGCATCTTGACCAGCGTGTCCCACCAGACCGCCTGGTCTTCAGCTTGGAGCTTCGGCACTCTCTAGAATTTAGAACAGAGGTTTCATCACCATCATCATTCAGCCACAAGAAGTCCACTGCTGGAAATAGGCCTCCTCCGTGGATTTCCAAAAATACCGGTTGGAAGCGGCTTGCATCCAGCGTCTTCCTGCCACTTGCATCTTGTGGCTGGTCGTCCTACGCTGCGCTTCCCGATATGTGGTCTCCATTCGAACAGAGGAACAGAACAGAGGATTGATAATTGGAAATCAGAATACTTTGACAACTTCTGACAGTAGACGAGCCACTAGTCTACAAGCCTCCACCAATCCGGACTTGGCCCCCGTGGTGGAGTATGGCATATACCTTCCTCAGGGAAGAGACCCGTGCCCCTCGGTGGGGACATAATGGGTTGATGATGAAATCAGAATAAAAGGAATCCCTGAAACACAGGATTGCGTATCCCGAATTGAGAATCCCTGAAAGAAATCGATAAACAAGAATCAAGCAATTATTAAGTCAAAATCGAGAATCCACAGGCGAAAATAGAAAATCGAGAATAGGAAATAGAGAACCGAGATATGAAAACAGTTGTCTGGAAGAAATTTCCTTTTAGTAAACTGGTCACTGGTCACATCGGCCGACGGACCGATAGTCAATGAGGTACCTATAAAGGTTCTTGAGTGGAGACCCGAACTAAAACGCAGAGTAGGATGCCCACCAACTCGCTGGATCAACACTCTGAGGCAGATGGCTGACAGTGGCTGGATGAGGATGACCGAGAATAGAAAAAAGGGGGGCCTATGTCCATCAGTAGACCAGTGTACTAGCTAATTGATTGATTGTAAAGGGTCACCAAGTGTCCCACCATTTCCTAGGGCATAATAAAAAATAATCTAATCCATAACAGGTTGTAAGGTACAGTAGCAGTTGTACCTTATTATTAAAGTTGATCAAGATGGACGAAATAGGCTGCAACACCGACATGGGTGGTACAGCGTTCGAGTCCTTCTTGTACCAGGTGTCCAAAAGTAGCACATCTACACCACCAGCCGCCAGGTCATCGCGCAACATCTGCAGCTCCGACGAGAGCACGTAGGTTGGGATAGGTCTGGAATATGTCAACAAAGACCACGTAAGTAGGTGGTGAGTGACAATCAGTGAAAAACATCAATGAAAAGTTATGATTTTTTAGGGTTCCGTACTCAAAGGGTGCCAAATGGGACCCTATTACTTTGCCTCCGCTGTCTGTCTGTCCGTCCGTCCGACCATCGGGCTCTATCTTTGGAACCGTAATAGGTAGCTAGTTGATTTTTTTATAGAATACGTGTTATTACGGTTATACTCAAAGATATTTACACATGTTAAATCTTTTACAGTCTAAGCATTGTGTAAGTAACATTTATTTGCCTCTGTGTATTATTCTATATGATAATAAATATTATTTGATTTGATTTGATTTGATTTGATACCTAAAAACAATAAAATTAAAAAAAATATCTAAAAAGGTAAGGGGGATCTCCATACAAAAACGAATTTTTTCGCCGTTTTTTTTTGTTTATGCTCTATCGTAAAAACGGCAATACATACAGCCATCAAACGTGGCGTGATTGTGGGACTTATATTTTTTGGCTATGTCCATAACTCCGTCAAATCTTAAAGGATTTCGATAATTCTTTTTTTGTTCGAACAGGTATAATTTCCCATTGATCCCATTTTAATTTGGTGATGATCTGATGGAGACTTTCAGAGATGGAGAACGGAAGTCTTCAATGGACAGCAGTAAATAAGCCCTAATGGGGCCCATCCTTCAGTAATATCCGTATGTTTCACAAAATAGCGTAAAAGTAGTCCCAAGTTAATTTGGTGATATCCCGGTGAAGACTTTCGGAGATGGAAATTTAGAACATCAAATTATAAAGCAACGAATTAAGTAGGGTAAATTATGGTTATAAGGGACTTATTTATTTTTCTTCCGCTCCCCCACCAAAAATTGAAAAATATTTTTTTTTATGAAAGAAGTATAATTTGTACTAGTCGGTGCCCAGTTTCAAGACCAGCACATAAATTTTGGGCATCGGCTCCAAATTATACTTCTACAATACCTACATGTATAAATACTTCTAATTATTTAAATTATTTCCAACTTTTTAGTGCTGTAGTGTTTCGAAGTCGGTTTTAATTTTTACTTAAAAATTTTTATATTTGTAACGTTCAATAAGTCACAGTTTCTGTGTTACTTTGAATAACTTTTTTTTTTACTTTGACTTGACATCAAGGGAAAGGAAGGCAGGAGATCAAATAAAACGATCAGATTTACCTATACCCATACTTCTGGCCCAGGAACACCACGAAGTTGGGCCCCATGGAGAGTCGCTGGCAGTTCTTAATCTCCCTCATGCAGAGCTCTGTGGTCATGTGGTCGTCTGTGGCCTCATCTCGGACGCCCCAACGCATGTCCACCACCTGGAGGAAAGAATGGCATCAGTCAGGATTGTTTATTCGGGTTGGTCGGCTCCGCATGTCTCTCTTGTGGGTTAGGCCGACTAAGCTGTGAGGATGGTATGTATATAAAAGAATTAACAACTTTGACGTTCATTAAGTAAACATTCTGTTTTTACAATGAATAAAAATATTTGAATTGAATTGAATATCCTAGGCACTGCAGCGTCCGAGTGGTCCCTTCACCCATGTAGTTAGTGTGAGTGAAGGTCCACTGGACGCTGCATAAATCATCTCATTGCTTAGATGCAAAGGCTAAAAGTTTATTTCTTTATGACTATCTGGAAGAAGAGGTATCTATAGGTATATACATAAGCAGCCTATATACTTCCCACTGCAGGGCACAGGCCTTCTCTCAGGGAGAGAGTATGGGCTTAGTCACCACGCGTGCCCACCACGGATTGGCGATTTCAAGCGCTGAGGTACGTGAACAGCTTAGACACTCAGGTTTCCTCACGATGTTTTCCTTCGCTGTTAGCGAGTAGTATTGCCACGTATTGCTACTATAACTTCACAAATGTACATAACTTAGAAAACAAAGTCATAGGTACATGCCCGCACTGGGAATAGAACCTGGGTCTCTCGCTTCCGAGTCCAATGTTCTACCCACTGGGCTACCACCGCTATTACCTTCATATGTATCTACATATGCACCTATTTAAAAATTTCTTCAATTAGGTACCTATCTGTACCACTAGCTAGAATCACCATTAAAGCCAATTTCTGTAACCCATAAACTGTACCCGGCTTATGTGAAATTTGTAGTGCAGTAAACATTTTGCCCGGCTGGGGTTGTATTTTTGCCTAGTTAATAATAGGTACCTGCATCCGCCTGCAGTAAAATCGTTAGGGCTGTTGTACACTGAATGCTAAGCTAGCGGTGGTCAGCGTTATCACTAATAGGCCGCCCCGCAGCGGGTTCACTACGCCGCTCCAAAACACGTTTCACCGAATTAAATTTCATCTCTGACGACTCATCGACAGTTTGTTTGTCCGATATTTCAATTTATCCAATGCACAATGCAAAATGTTTGATTTTACGAGTCTCGCTAGTTCGGTGCTACGTTTCACCTGAGCAGTAACCGCCGATGCACGCATCGTCATGAAATAGTTCATCGAAGCAACATAGCTCAAATCATCCAGCATACATTTCAAATTAGTACTGTCGACACATCGACCTTTATGTTGTAAAGTGCATACTAATTTCACTCTGAACAGTTACGTTAAGGGCGACTGCAACAAAAATATAAAAGTTGACCGGCTGTCGACTGTGCAATTGAGATGGAAGAAATTTAAATCTTAGGCAAAGAAGCCATCGATCTTTTTGATTTTAGGTGAAATGAACCATATGTAAAGTCATTTGATGTAATGAATTCTAGCGTAGATAAGCGGCTTGACGAGTTGTCATAGGTGATACAATATGAAAAGTGTTTTTGAGTGGCGTAGTGGACCCCTCGCAACGCGGTAGTTGATTCAAACGTAGACTGGGGTGAAATTGGTTTTGTACCGTAAAATACACGCAGAAAATCACTTACAAATAAAAAATACACACATTTTTTCTTTTACGGGTAGAACAATCTTGAAACTTGACGCGAGTTTAGAAATAGATATATAGAGAACACTTTATTGCACAACCAGGTGAAAGATATTACAAATAGTTTCTTAAATCTAAGTAGTGGTATACAAATTGCGGTCTTTTCGCTTAATTAATTAATTAGGTACTCTATTATTTCGTACAAATGAACTTATTAAAATAAAATTATAATTTTACATTACATCACATAAACTCACGCCTGTGTCTCAAAGCGGTCGGCAGATACCAGGGCTTGCCACTTGCCATTATCCTTGTGGGAGTCCAAGAAGGCTATAAACAACTTATGACGTGACGTGAGGTTTCCCAATTGTTACCGCCCGTTGTAACGGTCTCCGCGGGAGAGTGATGTGGGAGTCCAAGAAGGCTATAAACAACTTATGAAAAGTTTAACGCCAGACAAGACAGATAGCTTTTGCCGTTCAGTTCGATTGCTACGCTTGTATTAAATATTCGTTTCTCTACGCACTTTACCGTGAAAATATGTTTTCGTTCATTTTACCCCTTCTATCTTTCTGGCTAGTGAATTCTGTGACTACTTCCATCACACACTTCCGCCTGCCTCATCCTCACAGACCTTTTTCGCTTCATCGACATTCATTAGTCGTTTCCGGTACTTTTTATCTTACCCACTGCCTTACCTGGGACGTCCCTTACTTTCCCTGATATTTTTGAGAATTTTTAATTTTTGTTTGTTGGAAGTGATGTAATTAAAAATTTAAAGTAATTAAAGAAGTAAGTAAACAAATAATCGTATATCCTGAAGAGTATGTATATCCGGTATGTTCTAATATATGCTTTTTATTATTATTTAATACTTTTATTACACGTAACGTAATGTACAATGCGTCAATAATCCTACTTATTTATATTTCTTATATAGTATATACGTGTTATTGAGATATCACAAAACTTGAAAATCGATTCTTATGTATACTAATGTATAATTATCATACTAGCTGTCCCAGCGAACTTCGTACCGCCACAGAATTCGTTTATAGGATTCTTGCACAACGCAAAGTATTTTTAAAATACAAGGTTCGCTCGCACAACGCCATCTATTTTAAACTTAAAATAAATATCATCCCACGGGAACGCATTACCGGGACATCAAGTATACTCTGTCTCAATTCAGGTCTTTGTCTATCTGTATGCCAAGTTTCATGTAAATCCGTTCAGCTGTTATTGCGTCATTGAGTAACAAACAACCAAACATTTTCGCAAACTTTCACATTTATAATACCAGTAGGATAGATACATAGAAAGGAAGAGAGAGAGAAAAAACGAAGAAATTTATTTCAACTGCCACCCAACAGAGTATACAAGTAAACAAACAAAATCCATGAAAAACTACAACAAATAGATAGAAAAACGTATTATATCTCCTAGTGTACACCCGCCCTAACACTTCAGGCCCAAGCCGCCGTGCACACTTGTAAACATTTAGAAAAAGCCGTCTATTCCCGTCGACGGAAGCCCGCGCCGCAACGCACGTGTGCTTGCGCCCTTACCCGCAACACTATTTTAAAACGCATCTTTGTAGACTTGCCTTATGACGTGGCCTATTACACTATACCTCGCTATACTGCCTCGTGGGTCCGGCGGTATCACGTCTGATTACCATGCCGGGGGTCGTGAGTTCGACTCTCAGGGGGGGGGCGCCGTTCATTTGCAAATATGGCTTCAGTCTGGGTGTATTTCCATGTTTGTGATGTACTTTCCTGATTACCATAGCATTCTGGGGATTTCGTAGAAGGCGACTACGGAAATAAATTACCAGGAGACGGGCAGCAGCGTGTTCGTGAGATTCCAACCGCATACTGCGATCGCCAACCCGCCTGCCAAGCGTGGCGATTATGGCAAAACCGTTCATGGTTAGGGAAAACCATGAGGGAGGCCTATGTCCTGCAGTGGACGTAAAATGGCTGATGATGATGATGATACTATAGCACAGGCTATTCTAGTTTGCGACCAGGACCAGTGACTGTTTTGTGTGGAAGTTATTTATTTTACCTTTTAGGCGGTTACTGAATACAGCATCTTCAAGCGTCAGGTAATAGTCTCCCTTAGTATTGCCATAGGCTTTAAGAAAGATACGGTCCAACTTCTGCTTCATCCTCTATACAGTCCATTTGAAACTTGGTTTGAAACCAAGAAGGCAGATTATACAGAAACCAAGCGCGGCAAGAAGTTGAAAGTCTGGATTGTAACTTGGCGGGGGTGCTATCCCCTTAATAGGTCCCATTTAGGGTTTCGTAGTCGACAAGGAACCCTAATAGTTTCGCCATGTCCGTCCGTCTGCCTGTTCGCAGCCTAGCTCAGAGACGATTAGTACGAGAACGCTGAAATTTGGCATAGCACATATATATTAATGACAAAACGGTAGAATAAAATATTGTGGGTCATAAGCAGCCTATATACGTCCCACTGTAGGGCACAGGCCTTCTCTCAGAGAGAGAGTATGGGCTTAATCACCACGCGTGCCCACCGCGGATTGGCGATTTCAAGCGCTGAGGTATGTGAATAGCTCAAACACCCAGGTTTCCTCACGACGTTTTCCTTCACCGTTAGCGAGTGGTATTGCTACTATAACTTCAAATATTGTGGGTGTAGGAAGATAATTTTTCGATTTAGGGTTCCATTTGCGAAATATTAAGCTTTAAAGCGCATTGTCCGAGTAGGACGTCCACACGCCTCTCCTGGCTAAACCGTTGATTGCAGAAACGTGAAAAAGTTCAGGGTATCACATGTAAGTAATGAACTCAAAAGGAAAACTATCACGGCTAAGCAGGCTTAACAAGTTAACGAGTAACAGACGAACCACTTATAAAAGGAAAACTTCCTACAAAATTGATTGAAAATTACGTTTATGAAGTTGTTAGTTCTGTAAAGCAGATAAAATCGCCTCTTTTCTACGGAGCCCTACACTGCGCATGGCCCGACACGCACTTGGCCGACTTTCTATGTGCTTTGGAAGCTGTTCTACATGATCCTGGTATCAGCATTAAGGGACCAACGAATTTTATTTTCACGTTCTAATATTTTTTCGGCAAAATATCCTAACCGTCATTCGACAATAACGGTTAGTGAGAGACCCAGATGACGCTTCCTATCAAAATTCCCAAAATGTGTCAGAAGAGATGGATGGCTTAATTCCAGCCTCTACAAGGAAGTCCCCGTTAGGTAATCCGACCAAATCAACATTTCCACCGATATTGCGCCATAGATAGGAAAGCCCTTTGATTTTTCCAATGAAATGGCTCGAGAGCGGAGAGCTCGGATCGGTAATGTCTTTTAATGATATTGAAAGATTATGACGGAGAGGAGCGGTATCGTGAATATTTAAGAGGAAGATGGTATAGGTTTCGACGAAAACTCAAAGTTATGTGAATGAGCGATCTGAAATCCGGTACAATATTTCAGTGCTGTCCAAGGTTGTCTGGATTAGATCGCTTTTAGCGATAAGACCGCCAATTTTATACTATTAAAAACTAGAAGAAATACCTCATGTCTCTGTAAATTACTGGTGTGCAATAAAGTGTTAACTATCTATCTGCAATCGACAGCACAACAGCCTTTACTTACGTGCACTGAAAAAATGTACAAGTTGACCAGCTGTAGATTGTACAAAATAGCGGTATACGCCCAGGGTTTTCTAGTGTACATTTATGTAATTGATTAACGTAAAATTCATAGTACAGATACTCATGTTATGGCAGTTAAGATAATATACTCGTATGTATAATAAGATACCTAGAAATATTTAAAGTAAAATATCTTTAAGAAATTTGTTAATAAGTTAAAGCAATATCTTATAGGCAAATGTTATTACACTATAAAAGAGTTTATGGAAGAATGTTATAGACATTAATACAAGCTTTATAGTTATTAGATTCGTTATTAAGTTAATATCCTTTAAGTAAATTTGTTATAAAATTGCAGTATGTAAATGTTTCATCATCAGCTATCAGCCATCGGACACAGGCCTCCCTCGTGGTTTTTATAACCATGAGGGGTTTTGCCATAATCGCCACGCTTGGCAGGCGGGTTGGCGATCGCAGTATGCGGTTGGAATCTCAGGACGACGCTGCTGCCCGTCTCCTGGTAATTGATTTCCGTAGTCGCCTTCTACGACATCCACGGAAGGAAATGGAGTGACGCTATTTTTAATCCGGCGCCACACGGATGTAAATGTTTATACCTTATTGCAAGAACTGTTGTACCACATGAAGCAACAAACTGATTTGATTTGATTTGATTTGATGACATGAACTTAATCCTGTATGCAGAGACAAGGGAGAGACCAGGTTTTGGCACTTGAGACAAATCTCACAGGCCTCCTTCGCTTCATCAAAATTCATTAGTCGCTGCATGCACGCACACCGGTTTCGGGTACTTCTTATTTTGCCCTTCGCTAATGCATCCCCTATTTGGTCGACGTATGTCCCCCGGCACCGTGTGGCACCGGATTAAGAACAGCGTCACACCATTTCCTTCCGTGGAGGTCACAGAAGGCGACTAAGAAAATCAATTACCAGGAGACGAGCAGCAGCGTCTTCCTGAGATTCCAACCGCATACTGCGATCGCCAACCCGCCTGCCAAGCGTGGCGATTATGGGAAAATCTCTCATGGTTATGAAAACCATGAAGGAGGCCTATGTCCTACGGTCGGCGTCAAATGGCTGATAATGGCAATGATAATGATGTCCGGCTCTTCCACCTGGTAAGAGTAGTAATCATTCGTTACGAAGTCAGGTGCTTTTAAATAATTTTATTCTTACCTACTGGCATTATTAGCTCCCCCTTAATCCAAATGAAGATTTTTCGTAGCCCGATCGCCGGAAGATATAAAATTTAACGGCACCATTAAAAATAAGCAGTTCACCGGAGATTTCGGCGAAAAGTTTCCTCTAAGAAAACATTACCCGCATTTTTCATAATCATTCGAATCGTTTTGTCTTAATGATAAAATGCTATTGGTGATAGATTTATTGGATACGTCCGTAGCTTTCCGGCGGTTGGTTGTTTTACAGGTCTGAGGTGGGTTCGATACCCGGCATGTGCCCCCAGTTTCTCGTATACTAACAATCGGTTAATCCCAATCCCCTATCAACAGCTGTCAGTTGGCCTAAGTGTATACAGAAAAAAACATCTGAAAGAAACAGTTGACAACAATAGATTAACAGATGGTTAATGTACGAGAACTCGGAAGCGAGAGCACCAGGTTCGATTCCCAGTGCGGGCATGTACGTATGACTTTGTTTATTTTCAAAGTTACGCATATCTGCGAATTTGTAGTACCAATAACGTATTTTTTACTTATGTGCAATAAATGTATTAATAATAATAATACCACACGCTAACTGTGAAGGAAAATGTCGTGAGAAAACCTGCGGCTTGATCGGCTCCTAAAGTATTTATAAATATTTATTGATTTGTATGATGTAAAAATTGATTTTATGGTAAATAAATATTTTCACTTTCACTTTCACTATTGACCTGTCATTCCTATGGTCTGGATGGTATAGGTTCTGGGCAAGCCTACTCCATCTAAAAGCAGTGTCTCAGGCACTGCAGCGTCCGAGTGGTCCCTTCACCCATCTAGTGTGAGTGAAGGTGCCACTGGACACTGTATAAATCATCTCATTTGGTACATGCAAAGGCCATTGTACTAGAAACCGGGCGTAAGTGTTTGAGGTACATATACGTCAGCGCTTGTGTTATTCTCGCATCGTTATTGAGTCCATTAAGTCCTCTCTGGCTGGGAGAAGGTCGGAGCCCCGCGATAAGACGTACCTACGCTGTAGATAGATGGAATTATTTCTGTGATGTATCTTGTTGGTATAATAAACGTCTTTCTTCTTCTTCTTTTATATTCCTTAACCATCCCTCATCTCCCGCATACCTGAGAGAAAGGTTTCAAAAAAGATCATCTTCTTAAAAATCCTGCTCACAATACTGGAGCTTACGGTGACTCCTTCAGGGTCCAGTCGACTAGGCTGTGGAACGCACTGCCACAGAACATAATTATGCGCTAGTCCCATCAGTATCTTCACAAAGCGGTTGAAAGAGCATTATTTTCTATCCCTATTGAACTAAGTATTTCATCATCATCATTCAGCCACAAGAAGTTCACTGCCGGACATAGGCCTCCTGCGTGGATTTCCAAAAAGACGGATTGGATGCGGCTTGCATCCAGCGTCTTCCTGCCACTTGGATGAGGTCATCTGTCCATCTTGTGGCTGGTCGTCCTACGCTGCGCTTGCCGATATGTGGTCTCCATTAAAGAAATTTTGGGCCCCATCGGCTATCAGTTCTGCGTGCTATGTGCCCCGCCGACTTTCAACTTACTAATCCGCCGGGCTACGTACGACGACCATATATTTATATATGTTATTTATTTATAGCTAAGTATGTATATTTGCGAGAGGCACAAGACTGGTAAGCTTGGAAACCATGAGGGACGCCTATGTCCTGCAGTGGGCGTGAAATGGCTGATGATGATGATGTATTTTTATTTTCATAGGTATCTAGTTTATGTAGTTTATTTTGTGTACATCCCGTTTTTCTACTGCGTCTCCTATACCCTAAGGTTTGCTGGAAGAAATCTCTTACAGAGATAAGCTCGCCTTTGTACATGTTATTTCTTATGTAATGTCATGTAAAATGTATTGTGTGCAATAAAGTATAATTCATTAACATTCTCTATAGCTTAAAAAATAATAAAGTACAGTACAATTGGCGGCATCATGATGAAAACTAATTTCTTCTAGACAACCATTGACAGAAAAGACGAAAGACTTTACTGACCTGAAACTCAAGTCCGTGCTTCTCCCGACAGTAGTCTTTGATTCGTGGGTAACATTTGGCCATCAGGGTATTCCTTTCCATCGTTGTGTCTGAAAACACGAAAAAGCTACTTAGATATTGATAAACATAATGTCAGTTAGGTACTCAAGTTTAGGTATAGAGCTACTCTCTACCCTGGAGTGGCGACCGCGACTGAGATGACTGAGATCGAACAATAATTATTTTAACAAATCAATCAATCATCCAGTATTCGTCCACTGCTGGAAATAGACTGTAGCGTTATTTCTTTCACATATTTATAACTAACTGCTTCGTTCACGTGGTAATTTTGATGTGTATTTTTCCAGGATAAAAAATAGCCTATGTGCTAATTCAGACTATAATCTATCTCTGTGCAAAATTTCATCCGGATCCGGTCGGCCGTTTTTGCGTGAAAGAGCAACAAACATCCATCCATACATACAAACATTCGCGTTTATAATACCTATTAGTGAGGATTTCGAAAAACTAGAGAAAAACTAAAGTTAGAAATACGTGCATTTTAGTACCTAGCGTATTTTACTGAGAAAACCTACGAAAATTAAGGTAGCATTTAGTTTTGCCCTTTGTGCATATTATGTGCATAGCTTGTTGGTGACATGTAAATATGTAAAGTATAAAACAAAGTCGGGTTAGTTAGAAGACTTATAACTCAGGAACGGCTGCACCGATTCTTATGATCTTCGATTTGTTGGAATTGTCTCCGCTTCAACAATCAGAATAACTGTTAAAACGTGGGATTGACGACAATTTTATTGTTGTTGATTTGAGGCGATATGAGGTTTTCCTGGCCAGTAAATAATCTTAACTCTGTTATGTTCAAAACCATAACAATGATTGAGATAGAATTACTCTTTCGTTGGACTGTATCTTAACTATCAGCGCCGCCCGATAGCTTAACGACTGAAAACCATTCAATGATCATCACACTATCTTGATACCCCTTTTGAGTCACGCAATGAAAATAAACTACAGAACCAATGACGATACTCGTGAACTCGAAGGTGAAACGATAGTAGTTTGGCGAAATATTTAAAATGTTCGTTGTTTTTTTCAACTTTATAGCTTAAATTTGATAGCCCTATAAATTTTTAAATAGAAACTATTTAATTTAAGTCAATAAAGTATAAAGATTTTTACTTTATTTTAAAGTAAGCAGAAAATAGCAACATTAATTGTGCTGTGGTTATCACGCTTGTCAACTTGTCACAATAAAACATTTTATTTTTATTCGCAAATTAACAAGACAACATTTTTTTAGGGTTCCGTATGCGAAGGGTGCCAAACGGGACCCTATTACTAAGACTTCGCTGTCCGTCTGTCTGTCTGTCTGTCTGTCTGTCTGTCTGTCACCAGGCTGTGTATCTCATGAACCGTGATAGCTAGACAGTTTAAATTTTCACAGATCATGTATTTCTGTTGCCGCTACAACAATAAATACTAAAAACAGAATAAAATAAATATCTAAGGGGGGCTCCTATGCAACAAACGTTGTCTAAAAACAGCACTCGCCATCTAGCGGCTATATATGTAACCTTCACAGCACCAATGTCATGTCGTTAAATATCAACGTTTCCAAATTCGATTTTTGTCTAATGTTGTATAGATAATGGTAGATAATGGTTTAAGTTTTAAAGTAGCCATCATTGTATCCCACTGCTGAGCAAAGGCCTCCCCTTTAGACTTCCATTCCTTGTTGTTTTTGGCCAACTCTTGCCACCGAGATAGATGCCACGTCGTCTGCCACGTCGCCTGTGAGTGACCATCGCACGGCACGCAATCGGTGACTAAAATTTTAGTTTTACATTCATTCCAAGCACGCACTTGCCCGTCCAAAGACCCTTTTTCCCTGTAACGGGTAAAACTAAAGTCAACGGTTACTCTATGTTGTAAAAAATTAAAGCTTTCTACACTACATTCGTAAAGTCACGCCTCAATCCCGACGGGGTGGCTGATACAAGTTGCTACGTTCCTGACGAACCTCTTTCACTTCATCAACATTCATTAGTCACTGAATCACTATTCACATGATTGAGAGATTGTGCCGACACTTTGCAAATTCGCTCTGTAAAAAAAAAGATAAGATTTTTTCCTCGGTAGTGCTAGTGTGCAAATACGACCTGTAATAGTACATTGTTCACCGAGAGGAGAAAGTGACCGATTACCGTCGAGGGTGTCGTTTGAAGCCCGAGCCGTAGGCGAGGGCTTTAAAACACCCGAGATCGGGAATCGCAGTTTCTCTCGAGTGATACATAGTGCTTTATACTACACCTGCTTGGAAAGTACCTACGAAAACTGAATCCTCAAACAACACACAAATTGGAAATGGCGCCAATGGCGTCTGCAATTTTCACATGTTCTTTTTTCAAATTGTTTATCCTGCCGCCGCAGGGTCGCACTGCCAGCCCGACACCATCCAACACACAGCTAGTGGCCAGTGTCATTTTGCGAACTTGGAGATAAAAACTCACTGTAAAAACTTTTTGGCTTTTGATATTTAGGTTACCGGCGCATAGTCTTACCCAAAATTAAAAAAGAAAAACCACGTAAGAAATGGATTTTCATACACTTTTCTCTCCCGCTCAGATGCGTTTTCTCCCCGCATATTTGTTCGATATGCAATGACGTACTTTCTACCGTAAATTTGATAAAGTATCAAGGTACTTTCCAAGCAGGTGTAGTATAAAATATTATATTATTTTTTCCTCGGTAGCGCTAGTGTGCAAATACGACCTGTAAAAGAAGATATGATTTTTTTTTTCAATGGTGGCGCTAGTTAGCCCACTGGATTAAGGGGTTAAGGTACTTTCTTTCAGTTTCTAATGCAATCAATATGTTTATTTGGAAACGCGCAGAAAGGAGATGCATCGTGGCCTACGTACAACGACTGCTATGAAATTTATGTCATTCGAAAGCTTATTTAATATGTAACTTCATACAATAATTTATAATTTTTAGAATACTGCCCAAAAATTCTAAATAAAATGATTTTTTTCTTTTTTTTTTCTTACTGTTACCACCCAGAAGAATAAAAACTTCAAATGTCAATGTCATGTCATAAATGAAACATAACCTTCAAAATGCTGATTGAAGGACTAATTGTGTGATTAAAATAATAATATCTGTGAAAATAAGTCTTAGTGAAACGTTTTTGAATGTGGAATGATTTATACAGCCAGTGATCTCTTGGCTGGCTTACATACGCATTGTCTGAGCTTATTGGACTCCCGGTTTCTTGTACAGTAGGTAACAAGATGTTTTTGGTTTTCTGCGTATACTTTGGCCAACTAAGAGCGGTTAGCAGTAGACAGACATGTTCACGAGAAACAGGGGGTTACCCTCCATTAAACGGGACTTAATACCAAAGCAGAATCAATAAATGAGCCCTTTATTCGTCCACTGCTGGACCTAGACCTCTCCTAAAGCTGACAAGTTCTATTTGTCCTCGGCTATCTTCATCCAGTCGCTGCCAGCAATCTGCTTCAGATTCTCGGTCCTGTCCCGGGAGTCCTGTGCTGCGTTCGCCAACCTTATATTGGAGTGACATTGCTTTTGTACCATAATAGACAAACTCAATTCAAACGGGACTTAATCCTTAAGAAATCCATTGCATAACTAAGCCACGGGCTTCCACACTATCTTATCAGTCATACATGCTGGGATACGACCTTAGGACCTTATGATGTGAAACAAACTGATGTAAACACTGCACTACTAATACCTCGCACGCATGTGAAACAACATGTATCCTCTGGGCTACCACTTCACATCAAAACGCCCAACTAAGCATCTACTTTCCACCCGCTTCACATCATAGGATAAGTAATAGAATTACACAACAGGGAAAAGAAACGACCAAGTTAAAACAACTTTTTATTGTACAAAAACAATTATTACCTACAGACCTTATAGTCTTAAGTTAGTGCGTCACCGAGAGCATTCGCCTTTTATGTAGCAGATTCAGCATAACATTACAGTACTGATGTGTTTTGATTTTGAGCATTCGCTTGCAGTCGTTTTTAAATGTCTGGCAAAGTGGTCATTACCACTGAGCCCGGCAATATTAATCGGCGAAACGAACAAATAACTTCCAAACAACACAATCACTTATCCGGATCCCAAACTAGGATACAATATACTATGGTAACCAGGCAAAGACATCACAAACATGGAAATACACCCAGATTGAGGTAAAGTGACAGCTCGTAATGCGGGTTGCAAGCTTAATTATTTATGTTCCACTTTATTATATTTTATAAATTATAGGGCCATAGTTAAAAATCTGATTATACATCTCATAATTGAGCAAGATTATCGTCTCTACGGTGGTGAAAACTTGGTTCGAGTCGTACTCCTACAACCAGCTCTCATACATTTTTTGATCTCCTTTGTTCTCATAACCGGAACTCAACCCCATCTTGCTACTCTGGAACTGTCCCAAATTCTTGGAAATAACATCTTGTAGTAGTAATATGCAAAGCCGCATTTGGATTAGTTACATCAACATAATCACGTTTCGTTTGGTCGAATTTTTAATCAGAGATCAATCTAACACTGAAATAACCCGCGGCGAGACTTACAATTTAATCCCGGATTTGATAAATGACGTCATCCTATCAGTAGAGATTTAGTCGACTGACAAAGACCAACTCGCTGGCTGGAATCTCAGTTAATCCGATCCCATGCACCAAAGTAGGTGAGCAGGGCTCAGCATGTTACTACGGCGTTTTAAGGGTTTCGTACAAAAAAAAAACGGAACCCTTATATAATCACTTTGTTGTCCGACCGTCCTTCTGTCTATCAAGACCTTTTATCTCAGGAACCGAGAGGTATCGAGTTGAAATTCAAACCATGTACCTACTCAAATCTACAGTCCCTTAAAGCTGTGAAAAAATCAAATTTTATGTTTCCGTAAACAAATATAAGGACGTTCATGCCGGAAAAAAACGTAGGATATATATTTATATTAAATTATTTAAAATAAAAATAAAAACAGTACAAATCAAACCATAATACAAAACAAGAAAAAAACCGCTCCGTACATTAAATATATTAAGTTTTCATTATAATAAAAGTCTATTGATTTAATTCTTAAAAACTTCAGTTTACCAGGGAAGTAGTGTAGTGTGTAATTAAGGTATAAATACTAATTTTATTTCTATTTTATTTGAGCGGTGGTAGTGAACCGGTAGAACGCCGGCCTCACATTCGGAAGGTCGTGGTTCGAATCCCGGTATGTACCAATGTTTTCTAAGATACGTAAATTTGCGAAGTTGCAGTAGCGATACCACTCGTTAACGGTAAAAGAAAACATTGTGAGGAAACCTGAGTGTCTGTAGCTTGAAATTGCCTACCCGTGGTGGGCACGCGTGGTAATTAAGCCCATACCGTCTCTCAGAGAGCCCTGCAGTGGGACGTATCTAAGCTACTTAAAAATTGAATTAAATTCATGTGGCTTAATAAGTTTTTGTATCGAGACTCAGCCTAGATGTAAGTTACTGTTACGCATGTGAAGATACAAAAAGTGTTAGTAGACCTAATAAAATAAATAAATAGACTTTATTTCGACTTCGACTTTGACTGTTCCGGCCTTCAACTACTTCGATGGATCTTTCTAGATTCGCGTGTTGATAAGAATAGACCCGTCGGCTTCCAAATTGCGTGTCTAAAATTATTGACTACACTCTCTATAGTTTCACCCTTTGTCTTTCGTTCCAAATTGCAACACTGCCTTGGATCAATTTACGAACTCCGAATGGGTTTATTGATTTGTTTTGTTCTACCGTTGCATAACTTAGGTCACTAACAAATTGATGTTGATCCGATAAAAAAAGAAAAAACAAATAAGCCATGAAAATATTTTATCAGGCATTTACGCGTTATGCCTGAAAAAATATTAGTTTACGTAGTTTTTTCGTTGAATTATAACGTGGACATACCTTTTCCCCTTTGCCGCCGGTTTCTCGTACAATAACAATTTGACCTAAAAGGTCGAACCGGGGGCTCGATGTCAGTCGCAAATCGATATTAACATTCGATATCGGTCGCTCAGTGACTGATCAACTATTAACTACTGTCAGTTTTCTTATCAGCTATCAAAGTGTTACTGTCAAAGTGACAGCTGTTAACCGTATCTAAACAGTGTGTGAGACAGACACGCACAACTTCGTAAATGTCACTCAAACAGCCATTTGAATAGATTTGTATAAAGATTTTTACTTAATTTCTGCTTAAGACGTGTTTAAGAAAGTAGTGCAAATCGGCCTTAGGGTACGAGAAACCGGAGTGAAGGTCTTTATTTGATCAAAAATGTTGTTGATTTTATGTGTAGGTATTATTCTTCTTAGGGCCAATTTTTCAATAGCCAGATAAAACTTAACAGCAGAATAAATTGCATGCTATCACTGTCTAAATCATACGACAAGACGGAGACAACATCAGTTTTATTCTCCAGTTAAGGTTTATCTGACTATTGAAAAATCCAGTCTTAGGGTGACTTGCACCAAATCACTGGATAAGTAAGTAAATAGATAAATACTTATCCAAGGACAAACAGATAAATATCGGATGGACAGGGTTGTCAGCCATACAATTTGTCTATGGATAGCTCTGCAAATGTCATGGTGCAAGATGTTTTTGGACTTAATCATTGGATAGAGATAACCTATGGATAAACAGATATATATTCCTGTCAGGTAGAGTTGGCGCAAGCCAGCCTTAATCATTTTTAAGTATACTAAACGAGTTGAGAAAAACTTCCTAGAGAAATACAACAGGATTAATAAAACATTTTTTTTAATTGAAGTTCCATCAACCCCACCCAAAAAGTGGCTTAAAAAGCCCAACAAAAACTAATTAAATTTCGTTAAAAGCAATCAACGGCCACTATCTGATAAATTGGCTGTTAATTAAAAGTTTTCCATATTTACGAACCCCCACTTGGCCCGATTGCACCCGGTCTCCCCTCGCGGTTATAGGGCGGTGACGTCATCAGAGCCCCGTTTCACAGAACTACGATACATGTATTACTATGACAACTCGATGTACATTTCAAAGCCGTTTAACCCACAGATTATCAAGTAGGAAGACTAATTAGTACTAATGATTTAACATTACATACATAAGCAGCCTACATACGAGTACGTCCCGCTGTAGGACACAGGCCTTCTCTCAAGGAGAGAGTATGGGCTTAATCACCACGCGAGCCCACCGCGGATGAGCGATTTCAAGCGCTGAGGTATGTGAATAGCTCAGACACTTAGGTTTCCTCACGATGGTTTTCTTCACGGTTGGCGAAGTAGCGAATTAGTTTACATTGAATTGTCACAATAAACTATGAATTGCAGTTTTATCAAAAGCGGTCCAATTCCACCCATGCCGGGACTTGAACCCGCGACCTCTGGCTAACCGTGCCAGCGCTCTCCCAACAGAGCTAACGGGCAAGTGCAGGCATCGGCGGAATTTCGAGCCTCTTAACAAACTTCTCTGTACAGGCCATCTAAATAGGTTTTTAAATTTGTCCTCAGCACAGGTTAGTGCAACAAAAAGAATATAAGAATATAAATGTCTACCTTGCAATACGACTATACAGTAATTTCGAAGTAATTTCTGATTTGATATCCTTGTCACACCGTTGTACCCTTCGTGAACTATTAACTACTCTTTTATTACCAGACAAAGACCAAAAAACTATTTGCACGGGCGAATAACACGGTACAACTCATTCATTCATTAACAATAATGTCACATTTTGTCATATTACAGTTTGTTTTGTTCAAAAATGTAAACTATGAATGTTGTGAAACATAAATGAAATAAAAAAACCGGCCAAGTGCGAGTCGGACTCGCGCACGAAGGGTACCGTACCATTATCTATACAACATTAGACACAAAGATCGAGAAAAGACAGCAAAAAATCACGTTTGTTGTATGGGAGCCCCCCTTAAATATTTATGTTATTTTAAATTAACTATTTATTTTTGAAGAGAATATAGAACTAAATATTCTGTAAATATTTAAAGCGTCTACCTGTTGCCGCTAATTAAATCGAGCAAAAACACCAAAAAAATTACGTTTGTTGTATGAGAGCCACCCTCAAAATATTAATTTTATTCAGTTTTTAATAATAATTAGAAATACATCTGTGAAAATTTCAACTGCCTAGCTATCATGGTTCATGAGACACAGCCTGATGAGAGACAGACAGACAGACAGACAGACAGACGGACAGTGAAGTCTTAATAATAGGGTCCCGTTTGGTACCCTTCGGGTACGGAACCCTAAAACACACACAAACAATATAAAATCAGTCAATTAAACCGCCCCGGAACATATCCGACCCAAAAGTTCCCATAAAGCTGGCGTCCAAGCCGCGGTTCCTTAGAGGACTCCCTCTTCAACAAAGGCTTTCCCCTCAAACCCTACACCCTAGTTCTTTCCATCGCCAGAGGCACGAAAAAATTGCCACTCATTAACTGACAATACTTTTGGCATTCTAAATAACTAGTTGTTATGTTATGAATTCGATACTGGGGTTTGTGCCTTACAATACAGTAAACCGTTTTAACAGTAAAACGTTTAACAGCTTACGCGAAAACGCTTTAGTGGCACTAAACGGTTTTAAATAGATGCAGCTACGGACATATGACGAATAGTGACGACATTAGAGAGAACTTTGGCCGTTTGGTCACAAATGGCACAGTGGACAGCAACGCCGCGTTTCATAAACTACAATTCGTATTTTATGATGATAATTCGATGTGCAATCGTAGCCGAGGTTTCACTCGTTAATCTGTGAGTCGGTTATGCAATGGCGAGGCGGGAATTTCCGTGTGGCGCCGGATTAAGAATAGCGTTACTCCATTTCCTTCCGTGCATGTCGTAGAAGGCGACTAAGGAAATCAATTACCAGGAGACGCCTGCCAAGCGTGGCGATTATGGCAAACCTCCTCATGGTTAGGAAAACCGTGAGGAAGGCCTATGTCCAGCAGTGGGCGTTAAATGGCTGATGATGATGATGAGGCGGGAAGATGGCAGGTAGACCAGGGCCAGTGGGTAGACCGACAGCCCGATGGTCGGACGATGTGATCAAACCGTCAAAGGGTCCGTGGATGCGAATGGCGAGAGACCGCGAAAGATGGCGTTATGGGATAACAGGCTATTACCCAGCAGTGGGCAGAGGTAGGTGATGGTGAAGATACTGAGTACTGAGATACAGTGGCATTTGGAGTGTCGTGTAGAGTACAATATTTACTTTAAGTTTAGAGGCTTTTCGTATACTAGCAAACAACTAAACTACTGTCAACAACTGTCAGTTGAAAAAAAAAACCTATTTAGAGGCTAAAAACCCATGCCAGCTGCATAAAAGTGGGCACTAGGGGCTGCAAGTGATGTAAATTACTTCAGCCAGATATCGCTGCCTGTACGTAACACAGAGAAGTTTGTAAAGAGGTTCGACATTTCGCCGATGCCTGCACTTGACCATTAGCTCAGTTGGGAGAGCACTGGCATCGCAAGCCAGAGGTCGCGGGCTCAAGTCCCGGCATGGGTGGAATTTTTAGCCTCTGCTTAGGTTTTTAAAATTGTCCTCAGCACGGATTAGTGCAAAAAAAATAATATAACTGGCGGTTGCTTTTTTGTGTATGCACTGAACAACTAACAGCAGCTGTTAAGAATAGATTAGCATATCATAGTGTACGATAAACCGGGGGTCAGAGAGATGACAGGATAATCAAACTCTGCAATTCTATTCAAACCCGTAAAGTAACAGAATAGTGCTCGGATGGAAATATTGGTTTCCAATTTAATATTTCTTAGTTAATAGATAGTTTGCAGTACAAGTAACAGGATTCTCTAACACCTGCAGAATATATAAACACAAAAGGGGCAAACAGCTATGCAATGCACATCAAATCGTCTATAGATGGGCTTCAACTTAATACATCAGAGCCGATATGATATGATTCCGTGATTGCCATCAATAACTTTAAAAGCCAAAACAATACTTCTTACAAAAGTAGGAAAAACATGAATAGCAACTGGACAGCAATTCTACCAATCTCTACATTTTCCTTGCACAGTCGCGATTAACGTTATCGAGTCGAGTGCATACGTGTAAAAGTAGACGTACTTTTGTTGATTTAGAGATAAAAATTGGAGATTTCTAGGTAAAGGATAAAAGGTGGACGAAATCAGATTAAACCCTTATGTAATAAAAAAGGTTTCTGCACCACATTGAGTACTTATATAAATTTTCTATATATAAATTGGTAATCCCTTACCCGTAAAGGTCGAGCTGGTAAATATCCTCACGATTTTGGAGCTGACCGGCGGAAGAGACTTCAGCGATCCGCTGAAGATCAGGTCCACGGTATGGTCGTCCATGGCTGCTAGGGCTCAAACCTGGCGATAAAGACCTGGGTTTAACTTCCATAACGTCCACACAACACAATCACTTGTGCTGTACTCAAACAACGACGCCCTGTGCTATAGTAACCAGGCAAAGACATCACAAACATGGAAACATACCCAGATTGAAGCCATACATATCTAGTTTAGCGGGCTCCAGTGGGAATCAAACCCTTGTGGGCTCTGTTTCGGTGGACAAGCGTCTTAACCGCTAGGTAAACGGGGCAGTCGACGGCAGACCAACATGTAACATATAATCAGCCTTATGCCTTAGTACTACACTAAGATACTCTGTCTTTCTATCCGATTGCCCAGCTCATGAATAGTACCCACTGCTGGGTATAGGTCACTTCTCCGTGACGCCAACCCCCGCGACCCCTTACCAAACTCGTCCATCGCGTTCCGACGGCTGCAGCAATGTCATTGACCCATCGGACAGCAAGCTGGGACTGGCCAGAACAAGGCAATACAAAGACAGAAAAGTGTCATCTTAAGTGATCTCGATTTACCATTTTATTTAACATTGTGAATAGTTTTACAAGGCAAAATATGGAGCAACCGTATTTTTTTTTCTACACCTGCTCGCATTATTATGTTTGTAGTGACGCATATCTCACAAATACATTATTAGTATTTGAAAACACCAATACTGAGGACTGGGCGTTGGGCAGGACCCCTGGCGAAGCGGAAAGATGGCAGGTGGATCAAGACGGTGACTGAGTGGCGGCTAAGAAGCGCATGACGGTCAGTGGGTAGACCGACCGCCCGATGGTCGGACGATGTGATCAAGTCGTCAAAGAGCCCGTGGATGCGAATGGCGAGAGACCGCGAAAGATGGCGTTATGGGATAATGGGCTGTGGGCAGAGGTAGGCTGGTGATGATGATACTGAGTACTGAGGTTTAGAGGCTTCTCGTAATCTAGCAAGCTATTAAACTTCTGTTAACAATTGTAAGTTGCTTTTTTAGGGTTTCGTACCCAAAGGGTAAGGGATCCTATTACTAAGACTCCACTGTCCGTCCGTCCATCCAACCGTCCGTCTGTCACCAGGCTGTATCTCATGAACCGTCATAGTTAGACAGTTGAAATTTTCACAGATGATGTTTTTCTGTCGCTGCTATAACAAGAAATACTAAAACAGAATAAAATAAATATTTAAGGGGGCTCCCGTTTTGCTCGATATTAATAACTGCAACAGGTAGACGCTTGAAATATTCAAATTTTGTATAGATAATGGTACGAAGCCCTTCGTTCGCGAGTGTGACTCGCCCTTGGCCGTTTTTTTTTTGTACGCGCTGAACAACTGACAGCTGTTAACAGTAGATTAACATATTGTAGTGTACGAGAAACCGGGGGTCAGAGAGTTGACATGACAATCAAACTCTGCAATTCTATTCCAAACCCATAAAATAACAGAATAATGCTCGGATGTAAACATTGGCTTACCATTTAGAATTTCCGAGTTAACAGATAATTTACAGTACAAGTAACAGGATTTTCCAGCACTTGCAGAATATCTAAACACCGATCTATCCACGAGCTCTTTAGCCCTTAATAGATTACACCCGTTTCAGGAAACAAAGTAAAACTGTCCACACGAGTTTCCTAAAACTAAACCGTACATCTGTCGAAGTGTTAAATTTTACGAGTGACCAAATATTGCCGACGTGCGGTTGTCGCCTTCCTGTCGTTAAAAGTTGACGGGTTTGTAAGGTGCCTCCACACGTTCGGATTGCATCGTCAGTCGATTCGTGACTTCATTGGCAGGATGTAACCTAATGTCATAAAATGACGCATTATTTGTACAACGTTATACTTGTACAATACCTATCACCATCTAAAACTGCACTCTTAGTACTGTATGGCGCCAAGAATATAATATAATAAAATACCCCAATAATAAAAAAGCGACACTAAGGAAACTTAAAAGCCTCTTTTTCAAATATCTTGTTGAGAACTTGTCCTATTACTCTATAAATTATGAATTTATCATCATCATCACCAGCTATTTGACGCCCACTGCAGGACATGTCTCAAATTAATTTATGAGGGATAACAATTAATAAATTTTTATGTTATTTCACTTTGGATTGGTATAAATACTTTAAAATTTATTTTTAATAAATTAAATTGTTTTTTTTTTGAGTAATCTGACATGTATTCTCTAACTTTAATAATTTTAATTATGTTACATTTTTGTTTCACATTTATAACGTATTACTTACTAACTTGTATGTTGTTTGTTTTTAGTTTATTTTATAATTTGACATACTTAACATTGTACTTAATTCTAATTCAAGATTTTTTGTTTTTAAATAATTTAAATGCATGTGATATTTATTGGGTACAGGTTTTGTATTATAAACACTGATACTTATACTAATTATTAGGCCTTTATGGCAGGACTTGAAATCTGAAACCTGACTGAACACTAAATGTACCTATGATCTACAAATAAATGCTTTATGATTATGATTATGACGTACTTTTATCGAATTTAAAGGTCATATTCGTTTCTGTATTTTAGTTCTGTAGTGTTTCGAAGTCGATTTTCATTTATTATTTATTGATATTCTCATTACTAATCGCCGACAGCGAGTGTAGTCGGAGCGTACCTTTGTAACAGCGTCTTAGTAGTAAAAAAGACAAATTTATATTAATAACTGTTGATGTATTTATTGTAACTAATAATTTTACGATAATTTTATTGGATCGCTTAATTTCAGACGTCATCGTACTCTAACAAAAATTTGCGCTTTAAGGTGGGGCGATTCTTTTTCAAGAACACACAAATAAAAGTGTAAGTTAATGCAGATATACACAATCTCAGTGTCATCATCATCATCAGCCATTTGACGCCGACCGTAAGACATAGGCCTCCTTCATGGTTTTCATAACCATGAGAGATTTTCCCATAATCGCCACGCTTGGCAGGCGGGTTGGCGATCGCAGTATGCGGTTGGAATCTGAGGAAGACGCTGCTGCCCGTCTCCTGGTAATTTAATTCCTTAGTCGCCTTCTACGATATCCTCGGAAGACAATGGAGTGACGCTATTCTTAATCCGACCCCACACGGATGGATTATTTTCAGTGTATAATTATTATGTAAATTTTTTAACAAATTCGGAAAAAATAATTTGTATGGGAATCGTCCCACCTTGAGGCTTAATATTTCGCAAAAGGATAACTCAATCATAACATAACATAAACTCACGCCTGTATCCCAGATGGGTAGGCAGAGACCAGGGACGGCCACTTGCCACGATCCTGACAGATAATTTTCGCTTCCTCAACATTCATTAGTCGTTGCATGCACGTTGGATAACTCAATCGAAAAATATAGCAAAACAACGTTTGCCGGGTCAGCTAGTTATTTAATAAAAATAAAGTAATTACGTTTACCTAATAAACAATCGCAATAGGCCCATAAAATTTATAATATAGACCTGTTTAATAATATAATAAAAAAAAATGTAGGGTTTTTGTCAGAACGCTACCCTTATTCTTTTCAAAACATTTAAACTTTCCCTTCATAACGTGTATCCTGAAAGTGACAACTACTTGTACTACTTACTAATAGTTTTCATGTCCATTAATTGTAATGAAAGTCAAAAACTAGTGTAAAATATTATTACGTACCAATTAAGTTTTACGAGGAAAAACTATTTTTATTGTGATTATGATAAAGCCCCTTTGCAGTTCTAGGTAGGATGAATTTACGGTCTGATGCTTTTGATAACAGCCTGCATTAGCCAAAACCGCTCAGGATGGGGAAGTGTCGTGCATTGATAAGAACTCGTTAATTGGGGATTACACAGTGACAGTATCATGATTTATTTTGTGCATAGCTTAGGACCTAGGTCTAGCCGCGTGGCGCCGGATTAAGAATAGCGTCACTCCATTTCCTTCCGTGGATGTCGTAGAAGGCGACTAAGGAAATACATTACCAGTAGACGGGCAGCAGCGTCTTCCTGAGATTCTAACCGCATACTGCGATCGCCAACCCGCCTGCCAAGCATGGCGATTATGGCAAAATCGTTCATGGTTTGTAAAACCATGAGGGAGGCCTATGTCCTGCAGAGGGCGTCAAATGGCTGATGATAGGTCTAGAAAAATACCTTTTCATAATGTGCGAATGTTGCGAGAGAGAATGTTTCAATATTGACTGCCTCGTTGGTTTAGCCGTATCACGTCCGATTACCATGCCGGAGGTCGTGGGTTCGATTCCCACTGGGGGCCGACGTCCATTTGTACAATTCGCCTCAGTCTAGGTGTAATTCTATGTTTGCGATGTCCTTGCTTGGTCGCCATAGCATAGGGTATTCTAGTTTGGGATCAGGACAAGTGATTGTGTTCTGCGGAAGTTATTAAGTTATTTGTAACATAATTCATTGTGATTGCAACATTCTGAATTAATCCTAGTGGAAACACGGAAACATTGTAGAGTATTTTGGTTTATTAACAGAAAATAATTAGCGACCGAACAAAAAGTTTTATCAGCATCTAGCAAAGTTATTATAAATATTATTAGGCCGTTTTTAAAATCAATATTGTTTGACTGGGTCCCGTGGGATACCGCCGTTTAGCCAAAGTATTTTTCGCCAAATTTTACTTCCCAATAAACTTATGGCATCAGTTTCATTTCCCAAATGAAACTTTAGCAAGTTTTCATTTCGCATTTTATTCATTTGGTCAAATTATCATTTCGCATAATTTTACTGCGTCAAGTTTTATTAAGACAAACGTCCACAGACACGAACTGTTACCAGAAAAGTGGGTTAGGTTAGGTTAGAACTGCGACCCCCACAGACACCTACTGTTACCAGAAAAGTGGGTTAGGTTAGGTTAGAACTGTGACCCCCCGCAGATAAAATGAATTTTGACCAAGTATTTATTTGGTAAACAATAACTTGCCATAATAACTTTTGCTAACTGTTTATTTGCTTTAAGTTGTTTTGAGAAATGTTTTTTTGCCAAGTGATAATTTGCGGAAAATAGTTTGGGAAGTAATACTTTGGGAAACGATTTTTGGCAAAACATTAGTAAACCGGGTCCCGTTGTTGCGTTATATATCGTTCGATCGGAATCATTACCGGAACATCTCCCAAATCACGTGTCTTGAATTAAGTATGCAGAATTATGAAGAAGTGTCCCTAATCACTAGTGGTATAAGTCAAACGTTAATTATTGTTATTGTAACTGTTATAAAACGACTTCAACTAGAAAAGAACCGACGATTTTACAAGAATGTTATAATTTTAATACCTCTTGCTTGCGCTTGAAATCGCCAATCCGCGGTGGGCACGCGTGGTGATCAAGCCCATACTCTCTCCCTGAGAATACTCAAAACAGTATAGCATTATAAAACATTACCTACTCAGTGAAATTTTCCAGTAATGATTTCGACCGACGCTACTTATTATAATCTCACATAGACATTATATTTTAAAAGTAAAACTCGGAACTAACCGCAATTAAACAGCAACTGTGATAATTTTCCAAAAAGTAGTAGGTATTTCATCCTTTTTTTTATTTATTCGCTGACCACCATCTTTTTTTTTCTTCTTTTTTTGTAATTCAGCCAAAGAGTCCGGCATTTACCAAGGAGATCAAAACATATCTTATTTCTATAAATTATTATGAAATAACTTAACAACGAACAAATAAATAGCTAATACTATAAATAATCAAAGTAAAGTTTGATTACACAAGAAATTAAGTGTTATCAAACGATTTTGAAATAGTTGAAATTCTTCAATTCAATCAAAAGCTTCAATAGCATCTTCCTCTTAAAAGTTTAAGGTTAAACATTAAATACCTACCTTTGGAAAAATACAATTCATATAACTCGATAATATACCTACTTACTTATAAACTAGACAAAGAACCACCCACCTGGCCCACTTGCGGAGTTCTCAAACTTCAATCAATACGGTTGCACCATTTTAAATGTTAAGGTCACCACTATCGATTCCTTTTCACTTTCTAACTACCATAAACTATGAGGTGCCACCTTTATTTAGCCATCAAAATGGGGCCGAAACAAATGAGCATCAATTGTCAATATTCTGACAGATATTTTGGTTTTAATTTTTTTAATTTGGAACGCGTGGCGTCCTTAGGTTCGATCGGAAAGAACTGAGCAAATTTGAAATCAAGGGGAGACAAGTCAAATCTGTTATTCGGTTGCCATGGCGACGTGGTTTTCTAAATCGTAGTTTGATGGCATCTGTAGTCTAGTGAACAGTTTTATGTAGGTAAATTGCGAATAATAAATGGTAAACCGGCAAACCGGCGTGCTTAGAAGATCCTATAACATTGCAGCCATTCAAGATTTTAGACATTAAAAGATGTTTACACACAGCTTTATCTTTAGTGTGAGTTTAGAACGTTTTATTGCACTACATGCATAATAATCGCACTACATAAATAAAAAAGTAGGGTTACATGAAATCTCTTAAATATCTAAGTTACGTGGTATACAAATGGCGATCTTATCGCTAAAAACGATCTCTTCCACACAACTTTAGGATGGATAGGACTAAAAGATGAAGAGAGTATTACGTAACACGTGGGTGTTAACCCTTCGAAAACCTAGCTTTGTTTTTGAAGGGTTTGTGTGTCTTTGTGAACTACGGAATCCTATAAAGTAGCAGGAACTCCCTAGATTCTTTAGCAAAGGTAAACACATAAAACAAGACTGATAACCACCCCCACTTTCTATTGATATCACGTGGGGCGACTGTTTGTCGGTCTGTTTTACTTTACTCAAAGGTACAGTCGACCTTTACACATCGTGCGTACAGACGACAGCAGGTCAACCCTTAAACTTTTGTTGTGAAGTCATCCGTAACGTAACCGCTTAGAGTGCAAGATATCGCTAGCCTCACATTTGTTATGTCCTAGGTTCTATACATGAATTGACATAGTTTTCTAAGCTACGTACATTGTAAATTTGTGAATTTGCAGTAACAATACAACTAGCTAACTGTGAAAGAAAAGGAATTTTGCGGAATTCAATGCTTGAAATCGTCAATCCATGGTGGGCACGCGTGGTCATTAAGCCCAAACTATCTCCAAAACAAAGAGTGGGACGTATACAGGCTGTCCCAAATAATTTTAGCTATGATTTGTAGCACCTACTTTCCCTAGAACTTTTATTCCGAGAATGCCAAGGAATTAACTAGGAAAGGCGTGTAAAGACGGGATGGGTCTCTAGTAACTCTATAATAAAGAAGGAAAGCAAGTTAGTGAGCAATCCATTAGGGACATTGTATGCAGGCCGCGCCCGTAAGGGCTTGGCTTAGACTGATGGCCCAAGGGAAAAACGATGGCGGTTCCATAAGCGGCAGCGAGAGCGGGAGTATAAAATTGATAATTAATAAAAGGGACTGGACAACTAGGATAGAAAGGCTGGCAAGCAACGTCGCAAGCGGACATTCTTCGGCCAAATAAGAGATGTATTTGCGAAGGGCAAGATAAAGCGGTGGTAGCCTAGTGGGTACAACATTGGACTCGGAAGCGAGAGACCCAGGTTCGATTCCCAGTGCGGACATGTACCCACGTATGACTTTGTTTTCTAAGTTATGTACATTTGTGAAGTTATAGTACAAATACCACTCGCTAATCTGTGGTGGGCACGCGTGGTGATTAAGCCCATAGTCTCTCTTTGAGAGAAGGCCTGTGCCCTACAGTGGGACGTATAAAGGCTGCTTATGTAAGATACAACGTACTCTAAACCAGCATCCGTGTGTGCAACGACTAATGAATGTTGATGGAGCGAAAGAGGTTTGTGAGGTTCTTCAAGTAGCAAACCCTGGTCTCAGCATGCCCCTCCGGGATACAGGCGTGAGTTTATGAAGTGACTTGATAACTATGTGCCTCTCGCTTATGTTTGCAAGCATTTTTTAGTAATACTTATAAAATAATACAATTAAAATAATAAAAACGGCAAGACGTTAAAAAATATAACTTTCGAACTAGTTCCTTAAAGCGCTCCCTTACATAGTACGCTGTGACGCTGCAAGAGTTGGTTTTCTTCTTTGTACTAGTTGGGTTACGATTCTATAAAAAATTAAGCGTCACCGCTTCTATCGAATTAAATACTAGGTTTTTTATAATATCGCAAATTAAATTAATTTTCTGAATTAAACATGGAAGATTGTAAAATCCACTCCTGAGGCATGTGAACACGAAAGACACTCAGGTTTCCTCACGATGTTTACCTTTGCCGTAAGCCGTATCTAAGTATATTAATTTTATAGAAAATATTGGTCAAATCAAATAATGTTTGGGTTTGCGCACGCGTTTGGAGTTTCATACCCGCAGACGCTCCTAACTTGCACCAGGCGCCAACGGCGGATGCGTCTATTTCGGTACCGATTCGCGCACGGGGCCCGCCGCTTTCCACGATTAGTCAGAGGGCCGTAAACCTGCTCGCTATGAGTTTTCCTGAAAGCGACTCGGTGTTTCAGAAATCTTGGGGCCCGGTGGGTAATTTCAGTCCGTAACTCTAACCCACGGACGCATTAAGTATTACAAATTCGTACTGTAACCTAAGCGATGACATACAATTTCGTTTGTTATTGATACAGGTTTGCACTCGATGAGGAAACCCGCGGCTTGGTTAGCTCTGCACGTATTGATTTGTCTTTCCTGTGGGCTAGGCCGACAGGTATATTTATTTAACTTTTATTCACTTGGCTACAATGGCCCACATATGAAACTCATGTTAAGAAGTAACAATAAAAAATAAAGAAAACCTAATTTTCTACCGCACCTATAGGTGCTGGGCAAGTCCACTCCATCTAAAATACAATGTTCCAAGCACTGCAGCATCCGAGTGGTCCCTTCACCCATCTAGTGCGAGTGAAGGTGTCACTGGACGCTGTATAAATCCTCTCATTGCGTAGCACTCGATTCCAGGGCCCCATTTCTTAGGGCCAAGTTAGTGAAGAGTGAGTAAATAGGCAAATACGTATCTTGGTATTAACAAAAAAATGCTGATTGACAGGGTGGACAGTCATGCAATTTATGTATGGATAGCTCTGCAAATGTCATTACGCAACACGTTTTTGGACTTATTCACTGGATAGAGCTAACCCATTGATAAACAGATAGATAATGCTGTCCTATAGCGTACGGGATGTATTAGCAAAGGCCAAGATAAGAAGCACCTGAAACCGGCGTGCGTGCATGCAACGACTAATGAATGTTGAGAAACGAAAGTGAGCTGTCGGGATCGTGGCAAGTGGCAGTCCCTGGTCTCTGCCTTCCCCTCTGGGATACAGGGGTGAGTTTATGTATGTATGTATAGCGTTGGCGCAAGTCAGCTGAATGATACTAATTGGCTACGCAATTAACATCGAATTGTCATAATAAACTACAAATTGCAGTTTTATTAAACGCGACCCAGGCTCGTGTAATAGATGCCAGATTACTCTTGTCTTAAATACACCCATGGTGCAATATCTTTGGAAAAACAAGCGATGGCAATGAATTAAATATTAGGTACTTATCACAAAACGTAATTACCTTAATTCCCCTGTCCCGGACTATCGCGATTAGACCCGTTAAATGTATAACAATGTATGAGCATCGCGAGACATTAAATATACGATTAATAATGACAGCACGTAGGTCTTTATACAGAATATAACGAATCTCTAAAAACAATAAGGATGTAAAATTGTTTTTTGGTAAAAATAAATCTATTTGTATTTGTATTTGTATTTGGATTTGTATTTGTATTTGTATTTGTATTTGTATTTGTATTTGTATTTGTATTTGTATTTGTATTTGTATTTGTATTTGTATTTGTATTTGTATTTGTATTTGTATTTGTATTTGTATTTGTATATTAAAGGGTTCTTATTTAACTATAGGTCATCATCATCATCATCAGTCATTTGACGCGCACTGCAGGACATAGACCTGGTTTCCAAGCTTCCTGGACTTCCAGCGACTCCTTGCCACCGTAGCCAGGGCGTCAGACCATCTGGTGGGGGCCGCCCCAGGGTGCGTCGTCCGGTCCGCCACGGGCAATACTTTGAAATAGTAAAACTTCGATGTAGCTTAGTTAGTCATTTGCTACAAAGCAAGAGATGCTAGCTGCTGCAGACTATTATGATGGGCAAGGTGGAAGGAATGAGAAGGCCGGGAAGGAGAAAGATGTTAAATGATGAAAGACGTTCGTGTATTTTGTTTGTGTACCTTCGTGTCTACTTTGTGTTTCTGTGACAATTTAAATAAATGTCTTCTTTCTTTCTTTTTTTATGGTTGTCCAACATCAAGGAGTGGACCGATGTAAAAACCGCGGAAGAGTTGTTCAGAGTTGCACTGAACAGAAAGCGTTAAATAGGTTTTTAAGAAAGCGTTAAGCCGGGTTTTGACGGTTTCAGTACGCTCGAACCGAGGGCGTCGTCGTCATAATCAACTAAAACTGGACACACATGGTCCAAGGTCAAAACTCGGCTTTTAGCGAAAACTTGCTACCAACCTCATATTATCGAGAGGCACTATGAAGAAAAACACTTTACTTTCGTAATAAATATATTATCAGCTGTTCCGTATATTTTAATTTGCTGGTGGTAAATTTCATACGAAACCGCTACGCCTTTTGATACCTACAATTTTGCAAGATAAATTTTTAAAACAAGCCAGACCAACTTTCCTCATCAGCTCTTCGAAGTGACTCTATGGGTCGGTTGGTTGGTATTACGACTTTATTCAAAGGCATAGTAGACAGCTCGTCGACGGGTGATTTTGCAACGAAATCTGCCGACGAGAAGTCGACTGTTCACGCAATTTAGTTCTTCCCTTGAGGTAGTTAAAATAAGGTTTCTTGAAACTTCAGGGCTCTTCCTTTGCCTGTGTACACTGAAACGCAATTTTAGGCTTGGAATAATGATTTCTGTGCTTGGAGCCTGGCAGTGGAAAATGACAATAAATATTTATAGTTGATAGCAAGTCAACCGTTGTACGCGTACACTCTACTCAGTTGTATTACGGTAGACATTGCAACAAAAAGTGAAACGGTTAGTGAAAGAAAAAAAGGTGCTTTAGACTAATAGACTAATAAACTTTACATAAATTCGCACTTGCATTGCGGAGAGGTAGGCAGATACGATGACTTTCCACTTGTCACGATCCTGACATACTTGTTTCGCTCTATCAACATCGTATCCTGTATAAAGATTTGCTCTTTTTTGCATTGAATTAATAAACAGACTGGTGGTATTTGTATATAATGACTTGGGATTTATAAGCGTCGTTGTAAAAAAGGTCGCAAAGCTATATTAGTTAGTTGGTATCCAAAGTTCTCGAGGTAGTATTAGTTGAAGATAATCTATCAAACTATGCTAAAATCTGCTTGAAAGACTATCCAAAGTTCTCGAGGTCGAAGTTCGGAAGGGCCGCAAGACACGCGATGAAGTAATGGCGCTCGGCAATGGCGGAAAAAAGAGCCAGGAGGCACCAAATACGTACCGACCCGACTCCGGACTTTTCCTTTGTCTCCTACATGCAGGGCGTGCCGGCTCTCGAGTCGAACTTTTTAGTCATTCGAAAAAGTGACAAGTATTGCTTAAATCATCCGTGATGGACGTAAAGGCCTATGATGATGATGCTAATGAAGGACTATCCGTTTACAACGGGCCTGCCGCGTGCGCGCCCAACGATAGAAGCTAAAATAAACCTTAAATTAGAGACTACAATTGTGGCCCAAAACATAAACATAAAAACATTTAAACATAAACATTTACATACAGGCACATACATTGCTTCTGGCCCCACACTAGGATACCCTGTGTCGTGGGAACCTGAAACAACGACATCACAAACATGTAAACATCCAAGACCAGGGGTTGTATTTTTTTTTGTCCCCAGCCGGGATTCGAACCCGGGACCTCTCGCATGGTATGCAGGTGCACTACCGCTGCGCCACGAGGTCGCCAAAAAAAGCCCGGCCACGTGCGGCCGACGGGCACTTCACAGGAACGAGCTTCCTTTTACACTGCATTGTAGCCTCTAACTTCGTGTTTATGGATTATTTTACATTGAAATCATGCCGCCCGCCCGAACGTCGACGGACCGCTGTAACGTGGATATACCTTTATATGCGGGCATTAATACGTGTGACAGAGCACAGATGTGTGTTCCTGTTAGGAAATATTTAACGAGAATTCTGTCACATCTGGCTAAGGGTGACTTGAACCAAGTCACAGGATAAGGAAGTAGATAAATACTTATCCACGGATAAACGAATAAATATGTCATTGGCAGGGTTGTCAGTCATACAATATATCTTTGGATACCTCTACAATCATTTATTTATTATTTTAACTCCTTATTGCACTAATTACATTGTAAGTGTACAAGGGCGTGCTTAATGCAAGAAGCATTCTCTTCATCATAATTAGACATTTGACGCCCACTGCAGGACATAGGCCTCCCTCGTGGTTTTCCAAGCTTCCCGGTGTTGGGCCGCCCGCATCCAGCGACTCCCCGCCACCGTAACCAGCTCGTCAGACCATCTGGTGGGGGGCCTGCGCATGCTGCGTCAGAACTTTTTCGCCCCAACGGCCATCAGTTCTCCGAGCTATGTGTCCCGCCCACTGCCACTTCAACTGGGCAATTCTTCGAGTTATTAACTCAGGTTCTTCTGCGGATCTCTTCATTCCTGATTCGATCACGCAGTGAAACTCGTAACATATTATTATCTCTGCAAATGTCATGGTGCAAGACTCTTTTTGAACTTATTCACTGGATAGAGAGATGGATAGTGCTATCAGATAGCGTTTACGCAAGTCAGCCTTAATCGGAAAGAAACAACGCAATGTAAAATAAAAACCAAAGCATCCTACAGCCACATTGTAACGGAAAGCTCGTAAAACTGAATCCTTATTTCGGAATCAATTACCGTCATCCTAAATCGAGTTAACGACGTCGATAAAATGCTGTAATTAGTCCCCATATTCTTTCGAAAAATAACGACGATCTGGACGCCGTGAGGCGGCGCCTGACGTATGTAAGCCTATACGAGTACA
This sequence comes from Yponomeuta cagnagella, assembly GCA_947310995.1. NCBI lineage: Eukaryota > Metazoa > Arthropoda > Insecta > Lepidoptera > Yponomeutidae > Yponomeuta > Yponomeuta cagnagella. The sequence continues at coordinate 2,163,729 of OX371292.1, read as the reverse complement.
TTACTCTGCGGGGCATAGGCGTCTCTCAGAGAGAAACAACTCCTGAAATATGCTGTTTTAATCAATCAATCAGCCCGTACTCGTCCACCGCTGGCCATTAGGCCACCCCCAAGGCACGCCACTTTCTTCTGTCCTCGGCCATCCTCATCCAGCCACTGCCAGAATAGGGCCCAGAGATAGATTTATCGTCTGGAATAGCAAAATAGTGTTTAGTTTAAAAATGTTATTCGAATTTTAAAACCGGCCAAGTGCGAGTTGAACTCGCGTGGAGAGGGTTCCGTACAATGCCAAAGTCAAATATGTTTTTCAAGACGCGAATTAACTACTACTAGCGCTACCTAGTGGTGTTTTAATGAACTATTCTCGGTAATTGAACCTGTTATATTGAGTTTACCACTTTATTTTCAATTGATAGAATTCTTACAGGTTTTCCTGTATCTACAAGCAATGAACAACATTTTTATATTTTTTTCAAAAATTTTTGGCTCAGTTTCGGAGTTCAGGGGGGGGGGGGAATGGTCAATTTTCGTCTTCTTTCATGAATAAAATCAAAACTTCATTTTACAATAATAACAATATTTGAGATCCTCATAATGAGCCCTTTCATTTAATATATGACACAGGAAGGTTAATAAAAAAAGGATTTGTACCTTTTTTTATTTCCTAATTTGTCCCCTGATATGACCATAATTTAAAAAAAAAATTATTTACTTCGCACATCTGTGTTTGGGTCATAGAATTACACCATCCTATCAAATTTTACCTGATTTGGTCCAGTAAATTCGGAGCAAATTGGGTGTGACAGACGAACGGACACAGCCAGGCGCACGGGTGATCCTATAAAGGTTCCGTTTTTTTTGTACGGTGTACAAAACCCTAAAATCTTATTATTAGTTTTAAAAACAAAAGCTTAACCTTCTCTTTGTACATGTTGTTTCTTATGTAATGTCCTGTTAAATATTTCGTGTACAATAAAGTGAAATAAATAAATTAATTAAAACGTTTACTTAATAAACGTCAAAGCTAGAAGTTTCAGAATAGACTATGTGGAGAAGAACTAAGCTAACTAAGAAACTCCACATTTATTTATTTCTTGAAAACACGTTTTAACTTAACTAACAGAGTTTCCAACTTAAATTATTTACTCATGAATGTGTTGAACACTTAACAAAATTGTTGCCATTAATATTATTGTAATACCAAACATCTTTTAAAAACCTATTTAGAGGCTAAAAATTCCACCCATGCCGGGACTTGAACCCGCGACCTCTGGCTCACCGTGCCAGCGCTCTCCCAACTGAGCTAATGGGCAAGTGCAAGCATCGATGAAATTTCGAGCCTCTTTACAAACTTCTCTGTATTACGTACAGGTTTTTAAAATGCTCCTCAGCACGGGTTAGTGCAACAAAAAGAATATACCAAACATCTTTGTCTTCTAAATAATCCTTAATGTTATAGGAGGTTTTCCCGTCGGAGGTAACTCTAATATATCTTGAGGAATCTGGTTGTAGAACGTTATACGTTATACGTTATACGTTATACGAATCGCTCGTAGCCCCGGCTGCCTGAGTGATCTTAAACGATCACGAAGGTTAAGCAACACAGGGCGCGTTCTGTGCATGGATGGGTCGCCGTCTGTGCCTAACGCTAGTGGCAATTTTCCGAGCGGTTCCGTGCTTCGCAAGGCACGTTAAGCTGTTGGTGCCGGCTGCCGTCGATAGATGGCAGTCGTTAAGCCAAGTCAGAGGCCTTAGGGCGGCTTGACAATTTCTGACAGTAGACGAGCCACTAGTCTACAAACCTCCACCAATCCGGACTTGGCCCCCGTGGTGGAGTATGGCCTATACCTTCCTCAGGGAAGAGACCCGTGCCCCTCGGTGGGGACATAATGGGTTGATGATGATGATACGTTATACGGTGCTCCATAAAGGATAATAAAAATTCCACGCGAACTAAGTCGCGGGCAACAGCTAGTGCGGTATCAAAGCTACGATATGTTGTGTCGACATTACCTTCGTAAATTAAATTCCTTAACGTCGCTTTCCGCGTAACAATGGCTGGTTAGTGGCAAATCGATATGTGCTCAGTGGATTTTGTTGGAAATTGATTTTCAGGTAACAACAGAACTGACGACCGTAACTTTTCTAGTTTAGTAGAGTTAGCCACAAACTCTAAAGCTGATAGACTTGAGTATTCACGTGCAATGAGCATCCCTCCTAATGTTGGTGAAAGCTCACAAAGTCAACGGAAGCTGTACAGCGAGCATTCTAGCGAGCGTTCTAGCGAGCATTTATAGCGAAACGACATAATATTTGCTTCGAGATTTTTGCCGAATCGAGCAATTTTGTTATGTTCCGCCGTCTGACATCTTAATACATTATATGTATACATAATACGTGATCGTGAAATAATTCGTAGCGATGTTTGGCTCTATGCTTGGCTCTGTTCGTTGTTCAGTTCGACAAATTAAGAAAAGGTAAATGCTCGATAATCTGTTATATATATGTGAATGCTCAGGCCTAATCGCCTAAACCCAGACACCCCTGAATTCAATTGCTTGGAATAAAAAGATAATCCTACGTCCACCCGGAAGGTCCATTGTTAATATTGGTGAAATATTTATAATATATTCACACACACAGATTTAATTTAATATTTATGCATTCTTCACTGTCTCCTCTAAACAGTGTTTTCCTAACCGTCGCCTAAGTTAAAATGCTAAACCTACTTGACCAGTCCTCCACTATTATACAGACTTATAGTCTAGTGTGGGGGTCGCCGGTAAACATTGTCGTTTTATTCTTAACATAAACCAATTTATTTTTAACCTTCTCATACCCTTTGTAACTTGTGTAAAGTGGTTTTTAAAATAAATATTTTTATGTTTTTTTTTTTTTAATTTTTATCGTATGATTTGTTCGTACAAACTTTACCTTTTTATAATATTAGTGTAGTTACATGGTTTATAATCTGTAGAATGTATAAATAATTAGAGCTCATAAAGACCATAGTATGGAGAAAACTTCAATACCTCGCCCATATAATGCGCAGTAACTAGTACAATCTGCTGCTGCAATTCAATCTGCAAGGCAAAATTCAGCAACGGAGAATACCCAGCCGCAGAGTCATGATGGCTCCAAAATCTTGCAGAGTATTTTAGCTCGAGAAATGTAGAATTCTTCCGAGCCGCAACATCACGGGACGATGTGGATATGGTACTAATAGAAGAAGAAGACGTTTTTAGGATTCCGTACCCAAAGGGGTAAGCCTATTACTAAGATTCCACTGTCCGTCTGTCTGTCTGGCTGTGTGTTACCAGGCTGTATCTCATGAACCGTGATAGCTAGACAGTTGAAATTTTCACAGATGATATATTATAATAAAATAAATATTTAAGCGGGGCTCCCATACAACAAACTGTGTCTAAAGACAGCGCTCGCCATCTAGCGGCCATCTATGTAACCTTCACAGCGCCGATGTTATGACGCTGTTCTCAATGTACCTAATCTATCTTGTCTCGATCTTTGTCTAATTTTGTATTCTAATCCTTCGTGCGCGAGTCCGATTCGCGCTTAGCCGGTTTTTTTATTTATTTTATTTTGTACATTCTTTTTTTGTCCTTTCAGGAGAGGAAGATTGCTAGACCTACCCAACTGGGTTGGGCTGCCTTCAGAAAGGTAGAAGATGTCTTCAAAGCTAAAATCCCGCAATGCCTGAAGACTAAAGCATGGTGCCGAAACATGGGCACTCACAAAGGCACATAATATGGAGAAAATCCAAGTTGCACAAAGGGTCATGGAGCGGAGGCATGCTAGGCATCTCTCTTGTCAATCGTGTGCGCAACGGCGTAGGTAATTCGACAGAAGACCAAAGTGGAAGACGTGAGCAAATGAATCATGAAACCTTAGTGAAGATAGGCGGGATATCTAGTAAGAAGAGAAGACGGACGGTGGACGAAGGCAGTCACGGTAGGTCCGGATGACATTAAGAAGGCGGCAGGAAGACAATGGACAAGATTAGCAGGGGAGCGGCGAGGTTGGCGTGATGGTCAAGAGGCCTATGCCCAACAGTGGGCGACTTTTATGGGCTGTATAGATAAATAGATACACCCCGTATAGATTATGTTTTGTGCAGTAAGCTTCAGAACATAACTATATCATCGTGACCTCTATTTCTTTGGTAACATCTGGTACCCGATAGCGTAGCCACTTCATCGCTTGCTTCGCCTCTTGTTCCATAATTAACCTTATTCCAACCACGACAAGAGCTAATATTGAGTATCCGGGTCGTAGGTAACTACTACACCACTTGCTTCCCCTTTTGTTCGATATTAGGTCATGTACCACCCAGGATAAGAGCGAATGTTGGGAGGTAATTGTCGCTGGATAGAAACTAAAACGTACCTAATGAAATAATAAATCATATTATGTATAAATCTATATAAATTATCTACTTAACACATATTATTTGAACGAACCGTGTGGCGCCGGATTAAGAATAGCGTCACTCTATTTCCTTCCGTTGATGTCGTAGAAGGCGACTAAGGAAATACATTACCAGGAGATGGGCAGCAGCGTTTTCCTGAGATTCCAACCGCATACTGCGATCGCCAATCCGCCTGCCAAGCGTGGCGATTATGGCAAAACCCCTCACGGTTAGGAAAACCTATGGAAGGCCTATGTCCTGCAGTAGGCGTCAAATGGCAGATGATGATGACATATTTTTTTCGGTTTCAATTAGTAGCATTTAAAAATAACTCTGTTTAGCAATTTTGATACTGACGTCGTAGGGAACATGCGCCATACTCTCTGACGGACGAGGCTCTAATCCGTTTAACAACAGTTCGTTAACCGGCGAATCCGGTAAAGGCCCAACTTCCTAGTTGCTCGGTGACATGCATATTTGTACGTCCGCTCGTGCGTCATTGGTGGCTACTCTGGCTACGCAAGGATGAATTCAATATTGTGTTGTTTATTGTCTGTCTCGTTGGTCTAGCGGTATCTCGTCTGATTGTACCATGACAGAGATCGTGGGTTCGGTTTCCGCTGAGCGCCACCGTAGAGTTGCACAAATGGCCTCAGTCTTCGTGTTTTTAAATGTTTGTGATGACCTTACCTGGTTACCGTAGCAGTAACCTAGTTTGGTCCTAGTTTGGGACCAGGACCAGTGATTGTGTTGTGTCGAAGTGATTATATTATTAACCCGCTATCTTCCCGAAATAATCTACACATCGCTAATAAAATATATGCTATTCCATACTAAAGTTCCTAATATACCCAAAATACCTACGAGACATTGTTTTGAAAGGTATGGAAAAGAGAGAATTTTGCGGGGTTTTTTGCAAATTGCTGATTTCTAATGTAAAAACGTTTCAATAGATTTGTAAACTTTCTTTTAAAAAAATATGTAATTTAATTTTACAGTGTTTAATGTTCCGTAGTGTTGACTACGGAACATTAAACTAAGGAACTTTATAGAAACCCATTTAAAAACCCTTATAGTTTCGCCACGTCCGTCCGTCAGTCAACCTGCCTGCCTGCCCGCTCGCCCATTCTTTTTTCACAAACCTCTTACTCGTAACGTAACTATGTAAGTTAATTTTCAATAGTAATTTCAGCGAGACTGTCACACCCCGTTTCGAAAAGACAAGCGATTGAGTTCACTCTTTCCGTCAAGAGTAGAGGGGCAGGAAGTTGGGCGCGGCAGCTCTTGCCGTTTGAGATATAAGAGCGATTATCGCATAAAAAGGTATGCACTCTGACGCGCAGCACAAAAGTTGGCCGCCAATATTTTGGGGTACTATTTGGTCCTTACACCATTCATTGATCTACTTATAATTTTTTCTGATCTTTTTTTACGTTTTGAAACGTCTTTCAGTTCGGTAGGGGTCAGTTGCTAAAACCGCGTGCAACGAAAACATGTCGCCTCGTCGAGGGCTGTAACTCTGTAACTAAGTGTTGTGTGCAATTCATTTATGCATCGTTGAGTAGAACAATGTAGCCACTACTGAAATTGTCTTGATTTATTCCGCCGGATGGTACCGCGTAGTTTGAGAGCTAAAAATAACGCTTACTTATAGACGTTTCACGACATCAGGCTCAGCCTCATCCGCTTTTTTCTCCAATATTTGCTTTTTTGCGAAACTCTTGTGGAGGAAAAGTTTATAAATACAATTAAGTCTCAATAAATCGCAATCTAAAGGTAGAAATAGAGTATAAAAATCCATGCCCACGCAGATAAGCTTTGACCCAATCATTTGTCCAACATTGGCCCAACCTAGACAATATACCAACATGACATCATCTATGTCACTCATTCCTTTATAGGCTTGTGTAGTACCGGAACGACCTATGTCAAGGATCTAAATCCAGCAAAAGAACTATAATCCATGCCAGGTTCGCCTTTCCTTCACGTAAACGAACTCTCGAAAATTGTTCGAAATTCATACATAAACTCACGCCTGTATATAGGAGGTAGAGACCACGGTTTGCCAATTGAAATTTATTAGTCGCAGCCTTACCCTTTTACCGAAAAATGTCATTTTAGTTATTTGCATCTACTAGATCCTTCATTGATGCCTGATTTCTATTCCAGACTTTGATCGTATTTCAAAGATTGTTTTTTTGTTGTCGCGTCTGTCGTTCACGAGGTCGTCATAGTTCCACTTTGTTCCAAGAACGAAGATCAGTGGAATCGAATTTGGAATAAATGAACCCACAGAATGGGAGACCGATTGAACTAGCGGATTGAGTGACCGATGGAACTTTTTGAACGACTGAGTCGAACGATCGATAGTTACTCAACTATCTGATTTAGTGAAACAGGTAGTTAGATAGTCGGAAATATAAGTGGCATTAGTTTGGGTAACTTAACTAGTTAATTTTATAATACAGTAGGACGTGTACTGTACAATCGAAAAATTTTTTGAAATTGCAAAACATAAATCCACGTCCATAAATTTTAATGCCGCGGATGGTTACTCTCTCTTTAGTATGGAACAGTTGTAATTTTTTAAGCGATTTCTATGTTTTCTACGTATTAGTAGTTATTGACGAGTACAACCCGATTTCACAAAAAAAATACTTAACTTGACTTGACTTCTACACAACACAATATATTGAGTTGAATATAGTCATGCAATGTGTTCCATATTGTATCATCCATATGCATATTTAATATTCTACTATTTTAATGTCACTGATATCGTAAAACTATTTCGTAATAAAACCTTGTCACACTGGTAAGTGACTGGTATTGTATTCTTATATTATTAACTTTATTCCGGATTCATTTCATTGGTTTTTTTCTCGGAAGAGTCGAAAAAAACCAGCAACCAAAAAACAGACAAAAGCCAAGTAGGTAAGTGAATCCGGAATTAAGTTAATAGTATTTGTATATTGTTTTAAAACGTACGGTTGCAATAAATGATATTTTATATGATATCGACGAAGTCGTTCGGTCAACCTATCACAGAGGTACTATGAAACTACGAGACGGAACTAGTTCCTCGAGGATTGTGGACCTACATTAATGGATAACACTGACGAACTATTGTGCCCAAGTCTATTCCTTTGTGACAATTACGGCCACTATTCGACTTCCTCCACCTTATTCCTATCGAGACAGATATCAAAATTCTATAGCAGAGCTTACATGCAATGTTGAATTCTCTGAACCATTTTGTATTGTGTTAAGGTTGGTTTTGCAACAGCCAGGCGAGGCTGAATGACGTGAGCTGAATAGATAGACAGACGGACGGACGTGCCTGTACAAGGTTGTGTTATATTAATTAATAATGGGATGAGTTGAGTTGCAAAATAGTGGATTTTAGCCGCACTGTGTGTCTGGAGAAGGAAACCGTCGTCGTGAGGAAACCTGGTATTTTAACCGACTCCGAAAAGGGAGGAGGTTCTCAATTCGTCGGAATCTTTTTTTGTGTTCCCCGATTACTCGAAGACGCCTGTACCGATTTGAAAAAATATTTTGTTCTTTGAAAGGGTATACCTAACAGGTGGTCCCATGGTCATCAAGTCGGGATATGATGATGGAATCCTGGAGAAATCGAGGGAACTGTTAAAATTTTAAAGGCACCCTTGAAGCGATTTGGGTGTTTTTATAGTGAATCGTGCATTTTCTTTCGGGTAACACAATTTGGTGGAGTCGTAGCGTTATTCACAACAAATCGTGAAATATATATTTTTTAATAAAGTATAAAAACCGACTTCAAAACACTACGGCACTAAAAACACAGAAATATTTTCAACGAATATGGCCTTTAAATTCAAAGTAGATGAAGGCATTGTAGAAATATTTTGGAGTTGGTGCATGCATGCATGAGCTGGTCATGTAACTTGGCACTGGCTCCCAATTATACTTCTATGAAAGCCACATTGTAGTAACGACCCCAAATTTAAACTCCATATTTGTTGAAATTATTTCTGTGTTTTTAATGCTGTAGTGTTTTGAAGTCGGTTTTTAAGGTACCATAACCAAAGGGTGAGGGACCCTATTACTAAGACTCCACTGTCTGTCCGTCCGTCCGTCCGTCTGTCACCAGGCTGTATCTCATGAACCGTGATAGTTAGACAGTTGAAATTTTCACAGATATTTCTGTTGCCGCTATTACAAAACAGAATAAAAAAAATAATAAGTAAAGCTCCCATACAACAAACGTGATTTTTGCCGTTTTTTGCCCGATTTTAATAACGGCAACAGGTAGATGCTTGAAATATTCAAATGTTGTATAGATAAATGGTACGGAACCCTTCTTGCGCGAGTCCGACTCGCATTTCGCTGATCTTTTAATTTCGTATGCTATTTTGACAAGAAACCTAGCAAAATTACAGGTTTACGTTGGCGTGAAAGAGAAGAGGCCTGTGCCCAACACTGAGCTGTTGGGCACATGCCAGGCCGATAGTGTATTAGAGATAGTGGATTATTGCATTTTGCTCGAGATTAGCGGGAATTTCACTCACGTTCTGCCAGTTCTGTTTGTTGTTTTAGAAACTGCATTATAATCGCACCGAGTTTGAAACTTACATGTACGTCTATAAAAACCGTTTTTACAGGAGCAAAAATAAAAATAATCATGTCTCTTTTATTCGGGCAAATTATGAGGCAAATTGCTGGTGGCGGCTGGATGAGGGTGGCTGATAACAGAAAGAAGTGGGGTGTCTCGAGGGATGCCCAGCGGTGGACGTGTTTTTTTTATCTTCTCTCAGTGAGAGAGTATAGGCACCGCAGATTGGCCATTTCAAGCGCTGAGGTATGTGAACACCTCATACAGTTAGGTTTCCTCACGATGGGTGATTCAGCGTCTTGTTCTAATTCCGTGTGGCGCCGGATTAAGAATAGCGTTACTCCATTTCTCCGTGGGTGTCGCAGAAGGCGACTAAGGAAATCAATTACCAGGGCAGCAGCGTATTCCTGAGATTTCAACCGCATACTGCGATCGCCAACCCGCCTGCCAAGCGTGGCGATTATGGCAAAACCCCTCAAGATTATGAAAACCACGAAGGAAGCCTATGTCCTGCAGTGGGCGTCAAATGATGAGTGATTTATAAAATAAGAATAAAACAACTAGCCAGGCGAACTCAGAAAGTAGACGCTGAACATAAGGACCGACGACCCTTCAAGATCACGAACTGTCATGTCTGCCCCATTATCGCATCAGCTTTACGGCCCCCGGGGCATTTATGACCCTTAGCGAGGACAGTTCGCTCCTTAGCCCCCACGGATTACCATCTCATAAGAAAAAAGGGTGAGAATATTACCCGATCGAAATACCTAAGCGACGTGGACGGTCGTAAAGTGCTTGAACTCTTTTTATGGGGGGACAATGTAATATGGTGGAAAGCTTGTCGAATAGTTAAGAAAATGAGGGTGGTGAAGAAATGCACACAGTTCCAAGCTCAATGTTTATGTCACCATACACTCCCCTTACACATCTAAAAATACTAATAGCGTGGGTTTGATAGGGTTTCCACCAATGTTATTAAAGGGATATTTCACCTCTTATCTCATATAGCAAACCTATGTATTACATCTGGTATGTTCCCAGAAAACATTAAAATGACAATAAGGTATTTGACACGATCAACAATAAATTATTTCATATGCTCGATTAAAACAAAAATTACAAAATATCTCGGAAAATGTATCTCTTTTAGTCAATTACTAGTTATTACCATTTTAAATAAAAAGAGTGCTCTGAAATGTGACGTGATAAGCAAGTATTTTCATACAAAATTCCGTTTTAAAAGTAACTCATTTGTTATTTTATCAAATACCCGATTGTGAATCCCGTATTCAAAAAAGAAGACAGAGCGAATGGAATCTTATAGACCATTTTCTAAAATATTGGAATATTATTTTTACAACAAAATTTGTAACTACCTTGAGAAAAGTAATATTTTAAGCTATGAAAAAAAGGCTTTCGCCGTAATAAATCAGTTAAAATGGCAGGATTTGATTTTTCAAAATTTAACTTTATAAATGTGTACATAAGATAACCTATCTGCGCCATATACTGTGATATGATAAAGCGTTTGCCCACATGATATTTTGACACGTAAACTCGAACTATCTTAAAACTAATTCAATCGTACTTTACAAATCCAAAACAAGTAACAATCATTACAAAACTTAATATAAAAACTGAAACTGAAGGATCGTACTCCTCTAAAGCACGTAACGTAGCGTATGGTATACCACAATTAGTGTACAACCCATGACTCTTTTCGCTGACGACAGCATTGTGACCATATTAACTATGATGAATCTGAAATTAACAATTCAATGGGCAAGTACAAGTACGGGCCGAATGATTGATTAAGGTATTCGACGAGATTCATAGTTATTTGTTCTGTTGTACCGTCTCGTAGTATCAGTGGCAAGTACAGTAAATTTAAATAAGTGTCTTCTTTCTTTCTTCTTTCTGATTAAATCATAAATTTAATATTATTGGGATTTTTAACTCACTATGGAAATGAAAATGAAAAAACTTTATTTAGAAATGTGATTTTCATAGATATCTACGTATACAGAACTTTCATAAGTAGGTATTTTAACTATTTATCTATTCTTCACTTTTCGTTCGCTACATTACATCAGCCAATTCCATCATCTTCGTTCCATCGTAGCCTTGCACCACTTCTTATAATGTCACTTAAGTAGCCATTTAAATGTTTTTTTATGATGAATTTTAGTTAAAAGCTACTTAAGAAGCAATTCCTGAACAATCGTTGTTTGGTTTTAATTCACAAACGACTTAAGACTTATTGACGTAAGCAACAGGATCTTGTTTACCTACTTACACAAAATTATTACTGCAACCTTGATTCTCCTGGTTTCGTTTCTTTCAACACTCGTATTAACCCACGATACTCAGTACCTTTTAGCCTTTAAGTATTAAAAAATAATACCTACCTCCTTTTAAAATCCAGTGGTACGAATGCGCTACCTCTGTAATGGGCATTGTCCTAAATATTGATACTAGTTACAAATGATACTTAATTTTAAAGGTCAGTAAATATAATGCTACAATCATAAATTAATAATATTCATAGATTTCTTGTATTTTTGTGAATGAGTGTATGACTAATTCGACCTTAGTTTCACATGTGAATGAAAGTAGGTTTAATATGTAAGAATAAAAAACGCCAAGATATTAACATCTCTCTTAACATAACCTCTTTTACGTTTGCACAGATTAGGAGCCTTTTTAGTTTTGTTTATTTAAAGAGTCCTTGTATGGGGTCATGGTATCACTAGAAAGAAACTGACAGCTCGCAAGATCTCAGTAGCCCAAATCTAAATATTCACCCCAGGCTCTTAAAATTACCTAAGTCGAAAAAAATATTAAAAAAAACAGACTTAATTTTTGAGGACAGTGCCCATCCTGCTTCCGTAATTTGTCAAGTTCTGGATATTATAATGATAGCTTTACATCATTTAGAAGTAAATGCTGAAAGGTAATCTACTCATTTGTTATTTTAACTCCTGAAAATTTGTATAAATTTGTTTATTTCTAATTGTGTTTATATTAGAATATATTTGAAATAATATGTAGAAATGCGTGGATTTTAAGTTTTGTTTTTATGCCTAGACTAACGTGTGCGAATGTTTTGGGGGCAGTCAAGCTCGGAACCATAAACTTGTAATTTTATATTTTTCTCTGATTTTCATCTGTACAAAATAAATTGCTGCTACACGTGTGAAAGCAAAATAAAGTTGAGATTTGGTTAAAATTGTTTTAAACACTGATGTTCTTATTTATAAAAAGTCGATTCCATTAAAACACTCAAAACATTGTAAAAATATATACCTTTTTAATAAGTTGGTACCTTTTGTTACCCCTTAACAAAATTGCTGTCTAAATGAACAATTTAGTCCAATTTGTTGGTCAACAATAACTGTGGTGTAAAAAGAGGAAACTTTATGGCCCAGGTTGCATGCATTGTCCAAGGGCCTGAATGACCGCACTGCACGTTATTAGGGTTGCGGCGCGTTGAGAGTTGAGACACATTTTCGAGAGGCGGACGGGCGTCAAAATAACAAGATGGTCTGTAGTCGTCTTCGCGAAATTTTACGGTCCAATTTAGCCGTATTTTTTAACGAATTGCTTGGTTTTATTATTGTGCTGGATACCGGCTCGTAATGCCTACAATTCACCGCAAATTGAAAATTCACGTTAATTCCTTGTTGGCGCAAAAAAAGTACCTAACCATTACCAAATAAGAAAGTAGAAAGCTGCAAGATTTACATTATATATATACTTTTTATGTAGCCCATATCCAGCAGCACAGACCTTCTCTCAAAGGGCTTAATTGCCACGCTTGCCCACCGTGAATTGGCACTGTCAACAGTCAGGTTTCCTCATGGAAACCTGAGTTTTCCTTCACGGTTAGCGAGTGGTACATTATACATAGTATTTTTTAAATGTACAATTCCTGAAATACACGTAAGAGTTGTAAGAGCTCCGTGTGGCGCCGGATTAAGAATAGCGTCACTCCATTTCCTTCCGTGGATGTTGTAGAGGGCGACTAAGGAAATCAATTACCAGGGAACGGGCAGCAGCGTCTTACTGAGATTCCAACCGCATACTGCGGTCGCCAACCCGCCTGCTAAGCGTGGCGATTATAGCAAAACCCCTCATGCTTATGAAAATCATGAAGGATGGCTGATGATGATGTCATTGATGATGAAGAACATAATGCGTTAATAACATAACATAACATAAACTCACGCCTGTATCCCAGAGGGGTAGGCAGAGACCAGGGACTGCCTCTTGCTACGATCCTGACAGATCACTCTCGCTTCCTCAACATTCTTTAGTCGTTGCATGCACGCACGCCGGTTTCGGGTACTTTTTATCTTGCCCTTTGCTAATACATCCCGTATTTGGTCGAAGTATGTCCGTCTGGGTCGTCCCTTACCGGTTTTTTTTTCTTTATTTCCTTCTAATCCTCGGAATCCTAAATTCACAATCAAAATTAAGTCCGTTTCACTAGTTCCCGCAATACAAGGCATCCTAGCGAGGGAACCAGGGTTACACCTATTCATGTTAAGGATTGAATTAAGTAAGCCACTAACACTATTTTGATTATCTGAAAACATCCATTTTGTATGTAACACCTATTATTTTTAGGCTTACTCTGTAAACTAAATAGGTTGGTTAAATAGCTAAATAAATCAAATCAGAAATCGCAAATCAAAAGTTTTTCAACATAAAGGAGAATCCACTGTTTCGGGTCGATTTGTAGTAGATAAAGAGATAGCGAGAACAAACTTCACTCTAACTATCTTATCTCAAATCATCTTAGGGCCCTCACCCACGGCGACTTTTTGTAGCGATGCTGTCGTGCGTTCGCATCGATACAGTCGCGATGCGGGCGCTAGTTGTGTGCCCTCGCCCACCGTAAACACGATTCAGTCGCGATGCAAACGCGATACCGTCGCGCTTCTGTCGCGATGCAAATGCGATTCAGTAACGGAACCAAAATGCCTGCGATCGCTACAGTTGCAAGATGGACTCCGTTGGACCGATGGACAACAGCACTCTCGATCTCTCCGTATCGCACTACTCATGCGCCACCCTTCCTCCGTTCTCCTCCCGATGTCTTCCGATACGCTCGCGCGTTTGCATCGATACAGTCGCGATGCTGTAGCGCGTTAGTAGCGCGTTGGCATCGCTTCTGCAGCGCGTTGCAAATGCGACTAAAGCGCGTTCGTAGCGATGCTGTTGCGCGTTTACGAAACGCGCGACAGCATCACTACAAAAAGTCGCCGTGGGCGAGGGGCCTTAAGTACATAACATATACATTAGTTGGTATAAGTACCTCCCTAACAGGATCCTATGAGTGTGTCTACAGACAGCTCCGCCTACATACAAAGTGTGATCAAGTCCGTGTCAAATGAATAAAGTACAAAAAAATATATTTTGACCACATTTTAAGTAACCGCTCTAGTGCGTTTCAGCCCTTAGAAATGTAATGGTTGGCAGTAGATTTGTTTTTTGTCTTGATTTCTTCGATCTTCTATCTTCATTTTTCATTCTTCTAATTTCTTCAATAGCCCTTTCTCGTTTTTGTCAGTATTTGTAGTAAAGCCGGCACTAACACACCTGAAAGTTTGCTCACCTGATCATAAAATGCAGGTTCGAGCAACAATTCAGGCCCATCAGTGTACCAGACTGTCTTCATTCTTCGTTTCCAATGCTCTTCTTTTTTCTGGATTCTTCTTTCTTCCACATTCTTCTTTTTTCTAGGTTCTTATTTCTTGTTGACTCTCTCTCTTCTTTTGTAATATTATTTCTTCGTCAAAAAACAAACCTAATGTCACGCCAATCCGCGTTGGGCACGCGTGGTGATTAAGCCCGTACTCGGCATACTAAGAAGGTCTTTGCCCTGCGGTGGGACATCTATAACGTGTTGTTGAAAAACGACGTTAACGAGGGTGAAACTAAAGACGCGAGTATATTCGCCGCGAAATACTTATATGTCCATATCCCACCCCGATAGCCCGTAAAAAAGAATAGAAGAATTGTAGTATCTTTTTAATAGGTATAAGTCAAGTTAAGAGTAAGTAAAACGTAAGAGTGAGGGATCTTCCCTAATATACTCGTATATAAAAATAGAATGTAATATAAATGGGGAACTTGCGTCTAAGTTGGATTGGAGTGACATTGCTTTTTATACCATTTAACACATAATTATAGAAACTCAGGAAATATTAAAAAATAAAACCAAAAACATATTTTTTTTAGGGTTTTCGAGATCACAAAAAATGTGAAAAATAAAGTTACTGTAATGATAAAAAAAACTTATTAAATTTTTTTTTTTTAATTGAATTCTAAACGTTTTCGAATAGGGTGTACATGCATAAAAACATAATATTATGAGATACTACAATATTTAATTGATAAACGCTTCATATATTAAAAGGCGTTGCGGGTAAGTTGTGACGTCATATTTTGAGCCCGATTTGTATGGTGTGTTTTGTACCACGTGACTATGTTGACTTTTTGACAGGTTATATTATGAAATATGTCTCTTCAATTATATTAACTCACTTGGCCCTACCGTGTCGAATACGACACACCAACTTTAAAAAAATATTGATCTTTATGAGGGTAGTTTGAGATTTTTTTTGATGGTGCGATTTACTGTCGAGGCTTTAGTCAGCTATTGTGAAGTGTCAACAGTGAGCAACAGTTGGTTGGTTTTGTGCGAAATAAGATTAAATATTGCGATTATTGCAATGAGCAATTCAAGGTAAGTTGACATAATGTTATATGTGATTTTTTATGTATGTGTGGTGTAGGCACAAATGTTATCTTTCAATACACTTCGTATACGTAAAAAGATTGGTCATTTTGTATCATCTTAGTTGAGTATTTTCATGTTATTTTGTCTGTTCCGTATAAGACACGGTAGGCAAATATACTACTATGACGACATTGCACTACCATGTTGTAATTATTGTCTATTTGTTGTAGGAAAGGTCTAAAACAACTCTCTTTGAATGAGATATTGGAAGAATGGGAGCAAAATGATGAGGAGGAAGTTCCAGACTTGATAATTATCATGTCACCGGCAAATTGTAACGCCGAAGTTACCGACGAGGACTCTAGTGACGAAAACTTTGTGTTACTACAAAACCTCCCAGGGTCCCAACTCAGAGCACCTGCTGAATTTGAGCATGGAAACTGCTCAGATGATAGTGATGACGAATATAATATATCCTTAGCACAACTTTCGGGGTTGTGGGGTTACAAATGTTGGGTGGGAGCAACGCGTCTGGGCTACGTTATTTGGTTCCAGCCTTATCAAGGACAGCATGGAGATACTGAAAATTTATATAAAAACCTGGGGCTGGGTACTAGTATTATTTTACAATACGCTGACGAACTTCGTAAAATTGATTCAAAGGCACCTTTTCATCTCTTTTTCGATAACTTTTTTACTTCTATTCCACTTATTGATGAACTTCGCAAGCCTGGTCTGAAAGCTACAGGAACAGTTAGAGAGAATCGCTTGTCTAAATGCCCTTTGCCTCCAAATAAAGAGGTGCAAAAATCTGAGCATAGCACATATAAATATAAATCCACAGGAGCAGAAAATATTATAATGTGCAAGTGGAATGACATCGAATGCTGCAAAAGTATTGCCTGTCAATAAAGTAACGGTTTTCTCAGCAGCAAAAAAATACCTATGTATTTGTAGACCAACCTGCTGCGATAAAGGCTGACAATGAAAACATGGGCGGCGTAGACCGCTCAGATCAGAATATCAGCCTTTATAGGACTAGTATGAGAGGGAAAAAGTGGTATTTTTCACTTATCAGCCATTGCCTTGACATGGCTACACATAAGGCTTTTGTATAAGGAAAATGGAGGAAAGTGGGACCATTTGAAATTCCGGAGAAGTATTGCTGTAAATCTTCTTGAGATGAACAAGAAAACTGATAGTAACAGGGGTGGAGGGCCTTTACAAAGTTTACCTGGAGATTTATTGCATAAAATGTGATGTAACTCTACACCCCAAGACCTGTTTTGAGAGGTATCACACCCCCACTAAATAGTATAACATAATATTGTGAAAAGTGTAGTAAAACAGTTTACACAGCTTTCAATCTTTCATTATCTTTTTTTTAGATTCTTCATAAAGGTGGTCATCAATCATCATGTGAAGCTAGTAAAACATCATAGTAGTGAATTTCCCTACCGTGTCGTTTACGACACGGTATTTTCCGGCTTTTCCAGAAGTCAAATAATTTTTTCTTAATTTTTTATTCATTATTTAATAACAAAATATGATGTATACCAAATTTGATGTCAATGGTACAAAAAATGTTGATTCAGGGACAAGTGGGTTAAAACATTTTTAGTGCAAGTTCCCCATTATTTATTTACCTAAACAGAGCAAGGACTGTGTCTGTGGAGAGCATGACGAACACTGTTGTTTAGTTTGGGGATTTCGTGGTGCGCGATCACGAGTGTCGGTGGGTTGTTTATTGAGTGCGTTTAAGGGCGGAATTTTAGTAAGGCTAAAAGACGAGTCGCCAGTGCAACCGATGAATATTAACATTAATTTAGTTGGGAAAACTGAACAACTGTAAAAAACAATCCCCGATAGCCATAGAAAGAATAAAACAATGTTTCCTCCACATTTCCACCAATCTCGAGGACAATCTACATCGTTAGCGCCGCACTTTCATCGATGGCGACAAATAAACATGGCCGCCAAAGGGACGGCGTGAAACGACTCGCGATTTGACAGCTGTCAATTAGACAGCGGGAAAACGTGGCTGCTTGACAAATTGCTGCTTGGGACATCCAGAAACGTCTGGAGGGCGGAAACCTTGGTGTGTGAAGCGACATGTCTACGTAAATAACAGGTGGTACAGGGTAACCTTTCACAAAACGAAATTTTTAGTATAGGCTCTGTGGGGTACTGTCAGTTCTTCAACTCTTTACTTCTCAGCATTGTTCTAAAGCAACATTCAAAATTGCTCATAAAGCATAAAACCTCCTTTATCCAAAAGTTTTTCCCGTTTCAAGTCCCATTTATTTATAATACCTAAAATAAATAAATCCTGCAACATTTTTAGATTGACCAAAGTAATGTGGAAAGTGGAAACTAAATGTTTCAATGTGGCTCAAATTTTCTTATAATGAAACTGAAAAAGTCCTAGAGACTTGTAAGTAATAATTTCATCTTAATATCACCTAATTAACATATCTCACCTTATTAACATATTTCACTGTTTTCCAAAAATACCCTCTCTCTGATGATCTCACACACTTACACACACTCATGCACTCACACTCATTTACTCACAATTAAATTAAACTAGACAATTAAACTAATTATATTAACACTTTTTTCCTAAAATACTATTGTTTAACAATAATTCACATGTTTTGTTAAAACCAGCTATGTTAGAGTTTTGGTAGCCGTTTTTGTAAACGGACGAAGTAGGCGCTGTCTACTACAATACAGGTGATGAACCTAGCACACAAATAAATAAGTTAGTTAGTTACTTACTTACTAGTTCGTAAACTTATTTTTAAAATACTATTTTAAGGAAAAAATGTGTGAAACTTTTGTGCTCGGAAAATCCACTCGGCTAGCGGCTGTGAGAACTACCTATCTTCGCGTCCGCCATTTTGTTTTTCAGTTTACTTACCATAAAAAAATTTAAAAAAAAATGAAATTTTTGGTTACATAAGACTATTTTTGTACGAAACTTTAAGTTAAGAAACTCTAATCTCCAATGTATTTTAATATAACTACGTTGGGGATGGGCCTCATAAGAAAGCTCAAGGTCGCCCAACGAGCAATGGAGAGAGCTATGTTAGGAGTTACACTGCGTGGTCGAATTGTGCGACCAATCCCTGAGCTCTGCACACTGCATGATAAAACCTTTGACTTTGACAGCGAACAACATTCACTATCGATTCGAGAAGACTTTGTATGCAGATTACAATGAGCTGGTTAATTTAAATACTGGGTAACACTGGGTCAATCTGGAAAACTTGATAATAGAATTCAAAAGATTTTTTTTTAATTTCCTTGGGACATATTTGAAGACACATTATATTCATATATGAAGTCGGTTAAAAAGAAAACCTTATTCAATTGAACTGATATGCAGTATTACAATATGTACGTAATGCGGTATTTGACACGATCAACAATCAATTATGTCATATGCTCGATTAAAACAAAAATTACAAAATTTCTCGGCAAATGTATCTCAATTACAATTTTTAAATAGATTAAACTTAAAAAGAGTGCTCTGAAATGTGACGTCATAAGCCAGTATTTTCATACAAAATTCCGTTTTAAAAGTAACTCATTTGATATTTTGTCAAATACCCAATTGTGTGACTTTACCAGTGCAATGACTAATGAATGTTAATATATCGAAAGAGGTTTGTCTGGATCGTGGCAAGTGGCAAACCCTGGTCTCTGCCTACCCCTCCGGGACCCAAGCGTGATATTATGATAATTGTATACCTAGTTCGTAGAAAAAAACCTCTGTTAATAACCTGTCATAAAGCTAGGGACCAGCCATTGAACCAAATGAACATTAACACATTACTCCACAAAAAAACAACGGGCTACCTACACTCAACTAATATAGTTTACTTACACGTGATGCTAACATTATCGTATTAAACTACTATGTTATTACATAACTGACCGAAGATACTACCTGGTGACCCCCAAAGCCTATATGTGTCGTTAGAATACCAGGGTTTTCACGTGAAAAGGCCCTAAACGGTATCCATTACTGAAATGGGACGTGACTAGCAATCCATCTTCATTGGCGTAGTTTCATGTCTTTTTTTACCATGTTTGTTGGGAAAGCTAGACGGGGAGTTGGTGCGAAGAAAAACAAGAATATACTTCGTTAGCTGTCTCTGTTTGTTTGATATAATCACTCTTATGCTGTCCGTGATAAAATCTGCTCTACAGTAGCTTGTGATGATGACCACCGTATATAGACACACACCTTTTGATCGATACCGGCGCTTACGATGTACCTACGTAACAAGAGCTTCCGCGATTTTAGTAGGTAGTTTCAGTCAGATTTATTGTACACTAGCTGTTGCCCGCGACTTCGTTCGCGTGGTAATTTTGATGTGTATTTTTCCGGGATAAAAATAGCCTATGTGCTAATCCAGACTATAATCTATCTCTGTGCAAAATTTCATCCGGATCCGTTCAGCGGTTTTTGCGTGAGAGAGTAACAAACAATCCATCCATACATGCTACAAACTTTCGCGTTTATAATATTAGTAAGGATCCGACCGCACATCCGAGCATTTTACTCTGATAAGTTATTGGCGACTTTGCAAAAAATGTAAAGGTTAATATGCTGTCTACTCCACCTACAGAAATGGATTTGTCGTTGAAGTAGAGTAGAAAAAGTAGGCTCGGTTAGTGTCAACAAATAGTTTACCAATTTGCCAATATTAAACTATGTAATTCCGATACTTTTGAAAAACCTCAAATAATGCTAAATAAACCACACAATCAAATTACAAACGCAATAATCCCCACAACAAACAGAGCTAATTCACTTCCACATCTCAGACTATAACACCAGGCCACGCCCACTTTTGTGACTTGCGTGACCACCTACGTGGGGCGAACACAGTTGGGAGCTAATTGAATTAGCCAATATAGTCTCATTCCAATTCCATCCACTTTATGCTATCAACTGATAGCTGGGTCGTTTAGACAAGGTGCTTTATGATGACCAGAGGGCTTACTCTCTTGAGAAAAAATAATAATTTGAGGAGCAGTGGAAAACCACGTCACAAAGCGTTTTCGATGCCTTGGTCGCTCAAGTCCAAAATTCAACAAATTTGGGAATAATCATTTGTATGGGGATCGTCCCACCTTAACGAGAAGCGTTTGTGGGCGCGGACTTGATGCGGTAATGGCCGGGGCATCAAAAACGCTACAAATGCGTAGCAATGTATCTGGATTTAGGCGGACATGTTTGGATTTTTACGATCATGTGTTTCACTTGTCTATTCATATCCCCGTACAATACCGACGATTTATAATTAATTAATTAATTCTGCAGCAATAGAAACGGCTTTCATTTCAAAATGCAAAAGCTGATTATAAAAGAGCACAGATTTCTTACTTGTGGTGCTAATAAGCATCTGTTTAGGATCAGAAGAAAGCCTGTTCAAACTCTTCCGGCAAAATTACTAGTAAAGTGAATCCAGAAACACATTTAAAACTTCTCACATGAAAAAATAATCATCAGAAAATTCATAATTTCTATGAACCCGAATTTGGAGCAAACATTTACTCGCTCCGTCTAAATGCACCTCCATGTAGCTCTAGTTAGTACATCTAGGCGGCCTCGTTCTTTCAATTAGTATTAGTTAAAGGCCCGATGAAGAAATGGTTCGTTAGCAACAAGAGGCTGACGAAATTGTTGAAACAAAAGGAGCTTTCAAACCGTGATTCAGATCAATTGAACGGAGGATAGTGAAGAAAGGGGAGGGTTTATTTTTTTTTATTATCTGTTACCAAGTCTAAAAGCGGTGGTGGCCTAGTAGGTAGAACATTGGACTCGGAAGCGAGAGACCCAGGTTCGATTCCCAGCGCCGGCATGTACCTATGACTTTGTTTTCTAAGTTATGTACATTTGTGAAGTTATAGTAGCAATACCACTCGCTAACCGTGAAGGAAAACATCGTGAGGAAACCTGGGTGTCTGACCTATTCACATACCTCAGCGCTTGAAATCGCCAATCCGCGTTGGGCACGCGTGGTGATTAAGCCCATACTCTCTCTCGGAGAGAAGGCCTGTGCCCTACAGTGGGACGTATATAGGCTGCTTATGTACGTACGTATGTAAATGGACAAGCACACGCCACCGCGCACAGATTAACAAGTATGATCTACGCTTCTTTGTAATCCCGCCAGTTCACCGGGATCCTCCAAAATTTTCGACCGAGATTAGTCCCGCAAAATGTATGCGGGATCCTACCTGTGAGGAATTCGCTCACAGAATGCAAACTAAAAGTAATCTCAAGGAGATAAGAGAAAATATCACCCACCTACACTAATGCACTTCGCTGCCACACTCGAGATGGCGCTAGTGTAGAATTCGACCGGAGTGCTTATACTCAGTTGCGCAAAGTTGATCGAATGACTTAACCATCGCGTTAAGCGAGTAAACGTCAAACGCATCGAGAATCGAGCTCGCAACGAAATGTCAAGTGAGACCGTTCCACTTGTGACAGCGTTTTGTTCAGTCAAGTTTGTGAAATTAAATGTCAAATTAGTATCTTAAACTCGCAAAATGCTCCAAACGGAGCGACAACGCTGTCACCTTCGAATGATTGTCGATGGTCACTACTCGATATCGAGCGCGATAGAACTGGGAGTCGCCCTTTTAGTTTCTCCAAGTGACAACTAGGTGGCGCTTTGTCACTCCTATACAAATGAAAACGCTCTCGCTATCGAAAGTAAAATGAAAAAACTCAGTATAAGCACTCTGTACAGAGTTTCACAAACTTGACTGAACAAAACGCTGTCACAAGTGGAACGGTCTCACTTGACATTTCGTTGCGAGTTCGATTCTCGATGCGTTTGACTTTTATACTCGCTTAACGCGATGGTTAAGTCATTCGATCAACTTTGCGCAACTCAGTATAAGCACTCAGAAAACAAATTTGAAAATTCACTTTCGAATTCGCGTGTGAGATGTAGGTACAAAGGAGACATAGTTTATGGACAAGAGTGTGAGTGTGACATGGGCTACTTTTCGTCGATTATCATGCAAACACAGTAAGTCTATAAATCATTATTCAATGCGATTCAAGGCTTACTTAACTTAACAAACAGTAAACTTCACTTCAAGCCATAACAACAGATTTGCCGCCTTTGAAAAAGCACTGGCGAGCAATTAACCAAGCCATTCTCCTGTCTAGCAATAAAAATGACCTACTTTGCATTATAATGCCGCGGCCTACATACAATTTAAAGCTCCTTCAGACAGTGCAATAATAGTGTTAGCCAACTTTAAACTCTAAATTGTTGTTATATGAAATAGGGCTCTGATAGATGTAGTCGTCGCTATACTCCGTCACTATGTTCCGTTCCACGAGTCGAACTCCTAGGGTACAAAATGCGCGGCTAAGAGCCGGTTTCTGAATTGAGAATTTCACTAAGAAAATACTTAAGTAACGTTCTGTTACGCTCTTCTCTGAGAAATTCTAAGAGACAGCACTACAGTTAACTATTTATTTAGCGAAATTCTCAACTCAGAAGCTGGCCCTAAGAGATAAGTGAAACTATAAGCGAGGACGGACCGTTTCATAGGGTAGGTTTACTTAATGCAGTGGCTATTGAATTTCACGCGCATTAACCAATAGGCACACATGAACGATTTTATTTGGGAGCTCGTTTCGTGGAATAATGTATAGGTTGTTTACTAGTAAGCTATTTGATAGTGCAGTGTAATGCTTAAAAATATCCATAGAATATAAATATGTATACGTAAGTAAGTTTTTATGTAGTTATAAATATTTCTCTACAACACCCTATGCTAAGGTTGGCTGGAAGAGATACGTTTGCCTTTGTCATAAGTTTTTCATTATATTTTTTCCAATTTATGCACGCAAAAAAAAAATTTTTACAATGTTATAGAACGGGCATTCTTCTATGTTACATTGTCCTATATAAATGAATTCTACCAATATCGCAGCCTCCGATAATGCCAATGGTTTACATAGTGCGTAATGCCTGAAAAAAGTGAATTAACTTAAATTACTTAAACTCTAATATTTCCCAAAATGTAAATCTCTCGCTGTACATCCATCTACCGACTGTATTCTTGGTGCATTCCTCTCCATCCAAAGGTTGTCTGGAAGAGATCGCTCTAAGCGATAAGACCGCCAATTGTATACCACTACTTAGATATAAGAAACTATTTGTAATATCTTTCACCTGGTTGTGCAATAAAGTGTTCTCTATCTATCTATCTATCTGACAAAAAAGTCATAGAAAAAAAGTTGTTGTAAAACACAAACGCAACCCTGTATTAGGCATAAAATGTGTTTAAATAAAATAAAAAATATTAATAAAATGACAATCCACAACTATTGGCGTCATTCCGCGCAAAAAACCGGCCCTTTTCCAGTCAACAGTCACCATCACCCTGACGCCGAGCTTGCCCCATCTGAAATTGCCCTTACGAAGTATTTGCCTAAGGCTACGGCTATCGCAATATAGGTCAGCCGGACCGTTTGTATTTGCAAATGTCATTATTCCGATGCGAGGATGTCGCTCGTCCAACTGAGTGGAAATTGAGGGTGCTGAGTTCGCGACGAGGATAAAGCCGTGTCTCTAGAGACCTGTTACATTGAACTACTGCCTGATGGTTTACTATGACAATTCGATGCACATTGCAAAGACTTCGACCAAATAGGGGATGTATTAGCAAAGGGCCAGATAAAAAGTACCCGAAACCGGAGTGCGTGCATGCAACGACTAATGAATGTTGAGGAAGCGAAAGCGATCTGTCAGGATTGTGGCAAGTGGCAGTCCCTGGTCTCTGCCTACCCCTCTGGGATACAGGCGTGAGGTTATGTATGTATGTATTTGGTGTACAAACAGATGACAACCATTACACGATACATAACTAATGCTATGATATAAAGTCCTACGTTGTGGTCTAAAGCAGCACACACAACATCGCCCCATGTAATTTTGAGTACCTTAGTCTTATATATGAAAGTAAGATACAATATAATAATATTGCATCGAAAGCCATGATACAGGCTCGCCTAGTATGGTTTTCGATGTGAAATAGTACATTACTTCAGAGGGAAGAAAGTGACAGTTCCATACCGAGATTATGGCATTTGCGCCACGAGCTTGCGAGGGGCGCAAACCATTTGAGGTATGGAACTGTACTTTATCCTGAGGTATGTATAGTGCTTTTTATTACACCTACGAGGAAACCGTTTCTGGAGTAGGCTAAGATCATAAGGTCATGCAGCCACTTCTTCCGTGATTTCGCGCGTTTTATATACAAAAATAATTTCGTTTTTAATTTCCTGTATGCACCAAGGAGGTTGGTAACTGGTAAAAAAAAAACTGTATGTGGCCAGTAACAATTTACTTGAAATTTAATTAGTAGACAGTTAAAGTCTCTTTGCAGTATGACTGCTGACAAATTAAAAAAAAAACCGGGTATGTAATGGAATTTCATACATACTTCCCACCCTTGGGTCGGAAGGATTTTCATACAAACTTCCATACCTTGGGATGAAAGGATTTGAAGGGCGGGATAAAGGCGTTTCTTCCCTCTAATTGGTATAATTAGTATGTATTTTTATCATTTATATATTAATTAAGTCTCTTATTTTATGTTTGAAATAATTAATAGGTAGGTAGTGTAATATTTGCATTAAAAATACTGGATATCTTTTTTGATAAATAATTTTCAGAGCAGGTGTGATAAAAACATAATAATACAATTACACGTCTACCTACTAAGTTTAATGTATCCAAGACATGTATTTTTTTGTTGTACTGACGTTCGTAACACAATAAATTTCTTATTTCTTTCTATTTACGTAGTAGCAATACCACACGCTAACTGTGAAGGAAAACGTCGTGAGGAAACCCGCGGCTTGGTGGGCTCCCAACGTATTAACCTGTCTTTCCTGTGGGCTAGGCCGACTAAGCTGTCAGGGTGGTATAAATTAATCAAATAGTTAACTTCGTGCATCGCTAATCCGTAGCTTAAAAAGTTTACTACGTTAAACGTAACGAAATGAAAAGCTTTACATTACATTACGGAAGAAAGGGATATTTAACGGAACTTAGCATTTTTTAGCATTTTTTAACTTGAAAGTTACTTCGTTAATCGGTTTAGCGAGTTACTGCCCAGCTATGGTAAAATGACACGTGAGCGCTACGTGAATAGCGCTCTCTCGCACTGAAAAATTGTGTGACTACTAAAATGTTTATTAATATAGGGATTTCTATCACCAAAGATAATTGGGGGTGATCTGTGTCTGTCACAACATTCACACATATAGAAGAACTCGAGTTTCATGGCAGGAAATAACGGACGGAATTCACTCAGAAGTAATATTAAGTCGTAGATCTTGTTTAGCGGAAATAGGTATGCCAAGATGATAAAAATATATTCTTTTTACCCGACATAGGACTCCGAAAGCGTAGGATATTTCTCGCGTATGTAAGTGCATGTTTTTTTATTATCGCGTTGAGGCCAAACGGATAACCAATTTTGGTGGAGGAGGTATTTCTCTGGCTTATTTTTGCATTTAATTCCCATTTTTTATAGGATTTATAATTTACCTTCCTCAGGGAAGAGATCCGTGCCCCTTGGTGGGGACATAATGGGTTGATGATGATGATAATTTAAAATAAAATGTCATCGCCATTCTTGGCGTCACTGAATGTGTGTTTTGTTTCTACTGTATGTGTTGTCTTTGTTTTTTGTTTTTATATTGTTAAAATGGCTCTTGCAACCTGAGATAAATTCATTTTATTTAATTCTAATTATTATTCTGTTTTCTGAAATAAATGAATTTCTGAATTATTATTAATTCTATTTATTTTATTGAATAACTACAGTGTAAACTTCATTGCCAACAAAAAAGAACCGATGGACTGGATTAATACATTGGAAAAGGAAGTACCTGAAGTGATGTCAGTCATATATATTATCTGAATATTGGAAAGGGCTTCAACGATTTTGATGAAATTCAGTATGCAGGGGGATTCGGGGGCAAGAAATCGATCTGGCTAGGTTTTTAAAAAAAATCATTTTATCCGTGTTTTCAGACAATGAAAAACTGCTACAATATCATTACACTACGAAGCTAAATTTTTCCACCGTCTACAAGGTCATGATAGCTCAGGTGGGAAAACGGCCGGTCCCGAAACCAGAAGACCCCGGTTCGAGTCCAGACCAGATATCTCTAGTCCGATTATTTTTTCTTTAGCAATCGGGAGGATTTAATCTTTAGCAATCGGGTTTTTATTTAAGTTTTTTTTTCTTTCTAACGATGAGAAAGTCTGCGCGTGTGTCCTTTGTAACACAATCCTGTACACGGACAGCGTAACAGAACAGCAAAGCAGAAAACGTGCCATCGCCGATATTTTATATCACACCGACCTTATTCCTACTAGAGATAGAGCATAAAATAGCTGTTGACCTAATTTTTAGATCGAGTTTACAACTAGACCTCCCAGGAAAGCACCCATAAAGATGATATAAAAGGTGCCCTGATGTGCATTTCATAGTGGACGTAAAACTCTGATGGGTACGGTCGATATTCCTTTGAGGGTTGTTAATTTATTTTGATGCCATTTGGAACGGTGTTTACATTGGTTTTTATTAAAGCTCACGGACTAGCTCTACATTTTGCTGGTTTCTCTATAAAACGTCTGAGTTAATTCAAATTATTTTTTAGGGTTCCGTAGTCTTTAAGGAAAGGGTTTCTTGTTTATTACGGAATCCTAAAAAAAATCGAAACATGGACAGTTAGTCAGTTAGTGTACGGTTACAGTATTGCCATGTCCTTCCATCTGTCTGTCTGTCTATCCGTCTGTCTGTCCGCGGCTTAGCACAGAGGCGACAAGTACTAGAAAGCTGAAGTTTGGCATAGATATAGATATACACATTAATGACGCCAAAAAAACGTTAAAAAATCTTAAAAAAGCGTTCTCCCTTCTTCTAAAAAACGTGAAATAAATCAGGGCATGTACGCAAATACGGGCTGATTGATTGATTGATCGACTTATATTCATACATAAACTCACGCCGGTTTCCCGGAAGGGTAGGCAGAGACCAGGGTTTGCCACTTGCCACGATCCTGACTAACCTCATTCGCTTCAACGATATTGGTTAGTCGCTTCTTGCACGCTCGTCGGTTTCGAGTACTGTCTATCTTGCCCTTCGCTAATACAAGTGCTATTTAGCAAAGTCTCATTTATTCTATTAACGCAAGTGCAGGAACCCATTGTCTTCAACAAGATGTTTTATTCAATTTCCGTTCTGAGTTCGCACGCGAACAATCCTATCGAGCCTCAGATTCTAATGTGTGATGAAAATGGGTGTATTTCCATGTTTGTGATGTCATCGCACTGGGTATCCTAGTTTGGGACCAACGGCGCTACTACGTAATTTCTCCACTGTATAAATTCGTCCGATTTAATCTACCCCGTGTGGCGCCGGATTAAGAATAGCGTCACTCCATTTCTTTCCGTGGATGTCGTAGAAGGCGACTAAGGAATTCAATTGCCAGGTGACGGGCAGCAGCGTCTTCCTGAGATTCCAGCCGCATACTGCGATCGCCAACCCGCCTGCCAAGCGTAGCGATTATGGCAAAACCCCTCATGGTTATGAAAACTACGAAGGAGGCCTATGTCCTGCAGTGGGCGTCAGATGGCTGATGATGATGATGAATCTACCCCGGACTGTCAAATACATACATATTTTGACACTTCGGAAACGTCAAAATGGATAACCAAATACAGTGGACAGTTACGGAATATTAGGGCAAGAACACGATTCCTCTAAAACTCTCCTCAAATGCAGTTTTAATACCCAATTTGTCAAAACGGGAAAGACTAACTACTGACTAATTAATCTGCTTTTACAGAGTGTTTTGACGAATCTTGTATAAATGAGACGGTCAGTTTTTATCATAAGCAGCCTATATACTTCCCACTGTAGGGCACAGGCCTTCTTTCAGAGAGAGTATGGGCTTAATCACCACGCGTGCCCACCGCGGACTGGCAATTTGAAGCGCTGATGTATGTGAATAGCTCAGACGCTCAGGTTTTCTCACGATGTTTTCCTTCACAGTTAGCGAGTGGTATTGCTACTATAACTTCACAAATGTACATAACTTAGAAAACAAAGTCATAGGTACATGCCCGCACTGGGAATCGAACCTGGGTCTCCCGCTTCCGAGTCCAATGTTCTAACCACTCGGCTACCACCGCTGTTCAGTTTTTATATGGAATACAATTTATGGATTATAGCCACCATTTTTACTAACCTTTTGATGCTTTAAGTAAATGTACATATTATTATTATTACATTTTTTACAATCATTTACCATGTTAAAATGTGCGAGCGAGAGCCCCAGTGTTCCATATCAATAACTCCATTCAATTCAACTCTGGCCCATATTATGATGAAAAATGCGACAATATCCGGAGTAGCGAGATGGTCGCAAATCCGTATCTCAAGATATGATATGACGTCATTGGGCTAACAAAGAGCCATGCACTTGTAGTGTTCATTAGTGGCAGGAAATTTCGAAAAAATAACCGTATTTGTCGCTAGATTCGAGTGAAATGTCGGACTTAAGCGCGACGTTGACGACCCTTCCGTACATATCGCTGCTTCATAATAAGGGCCCTGCTCTCAGAGCATTGAGATATCTATGGCCCTGCTTTATGGAATCACTGCACCGATTGTCCAGTAGAATTTCGCCAATGTCACGTATCAGATGAGGATCGGTTTGAATTTTGAAGGCAAATTATGCGCACGAAGTCCTGTCGAAATCCTGACGTTTGCGATGGACATTAATATGGACTTTGACAGTTAGAAGTTGGTGCGCGTGATAAACGGGCAGAGCTGTTTATCAGAGGTTTTGGAGAGTACCAATAACTCTCTCCATACATCTGGTGGGCTGACAGACGTGCGCCAGACGTTTACGTACCAAGCTTTGCACGTCCAATCTACGGGGCTCTCCCAACAAACTCATATTCTTGTACTGAATAAATCTTTTAACTTTTAGAGATAAGTCCGCCTTTGCAACAAATTTTATATCATTATTTTTCGATTTTACTGTATGCAATGAAGAATCTGCACACGCTGAAATCTGGGTGGTCTGAAAGGCGCGGTTATGAAATTAGTAATAAAAAATGACATTTAGACTGTTAGTTTTAAGTACCTGTAAATTAAATGTAAATAAAAATTTAAAAAAAAGTATTAAGAAATCTTGTTTCGAAATATCGTGAACAATTAGTACAGCCTCTCGGTCTATCAGAACAATGACCCGCGGACCCACGGCACACACGTACCGCCCTGCCTGGTTACTATGGTTCTCACAGATTTGAGTTTGTGTCGAGATATTTTCGGTCTGCCTTTTCTAAAAAAGCAAACTAGCGTATTGGATAGCTATTGTTAAGGCGCGTTCATTTCGCTATGGCTCTCAAACTACTCAAAATTCATGGAGTATAAATCATTGAGGTTATTTTAATTGCTCACTTACCTATATGCACATTACAGTACCTTGTTTTGTAAATCAGTCATTTACTATTTGCTTTTGCTATTTACTCTGATTAATCCACAGATTAACGAGTAGGAAGAGTCTGCTACACAATGTACATGGAACTACGAATTGTACTTTTATGAAACTCGGCCCTTATATCGAAGGCCGACCGGTCTATTCACTGTGTTGTATTACGATTATGAAAAAAAAAATACGTCTAGAGATTATGCAGAGTAGGTAGCACAGGAATAATCCGATCGGACTCGCATTAAACATATTTTTAGAACCGTCTGTCTGAGATTAATATTTTTTGGCAGAAACTCAATGAGCCAGCGTGTGTTCTCTTTGCAGTTCTGTTAGTTATGTATTTTAGTAATTTCAAAGAGGTAGCAATTTATCAACTTATTAGCTTAGTCGGCTGTTTAATTAAATACCTACATATTTTTAATTTTAGGGCTCTTATAACAATAACTTCTGTAAATAAGTCAGCAAAATTATAAAAAAAAAATATAAGACCTAATTACTAGCAATAACACTAAACCGAAAAAGCCTACTCTTATAAAACCTTAAAATTTTCAATAATACAGAATTTCATAGACTTAAAAAGAATAATGAATTTGGCACCCAATTTTTTTAAATAAAAACATAGAGGCAAGAATCACAAATATTTTGCAACGACCTATTCCGTTATGAAAATACCTAATTTCATACCAAAACGAAAACTTTAAAGTCTAATCGATGTTTTCCGACGCACATCTGGTTTCTATCACTCGTTCGATATCAAAGAGATTTCTTAGTTTATTTATTTGGCTCCGCGCGGCTAGAAAAATGTTTCGGAAAGCTTTGCCAAAGAGTTGAGGTTGAGGTTTTTACGTAACTGCTCCTTTTGTAAGCCTGTAAACCTCTTTTTTACCGGATTCAAAAAGGAGGAGGTTATAAATTCGAGGCGTATGTTTTTTTCTATGTTTTTATTGTTTTGCTATGTTCTCACATTAGTTCCTGGAAATCTTAACCGATTTCAACAATTCTTTTTTTTTCGAAGATATAACGTCCCATTGGTCCCATTTTAATTTGGTGAAGGTCTGATGAAAACTTTCATAGATGGAGAACGGAACTCTTCAATGGACAGCAGTAAATAAGGCCTAACAGGTACTTTCTTGCCTGCACAATAGTGAGTATCGTTGGTCTTTTAAAATATTGCGGATGTGGGTAGACCATTTTTTGATTCAGGGTGACGTTTACAAAGTATTAAGTTTTAAAGCGTATTTTTTGTCTCTGTCCCTCTCTCCTTGCCAAACGGCTGATTGTAGAAACGTGAAAAAATTCAGGGCCGCAGCACATATTATAATGAATAAAATAAATAACATAAAAGAAAAAACGCATTACCGGGATATCAAGTATGCCTAGTCTCAATTCAGCTTTGTCTATCTGTACGCCAAGTTTCATGTAAATCCGTTCAGCCGTTGTTGCGTGATTGAGTAACCAACACCCAAACATCTTTACAAACTTTCGCATTTATAATATTAGTAGGATGATTGTGGTCAGTAGTTTCGATTGTAAATGAAATTGAAAGCCTCTCAATTTTTATATGAATTTCCAAACTTACGAATCATTTTTGCTCTCACTTACATACAGTCAACTTGCTGAATTCATATTGAAGAACACAAACACCCTCGTTATTTGTTTAATCTGAAACAAAGGAAAAATATTTTATTCTTTGATGAGAAAATGCGGATTCTTTGACACCTTCACTGCCTATAGACAAAACTAAAATTATAATTAGTAAAAAAAAATATTTCATTTATATTATCATTTTAGGGTTCCGTAAGGTTCCTTTAGCGTTTCCAAAGGGCCTCTGGGTACGGAACCCTAAAAAAACGTGATTTATTTGCCGTTTTTTTGCTCGATATTATTAACGGCAACAGGTAGTCGCTTGAAATATTCAAATGTTGTATAGATAATGGTACGGAACCCTTCATGCGCGAGTCCGACTCGCACTTGGCCGGTTTTATTTTTTTTATTTTTTTATGTTGTTTTAGAGTATTTCGGCTCTGACGCTGTTTGATAGATAATGCTTCAGTCCGTATTGTTAAATACCGCTATCAAAAGACAGCTTTAACGTTACGCAGTCTATCCCAAGTTATAGAGAATTTAGAACTACGAGTTGGATCCCGATCCCGCCATCCTGGTGTCAGAATGACAGTTGAATAAGTTGTATTGCACGCTTTGTGAAACCATTCATTTGAAATTAAACAGAATTTTGAGCAACCCGCAGTTTTTACTTTCACGGGCGAAACCGTGAGCGAAAAATAGTGTGAATAAAGTAAAGAAACTTACAAAAATATCTGAAAAATACTTTTGTTTTTTACTATGCTACGCGTGAGTAAAGTTAAGGGTCCGAAATAATCTTTTTAACTTTGTTGAAAAGTTCAAAAGGTCCGTTTCTTTCAAGTCTCCCACGCTTCCAGCTGAATGGAACCCTTTCAGTAACACAGGGAACTGGTGACCTCCTGGCTTTAGCCGATAATGTGGCATTTAGATCACCAGGCGGATCATCGTTTCTGGTCATCGGTCTAAGTGATTTTTAGGTATTTATTTGCTCAAATAAAGTTTTTTGGCGGATTTGCACCCAAATATTATTGGCTTTTAAGAGATATTTCATTTAAGAGTCAAAACTATTCAAGCTATTTGATTATTTTCTTAATCGAAACTCTAAAAAATCAAGTACCTACTAAAATAAAAAACATCTAAAATGTCAGTAACTTTAGTTTATAGGCACGCCTTATAACAAATTTGTTACAAATGTAACCATTCTTTTCACAAAACAAAAGATAGTCGATGGGTTACAAGTCTTCTCGAGGAGACTAAAAACTACGAACAGCTCACTGGACCGACGATCTGAGGCAGATTTCATTGCTGGCAGCGGCTGGATGAGCATGACAAAGGGCAGAAAGAAGTGGCATTCCTCGGGGAATAAGCACCCTATATACGTCCCACTGTATTGCACAGGCCTTCTCTCAAGGAGAGAGTATGGGCTTAATCACCACAGTGCCCACCGCGGATCGGCGATTTCTAGCGCTGAGGTTCGTGAATAGCTCAGACACTCAGGTTTCCTCACGATGTTTTCCTTCACAGTTAGCCAGTGGTATAGCTACTATAACTTCACAAATGTACATAAGTTAGGAAACAAAGTCATAGGTACATGAGCTCGTTAGTAAGTGATAATTTTTCGTCTCACCCGAAGTGTGTCTCTAAATTGGTGAATCACCAATCATGCTACCCTCGCCCACATTGCTCACAATTAGTGGCTAGCCTAGAAATTGTATTAAATGAATGTGTGGGTGGGATCCTGGGTTCCTAAGTGGTGGAAGAGAGATTCTTTTGTCAGGCTAGCTTCATAAGCGAAGGTGCTCGAATTTTAAAGATGGAGAAAATACAATTTGGGCATAGGCACCATTGTGGTTCATTTTAACGTAAATGTGTTACGCTGTTACGTCTGATAATGTCTCGCTTGAGTACCAATACAGAGGTCTTGGGTTCGATCCCCACTGGGGGCCGCAACAGTATTTACAATGGAAAAACAATAGAGCTTAATTTAAGACTTTTATTCTCCTCTACAACTTGTTTCGAAAAGCCCTCCAAAAAGACAATGTCTTCCCAAAATGAACGCCACAGATTAACTGCACCTTCGCAGATGGCACAGATTATAGTGACCTTCTTGGATGCCTCGGTGTCACACACACCATGGAGTTAATAGTAGCGTCTTGATTCGTACAAATGGCCTACGTCTGGGTATATTTCCAAGTTTATGATGTGCTGGCCTGGTTACCATGGCACTGGGTATCCTAGTTTAGGACCAGAACAAGTGATTGTGTTGTGTAAAATTCATTTATTTTATTTGAACAAATTTGGTCTGAGGCTTCGCTAAATAATAAAATTACGGACGTGTTGGACATGTTTGAATTTTATATATGTATTTAGGTTTTGATAAAGAAATATAATTTAAGAAGCTCATAATTTTACTGGCCAATTCTCTTTAAAGTTAGTATAATATTCTTCGTTAATTAACAAAAAAATATTGGAAGAAAACACAAAGGGAACTTTAGTTGTTGTTGGGAGTCCTGGGTAAACCTTTAATAACACACCACAGTTCAATTCATGAAATATTTTGTCACCAAAACTGTTAGAGGCTGAAACAAACGAAGCAAAACTTGTGAAAAAACAAACCTGAGGGAAAACTCGAGAAAGACCAACAAAAAGGTACTATTTGGAAAACTAGTCCGAAAACTACTGTAATTTAGAAACAAGGTTACCTCAATGAAACTTCGAAAAAAGAACACACTCAAACTCAACGGTCAGTCCCGACCGGAAACACGTGGCTCACTGACCACTGACAGTCGCCAGTGTTCCTTATAAACGCACCCTAACCTGCGCGCGCAACCACTATAGACTGCAACACCATAGCCAATATAGAGCTAAAGCCACCTCATGCCATAGACAATAAAGATAGCTGTTCATTCGATACCGGCTCTTATGTCACACGCAATAAGAGTTACTCACCACTAGCAGAGGCACCATAGACAATATAGACATAAATGCTAGCGCGCCCATAAACCTGCCCTCATTAGAGAAAGGGCACGATATAACTTCAGAAAGCACACCTTTACAACCCCTCTACATCCCTCATTTGAAGGGGATACAAGGGCGATTACATTACGTCTATAAACAGCGGAAAGTCTACGAAACGAGCGACGTTTCAGCCAGGATTGAGGTTTGTTGATTTTATTTTAAGACCCCATATTGTCTTTTTTATTTGTTACCTTTGCGACTTATTGGGGCGTTTGGGGGGTGAGCTAATAATGTGATAGTGATGCGAATCGTCGGACAATAGGGTTGGGGTAATAGGGGCACGCCTTAAAGGCTAGGCGGGTGATGTCTATGGGTTTGCTTTGTTTATGTCTCGTGTGGGAGCGGCGAGAAGGGCAGGTTAGGCTTCTATACAGCTTTATTGTGGAGAGTTTGCAACAAACGACATACATACCTACATAAACTCACACCTGTATATTGAAGGGGTAGGCAGTGATCAGGTTTGTGCCACTTGCCACGATCCTGATAAATATCTTTCACTTTCGTTATTCTGAAATTGTTCCCGGCATCACGTTAGGACATGTGATGGGATTGGATATATTACGTTCAAAATCGTAGTTTAGAGGTACATCCACGTTACAACCGGCCGTCAACATGAGGGCGCCATTTCAATCTAAAAAAATCCCCAAATACCTGTGAAGTTAGAGACCACAATACCTACCAGTGCAAAAAAGCCCGTTCCGTGTTGTGCTCGTCGGCCGCACGTGGCCGGGCTTTTTTTGCGCTAGTATCGTAGTCCGTAACATTACTAGTGTTTAAAGTCTATTTTAGTTTGTAACGTTGCGCCCGTACGTCTTCAGTCCGTTCTAATGTGGATAGTGTTTTAAGCTCGCTGTATCTCGGGATAGACAGCGTTATCAATAGTAACTACTGTAACTTATTGCACACTGGTGTACATTAATTACAACTTTACAAGCCGGGGCGCTGACCTTTTTGTCTTCATAATGAAGGAGAAGAAGAAAGACATTTATTATACCAACAAGATACATCACAGAAACAAAATAAGCAGATAAGTAACATAATATGCACAACAACAGAAAGAAAAGTAAATACACAATAGACAAAACGAGTAAATAAAACAGGACCATAGATGTAGCCTGTGGTGTATCTAAGTTGCCACAAAAGGCAGCTGACTCAGCGTTGTGCTGAGGAAGTGATCCCTCAGCGCTGATTTTCAGTCAGTGCCTAAGGTAACCCATAATAATTGTACTACGGAGTTTGTGCCGTGGTGCAGTTAAAAGAATTAAATCAAATGCACACAATAAAGTAAAAAAAAAAATATCGTCACAACACTTACATATACTATTAGTTTTAAATGAATATGTGTGAAATATAGAGGAACACCATAATAAACCAAATTCAATGAGTAAATATAAGTGAAGCGAAATAATAAGGAGAAGAGAGATAGGAGGATACACACCAAACTAAATACAATGCCCGATGTTATTATCATGCTGTTAAATAAATGTCTCATTAAACTGTCAGGACTATGTTTGAAGACAGATAAACATTTTCTATTTCTGTTTCTAACCAACTCAGAGCTATCTTATAGCATAATTTTCAACTAATTAAAAACTATCCCTGCATGAAATTCTGTGACATTACGCGTTTTAGACGTGAACTTAATTTAACCACAAAACGGCTCGGCAGTCCTCAGCTACGCGTATCCGGAGACTCTAGAACTGTTTATTTATTACTGATCCAAACTGAAACTCGAGGGGCCAGCCCCTATATTACGCGCACCAAATCCTGAACGATTCCAATCGTCAAATCTAACTGTCAAATTAGTATGGATTTTGACAGTTAGACGATTGGAAGCGCTCAGGATTTTGCGCGCATAATTAGGCCCCAGTACGGCCCTTCTATTTCAGTGTGATTTCAGCAACGCCAATTTAACGCCAAAGCTTCATCATCATCATCAGCCATTTGACGCCCACTGCAGGACATAGGCCTCCCTCATGGTTTTCATAACCATGAGGGGTTTTGCCATAATCGCCACGCTCGGCAGGCGGGTTGGCGATCGCAGTATGCGGTTGGAATCTCAGGAAGACGCTGCTGCCCGTCTCCTGGTAATTGATAAGCCAAAGCTTATGAAATACAATTAACTAACTCAATTCTCCACGAGTACCAAAGAATTTGCTTTCTGAGTTACGTACATTCGTGAAGTTGTAGTAGCAATACGTTACCCCTCGCTAACCGTGAAGAAAAACATGGTGAGGAAACCTGAGTATCTGAGATGTTCACATATCTCAGAGCTAGAAATCGCCAATCCGTGGAGGGCACGCCTGGCGATTAGGCCCATACTATACATAAAAAAGAAAAAATGTAAAGGAAAACGTCCATGCACCAAATGAACTCCAGCTAAAAATAATAATTTGTAATAATTCATCATAATAAAAAATGCTACACAAATCGAAAACACCTACCTACCTACTACTAATCCTTCAATACGTTTTTATTGCCATTAAACAAAATGGAGCCATAACAGTAACTCCATTCACAGCCGGGAATCAAACCTGACACCTCGGCCCGGCGAGCTCATTCTATATGCTTAGAACAATCAGCTTTTATACTGTTGTAAAAATAAAATTGTTTTTGGCTCCCTCGACTATACATGGTGTTATTTTTCGGTAGGTACTTGACTTCAGATACAATTACTTTAATGAAGTTATGTGAGCGGAATTCAATAAAATATTTACAATTATAGTAGACTAGTAAAAAACATAACATATAAAATCACGCCTATACCCGGAGAGGTCCCAGGTATTAGTTACTACTAGACGGTCTATATTTAGCGTAGAATAAAGGCCTCCATGGTAAGCGATAAAGATACGCCCTCCCTGTATAAATAAAGAGCGTGACTCACGCGTAATTCTGGCGGCTTACATTTCGACAGTTTTTCATTACAGAACAGTCGTGGTGCGTTTTCCATTACGTGATGATTCAATCATAACTGCCTATATTCCGCTCCATTCGGCTTTGGTCTATATGTAAGCAGATTCAAAAGGAAAAAAACAGAACCCTTATAGGATTACTTTGTTGGCCGTCTGTTCGTTCGTCCTTTCGTCCGTCCGGTCCATCTGTCTGTCCAGACTCTTTATCCCGGGAACGCGTGGAGGTATCGAGTTGATATTAAAACCATACACTCAAGTCTACAATGCCTTGAAGCTGTGAAAATAAAAGTTCTAGGCTTGTTTATTTTAGTTACTTCCACAGTATTATGTCCTACGGCATACTACTGTGGGGTCGGGCAGCAGACATTGAGACGATCTTCATCTTACAGAAGAGAGCCATCCGATTTATTTACAAGTTAGGTAGTAGGGATTCGCTAAGAGATTTCTTCAAAGAAACCAACATCTTAACAGTTGCATGTCAATACATTTATGAAAATATTATGTACGTTAGAAAAAATATCAAAGACTTCGAAAATGTTGGTGGCCATCATAATTTTAATACTAGAAATAAACATAAATTGTCATTTCCACTATTTAGACTTGCAAAAGTTAACACATCCTTTATGGGGCACTGTATAAGGTTCTACAACAAAATTCCTCAAGATATATTAGAGTTACCTCCAACGCGATTTAAAAAATGTGTTAAGCACATTCTGTGCAAAAAGGCTTACTATAAAATCAAGGATTACTTAGAAGACAAAGATGTTTGGCATTAAACAGTAGATTAATATTATTTAAAGGACGATTGTGACTAGTGTTCAACACATTCATGACTAATATTTTAAGTTGAAAACTCTGTTAATTAAGTTAAAACGTGTTTTGAAAAGAATAAATGTGGAGTTTCTTTGTTAGTTTCTTCTCCACATAATCCATTAATTGTGAAACTAACAACTTTGACGTTCATTAAGTAAACATTCTGTTTTTACAATGAATAAAAATATTTGAATTTGAATTTGAAAAAAATAAGTTAACGTAAAAAGGAGATACAGCGGTTTATGCGTATAATGTATATTTGGACACTTAAGGGAATTAAAATTTATAGGGAACTTTCCGTTGGCCTAGAACAATGAAATTTGACAAGTAATATCGTCTTATACTATAAGTACTGAGAAAAACCTGAAAACTATATTCTACAAATCTCCACAAAATTGTCGTCGTCATTGTCCTCATAATTTTCATCGTCATCAGCACGACAGGGCCTAGATTTTGTTAATTAATTGTAGTATAGTGTAATGTAATTGCAGTATGAACGTGGTGGTTGCCGCTTTGAGGGGCTCCACAGAGTAATACTAACACCACCAAGGGAAACATATCGTATATTTTTTTACAGATCGTATCTGGAAAAAGTGTCGATACAATCTCTCAATCATGTTAATAGTGATTTTTAGGACCCATGGCCGTGAAACTATAGCAAAAAACCTAGGACTACTCGTAGATAGTATTAACGTCAAAAACAGCTTCGTGCGATCTCAGGTTTTCCCGATTTGATGACCGTGGGACCACCTGGGAAGACAGGGGGTACTGGGGTAGACAAGACACCCCTACAAATATCACATGAATTTTCCAAATCAGTCCTCTACTAATAATCGGGGAACATACCTACATAAAAACAAAATTCCGATTAATTGCATTTGACGACCTCGTGGCGCAGCGGTAGTGCATCTGCATACCATGCGAGAGGTCCTGGGTTCGAATCCCGGCTGGGGAAAAAAAAACCCCAGGTCTTGGATGTTTACATGTTTGTGATGTCGTTGTTTCTGGTTCCGACAACACAGGGTATCCTAGTGTGGGGCCAGACGCAATGTATGTGCCTGTATGTAAATGTTTATGTTTAATTGAAAACCTCCTCCTTTTTTGAAATCGGTTACAAAGAGCGCGCTTACTTCTAAATTTTTTTTAATTTCATTTCATTTATTCAACGTACGTGGCAAGGTCTGACGACGTGGTTACGGTGGCAGGGAGTCGCTGGATGCGGGCGGCACAACACCGGGAAGCTTGGAAAACCATGAGGAAGGCCTATGTCCTGCAGTGGGCGTCAAATGCCTGATGATCATGATGATGATTCAATGAATTCATGAACAATTACGAAAAGATACAAAAACTTACTCAATTAGTTGAACACGAAGCCTGTAAGGGTTCAATCACGGATTAGCGTATCTATCCTTCTAGTTTTTAGAAGATCAATTTTTAACGATCACTACAATACGTCGGTTGCCATTATGTCGTTAAAGGTCATCCACCTGAAGTAATATTCACAATCGTGACGTGATAAATTATTTTTTCTTCCTACACTTCTGAGCGTGCAGTGACTTATAAAATGTGTTTGAAACAAAAGATGTAGGTATGGCAAGTGGTCTCTGCCTATCCTTCCAGCAAAAAGGGATGAGTGTGCCTATGTCTTGTTAGGGAGGTACTTGTACCAACTAATGTATTATAGGTACTTAAGATGATTTGAAGATTTGGATTGTATCCGTATGCTCTACTGCTCCTATGTAAGAAGTATATCAGGGAACCCACAATACAAGATTTACAAGAATACCTATGATACAGCGTATACAACGTAAATTTGTCCACCATTTGAATTTCCGCACAAGATCATATGGTGACAATTACGAAATTTCATGTCAACAACATAAGCTCCTGAGTCTTGAACAACGCCGTATTTTAATTGACATTTATCAGCTTTCTGACATCTGCCGTGGGATCATTGACTGTCCTGACCTGACAAATGAAGTGTTGACTCTGCGTACACCTACCACTCGTACTCGTCACACAAAATTATTTGATGTTCCACTGGTTACTACAAATTATGCGCAAGGCTCCTTGAGCTGTCGCTTGCCTGATACGTATAATAAACTTTTTTCAAATTTAGATATTTTCCAATTGTCTAAGTCAGATTTTAAGCGTTCACTTTTACGTTCCCTTGGGGAAGAGAAATGAATTCTGGATCACACAAACAAACACACACACGGTACACACAAACACACCCTCACACGCACGCACACACTATGCAATCATGTAATTTAGTAGCACTCTGTCCATAGTATATACAAGTAAGTCTTAAAATACGTAAGGCCATTGCCTGTTTTTCTTCTTTTCCCATGTAAAATTTGTTTTTATAACTTAAACTTAAATTATATAACTTTACTTCCTGTCCAATACTGTGTTCCTGTCTACTAGTTAAGTCAACATAATGTAAGCCCTTAATTGGCCTATGGTTGGATATATTTAACATAGCTATACTTTAGAAGTTAACTTGTGCTGTGGGTTTTGTATTAAAATAAAATAAAATAAAATAAAAAAATGATTTGAGAATCAGAGTGAAGTGTTTTTGTGCCGTCTTTTTCTCCACTGCCACTCAAACCGAAGAAAGCGGATAACATTGTACGATTGTACATTGAAATGTATGTGATGTATGTATGAAACCGAAAAGTATGAGAATTTATTACGTTAAAATATTTTTTTTTATTCTGATCTCCGTATAGAGTTAGCACGGGGTCGCCACTTAATGAACGTTAGAAATCAAGTATAGGTTTCATTTCAAGCGAGATCTAGATGGAATGGATGGGATGGGCAAGATAAAAAGAAGGTACCCGAAACCGGCGTGCCTGCATGCAACTACTAATGAATGTTGATGAAGCGAAGGAGATCTATCAGGATCGTGGCAAATAGCAGACCCTGGTCCCTGCCTACCCCTCCGGGTTACAGGCGTGCACCACTTGCACCACTTCTTAAATGTCACTCAAGTCGCCATTTAAATCGACTTTTGTATGAACAATGTCCATGTCAATGTCATGCCTATGTCCTGCAGTGGGCGTCGAACGGCTGATGATGACGAACAATTTTAGTTAAATGCTGTTCACGCCGCATTTAAGGGCTTGCAGTCGGCCTAACCAAACATATTTTATAAGAACACCATTCCCTAAAACACTGGATAAACGCTAATTAAAATACACTGTGGTGCAAATTTAGAGTCAGTTTGTGTA
The DNA here is from genome assembly GCA_947310995.1 of Yponomeuta cagnagella. Taxonomy (NCBI): domain Eukaryota; kingdom Metazoa; phylum Arthropoda; class Insecta; order Lepidoptera; family Yponomeutidae; genus Yponomeuta; species Yponomeuta cagnagella. Next base: position 2,121,830 of record OX371292.1, on the reverse strand, counting down.
GTAACAAATTAAATAAACTGACTCTGAGGAATGGTTTAAGGAATCGTGTTTTTAATAAAATATTAATATTATAAATAAGACCGTTTGTATCGACTATAGATCTGTTTTAAGACTTTTATAAGAAGTTTTTTCTTATCCGAATAGATTTATCGAGGACGAAGAAGCACACAGCCAGTCAGTAGTGAACACAAATTCCTATTTTGTACGGTGAAACAATAAAAACATGAATAACACAAATTATTATAACTATTTGTTCCGTCCGTTACAACAAAAGTCATTGTTCTCGTAAGTTTTGGTGTTTCGTTACAGCGCAGTGAAGTGGATACTATACAGAAGCCTCGCTTACAAAGGGCAACGTATCCGCAGGTTGAGTGATCTCTTCAAACGTGTTATACGGCATCCGGAAGTATGTACTGGGTACTTCACCAGCATCATGCCTTTAATTGAAGTAAAATTGTACATTTTTCATGTAGCCTAATACGTCCCACTGCAGGGCACAGGCCTTCTCTCAGAGAGAGAGAACAGCGCTTGAAATTGCCAACCCGCGATAGGCACGCGCGATAATAGAGCAAATTAAGCCCGTGAGAGGTATACATATACAGGCTACATAAAAAAAAGTGTCTTGAAAGTGAGCGCTGCGAGCAAAACGAAGCATTGTATGTATAAGAATAAACCCAGGAATAAATCCATTTCCTTCCGTGGATATCGTAGAAGGTGACCAAGGCAACACATTACCAGGAGATGGGCAGCAGCATCTTCCTGGGATTCCAACCGCTTACTGCGATTGCCAAAGGTGGCGATAATGGCAAAACCCCCTTCATGGTTAGGAAAACCACGAGGGAGGCTTATGTCGTGCAGTGGGCGTCAAATGGCTGATAATGAAACCCAGTCGACTATAAAGAGTAAAATTGGCCGTAAATCATTGTTACTCCCTTTTTTGGGCATTCTTAAACTTCTTTGCACTGTACGTCTCAACTATCAAGTAAAAATGAGTCCTACGCCTTTGATGTAAGAACGTTCTGAAGTCCAAAATATTATTGGGACTCCAAAAAAGGTTGCACACTTCTGAAGAGTCCAACTTCGGGTATCACAGGTAGACAGTTTTTGTTTGTCCGTGCGATAGATACGCTTTCAAAAAATATTAATAAAAAAAATTGTTCTTCCTGACCCTTCTATCATCTTGGCTAATCCTTCCTTGCAACACTCACATATTGATTCTGTTATGCTGGTGCTTTATTTGGCTAATTGTATTCGCATATTTTCCGACGATTCATAAACATTCAAACAGCTCTACAACAGTAATCTCGCAGATGTAGACCTCTTCAATTTGACACGTAATGCGTTCAAAAGTCAGGTGGGGAGGCTGCTCTTGGCAACTAATAGTACAAACGTCACGTAACAATGTGAACCGTAAGTACACACCGCACTGTAGTGTTTGTTATCTTGTCATCCAACATGACATACATGATTTTTTTCTTTGATTGTGTATCAAAAATTATAAATAATTTGTAACCTCACTCAAGTCCACTTATCTTTAAAGTTACGTTGTAGGGTAACCTTTTGCTAATTAATATTGATTTAAGTATGGGCTTATGACCTATTGTTCTAGCGTCATCTTTTTAATGTTAATATTTTACTGTTTTATGTCCAGGGTTGTTACAGCTACTAATATGGAGATAAAAGATAGTCAGAATAAAGTTCACTATTAATTTATTGTAAGCTTCTACAAATCGATAACACATTTCATTAAGACAAGTACACGGGTGGAGAGAGCGCGGTATGGGGAACAACTGGCGCGACCGACGCCACGCGGCAGGAATGCTGATTCAGACAAACGGATCATGTTGTGTCCCCACAATATTATATACTTCTCAGTGTGAAGGTCTAAGGATGCAGTACCTACTCTACATCTTATTTACATCTGTTTGTTTTTAAATGTGTAACTGTACTTGCATCTGTTTCTTCACCTTCTAATAAAATAAAATAAAATTGTAGATTTTATAAAATCAGTGGTAAATATAATATTAGTCAGAAAACCCGGCAAAAGGTGGTTAATATTTGCCAAATAGGCAAACACAAACCCATTTAGCCGGCTTTACACGAACTTCTCAATCGAGTGGAGCCTAGGTTGGCTGCAACTTCTGTACCTCCACATCCTTCGGTCAAGTTTCGTCTCATAAAATAGGCCAAGTGTTTTGGAAAATTGATCGGCCCAATAACATTTGTGGCCGTCTCTGATTGCGTAGTTGTGTTTGCGCGGTTTAATAATTGACTGCGCCAAACGGTATGTTATTGCTTCTCCCATCGGGGTCAGCGTTTCTGTGAATAGATGTTTTGGTATTTCCGAGATGAGGTATGAGGGCTGTTTCATTCTGATGTTTCACAGTATGAGGGCTGCAAGCTCGAGCTGTGGTAGCCTAGCGGGGAGAACATTGGACTCGGAAGCGAGAGACCCAGGTTCGATTCCCAGTGCGGGCACGTTGTTTTCTAAGTTACGTACATTTGTGAAGTTATAGTAGCAAAACCACTCGCTAACAGTGAAGGAAAACATCGTGAGGAAACCTGAGTACCTATCTGAGCTATTCACATACCTCAGCGCTTGAAATCCCCAATCCACGGTGGGCATGCGTGGTAATTAAGCCCATACTCTCTCCTTGAGAGAAGGCCTGTGCCCTACAGCAGGACGTATATAGGCTGCTTATGTATTTCTCAGAGCGAAAAGACCGGCCGGCGTCTTCAACCAGTGCGTCAAGAGTCGTGTGTATTTTTAATTCAAACACAAAAGCGAACTAAATGACGCAACGATACATTAACTGGCCTAAATCTAAACGTGACACTGTTATACGAATACGGCTTACTGTCTAAGTAGGCAATTAAAGTAGAGTTATGTCAACCACCTAAATTGGTAGCCGGGCTAGCAGACAAAAGAAAGGAATGAAAGAAACAAGGAATGAATGAGAAAGGAATGTAGCGTTGGTTTGGACAATTTGGAGAGGACGAAGGAAGAAAGATTGACGAAACAAATATATCGAGCGAATTTGGGTAGAAGGGCCGGTAAGGGACATCCCAGGTAGACATACTTCGACCTAATAGGGGACGTATTAGCAAAGGGCAAGATGTGCGTGCATGCAACGACTAATGAAAGTTGAGGAAGCGAAAGTGATCTGTCAGGATCGTGACAAGTGGTAGTCCCTGGTCTCTGCCTATCCCTCTGGGATACAGGCGTGAGTTTATGTATTTTTGTATTATTAGCAGGCCCCAAAGGCACATTCCGTCATATGTCAGCTCCTATAACGCACCAAATCCAGAACGATTCTATTCGTCTAACTGTCAAATTAGTATGGAATTTGACAGTGAGACGATTGGAATTGCTCAGGATTTGGTGCGCATAATTAGGCCCGTGTAAGCTGGAAGGCTGGCTAGAGTAGCAGTGGGCGGGGGTCATAGCTCGAAGAACTGATGGCCGTTGGGGCGAAAAAGTTCTGACCTGGCGACCGCGGACCGGACGACGCGGCGTGGGAAGGCCCCCCCACCAGATGGTCTGACGACCTGGTTACGGTGGCTGGGAGTCGCTGGATGCGGGCGGCACAACACCGGGAAGCTTGGAAAACCATGAGGGAGGCCTATGTCCTGCAGTGGGCATCGAATGGCTTATGATGATGATGATGAAGCTGGAAGGCCAGGGTATGCTAACTCGTTTCAGTTCAATGTTTTTATTGGTAAAAGCTTTCATATCGCAAAAAATTCAGGGCATCATTTTACAGATCCATAATTAATGGTTTACTATCACAACTCGATGTACTTACATTGCATAGCCGATTAACCGACACATTAACTAAGTCGGATAACTAATTATACTAATCGGCCAGGCAATATACACTGAATTGTCATAATAAACTACGTATTTATGTTTTGTGATATTGTGATAGAGGCGGCACGGTTTTTTTCATTGCTCTACTTGTGGCAGTAAAAAAGATTAAATAAAAAATAAAAACCTTTAAATTAGAAGTATGTATACATGTAGGTATTGTAGAAGTATAATTTATAGTCGGTGCCCAAAATATATGTCCTGGACATGAAACTTCAGCTGACCGCGATTTCAAAGTTTTCGGATTTTTTTACACCCTCTTCAGTACTTTTATTCGCGGGCACATCTACGAGTAGCAAACTATAATAATAATCTTTGTTCCGTTTCATATTACTGTTCCCCTTGAAAATAAGCCGATGACCAAAAGCGTCTAAATACATAAGCAGCCTATACACGTCCCTCTGCAGGGCACCGGCCTTCAGGTTCACCACACGATGTTTTCCTTCAGCGTTAGCGAGTGGTATTGCTATTATAACTTCACAAATGTACATAACTTGGAAAACAGTGATAGCTACACGCCCGCAATAGGAATCGAACCTGGGTATCTCGCTTCCAAGTCCAATGCCCCCTCAACATATTAGTTAAGTTTTATTTCGATAGCGCATGTCATTTATAAATTAAAAGAAAACTACGTTTGTTTGCGAATCGCCCTCTCAAGAGTAAGTGACTGAGTTTCAGGTGACGGAACCTTAAAAGATAGCCCAAAAGTAGGCCTTCTGTTATTTTTCTTTCGCCTATATCATAGCGTGGGATAACGTATTTAAATTCAGGGCTGTAGCACATAATAATGAACTTAAAAGGAAATCTGTCACGGCTAAGTAGGTTTTACAAGTTATTAACGAGTAGGCAATAGGAAAAGAAAAATTACTTTGATGAAGTCGTTAGTTCTGTAAAGTAGATAAAATAACCGCTCTCTTTACGGAACCATACATTACGTCTATGTACTCGTTCTCATAACTTTGTTTATATGTGTAAAATATTTCTTTCTCGTGTACAATAAAGTATAATATTTCGCTTGGCCCGACCTTGGCTGGTTTTTTTTTATTCAGTTTTTAATATCGCAAATATAAAATGTGTTTTATTTTTGCTTTGGAGTGGCGCTGTTTGATACATAATGCTTAAATTTTAAATATAATGTACATTATTCTATACGTAGGACAATGATTCACTGAAGACTGAGACATCTTCAGAGCGCGTAAAGCGTGAATTTAATAAAACTATACCTAACATGATATTTCAAGAAAAAATCAGTGAAAAAACTCACAGAACCAAAGATGCTGCCAAACACAAACTGTAATTGAAAGTATCTGAAAAATGGCGCTTTTTTTTATAACTGCCCTATAGTATAGCGCGCGTATGATGCACTTAGTAAAAAACCAAGTTCAGCTCAAACGATGCTATCGGCACTAAACGCCATTACGGACCCCAGCAAGCTACCATCTGGTGCACACCGACCAGCGGAGCAGAAAACCTCGTGAGGCAATCCTCACAAAGGCGCAAACATGTGGGCCAGCCTTACAAACACGACCACCTAGCTTGACCTGTGACACCTCTTTGTACAGTCCTGAGTTGGTTGCACTTCCCGCTAGGAGAGGGGGCCGCGGGAGGTCAAGTGGGCTGGTTTTAGATGATTTGATTTATACGCTCTTTGTCCGAAAAGAAGGCAAGACAAATCTTAGTTGCGACGAGATTGTTTTAGGGTTCGTTGGTGTAATAAGTCTTTATTAGGTCGCGTCGCGGTAGGGTTCTTTGAGAACCTAAGTACCGCGGGTTGCTAAAAATCGTGACGTCAGGATGGCGGGTTCAAAACCGTTGTTTAAACTAGCTATAACTCAGTATAGACAGCCTAACGTACACAAACCGAAACTCTTCGCAACCAGTTCAGAGCTATCTTTTGGGGTATGTAGCGTCAGCAAAATCAAACATTAATTTTTAGCAATCCGCGGAAAAAAATCACTTAGTGAATTACAATATTGAATTATAATTATAAAGAATAATAGCCCAGAGATTATAAGAAATTTTCTTAATCTAAAATGAATTGGAAAATGAAATAAAATAAATAAAATCCTCTAACCTCTAAATGGGTTTTGTTTTTTTTTGGAAGTTGCAACTTTTGCACCTTTCTTCCGGAACCACGTCAGCTACGGACCCTCAGCTTGAACTAAAGGTTCAGGCTTGACCGTGTTTTTATCTCGCGTAACGATTCTGTTAGTCTTGACGTGAGAGTGTGAATTATGGGTTCCGTGTAGAAATTCGACATTGTTTGACGAAAATGTGGAGCAATGAAGTCTTGGAGAGAAAAATGACATTTATGGTTATGATTATGATTGTTGCAGGCCAAAGGCAAAGAAGGACCGAACATTTTATTCAAACTTGCCATGTCAAAGCCAAATTAGAAAACAATATTCAAAGTAGCGCAGACACTGATACTTAGGGCGCCGTATAAAGCTAAGGCTAAGGTTGGCTGGAAGAGATCTCTCTTAGAGATGAGTTCGCCTTCGTAACATCATCAGCCATTTGACGCCCACTGCAGGACTCAGGCCTCCCTCATGCTTTTCCTAACCATGAGGGGCTTTTGCCATAATCGCCACGCTTGGTAGGCGGGTTGGCGATCGCAGTTCGTGGTTGGAATCTCAGGAAGACGCTGCTGCCCATCTCCTGGCAATCGATTTTCTTAGTCGCCTTCTACGAAATAAAACTCAACGTATTGGTTAAGTTTTATTTCGATAGCGCATGTCATTTATAAATTGAAAGAAAACTACGTTTGTTTTAATCGCACTCTCAAGAGTACCTAAGTGACAGAGTGCCAGTTTCTGAATTGAGAATTTCGCTAAGTAAATAGTTAATCGTAGTGCTGTCTCTTCGAATTTCTCAGAGGAGAGCGTGACAGAACGTTACTTAAGTATTTACTTAGTGAAATTCTCAATTCAGAAACCGGCCCTGAGTTTCAGGTGACGGAACCTTAAAAGATAGACCAAAAGTAGGCCTTCTGTTATTTTTCTTTCGTGCACTATGATTCTACTTATTCAACGGTGGATTATGATTAGGTTAATAACTATATTGAGAAATCGGATTTGTACCTGCGTTTGTCTGTACCGTTGCTTTGTTGCTACTTTGATTATAATGAGAACAAATCTCTTTGTTTGTTACAGTTTCTACTCGTAATTTAGTTCTTGACCGACATAAGCATAAGCAGCCTATATACGTCCCACTGTAGGGCACAGGCCTTCCCTCAGAGAGAGAGTATGGGCTTAATCACCATGCGTGCCCACCGCGGATTGGCGATTTCAAGCGCTGAGGTATGTGAATAGCTCGGACACCCAGGTTTTCTCACAATGTTTTCCTTCACCGTTAGCGAGTGGTATTGCTACTATAACTTCACAACATGTACATAACTTAGAAAGAAATGTCATAGGTACATGCCCGGACTGGGAATCGAACCTGGGTCTCCCGCTTCCGAGTCCAATGGTCTGCCCACTAGGCTACGACTGCTTGAACGACATATGGGACATTCATCATCATCAACCCATTATGTCCCCACCGAGGGGCACGGGTCTCTTCCCTGAGGAAGGTATACTCCACCACGGGGGCCAAGTCCGGATTGGTGGAGGCTTGTAGACTAGTGGCTCGTCTACTGTCAGAAGTTGTCAAGCCGCCCTAAGTCCTCTGACTTGGCTTAACGACTGCCATCTATCGACGGCAGCCGGCACCAACAGCTTAACGTGCCTTGCGAAGCACGGAACCGCTCGGAAAAATGCCACTAGCGTTAGGCATAGACGGCGACCCATCCACGCACTGAACGCGCCCTGTGTTGCTTAATCTTCGTGATCGTTTAAGATTACTCAGGCAGCCGGGGCTACGAGCGATGGGACATTAATGTCAATTTATGATTCTTCAATCATGCCTAGTGGGTAGAACCTTGGACTCGGAAGCGAGAGACCCAGGTTCGATTCCCAGTGCGGGCATGTACCTATGACTTTGTTTTCAAAGTTACGTATATTTGTGAAGTTATTGTAGCAATACCACTCGCTAACTGTGAAGGAAACCATCGTGAAGAAACCTGAGTGTCTGAGCTATTCACAAACCTCAGCGCTTGAAATCGCCAATCCGCGGTGGGCACGCGTGGTGATTAAGCCCATACTCTCTATCTGCGAGAAGGCCTGTGCCCTGCAGTGGGACGTATATAGGCTGCTTGTGATGATTCCTCAATCAATCAGCCCGAATTCGTCCACTGCTGTCGGCAGGCAGGCCACTTCTTTCTATTCTGGGCCATCCTCATCCAGCCACTGCCAGCCATCAGCCTCAGATCGTCGGTCTAGCGAGCTGGTGGACGTCTCCTTAGCTGCGTTTACAGTTCGTGGTCTTCTCTCGGGAAACTTCCTACCCCATCGGTTATAGGTTCTTCGGTAGAGAAATCGTGACCAGCCCAATGGCACGTCAAGACCTTACAGGCTATGTGAATCATTGTTAACTAGCTGCTGGCCGCGACTTCGTCGGCGTGGTAATTTTGATGTGTATTTTCCAGGATAAAAAATAGCCTATGTGCTAATCCAGACTACAATCTATCTCTGTGCAAAATTTCATCCCGATCCGTTCAGCGGTTTTTGCGTGAAAGAGTTACAAACATCCATACATACAAACTTTCGCGTTTATAATATTAGTTAAGGATAAGGATATACCTATGTACAAAATAAAGTATTTGTCAAATCATAATGCCAAATATAATGTACACGTACATAAAATCAAAATCAAAATCAAATTTTTTTATTCAAAGTAGCACAGAAACTGCGACTTAATGAACGTTACAAGTTAAATTAGGTGTCCATTTCAAAATCTAGATCAATTTGGAGAAAAAATGGACAAAAAAACTCCAAACTTAGTCTTTTCAAGTCCTTAATTTACAGGATTTATATAAATGTTCTAAAACTCATGCATTGAACTGGCTTTAATTCCAGACATCATTGTCATCTAAATAATCTTTAATGTTATAGTAGCTTTTTTGGCACAAAGTGCGCTTCACACATTTTTTGAACCGCGTTTCTGGCAAGCTTATTATATCCTCAGGGATCTTATTGTAGAAACGTATACAATGCCCCATAAAGGATGTATTAACCTTTGCCAGCCTAAATTTTGGGAACGAAAGTTTATGTCTATTTCTAGTATTTACATTGTGTTGGCTACCTACAGTTTTAAAGTCACTGATATTTTTCCTAACATACATAATATTTTCATAGATATACTGACTGTACATAAATAGAATATTCCAGCTTATTCTAGAATATATAGCTTGACAGACTATGAAGCAATGTTTCTTCTCTGATTATGATCCTCTTTCATAGTACTAATTCGTCTTCCATTTAATGTAAAGAATGTCGGCAGAGGAAATAAAGACAGTAGAAACACAAACACACTTAGCCTTACTTTCTCTCACCAGCAAAACCGCCATCCCGTTAAAAAACATTGTGAGCAGTCCCGCACCGTAATTTTCTCTGCTGCCAAGTGTGCTAATTATTTATATGTAATCATTTGATATATCGGAGGTCGTGAGTTCGACTCCCACTGGAGCCCGCCGTGCTTGATATGTATACACGGCTTTAGTCGGGTTCATCATCATCATCAGCCATTTGACGCCCACTGCAGGACGTAGGCCTTCCTCATGGTTTTCATAACCATGAGGGGTTTTGCCATAATCGCCACGTTTGGCAGGCGGGTTGGCGATCGCAGTATGCGGTTGGAATCTCAGGAAGACGCTGCTGCCCGTCTCCTGGTAATTTATTTCCTTAGTCGCCTTCTACGACATCCACGGGAGGAAATGCAGTGACGTTGTTCTTAATCCGGCGCCACGCGGTAGTCGGGTTGTATTTCCGTATTTGTGATCTCCTCGCATGTTTACCATAGTACAGGGTGTCCTAGTTCGAGACCAGGACAAGTGATTGTGTTGTGCGGAAGTTATGTTATGTTAAATTATGTTGTATCAGATTTATGTTATGTTATTAATATTATTTAAGAAGAAGAGGAAGAAAAACATTTAACATACCAACAAGATACGTCACAGAAACAAAATAAGCAGATAAGTAACATAATATTCACAACAACAGAAAGAAAACTAAATACACAACAGACAAAACGAATAAATAAAACAAGACCATAGATGTAGCCTGTGGTGTATCTAATTTTCCACAAAAGGCAGCTGACTCAGCGTTGTGCTGAGGAAGTGATCCCTCAGCGCTGATTTTCAGTCAGTGCCTACGGTAACCCGTAATTGTACCACGGAATGCGTGCCGTGGTGCATTTATTTAGGCTCTAAAAGGCCTGTATTATGCCCATTTCGCGGGTAACAAATCATTATAAACTTTGTACTCCACACTACACCATAAACGTCGGCAAATATTGCCAACAAATATTGGCCTTTCACAAAAGATAAGGCTTCCAAGCACAATAAAAGTCTTCATCCACGATCTACATACTCCTTTCAATGAGCGCCTTTCATCGGATGTCATCACGAGAATGAACCTTATCCGCCGAGGACTAAAGTCGGTAATGGCGTGTCGTTATCGGGCACGTGCGTTGCCCCAGTTGCGTCAGAAATCGGTATGCAAATCCCTTTGTTGTCTGTGAGTGTTGCGTCAGAGTTAACGGCGGTTTACGAATGGTACGAAGAGATGAGAACGGGCATTGTCCTAAAAAAAATTGGTTCTTAATTTTGAAAGCCTGGGCCAAATATTTCAAGTTGTGCTGCTTTATTACATTTTTAAAGCGCGAAAAGCGAATTTGAGTCCACGAAACCGGAAGTACGTCATACACGGAAGTAAATCATAAAAATAAACAAAACTAAAAAGAATCTTAATCTGTGCCAACGTAGATTAAGTTATGTTTTTTACAGAGTACAGAGATTTGTTGTCAAAGCATTGAAACTTATTTTATTCACGTGTGAAGCGAACGTTAGAAGGTCGAATGAGTCATACACTTATTCACAAATGTACAAGAAATCAGTGAACACAAATTAATGATTCATCATCATCATCATCATCAGCCATTTAACGCCCACTGCAGGAAATAGGCCTCAATCATGGTTTTCTGTCTTGTGCCGCCCGCATCCAGCGACTCCTCGCCACCGTAACCCAGGTCGTCGTCTGGTGGGGGGCCTGCCCACGCTGCGTCCGCCGGTCCGCGATCGCCAGGTCAGAACTTTTTCGCCCCAACGGCCATCAGTTCTCCGAGCTATGTGCCCCGCCCACTGCCGCTTCAACTGAGCAAGTCTTGGAGCTATATCAGTTATATCAGCTATTATTCATTGTATGATTGTAGCATTATGTTTACCGAGTTTGTACCTTTAAAGTACCGTGTCATTTGTAACTATATTGTCAATATTTAGGACAATGTCCATTAGAGTCTTGAAATGTCTCTGTATATATTTTCTGGTAATTTGGACCAATGATTCTGGCATTTTAAACTCAAGGGACACCTTTAATATAATATGCAAAATCGCATCAGTCCGGAAGAATTTTGAGCTGGAACATCGATTATGCGCTATTTGAAATTAAAATACATACAGCGTTTGTTAGTTAGGTATAAACGCCCACGACTAGAAATCTGAAATCAAAAAGTTATTTCAAACTAAAGAATATCCATTCTCTTTGTTGAATGTCAGTGTACAATGCTATCCGCTGTCTTCGGATCGAGTTGTAGTATCACTACGTACAAACGAAGGCTTTCGCTTGATTAAGCCGCTTTCGACTAGACTCACACGCAAAATTTGTTCATCTTTGACTTCCGATTACAAAGAAAGAGATTTGTTTTTATCAAAACTAAATTAATCATGCAATTCTATATGCTTTTAACATTGAGATAACTAAATTTCCAATTTGTCAATGCTCTGGTTTTTCGTCCACTATATTTATACTAAGAGCTGTTTTACGTAATTTTCAGCAACTAGGATTTTTTTTCTGGCTAGCTATTAATTTCATGCCAAAACTATATCAATTACTTCGTTGTACAACTCCTCGACACTGAGCATGACTATTTATGTATCTTAATATTAACATTTTATGTCATAACTAAGGGCCAGTTTCTGAATTGAGAATTTCGCTAAGTAAATAGTTAACTGTAGTGCAGTTTATAAATTCAATCACACGTTAGTTTCGATACATGCGGGATACAATAATACTTATCTTGGTCCCAAACTAGGATACCCCATGCTATGATTACCAGGCAGGGACATTACAAAACATGGAAATACACCCAGACTGTGACTATTTGTACAAATCAAGTTCGGCTGCCTCTGGCGGGAATCGAACCGCCGTTTTGGCAGTCAAGCGTTTTAACCACTAGACCAATGAGGCAGCCATCGAACACGCTGATCAGAGGCATAAGATACAAGCGCGCAGACACGCAGTAAAAATACAAATTGGTCGCTCATATCTGCGCATTTGTATCGACACCAACGCGAGACAAATAAGCTAATCAGAGTTACACGATACAAATACAAACTTTTGTGGTTGCACAAAAACATTAATGGTCTTATTTATAAAGAGCACTTTAACATTCTTAGGACGGAGTTATAGCCGGCTTATAGCAGGAATCCCTGATATAAATCGGCGTTAACTCCGTCTCGCGAGTGCTTTAGTGGAGTCCACTTTTTGTAAATAAGACTGTATGAGTTACGTTCTCTTAAAATAATCTATATCTGTGTACGTTCCTAGATAATTCGATGCTATATGTGGACTAAGGAAACACATTACCAGCAGCGTTTTCCTGAGATTCCAACCGCATACTGCGATCGCCCACCCGCCTGCCAAGCGTGGCGATTATGGCAAAACCCCTCATGGTTATGAAAACCACAAAGGAGGCCTAGGTCCTGCATTGGGCGTCAAACAGCTGATGATGATGATGATATGTGTACGTTCCTAGGTGCACTCCTTGTCCATGCTCAATATCTAATATATAAAAATCTTCTGTCACAGTGTTTATTTATTATCGAACTCCTACGAAACGGCTTCACCGATTTTTATGAATTTTTTCGTGTATTATTTGGTACCTAGTTCCGAGAATAGGTCGTAGGCCAATTATGAATATGGATAAACAACATTTGCCAGGTCAGCTAGTAGTTTAATAAATAACAGTTAAAATTACACGTGACAGGATCGTTGCGTTACAATTTTGTTGTCAAAAAAGTTGCCGGCCCCAACAAGCGGGCCGCGCGATTTCAATCTAAAATGACCCTTAAATACTTACGAAGTTAGAGACTACAATACAAGTTTGGCAAAGTAGACTGAAACCTCGTAAGTATGACTATTTTGTAAGTGTTTAAAAGGCCGCTCCCGCCACGTCCCGTCGTCCTCACGTGGCCGGGCTTTTTTTGAGCTAGTATTGTCCAAATCTGGACCTACCCGACTCCGGACTCTTCCTTTACTGTCAGACTTTGAGGCATTCGAAGTGTCAGACTCTTAGGCGCTGCTTAAATTGTCCGTAACGGACGTAAATGCCCATGATGTTGGTGATTTGATTATAGTTTCTAACCTTCAAACTTAAGGTTCAGGCTGTATCGCTGCGCCCGCGCGGAGCGTATATTAGTCCTTTAAAAAACGTGACAAAAAGATGGCCGCTTAATGTATGTTTTTTTACCGAAGGGTCGACCTATGGTGCGTAACAGCGTAAGCCAGCGTAACGGCGCCAGACTTGAGCCAGACGGTTTTTTTCTATATAAAAACCAGTTCCGTTGTAGCATAGTATAATTAGTACAGAATGGCGCTGCTGCTATTCAAGTCAAGTCATATAAAGTGACTAGAACTGGGCGGGGCAGAAAGTTTTTCGAGAGTGTTCTTTCCGAGAGTAAACCCTTTCCAGATCTTATAAATTGATTAATTATGTCTTCGTTCAAAGCAATCCGCTCGGGTAATCTATGAATATACTGACTTTTCTGTAAATAATTGCAATAAATAGGTACCTGGTGGCATTTTAGTCAACTGCGAAACTTTAAAGGGGCTTTTTACTCATAAATATAAACAACTTTCACTATGGGCCCAAACAAATCAGAGCAAAAAATAAATGAGATGTTCCATACATAAGATAGAAGCAGTACTGCACCGAATGTATGAAACAACTTGCTGATTTATTTTTTGCTCTGATTTGTTTGGCTCCGTAGTGTTATATTGACGAGTAGAAAGATCCCTCAAAGTTTGTCAGGTGACTAAAATTGCCGCCCGGTATAATTCACACTTTTTTCCAATTTTAAATTCTCGTATGCGTAACCGTATTCTTTGGAAATGTTATCCCCCACACGTCGCTAGTCGCATCGCTTTTTAGGGATTTGTATAATAATATGTATAACTTTCCGATGCAGACGAGATAAAAAGTACCCGAAACTGGCGTGCGTGCATGAAACGGCTGAGGAAGCGAAAGTGATCTGTCAGGATCGTGGCAAGTGGCAGTCCCTGGTATCTGCCTACCCCTCTGGATTACAGGCGTGAGCTTATGTATGTTTGTAATCATGGAACGAGAATCTTTGTTTTTTAGGGTTCCGTACCCGAAGGGTGCCAAACGGGACCCTATTACTAAGACTTCACTGTCCCTCTGTCTGTCTGTCTGTCTATCACCAGGCTGTATCTCATAAACCGTGAGAGCTAGGCAGTTGTAATTTTCACAGATTATGTATTTCTGTTGCCGCTATAACAACAAATACTAAAAGCAAATATAATAAAATAAATATTGAATGAAGGCTCCCACGTTGTCTAAAGACAGGGCTCGCCATCTAGCGGCCATCTACGTTACCTTCACAGCGCCGATGTCATGTCGTTAAATGTCAATGTTAGACGCTTCTTGTTGGTTTCTATAGATGGCGCTGTTCTATTTGCTGTTGTATTTATTTTTCTGTTGTAATATTGTATAGATAATGGTAAGGAACCCTTCGTGCGTGAGTCCAACTCGCACTTGGTCGGTTTTTTCACTTTATGCTACTCGAAAACCTTCTTACAACGAAACGTTTTTCAGTAGCTACAAAGTTTCAGGTAATTAGTTCCCTTTCCGCCTATCTCAATTTACCAGGTTATACAGTACAGCATATGAAGTAACATATATTATATTATGACATATACAAGAAAAAGAACATAGTACAGTTCTTCCACAGTATAATGGTTCTTCTGTCATATGTGATATCTTGTGACAGTTGTAAGTTTGTAATATATACTAAAATGTCTGGGCATTCGCATGTGAGAGTAATGAATAGGAGATGAAAGATCACCAGAAATAGACTTGAAACTCAAACTGGTAGTCAAGGTGATGATGGCTGATGATCTTTATTTGAACTGTTCGACGAATTTTATTTATGCTCATTGTCTTTTTTTATACGCGGAAATCCAATGTTGTGATTTATTTCATTTCCTACATTGACGATTTTGATGAATGAATGTCTCTTCAAATACGTAGGTAATATTACCTGTATATACTGGTCGACGGTATTTTTGTATCTTATTATGATGCCCGACAGCTAAGTAGAACAAAAATCTATGCAGTCTTGATGAGTTTTCGGTTAACACACAAGAGCAATTTTTATTTTTATTTCTTGATTTGGCAATTTCAAGCGCTGAGGTATGTGAACACCTCATACACTCACGTTTCCTCACGACGTTTTCTTTTACGGTTAGCGAGTGGTATTGCGACGATCACTTCACAAATGCACGTAACTTAGAAAACAAGGTCATTGGTACATGCCAGTATTCGAACCCACGATCTCCCGAATTAGAAACCGCGGTGGGCACGCGTAGTAATTAAGCCCGTACTTTCTCTCTGAGAGAAGGCCTGTGCCCTGCAGTCGGACGTATATAAAAAAAAATATTTAACTTAACGAAAGCTCTGAGTCACATCCCGCCAATAAGGCCTGAAATACGTCTATGCGAAATCAAAGTCAAGTTATTCAAGGTACTTGCCGGGGCACTATACTAGTTTGGGATAAGTGAACGTGTGGAAGTTTGTAACATATTTTTATACTATATTTTAATACTTTACTAGCTGAACCGGCAAACGTTGTTTTGCCATATTAATAAGCCTACGACCTTCTCAGACCTACCAAATATACACAAAAATTTATGAAAATCGGTGATAAGATTGTACACAAAATAAGAGATATTTATTTACACAAGACATAGCCGTAACATAAACGAGTACATAGACGAGCTTATTTTTATAGAAGTTTCTTCCAGCCAACCAGAACGATTTGCTGCCTAAAGTACACTCACACAGATACATTTAAGTACACCTAAAGTGGTCGCCTAGTGGGTAGAACATTGGACTCGGAAGCGGGAGACCCAGGTTCGATTCCCAGTGCGGGACTTTTTGTGACTTTTCTTTCTAAGTTAGGTATGTACATTTGTGAAGTTATAGTAGCAATACCACTCGCTAACGGTGAAGGAAAACATCGTGAGGAAACCTGGGTGTCTGAGTTATTCACATACCTCAGCGCTTGAAATCGCCAATCCGCGGTGGGCACGCGTGGTGATTAAGCCCATACTCTCTCTCTGAGAGAAGGCCTGTGCCCTACAGTGGGACGTATATAGGCTGCTTATATTATTTATACACCTAAAGTACATTCACACAGTTTACGTCTTCGATTGTAATCGGTAATCACCGGTATCAAATGGAACGTTCTTTAGAATGATTTGACATTTTCCACTTTCTTTTGTACTAAGTACCTAAATTAAAAATACAGGGTGTGGCAAATTAGTTTATCTTCCGAAAAAGGTTCTATTTACTTATACATTAAAAGTGGCCTCGCGATTATATATTAGGTAAAATTTCAATACCTTAATTTACGACGTTTATGTTTACTGTATGAGCAACGCTACTCGTACGTTCTATTCGACTGTTCAAATAATAGTAAAAATAATTTCGACACACGGCAGTCACGTTTCCTGGTCCCAAACTAGGATACCCTGTGCTTTGGTAACTAGGCAAGGACATCACAAACATCGAAATACACCCAGACTGACGCGACTTATGCAATCTTACAGCGGCCATAATGGGAATGGAACGCGCGACCTCCAGCAACTCTTTAAACAATACAAATATCAGGTTTTTCATACATTTGTCGTAAGTACTAAACTTTAGTTTGGAAAGCAGATACCTAAATAGATTGAACCGATCGTGGAACTAGTAGGTACAACAAATCGCAAAGGTTTAAAATTCGTCCCATCACCTGTGTAGATAAGTAGGACTTTCCCTTTTCGGGAATATAAGATAGTTCAGCTATACCTATATCATCATCAGCCATTCGACGCCCACTGCAGGACATAGGCCTTCCTGATGGTTTTCCGAGCTTCCCGGTCTTGTGCCGCCCACATCCAGTGGCTCCCCGCCACCGTACCGCCACCAGGTCGTCAGACCAACTGGTGGGGGGCCTGCCCACGCTGCGTCGTCCGGTCTGCGGCCGCCAGGTCAGAACTTTTTTGCCCCAACGGCCATCAGTTCTCCGAGCTATGTGCCCCGCCCACTGGCACTTCAACTGAGCAATTCTTCGAGCTATATCGTAACTAAGTATATAATATCTTATAATCCTTATCTTCCGTTGAAGATTATTCAAAACTGGGCCCTAAACTTTTTAGACTACAGGAAACATTGCTCAACTATACTAACACATTATAAATTCGGCCATAAATCCATTGAATATCCGTCCTGATAGCCTTATCTCAGTTAATAATCTTTCAGGCTAGATACGCGAAAATGACCTCTAAGATTATTAGATGAGCGTCGAAAATGCAGCAGAATGGCTGTTGTAAGGCTTAAGCGCTGAGTACTAATTTCTCCCAGAGTGACATCAACCGGTACAAACTTTGGGAATAGATTTTAATCCTGTCTATGAAGTTGCGTGCAAGGTAACCAGTTACTTTAGCGGAGAGGGATATTATTAATACAGAGTAATAATTGCCGATGGATTAGCTAGCTAGGATTCTATTACGATACCACTGCAGCCAAAATTTTTAGTCGACATCCAATTATTACAAGACTGCGGTAGAGTCCAAATGTGCTTGGCTCGTAGATATGGATATGTAAATATGTCCGATTCTGCGTTCCCTCATAAATCCTTAACCAATGGTTAGATGTTGACCAATAAGATCTCAATCAAATCGTCGTGTTTGCGCGTTTGTCATAGGCCACAAGAAATCAGCATAAATCGAACAAAAATATTGCGTATCACTAAAAAGACAAAAATAAAAAAAAAAACAAATATAAAAAACCAACAACCCGACTGCTGACCATTAACAACTGAGGAACAAATTCACCAAAGCATTGTGAAGTACCTGAGTCGATTCCAGGTTATTTTATATTTCTGTTTATTTCTGGAAATCTTCTGAATAATTATTGTACACTCGAAAAACTCTTTAGAATCTTAGCAACAAGGCAATGTGTCATGGCCGTAACGTGGGATGTGACATTATACAAGGCATTTTATAGTGTTTACCTACCTACACTACATCATTATTAGATACAACCTTATTTGGCGTTCGCTAATCACGATTAACTAAGTGTTAACAAACATTTAACGGTGAATAAGATATGGCTACTGACTTTGATATTTGTGCCTAAATGTATTTATTGTAAAAATAAAGTTTTTAGAAGCTATTTTCTCATTTGAAAGGGCTTCGAAACTTTTGACATAGCGGCGAACAATTATCGTAAATATTATAGCAAGAAGTGGTTCCATTGTTTTTTTATCTTATTTATTAAGTTAACACATCCTTTATGGGGCACTGTATAAGGTTCTACAACAAAATTCCTCAAGATATATTAGAGTTACCTCCAACGCGATTTAAAAAATGTGTTAAGCACATTTTGTGCAAAAAGGCTTACTATAACATCAAGGATTATTTAGAAGACAAAGATGTTTGGCATTAAACAGTAGATTAATATTATTTAAAGGACGATTGTGACTAGTGTTCAACACATTCATGACTAATATTTTAAGTTAAAAACTCTGTTAATTAAGTTAAAACGTGTTTTGAAAAGAATAAATGTGGAGTTTCTTTGTTAGCTTCTTCTCCACTTTAATCCATTAATTGTGAAACTAACAACTTTGACGTTCATTAAGTAAACATTCTGTTTTTACAATGAATAAAAATATTTGAATTTAATTGAATTGAATGTATTTCCCGCTAACTTTGACTTGTTAACGTTGACTTGTCTTTCCTGTGGGCTAGGCCGACTAAGCTGAATGGTATAGGTGCCGGGCAAGCCTACTCTATCTAAAAAACTATGTTGCGGGCACTACAGCGTTCGAGTGGTCTCTTCAGCCGTCTAGCGTGAGTGAAGGTGCCACTGGACGCTGTATAAATCATCTCATTACGTAGATGCTAAGGCTAAAGTTTTCTTTATTTTTTATTTATGTGTCGTAGAGCCATACAAGCCATGCAATACATATAAGCCTAGTGGGTAGAACATTGGACCTGGAAGCGAGAGACCCAGGTTCGATTCCCAGTGCGGGCATGTACCTTTGACTCTATTTTCTAAGTTATGTACATTTGTGAAGTTATAGTAGCAATACTACTCGCTAACTGTGAAGGAAAACATCGCGAGGAAACCTGAGTGTCTGAGCTATTCACATACCTCAGCGCTTGAAACCACCAATCCGTGGTGGGCACGCGTGGTGACTAAGCCCATACTCTGAGAGAAGGCCTGTGCCCTATAGTGGGACGTATATAGGCTGCTTATAGAAAGTCATACAAAAAATGTTTTATTCGAGTTATGAAGAGATAAAATATGCTATTAAGGTTTAAGTACGCCATTGCAAGAAAACTTGTTTTCATTACAACCAAGATTTTAATCATAATAATAATATTTGTGAAACAATGCTAAAAGGAGGAGAATTTTCTTAGAGACTGTTCTCGATGTTATTCCAACTTACAGTTCGAATATAGTGTTAATTATTACCGTCATTGAAACAATACAATGATCTGCTTGTTTGTGAATATTATTAATTGAAGGAAAAAATAGTTTTTCAATTGATATGGAATTTTCATGTATTTTGATGAAATGTATTGTAATGTCTAATTAATTATGTAAGAGGTTCAATAAGCTTTAAAATCACATTAATTTTATTTAATTAGATTTTTTAAAGTCATTTTATATTTAATTTAATTATAACAAAACACGTTTGGAATGTATGTTTGAACTGTTACATTATATTAGTAGAATAAAGGCTTTTTTATTTATTTTATTAAGGACTTTTCATGCCATAACATTCTCCCGGGCTCTACTCGTGGGATACTCGGCTACCTTGTAACTCCCCCACTGCACGCAAGTGTACAGTTAAGTTCGGCAAGGAATCCTAGTGCCATGTAGCGACGGATGAGCTGGAGTCCGGTAGAACTTTGGCGCTGATGTTGATCGGACTCTATCCTCGGCCCGGAATCTGTTAGTGCATTATAGTGCAATGACAGACACAAGGACGTGCTTTTGACGTGAAACGGCTTTCAGTTCGGTAGTAGGGGGTCACTTGCTAAAACCGCGTGCAACGAAAACATGTCGCCTCGACAAGGGCTGTATCTCTATAACTAAGACTCGTGTGCAATTAATTTATATATGTAGAACAAATAAGCCTTTACTCGGATCTTCCTGACACGTGCCGCTAGATGGCGCCAGTGCCGCGTAACACGTTGCGCAGTTTGAGCTAAAAATCAACGCCTACTTATAGACGTTTCACGTTAACGCCGTGTAACCCGACAGAACCCCACCCACTTTTTTAAGATCGACTTTAAATTTGAACTACAAAGTCACTCGTACCGTTAATATACAGAAAGCGTGTAAAGGTTTATGTGCTGTCGAATATACTCTTAAATTTGTAAAATCAATGAGGGAAATATGATCACAACCATACCGCGATAATGAATACATACATCGCCACCCAGTTCTAAAAGTAGCGAACTATGTATCTGTTTCGTGCGCGAAGGCGGTTTTTAGGGTTCCGTAAATGAAAATAAAAACGGAACCCTTACAGGATCACTTTGTTGTCCGACCGTCCGTCCATCCGTCTGTCTGTCAAGACTCTTTATCACGGGAATGCGTGGAGGTATCGAGTTGAAATTAAAACCATATACTCAGGTCTAAGCCCTGAAAGCTGTGGAAAAATGAAACTTCTAAATTAACGTATATTTCGGCACCCAGGGGAATCAAATTTTATAGGGTACTTTCCGTTGACCTAGAACTATGAATTTTGCCAAGTAATATCGTCTTATACTAAAAATGCAGGAAAAAATCTGAAAACTATATATTTGTAATAAAACATAAAAAAAAATGTCTGAAGTTCGGGAAAAGCTCGGAAAAACTGCGAGAATCGATTCCTGAACTATTGATGATATGTAAGTACCTAGCTATAAATTTGTACGAAACCCTTGGTGCGCGAGTCCAACTCGACTTACCCGGTTTTTTTTGTCTTATCGACTTGTTTTCAACCGTACTTAGATATTGTAAAGCCACGAGTCCATTAGTGATTCACTACGTACCTTGTGCACGTGACGTAGGCGTTCTGTCGAGTTTCGTTGATACAGGTTCGACAACTGTAAAAAATAGAAACATTATTTATTTATTTATAAGCTTATGAGCTTGTAAAAACACGATTCCTCTAAAACACTCCTCAGAGGATTTCTTTCGCCTTACCACAGACGACTTAAATTGCATCTGAGGAGTGTTTTTTTAGGGTTCCGTACCCAAGGGGTAAGGCCGGTAACCCTACCCTATTACCCTAGTAAAATACAAGATGACCTAGTAAAATACAAGATGACCTAGTAAAATACAAGATGACCTAAGTAAAATACAAGATGACCTTAGTAAAATACAAGATGACCTAGTAAAATACAAGATGACCAGTAAAATACAAGATGACCTAGTAAAATACAAGATGACCTAAATAATATCCTTAAATGGTCCCATGACAATGGTATTATTCTGAACGTAGCCAAGACTAAATGTATGCTGGTACATTCACCACACCTAAAAAAACCAGATGTTAGCTTAAATATTGTGGGGCACACATTCAACTGCTTGCATAATGATATGAACTCTTGCGCATATAATAATCTCGAATTTGTGAGTAAATATAAATATTTAGGGTTAACCATTGATTGCAACATGAGCTGGAAAACTCACATTGAGAGTGTCTGTAATAAGTTGAGATCAATTTTAAGTAAATTTTACAATTTAAAATATGTAATTAATAGAAAAACAATGTTATTGTTGTATCATGCACTGGCAGATGCTGTTATTAGCTATGGGTTAAGTACCTACGGGCGCACCTTCTCTTCGTATCTTGATAAGATAAAGATATTGCAAACTCGTTTGTTAAAACTTCTAATTGATAAAAATACCAAAGAAAAATGTGACAAAAATTGCCTTAAACTTTTTAAAAAATGTAACATACTACCAGTGCATGAAAAAACTAAATTTTTGATAGCAGTAGAAAACTATAAGTGTAAAAAATTTAAGATTAATAAACTGCCTAGGCCTAAGGCTAGAAAACCTGGAAATAGATACATGATACCAAGGATGTGTAACTATTATGGTGAGAGAACGAGAAAGTTCCTACTTCCTAAAATCCTAAATAGTATTGATTTCTTAGAAGACGACTGTGAAAGTAAAGCCGTATTTAAGTCTAGGCTGAAAAAGTTCTTATTGGATAGGTTTGACTCAGAACTGTGAGCTCAAACTCTAAAAATTTATCATTGTAAAAACAAATGCTTCTTTAACGACCATTAAACCGATGGGTAGCTGCTAATGTGTTTCAGATAAAAGTTTTAAGTGAGGTACAGTGGACGGCGAATCGGCCTTTGCATTGTGTTCCATAGTCACTGGTAATATGACCGAATACAGAGTAAGCATGTATGGGGGGATCCGCTGTCGACTGTACTTTAAAACTTTAAAATTTAGTTTATTGTTACCTAATACTATTTTTTAAAAAATGTTAAAAGAGCGCGATTAATTCGCCAACAAACTGCCATGCAGTTTGGCGAATAATTTATAAATTTAAAACTCTGCGATAACAAAGTAAGTCAATAAAAAAAAAAAAAAACTAAGACTCCGCTGTTTGTCGTCCGTCCGTCCGTCCGGCCGTTACCAGGCTGTATCTCATGAACCGTGATAGCTAGGCAGTTGAAATTTTCACAGATACTAAAAACAGAATAAAATACATATTTAAGGGGGGCTCCCATACAATAAACGTTTTTTATTGCTGCCGTTTTTTGCTCGATATTAATAACGGCAACAGGTAGACGCTTGAAATATTCAAATGTCGTATAGATAATGGTACGGAACCCTTCGTGCGCGAGTCCAACTCGCACTTGGCTGGTTTTTAAAAAGATCATCGGATTTTCACGTACTCTTACATTTTTCACCTCTAATCGCGATTACGCAACCACGGCAACTGCAAAAAATATATTTTACATCTTTGCAAAATTACCCTTAATAATAGGGGTTAAAGTATGAAATTGCCGTTTTATTGCAATAGGTTCTTTGAATTGACATAGAATCTTCATGGTTTGAGGTTTTCGAATGAAACTTTTTTCAAATGGTTTCTATGATGTTCTTTTTTTAAAAAATGTGAAACATTTGAATATCGACTTTCAATTGTTTTTGTTATTCAATTTAGACAAGAAAGATGGATACTGCGAAAATTCGAGTGATTTTTGAATACGAGTTCCGACGCGGAACTAACGCGGCAGAAACAGCCCGCAATATCAATGCTGCGTTTGGAGAGGGGTCTACTAATGAACGCACCGTGCGATTTTGGTTTAAACGCTTTCGTGATGGAAATTTCGACTTAAAGAACAAGCCACGAGGAAGACCGCCCACACAGGTGAATAACGATGAATTAAGAGAGATAGTGGAAGCCGACCCTAGTCAAACTACCCAGGAATTAGCGGCATGGTTTAACGTTACCTTACCCACAATATTGACTCACTTGCGTCAAATCAATAAAATAAAAAAATACGAAAAATGGGTGCCTCATAATCACTCGAATTTTCGCAGTATCCATCTTTCTTGTCTAAATTGAATAACAAAAACAATTGAAAGTCGATATTCAAATGTTTCACATTTTTTAAAAAAAGAACATCATAGAAACCATTTGAAAAAAGTTTCATTCGAAAACCTCAAACCATGAAGATTCTATGTCAATTCAAAGAACCTATTGCAATAAAACGGCAATTTCATACTTTAACCCCTAATATAACCGAGTAGAGTCCACACATGTTAAGGTTTGCCTACTAACTCACTGAGTCATCAAACTATTTGTAGGTTTAATATCTACGCGCGAGTGACTAGCTGATGACGTACCAGCATCTAGGTATGGAGTAAGATGATGCAATCATAAAATGTGATGATGGAAAGGCACTCAAGGAGTCAGGGAAAACTTAGAATAATCAGAAGTATTGGTATTATAAGTACCACTTGGACTGCGTTGCCGGTTTAGCGGTTGTCTGCAGCCGCAGAGGTCGTGGGTCGGATTTCGGTGGGGCCGCAGGCAAGGACACCCCAAGCGCCCCGACTGAGGTTGTGACTGAGGTCTGTACAAATCTGGTGCCGGTGCTGTAGTAGGAATCGAGTCCAGGACCTCTGTTTTGGCAGTCATGTTGACCGTTAGACTAACTTGGCAGTCAAGCAGCTCAATGTTATGATTGCTTTTCCAACCAATTCCCAAAGGATCGTGGGAAGTGGCAAACCCTGGTCTCTGCATACCACTCTGGAAAAAAAGGCCTGAGTTGGTGTATGTGTGTGTATGTTTGTTTACATGTTTGTGATGTCGTTGTTTCTGGTTCCCACGACACAGGGTATCCTAGTGTGGGGCCAGAAGCAATGTATGTGCCTGTATGTAAATGTTTATGTTTATGTTTATGTCCGTCCTCGAAGGTAGTGGCAATTTCTCCCGTTCGTGTAACATACATTTTCGCATTTTCCTGCTGCAGTACAAAGAATAAGAAACTCTTTCCCCTCATTAATTATTAATATTTGCCCAGTTTCCAACAATAACTTTGAACAATATTCGTCGGAATTTGAATAATTCGAGACACTACAAGAGCGAAGCATTTCGCGCTTGGAATTTTCTCTTCCTGAAACTTTTCATATTGTCACTTGAAACTTGGTCCTTGTTGTTAAGGGGCTCCACTAGCGCCACCAAAGGAAAAAGTCATATCTTTTTATACAGGTCGTTCTTGCAAAAAGTGTCTGTACAGTCTCTTAAACATGTCAATAGTGGTTTTTGGGACCCACTACCGAGAACCTAGGGTCACGAACCTGGACCCGCACCGGTGTGCTATCTAGTCGTAGCTTTTTGGCCTTAGGTTCAAGGCTATAAGTCCTAAAATATGATTCAGAAAAAACCGGCCAAATGTGAGTCGCGCATGAAGGGTTCCTTACCATTATCTATACAACATTAGACACAAAGATCGAGAAAAAACTGCAATAAATCACGTTTGTTGTATGGCAGCCACCCTTAAATATGTATTTTATTCCAATTTAATTATTTATTTTTGAAGCGCATATAGAACTAAATATTCTGTGAATATTTCAAGGGTCCACCTGTTGGCGTTATTGATGTCGAGCAAAAAACGACAAAAAATTACGTTTGTTGTATAGGGGCCCCCCTTAATTATTTATTTTATTCTGTTTATAGTATTTGTTGTAATAGCGGCAACAGAAATACATCATCTGTGAATAGTTCAACTGCCTACCTACCACGATTCATGAGATACAGCCTGGTGACAGACAGACAGACAGACGGAAAGACAGACAGACAGAAGGACAGTGAAGTCTTAGTAATAGGGTCCCGTTTGGCACTTTTCGGGTACGGAACCCTAAAAACACCCAAAATTGCTTCAAGTGTGCCTTTAAAATTGGAAAAAATCCCTCGATTTCTCCGGGATCCCATTAGATCCTGACTACTACCTGGAAAGTCTACCCTACCCTTTCAAACGAAAAAAGACTTTTCCAAATAGGTCTAGTCGTCTTCGAGTAACTGAGTGACCCAGTTTGAAACTACAAAATTAGGATACACTGGTTACCTACGATATCATTTAAAGTTACTTAAGGTATCCTGGTTAAACTGGGGCGCTTGGCAATACCTCACATATCACTGTAGGACATAGGACATAGGGGTTTTGCCATAATCGCCACGCTTGGCTGGCGGGTTGGCGATCACAGTATGCGGTTGGAATCTTAGGAAGACGCTGCTGCCTATCTCCCATATAGAACGACATAAAAAAATACCTACTGAACAGAAATAAAAGGCAAAAGAATACCCTATATTCTGCATACCAATTCCGTCGTGAGAAACGTCATGTTTTATTTATTGAAATCCGGTTAGAGCCAGTTCAGTCTATGTTAGTAGTCACCGGATTGATTTAGGACACCGTTCCATTGATCAGACTGTTACTTTCGCGGGTCTCGAAATAATAAAATTTATTCAATGGACAAATTGCAAAAAAGAAGCAGTTCGTTCTCATCCTCAGTTCTCATCGGAGAGGCTATGTTAGAAGATAAATAGTCGTGACAAAGATTTTCCTCTACAACTACAACTAATGTTTTTCGTAATACAACTTGTCACGTGGTACACAAACTTTTGGTACTTTACTATCGAGGCGATTCGATTACAATGTCCTCCTTACAAAATTCACACTCAAAATCAGCCAAGTGCGTTCCGGGCCACGCGCAGTGCAGGGTTCTGTAAAAGGAGGGGTTTTTACCAGCTTTAAAGAACTAACAACGTCATCGAAGTGGGGGGGCAAAGAGATAGATAGAATATTCTTTATTGTATGTACACCAATAATTACATATGAATATGCAAATGTTCGGCGGCCTCCAGAAGGAATTGAACCCACGATCTGTGGCATGAAATAAGATATAAGTAATTTAATTTCATTAGTGGCGCTAGTACTACAATATGAATCCCGGAAGTGGTTCACATGAATCATATTCATACTGCGTGAAAATGCGGCGAACATAGACATATTTGCTAAGGTTGGCTGGAAGAGACAAGTTCGCCTTTGTAACAATGCTATGTAATTAATTTTCTAATTTACGATTTGCAATAAAGAATATGTTATTTTTTACTTAAGTGCAATAAACGAATTATAGTAATAATAGGTATGGACTAGTAATGTGAACCGGTTCTAAGAAAACCGGTTAAAACCGGTCTTTCAAAAAACCGTTAAATAGTAATAATTCGTAGGGTGTAGCTAGTGGCCAAAATAAAATTCACGTTGATTTTTTGAGACAAAACTTATTTTCGAAGTAAGAATGCGTTAAAAAATACAATAAAATTTAATTTATATTTTTGAAACCTTTAATGCCAACTATAATCGGCATTTTTAGGTTGAGCATGCTGTTAGATGATATCCTTGACCTATCATTGCTCTAAAATTATGGTTTTAAGATTTAATTACGTAACGATATAATCTACTTTGTTTTATCAATGCATTTTCATTACTATCCGTAAATATCATACTACTTTTGGATAAAAAAAATCCCTAAAAGTACCTAAAACAGCCGATTTTCTCTGTAAAAGTATCTAATTGAAAAATACCGGTGCTAAAAATTGTAATCGGTTCACATCACTAATGTACCCCGTTTCCGCGATAGATTTGTACAAAGTCGCTGTACGCAGAGGAAAAATAGATTCTGAATCGAATAGGTAGAACCCGATTTTCCGACCCGAATCTAATTTAAGACGCGGGTAAACAAAAATAGCAGCATTACATTACGTTGGTAGTTGAAACGCAAGATATGTCTGAGATTTTCCTGACGTGATTCACAGATCGAATCAATAATTCGGCTTGATTCTTACTGCGCTCATCTGCGCTCTAGCATCAAGAACGTTGCCTAAAAGAACTGCCATAAATAATAATAATAACTTCCATGCAATACGATCACTTGCCTTGGTCCCAAACTAGGGTACCCTGTGCTATGGTAACCAGGGGAGGACATCACAAACAAAGTACACTTTGTGCCAAAAAAGCTACTATAACATTAAAAATTAAAGCCAGTTCGATGCATAAGTTCCGGATTTTATAATATTTATATAAATTCATAACCATGAGGGGTTTTGCCATAATCGCCCCTAATTTTTGTCCATTTTTTCTCCAAAATGATCTAGACTTTGAAATGGACACCTAGCTTAACTAGTAACAATTTTTTTAAATTTTTTGGTTGATTGATTGAATGATGTAAATAGACCCACCATCACCATCATCATCATGTACAAAATGTACGGTGGCCCCCTGTGGAAATCGAACCCACGACCTCCGGCATAATAATCAGACGTGAGAGACCAACGAGGCAGTTTGTAAGGAAATGTTAAAAACCAACCAATGCTGTAACCTGACAACACTTCAAATTATTCCATGAATATTTAATCTCTCGATCGACAATTTATTTTTAACCGGCTTCAAAATGGGAGGAGGTTCACAATTCCTCTAATATGTTGTATGTATGTTCAGCAATAATTATTTATTACGTGTTCTGATTTTATTCATTTTTTTATTGCTATAAAGGGCACACTAAGTACATAAGTTGGGTCCAAGACCTGTTGTATGCTGGTAGTTGAAACGCAAAATATATATCCGATCTTACGTGATTCATACCTAGATCGAATCAACAATTCGGCTTGCATCTTACTATGCTCTAAAACCAAGAGAGTTGGTCCAGTCCTTCTATAACCTAAGGCCTGCGCAGACGAGGTACTATCCCCCGGATACTTTTTTGTCCATCGCTGTAGATCTCTTATAAATGGTATCAAATAACGCACACAAAGGACTCACAGTACCCTGTCCAAAAACTCCCCCCAAATCACCGACGACACCGAGAGACTGAACTGGGCAAGAGTACGGGGGAGTCCCCGAAAAAAATTGAACTAACGTAACTAGGCGCATCAACGCACATAAACAACGTTCTTTAGTCTGCATTGAGCGCTCGACAGTGACGTACGTATCCGGTCAACAAATGACCGCACACCGTATGCCTTGAGACCGTGACAAGTACTCGGTGGACATTTTTTAAACGATTCAGGGATTTTTGTCCCATAAGTCCATCGTCTGCGCAGGCCTTTAACCGTCTATCCGGTTATCTATTGTTACGTTTCCAATGTGTCAAAATATGCTTGAATTTGACAGTTCGGAGTAGATTACCTAATTCAGACGAGTCCAAACTGTGGAGAAGTTACGTAATACTGCCCTAGAACTGTCAAACTGATTCTTTGAAGTCTGTAAAGACATTTTTGGTATATCGTGAATAGACATTATCATTACTTCATTGAACAACTTGGTAATAAAAATGTCATTGCATGGACGACGATTTATTTTTAACCGACCTAAAGAAAGGAGGAGTTACTCAATTTGTCTGCTTATATTTTTTTCTCATCGATAATTTATTGTTTACCACATTGTATGATTTCACGGCTTCTTTTTTAACTTGGTACAGTCGGCTGCAGGTCAACCTTTACATTTTTGTTACAAAGTCGTCCTTAACGTAACTGATTAGAGTGCACATATAAAGGTTGATGTGCTGTCGACTGAAACTCCAGGGTGGCCTCATATGAATTTGGGCAAGATCTATGGATGAGATCCGTGAGAAAATCGCCGGACTCTTCTTGTTTACTCGATTGCGGTGGAGCCTAAAAGGAGGGTAATGTGTTTGGCTCGTATGTATGTGTTTCCTCCTAGCATTGTCTAATGACGTAAGAGATAAAGCCCTACGAATCAATTAATTATGAACCGGTCTCTAATAAGATAATATTAAAATGTATTGTAAAAATAACATAAAAAAAAAAACAAAACCCGTGGAGTTTCTTCGCCCCTTCTTCTCCACCACTTATGTAATTGCGAAGAGGGCCAGGGTTTCACCTTAGTTAAAATAATGTTTGTTTTACATACCTACTTATGTGTGTGGGTGTGTGTGGCAGGTTTAATTTATCAATGTCGTGACACGACAAATGCAGGATGGCCCAACGTTACAGGTTTCTATTACACACCTACTTTAAATCATCACATACTTGTAATTATGCTAAACAGTAACGATAGTATACCCATTGTATTATAACTTCATCACATTGAATGAGTACCTACCTAGTGCCGATGTCATCAGCATCTATCTCTTTCA
The DNA here is from genome assembly GCA_947310995.1 of Yponomeuta cagnagella. Taxonomy (NCBI): domain Eukaryota; kingdom Metazoa; phylum Arthropoda; class Insecta; order Lepidoptera; family Yponomeutidae; genus Yponomeuta; species Yponomeuta cagnagella. The sequence goes on along the minus strand of OX371292.1, from coordinate 2,091,835 downwards.
CTCTAAAAGCATTAGGCGAGCGTCTGTGTGTATGTTTTTATGTTGCATGGCTTGCAGCCCTCATACTGTTTTGGCTCGCGCTAACAACCACACGCCCACAAATAATAACTGTAGGTACTTGTGAGAACGTCTAAGTAAAACTCTGCGTTAAAGCTACCTACATCGTTTAGTTGACCACCCGTTTTATATGTATGTAAGTATGTACGATTCTATATTCCCTCATAACTCCTCAACCAATAGTCAGATTTTGACAAATAATATGTCAATTGATTCGTTGTATTTGTGCGAGTATCATAGGGTATATAAAATATAATAAATCCAACAAAAAATAACAAAATCACTACAAAGTCAAAAATAAAAAAATTATAATAAAAAATAACCAAAAACCCTACTGCTGAGCATTAACTGCTTAGCAGGCGGGAGCCAAATTCAACAATGTAACTCATTGCCTAGATTGGTACCGCTTGCTTAGTAATTAATGCTCAGCGGCCGGGTTGTTGCTTTTTTTTCAGTTTTTTTAACTTGTTTTTCTTCAAGTCGGTTTTTTTTATCAAAAAGTACTTATTAACGGTAGCTTTAGAAATATATCACTCGGCGGTCTTCGAGCTCTCAACAAATACTTCGAAATAGGTGCCTAATTTTCCTCAGCACGCGAAGAATTCTCCGACAGTTAGAGAATCAAGGCTATGCTATCTCTCACGGAGCCTCATTTACGAGATAAGATAAGCGGCATTATGTAAAATCTTTGTACAGGTACTCGCCTGTACACTTAGCGACACTTCAGTCTTATCACGACAGCTCTATTGCGCACGTAATAAGTGCGAGTTTCAATCAAAAGGCTGTTTGTTACCGTTACTTTTGCTGTATGTAAATATAAAGAGCGTGGTCGGTTTGTACAAAAGCACATCATCGAGAAGCAAACATAACCTGTAATAACCTGCGTTTTGGGTTGAAACGCGAGTTTTTTTTAAACATTCAAAGGTGCCGAAGATCTCTGTAATCCCCATTTATGACGAGAAAAAACTCCGCCTTTATGCGGATATCGTTTTTGCAGGCAATTTTTTTGTGACATATTTTTAAAGGTGTCATAAAATGGTATTTACGTTGATCGTGGATACGCATGTCTATACCCCGGTTTATCTAAATATTTAGTAGATGTCCGGTATTAAACGGTAGATTAATATTGGTGAGTACCTATTTGAGTACAATCGTGTCTAGTGAAGTGTAAACACATTTATATATGAGTAATATATTTAAGTTGAAAAAACTTAAACTTTTTTGCACAGAAAAAATGTAGAGTTTCTTTGTTAGATTCATCTTCACATGTTAATTAATTTTGAAACTAACAACTTGGTTAAAAATATCTGAAAAGGAAAAAACGGATCACTTTGTTGTCCGTCCATCCGTCCATCCGTCCGTCTGTCGCCTGAACGCGTTGAGGTATAGAGTTGAAATTAAAGCCATATACTCAGGTCTACAGTCCCTTAAAGCTGTGAAAAATTAAGTCTTCTAAGTTAACATAAAAAAAGGTAGTTTTATTGCCTTTTATGCCGCAAAACACGTATATTTTGACACTCAGGGGAATCAAAATTTTCTCCTTCCGTTGACCTAGAATTGACAACATTTCAATTTTTAGCATACGTATTTTATTGCCTTAAAAGAAACTAGATACAAAATAAAACGACCCATATTTTTTTATTTTCAGAAATTCGCTGATTTTCATTCACAATTTTCTGTTTGAATTTCGTCTTATTGTAAAAGGACGTAAACGTCAAATGACGTCACACATACGGCATAGTAATACTAACACCTTTGCCGACTTTTTAAAACCGATTGTTGATTGACGTTTGGAAGAAGAAGAAGACGAAGAAGAAAAACATTTATTATACCAACAATAAATTACATTGACATTTATGACATTTATGACATTTCTCTTGTCAGTCAACTATGACATCTGTCATAACAACTTTTTTAATATTAGGCAACGGTAACTTCTCATTCCACCGTATGTGTGACATCAACACACAAATTTTGGTTTAAATTAATTTTCTCGAAAATAAAGCAATAGTAAAAATTGTAAATATTTTGTTCCTAATCAGAATAGCCAAATTCAGAAACGGTATTTTTAGTTTTAGGCGTTGTAAAATATGAAATGTTGTCATTTATGAAATTTGGCAAGTAATATCGTCTTATACTACCTATAAGTGCAGGAAAAAATCTGAAACTATACATTTGTGATTAAATCAATAATAAAATAGTCTTTGAAGTTCGAGAAAAGCTCGCAAAAAACTGCGTGACTCGATTCCTGAACTATTTATAATAATATGTACCTAAGCACCTAAAAATTTACTATTACCATGGGTGGGCGAGTCCGACTCGCACTTGTCCGGTATTTCTTCTTTGTGTGGCCATATTTCAGCTGTTAACAGTAAGTGTACGAAAAACTGGCGGTAAGTTGGTCTTATCTTGATAATATATTACGTACGTAGGATTAACGATGGCCTGGTACAGTCGACAGCACATCAACCTTTACATACGTGCACTCTAATCGGTTACGTTAAGAGCGACTTTGCAACAAAAATGTAAAGTTTGTACTGCAGTCGACTGTACAAGAGGATCAATCAAAGCTCTAGCTATCAATTAGTTAAATATTTGATCAGGGTAGGGTCACGGCTGGGTCATATTAGCCATCGTCCACACAGAAGGGACGTGGGGCGGGGGCGCGGAAAAGACCCGACGCGTTGTATAGATATCACGCCCTCGCCCCGTCTCTTCTGTGTGACCGTCGTCCCGTCCCCTTCAGTACATTTTGTGTGAAAGTGAATTGGGTTAACGACGCATCTTTTCCGCGCCCTCGCCCCACGTCCCTTCTGTGTGGCCGCTGGCGTAAAGGCTCGTATTTTGTACTATGCATCGTTTGATGATGGCGCGGGGGATGTAATATAGAATTACATTTTTTATAGGAAGACCATAATTTGGACGAAATTAACGGTTTATACCTACATACAAAGTGTTCATGAGACAAAGCAAAACCTGAAAACGGTTTTTTCAGTATCTCAAACTCAAAAAACTTGGTTGCAAATATTAAAGATATTAAAAAAAAACTTTGACCTTTGCATCTACGTAATAGGATGATTTGTGCAGCGTCCAGTGGCACCTTCACTCACACTACATAGATGGGTGAAGGGATAACTCGGACGCTGCAGTGCCTGGTACATTATTTTAGATGGAGTAGGCTTGCCCAGCACCTATACCATCCAGCTTAGTCGGCCTAGTCCCAAGGATGTTTTGGGTAAAACGTTCTTGCCTAGTCCCCAGAAAAGTCAAGTCAATACGTGCGGAGCGTATCGTCATGATGTTTTTAAATAATAACAAAGTAATTTAGTAATCTTGCTACTATCATAAATGAGAATTTTTAATGAATGTTTGTTAATTTTATTCAGATGCAAAAGCACAAACGTGATTTTTATCAAATTCAAATTCATAATGGTTTTATTCAAAGTAGCACAGAAACTGCGACTAAATAAACGTTACAAGTTAAACTAGGAGTCTATTTCAAAATCTATATCATTTTGGAGAAAAAATGGACATAAGAACTCCAAACGTGGTCTTTTCAAAGTCGTTAATTAACAGAGTTTACAAAATTATTCTAAGACCTACAACTGATGCATTGAAGTGGCTTTAATTTCAGACTAAATTGTCATCTAAATAATCTTTAATGTTATAGTAGCCCTTTTGTGCTTTACACATTTTTTGAACCGCGTTTCTGGATCTTATTATAGAAACGTATACAATGCCCATAAAGGATGTACTCGTATTAACCTTTGTCATCTAAAATATTGGGAACGAAAGTTTATGTTTATTTCTAGTATTTACGTTACGTTGTGACGTATCCCGGCACATAAAAAAAACCACGACAGTGAAATATCGGGCAATAGCTAGTGAAGTGTATTTATTAAACGCTTAAAATTCTCAATTTTATTTTAAACAAACTTGAAACTAGAGTAAGGTAAAATATTTATATATTGCACAAACATTATGTTACATGACTTATTGCATCGTATGGTGCATAGTTTAGGTGAAAAAACAAAAGTTTGCAGGGGAAAGTCACGCGATATTTCTTCAGGATAGACTAGGCAGAAGCCGACGTTAATGAAACAAAATATATCATTTTCTTTATTCTATTCTTAATGAGTTTCACATTGGCTGTGAATTATCGAAAGAAAGTATGAAATCGAAAAACAGATGTGCTGAATGTCGCGTAGTTGTAGCAAGATTTCGTAGAAGTGCCTGCAAGTGGACTTACCAATCAATTGAGAAGTGGTGGACAGTCTTCCGTAGCGGTTAAGCAAAATTAATTTTGTCCAAATTTCAGTCCCAACATCAGTAGACCATGATGGTCACCCCGCACGTGCGTCAACTCATCGTCAAGTGTTAACAAAGGGGGGGGGGAGGGGGGGGGGGGCGTAGGAGGGGGCTATCGATTATCAACTGTTGCCCGATAGATAACGTCCCCCTATGACGTGCAGCGAATGTAAACGGGTGTCAGATGTTTTAATTGGCGCTAAAAAAGTTACGGTGAAACGTGTGTTAGTATTTACTCTACTCACTGTTTTTAATGGAAAACTCTCAACAAATACAACGACAAACAATTGAAATCGGGCTCGAACTGAGACGTCACCGGGTGCGACGTGCCAGCATTTATCATTATTGGAGTTATCTCGTAAAATACCGTTTTGATAAGTCGACTTTCTTATTAACATTTACAATTCAATCAATTAAGAAAGAAGATCAATTAAGATTTTTATCACTAACGCAACTTAATTTTTTGCATTTTTTAAGACCCCGAATAAAAAATAAATATATATTTTTTCTGAGTTTCTCTTAAGTTTTCTGTTGTATAAAAACAACGTTAGGTAGATAAGATAAGAATATTCTTTATTATACCCGGAAAACACAAACATGAAATATTTACTCTCCTCTCACAAAACACGAAATGAAAACAAAACTGAAAATTTGGCATCTTAGCCTAGACTACCTGGATACTGAATTACTGTTAAATATAAACAGACACAGACACACAGACACACACACTCACTCACTCACTCACTCACACACACATACACACTCACGCACGCACACATACACACACACACACTCACACACTCACTCGCACACACTCACACACACACACACACACACACACACACACACACACACACTCACTCACTCACTCACACACACACTCATACACACACACACTCATACACAGACATATTATTTTTCTTAAAAAGGTTCTCTCTTCTGCATGTTTTGCGTGATTGAAAATTTTAAATTAATTACATCTGAAAACGTAACTGAAATAATTATCCCTGTTAACAACACAACAGCACACTAGATTTACGATTATTGTAACAACACTGACCGCTGAGATACAGGCCTAAAACCTAGTTCAGGGGCCAGGGTACCAATATTTTATAAGAGTGTTATACAGAACTTGTTTTGTATTTTACGACTTTTTTTTACTTGTATTGCTTTCTTTGGCTTGATTAAACTTGATTTGATTCACAAAAATACAGTACAATTGGCGGCCTTATTGCTTATAGCAATTTCTTCCAGGCAACCGACGATGGAGAGTTGCTAAAGGAAACGTGAGACGGGTAATCGGTGCAAATATAGGCTTCATTTGTCTACATCTTTTAACAAGGTCATTTGACAGATTAACGATGCAGGAAAAACTTCGTCAGGAAACGTAAAGAATATACTTATCTTATCTTAAACCTGAGTGCTCTCTCTCTCTCTTTCTCTCGTAGAGAAGGCCTGTGCCCTGCAGGGCTACATTATTATTATTATTACGAACACCGAAATTTTAACGTGGGTGCAGAGCTAAGGAAATAGTTTAGTGTTAGTCATAGCACCGACCTATTTACATACGTGTCACGATCTAAAACGTCAAAGGGGTATTTCCCCAATGCAAAAACATAATTATAATTCTTATGGGCACAAGCTTTACCCTCTACAGCGTTAACAAAATACCCATTCATTCGAAAATGGAGAGGTTCTACGTTAGTTAGTAGGAACAACTTTCACAGTGGAAAAAGCCCCCCTCTTAAGATAAGATAAGATTTTCGGACAGATAAGGAGGTTTTTACACTCTTTGCAAACGACAGTACATCGCTCTTTACTTTTGTGCCACAAAAATTATCCGAAATTTAATAAAGAAAAAGATTGACCTGCTGCCGATTACTGACTTACACTCTGAATTCATCTCTATGCCTACAATAGAATATTCCAATAGAGAACTTGCACAAAAAATGTTTTAATCGCATTGGAGAGGCCATGTTAAAATAATCGTGGTTATTTTTTCTTTACTTTTCATAATATAACCTCTCGAAAAGTCTTTCTAGTCCCGTGGTAAATTAACTCGCCCTACAAATCGGGCTCAAACGATGACGTCACATCGTGCACGTGACGCCTCATAATGTAAGAAAAGTTTAATAAATATTTGAGTTATCTCGTAAAATAATGTTTTATGCGCCAACACCCTTATAAGAAAACGTCCGGAATTCATTGAAGAAACTAAATCTGCAACGTTTTATACCATTAGACTAACTTAATTTTTTTGAGACCTTTACAACTCCGTAAAATATTTTAATGCCTTTATTTTTTTTATTATTTTTTCTTTGTTGTCTATGGTACAAAAACAATGTCTCTTTCAACCTAAGTTTGAGGCAAGTTCCCTATTTTAACCAAAGCGTAAGCTTCGACCAACCGCCGCCGTGTATACTTCCCTAGTGCGGGTCGGTAGAGCACGGCGATGGCAGCAGATGCGCCGTAGATAAACAGGACACGCGCACGCGCAGGCGGGCTGACTCATTCATTCCCCAGGCGTAGGTACAAGCGGGAACAATAATATGACTTAAATAAAAACCAAACTCGTTTGTGAATTAAAAACAAACTACGTTTGTATGGGAATTGCTCCTAAGGGACTCTCCTAAGAGGTTGGAGTTTTAAACTTTTTTTTATTGTGAATCTAGTAACATTACTATGCAAAGTATCGCTATGTTTTGTGTGCAATAAAGTATAATTAATTAATTAATTACTGTATGAAAATTTAAAGTGGGTTCTTGAACAATTGCAGTTACAGAAAGCACTCTTTTCTGTTTTAGTTCTCAAGTGAATTACTTTTAAAAACATCACAGACGACTGCATTTTAAATGGCGTAGAAATGCTTATAATCTAGATCTGCAGAATCTAGATTTAAAAAGTAAATATAAATTAAGAATAAATTCCTACCACTAAATAAATTAAATCAGCGCGACCAAACCATATTTAATAACCAGAGATGTCACAAGACAGAAAGCCTTAGCTAATTGTTATAACAGACCAAATCCAATTTAAAGTCGCCGAGACAGCAGAATAAATAAGGAACATAGGAGGTCTCAAGTTACTAGTTAGCGGAGCACTTATCCGTGCGAGTGTACCAATAATCCTCGCCCACATCGGAGCTGGCAGGCGCCCGCCCGGCGCACTCTCATCTATCCATGATGTAGGTCGGTACCACACCCACTGAGAGACGGCGCATCGTTACTGTTAATAAAGGCATTATTGTGGAGGTTTCATTCATTGAAATGGCCTGGGATTGGTCGCCGCAGGATGACCTGGACGTGAGGCTCGATGAGATATCTTGGCAATTGAAGACGTGAAACTATGACAAGCACGTTAACTCTCTCTCTCTGAGAGGAGGCGTTACGTTACGAAAATTAGAATACCTTTCTGAGACAAAGAGGGGTCATAGTTGAAACGTACAATCAATAGATAGATAGATAGAGAAAACTTTATTGTACATAAAAATATAAATTACACAGATATTTCTAAACCTATAAATATTCATTAAATTAACATGTTGAGTTTTTTGTCCAAGTTCTTGAGAATAAATTAAGTGGTTAGGATGAAACCTACTAGACTAATTATTTATGTTCGTGAGACTAAAGAAAGGTGACTATTATCATAAGTAAACACCTTTGTTAGGTACCTATGATCTGCATTCTTTAGATAATTTCAGCGTGATCTAGCTTGACATGAGCAATATGTGAATGAGATCATTGTAGGGAAGTCCTGCTTGAAATTTATAGAATTATGATGATGATTATAGCTCAAATGATGTAGATCTAACTTGAAAGGTACAACAGCTATTCTTCGGATAGGGTTATATAACTGGATGACCTCTTAGAATAAACAGCGCTTTAAATAGTAAGTAAATAAGTAAAATGTTTATTTGGCACCATTTACAGATTAGATTAGATAACTCTTTAATGCACACCATACATCATCTAGAAATTAAAGACTAAGAACTGGCACAAAAATGGCCCCACGTTCAATTGTGGGAAGGCAGGCGGGGCTAGTCAATTGTGTCACCAATCGGAGCCCGGCGAAATATCTATGCACCTGCCACCGTCAGACCGCCATCTTGCGATTTACCTAGATATATCGACGTAATACGTCACGAAGTCAATGGTTTTTGTATAATAAAACAATCACAAGTATCGCTGTCACTTACTATCGCCCAATCAACGACGACGTTCACGTCGTCACGCATGGCACACAGAATTAACCAATCACAGAGTTATATACTCTGCAGCACATCTTGTGCTCATTTCATTGGTACAGACTAATCGAGAGGACAGGGCCGTGATTGAGTGAATTTTGTAAGAAGAAAAATACTTCTTTTTGTTCGTACTTCAGCCTCAAGTACCCTTTGAACCGAGAATATGTTTTTCAATAACGTGCAATAAAGAATTTGATAATAATAATAATGTATTAAATAAATATTATAGGTTGCTGATTCCGTCAAAAGAAAAAGATTTTCTTTCTTGTCGCAATTTAGCTAGCCCAACATGAGAAAATCAAATTAACAATGACCACACAAATCCAATCTAAAAGGCTCAAAATTCCGCGAAAAGTCATCCAAGCGTGGCAACAGCTGAACTGTATTTTTTTTTATTCGGGTCAGCGAAGAGGCGTAGCGTAGAGGGGTCTCGTTATTCTGGCCAGAGCTTTGACCTCGAGGGAATATAGTCTGTCCCAATTCGACGCTCACAAAAGCTAAACGACAAGAAACATAAACGTTCAAATTATGACTTGTTCGTAATTAATCAGCACAATTTACAGCCAGCAGGATTGAGTATTAAAATGAAAATGTATGAATGACGGTAACGTCTGTAAGTAGGTATTGAAGGAATATTGAATTGGTGGAGATGGTAGGAAGGAAAATGCGCGACGGGGACAAGGGGTGAATAACTTGAGAGTCCAAAGAGTTGGAAGTGAAAAGTTTTGTTCAATAAATATTTACCTACTATGAAAATTTTAAACCTGTGGCTGACTTCTAACCCTAGAGTTTACTCCTATACATTTAGTTATAAATATAACTAAAGCATAAAATAACAGTAAGTTTGCTATATTTGAGTACCGAATACACACACACACGTATACAATAGTTAATGTTTTTTTCGAAATCTATCAGAGACGATTTTTTTTTTGCCCTTTCGCGTGAAGCTACTGAAATTTTATCAAAATAAACGCAAAACGTCCCAGCATAAAAGAAAATAGCTGTACTAAAAAAGGAGCATAGAGGCTGGGCTCAACTAAAACTGGCCAGTATTTGACCTCGGCTGTGACTTGTGTGCGGTCCGTGTTGTTCTTTATTTGAATTCAAAAGCATTCTAGAACAGGGCCAGATGATGAATGGCGCCGTATACTGTTTCAAACTTGGAACGTTTTTCAAAAAGCCCGTGACATTTAGGTATCATTGTGACATTTTTTTATTTTGTGGCCTGGTACGAGTATTGTCGGTGTGAAAAAAAAGCTGCAGCACTGGTATCTACGTAAGTGCTTTGTGTAGTTAATTATGTTATCATTTTAAAAGAGTCTTAATTAAACACTAAACTAAAATTGACAAAAATATAAGTAATGTACCCACCTAGGGTTGCCATCCGTCCGGGCTTCCCCGGATTTGTCCTAGTTTGGAGGGCATCCGGGGAGCGTCCGGACGGGGTTTTAAAAGGTGCAACCCGGACACTTTTTATGTCAGGGGAAATCCGATTACCTTTATAGAATGGAATGAATTGCAATAAATTACAGCATTTCATAGTTAAAAATTCGGTGTGGCAAATATACCCGTGCACTCGTGACGTGACGTGCTCCCCTAGTCGCCCCGCTCCATGCAATTTATAATTTGTTTTTAATATTTTATAATATTTTATAATTTCGAGTTACTAATTATGTTTGTTACCAGAATTCATGAGGTTTAAGTTTTAGTTGATTTAACTATGTTTTTAAATTATTGTCTGCGTAAATGTTTTATTGCGGGTGTGATACTTCAACCGAGAGCTTTTGTGGAATTAATCAAACAAATGACTTAGCAATTTTCCCGGAAAGAGCCGAGGCATTTAGACAATGTTCTATTAGACATTGGACAAGACACAATGACGCTTAAACTGTAGCATCTGTCAAATGTAATTGAGGCCTTGGAACAAATTAAATGGTTACACAGGCGAGACTTGACAAAACGTTGCTCTGACCGAATGTCATTAATCTTTTTTTTTCCCCTGTTTTATTGTCTCTTCCGACTCATGCATTTCGGGCATTGAATTATTTTTTACCTACCTACCTTTTCCGGCTTTTCGAAATATCAAATAGGTGATAAAATAAATACATAATAATATGGCAATTTTGTTTATTTTCTTTTATTCCTACTAACCCATTTGCATCGGCTTTTTTGGTACCTAGGTTCATTCTTTCTTCTGTCCGTAACAATGACAATAAAAATATTCACAAGTTTCGGTTCACTCAAATTGGTCATTTACTGTCATAATTTTACGAGTTCAATAAAAAAATGTTTCAATTGAATTCGACTCAGCACAATTTTCCCATGATAGCAGACCTATTCATTTGACCACAAAATGTTGTAACAATAGACGGTTACAATAGAAGATAATATTATATATCTAACCTTTTTATAGCAGTAGTTAGCAGTAATGTAATGTAATAATGGTAGATAATAAAATATTGCCAAGATTTTATTACATTTTTACATCGTAACCCTACAAAGTCGCCTTCACAAAGAAACGACAATTTCTTGACAGGAACCGACTTGTACCCGCGAACGGCAAGCAAGAAAAATCCGATAACAAGATAAAAAAAACGCCTGAAACTTCTTTAACCGCAAGAAAAGCTCAAAAGCTTTTAATCGATTACTGGCAGCTACAACGTCATTCGAAAGAAAAAACTTACGCGCTGATTCCGGCCAAGTCCACAAAGAAAAAAAAAACAAAAACGGTGAAAACACAGAACAGAAAAGCACGTAATATAATCGCGTCCGTTTGGGAATTATTTGGGAAAATCGAGCGATGCACGCCCGCTCGGGAGCTTGCGCCTCGTCCACTGATCTAATTTCAAAACGTACAACGAGAAAGTGACGTAATCGCGGCGCCGCCATGTTGCCCCCCCGTGCAGGGCCTCGCCCCGCAGGCGCGCCTATAGCTTCCGTCCCGCTAGAAAATGCATTTATTTATTTTAAGCAATTTCGGAAATGGAGTGGTCAGTGTCTGTCTCAATGACGGTTTTTTTTATTGTAATTATAACGTTTATTAACCGTGAATTGTGGTGCGTTTTTAGGGTTCCGTACCTCAAAAGGAAAAAACGGAACCCTTATAGGATCACTTTGTTGTCCGTCTGTCCGTCCGTCCGTCTGTCAAGACCCTTTTTCTCAGGAACGCGTGGAGGTATGAAGCTGAAATTTATATCAATTACTCAGGTCTACTGTCCCTTGAAGCTGTGAAAAAATCAAACTTCTAAGCCAACGCAATCAAAAGATACAGCCGTTTATGCCGCAAATTTTCGACACTTGCAAGGGAATCAAAACCTACAGGGTGCTTCCCGTGAACTCAGAATCTTGAAATTTGGTACGAAGCAACGTCTTATAGCATAGATAAAGGAAAAATTACGAAAACCATAAATTTTTAGTTACATCACATAATATATATTTTTTTAATAATTTTAAACTTACTACCCATTTCCTCATAAACGCGTAGAGGTATTAAATTGAAATTCATACCAAATACTCAGGTCTATAATACCTTTAAGCTGTAACAAAATCTAACTTCTATGTCAACGCAATCAAAAGAAACAGCAATTTAAGCTGCATATTTTGAAACTCGCAAGTACTCGCAAGGGAATCAAAACCTAAAGGGTACTTCCAGTCGACCTAGAATCTTGAAATTTGGCATGAAGCAACGTTTTATAGCACACATAAAGGAAAAATTCCGAAAACCTTAAATTTTTAGTTACATTACAAAATATATATTTTTTAATAAATATAAACTTATTACTTTTTTCCTCATGAACGCGTAGAGCTATCAAGTTGAAATTCATATCAAATACTTAGATCTAATTGCCTTTAACCCGTGAAAAAATGTTGTTGACATTGCAGGTTTGTACGGAACCCTCGGTGCGCGAGTCCGACTCGCACTTGGCCGGTTTTTTTACTCATCGATTTTCTTTTGTTTTCGCAGACGACGTAGGTACGTTTCTGAATAAACAATAGAAATTACTTGTCTTAACGCAAAAAATGTTAAGCTTATTTTCCCTGAGCTATGGTAAACGGTTCTCAGTGGGAAAAATAGGTTTCAATATTAGCGTTGCCTTTTTAAAATCTGTAACAGGTAGGTACTTTCTCATAAAAATAATATCTCTAAGGGCAGCCTACGTAGGTATGTCATGTTCTACCTATGTACCTGCCGCTTTCTACACTAACAGTCTGTTGTTTTTTCTTAATGCACTTTGGCCAACTGACAGCTGTCAACTCTAAATTAACAGAATGTCAGTGTGCCAGAAACAAAGGGATATCTCACTCACTGCAAGGCACGGGTCCGTTCATAGAAAATTAAAAATAACATAACATAAACTCACGCTTGCATCCCGGAGCGATAGGCAGAGACCAGTGTCTGCCAGTTGTCACAACAAAATAGCAATAATATATTTTTATAAGTAAGCGTGGCGCCGGATTAAGAATAGCGTCACTCCATTTCCTTCCGTGGATGTCGTAGAAGGCGACTAAGGAAATAAATTATCAGGAGGCGGGCAGCAGCGTCTGCCTGAGATTCCAACCGCATACTGCGATCGCCAACCCGCCTGCCAGCGTGGCGATTATGGCAAAACCCTTCATGGTTCGAAAACCATGAGGGAGGTCTATGTCCTGCAGCCGGCGTCAAATGGCTGATAATAATGATAATGAAAATAAGTACCTAGGTAAGTAATTTTATCTTTGTATTAAAATAAACCTAAACAAAAAACCTGGGAGACCAATAATAGCATTACTACAAAACTTACGACAGTGGTTTGAACAGATTACCAGTTCCTTGTTTGTATTGGCCGCCTCAAAAAGGAGACGGCACATAAGGAAGAAGAATATTAAAATAGAATTATAAAAATGGGAGAATATTTAACAACAATATTGATATTCACAACAATATTATTGAGTAACAAGCATTTTTTTTGTATATTTCACTAATTATTACTCCTATTTTTAGTTATCGATTTAAGAGTTTGAGCTGTTGACTCCAGTAGACATATTTGACCCCAGTTCACAAAGTGCAGAATATCGAGGTACCTAAAAAATCCGACGATTTTGAATTTTTTTTTTTTTTGAATAATCAGTATTTATTCTTTTATGCGGCTCAACTGGATTTTATGGAGTTTTCCTTTGTAGCCTTAACTATTATTACGTAGGTACATAACATGTAGCAGGCAACGGAAATCCATTATTCAGCTGCCTGTTTAGCCGCGATCTCTAATTGCGTATGCGAGACGAGACGGATTAAATGAATAATTTGAATAATGTCAAATGGATAATAGGCCTTTAATAAGCCGTCATTATACCCAAGATGGCTGCCGGGGAGGTATTTCATGAAATAGGTGACTAAAATGGGTAGAAGGTGCATTTCCTAGTTATTGAAACATTCCTTCAATTATATAGTTATTTTTTTTAACAAGAATAACACAAAAATTACATAATAAAATATAAAAACCGGCCAAGTGCAAGTCGGACTCGTGCACGAAGGGTTCCGTACCTTTATCTATACAACATTAGACACAAAGATCGAGAAAAAGCAGCAAAAAATCACGATTGTTGTATGGGAGCCCCATAGAATAGGGGAGCCCCCTTAAATGTTTGTTTTATTTTAATTTTATCATTTATTTTTGAAGCGAATATAGAACTAAATATTCTGTGAACATTTCAAGTGTCTGCCTGTGACCGTTATTAATATCGAGCAAAAACCGGCAACAAAATTACTTTTGTTGTATGGGAGCCCCTTTAAATATTAATTTTATTCTGTTTTTAGTAATTTTTGTTATAGCTGCCACAGAATTTACAACATCTGTGAAAAATTTAACTGCCTAGCTATCACGGTTCATGAGATACAGGCTGGTGACAGACAGACAGACAGACGGACAGTAAAGTCATAGTAGTAGGGTCCCGTTTGCCACCCTTCGGGTACGGAGCCCTAAAAAATTATTCTAAAAAACCATGTGCACTTTTAGTTATAGGTTAACTTATATATCCTAAATATTAAAAATTTAATTAATAATTTATGTATTAAATATTTAAAAATTTCATTAATAACTATGGTAATTTATGGCAAAATAAAAAATGTAACTTAAGCTGAACGAGTAACAAGTTGGGCTTAGGTTACATTTCTTTGGTAGTTACATGTTAAACGGGTCTAACCGCGATTATTCATAAGGCTAAATTAAATTACCTTTATTATTCCCGAGGTTCGTGAGCGTCGCGACTCATTATAAAATATATTATTATTCTTTCAATTTATCTAAGAGCCCGCCTTAGTAGGCATGAGCTTATTTTAAGAATTCCATAATTGGGCTAAAGTTTCAAATGAAAACGTCAGATCCTTGCAAAAAATGTTATAATTACTTAAATTGGACCGTGTAACGCAAAACACGCAGAAACATTCCAACCCGGGATAAAGTAACTTTCGTGAAAAACTGTTTTTTATTCATCATATTGTTTTGTTCCATGTTTTTGTTCAGACGTTTTTATATTTGTAATCACCAATAAAACAAACACGTCTAAACAAAAACCTGGAAAAACAAGGCAATAAGTTTTTCTCGAAAGTTACATATTGTGGGCTGGAAGGTTTCTGCGTAATACGGTCCTATTATGTGTAACTTTATGTTACGTTTTATTTTTCATTAGTGTAAAACTCTTAACAATGTTTGAATAACAGATTAATTACATGTAATTAACATAATATGTTATCAGTCAAATATTTTCTTTCTATTAGCCAATTAAGTCTCCCACTGCTGGGAGATGGCCTCCCATTTAGATCTCCACTCCTCTCTGTCATCAGGCATTCCTTCCAACCCGGGAGAAAAATCGTGACGTCGTCTCGCTATCTCCGCCTTGGTCCGCCCCGTTTGTTTGGTCAACTGATTAGTTATTGAATTTATTGATTATTTATTGTCGAAGAATTGCTCAGTTGAAGTGGCAGTGAGCAGTGAGAACTGGTGGCCGCTGGGGCGAAAAAGTTCTGATCTGGCGACTGCGGACCGGACGACGCAGCGTGGACAGGCCCCCCACCAGATGGTCTGACGACCTGGTTACAGTGGCGGGGAGTCGCTGCATGCGGGCGGCACAACACCGGGAAGCTTGGAAAACCATGAGGGAGGCCTATGTCCTGCAATGGGCCTCAGATGGCTAATGATGATGATGATGATTATTATTATTTATTACGTACAACCCATTTGACAAAAATATCCGAAACTCAATAATATTATGTGTTTTGTTTGGTTAATTTCGTTCACTATGTCTGGATTTTAATTTAAATTATTTTTGTTCGGTAATAATTTGAATTTGTATCAATTGGTTGTATTAAAGCAGCAATCGTACTTTCTATCGCTACTTGTTTTGTATTCACGGTATGGAACGTTACACTGGCGAAGGAAATTATTCCACTTTTGTAAGTGATATTATTCTCGTGGTCTTAGGGCGGGGGAAATTCTCCTCCGACGATAAATGAAACAAATTTCACAAAAACGTTTTATTTTCATATATACTGTATTATTTGTGTAATTTCTGTAAGTCCACATAAAACATAACATAACATAAACTCACGCCTGTATCCCAGAGGGGTAGGCAGAAACCAGGCACTGCCACTTGCCACGATCCTGACAGACCACTTTCGCTTCCTCAACATTCATTAGTCGTTGCATGCACGCACGCCGGTTTCGGGTACTTTTTATCTTGCCTTTTGCTAATACATACCCTAGGTCATCCCGTACCGGCCCTTCCACCCACATTCGCTCGATATATTTGTTTCGCCAGTCATTCGTCCTTGATCCTCAGACACTCAGGTATTAATTAATTGGTGAAGCCTGTTCATTTCACACGGAGGGGCAGGGCTTGGGAAAAGACTACACCTTCCTGTACAATGTGATATTAAAATAGCTCACGCAAAACCTGAAAACACGAAATACATAAGTTTTTGACTTTGGAAATGTCCTTTCGTTCGCTCCAGTGTAGGCTCCGATTTCACAAAAAAGTGCGATCCCCTTATATCTCGGAGATATATGAAGATACATGATATTCAAAAAAGGCTCAAAAGACGCTTAAGTCAAAAACGAAACAAGTTATGGCCGAAGTAGTGAAAAAAAATTCAACTTTTTCCGAATTTGTATTTTGACCCTCGATATTTTGGAAACGAAGAATGATATCAAAAACTTGTGAAAAATTCCTTTGAAAAATTTAGTCAGCTACAATTTGAGCCTGAAACAAAGACGATCGAGTCACGCGTTTGCCCTGTAGCCTAACCGTTATGAAAAAAGTCAAAAAGTCGGAACGACATTTTTCTCATGACATTCATGACTCGATCCATTTCCAATGTGCTCGATAGTCATATGAGGCACGAAATCTGTGATTTTTTTTTATAATTTTCGTTCAATCTTGAAACTTGGCGCGATAAAGTATGAAACCTCAGCACAAATTATTTAAATAATAACATGTTGACATTTAAAATTTATTTGTTCAATCATTAAAATATTTATAAAATTAGTAAATATCTATGACTATGGACATTACACACGAATATATACAAACTATTTCTAATAATATACTTTTATAAAAATACAATTTATTCCAATATTTACTACGTGACATTACATTATTTAATACGGTCTGATAACAATTCGACCACCTCACCTCAGCTCTCCTGGCGCTGCATGCCGCTCCCACCGGGTACCGGCAGAATATCAGCGCTGAAGTTCTTCCTGGACTTTCAGCACATGCTGAGTCGGAGCCCATTCACATTTGCCACACCTACGTTGGTCACTTTTGTACTCCTGTCGTACCGTGTCTGGCTAATTTCCAGTGTGTTTTTGCTTTTTTCTGTATGTTATTGTTTTCTTATATTCTTTCTTCGTATTGTGACTTTTGAATTGATTTGTATTACTTTGCTTTAGATACGTGTGTGTGCCTTATGTGAATAAATTATTTATCTATCTATCTATCTAAACAGTTTAAGTTTTCTTTTCTTTTGTCCGCTTTTCCCCCGAATGCCATCTGTCACGGTCTCTTGCCATCCTTATCCACGGACTCTCCGCCAACTCAACTATGGTCCTACCATCAGGCTGCTGGTCTTCCCACTGACCGTTGTCCTGACCTTGACCGCCACTATTTTATTGCCCTATGCCCCATTGCACAGAGCCACGTCACGGTTTACAATGACAACTCGATGAACATTGCAAAGTCGATTTAACCACAGATTAACAAGTAGACTCGGCTACGCAATGCACATCGAATTCTCATAACAAACCTTGAATTGTAGTTTTATGAAACGCGGCCCATCCACTTGCCGTCTTCCCGGTTCAGTAAAGAATATATCATACATAACATAGCATAAACTCATGCCTGTATTCCGGAGGAGTAGGCAAAGACCAGGGTCTGCCACACAGAACAGTTTGCCACTTGCCAGGAACCTAAACTCCTGACAGATCTCTTTCGCTTTATCAACATTCGTTAGTCGTTGCATGCGCGCACGCCGGTTTCGGGCACTTTTTATCTTGGCCTTTGCTAATACATCCCCTATTTGGTCGATGTATGTCCGCTTTGAACGTCCCTTAACCGGTCCTTCCACCCACATTCGCCCGATATTCGTCAATCTTTCTTCCTCCATCCTCTCTATATATCCAAACAAACCTTCCAATAACTCTGTATGTTTTAATTTAATCGTCTACATATTCAGTAATGTGAAGTGACAAAATGTGGGTAAGTGATATTTTCGGAGGATAACACTGAGTTTCTGTGCACTCTGATTATTCCTTGAATATTTAGCCGCACATTTTGATTACAGTTCTGCCGAGAAAATTCCCGCCGATTGTATTTTCCCGCGACCACGTCGTTTGGCTTAATATTTGTTCATATTTTACTATCATAGCAGTAATTTGTAACGCTCTCTACAATTTGTTTAAATTACGGACTCGGCAGGCAGAAGCGATAGAACGCCGGCCTCACATTCGGAAGGTCGTAGGTTCGAATCTACCAAATTTACCAGACTTTGTTCTGTAAGCTCCGTACATTTGTGAAGTTACCAGTAGCGATACCACTCGCTAACCGTGAAGGAAAACATTGTGAGGTAACCTGAGTGTCACATACCTCTGCACTTATTCGCAGTGGGCACGGGTACCGTTAGCCCATACCTATTCTTTCTCTGAGAGAAGGCCTGTGCCCTGCAGTGGGACGTATATTGGCTACATTAAAAAAAACCGGATAAGTGTAAGTCGAACTCACCCACCGAGGGTTTCCCTTAACCAGGACATTATGAAATAGATCCGATTTTAAATTTAACCTTGTCACCTTGAAATAAAGTCCATAAACCAATGAAACATTGGCTACATTGTAAAACTATAGATAGATAAAAAAAAATGTTCGTAAGACTACAAACAAAAATTCATTTTGAACTCTTTGGCGAGGTACACACCAGTCGACAGCACATCAACCTTTGCATGTTAGTTGCAAATTCACCCGTTAAGTGACTGAATAGAGTGCACCGGTGTAAAGATCGATATGTTGTCGACTGTACATTGACCACTATGTCCCTCTCTCTCTGTCTGTCACACACACACACACACACACACACACACACACACACACACACACACACACACACACACACACACACACACACACACACACACACACACACACACACACACACACACACACACACACACACACACACACACACACACACACACACACACACACACACACACACAGACACACACAAACACACGCACACACGCACACGCACACGCACACGCACACGCACACACGCACACGCACACGCACACGCACACGCACACGCACACACACACACACACACACGCACACGCACACTCACACGCACACGCACACGCACACACACCGAAGGATGGCAGCGGAACTTGTCTGTAACGGTAATGAGGATGCGCGGAATATGTGGATGGAAAATGTTCCGCTACCGGCCGGCGTAGATTACCGTCGACAGAAGATTCCGTCCAGACAATCCAAGGAATCGCTCGTAGCCCCGGCTGCCTGAGTGATCTTAAACGATCACGAACGTTAAGCAACACAGGGCGCGTTCAGTGTATGGATGGGTCGCCGTCTATGCCTAACGCTAGTGGCATTTTTCCGAGCGGTTCCGTGCTTCGCAAGGCACGTTAAGCTGTTGGTGCCGGCTGCCATCGATAGATGGCAGTCGTTAAGCCAAGTTAGAGGCCTTAGGGCGGCTTGACAACTTCTGACAGTAGACGAGCCACTAGTCTACAAGCCTCCACCAATCTGGACTTGGCCCCCGTGGTGGAGTATGGCCTATACCTTCCTCAGGGAAGAGACCCGTGCCCCTCGGTGGGGACATAATGGGTTGATGATGATGAATCCAAGGAACCAAAAAGTTTTCAGCACTTCGACGAAGAATGTAATAAATTTAAATAAAATCATTTATTTTACCATACAGAGTATGACATACGATGTCACAACACAGAGTCGGTTTATGCAGCCTACACACGACCCACTGCAGGGCACAGGCCTTCTCTCAGAGAGTATGGGCTTAGTTACCACGCGTGCCTACCGTTACATTATAATACATTATTATACATTTCTTTATTTATCGGGTTCTATAAGATTCATAAAATGTATGCTAAATTGGTTATATAGTAGTTATAGCTACTATATAACCAAGTTATATAGTAGCAATAACTTGGTAACTCTTTAAAATCACAACTACCCTCCATTCTATTACGGGCCTGTTCCATAGAACTACAATTCATGGTTAATTATCATAGAACTACAATTGAAAGTTTATTGACCCACAGATTAACAAGTAGAAAGACTCTGCTATGCAAAGCACATCGAATTGTCATAATGAACTACGAATTGTAGTATTATGAAACTCCGCCCAGGAAATAACTCGGGCCGGAAACCAACGCTGCGACTGCGCTTGCAGTCACGGCAATAGAGCTGAGCCCGTCCCTTTTTACCACAAACATATTATGAATGAAAGAAAACTTATCTTTCATTCACATGTTTGTGGAAAAAGAAAACTCAGGGAGAGAGTATGGGCTTAATCACCACGCGTGCCCACCACGGATTGGCGAATTCAAGCGCTGAGGTATGCGAATTGCTCAGACACTCATGTTTCTTCACGACGTTTTCCTTCACAGTTAGCGAGTATAACTTCGAAATTAGCGACAAGACGTATATGAACTTATATCTGATTGACAGGGTTGTCAGTCATACAATTTATCTATGGTGCAAGACATTTTTGGACTTATTCACTGGATAAAGCTTACCCATTGATAAACGGATAGATAGTGCTGTCAGAGAGCGTTGGCGCAAGCCATCCTACGCCTCTGTACTTCAGCCACTCTATTTCCGTACATTTCGTCTGTTTCCGGACTGTTTTATTGAAGTTTCTTCGGAATTTCCGACTGGTTTCTGTCAACTGGCCTCGAGCCATGTGCTGGTTACTTTTAGCTGACTAGCAGGGCTTTTAAAGTAGATTTACATGTCTGTAGTGGAATGGGAGGCAAACTGTTCCAATTTCCGTTTTAGGTTGCGAACAAGACTCAACTACACCTAATAAGTCCAAACGCAATATATTTATAATTTCTTTAATATATCTATAAATAAAAAATCTATTATACCTACAGGGTGGAATTTTGTAATGCCACTTGAAGGGAAAGTACTCTAAATACTGTAGATAGAAGTACTCAAAGAAAACATTAATTTATATATGAAAAGAAAGAAAACTGCATTCAAAGATTTTTTTTAAATTGAATACACCCGGGAATCAAGACGACTAAAATCTGTAAAAATTACACCCTGTACTTTTATCGCATCGTCGTTCGGGACCATTATAAGGATGAAATCTCTCTAACAAACTTGGTAACAATTTTTTTATTTGCAGTTTTCTTTCTTCTCAAAAATGGGAACCTTTTCTTTGAGTACTATGTTCTATCTACAGTAATTAAGAGTACTTTCCCTTAAAGTGGCATTACAAAATTCCACCCTGTATACATTTGGGAAGTTGTAGTAGCAATGCGAAGGAAGAAATCGTGAGGAAACCGGAATTGTTCACATACTTCAGCGCTTGAAATTGCCAATCCGCGGTGGGCACGCGTGGTAGGCTTTGTATGTAGGACGTATATATGTAGACCAAAAAAACTGAATGCTAATTCACATTAATGCTAATTCATAATAAATAAAGTAGAGCTCAAAAATGATTTTGAAATCAAAACGTTTTACTTACTAGGCTTCTACTGTCCTGAAAGTTTTGACAAATTTTAGGTAAGTAACTACCCAACATTTAATGTGGCAATTTTTAGTTCTAGAATTACACTCCCCATTTGTATTGTTTAATCGAGTTCAACTTTAGAGCAGACATAAAAGTTCTAAAAAGCGTACACATTATTTTCAGCCATCCGTCATGCGCATTCAAGGAGCCCACGTCATGAAACCTACAGTTAGTTTACGAGAAAAGAGACTTAAAATAGACGAACAGAAGAAGCAGGAATCAAAAGAAAATATTTTATTACTTACTAACGGCACAGATTGAGAAATAACCAAAAGTCACATTATATGTCATGGACATAAGACGTACGGCGAAGAATTTTAATCTCCTTTGCTCAGAATCGTAATCAGCGAACACGTAAATTAATACAAAGTAAGTATCCAAAGGGGTTCTATCTATGTAGTGATCAATACGAACCTTTTTTACTACGACGAAAACGTCAGATTCTGCCAGAGGTCGGCACGGTTAGCCAGAGGTCGCGGGTTCAAGTCCCGGCATGGGTGGAATTTTTAGCCTCTAAATAGGTTTTTAAAAATTGTACTCAGCACGGATTAGTGCAACGAAAAGAATATAGTAGTCAGACTTGCTCAATAACATTGAAATATTCAGGGTCTCCCAAATATTCTAAATTCCCGGAACACATAACGTTAGTACAAGTACAAGCGTACACGTGTCGAGCTGTCCTTGTCTCTTGTTCTTGGTCTGTGCCATAGGGCCACCGAACTCGTTAAATGTAAAAGTTTTGGAGAAAGACCAAAGCGATATATCAGAATGGGACGTTTATGTATGAATTTTAGTGACGACGCTGTTTGACCGAACACTACACGCCGCATTCCAATGCAACTATCCAAACAGTCTCCAACGGTACTGTCACGAGCTTGTTTGTATACAGGATCTATCTTATCTATCCTTATGATAAGGGGGTGGTCTGCTCAGCATTTTGTGGTTAGTTTACTCATGGGATACATTAAATATAGCACACACTCATTGCAAGCACGCGCACACACACTCACGCATGCATGGGCACCCGAACATTCATAGTAAATACTACAAACTAATCTAATATGTCAAAATCTCGTGTCACTGTGTTTGTTATCGAACTCCTCCGAAACGGCTTCACCGATTTTTGTGATTTTCTTGTGTATGTTTGGTAGGTCTGAAAATAAGTCTAGGCTAATTAATATGGTAAAACAACGTTTGCGGGGTAAGCTAGTATTATGATATAATGGGCGTTAACGAATTTTTGTGTTACAGTGATCGGATGCCGGTCTATGTGTCTAAGTTTTGTTTTAGTTTGTGGTATCCACTGAAAACCAGCGTCGTGGTCGCTACCGGCCACGGCATATAGCTGAGCAGAGGCCATTTTGGTGCCAATTCCTAGTTTTTTACTCTTTAGATGATAAATTTTATTTTTATAATGGTACCTAATAAACAGTCTGTCTATCTATCCACCATTTTGAACTGTCTCTGGGACGATGACTTTGACATCGCAGAAAAATATCGGCTGCATCAAACTAAAGTCTGTATAATATGGGATAGTGGTAGCGAGCGGTAGTAGGGGCGCGGTAGAACGCAGGCTTCTCATTCGGGAGGTCACGGGCTCGAATCCCGGCATGTACCAATGACTTTGTTTTCTAAGTTATGTACATTTGTGAAGTTATAATAGCAATCTTGAATAGTGAGCAAAACTGAGTGTCTGAGGTGTGCACACACCTTAGCGCTTGAAATTGCCGATCCGCGGCAGGCACGCGTAGTAATTAAACCGATACTCTCTCTCTCTGAGAGTTGGCCTGTACCCTGCAGTGGGACGTATAAATAGGCTACATAAATAAATAGGATAGTTACTTACTTAGTTTGACTTGTGGTTTCCGCACGTGGCCTCGTATTCGGGCCATTGTACGAAAGTCAGTGTTTGTTATCGAACTCCTCCGAAACGGCTTCACAGATTTTTATGTAATTTTTTGTGTTCGTAAAGCTAACATCTAATACCATGGCTTTCGCTGCAACGTAAATTCGCTGTAACGTAATTCGCTGCAGTGAAAATACGCTGTAACGTACTTCGCTGCTATGCACTTTCGCTTGGACGTACTTCGCGGTAATGTAACAGAGTCAGTAATTAATAATATGGCAAAACAACAAGATAAGCTCGATTTCTTTTAACTTTTTAAGTCTTTTTAAGGCTTAGTCTTTGCTAAGGTACGTCCAATCCTTAACATAATAGTAGATTTATTTCTGAAAAATTTTATTGAAAATTAACTTTAGTCTGTATTTCACAAAATTATTTCTTTACGTAAAATATCTAGGCACCCAAATTCGTACTTACTACTGACGCAGTTTTTGTACAAAATATCGATTGGCATTGCGGCCAAAAATTAACTTACTACTTACGCAGCTTTTGTACAAAATATAGAAGGGAGAGACATTGCGTCTACAAAATAACGAACATTTTAAAACTTTCATTAGCTATAGAACCTACTCCATAGAAAAATATATCATACATTCAGTGAATTGAATTGTTAATGCGTCCAAAGGTGACAAAAACGAAAGCTCACATAAATCAACAGCCATAAAGCTAACAGGCAATAATTAAGGGCATCGGGAGACGCACAAGTCAGATGGTCCCCCGAGCCTGTAGTATCTATTATTACACGCCAGACGGACAACTTCGTGAATAAAACGTTTTGACATTATTGACAAAGACAGTGGTCCAGTCCCTTTCTTTAATTACCAGCGTTATAACGTAAGAACACGGAGTGACCGAACCACAAACTGACCAAAACTGCACTCAAGAAGATAAAATCTCCTGCACCCTAGACTATCAGAAACTTTTTTCTTTTTCTATTTCAAGTTCAAGCAACTTTTTTTTTCTCTTTTACGCATAATATGTACTGGCAACAGCCAGAGAGCGCATAGAGGTTGTAAAGACATGTAGGTACACAACATAAACCTGCCTTATTCAAAGACACCTCTTTGACAGGTCGAAGTTGCTAAATGAAAAAAAGACAAGTTACTTATTTAATAGGTATTCTATTCTCTTTAAATTGCCAATGTTAAATAAAATTACTGAATGAAGTCTTTACAGATGAAAAACAAAATATGATGGCATGACTAAACTCTGAGAAGCTTCGTAATTTATGGCGTAAGTACTTCCAACACTGTAATTTTATTTTTATATATATATTTTTTTGTTTGTTTTAGAGCTTGATAATTTTTAAATAGTGTTTTTATTAATACTAACCAAGAAAATAAAGCAATTAAAGCAGAGTAAAAAAAATTAAAGACAACGTAACACATTTGTTCTTTTCATGAGGAAACTAAATAGTTTTCCTCCTTCCATGGCATAGACAATCGATTGCGATCCGAGATGGTGGCTTTTCCCGCGCTTTCCGCTGTCAATTTCATGACATGTGAGCTTCTTTAAATCGAATAAGGGACGGGCAAACGAAAAAATATCGATATTTTATCGTCTCGATATTTCCGAACAATAACAACACATTAAGATAAGAAATCTTGTGGCTGGTCGTCCTACGCTGCGCTAGCCGATATGTGGTCTCCATTTGAGAACTTTTCGGCCCCATCGGCCATCAGTTCTGCGTGCTATGTGCCCCGCCCACTGCCACTTCAACTTAATAATCCGCTGGGCTATGTCGACGACTTTCGTTCGTCTACGGATCTCATCATCGACTACCCGCCACAAGATGAACAGATGACCTCATCCAAGTGGCAGGAAGGCGCTGGATGTAGGCCGCTTCCAACCGGTCTTTTTGGAAATCCATGGAGGAGGCCTATGTCCAGCAGTGGACTTATTGTGGCTGAATGATGATGATGAAGATAAAAAATCAATGTTTTCATTCAAAGCCGATAGTTATCTAAAAGTATCCCCAAGTTACATCAAAACATTCAAGTAAAATTGGGAAAATTGAGACGCATGTTGAAGTTATACAGGTGTAACATAGTCCTCATATATAGGTTCTATATTAATGAAGTAACACTTATACAAGGGAAACAACTTTGAGATCGCAAAGTGGCATTAAAATTTGTGGAAAAATTTCAAAGTTTGTCCCAAAATATTGTTCATACTGACAAGTACGATGGGGATTTAGTTAAACTTTTACATTCATTTGAGTACTAAGTTGAGTGCAAACAAAAAAATCTCAATTATTAAAGCTGCGAAAGCAATGGACGAGACTGGTAGGAGACCGAGGGGGTTGGCGGTGGGTTGGCTGTTGGTTGGCGGTTGATTGGGGTTGGCCGGGGGAAGAGGTGTGCTCTTTCGTGCCAGAAGTGGGCTCTTTTCGTGAGCTGGATGGATAGCTTCAGGTTTGCCTTGCCTCGTACATAAGCCAAAATATATTGAATCTGAATCATGAGTTTGTTCTAAGTTTGTAAGTCTGGATGAGAACAGCTTTCTAAGCTGCGATGAGTCCAAAAATTTTACGAGATAAGTTTTTTACAATTTCTTGACACAACAGCTTATATAGACCCCTTTTGCACCGTTTTCCCGACTCTCCAAGATTTGCTGGAAGAAATCTCTTGCCGAGATTTGAGCTCGCCTTTGTACATGTTATTTGTTTGAATTTGAAAAGGACATTTACGGAATGTCCTGTTCAATGTTTCGTGTTTAATAAAGTATACTTAATAATTAATAACAACATTGTTTAAAAGTTTAGAACCAATCATTATTTAAAAAGAAAACTTAAGTAATACAAATAATTTTATTACAATAAAATTTTTATATCATAGCTGATGAACCTCGACAGATTTCAAATTCACTGCTCAACTTCAAGGCTTTAAGTCGCCCGTAAAATCAATAAGTAGAACTCAGTTGACACACATCACCGTTTATATCCGAGTTGTCTGCTTAATTACTTTACGGGCTTTTTGCGTTACTTTACTCGACTTTGCAACCTAAAATATAAAAGTGGATTTCTTAACTATCGCTTACTAGGTATCGCTTTTTATTTCGCTTATCGCTTATTGAGTTTTTTGCACTTGTGGTCGCTCTCTTTTTTCAACCCATTACTTACCTTTGGTATCATAATATTCTCAATGGGCATGAGAAGCGGGTTCAACAGAATTGTAAAGTTTTTTCTTCCACCGTGTATGGCAAGTTGATGCGATCTAGGCTTGGGCAAAATATATCGATATGATTGACGTTTGGTCGTCGATATACATATTTTTCATCTAAAAAATAATTTCTGTTTTTGTTAAATTACATAAACTCACGCCTGTATCCCGGAGGGGGAAGCAGAGACTGTTTTTATTTTAGAAGCGTTTACCCAATGTATTCTCATTTATACGTACATCCGTGCATCCGATATCGAGTCTTAAAGAAAAGTGTGCGCACGTTTTTCTACAACCTTTAAAGAGTGGTCAACCTGCAATCTACTGCATTAACCTAGCTGTGCTAAAAGACTTCATATACATGGCCGTGGTTGCAATGTGTAACAAAGCATTATCCTATCAATTTATTAGGTCGCGCACACACAGGCGCTCCGGAACACACCTATTTCCCGTCGCTTGTGGGCGCGCCCTCACTTCCTTGGCTTAGGGCGAGTTCATATTGAGATTTTAACAACTACATTCTTATCTATTGTAATTATTTTATCGATACTGAATAAACAGTTTTCATTATTTGCATTATTGCCACCAATAACACTTTTTGTTAGCACCAGTTTTAAGATGATTTTTTTTTAGGTTTCCCAACTTTTGACGTTTGTGAGTACATACAGACTCAGGTTTTAACAAAGGTTTTAATGTAGATGTCTGTGATGTCCAGAAATTGCCCTAAGGTGAAATTAAAATAAAAGTATGTATTACTAAAGTATGTAATAAAGTATTACAACCGTTGTAAAGCATAGTGAAACTATGGATCCTTATCTTAGAATCTATCTATATAGAGAACACTTATATATATGCAGCAAACGATTAAAATCTCAAAAGTAGCCATAATCTGGCAACTAGAATATTGGTGCAATAAGGCGCTATTAAATTTATTTATTTTATGCAAATGTGAAATCGTAAATAAATCAGTGTCACGTAGGAATTTCAGCTGTCAGTCGAAAAGTAAAAATTTTATACCTCTTCCAAATACCAAGACAACCAATAAAGCCTCGGCCTAAGAACTTTACATTTTACCACCCCCACTTAACTGTCAGGTAGTGAACGGAAAAATCGACCGCTGTTTCGCGGGCGAAAAGTGTTTCCGGTGGCCTGGTTCCGGTTGCTTTGTAACAACAGTCTGCGCGCGCCCTAGCGGCATTAGGGCGCACCCAGACCACTTCACACCAGAAGCTTAACAAAGGAGGTATAATGCCCGACAAGCAGACTGAGAATATAACACTGCGATAATTGAGGTTACCCTAGTGTCATAGGTGACAACGCGCATCGTACAATCTATTATGCCCGAAAAGGAACTTTACTTTAACTTCGCAATTCCATGTCTCATTGGTAGGGATACTAGATGTGACTTAGAAATTGACGTGAAATTAACAAATTATTAAGGAAATCCCAAACATATCTGTAAAATGACAGTTTTCCCAAAAAATTAATTTAGCATGGCAGTTCCCTTTTTGTTCCCTATATGTCGCGTCTCGGAGTTTGTCCACCTATCCGTCCAGTAGTGCTTAGGAAAGTTTTAGTTCGAAGAGTAAGTCAATCTTCTGATATGAATATTTAGCCGCACCTCTGCCCCACCCAGTGATGACAATGAAGCGTCTAGCAGTATACCGCGTTTTAATTATTTTACTGTTTCAGTCCATTGTAATGCTATGAATGGTTGCTTGCATTTCGAATTACTGGACGAGGATGGGGTTTCGGGGCCTTGTGACTGTCTTTCCAGCTACGATGAATTTCTAGCACATAACCAACAAAATAATGAAGACCGATAGAGGTCGTTTAAACATAACATAAACTTGTGCCGGCATTCCGAAGGGGTAGACAGAGACCAGGGCCTGCCACTTGCCACGATCCCGACAGCTAGTATAAGTATAGAAATACCTATGCAGTATGTAGACTCTTATATAATATCATTACTTACTATATTTTTTTGTTTTCGTTAACTTGAACTAATGTGACCTTAACTTTATTAGGTACCTTAATTAATGTACCTAACCTTAACTTTATTAGGTACCTTAACTTTATCTATATCAATGTCAGTATCCTAAAGCAATACTTTTCTGCAGACATTTTTTAAGTAAATATTTTTGAACACGAATCTCATCTGCTCCTGATTATTCAGGGGCGTGTTATTATGCCATCTTGTTACCTTATGACGTAGATCTACGTCATCTATACGACAAGCAATTGCGCACTTCTAGCCTATCTTTAGTACAGACCGTTTCATAAACCTCCGAACCTCTTCTAAAATTAATTTTCGCAACGAGTCCTCTCCCAGGTAAACTTTTGTTCTTGGCGAAGCCCATAAATTCCATTTATTTGTAAATTATAGCTTACGCAAGTCCGCTACGTAAGTAGTGGCCTGTTGCTGGGAAGTAAACCTAACGAATCGAGTCACATACAAACGTAGTTTGGTTTTAACTTACAAACAATTCAATTTAGCCGGATTGCAACAACAACTTCGCCATGATGCTGGGAGAACACAGATTGAGGTTTTAACGTGTTGTGATTTTAGGAACTAAGCGATGGTGTCGCGATCTTTGCTGAGAAGTGACTTTGTAACTTAATAAGTTACGTACATTTATGAATTTGTATTTGAATTTGGTGGAGCGATGATCTTCGCAGGGCGGCTGGCAAGAGCTGGATGAGAGTAGCCTTGCTCAGTGGCGTGCAATAGGAGAGGCCTATATCCAGCAGTGGACAAGCATAGGGTGATGATGATGATGATCAATTTGTGACATTTATGCTAATACCACTCGCTAACTGTAAAGGAAAACATCATGAGGAAACCGTCGTAAGTACCTGAGGTGTTCACATACCTCAGCGCTTCAAATCGGCAATCAGAGATGGGCACGCGTGATGATTAAGCCCATACTCGTTCCCTGAGAGAAGGCCTATGCTCTACAGTGGGACGTATGTAATATAGGCTGCATTATTATGTTGGTTTGCAATGCCAACTTTGCCAATATGCTGGGAGGACAGAGATCGTGTTTTTAACGTGATTAGATTTGAGACTCAAACGTAAATCGGAGCTGCATAAGCTTTTTCATAGAAACTTCTCACAATAGTAAAATTTCTCTTTGATTTGTTTATGGGTCAAAATCATGGGCATGTTCAGCAGAAACTTTATTCAAATTCAATGTACCTTAGATGTTTTATGATATTTTTCAATGCAGATGTTATACTTTTTACAATAGCAATTCAGCGAAAAAGAAAATAAATCAATTTGTTACTGTAAAAAAAAAAAAAAACACCAAAATATCCCTGCTGTGGACTGTTCGCGATCGAGGTTCTTATGTTTAACACATAATTTCAGTAAAATATCGTGGGAATCGGTTGTATCGAGTTATTTCATACGTAATGCACTGTGAATTTCATACCATCTAAATATAATCAAATGTTTTCATATAAAAACTTCATGAAAAATCTTATGAACGGTCCGTTATTGCATTTAAAGACCTTTCTGTGGACGCAAAATTCGGACTATTTTTTGTGTATTGTGAATCTCCCAAGTCATTTAATTAATTAATACTGGCAACACCGTGCATCTGTCACTTTTGGCTGCGCGACGTCATCTTGTGCGTGCACTAGGATTTAACGCAGAACTTTTAACGATTTAATAGTGAATTCATCAGAGATCGAGTGCTCTTTACTGTTCCACACTGACAAAAGGTAAGTAACTTTGTTTTTGGTATTTGCTGGCATCATAGCTTTAGGGGAACATTTTTGGCCACGGGTATTGCATGTTTTATAACCTCAAAATTATCTGTTTTATATTTGATTTTCTACTTGTCGGTCCCTCCTGTGGACATTTTTCGGTGGACATGGAATGTCCACAGGAGATATTAATGTCTACTGAAGAGACTGTAGTCTAAGGAGTAGCAAGTCGGTTATTGTGTTTGTAAACGCCTAATCAAAATCAAGCGTTCTAAACATGTTCTGTAAGGATTTAAACCTAAATAATTATTTATTTACCTACCTGCTTAACTACTTTTCACATGTTTACTATATCAATGCTTACTTTTCAGTACATAAGTACTGACATAATTTTAAAAAATTCTTTGTTTGCTGAGTAGGTAACTTATTATTGAAATACATTACAGTTCCTTTTTAGTAAGTTTTTGTAATAGGTTAAGATAAGCTAACGATGGTGCTCATATTACCTAGTATCTAAACTTTTATACCAGTTTGTCTTTTGTCCGGTTTCCTTCTTAATTTGTCGGGGTATTGAAATATTACGTGTACCTAACTAAGTATGTACATTAAAGTTTTCTCTATCTCTATCTCTATCCCTATTTGGTGGCTTGTTGCATGGAAATTTATTGTTTCAGCTTCATCATGGCCCGATCAAGTAGATCTAGGCTGCAACTCACTGAAGAAGAGAAAAAAGAACGGCGTCGTGAGCAGAAGAAAATGAGTATGAGACGAGCTAGGGCCAAGATGGATGAGGCTGCCCTTGAGGAAAGACGCAGGATCGGGAAAAGTACATTAAAAAAAAGGAGGAAGGTTTGATAAAATCCATCAATGATTTATCAGCCCGAGAACAAAGACACATAAGAAAAATATGGCGTCAGAAGTCGAAATTGAGACGTGAAAAAATTTAACTTCAAAAGCAAACTCATCGATTACTACAAGACAATACCCCACCATCAAGTCCAAGCTCATCATTTTCGCGCGTATCATCTGGCAGAGCAGTAAGTGCCCGTAACAGGCGGCAACTCAAGGCAAAGAATGTGTGTTTGTCTAATAAACTTGTAAGTCTGGAAAAAAAAAATTGCTAAGTACAGAATGAGAATTAATCGGTTGAAAGCGAAAGTAAAGACGAATGTTGCTGAAAAGATAAATATCAAACACCTGATACACGAGTTTTTACTAGATGACGAGAATAGCCGATTAACTGACGGAAGGAAGGAGACTATTACGCGGCGCAAAGAGAAAAAGCAAATACGTCTCTTAAATGACTCTTTGTCAAATCTGCATAAGGTTTTTTTGATAAAGTCGAAGTTGAATATATCATATCATACTTTTCGCCGATGCCGTCCTTTCTGGGTACTGTTCCCAAAAGCAGCCTCAAGAAACACGTGCCTTTGCAAAGTTCACAGTAACACTGATTATATTGTCCAAGCATTATATAAAGCAAACGTCATAACTTTGTCGACTGCTACTGCTGTTGCTAAATTTCTTTGCTGCAACGGTGTTTTGGCTGTGCAATGTTTAGAAAACCAATGTACAGGATGTGCTAATAAAACTGTAGTTTACATTAATGAAAATAACCAAGATACCGTAGTTTATCAAAGGTGGGTGACAAAGGCTGTAACTGAGACTATAAAAGATAAAGAGAGGCAATGTAAAAAAACCATAAAGGAAACTGTAAAAACAACAAAACTGGCACTGAAAAACCTATTTGAAGAATGCTTTTCTAAGTTCATGCAGCATTTGGCTAACATACACAACCAATTTCGTGCAATACGATTTATTAAAGAAAATCTTTCACCCTCGGAAGGTTTGTTACATTTTTCCGAAAATTGTGGCTGCAAATACAATTCAGAAGTCCAAAGTTCTCATTTTGCCGGTTCCAAAGGACAACTCAGTTTGCACACTTGTGTTTACTACAGCAGTTATGCCGACCCTCCAAATAATTTGCTTAAGACAAATTCTATCTGCACCGTATCCGAAAATACAAGGCATGATCCAGTTTTGATTTGCGCTCACTTGAAACCTGTAATACAGGAATAAATGTTTTATCACCAGACTTGAAACAGTTGCATATCTTAAGTGACGGACCCTCAACTCAATACCGAAACAAGACAAGGTTCAATATGATTGTAAACTTTATTTCCAAAATATGTAACGCAGAAAGTATCGTATGGCATTTCGGAGAAGCAGGACACGGTAAGGGTGCTCCTGACGGTGTCGGTGGCTGTGTCAAACGTATTTGTGACAGAATGGTTGTGTATGGCAAAGATATAATTGATGTTTCCAGTTTTCTGAACTGTGTGAAAGATAATTGCAAGGGTATAGAAATAATCCCCGTAACAGACGACGAAATACCAATAATTCAAGAAGTAGCGGATGCAAGTAAAGCCCGTCCATTTAAAGAAACTTTTCAGATCCATCAACTAAGTTGGAGTTGTCTAAATCCGAAAATTTTAAAAGTGAGGAGACTTAGCTGCATCATATGTGCAGCTCAAACTGAATGTTTACATTTTGGAATTGGAAAAATCGTGATTGAACAATACGTCGTTCCCGAGGCACTATCACATCCAACTATTTCACCATCAACTCCGTCCAGTTCTTCATCACCGTCAACCAGAGTTTCTTCGCCGGGTACTGCCATCGCATCTACCGTTACTGGTCCGAGGTCACCTTTCACACCGATTAATGTTACTCCATCTCCTGAAGCTTTGTCTAACATAAATTGTCCTGAGACTCCGTGTAAAAAACGCCCACACGAAGAGTCTTATATTTTGACTCCTCCAGCTAAGAAAATACCTTTCTTTTTTAACAGCTCCGATGAAGAAAATATTTTTTAGATGTGTGTCTAAAAAATATCCACACATCTAAATAATATTATATTCTGTGGTCAAATATATCTCTCCTATGGACCATTTATTTTAGGGTTTTTGTAATAATTTTGATTATTTTGATTTTCTATTATTTTGATGACATTATATTTATGTTACTGTTATAATTACAACACCTACAAATATTAGGTGTATTATAGTGTTAATGATAACTTTTGATACCTTCTGTGGAATTTTGATATTTCCTGTGGTGCCTTAAAATATAAGATAACGTATACTTTTTAAGTTTTTATGTCTATCGATGAATAAAAGTGGTTTTAAAATTATTTCTAACACTTTTCAATTTTCGAAAATAAAAAGTCCCTTTTGATTTTGACCCTTATGCGCAATTCTGGGCCTGGAACTTTTATTTGTGTATTTTTTATAAAACTCCATCTAATTTTGTTTGTGAAAACTCTTTATTTAAAAACTCTACTATTTATCATATAATTTTTTTGTCTGTATGGTAATACTATGGCCTCTCATAGTGTGTACATATAATATATATTTTATAGTGGTAAGTCTTATTGTATTTTAGTATATATTGTACCATATCTATAAGTTATATTAGTGTATAAGTTTATTTAATTACACCTTATAAATTATGTATCAATTTTTTTTTCCACGCCTACCAACTCTTCCCTTTACCTCCTGCGGTTGACTGGTAGAAAAGGCTTATGTCATTAAGTCTGCCGCATTGTAAGTTTTTCTTTGTAAGGCCAATAAAAGTATCAATAAATAAAAATAAATAAATACACCTATAAAATGTTTTGAAACTAAAAAATAGTTTTTATTTTGTGTAACATAACTATTAGTTTTTAAAACAAAGACAGCCCGTGAGGAATATCCACGATCAATCAATCAATGGGATCCATGAGATTCACTAACGCCGCCGATGACAAAAAAATCATATTATAATCTTGTTCAATAGATCTTGATGATTCTAGACTTGCATGAGTCCACATGCAAGTCGCCCCTCTCGATAACAAGCCTACAGGAACGCACGGTGTTTGTAAGTTTATATTTAGCTTTTTTTATGACTCTGGTCTTGGAAACACCTTTTGCCGCTCCAGAGTTTGTGAAGCCAATGAAACTGACTTCCTTTGTTTTTCTTTTTGGTTTCGAACTATTGGTAACAAAATGACTTCATCGTCATGATAGCAGTAGTATAATTATACCTAGGTAGGTATAACTTAGGAAAGGCCTTGCCTGAAAGTCTGCCACTAATTGCACACTGGTGTACGTTAGTTACTAGCCGAGGTACAGACCTTTTTGTCTTCATACCTAATTAGCATGCTGTTAAATAAATTACTCACTAAACTGTCATTATTGTTCTATAGTACGTACATACAAACATAAACACAAGCCTGTATCTCAGAGGGGTAGGCCGAGACCAGGGACTGCCACTTGCCACGATCACGAAAGATCACTTTCGCTTCCTCAACATTCATTGGTCGTTGCATGCACGCACGCCAGTTTCGGGAACTTTTTATCTTGCCCTTTGCTAATACATCCCCTATTTGGTCGATGTGTGTCTGCCTGGGACGTCCTTTACCGGCCATTCCACCCACATTCGCTCGATATATTTGTTTCGTCAATCTTTCTTCCTTCATCCTCATGTCCAAAGCAATAAGTTATAGTATAAGTGATTACTGTGCCTTACTATACATAATATAAGCAGCCTATGTACGTCCAATTATAGGGCACAGCCCTTCTCTCAGGGAGAGAGTATGGGCTTAATCACCACAAGTGCTCACCGCGGATTGGCGATTTCAAGCGCTGAGGTATATGAATAGCTCAGACACTCAGGTTTCCTGACGATGTTTTTTTTAACAGCTAGCGAGTGGTATTGCTACTATAACTTCAAAAAAGTACATACAAAACAAAGTCATACAAAGTCAAAGTCATACATAGTCAAAGTCATAGGTACATGCCCGCACTGGGAATCAAACCTGGGTCTCTCGCTTTCGAGTCCAATGTTCTGCTAGGCTACCACCGCCTTGTACTATGTTGAAGACAAATAAACATTTTCTATTTCTATTACTACGGATCATAATATTATAGAGTTTCTCAATCTTTTATTTTATGTTACCTTTTTTCAGAATTTGTACGCCCCGCGAAGCGCCTATCTGCGCCAGCGACTTCGTTCGCGTAGTTTTCGAATAAAATGTAGCCAATTTGCTCTTCTTTTAAACTATCTCCGTTTCAACCCTAAAGAAACCACCACCCTATTCATCGCGTTCACCTCTTTCCCACACAAGTTCACACTTTTACTGACACAGGTGGCGAGATGGATTGCCTTATTATAATAATTTAATACAAAATACTTTATTATATTCTTTTTGTTGCACTAATCCGTGCTGAGGACCATTTTAAAAAACTATTTAGAGGCTAAAAATTCGACCCATGCCAGGACTTGAACCCGCAACCTCTGGCTAACCGTGCCAGCGTTCTCCCAACTGAGCTAATGCGCAAGTGCAGGCATCGGCGAAATTTTGAGCCTCTTTACAAACTTCTCTGTATTAAGAAAAAGAAGAAGAAAGACATTTATTACGTTCAGACAGCATTATTTGGAAGTCGTTATTTACTTATTTAATTAAATATATAAATAAGGGGTTTTCATATGTTAGCACGTGAAATCGCCAGCCTTATAAAATGCCTTTGTTATACAGCGTGACTAAAAGACTCCAAGAATAAAATCTCTTACAGAGATAAGCTCGCCTTTGTTCATGTAATTTCTTATGTAATGTCCTGTTAAATGTCGTGTGTGCAATAAAGTATAATAATAATAATAGAATATTATATCTATCTATCTATCCATTGTAGAAATAAAAACTGATTTAAAACGTTTAGTTATTGAAAGCGGTTTATTTATCGATACAGAAAAAACTGTTTTCACGTTTTGCATAATTCAACAATACGTTGTACGTTTTAAATAAAATTACTGCAAATTTTAGGTACTAAAATAGGTTTTTGAAATTGTCCTCGGCACGGGTTAGTGCAACAAAAAGAATATAATAATGACTTCCATACAATCCAATCCCTTGTCCTAGTCCCAAACAAGGATACCCTGTACTATATGGTAACCAGACAAGGGCATCTGAAAACATCAGAAACATGGAAATACACCCAGACTGAGGTCATTTGTATAAATGCAAGGCCACCGTTAAACCTCGTGTTCATTTAAATTGTTTCCATGTTTTAGTGCGTCAAAAAATTATTTTCTCTGCTTAATTTTCCTTCACAATATTCTTATCTTAACTTTTCCTATCGTCTCTCTCTCTCTCTCTCAGACTCTCTGAGAGAAGCCCAACCTCTTGCTTTACCCCTCTACCACATAGACGGTCGAAACCGCCGTCAACCAGCGCGGCTACACCGATGATTGGTTAGCCCTGATTAGGTTTCACTCCGGAGCCTCCCCCTAGGCTGTGATGATAAATTTATTATACCCCACTAGAGGGGGGCTAGTCACCAGATACTCTGTTAGGGGGTGCAGCTCATAGGGTAGAGGCAAACTGAGTGGCAATCCCGCTGTGGTTAAGGTGGTTAAGGCCACTTAGGGGTAAACTGGCCCGTAAACTGTGTACGGAGAGCTATTTTGTACTGAAGCACAGGCAAATATAAAGCTAATTGCGCGCAACTTGAAACAACTAATTCGCGTCGATTTTCTTGACCGATAATTTTAACAAAATTGATAGACATAAAAGACTATGTTAGCGAGGAACCTATCTTTGAAAAAACGTATTAGCCTAAGGATACCTCGATGTAGAAAAATACAAAGATATCTCAATTTGAACGATTTATCTATACCTTCATGGTTGGTACTGGATTTTGGAAGTGTCTTTCAAACCCTGATGACCCAAACCCCAAAATATTTTTTCATTAGTCATACTCGGAAAGTAGGTCTGAAGTTGCCTGAGGAGCAGGTTGAAAGAAATACTGTTCAGCCCTAGGGAGAATCGTTTCCGACTGACAGCTGTCTATTCTGTTGAACGATTTTTCAACTTTCTATACAGGCAATCAATTACAACGCGATGTAGAATTGAAATAACATAAAGTTAAGTATTAAATGAAGAATATCATCATCATCATTCAGCCACAAGAAGTCCACTGCTGGACATAGGCCTCCTCCATGGATTTCCAAAAAGACCGGTTGGAAGCGGCCTGCATCCAGCGCCTTCCTGCCACTTGGATGAGATCATCTGTCCATCTTGTGGCTGGTCTTCCTACGCTGCGCTTGCCGATATGTGGTCTCCATTCGAGAACTTTTCGGCCCCATCGGCCATCAGTTCTGCGTGCTATGTGCCCCGCCCACTGCCACTTCAACTTACTAATCCGCTGGGCTATGTCGACGACTTTCGTTCGTCTACGGATCTCATCATTTCTGATTCGATCTCGTAGAGAAATTCCAAGCATAGCCCTTTCCATAGCTCGTTGCGTGACCTTGAGCCTTCTTATGAGGCCCATAGTGAGAGACCACGTTTCAGTGCCATAAGTCATCACTGGTAACACACACTGGTTGTATAATTTTGTCTTGAGCGATTGAGGTATATTAGACGAAAAGACTTTTCTAAGTTTCCCGAATGCTGCCCAGCCGAGTTGGATTCGACGATTGACCTCTTTCACGAAGTTGGACCGGCCTAGTTGGACTGTTTGTCCTAAGTAGACGTATTCGTCTACAACTTCGAGAGTCGTGTTCCCCAATGTTATTGGGGTGGGCACAACACGGGCGTTCGACATGACCTTCGTTTTGTCCATGTTCATTTTAAGGCCCACACGTTGGGAAACTCGACTGAGGTCTTTGAGCATTATGCCGAGGTCTTCCATCGTTTCTGCCATGACTACTATATCGTCGGCAAATCGAAGGTGCGTGATGTACTCGCCATTGATATTGATGCCGCGTCCCTGCCATTCCAGAAGCTTAAAGGCAAGTGCGTTCGTGAACAGTTTCGGAGAGATAACGTCTCCCTGTCTCACGCCTCTTCTCAATGGAATTGCCTCCGAATTCTGCTCCTGTACTCGGACCGACATGGTGGCGCTGTTGTACAAGCACTTCAGCACCTCGATATACGTATAGTCAATACGGCAACGCTGAAGAGACTCGAGCACTGCCCATGTCTCGATCGAATCGAAGGCTTTCTCATAGTCCACAAACGCTAAGCAGAATGGCAAATTATACTCCTCAGTCTTCTGTATAATTTGCCGCAGCGTGTGGATGTGGTCTATGGTACTAAAGCCCTTTCGGAAACCGGCTTGTTCGGGAGGCTGGAAGTCATCAAACCTGCGTTTGAGACGATTCGTGAGGACCCTCTAAAACAGCTTATAAACATGACTCAGAAGCGAGATGGGTCGGTAGTTCCTCAATAGAGAGTTATCCCCTTTCTTGAAGAACAGCGTCACCACGCTTCTGTTCCATGCTTCTGGCGTTTTTCCTTCGAGCACGACGGAATTAAAGAGCTTCTGAAGGACTTTAAGTACTGGTGTTCCACCCGCTTTCAGGAGCTCTGATGTGATTCCGTCCTCTCCTGGTGCCTTGTTATTCTTGAGCTGTTTCAGGGCCATCCTAATCTCGTACAGGCTGATGTCCGGGATGTCTTCGGTATAATGTCGGGTCAGTTTGGCTCTCGGAACAGGTTTTGCGACTGAGGTGTATAGCTGTCCGTAGAAACTCTCAATCTCCCTCAGCACCTCTGATTTGGTCGACGCTATGCTGCCGTCCTCTCTCTTCAGCTTCGTCAGCTGGCTTTGCCCAATAGACAAGTCTTTTGCGAACACTTTGGAGCCCTTGTTCCGCTCTATAGTCTCTTTAATACGTTCGGTATTAAAGGACCGAATATCGTGCCGCATAGACTTTGAGATATGTCTATTGAGCTGCCTATATGACTTAGCATCCTCGGAGGACTGCAGTTGCAACGCGCTCGTACTCGTACGGTTGGGTCTATAGAACCTCGAGCGCACTGTACGGACAGTTTCTACAAACCTGTTATTGATCTCGTCCACCGATGCGGCGCTCTCCAGGCACTCAAAGCGATTTGACAATTCGAGTTGAAAGTTCTCGGGGTTCTGGATATGGGCACGAGTAGGTCGGAGCGTGGACTTCATGAGACGAGACCTCTCAAGTTTGACATTGATATTCAATGTGCCTCTTACTATTCGGTGATCGCTTCCGGTTTTCACCATGTTGATCACAGAGACGTCATTGAATATTTGTCTCTTGGAGGTCAGGATGAAGTCTATCTCGTTTCTCGTGGAACTATCGGGACTCAACCAGGTCCATTTCCTGTGAGGTGAAGAATATATTTCAATTTATTTAATTAATTTATTATAATTTACTTTCAACTATTTCTGTAAAATGACACAGGGCAAAATATTTACCATTTTTGCCATGATGAAAATGAAAAATAGTGGCTAAATAGGTGGCAGGCCACAGAAAAAATACATATACAGACGGGGAAGCGGCAATCCGATCTTCATTTGTTTTTTCGAGTTGTAGAGTTTTGTTTATACTTCCGTATAGCAGTCTTTCCTTTTTAGTTTAATTTTCCTTATATTCGTAATGAAAAACACCTCGCCACGGTGCGTTACTTTCACCCCTAGGTAACAATGTACTAAATAACTGATGAATAAATATTTGGTCTGCGCCGAGCTTAAACTTGAAACTTCAGCTGAAGACGCAAGAAAGATAAAAGATAAAGGTGGACAAAAACTGAAATAACTTCCGCTTTATGTCTGTGTAGGTATCTCTTGTACAGTCGCTCACCCATAACGTAGCTGAATATAGGATCACCAGCCTCTAATACTATAATAGTCACAAATTATACGGCATTTTAAGGTTCAGTAAATGTAATGCTACAATTTTTGTGTTTTTATGAAAATGTTTGTAATTTTCATTCGGCCTTAGAACGTTTTGTTTCACACGTGGATAAAGCAAGGTGTACGGTGCAACCGCACATCTTATGCATAGTCAGCATTACCATCAATTCACCTAACCAACGCGAAAACAGATTTTTTAATACAGTTGCTCAAAAAGTGGCGTATTGCAGGGACGTATAGCGTTCGGGATGTGGGCTATTACATACTCGAGCTTTTACTTTACCTTTTCCGAACTCGTGCGTTCTCTTTCCCAACTGTCAAAATAATGTCTATTAAAAAGAAAAAACCAACCACGAAGTTTTTACTAAAAAAAATTCATAGAAGTTGCAAATATTTCTAAAAAGAGGCTACTAATTTGTTTCAATATCAGATTTAATTATTTGATTCAATGAGGTAGATTAGGCTTCATTTCATTTCATCTCATTAAATTTCATTTTCATTCCATATCAATAAAAAAATTCTACTGAAGACTTGGCTGTATGGGCATAGTTCACTTTGCCTACCCAGAATGGGTGAAGAAAAAAAAATCTCTGCTTATTTATATTCTTTTACGGTTGGCGCCATTTTCCAAAAATTTTCTTAATTAAATTGCTTCATTTTTTCGCAACTGTATTGAAAGTAGTTGTTCAGTACACGTACGGAACCGTCATTGCAACTTGTTCCGACTGTCAACTCCTCAGAACACTGTTCTGAGGTCAACTCTCACCTTCGGCTGCGCCTCGGCTCGGGTAGACATTTGTCGGAACTCTTTGCAATGACAGGCTTTCCGCACTCGTAATGAAATATACTATAGTTCGCAACTGCCAATCAGCCGCGCCGCGCGTACTCATTAGCATTTGCATCAAATCAGTCTAATATAGTGATAGTTTATCAGCAATCGAGTGCTTTCATTTCTAGCAGATAGCACCCCAGCTAGCTACCTCATTTAGCTAACCGGTTACAAGACAATAGCTAATCTCGTAACCAACTGTAAGAGCCGTACCTGATCATAGCTCTCGTAGCTGACTCGTAGGCGTTCTTACATAAGGTTTAATATTTTTAATTAAAAAAACGCCAGATATCTCAGTCTCATTTCCAAATTACCAACTTTCTCGAAGAAAATATAAGACGGAATGTTTCGTCACCTAGGTATATGCTAGGTACCTACTATCGTTACATGGTTAATAGGGCATTGTCCTAAATATCGACAATAGTTACAAATAATACTTAACTTTAAAGGTCAGTAAATATAAAGCTATAATTATAAATTAATAATATTTACTGATTTCTTGTACTTTTTTGAATAAGTGACTCGAAAACGTGAAGTCTTGTAATTGGGTAAATGACAAAATATCAAATGAGATACTTTTAAAACGGAATTTTGTATGAAAATACTTGCTTTAATAAAATTTAAAAATTTTAATTACTAGTAATTGACTAAAAGAGATACATTTTCCGAGATATTTTGTAATTTTTGTTTTAATCGAGCGTATGAAATATTTTATTGTTGATCGTGTCAAATACCGTATTAGACTTTCTAACGTTCGTTTCAATCAAGGATAAACGTTCTTGGTTTCAATCTGTGGTTTCAACCGTGCACGAAAGTAGGTTTAATATTTTTGAATAAAAACGCCAAGATGTTGACATCTCATAATTCCGTAAAAAAACAAATATAACCTCTTTTACATTTTGACTTTTTAGTTCTGTTTATTTATAGAGTACTTGTATCGAATCACGGTATCACTAGAAACTGCTCGTAGGATCTCAGTTGAGGACATACTTCCGTGCATGACGCCCTTCCGGTTTCGTAAACTCTGGTTCATATTTTTCGTTTTAAAAATTAATTAAAGCAGCCGAATTTGAACTCGAAATCAGTCCAGGCTCTCTTTAAATATTTTACGCAATAGTTTTATCAGAGAACGATGTGGACTGGAAGAGGATGTAGTGACTAGAATTGAGAAAGGCATGTTGCACTGGTTTGGACATGTGGAGAGGATGAAGGAAGGAAGATTGACGAAACAAATATATCGAGCGAATGTGGGTGGAAGGGCCAAATAGGGGATGTATTAGCAAAGGGCCAGATAAAAACTACCCGAAACCGGCGTGTGTGCATGCAGCGACTAATGAATGTTGAGGAAGTGAAAGTAATCTGTACGGATCGTCGCAAGTGGCAGTCCCTGGTCTCTGACTACCACTCTGGGATACAGGCGTGAGTTTATATATGTATGCGTATGTATGTATCTGACTGTACTCGGTATATCATTCTTACTTGCTTATCTTCGGAAACTCGTTGGGTGAAATATATTCCTTAGATTTTTGGGGTTCACGGAAGTTTTGCAGCTGATAAAGAAAAATCGACTAAGAGAATTTAACCTCCGAGAATTCCTATCGGAAGATAGGATAGATAGAATTTACAGAAAATAGCCTCCTCACATTTTTATTACAAAGTCACCCCTATCGTAACTGGGTAGAGTGCACACACGTAAAGGTATAGGTGCTGTCGACTGTAATAGGCTTTAAGTACCACATGACCATTTTTAGGGTTCTGTAACCAAAGGGTAAGGGACCCTATTACTAAGACTCCGCTGTCCGTCCGTCCGTCCGTCTGTCACCAGGCTGTATCTCATGAACCGTGATAGTTAGACAGTTGAAATTTTCGCAGATGATGTATTTCTGTTGCCGCTATACCAACAAATACTAAAAACAGAATAAAATAAATATTTAAGGGGGGCTCCCATACAACAAACGTGATACTAAAATAGCCTATTGTGTGTAAAAATCAATTAGTTTAATAAACGGTTTCCATAATCCTGAACCGATAATAATAGTTATTTGTTATGCAAGGCTGCAAAGTTAATTTTTGGCGCGAGTACCTGGTATTGAAACCTGAGCAAGCGAAGGATTCTAGGATTGAGCCACGAGCGAAGCGAGTGGTTCAAATATAAAATCCTGAGCGTAGCGAGGGTTTCAAAGGTACGAGACGCTAAATAACTTTGCTGCCGAGCGCAACACACAACTTTTCACCTCACTAAAGCGAGGAA
Organism: Yponomeuta cagnagella; assembly: GCA_947310995.1. Lineage (NCBI taxonomy): Eukaryota > Metazoa > Arthropoda > Insecta > Lepidoptera > Yponomeutidae > Yponomeuta > Yponomeuta cagnagella. The sequence continues at coordinate 2,048,356 of OX371292.1, read as the reverse complement.
AATGTTAGAAAAACAGTTTTAATAAATATTAAATTCGTCGCTGCTAGCTTCGCTCATATTTTATGATTTCTTTCGATTTTATCAAAAAACAAACCAAAATAATGGAAGTAAAGTGAATTCAATAAAGAGAAGAAAATTTTAAAGTTTTTTTTTTAAATCAAATTTTCTTGCCGGCCTGTGCGATTCTTTAAATGAGGCTGGCGTATGACATGAAATAAGTATTTGCATTTCAATCATCAATGGACTGGCTGCAGAGAATATAAACTATTACGAAACCAATGGGGTTCTATATATAGAGTGTGGCAAACGAAAGCGTGACCTGAAATTTTCTTTAAAGTCTTTACATGACACCACTAAATGTCTGTCAGTGCTGTCGGACTTTACTGTTAACATTGTAACTTTATAATTTTGATACTTGTTGGCTGATTATTTAATATTTTTTGCGTAGATTTTGCGAGTTAAAATTTTGCGAACACTATAAGAAGAGTACCTAGTTGCCGATATTGAATGTAAATAGAGGGCAATATTATACTTACCTACTATTGTTCAATGTGGTTGAATATAATGAATTTAAATTTAATTTAATTGTCTAGAATGTAAATAATAATCTAAATTGTGTTAGAGAAATTTTATTTTTGTGATGTTATTTTTTGTAATTTTTGTTTAAGATGTATTGGTATGCACTTCTGTGCCTGCCTATAAGTGGCGAATCTTGGCTGCACCGTAATGTAATATTGTATTCTGTAATATTATCTAGGGTAGTCATTGGTGTGCCATTTCATATAAATAAATAAATAAATGATCAGTTTTTTTACCTGTCCCTAGCAAAAATCTGTCTCCTGGAGAGTACAAAAAATTAAATATGCCTAAGCAGCAACAAAGGATTTTGTATTCTTGATGACGCAGAATAAAATAAAAATACTTACCTTTTAAACGAGTATCAAATCTTTTTTTTCATAGTATAGCTAATGATACCATATGAATATTTTTTCATTTCCCGTCAATTTCTCAGGTTACGCTTTCGTTTGCCAGACTCTATGTAATTTATTGTACGAAACCTTTATTGAATAAAAATATTCGAATTTTAAAAACACTTTCCACGCTAGCGGATAAAGTGCGATTTTCCACGCAGATTTCGAATGATAAACAGAGCTTTTACGAGCTAGTGAGGTGAAAATACATTTTCATTTTTTCATTTTAATTTTTATACCGTTTTAGGCAGAGACAAGTTTGTGCCCAATGCCATAATCGTGACAACCCTCTTTCGCTTCATAAACATTCATTATGTTCGCTGATTTCGGATACGGTTTATCTTGCCCTTTGCTAGTCCATCGCCTATTTAGTCGAAGTGTATGCGCCTGGGACGACCATGGGACGTTAGGTAAACATAATTTCCTTTTTTCCCGATATTTTAGTTTACACTAAGCGTTTTTTAACGAGACGTAAGTCAGTCCTTAAAACCCAGTTCGATTTAATGGTTTACGGTCTTATTTATAAAGACACGATTCCTCTAAAACATCCTGAGAGGCAGTTTAAATAATCTGTGGTTACATCTTTCTCTTTGCCACGGACTATTTAAACTGCCTCTGCGGAGTGTTTTAAGGTACCTGTTTATAATGAGACCGTTAGAGTAGCCGGACATTTTTCGGTACCTACATAGACAAACAGACACAAATATGTAGTAACAAACTTAAAGTTAACAGTGTAGTGCACAGAACGCAATATTATGTAGCAGAGTCCGACCGAGACCAAAATGGCGGATGACAGCTGTCACTTGCAACCTCACACATAACATAAAGACGCGCAAAAGGTCCGCATGTTAGCCGTCGTAGGTATTTCTAAATCCACTGGTTGTATATTATCTACAGCCCGTATTCCAAGAATTAGATTTTTTGAGGTCCTTGAGAAGTATGTCTGGTGTTACTTTTAACAACAGGACACGCAATAGTTTAATTAGAGAACGTCGTGGACTGAAAGAGGATGGAGTGACTAGAATTTAGAAAGGAATGTTGCGTTACCCCTTGAAGGGGTAGACAGAGGTTGAAATATTACTATTCCCCATTAAGCGGTCGTGTAGCTTTGATAAAACTAGATAAGATAGCATAATGTACTTAAGTGAAAAGTTTACAATAATATTTACAAAATAGTGTTTCTTATATTATAATATCATCTTACATGGTCTCTAGATGCCTAAACTAGGTCGGACCCGTACCATAGGCATCTAATGTTTCTTTTCAGGACTTAAAACAAATATTCAGACACGCAGAAGCTTTGTGCTTTGATTGCAAATCTTGCGCAATTCATCTGCCTCGGAGCAAACCAAAGAAACCCCCAGTTTCTCGTACACTTACATTGTGTAATCTATGTAAGTATGTAATTATTAAGAATTTAATATTCTTTCATAAACACTAATGTTACAAGTGAAATGTTAATGGTAACTATTATAAAACGACTTGGACCAGTAAAGAACCAGTGATTGTGGTATGAATTTAAAAAGCTTACAGATATTTAAACATCAATTACTATGACGATAATTATGTCTATATCATCTATATAACAAAAAAAATGGGCGACTTTACTATAGACTATAAAAAATTTATTGTCTCATCGTTGCAGCAAGAAAAGTTTTTTTTTAATTCATTTACTTAATGAATTCGTGAATGCATTTATCAGCGTTTTAGCGACAACTTTTTTAAAGTCATAAAGTTATACCTCATTTACTTATTTCCTATAACGAAGACCGTATATTTCACCTTCAATGTAAACTGTACTATAAACGATATCGTTGTACTGTGTAACACCCTTGTAGTGAACTGCCCGAGGGAGGCTCTACAGACGGTGAAGGTTCTAAATATCGAAAGGTCAGGGATCCAATTCGAAGCGATCGCACCGGCAGATATGAGCAGCCCTCTTCACGGAGTTTCCCAAGTCGTCATAACTTTTTACAGCCCTTTCGTAACTTTATCAATCTATTAATATTAACTACAGTTCCGTGTGGCGCCGGATTAATTATAGCGTCACTGCCATTTCCTTCCGTGGATGTCATAGAAGGCGACTAAGGAAATCAATTATCACGATACGGGCAGCAGCGTCTTCCTGAGATTCCAACCGCATACTGCGATCGCCAACCCGCCTGCCAAGCGTGGCGATTATGACAAAAGCCCTCATGGTTATGAAAACCACGAAGGAGGCCTATGTCCTGCAGTTAAATGGCTGATTTTGATGATGACAGTTTTAGGTAATAAGATGATCCACCCTCTCCGAGGGTACTAAAAACATAAAATCGCAGCTGACAGGTTTCAGTTGGTCAAGATGCAAACATACAAACACATATACCATAAATGATTTTACAAAATGAGATTTACAAAAATAAGGAAGAAAACAACAATATACATTTGTCAGTTTACAGTTTGACAAATGTTTTTAGCCTCTAAATAGGTTTTTTTTTTTTTTTAATGTCAGAACATTGGAATTTGACAGGGTTTGTACAATACATACGGGTATATATATAAAAAGTAATTGACTTGACGAGATTTAGAAAAAATCGAACTCATCTCAAACGGCTTCACCGATTTTTATGATTTTTTTGTGTATATTTGGTAGATCTGAGAATAGGTCGAAAATTAATATGGTAAAACAACGTTTGCCAGGTCATATAGTACATATGCATATAAATTTCCTAACTTTTCAAATTTTTCGAGCAAATTTTCAACGTACGAAATAACAGGGGCTACTCCAAAAGACGTTTAGAATTGGACAAATCTCCTATTCTAAACATCTTTTTTTTTTTAAACACCTCCACTTTAACTTAATTATTCGCGTGGCAAAGTCTTCGACTTTGTCTTTTGCCCCATTACGACGTTGCGCACACGATCGACGATTGAAATAATGTAAACTACGTTTTCTAAAAGCCTTTTGTGATGCTGATTTGAGTCGACGCCGTATTTTCAGAAACTTCTTCACAAAAGGCTCCGAATACTTCGCAGAGCCAATAAAGTGAGATTCTTACATCCTATGACTTTTGCGTTGCGCGCTGACTTTACATTGGAGGCCAAACTTATTGAGCCACTCAAACATCGAGAAAAATAGAGCTACAATTATATCCGATGGTGAGTATGTCTGTCACTCGAAATCTGATGATGATGATGTTTCTCTGACGAAGTTTCGACTGTTAAAATATAATTACGATAGATTGGTGGTGTGGATGTATGTTTGGTGTTACCACAGGGTGTTACTTTGAATGACAGGTTACGCAATAGTTTGATTAGAGGACGTTGTGGACCGAAAGAGAAGGTATTGACTAGATTTGATAAAGGAATGTTTCGTTGTAAGACAACGGCCGCGCCCTGTAGGAATCGAACCCACGACCTCCGGCATGGTAATCAGACGTAATACCGTTAGATCAACGAGGCAACATTTATTTAATCATGACTTCTTATAAAGCATGAACCGAATGGTGCGTCATCCCAAATAACTAAGTGAGAGAATTTTGAGGCAAATGACTGTAATACAAATAGATAAAGAGGGATATGTCTTGCAGTGGGCTTCAAATGGCTGATGATGATGCTGACAGTTACAGACAGGAAATGTGAAGGAAAACATTATGAGGAAACCTGAGTTCGTGAGGTGTTCACGTACCTCGACGCTTGCAATCGCCAATCCGCGCTGGGCACGCGTGGTGATTAAGCCCATACTCTCTCTCTGAGAGAAGGCCTGTGCCCTACAGTGGGACGTATATAAGCTGCTTATGATGAAACAGGCAGATAGATCACAAGGTTTTTTAGGCAGGCAAATATAAGGGGTACGATGAACGAGAACAGTATATAGAGCATCAAATCTTTTATAAGAAGCGTATCTATCACACTGATTGCACAATCAAACTGACCGTCATGCCTTTCGTTGGACACCTCCCTAAGACATGTCATACGCGCGTTGCCGGTGCGTCGCTTCGTCGCTGCGATGTCGCAACACACAACTTCTCCTTCGAATAAATACTGCGTTTTTGCTGCGTCAACGCACCACAGTACCCCTCCTTGCCGCTTCTCCCTAGCCTCTTGTCCATTGCGCGTACCTACGTTCCGTCGCCGCACATCGTTTCAACGCACCATGTGGCATGTCGTTAAGGAAGAAACCTTCTTTGGACTCCCACAACCTAAGCAGTTTTTGTAATATTTATTTGACGTGAAATATCTTTCAGTTCGGTAGTAGGTAGTACTTGCTAAGACCGCATGCAACGAAAACATGTCGCCTCGGTGAGGGCTGTAACTCTGTAACTACGTGTCGTGTGTTGTTTCATTTTTATATCGTTTTGTAGACAAAATTAGTCATTACGCCTATATTTATGACTCGTGTCGCTAGATGGCACCAGTGCCGCGTAACACATTACGCAGTTCGAGCTAAAAATTAACTCTTAGTTAAGTAGACGTTTCACGTTAAACCAATGACCGTGTAACGCGAATTTTTTTTTTATTGTACGGACCGCCAAGCGAGCCTCAATTTCAGGGTGATTTCTCGACTAATGCGTACCGTTTTCCCCAACGTCAAGTGTACACCACGAGGAAGTATCTCCCTTTTTCCGTCCCATTCGTCCCGTTTGTTGTTTGTATCGGGCCGCGAGTGTCCCTGATTGTTGTCCCAACTTGCCCCGTCTACGGCCGATTGCGTCCTGAACTCCTGATTCATTATTGTAACAGGTATCTTATTCTTATTATCTTTTGCTACAAGCAATAAGGCCGCCAATTGTACCGTATTTTTGTAAATATTTTATGTTTGTGTTTTTCCTGGTGCAATAAAGAATATTCTTAACTTATCTTACGAGTATGCATTGGAGGTGAAAGCTACATTAGTAATTTCTTCCTCTTTCTTAAATAGTAATTCAATGCGAATAGTATGTTTTATGTTTTTCTTGGTTGGGTTTTGTGGATCGCAGTGTCGCGAAATAAATGAATGCTCTAAAATATTCTTCCATTTTTTCTTGGTCATAATTGTTAGCATTGTTGCTTTGATAATGAAAGCCCGAAAAATCGCCTAGTTTGTGCGTGTAACTTATTTGCTGTTTGAGAAACCGGGGTTCAGAAAGCCTGATCTAAGGTTTCCCAATTTTATTACATTGATAGATCACTCAGACATTTTATACGGCTTTTCTGTCCAGCCTTTTCTCATCAACTCTTTGCTCGCATTAAGGCTTCCAACCAATAAAGGAATTCATTTAAAAAAAACTAAATAAAAAAATAACCAACTACCCGACTGCTAAGCATTAACTACTAAGCAGGCGGGACCAACCTAGGTACTAATCTAAGTTATATTATACTATTTTGATCCCTGCTGCTTGGTAGTTAATGCTCAGCAGTCGGGTTGTTGGTTAATTTTTATTATTATTTTTGGTTACTATTAACCTGATTTCATACAGCCACTCACGCAAACACAACGAATCGACTGACACCTTATTTATCAAAATTTTACCACTGGTTTGGTTAAGGCGTTACGAGGGAACATAGAATCCGACATACTTACATACATACATACGAGCTAAACGTATTACAATCCTTTTAGGCTCAGCCGCAGTCGGGTGAAAAGAAACAACACTAGCCATCTACTAACAAAGGCCCAGCGGGTGTCTGTCGGTCTGTCCGCAATTAACGTACAATCACAACTCGGAACTTTGACGAATTAATATTCGTTGAAACAGCCCGCCCTTGATTAATGGCAGCGTCTTCATAATGTAGTGGGGCCACGATTTGCAAGTAAATAAAGGCTTGTCTTGCTTTCTTAAATTAAAAACCAAGTCAAAAATGTTTGTTCAATGTGGCACAGAAACTATAGTTTAATTAACCTTATACATTATTTCGAGCAAGAACTTCATCGTTTAGGAGAAAAATTGGACAAAAATGTCCTAATTGACAGAAACGCAAAAAATTGTGACTAACATTGACAATAGTGGTACATACGTACATTACCTAAACTCTCGCCTGATCCCAACCAAAAAGTACAAAATTGAGCAGTAATAAAATTAAATTGAGCAGATCATAAAATTGATCAGCCAAAAATTTTAAATTGATCAGAATATAATTCCAAATTTGTCAACAGAACATCGTAAGTTGAAGCTCGAAATCGTGAATTAAAATAAAATTAATTGATTTGTTAACTGTGTTTGATGTATTTGCTGACCACATTGCTGCTCGTCTATTTATTCAGCTGACCAAAATGAATAATCGTAGGCTGAACGAATGACTTTTTTGCTAAATATCTTTTACTGATCGTATGAAGTGTTGTTGCTGATCATTATTTAGTTCATTTTAATGTCAATTTTATTTCTGGGAGAGCAAGAAACATTTCATTTTCTTTTAAAAATTCTCACTTTTTCAACTCCCATGGCCACCCTAGCGCCCCACCATCGCCTCCGTGACGCGATCACTTAGGAACTTGTAATTACAGCCCGACACGTGACCAGAACTGGGTTAGACACCCTGACACCCTGTCAGGGGGCGATTTGCTACACTTTTACCCTATAGAGGAGGGAGCAGGGTAGCGTGCCAGATACTCAAAGTTATAGTTGGATATTCAATGTACCAAATGTATCAAATGTACCAAATGTAATAAATGTCCCAAATGTACTAAAAGGTTACCAAAGAGAAGGTTCTGAATAACAAGCTTTGAAATACCATCCGAAGGAGAATGATTGCGTAGTTGGGGAATGTATTCAGACACCTAAGGCATGGTCTCCTACAATTCATAACGATGGGAAAAATTATTGTACGCGTAGGCCAAGAGAAAGAAATCGTGGTTGAGAAACACGGAGCTGACTGCCAACCTTCGCTAGTCGGAGAGCCACCATAAGCAAAAGAAGAAGATTGAATGTATTGAATAGGCCTACGAGATGCTTCTGCACTGTCCTGTAGAGCTTCTACAATACTGTTCGTGAAGTCGATCTATGAGGTGCTTCTGCACTGTCCTGTAAATCTTCTGCAACACTGTTCGTCAAGTCGATATGTGAGGTGGTTTTGGACTGTCCTGTAAAGCTTCTACGAGTATAACACTGTTCGTGAAGACGATCTATGAGATGATTCTGCACTGTCCTGTAAAGCTTCTACAGCACTGTTCGTGAACTTGATCTGTGAGGTGATTCTGGACTAGAACAGTCCACAAGCTTCCACAACACTTTTCATGAAGTTGAGGTCGTCTAGAATAGATCACTTTTAGTGATAAAGCCGCCGTATGTACCCTTAGGTTAATAAATATAATATGTGTAATATTTTAATTTGTTTTGGGTACAAAAAAGTGTTCTCTTTTTAAGTTGGGCGAGGCGCAGTGTTCAAATAGCAGTTTTTGAATGTCCGAAAGTAGAGAGGTATATCTCTAGAAAAATGACTGTTTTCAAGGGAAAATTGAACACTAAGATTATTATTATTATGCCACACTAAGCGCTACGCGTACGGGAAAACCCACTTTGAGGCCAAGTGACGACATAAAATTGTGTACACAACACGGGCTGTAAAATAGAAAGCCCTCTATCTATTATTTATTTGATATGAAAACCCTTCCACATAATAATCGTTAACGTAAATTTGTAGTTTATCTCATAGAAAAACCGGCCAAGTGCAAGTCTGACTCGCGCACGAAGGGTTCCGTATCATTATTTATACAAAATTTTAATATTTCAAGCGTCTACCGGTTGCCATTATTAATGTCGAGCAAAAAACGGCAAAAAATCACGTTTGTTGTATGGGAGATCACCTTAAACATTTATTTTATTCTGTTTCCAGTAGCTGTTGTTATAGCGGCAACAAAAATACATCATCTGTGAAAATTTCAACTTTCTAACTATCACGGTACATGAGATACAGCCTGGTGACAGACGGACGGACGAACGGACGAACGGACGAACGGACGGACAGCGGAGTCTTAGTAATAGGGTCCCTTACCCTTTGGGTACGGAACCCTAAAAAAACTATGATAACAAACTTAACTTTCAAAATCAAAAGTGTTTTATTCAATGTAGCACAGGAAATGCGATAAACTAGGTGTCCATTTCAAAATGTAGATCATTTTGGAGAAGAAATGGACAAGAAACTCCAACTTTTCAGTTGGAACATAAAATTTATACAAATAATACAATCACGTATTTCAAATACAAATATCTTTAATGAGAAATGCAATTTACCACAGTCAATTGGGTATTTGACAAAATATCAAATGATTTACTTTTAAAACGGAATTTTGTATGATAATACTGGCTTATGACGTCACATTTCAGAGCACTCTTTTTATGTTTAATCTATTTAAAATTTAAAATTGTAATAACTAGTAATTGACTAAAAGAGATACATTTTCCGAGATATTTTGTAATTTTTGTTTTAATCGAGCATATGAAATAATTTATTGTTGATCGTGTCAAATACCATATTGAAATCCTTGCTCTCGAACGAGGAAAAGCTGTACGTCAGGAGCAAGTGTCTTCCCTCAAGTAAATGTTACAATTCAAAGCAAATTAGTGTTAAATAGTGTACCACACAAAAAAAACCGGACAAGTGTCGGAAGTCGGATTCGCCCACCGAGGGTTCTGTACATGTTATTAAGGATTGGAGTCTCCGAGTTTTTGCCGAGCTTTTCCCGAACTTCAAAGACATTTTTTCTGATTTAATTAGAATTGTATAGTTTTCAGATTTTTCCCTGTACTTGTAGCATAACACAATATTGCTTAGCAAAGTTCATAGCACTAGGTCAACGGAAAGTACCCTATAAATTTTGATTCCTTTGAGTGTCGAAATATACGTTTTTTGAGGCATAAACGGCCGTATTTGTTTTCACAGCTTTAAGGGACTGCAGATCTGAGTATATGGTTTTAATTTCAACTCGATAACTCTACGCGTTCCCGAGATAAAAGGTCTTGATAGACAGACGGACGGACGGACGGACAACACAGTGATCCTATAAGGTTTCCGTTTTTTTTTTTCATTTTGAGGTACGGAACCTTAAAAATTAAATTAAGTATTAATCGCCAAGCGTGGCGATTATAGCAAAACCCCTCGTGGTTATGAAAACCGCGAAGGAGGCATATGTCCTGCAGTGGGCGTCAAATGGCTGATGATGATGATGATTGAAGGAAAAAAAAAGTTCAAAGCTTCAATTAAGCCATTTTAAAAGAACAATAAATCGTTGTCTTAAAAGTATAACAACGTATTGTTTTAATGATTATTATGTTGTATGCAATTTCAACTACAAAATTAAGTTTACAATATTATAATAACACGATAACTGCCAATAGGGCCCTCGTATTGTTTAATGTAAAGCTCTGAAGGACCAATATGAAACGCACCTTTATTTATAAGCCTTGTCTGTCACTTGGCTAAAGCTAATTTGTTTAAAATCTGCCCTCTAGAGGTAAACGACGACAGCTGATGTCAATCTTTCCGATGCACGTTTTGGCGGGCGGAACTCGAATAGGTGACACAGAACGTTCACTCACTTTCATCTCCAAAGTCAAAGTGGAAGTTAAAACGGGTCATTTATTTAGAGCAAATAAAAAGAAAATACATAATCCGAACAATCACCAAAAGCTGCGTCATAAAGTAAGGCACAACACAGAACAAAAAAGTTAAATAAATTAATAAAAAAAACGCCCCAGGACACACCCGACCCAAAATATTCCATGATGCTAGCAGCGTTCCCCCGCTGCACCGCCAGGGAAATCCTTGGCATCAGGTATGGCCCCGGAACCATGGTCATACCATGACCCCTTATCAACTCAAAATCAAAGTAAAAATGGTTTTATTCAAAGTAAGTAACAATCCTTACAAACGTAGGTGTCTATTTCAAAACTTAGATCGTTTTGGAAAAAAATTTGTCAAAAACCTCCAAACTTAGTCTTCCTTACAAGAGTTCTGTGTCTTAGTTATGAGTTTTCAATTGACTGCCTCGGTGGTCTAGCGGTAACATTATCTAATTGCCATGACAGATTCTAGTTCTGTCACGGCAATTAGATAATCAGACTAGGTCTAAAACCTAGATTCATGAACCTTGGACTTCAAAGCATTTTTGCATAAAACGCCGTTTTTTGTGGAAATAACTAAATACGTATAGTTGACCTCAAATCAACCTTTACCATTCCAGTCAGTAACATTAAAGGCGACGAAATGTAAAGATTGATGTGCTATCAACTGGTATAATGTCCGACAAATAACTTGGACAAATAATTTTGACTTCGCATGAACGTATTTCGGGTAGATATCGGGTAGATGAAGAGATCACTTTTAATGACAAGGGCACCGTCTGTACGGTTAAGTCGTACGGTTTTTTATGTACGATAAAGTGTTATCTATCTATATATTTATTTTATTATATCCAACAGTGAGACAGCCTTCTATTTCGCATCGCCCTTCTTGTTTCTGGCGACCAATCAGAGGCGCCGAGGGAACTGTCATCGCGGCACACGTTCAGAAACACACGCTTTTTAATGACCACTAATGATCGCCATGTTTGAAGATTTTTTCGGAATGCACGCACGTTTTGTAATGTAACAGAAGAACTATATGCAATCACCATAAACCAACAAAAGTAAAACGCTGAAAGGACAGAAATAAACCGGCCAAGTGCGAGTCGGACTCGCGCACGAAGGGTTCCGTACTATTATCTATACAACATTAGACACAAAGATAAAAAAAAACAGCAAAAATAATCACGTTTGTTGTATGGGAGCCCCCCTTAAATAATTATTTTAGTTTCTTTTTAGTATTTTTTGTTATAGCGGCAACAGAAATACGTAATCTGTGAAAATTTCAACTCTCTAGTTATCATGGTTCTTGAGATACAGCCTGGTGACAGACAGACGGACGGACGGACAGACCGATAGCGAAGTCTTAGTAATAGGGTCTCGTTTTTACCCTTTGGGTACGGAACCCTAAAAAACTGAAATAAAAAATAACCAACAACCCGGCTGCTGACCATTGACTAATAAGCAGGCACGGACCCAAATTCAAAGTCGCAACCGAATGCTCAGCAGTCGGGTTGTTGGTGGTCGGTTTTTTATTTTAGTTTTTTTTAAATTCTTACTCCCACAATCGTTGTGGAAGTAAGAACTATTAAAAGTGCCCTACAGTAAGAGTTTGTTATACGTTTATTTATTAAAAATCCTTAATATTAGTACACAATTTCGCCAAACTGCGAAGCAGTTTGTTGCCGAAGTGCACATGGTCTTTTAGATTTTAAATTTTCATACCATGTGATTTCTGTGTAACTCTTGCTGGTGATCCTTAATAAAATAAAAATAAATAAATAAATACCTTGGGACTGAGATAGGCTAATACACCTTCTGTTGTCTTTAATCTGTGCTAGAGGCAAGGGAATGATGGATGGAATGCCTTGTTTCACTTGTGGTTAGGATGTTGTGTTTTTTTCCCTGTTTTACACGGACGATGTGGTTTGTTTGGGTGTACCATTCACTAATAGGGCCCGGAATAGAAGCGGGTTTATAAATACAATGCCAGATCTTCTGCTTTCAGTCTCTCTGTTTTGTTTAAGTCGTGATGATTTTGGACAGTTTAAACACGGTGGAGTTCAAAGGGTTGGATTAATCCGGTTCAATTCACGTAATTCAACCTAGCTTTTGTATCTGAGGTCATTGCCGGATTAAGCCGACGCGGGGCCTCTAGCAAATTATGTCAGGTGCCCTTGGTTTGCTTTAGGTCATACATTTTATGGTATTAAATACATAATTAAATAAAACAAATAGTTAAACTTTAATTTGGGCAAATTTAGACATAATATCGATTTCTTGGAGTAAATCGTGATGATTAAGATGTTTTTGGCCCATCGTGTTCCTTAACAAATTTTTGACACGTTTTAATGTTAACAATGAGCATTCACCACTGCAGCGGGTGATCATGAGATACAAATAAATGCGCGAAACAAATTGATATTTTTTTTTTGCGGTCAGAAACCGTTGGTGCGTGGCGACCCCAAATGCGCGGGGCCCGTAGCATTAGCTACTCTTGGTAAGTGGCTTATCCGCCACTGTCTGAGCTCTACGTACATAACATACATAAGCAGCCTATATACGTCCCACTGTAGGGCACAGGCCTTCTCTCAGAGAGAGTATGGGCTTAATCACCACGCGTGCCCACCGCGGATTGGCGATTTCAAGCGCTGAGGTTTGTGGATAGCTCAGACACTCAGGTTTCCTCACGATGTTTTCCTTCACGGTTAGCGAATGGTATTGCTACTAAAACTTCTCAAATGTATATAACATAGAAAACAAAGTCATAGATAGCTACATGCCCGCACTGGGGATCGAACCTACTAAGCTACCACCGCTATATTATACGGTCTACGTAATTTCTCCGAATACCGGGTTGCAGATTAATCGGGTGATTCCTGACTCATTTTTAGCTTAAGTCTGGAATAACTTACTTGAATACACTTACCAGGTTCCGTTCCCGAATCCCGTCAGCGTTTGTCACTTTTATTTTAAGACTTTTGCTTTTTTTTGTTCAATATTGCATTTTATTGACCCGACTCTGGACCTGGCTCTTCCTTTATGTGTCCTACATCCTTCCGGGACATGGCCGCGCACGTGACAGAGTGTCCAAATTGTTATGCAGTAGGGCCAGCCGCTCTCGAATCGGACTCTTAAGTCACTCGAAAGTGTCAAACTCTTAGGCACTGCTTAAGGCTGTGTTACCCGACATTACTCCTAAATCAGATGTTTTAAAATAAATTTTACTCTCTAATGGGTAGCATTTAAAATCTGAAGAAACAAATTAACTTTTCAATGTCCTAACTGGGCCGTCGGTAATAATTTTTAAGATTTTAGAAACTTAATAAGATCAAAAAAAAAATCGCGATCATGAGTCTAAATTATCACTATATGGTATGATATTATTTGAGCTGTTTAGGTAATAAAGAAATATACCAAAATGACTATCACTGAATATGTTAGTGACGTCGGTCGTCAAAATTCTATTAATAGGATTTTTATTTCTGTACTTTCAAAAACGCCTTGTTTTATACTGTAATGCGCACTCCAATAAGTTCCATACAAATCCTTGCGCTCGGAAAATCTAGCCTTAAATCATCCGAAACGGATGCAAAGGCCTGTGATGATTGCATTTTTTTTAATAATAAAATAAAAATGCGGTTTTACGATTTTTCTGTACGCTGCAGAGGCACTGCTTCGATGATACGGCTCCAAACCATAAGGGTTAAACAGAGAGGACAATGGGCATTCTTCAATCTGCAACAATTTGGTACTTACTTATATCCTTTTGTCCCTCATCGGGGACATAGGGCCTTTATAAAAGATCTACACTTGCTGCGGTCTTGAGCGGCGACTTCGGGATCTTCCTATCCGAATCCTAGCATTTTTGCCTCTGACGTAACTGATCACCGCCAGGCGGTTTTTGGGCACCATTTGTTGCTACAAGAGGCTCTGCCTGGTTGGATGTTGGTCTGACCTACGGGACTTGTGGCCGAGCCACCTACTTTATAGCCAGGATTTCTCCATTAATGGACCTCTGCTTCGTCAGTCTTCACAATTCTGCGTGTGAGATGGTAAGGTAATCCATCTGAGGCATTTATTTATAAACCCCTGCAGCTTGCTGGCCAGATCTTTTCGGAAGAACCACGTTTCGCATCCGTACAGCAGGAATGACTTGACAACCGACTCGAATATCCGCAGCTTAGTAGGTACGACGGATATTACCGGACACTAACTGTGAAGGAAAACATTGTGAGGAAACCTGAGCGTCTGAGGTGTCCAAATACCTCAGCGCTTGAAATTCTCAATATCTAAGGCATAATATTTTTTTAAATTATTTTATAATTAATGATCTGAAAAAAAAACGCATAAAACAAAGATTGTTGTAAAACACTCTCATACACACGTTTCAGCAACGGGGAAAAAATGCTTCTAATTTATAATATTTATTTGCTCGGGAAAATAAGTGACATAGGTGACAAGGCGGTGGTAGCCTAGTGGCTAGAACATTGGACCCGGAAGCGGGAGACTCAGGTTCGATTCCCAGTGCGAGCATGTATCTATGACTTTGTTTTGTACAGTTATGTACATTTGTGAAGTTATAGTAGCAATACCAATCGCTAACTATGAAGGAAAACACCGTGAGGAAACCTAAATGTCTAAGCTATTTACATACCTCAGCGCTTGAAATCGCCAATCCGTGGTGGGCACGCGTGGTGATTAAGCCCATACTCTCTCTCTGAGAGAAGGCCTGTGCTCTACAGTGGGACGTATATAGGCTGCTTGTGAAGTGACATAGTATTTTCTGAGGTTAACACGGGCAGTAAACATAGTAAAACTGGATTTTAACGGATATTTACTCGTTTACTTTTCCATTTTACAATTTTCCGACGTTTCGGTATTTTGCAAGTGCCGTGGCTCACGAATCAGCTCTTTTTAATACTGAAAATATACTTTTCCCAGCACGAGTACAGTGGTTATAGTGTGTGTGTATGGCTTGAAAACAGTGACCAAGATAAAAAGCCGGATAGTTTGCCGTGAAAGAGAAGAGCCTCTCTAACGACACAGACCTTCTCTCTGAGAAAGATAGAGAGAGTGTATACGACAATAGCAATGACAAAATTGGAAGACTAGTAATTCGTTTACTGCGGACAATGCACGAGAAAACTCCACTAAAACTTGTAAGCGGAACCATGATCTCACCGCGAGGGGAGCATCACCTCTAGGGTTGTCAACATTTGTGTCGTTAAAAATACTGCAATTCATTTATATATCGTTGAGTAGAACAAAGTAGCCACTACTGAAATGCTCGTGGCTCGTGCCGCTAGATGGCACCAGTACCGCGTAACACACATTACGCAGTTTAAGCTAAATATTCATAATTCATAACTCTATTGCGACCATGTAGTTGTTTAGTTGTTACATTTAGGGTTTGTCTCATACATGATACCCACTTAGGGCACAGCAATTTTCAAGCAGCATGCAGTATTAAAACAAAAGAAGTTTGACAATAGGCCACTAATTTTTAAAATCAATGAACATAACATAACATAACATAACATAAACTCACGCCTGTATCCCAGAGGGGTAGGCAGAGACCAGGGACTGCCACTTGCTACGATCCTGACAGATCTCTTTCGCTTCCTCAACACTCATTAGTCGTTGCATGCACGCACGCCGGTTTCGGGTACTTTTTATCTGGCCCTTTGTTAATACATCCTCTATTTGGTCAAAGTATGTCCGTCTGGGTCGTCCCTTACCGGCCCTTCCATCCACATTCGCTCGATATATTTGTTTTGTCAATCTTTCTTCCTTCATCCTCTCCACATGTCCAAACCAACGCAACATTCCTTTCTCAATTCTTGTCACTACATCCTCTTTCAGTCCACAACGTTCTCTAATCACACTATTGCGTATCCTGTCATTCAAAGTAACGCCAGACATACTTCTCAAGGACCTCATTTCTACTGCATTAATCCTACTTTCTTGCTTCTTTTGCCATACCCAAGTCTCGCTAGCATACATAAACATCAATGAACATCCTTTTATATCACCTGTTATTTTTGGGCTCACTCTGTAACTTACGAGTACTTAGTGAGAAGCAAATAAATGAATAAAGTATTATTATTAAATAGAATTACATCTGGCAACAGAGTGAATTTCATACATAGCTACTGGATTGAAATTTATCTAGTAGGTATATATATAATATTAAAATAAAATATTAAAATAAAAAAAGAACTCTACAATTTCAAAAATAAAAAAGATTAAATTACAGATCTATAAAATTTCATTAAATTAAATTAAATTAAAACCTATATAATATCTCAATTAACCTTTACGTACACATTTCACTTAAACGGCATTTTTTGCCGCTCCATTTTCTGCTGGTGTATAGCGACTAGTGATTGTGTGTTTAATTAAATTATTTTTAAATAAGACTCAAACTATTGCGAGGACAATTGACAGCTACCGTCACCTTATTCACCGAGTAGGCAGCCCAAAGCGAGCAAACATCTCACGCAATTTATTTACAGTGGATTTGGAGCTTGTTTCACTCATTAGTTGAACCTCAAACCAACGGCCATGTAACCCGACGCAGCCCCACCCGCTTTTCTGAACAGTGAACGAAATTGAACTGTCACTCTCGAGTCCGGTGACGCTGAATCGGATATACTCTGCTCCAGTCAGTAAGTGACGCTAAATCGCGTATACTCGGTTTCATTCCGTCCGTATATCCATCTGTCGGTCTGTCCGTCTATCCGTATGTCGGTCTGTCTGTCCGTCCGTCTAGCCATCTATCCATCATTGATACTATCACTAGTTTATCCCGGTAAACTTCGTACCGCCATCCACAGAATCCGTTTATAGGATTCTTCTTACTATGGCAACGCAATAAATAAATATCTTAGAGTTTGGCTTGAAAAAAAGGTTACGGTAACAATACAATATTTTACCGGAATATCAAGCATTCTATATTTCAATTCAGATCTGTGTCTATCTGTAAGCCAAGTTATTGCGTGATTGAGTAACAATCATCCAAACATGTTCACAAACTTTCATATTTATAATATTACTAGCTTTTGCCCGCGACTTCGTCCACGTGGAATGAGTAATTTCTGGGATAAAAAGTATTTTATGCCCTTCCCCGGGACTCAAACTATCTCTATACTGAATTTCATTTAAATCTGTTTGAAAAAAGGTTACGGTAACAATACCTACAATATTGTACCGGAATATCAAGTATCCTATATTTCAATTCAGATCTGTGTCTACCTGTTCAGAGTAACAAACATCCAAACATCTTTACAAATTTTCACATTATACTCGTAATATTAGTAGGATAAATATCTACAATTGGCAACCCTAGTCACCCCATTGGTCAAACTTGGGCGCCAGACAGACAAGACGCGTGATTAATCATCCCCACCCTCCCCTTGAATGTCAATCCGTTTGCACAGACGCAGTTTGGGCGAGAACAGCTGTTGTTCTAAGGAAACGAAGATTGGCAGTACCTAGTTCAATCAATCAATTAATCAGTCCGTACTCGACCACAGTTGGATGTAGGCCTCCCTCAAGGCACGCCTCTTCCTTTTGTCCTCGGCCAGCTACATCCAGCCACTGCCGGCTATCTGCCTTGGATAGTCGGTTCAACGAGTAGGCAGTAGTTGTCTGTGGCTAATAGACATGAGTAAATTTCGATTAGAAAAATTTACAAACAATCACCTGAAAATATTGGATTAATACATAGAATGGACCCTTGTTAAAATGACGTAAGAGTTGTTCAGAGTTGCACTGAGTATTGAGTGTTTTAAAGAGAGCTGACTGTGATGGAGCGATGGAGAGGCATTTCAAGAAGAAGATTGGATCAATTTTCAACTCAAGAGTCAGTTTGAAAAAGTTTGAAGATGAAGTTGATAGAGTAATAAACAGTGGCCAGCTACTCTATCTGTCGCTGAAGCTCATTACACCTAGAGAACTGTCTAAAGCTGTTAGAAAACTAAACAACAAAAAGGCCTCAGGTTTTGACCTGATTACTGGAGAAGTACTAAAATATGTACCAAAAAAACCAATTGTCTTCCTGATCATGCTGTCCAATGCTACACTTAGACTCCAGTATTACTCCAAAGGTTTCATAAATATGCATGTTACCAAAACCTGGCAAACCCCCACCCCACATGAACCCCTCTCATATAGATCAATAAGCCTCATACCAACTTTGTCAAAGCTGTTTGGAAGGATCTTCCTCCACCTGTATTGGAAGAAGAAAAATAGTTCCAAACCACTAATTCGGTATCAGGGAGAAACATTCCACTTTGGAACAAGTGAAAAAAGAATATTATGCTGCTGTATTCCTCGACGTACAACAAGCCTTTGACAAGATCTGGAACAAAGGGCTTTAAGATAAGATAAGAATATTCTTTATTGTACCAGGAAAAACACAAACATGACATACATACTGCTAAAGTTATTTTTGACAGATAGGAAGTTCCAGGTCAAATTTGGAGAGGATACCTCAGTTTTACACGACATCCCGGCCTTTGTGCTACAAGGGTCAGTGCTCGGTCCTGTGCTATACTCGATTCACACTGGATACTTACCCTGTATTAAAGAAGTGCTAACTGCGACGTATGCTGATGACACAGAATATCTTTCTAACAATAAGGACCCAAACACTACCGTACAAAGTCTGGAGTATCAATTGAATAAAGTGGACGAATGGTTGGAAAAGTGGAGGATGAAATCTACTACCACAAAGTCAATTCAACTCACTTTCAAGTTGAGGAAGGGTGACTGTCCGCCAGTTACAATGGGAGAAAACACACTACAGAAAACACCAACAATCCTGTGTTAAATATCTCGGGCTCCATTTGGATATATAATTAATATGGGCGCATCACATTAAAACAAAGAAATACGAGGCAACTTTGCAACTTAACCGCCTGAATTGGCTAATAGGTCCACAGTCATCTCTCTCACTGACCAACAAGTTACTTGCATATAAATGTATCACAAAACCAAGCATCATAGCACCATATTTGGAATACAGCTCTGGGGATCTGCCAGTAATTCCAACATTGAACTACTCAAGGGTTCCAGAATAAAGCACTGAGAATTATATTTGGCACCACATTGTAGAAAAGGAATTCAGAGATACGCGAGTACTTGAAAATGCCAACCATTAAATAGGAAGTAAAACGATACTGCAAGACATATAAAGAAAGGCTGAAAGTTCACCACAATACACTGGCTAGGGATCTGGTAAACTAGGACAGACCAATTAACAAGCTCAAGCGATGCGAAGCTTGCGGCGTGCAATCCGCCTTTTGGATACTCAGTAGCAAAATGGATTGATCTGACAATGAAACACTACTGTTGACTTTGTGACTTCGAAGACACAGGAAACGAAAGCAGATACAAGTCAACGACGAGTCTGGGAGAAATTATTATCAAGTAATCGACTGGAAGAGAGCCACTACTATGTATCCCATGTAACGAAACCTCGTTCATATCTTTGATATGAATGAATGAATGAATGATTTATTGCCACAAACAAACATGCTTACATACAATAATTAAAAAATAAAGGAGTATGCGTGTGACAATGATACTATTTCAGCGTTTGCTGTTTCTATTTGAGACAGAGCTGGTTTTCAAATAGTACCTCCACGCCAAATGAAGAAAACGTGTCATGCAGGTAGGGCTTACTGTTAAAAAATATATATATACATAGAAAAATAGAAATAGAAATAACGTTTATGTCAATTTGTAGGTAAAAGAAGTTTAAATTTTAATAGAATTTAATTAAATTTTAATTTAACTAAGTTTTAATTATAATGCGAGATAGTCAATAACATATGATATGACTCAAATGGGGCGGGGTGGACCGTCGAACACGATTGTACAAAATGGCGTCGACGGTGATAATCGCGGCGACGGCGCAGCGTCATCGCATCGCTTTCAAATCGCTCGCAAATCGCTAGTGTGATAGGGCTCTTAAAGGATCGTGGCAATTAGAACACCCAACTACCTGGGTAGGCACAGGTCTACCTCTTTAGACACAAGCGTGAGTTTTTGTCCTTGTTTGATCACTACCACAGCATAGATAAAGCTAGTTTCAAAATAACTGACTGTCTTGAATGGTGTTATGATTTATGTTCGAGGACACCAAGAGGTCTAATCGCTCTAAGCGATCTCTTCTATACAAAATGTTAGTTTCAAAGTATCTCGAGAGAAAATCCAACAGATTCCCTTAAGAACAGATAGATTGATATATATAATAACACTAGAGAATAGAATAGCTGTTTGTATCCAGTCCGGCCTTAGTGAATTAATTAAACTCTATTGCATTAGAACTGTTGGTTCTACAGTTAAGGCGCTGTTGGTGCTGTTTTATGTCTCTCGGGATAAACTAATAGAAGGTAGGGGTCAGGCTTATAGTTTCATTGTACACGCTGTACATTGGTCAGTACGTCCAAAATTTGCACTTTACTCAATTACGTTACGATTTGACGAGCTGAGATACCACCAAAATGAAAGCGTTGATCTGGGGCTTGTTTCATAGAACTACAATTCATGGCTTACTATGACTATTCGATGTACATTGCAAAGTCGATTAATCCACAGATTCATAAGTAGACTCTGCTACGCAATGCACCTCGAGTTGTCATAATAAACTAAGACTTGTAGTTTTATAAAACTGGGCCCTGCGGTCATATGTACTGGTCGCAGCCTTCAGTTGATAATTTTCGTACATAGAAGAACCTTTATAAGATGGTTTCAACCATTATCTTTCAATCATCGCCAGTCCAGAGCAGAAAACCCATAAAAACTCATCCTACTAATATTATAAATGTGAAAGTTTGTGAAGATGTTTGCATGTTTGTTACTCAATCACGCAATAACGGCTCGGCTGAACGGATTTACGTGAAACTTGGCGTACAAATAAACAAAGACCTGAATTGAGACACAGATACTATCCCGGTAATGATTTCCCGTGGGATAATATTTATTTTAAGTTTAAAATAGATGGCGTTGTGTGAGCCAATGTTGTCTTTTAAAAATAGATGGCGTTGTGCAAGAATCGTATAAACGGATTCGATGGCATTTCAAAAGTCATAGAACAAAGTTGTAAATGACAGACTCTAGCCCTACATTTTTCAGGAATTGTGTATTTTCGAAAAAAAACCCTGTATTTGTAAAGTGGTAGGGCAGCAAAATGAAAGCACCCATTGTTCCGTAGCCGGGTAAAAACAAAAAAAATATGATTCCAACTCGTTAGTACCCAGAATGCCAAAAAATATGAAAGGCAGCAACTAGATTAAGCAAAGTTAAGGTGGCAGACAAAATAAAATTTGAAGATCCAGAAGGCTCACTACAACGATGTTTCCGAGTTGCGATTTAGGGCCGGTAAGGGACGTCGCAGGCGGACATAATACCTAGAGGATATATTAGCAAAGGGTAAGTTAAAAAGTACCCGAAACCAGCGTGCGTGCATGCAACGGCTAATGAATGTTCATGAAGCGATAGAGATTTGTCAGGATCGTGGCAAGTGGCAGACCCTGCTATCTACCTACCCCTACGGGATACAGGCGTGAGTATATGTATGCATGTATGTATTTTACTCTCAGGGGGATAAGCACTGAGTAGAAATCCCATCTCTAATTCCTACAAGTGCCATAGTTGGACCCTCTTGAAGCAGAGTGACCGCTCGGGACTCTTGGAATTCAGTCAGATCTGACCTAATGACCTTCTAAACTTAATTAACTCTCACCTCAATCAATAACAACACTCAGAAGCCTTCAAAGACCACATAAAATAAGGGAGCTTTTATGTACCTAATTAAGAATTCAGAGGATTCAATGACGTCGTGACGGTTTTAGGTGTGCATAGACTCTTGGCCAAAACGCTGGTGTTCTTTTGCTTTTATATTTTCATAGACAATGTCACTTTATTATTTGGTGGGCAGTTTTAATAAAAAAAATAAACTTTTTTTATTCCACTTTGAAATATTATTCCCCTTATGGTTTTGAGCAATACATATTTAAAGATTTAATAATAATAAATATACTTGAAAACATCCATGTGCCTCAGTATTTATTTGGTGAATCTGTCCAAATTGGTTCATTCCACTAATACTTTTAACTACTTCTGTTCTTCGAACGTTAACAATCGTATAACAATAGCCATGTTAGAAAAAAAATATGGCACTAACAATGTATTAGGGCTAGATCATACGGAGTCGGTCACTGATGTCAGCGCAGAGCCAAATCAGTGCTGAACCGGTACTGACCCGATTCTGACCCCGTATAAATAAATTCAGCGCTGTCGCGTAGTAGGTACTTGTTTACCTACTTGTTTACTGACCTCTACTGACTCTATGTAAACTTAAAAAGTCAGTTTCAGGCGTCAGCAATGACGTCAGTGCAATGCCAAGTCAGTGCTGACCCGGCACTGACCCGATACTGCCTGTATTCCTACTAGCTCAGTTTGACCCCGTGTAAATGTATTTCAAAGTCAGTCCAGCGCTGACGCAGAGTACTGACTTGTTTACTGGCCTCCACTGACTATGTAAAGGGAAAAAGTCAGTTCCGGGCGTCAGCACAGAAGTCATTGAGTGACTCCGTATGATCCAGTCACTATGCCCACATCCGATTCGACTTTCTACTTTACCTGGTTAGTGGACTCAATTCAATAAAGCACTTCAGTAAATGCATTACGTATACCTACATTATAGGGGATCTCCTAGCTCTTTCTGTCCTGGAGGGGAATGCTATATAGTTCTCTCTCGCACAATTTCCTGTGCAAAATGACAGTACTCTGGGAAACGTCAGTCAAAAGTAGAATTGAAATAGCGGAGTGCTTTCTGGGATGTTTTGGGGACCGTAGTTCAACGAAAAATCTCTTCAGCCCGATATGAGAACATTTTTCACAAGCATGCCCTAGATGCTTTATTCCGAAATGAGTAATTTTTTTCTTTCAGTCTTGCGACCGACACAACTGTTTTTTTGAAATTAATACGAAATATCGATGATTGAATTATAATTAAATCTGTTTATGGTATCAGAAACTAATAACATATTAAAGCGTTTCAAAATAATTCAATGATTCATTAACTGGTAAATTAAGACTAATTAATGTTGATGTCGCCCGTATCGGCGGGCGGGATTAAGAATAACGTCACTCCATTTCCTTCCGTGGATGTCCTAGAAGGCGACTAAGGAAATCAATTACCAGGAGACGGGCATCAGCGTCTTCCTGAGATTCCAACCGCATACTGCGATCGCCAACCCGCCTGCCAAGCGTGGCGATTATGGCAAAACCCCTCATGGTTAGAAAAGCATGAGGGAGGCCTATGTCCTGCAGTTGGCGTCAAATGGCTGATGATGATGATGATGAATGTTTATGAAGCGAAAGAGGCTTGTCAGGAACATGGGAAGTGGCAAGCCATGGTCTCTGCAAATCCCTCCCGGAAACAGCTGCATCCCACTGCTGGGCAAAGGCCTCCCCGTCTTAGATCAAGGTTTTCGGTCATTGCCAACTCTGACCAACCAGTCCAGCAATAATTTGTCGAGATCATCCAGCCGTAGTCTTCTCGGTCGCCCCTACGTTTTTTATATAAAACTTCTTATGAGTATGTAAATACGACTTTTAAATTCTTGTTATGTTAATAAAATGCGCTCTATATTCTTTTTAAATTCTCAGCACTAATCCGTGCTGAGGACAATTTTAAAAACCCATTTAGAGGCTAAAAGTTCCACCCACGCCGGGACTTGAACCCGCGATGTCTGGCTAACCGTACCAGCGTTCTCCCAACTGAGCTAATGGGCAAGTGCAGGCATCGGCGAAATTTCGAACCTCTTTACAAACTTCTCTGTATTACGTACAGTAATACAGAGAAGTTGAGTGGAATTTTTTGCCTCTAAATAGGTTCCGCGTGGCGCCGGATTAAGAATAGCGTCACTCCATTTCCTTCCGTGGATGTCGTAGAAGGCGACTAAGGAAATAAATTACCAGGAGACGGGCAGCAGCGTCTTCATGAGATTCCAACCGCTTACTGTGATCGCCAACCCGCCTGCCAAGCGTGGCGATTATGGCAAAACCCTTCACGGTTATGAAAACCACGGAGGCCTGTGTCCATCAAATGGCTGATGATGATGATGATGATGAAATAGGTTTTTAAAATGCGCTTTGTTCTAAATAATGTAGAAATTATTTTATTTCTGACCAAAACCGTATTTTTTGCAGTACGCTTGAATGATACCCATTTATAACAGTATTGTGTTTCGATTAAAATGTCAGTTTTGTGAGGCAAGCCTTCCGCAGATCCATACTCTTGCGTTACTGACAGCTGAGGTCAGGTACGTCCGTCCCGTTCCAACTTAGGGTGACCTTATACGCTTAACGATCTACCCGTCTCGCTCGGAAAGCAGGTGACCTATATCGCGCGAAGAGGCTAAGTTTCATTCAGTGGACATACAGGGTGAATGAAAGAATGTTGTTTAACGCCAAAGCTTTTGAACGTAAAAGTTAACGTTTAATTAGAAAAGTCGACAGCACATCAATTTATGCAATAAAGAATTAAAATAAATCAGGCAATCTGTGTATTTAAGTTCATATTTTGAGAAGATAGAGCACAGGGCAGACAACATAATTATGAATATATTATGAAATAACCTTTCAGTCTTCCTTTTCCGGAACTTGTCCTAAAATAACATTTATGTGCATACACTCTATTCAACTACGTTACGGGCGACTTTTCAACAAAAATGTAAAGGTTGACCTGCTGTCGACTGTATGTACTTGACTGTTAGCTGAACGTAGCAGACTAGCAGTGCAGTCAACGGCAGCTCAATTTTGTACACGGTGTAACGAAATCCACATTAATATCACAAAGATAATTATAGATATTTACAATAACAACTTTATCTAATTTAAAAGCCAATCTCGATTAGCTTTCATGTTTTGTAACAATGTAAGTAACTAAATGATTTGGTTAAAGTATTTATTTACATTCACATTTCAAATTTTAAATTTGTTAAAATATTAGTCTAGTTTGGCTTAAGTCGTCACGTCTTGTAAGCTTGTTTACATTTTGCTGATCTTACGTGTGTACTAGCAATGTAGACTGTTAAATCTATTCTGAATGTTATTGACTGTTTGTTACCTATTTTACATACCAATAAAGTGAAATAAAATAAAACAAAATGGGGGGCTCTATCTATAGAAAAGCGTGAAAAAATTATGTATATTTTTTTCCATATACACAGATAGAAAGATATCTAGAGCAGTAATAAGGCCGCCATCTGTACTCTTAGGTTAAGAAATATCTCTGTAATTTCCATTTTTATGTACAATAAAGTGTTCTCTAGAATAATAAATTTTGTCTATGTCTATGACATATACATAGTTTAATGCCGCAAGTGGTTACTTAAAATCACCTGAGCAACATTTTATAAAACCACAATTCATGTTTTACTATGACAATACGATTTACATTGCATAGACGATTAACCCACGTACATCGAATTGTCGTAATAAATTACGAATTGGAGTTTTATGAAACGCGGCCCGGTTTTTTTTTACAATTTCATAAAATATTCGCACCCAACTTAGATAACAAATTGCATACTGGAATCGACTCCAGTAGCTCTAGACTGTGAGGTCCTGGGTTCAATTTCGCGACGCTTTGTACCTACCACCGTAGCAAAAAACATTTTGAGAGTAGGAATGACACACCATGTATATTTAGCACTTTCCTGTGTTACAGACAAACTAGATAATCTCGTTACTTATGCATGCTGAATTATTTTTATTTCTCGGGGAGGATGTGTGAGTTGCGAATACACTTGGGAGGAAATAAATCGGCTATTCGCACTTTATCTGCCCGAATTGGCTTTTGTTTCGGGTCTGAATCGATATTGAATTATACAACGTGTTATAGTGACGCAAAGTGTAAAAACCGTTTTTAAAAGGCCATCGCCTACGACGACTTCATAAGCGCTGTTGAGTGATGCAAACGCGCTGCAGCATAGCGTTTTTGCGTCCGCGCGCGTGTATCGCGTTTGAATCTCGTTTTTATGTCGTCGTGGGTGTTAAACCATTTCAGTGGTTAATGTTAGTTTGTGATTGTTATTTGTTTGTTGTTTAATAATTAAATCATAAATGAAAGAGTTTAAATTTCGTTACTTAGTTTTCTCTTCGTATCAATACGTCAATTCAATAAAACATACGGTGTTATTAAAAAACCGGCCAAGTACGAGTCGGACTCGCGCACGAAGGTTTCCTTACCATTATCTATACAACATTTGAATATTGTAAGCCAGTCGCCGTTATTGATATCGAGCAAAAAACCGAAAAAAGTCACGTTTGTTGTATGGGTTGAATATTTATTTTATGTTGTTTTTAGTATTTATATCGGCCACAGAAATACATAATCTGTGAAAATTTTAACTGTCTAACTATCACGGTTCATGAGATACAGCCTGGTGACAGATGGGCGGACGGACGGACGAACAGCGGAGTCTTAGTAATAGAGTCCCTCACAATTTGGGTACGGAACCCTAAAAACCGGCCAAGTGCAAGTTGGACATCTTGTAATAAAAATTGTTACAAGATGCTGTTCGAAACAAAACTGCAGCTCGAGCTAAGAGTATCTTATTAATCATCATCGTCATCAGCCCACCTCTGCCAACTGCTGGCCCAGCCTTTTCCCCCGAATATCTCACGGTCTCTTGCCATCCGCATCCGCAGACGTTCTGCCGACTGAACGATATCATCCAACCATCGGGCTGCTAGTCTGCCTACTTATCCTGTATTCGCCCACCAGTCTGTGATTGCCCTGGTCCACAGGCCGTCTTCTCGCCTCATCAAGCGAATTATTAATACGGCCTTAAATCTTGAGAGAGGCAGAAAGAGATAGCGAGCAAAACAGTATTGTTTCCTCACATTCCACACTTATTTCCTGCCTCTACAATACCGTGACATGGTAACAACCGTGGAAAACCGCAGTCCCACCCAGAAAACTGGTTACACACGGTATACATGAAGAGAGGTTGTATTGCGAAGAGACCTTGTTCCCATAAAAAGTAGACTCTCTTTCCTTACGGTTTATCTCCAGCAACATTTCTGGAGGAAAAAAAGTTATGCCCAGCAGACTCTATATTAATGGACAGGACAGATAAATAATTTATTGTCATGTCGCCATTTCAAGCAATGATATTTTGTCTACCTTGTATTTAGACCTGACCTGACCTGACTGTAAAATCAAAGTACTTACCTCCTTATTAAAAATTGACAAGGACCTGAACAAACATTGTGATGGCGTACTGTTCGCATGTTTACAGAGGGGTTAGTCGTAAAACTAAGTTCTGTAAACTATTAACTGAACACATACGCAATATTATCGCTACGATAGACGAGGATGACAAATCTAGTAAATGTGACATTATATTTAAAATATGTGCGAGCATGCAGCGGCTAATGAATGTTGATGAATATAAATATTTAAGGGGGGCTCCCATAAAACAAACGCTGTCTAAAGACAGCCACGCTTGGCAGGCGGGTTGGCAGGATGCGGTTGGAATAAAGAATATTTTTATCTTATCTTAAGCACATACTCTCTCTCTCTCTCTGAGAGAAGGCCTGTACCCTGCAGTGGGAAGTTTAAAGGCTACATAAAAAGAAAATGTAGAGAAAACTATGTTACTATGCCCAGTGTAACACTACACGCCCACCAAAACAGGCAACGGTCATCCATCAAAACAGTTCCGTTGTAGGAAATGTAGCTAAATGCCTTCCTTCCTCGGAATAAAACGTAACACGGTGACTTGCAGGTTATTGTCTGAGGTAACGATGGAAATGTAGTTTTAGTAACGTTTCTGCTTGGTAACGTGTGATGGGTCGTTAGTCAGCATCAAGTTTTTCGGTGTGACAGGAGAGGTGATTATAAATATACAGGGTGTGTGAAAATTACCTTATATTAATCGCTCATCCGGGATGATAACGACGTAATTTCATTTTTGCAAAATTTAACAGAAGAGCATCAATAGATAGATAGGTAACACTTTATTGCACACCAATAATTTACAGAGACAAATTAATGAATGAATCTTAAATTACATAAATAAATCTTTAATTTAGACGATGACTTTAGAAAAACAAAACTAAATCAGTATAATGCGTCATTTGATTTAAATTAATAGAAATTCAATTGTGTCGATGTTACCTCGTGTTAAACTCCCCTTTACGAATATTATATTATAACACTTGGACTTGGCCCCCGTGGTGGAGTATGGCCTATACCTTCCTCAGGGAAGAGACCCGTGCCCCTCGGTGGGGACATAATGGGTAGATGATGAACACAATATACTTGGGGGGTTCAATAAGTAGTGAGAATGAATAAGATGCAATTAACTTATACACGTAGCATATTATCTTTTTTCTAAACCTAAAATTCCTTTCATAAGAAAAATGTTCATCTTGATTCTCTAAAAAACCTTGTACTGCGGCGATCACTGTGCCATCAGCGTCGAGTTTCTGGCCTCTTAGATACCTATTCTTTCAATCTCGAAAATAGATAAAAGTCAGTAGGAGAAGTCTGGAGAATATGAAGGATGTTTCACCAATTCGAAGCCAGCATAATTGATGGCAGCAATCGCAACTTTGAACGTGTGCGCTGGGGCGTTATCTTGATGAAACAAAACAACTTCAGCGATTTCGCGTATTTCGTCAGGCAACTTTTTGATTTGTTCTGCGTACATATTCCCCATAATAGTGGCTCCATGACTGACGTATTCAATCGTCACCACCGCTTGGCTGTCCCAAAAAAGAGAACCCATGATCTTTCCGGCGGATGGAACGGCCTTGAATTTCTTAGGGGTCGGTGATGATATGTTCTTCCCCTTTCAAACTCAGCACACCAACCGTAGAATAAGGAGGAATATGAACCCCTTACGTATCTTGAAAGTCTTGATTTACTTGTTTCGTAGCAAAATTTTTCAAACATAGTTATTTGATTACCGCGCGAACTTCATAATTTTTCTCCATTTTCGATTACTCGTTGCGACAGAACACACGTATGAACCTCCTATGATTAAAAAAAACATAAGAGCATCAAAGTTTTTTTATTTTATTGTGTCGACAAACCAGTGGGCCATGCCTGCCAGTATTTTCTTTTTCTCTATCCAAGAAGTTTATACCTCATTCTCACTACTTATTGAACATCCCTCGTACCGTACCAACCGATTTTCCAAAAGTGTAATTACCTATGTCTTTATAAAATATTTACCTGAATAATCCCGATGGGTTGTCCCTTTTGACCATGGTGGTTGATCTACGGTTAACAGCTGTCTGCTCGTCAAAGTGCATACAAAAAACAACTGACAGTAAATCATCAGATTGTTAGTGTACAAAGAACTGGGGATTAGAAACGAAAGAACAATTAAGGAACTATTTGTAATATACTCGTATTTCACCTGGTTGTGCAAAAAAGTATCTATTAGTCTTATATTTAACCACAACCAAAAATCTTTTGCTTGTTTTACAAAACAAACAAAGGCTCTTATTGCGCCGGGTTCATCCCACCGTATGTAACAAACCATTCAAAAATTACGTGTTTTGGCACACTCACTAAACAAAGGTTAGCGGACTAAACTAACTGGCAAGCTAATAAGTTCCCTGTCACCCAAAACAAATAGCCACAAATTGGAAACACGCACTCTAGTTCTTATCGCCAGCGGCATTGGTACTAGTTTGCAAAAAGCGCGCAACTGACATTCAGTCCGGTACCGCTGAAGTATAAAGCTATAGCTTCATCGTTCAATAGGCATACCTGTTGAATGCAGGCTCCCACACAGTGATAAGTTGGCACACTTGGGCACGACTCACGGGTGTAGGCGTGTGAATTACCAGGGTGGTCATAAGGAGATTTTCCCGTGATTTTGTTACTCTCGAGAACGGGACGAGAAAAACCGTGAAGAAATCTAAATATATTATTATATCATCATCATCAACCCATTATGTCCCCACCGAGGGTCACGGGTCTCTTCCCTGAGGAAGGTATAGGCCATACTCCACCACGGGGGCCAAGTCCGGATTGGTGGAGGCTTGTAGACTAGTGGCTCTTCTACTGTCAGAAGTTGTCAAGCCGCCCTAAGGCCTCTGACTTGGCTTAACGACTGCCATCTATTGACGGCAGCCGGCACCAACAGCTTAACGTGCCTTGCGAAGCACGGAACCGCTCGGAAAAATGCCACTAGCGTTAGGCATAGACGGCGACCCATCCATGCACTGAACGCGCCCTGTGTTGCTTAACCTTCGTGATCGTTTAAGATCACTCAGGCAGCCGGGGCTACGAGCGATTAATATAATATAATAATATTATTATTGAATATAATATTATTTTTGGAAGTTTTTTATTTACCTGTCCAACGAATGTCCATTTTGTAAACTTATATTGACGTAGGACTGATCCGGGTCAGCACCAGCTGAGCCACTACCTTTTGCCTTATTTTAGATCAATTTTTAAATGCCAAAATTTATGTCTTATGAAGAATTGCCGAACCAAGGGTTTATGCTTGAAGATAAAAAAAATGTCGAAAAGAAAACACACATTGTGTTTTTTATATACAGAGCTACTAGGTACTTAGAAGCGCAATTCTAGAAATGAGTCAATTACAATTTGTTCTACGACTTTTGAATTCTATTTTGACAATTAAAAAAAAAATGTTGATTTATAGTTTTTCTGCTTTTTAGAGGTGCTGTCTGATAGAGAATACTTGGAAAATAATTATGTGTTAAATAGTATATATATATTCCCCTACGTAGCACAATAATTTACCAGAGGTTGCAACATTGGTAAATCGTAAAACCGAATTTAATAAAATAATGTAAACGCAGACATTTTGGAGAATATGAATCTGAGTAAAAACTAATCGAACAAAGTTTGTTGTACTTCAGCATACGTAGTAGCATGACAATGCGATTCACCACGATTTTGTGGCGCTAAAATGTCACAAGTCGCGACTTTACACTACGCTAACATTTTAGAATTCACGCATTCTAACATTTTAGAAAACGCGCGCTTCGCGGCCGTCACGCTTCCTATGCAGGAATTGCGCTTCAAGTTCACAAATCAAGGTAACCCTATCTAGACAGAAAAAAAAACAAAAACAGGCGAAAACATCGCTAAAACTGGCAACCCACAAGCTCTTAAACCCCCCCACCCACACACTAACCTATCTAGACCTACGCGAACGCAGCAAACCACTATTACATGACCCCTAGCGCTTCATCGATTTTCCCCTCACCTCCCAACTTTGCTTTACAAATGGGAACTCCACGAGGGGAAGGGAGGTCACAGGAAGCTGGTTCATGAGCATAGTATAGCATGAACTCTTCAATTTCGATTTGAGTCAAGGTTATAGCCTATTTCGTGAACGTATGGAGGTACCGGAACAGTCGGCGACCGAACTGTGTGGAGCTCATGAAAACTGGATTTATTTAATGTTTATGGAAGGGTAAAGGTAATTTATTACATTAATGAGGTGATGCTTTGGGCAAGGTCTACATTCTGTTAATGCAGTGTTTTACAATGACGACTGCATGAACGCTTCATTTCATTGCCGCTTCAAGTCTACGCGCGCACACGTATCAAACCCTCCAGGCATCAATGGTATGAAATACATGTAACTTGTCCCGGCCGTGTAACTGTCATAATTATAATGTCCAACAGAATCGTAGCCCAGGGGCCTGTTTCATAGAACTACCATTCATGGCTTACTATGACAATTCTATGTACATTGCAAAGTCGATTAATCCACAGATTAATACGTAGAAAGATTCGGCTACGGAACGTACATCGAACTGTCATAATAAACCACGAATTGTAGTTTTCCTGTAAATAAGTGAACTCTAGATAGAGTTATGTCTTTATTTGCTCTGTGGTTGTGTGCTGTAGACTATCATTCACGCTGGCGTCACTCTGAACCTAACTTCGCCTTCCTGGAGCTTTCTATTGTTCTTTAAAGAATTGATTATAATACTAAGAATTAGAAAAAAGCGGTGATAGCCTAGTGTATAGAACATCGGACTCTGAAGCGAGAGACCCAGGTTCGATCCCCAGCGCGGGCATATACCCATGACTTGGTTTTCTAAGTTATGTACATTTGTGAAGTTATAGTAGCAATACCACTCGCTAACCGTGAAGGAAAACATCGTGAGGAAACCTGAGTGTCTGAGCTATTCACATACCTACCTCAGCGCTTGAAATCGCCAATCCGCGGTGGGCAGGCGTGGTGATTAAGCCCATACTCTCTCCTTGAGAGAAGGCCTGTGCCATACAGTGGGACGTGTATAGGCTGCTTATGTCATAAGAATTTGCGCCAAAAGGTAAGACAACATACATTTTTTGCACGTGGTTATGAAATAAATAAAAATCGGTGAGCAAATTAATTAATTTAATTTTAAATAAGTAGGTACAACGAATTTAGAAGCTGATAAATGTCCTGCTGGTAATTTTTTTCGAATTATCGTCGTCCGTTCGTACAATCGTCTGTCTGTCTGCCCAATATGGTAAATTTTATTGGCGACGAGCTTTTGGAAAAAATCTATTGTTGAAGTCAGTAACTATGGTGGAAATAAAGTGCTTTTTGTCTGTCTTTCAAATTCCTCCCCGTTATATAAAATAAGTATATATAAAATTGAATTGCTGTACGTTAGTACGCGATAACGCGAGAAAGGGTGGACCGACTTGGCTCCAATTACTATATTACTTACAATTCGATATAGGTACATTGCAAAGTAGATTATAACCCACAGATTAACAAAACGACTCTGCTACGCAATGTACCTCGAATTTTCATAAAAAACTACGAATTGTAGTGCTGAAACTCTCGGCGTTATTATTGTAGTGTGGTGACACCTTCACGCCCCATATATTATGTTGACTTGGAGGGGTCACCACATTATTACACCACATTATATTTCAAATTACGTCACAATGAAATGTAGTATGTCTGAAATAATTACTCCAAACGTCTGTTCTAAGTGGCGGGCCTCTTCTATTTGCACGCCACTCTTGGTAAAACATGTTGGACCGAAATAACATGACAATTTTATATTTAACACCTTAATAATGCATGTTATTGTACTATTATTGACACATGTTTATGTAAATAAATTTATCTTTATAAGATAAAGATAAATTTATAAGAAACGTAACTCGCAAAAAAATGCATACGCGTCGAATTGATAACCTCCTCCTTTTTTGAAGTCAGTTAAAAACAAAGTTATTGGTGCATGCTGACATCAAACCCAGGTCATTTGTAATATCAATGTGGTAACATTTTCCGAATTAGTAAATAAACGTACTTAAATTGTGTTAGCGTTGTAATCAAGCTAATCATATTTTTCTATTTTGTTGAATAATATCAACGTTTTCAATTAATTATGACGTTGATTTAATGTATTTAAATAAGAAATTCCATAGTTGAATTGTAAAAAGCAATACTTTAATAAAGCGGTGGCAACACCGGGGTAGGTTGGCCGCCATTCAAGGAGCTGTCACGATACGAGCGAGCGGCTGGATGTTAACCAAGTTGTTATTTAAGTTACATTGCTTATCAAATTATAGTTATTATTTAACAAATCAACCTGCAGCATCTCTTTATAACGTGAATCATTGGAGTGGGTTAGTATACGTTTATAATTGTAACGCAAGTTGGTCAACTTAGCGTTTACAGGAGCGGTCCCCGAACTTGTCAAGCTACGGAACACTACTGGTATTGGTGACGGTTCGGGTTTCCGCAACACTAACACTAATATAAATCTTTTGTTTTACTTATCAAATTCAAGGTTTAACTTCACCTCAAGCTTTAAGAAGCCTCTGTCCCATTACATGAATCCAAAATAATATTCGTAGCTGTAGTCTAACGTAGGGTATCTAGCATTACTTTGTTATATCGGGTACTTGTGAAATACATCAGTTTGTCCTGCATTCAAGTGTTTAACTTCAGTAGCTGATTGTCCTGCATTCAAGTGTTTAATTAACTTCAGTAGCTGATAAATTATTTAACATTCAAAATAATCCAACGACTCAGTTACAAATATGCCTCACAAAACCCCAGTGACTTTTCTAAGGCTAAGAATCGCTTCGGGGGCTTCTCCTGTTCAGACATGCAAAACCAACGTCGGCTAGTTACTAATGCTGGCCCATTTTCTGTCTGTGTCCGCTTCACTCCAGCGTCTCATTACGATCCTCAGGAGAGATCTCGACGAGTCCCGTATAGTTAGGGAAGAACTAAGGGATGTTTTTACGAATGGTGTCTCAAGACAGTTAGATGGGATTTTGATTTGATTTTTATTTCATTGTTATTTAATTATATTATAAAAAACTATTTAGGGGCTAAAAATTCCACCCATGCCGGGACTTGAACCCGCAACTTCTGGCTAACCGTGCCAGCGCTCTCCCAACTGAGCTAACGGGCAAGTGCCGTCGACATCAGTGGGCTGCAAGTGATATAAATTGCTTCGGCCAGATGTCTGCCTGTACGTAATACAGAGAAGTTTGTAAAGAGGCGGGAAATTTCACTGATGCCTGCACTTGCCCATTAGCTCAGTTGGGAGAGCGCTGGCACGGTTACCCAGAAGTCGTGGGTTCAAATTCCGGCATGGGTGGAATTTTTAGCCCCTAAATAGGTTTTTAAAATTGTCCTCAGCATGGGTTAGTGCACAAAAAGAATGTAATTATTAATATTATAATTAATTTAGTTTTTTTTATGTACAGACGACGTGATTGCATGTTAATAACTAAACCTATTATACATTTTATAATTGACAAGAACTCAATCTGCAGGCTTGCTAAAGGTTCTTCGAATGGTGGCGTGGTAACCGGGTCTGCTATCTCCATCTAAAATGGTCGAGACTGGTGATGGATAACCCCTGCGTTATGCTCGTGAACGGGTGCTGTTCGTGTGTCTGGCCGCAGCATCAATGTTTTTCCTTCTTTTGTAAGAAAATTAACTAATGTCTTGGCTTTTAAAGTTATTAATGGCGATCATGGAATCTTATCATATAGGCTCTGATGTTTAAAGTTTAAGATTATTTGAGAAAAGAGGGTCAGAGTGGAGTTTTTTTTTTCCCGGCTGCCTTCTTCTCCACTACATAAGGTCCGAAGGCAGCGGCTAACATAGTACATTGATATTCAACAAACAGTATGTAAATTCTTTACGTTGAAATAAATGACTGATTTCTGATAGATCACGATAGAAATGAGTCAATTCGCCAAAAAACTAAGGTGACTGGGCCTATAAGATTAGCAAGTTGACGAGGCAGTGGGCCGGACACATTTTGCCGAAGTACCGATGGTCGATGGGGTGCAAAGGTTCTCGAGTGGAGTCCACGAGCTGGCAAACGCAGCGTGGGATGCCCGCCAGCTCGCTGGATCGACAATCTGAAGCAGGTTGCTGGCAGAAAGAAGTGACGTGCCTTGCAGGAGGCCTATGCCTAGCAGTGGACGTATACGGCTGATTAATCGACTGCGTTAGGTAGAAATAGTTTATTTCAAAGGCAAAACCCACAGAAAACTCACCACAATAAAAGTACAAAGGAGAATGATCAAAAACAGTCTATGTTGCGCTTTAAGCATTTATACCTTAAAATGTTTCTTTTGAAAAATTATTTCATAGTTCTATTTGATAAATTAAAAGAATCAGGGGTTTAAAATTAATAATAAAAAAAAATATGTATTGCTTGTATAACTAAAAAACTTCAGTCAGTCAACACAGATTACAAACACAGATTAGATTACATTATTGCAAAAATCGCAAATCGTGTACATACATAAAATGCGAAAGTGCAAACGGCAAACGGGGAGTTTTTAACGGGAATTCAAACGAGCGGTTTTATTACGCTTTTATTTTTGCAAATTGATTCCAGTGGATTTTATACCGTTTAATTAGTGTAGTTTATTGTTAAAATGACCATGTGTATGAACAATCCAACCGGCCCTTCTGGAAATCGTTGGGGGAGGCTTTTGTCTAGCAGTGGACGTCCAATGGCTGAAATGATGATGATGATGATGTATGAACAATATGTGGAATAAATAACTGAAATAAACCGCCATTGTGGGCTTAGGATAGTCTTGTCTCAATTGTGCGCAGGACCAAAGACTGTTTGTGCTTATTTATCAGAAATTATCTCTTTGTCCCCCATTAGGCTAATTAAACACTGCGACTTTTTGCAGCGATATAGTCATATATATTTTGTATTTTATACAGAATTATTACTTAGAACTAACTAACCATACCTAACTATGTTTATAATTCAAACTGACTAGGTGCCAATGCCAACCCAAAATAACACCAAACCACCAAAGTTGTCATAACCTCAAAACATGGGCTCAAAATTAAGATTTCTCGAAACTCCCATCTAATATTTTAATAATATTTTTCCTGCATAATCCAGAGCTAATTTCATATAGTTTCCCGTTGGTTTCATCAATGCGCAAGAAGATGCAAAAATAGACTAACTCCTATAGTAAATTGATCATTCTCCTTTATGGCGTAAACTCGGCCCCGCCGCAAAGTCCTTTTCTAAAAAGAAGCTTTTCTTTTTATTTCTGAACAGAGAACGTGTACTTTCTCGGCTCCAGTTTAAAAATTTAATATGTTCTTATTTATAAAACCACGATTTCTTCGATTCGAATTTGAACGGATATTTACTCGTTCACTTTTCCATTTTACAATTTTCCGACGTTTCGGTACTTTTGCAAGTGCCGTGGTCTCGGTAGACTGAGGTGACAGGCGTTTTTTTTTTTTGAAAGCATTAACTTTTAGTTTGCTACCTTCGGCAAAAATATTAATAATTTATTTTATAATAATTTATTTTAAACGATCTGTAAAATATGTTATTAATTTTTAATATAATCCACTTATAGCTGACAATACAGGACTTAGGCCGACTTGCACCACTTCCTAAATGTCACTTTAGTTGCCATTTAAATCGAGTTTTTTATGAGGAATTTTAGTTAAAACGTTTTTTAAGCCACATTTAAGAAAGTGGTGCCCTAAAACTAATACGATAGCGAAGTTAGTACAATTATACTAGCTGACTCGGCAAACATTATTTTGCCATCATCATCAACCCATTATGTCCCCACCGAGGGGCACGGGTCTCTTCCCTGAGGAAGGTATAGGTGGAGTTTCTTTGTTAGTTTCTTCCCCACATAATCCATTAATTGTGAAACTAACAACTTTGACGTTCATTAAGTAAACATTCTGTTTTTACAATGAATAAAAATATTTGAATTTGAATACTCCACCACGGGGGCCAAGTCCGGATTGGTGGAGGCTTGTAGACTAATGGCTCGTCTACTGTCAGAAGTTGTCAAGCCGCCCTAAGGCCTCTGACTTGGCTTAACCCTTTACCAGTCTGTAGCATAATTGCTGCCACCAAAAATTGAACTTTATTCCTTTGAGATAAAGTCCAGAACCAATGAAGAACTTTTACTAGCTCTGCCCGTTAAAGGGTTAACGACCATGTTTTGCCATATTAAAGCCATTCTCAGATCTACCAAATATACACAAAAACATTCATAAAAATCGGTGAAGCCGTTTCGGAGGATTTGCGGGCACACCGTGTGCTTATAACAGCATGGAAGATTATTTCAGCAGCGTGATAAAATATTGCGTAATTAGACCAGTCGAGTTGAAACGTCGGGGATTTTTGCGATATTTTTAGTTCATTTTCCAGACGCTTTGCTTTAAATATTACGTAAAAATACTCAGCAGCCGCCCTGAGAGGCAAAGCAGACGTGTTAAGGGGAAGCCCCATGAAACTACAATTTTTTTTTAATGAAAGGCTTTATAAAATTGTGATGATATACAGATAGAGAACAGTTTGTGGCACAGCCATATGTATATAATTACAACATATGATTTCTTATAATAGGTAGGTACCAAATTTTTATAACAATTGTACAATTGGTGGTCTTATCGCTTAGAGTAATCCCTTCCAGACAACCTTTGCTTGTCTCTTTGGATGGAGTGGATAATGATTCTTTCGGTCGGTCGGGTTCGGTCACGGCGACTGTTACGGATCGGAAAAGGGTCAGTCATATTATGCCCTCCTGTGACTGATGAAAAACATCTTAAAAAAATTCTTTATTATCATTTCCTTTCTACCATCTTCTTTAACAAACTGCATAATTCAACGGCATGTACTTTAATCTTGGAATATATTCGTTACTTTTATAGGAAAAACACGCACGCATGCACCTTAACAGAAATTCTGTAAATAGCCCAGTTTGATCGCGCGCAGGCGGCGCACGCGTCGATCGTCTATCGATACATCGATTGATTTATACATAGCACGCGTTTTCTTGTAAAAACGAACTAAACCTCGTGACAGTCCTCTTGGAAGTTCAACTCTATCTTTATTGAGAGAGGATTCAAATTGCTTTGAAAGTTTACAGTTCGTAAGGTTAATAATTGACTAAGAGAAAGGCTTTTAGATGTGGCATATGCTTCACGCCTCGACTTTATGGGTATGAGTAGTAATTTAAGGCACAAACCATTGCGAAGGTACAGAAAGTCCTATCCTTAATGTGAAAATCTCAACTAGCACTAGATTGAAAAAAAAAAACCAAACAAATGCGAATCGGACTCACCCACCGAGGGTGCCGTAGAAATTTATAGATACTTACATATTGTAAATAGTTCCGGAAATAAGTATTGCAGTTTTATCCGAGCTTCAAGGACAATTTTTTTAGTGATTTAATTACAAGCATAGTTTTCCGATTTTTTCCTGTAACTGTAGTATAAGACGATATTACTTGCCAAATTTCATAGCCCTAGGTGAACGGATAGAACCCTATAAATTTTGATTCCCTTGAGAGTCCAAATTTACGTTTATCGCGGCATAAACGGCCATACCTTTCTTTACACAAAAGTGTATTTTGCATGGGCCCTGTAATCTGCAACGAGAACTGGACTTAGGCTTGTTTAAAAACAAATTTAAAAAAAATTTAAAAATGCTATTATACAACAATAGAATTTCTGACCGATAATAATATTGACTAAATATATACAAATATGTTCATCGTCTCAATACAATATTCTCGACATAACAATGACATTCTATTTAATACAATCCTTGTGACCTCTCTTCTTTGACATTTTAATTTATTATCGCATATAATGGTTTTTATTTTTTATTTCGCATCCTTTTGACATTTTACTCACGATGTTAATATAATATAATGCTATGGTATTACTATCAATAATTATAAAAATTTGTACGCTTATTATGGCAAAACATGCTGAACTAAATATGTTAATACCACCTTTCTGTACACATGTTTGACAAATAAATCTCTTTATCTTTATCTTACGTTACCTTAGAAGTCTGATTTTTTTCACAGCTTTAAGGGACTGTAGACCTGAGTAATATGGTTTTAATTTCGATTCGATAACTCCAGGCGTTCCCGAGACAAAATGTCTTGACAGACAGACGGTCGGACGGACAACAAAGCGATCTTATAAGGGTTCAGTTTTTCCTTTTTATACACGGAATCCTAATAAACTTATTTATGGCCCACCCTGTAGAAAGCTGCACGAGAGTCTGCGTGAGGGAGAAAGTGAATGGGAGCGAACCCACAGTCTGCCTCTGGGGCCTAATTATGCGCACCGAATCCTGCAAACACGCACACACTACACGCACACACACCAACACACACATACGCCAACACATACACACACCAAAACACACACACGCATAGTTGGCAAAGTTTATTATTATTGTTATTTTTTTTCCTTTTTGTAATATTAACATCTCAAACTAAACTAGATTAGGTATATGGAAGGGCGGCATCACCTAGTACACAGGCATTGCGTGCTTAAAAGGAGACTCCAGTTAGCATGTACCGAGAAGTAATGATAAAGAAAATAAAGATTTTGTGTTTTGTATTCCTAATCATGTAACTGTCAAATTCCTTACTAATTTGAAAGTTAGACGATTGGAATTGTTCAGGATTTTTGGTGCGGGTAGATCGTCGATCCTGCGAGATGGTTGGCGTCCTACGCAGCGTTTGGCAGCTCTTGACTCAACTTTTCGACCATCAGTTCTTCGGCAGAGGCGACCAGCCCACTGCCACTTCAACTTGCTAAACTTGTTAAGTACATACATACATACATAAACTCACGCCTGTATCCCAGAGGGGTAGGCAGAGACCATTGACTGCCTCTTGCCACGATCCTGACAGATCACTTTTGCTTCCTCAATGTTCATTAGTCGTTGCATGCACGCACGCCGGATTCGGGTACTTTTTATCTTATTATAGGATACTTGTTAGGTAATCGGTACTTATTTGGAGCTGGATGATTTCTCGAGTCTTCTGTTTCTGATGTATACAGTACAGAGGAGGTCAAGACGAAATAGTGCAAGCCAGACATGGCGTTCCTGGTAAGTTCCTAATTAGATTTTTCTTAAGCAAATTTGAATAATTTTTGGGTCCTAAGCGACTATTTCCCACTCAGATATCGTAGGCATCAGATAACCGATTGTAGGGAAAATGTAACAATTAAAAAAAAAAATTGTAAAGAATAAGTACCTATTTGGAGGCTAAAATTCCACCCAGGCCGGGACTTGAACCCGCAACCTCTGGCTAACCGTGCCAGCGCTCTCCCTACTGAGCTACTAGGCAAGTGCAAGCATCGGCGAAATTTCGAACCTCTTTACAAGTCGTTCAAGTCCCGGCATGGGTGCAATGTTTAGAGCCTCTAAATAGGTTTTTAAAATTGTCCTCAGCACGGATTAGTGCAACAAAAAGAATATAAAGAATAAGTAGTTTAATAATAAGTTTTTTTTTACATTTTTGTTGTTTATTTTATATACAACATGATTTGTTATCATTATCACAATACAATTAGCTAGAAATTGAAAAAGAAAATAACTAATAATTTAAATAGAAAATCAAAGCCAAATCGCTGCCGTCGGCCGGTAAGGTCCCTAGAAGGCCGGCAGCATAATAAATTAGATAAGTTAATATTCTTTAAACAGAAAGAACAAAACACAAAATTATACTACAGACGATATTTTCAAAGTCAATACTGTCGACAA
Source organism: Yponomeuta cagnagella (assembly GCA_947310995.1). Taxonomy (NCBI): domain Eukaryota; kingdom Metazoa; phylum Arthropoda; class Insecta; order Lepidoptera; family Yponomeutidae; genus Yponomeuta; species Yponomeuta cagnagella. Next base: position 2,006,769 of record OX371292.1, on the reverse strand, counting down.
AATTAACCTTTACATTTAAGTTGTAAAGTCGCCCGTTTCTTAACTGAGTAAAGTACCGTTGACTGTACTGTAACAACCGTAATTCTAGGTGCTAAAGCTAATCTTAGGTAAAGCTAAGTCACGACTTAAGAGCGACTTGAGTCAAGTTTACTGGGTCTTTACACTCTCACGGCCACGTAGGACTCAGAAGGATTGATTATTTGTGAGAGCGACTTCGCACTACGTCCGATCCGAATCAGATCCGAGCGCGGGAAAATATGGTCCGAAGTAGTCGTAGAACTATTTCTATGGTAGTTTACGCACTAGATCCGGCTTCCGTCGTCCGATGTCTCTCCGTCATCCGTGAATCTCCATTTCGGTTAAGATTATTGACGGTCTGATAATTCTGATATGGCTACTGCCATAGAATTTTTTGTTTGAACGCTCGCGCACTGCGTCCGAACCGAATCCGAGCTGCATACGAGCGGAGAGGCAGCGGGGCGGCGGGGTATGCGGCTGGGGCGGGGGCGCGGCGCGTCCAGTTTAGTACGTACAATATTAATTCCAGAAGTTGACGCCGATTGAAAGGACTCATGGTCAACGACTTGAATCTGCTGTCTGTGGCTGTATGCGTGGCCCCGTGGCCCCTGAACTGCTTAAATTTAGATCAGAGATCGGACCAGTAAGCAATAATCCGAATTCGCTTCGAGATTTCTAGATCCGTATTTTCACGGATTCGGATCGGATTCGGATCGGACGTAGTGCGAAACCGCTCTAATGGTTCCTCTTTTAGTTGATTTACCTTTTGTGTTAATTAATAATTAATGGTTAATAATCATTCCCAGTGCGGGCATGTAATTATGACTTGTTTTACGTTATTGAACGTTACAAGAAAAACTAGGTGTAAACTGTTACTTTCAATATTTTTTTTTTACTTGACTTTTACTTGGTTTTCTAAGTTATGTACATTTGTGAAGTTATAGTAGCAATACCACTCGCTAACGGTGAAGGAAAACATCGTGAGGAAACCTGATTGTCTGAGCTATTCACATACCTCAGCGCTTGAAATCGCCAACCCGCAGTGGGCACGCGTGGTGATTAAGCCCATACTCTCTCCCTGAGAGAAGGCCTGTGCCCTACAGTGGGACGTATATAGGCTGTTTATGTTAGTGTACGAGAAATCGGGGGTTAGTTCGAAGTGTTTTTGTCCGTTTTTACCCCAAAATGTATCCTTTATCATAAGAGTTATCTATCTATCTATTTAACAGTTACATAGATAGGTATAGATAACTCTTTATTGCACACCAGTGTTCCGTTATTTCATTCTGCGTTTCGATGCTCGAAGCTATAAAGACAGCTTTCAGACAGCCACACGTTTTAGAAAAGCATTTGTCTTAACGCGGTTTTTACAAACTGATCGAGCTTTTATATTTGGGCCATTGAGAAATAATTTAAATCATGTTAATCAATCATTCAATCAATCCGGAGGAGGTTGGCCGTGACCTTCTTAATACTGTTCTTTATTTCTTGCCAAGCGAGAAAGGTCTTCTACGCTGGCTACATCCGTGCATTTCCTGAGGGTTTCTAAGCCATAACCATAAGCCTTGTATTTTCCCAGGCACTGGAAATAAGTATACCTACTGAAACATTTTTTCGGTTTCTTTTGGAAGCTTTTTCAACCATACAAAATTGTTTCCATGTGGCGCCGGATTAAGAATAGAGTCACTCCATTTCCTTCCGTGGATGTCGTAGAAGGCGACTAAGGAAATACATTACCAGGAGACGGGCAGCAGGTCTTCCTGAAATTCCAACCGCATACTGCGATCGCCAACCCGTCTGCCAAGCGTGGCTATTATGGCCAAACCCCTCATGGTTAGGGAAACCATGAGGGAGGCCTGTGTCCTGCAGTGGGCGTCAAATGGCTGATGATGATGAAAATTGTTTGTAGTGATAAGGTAACCTCCGTTATCTGTAAGATAAGGTGATTTAGAAACACATGATAGCAATAAACGATTTGGATTGAGTTGAATATTTCACTAACTAATTTCATAAAGTTTGAATTAATGTAATCCATATTCTCTTTCAATGCCCCTCAGAATGAATACCGACGTCTTAGCTCAGAATTGAGCGGTAAAACCAATTTTCTTTTCAATTTGTCTCCTCGAGCATCTGCCAGCACAAAGCGGACTCAAAACCAACGTAGGTATTAAGACCTTTTTCCCACGAGCAAAGTAAAGAGATACATAATATTTACAGAAGTACCTGAAAGTACTCGGGGTCCACTTCCTTTCTTTACACTTTGGTCTCGAGTTTTTTGCGCCGCGCGGATTAAAAAAGTCAGCAATTTTTTTTAAGGATCTGTAGTCCAACAGAACCCCGAGTCTTGGCTTTAAAATTATTACTAATAATATGATGTTTGTTCGTGAGATCCGATAGGCACCATATTTGCGGACGTAATGGCCTCTCGTCGCTAGCGTGCGACGTGAAACCATTTTCAAACCCCCCTTGGGTTTCCGTTTCCTTTTACAACTACCCTTCAATATTTTTACTATTTAATGCTTGTCAACTTAATGTTCACATACCCCACAATCCATGACTCTTTAATAAAATGGTGACTGATGTGACTGTTATTATGATAGTACCTACTTTGAAGGGTAATAGACTATTACTTACGTATGAAATTAAATATATTTCGCAAAATCATGACATTCGGCCATCCGACTTCGTGCAGCCTCCGGCGCACGAGCCCCTACACAACACGCCCAGAGATCTAGTTAGGATTTAATAGCTATAACAAAATACGGAATATCTTTCTTTGTAAATCGTTATGTCAAGACAATTGTTTCCTTTTTTATATTAAAATGTAAATAATTATTTAAAATTGACCAATTAATTTTGTTTTACAATATCATTATTGTCAAGACGGCAATCTTAAGCAAAACTTCTACGTATTCAGAAATAAACTTACGGTATTATTTATAAAAAACCAGATTCCTCTAAAACCAATCCAAAACTCCGTTTATTCAATCTTTCCCTGTGAAATCTCCACCACAGACCATTTAAATCGGCGTTTTTGAAGTGTTTCAAAGAATTGAGTTTGTATAAATAAGTTACTTTGTTATTTTCTGCGTGCCTGTAGCCTATCACAATCATGACATTCGGTTACTTTGGTTCTGATTTAGTTGGCGTATAAAGGTGACGCAATTAAATAACTCAGTTTCATTACTTCATATCATAGGAAACGGGCCGTGTATTATTATACTTAGTATCAAAGTTGGTCCGAATATTTTAATCAAAATAAAATACTAAATCCTTTTAAACTTGTGATTCAAGACCGTAAGAAAAAAGTTTAGACCACTAGCTATCGGCCGTGTTAGTTTTAATCACGGAATACTGCTGAATCGTAAGTAATTTGAGCAAATAATTAATTAGCGTTACACAAATTGCTAACGGTTAAAAAGACAGAAATAGAAGGCAATATAAACAAACTCCAACCATCACTCAGACGAAGGATTTGACAGGCGGTTAGCCAATCAATGATCAGAGTGACCTGTCAGTGGATCAAAGCGTTCCTTTTCACGCAAGATTTTGTGCGGGCGTCTACTCAAGATCAGTGTACAAAAATACCAGTAAATGAATAATAGTACATCTGCCTTAGCACATATCACTAGAATGGCGTTAGATTGTGATAAATGCAGCACAAAAATTCAAGACAAGGAATATTTAGCCTGCATAGCTTGTAAAAAAAAAAATCCATCTGGACTAGCGAGAAGCTATTCAGAATAATGACAAAGGAGCGCAAAGCAAACTGGTAGTGCAGATTTTTCTTAACGAAGAAAGGCAAACTGACCAACAATGTCACTCAGAGGAAACGAAGACAAGCCGTGTCTCCATCTGAAACTCTCTTATGCGACACAATAGACACATCAGTTAACCAAACTCCAAATAGAAGTTGTCTAGAAAATTGCACATGGGATCAAGAAGATATAGAAGAGCTGAAAACAAAAATAGTACTCCTAGAAACAAAACTAGAAAGCGCAGACATGGAGATTGAGCGACTTTTAGCGGAAAACTACTCATGGAACAAAATGATTGCCAAAAGGGACTCCAAAATTCACCAATTGGCCACAATCTGTCGGTCAACACCTTTGCGTAATAATGACGTAGAAGTCACAAAAGAGTCGAACAACAAAACACCAGAAAGAGTCATTTGACTCTTTGCTTATCACCAATACTGGCAAAAAGTAACAAAAATACTATTATTGTTGGAATTACATGTGAAGTTAGCCACAAAATTAAAAATACAGCGACCATCCAACGCAAAGAAAAAGTTGATCACCAGCCTATACTAAAAACTCACCGACACCATAAACACTGTCTTTACAAGGAAAAAAAAAAGAAAAACATATTGCGAAGATCTGACTCATAAGTACAGAGAACAAAACGTCAAAAATAGCTCGGAAAAAGTTTGACGAAAACTATCAATTGGGCCACTATCAACTACCCTAAGGAATTAGACAATTAATTCAGGGAAATGGAAGTTAAACTTCACAAAGAAGGACTACTGCATTGTGCTCATAGGCGAGGAGGACTTCAACGGCACAGAAAATTACCAAGAACTAGTTCTGTACGTTAGACAGAAACTACAAAACGTGACTCACACTACAGTGTTGATATGTTCACCAACATTTAAAAAAAAGCGAAACACCGACTTGTTCAATGCAAGGATCGAAACATTTAACGAACTACTGGATTTCGACGTCGTCACTTATGAGTACGCTTACCTCATAGATTCAAGCCTTCATATGACCTACGACTTTGCTATGTTCAATAGGAATAGTGGAGCCGTAAATAACAGAGGACTGAAGCAGATTTTGGAAGATCTAAAATTGAAAGTTGCTAGAATTAGCGGCTGGCTCTCGATTTCTGCTGGCAGCACAAATTCAAATTCACTATCACCAATGTACAGAAAATTAAGAAAGTTTTTCCGTGCCATATGAACAGAACCGCCCTGAAAATAATAAACAGATTTTTCGTTCCTAATTATATACTCTACCAGAATATAAGAAGTTTTAAAAACAAGCGTCATCTTATAGAAGTCGCGGCACTTGAAGATAATAACTCTATCCGAAACTTGGATAACGGTACCAAAGATAAAACTCTAGCAACTAGATAATTACCAATTAGCTTCCTGTTTTTGCCGAGCTAACAGAGAAGGCGGAGGAGTATGTATAATTCTAAAAGACAATATCGATTTTAAAGAACGTAGACATATTACATAAGTCCTTAGAATTTGTATTCGAAGTATGCGCAGTAGAAATTGAGAAATTAAACTTGTTAATAGTAACTTTGTACTGGCCAAATAAAAATAGGGAATCGGAACTTTTCTTCAGTTTTCTAACTAATCTCTTAGAATGCATCAGTAAAAAGGATAGCTCTAAAATGTAGTAATAAGAGGGGATTTTAACATAAATGTTTTACAAGAAAGTTATCTGTCCTCAACGTTGCTAAATCTTATGAAGAGTTTTAATTTCGTTCAAAAAGTAACTAAGCCGACCAGAATCACACAAACTAGCTCGAGCTGCATAGATCTAATCTTCAGTAATATGCACAACTGCAAAGATAGCTTTAATACTGAAACAAGATAATATGGATTCTCAGATCACAAAGAAGTTTTAGTTAGTTTACCCGGAGATTTAATTGCTTGGTATACAGTTTAAGTTTTTTTTTTTTTTGAAAAAAAAAACTTAAAGTCGTTCAAAGCAGAATTACGAAAAACCGATTGGTCAAACTATTTTTAAAGATCCAGCACAAAATGTAAATAAAAACTATAATGCATTCCACGATAAAATCCACGACATCTTAGAACACAATCCGTAAGGCTAAAATTAAAATAAAAACTAAAAATAAAAACACGTGGTTGACAAAGGGATTAAGAATTTCATGTAAAAATAAACGCCTCTTAAAATTTCTTGATAATCAATCTAATAGCACCAACCTAATAAATTACTACAAAACATACGAAAAAAAAAAGTTTGAAAAAAAATCATCAGCATTTCCAAAAAATATTACAATCTAGCAACGTTACTAAAACCATTTGGCAAATAATAAAGGAACGATCCAATAAAAATACACTTAAACCTAAAAGAACATACAATTAAATATAAATTAAAAAAATCACAGGTGTTCCCCTTGCTATCGCTAATCACTTTAATAACTTCTTTGGTACAGTTGGTACTCCAGAAAAAGATAAACCTCAACCACTTGGACGACCAATAAATTGTTCAATGAAAAATTCCATCTTCATTCATCTCACCGATCCAATAGAGATCTTTAAAATAATAAACAAACTAAAACCAACATGTAGCTTTGGGTTTGATGAAGTTCCGCCAATTCTTGTAAAAGAATGTGCCCCGGAATTTTGTTCACCTTTGTCATTTCTTATAAATCAGTCGTTTTCCGAGGGAATGTTCCCAGATTTGTTAAGTCGCGAGCAGTACGTAGATATAGAACAGCAAAATCCGGGTCGATTCCGCGTGCTGGGCTGTTTTCTGTTTCTAATTTACCTATTTAAATTACTTGCCAGATGCAATTAATATCCCGTGCACACTTTTCGCTGATGACATATCTTTAGTAATACGATGCCAGAACAATATAGAACTTGTACAATTACTAAAAACAAACTTAACTTTAATAACGGACTGGCTCAGTGATCATAATTTGGAAATAAATTTCAGCAAAACTAAATTCACGCAATTCAGACCGCATCAAAAACGTCCACTTAAAGTAAATTACGAATTTTGCAAACAGCCGATTGAAGTAGTTGATTCCTACGGCCTCCTGGAAATCGAAATAGACAGCAACATACACTGGAAACATCATGTAAAGAAAATTGCCAGTAAACTCTAGTTTTGTATATGCCTTGTCTGAATAGCAAGAACTACAAACACTAAAAGTGCCATGTGTGCCTACTTTGCATAATATGCTCAGTCGTGGCTGACATATGGTGTCCTTCTTTGGGGTAAAAGCACAGATGTGAAGCAATTATTTATTTTACAAAAGAAATGTATCCGAATAATCGCTAATATTGACGTAATGATGAGCTGTAGAACATACTTCAGTAAATTAAATATTCCTACACTAAGTTCACTATATATCTCTGAAGCTTGCATTTTTGTAAAAAAAATAACTCGAACCTCTTCCCTAAACATTCGCGACCCGAAAATTTAAGGCCACGTGACAGATTAAAAACCTGCTCAGCGAAACTACACCTAGTCAACTCCGGTCCCCAATCTATGGCTGCCAAAATATTTAATTGCATTCCTGAGTCAATCCAAACAATAGAAAAACCAAATGTTTTTAAAAATATCCTGAACAAATATTTAATTAAGAACAGTTTCTATTCAGTACAATAGTTTCTTGAAAACCATGCAAAATTTTAAATAGCTTTCGCTTTCGTTTTCCTTTTCTTTTCTTTTATCTACTGTTCATTTTTGTTGTTACTAGATTTACAAAATATTTTAAGTTCTTGCTTTGTTTTATATACAGTTTGTAGTTTAATAATAAATAAGCATGTTGCCAAATATATAATATTTATGCTCACCTGTGTATAAATAATCGATAATAAGTTATTTTAAGTTAGCAGCGCCCTAGCAGGGTTCTTGTTTGAAACGAAATATTTTAAAAGATCTCATGTACCTACAACAACCTCGACATAAAGCACATATCCGCATTTCAAACTCATGATTAAGTACTAGGTTTTAACATAGTGGGTAACATTTCTTTTTCACTTTTACCTTCAATCTCAAATCATCATTACTAACTTCTGTTAACACCTAGCACCAAAAGAACATACTAGATTCTACTGAGACTGGATTTGTCCTGATTCATACAATTCTCGTACCAAACCAAACAAAAAAAAAAACACATTCCGATGAACATTCTAGTCTATAATAACACCGAATGAATAACAGATCTGGTACTCATACCAAAATTGCTTATTTCTCACAATACGTTACATAGTTATAATTATAGACCTGAGACTTCCGCACTTAGCCTCACAGTTGGGCCATTGTACTCAGCGAACACGGAGGTATGTAAATACCTCAGACACTAGGGTTTCCTCACGATATCCTCCCACACAGTCAGCGTGTGGTATTGCTACTACAATTCACAAATGTGCGTAATTTTAACAAAGTCATTGGTACATGGCAGGATTCGAACCCCCGACCTCCCGAATGAGAAGCCGGCGTTCTACCGCTCCGCTACCATCGCTCCCACAATACTTTACATACAATCGACAGCACGTTGGCATTTACAAGCATGCATGTTAGGGGTATTTTTGCTTCAATGTAAAACTTAATTGGACGTAAATACTTTCTTTGAAGTACACAGACCGTACTCTTATCTTCATTATGCAAATTTCCTAGAACTTTCTAATAAGCCGAATTCTGACAAAATAACAGACGCTCTCTCACGTCGTATTGTGACACTCTCTCACGTCACAAAAAAAAAACAGACGCCCTCTCACGTCATAATAACCAAAATTTTGACACTCGCCAGAAATCAAAAACAGACGCCCTCTCACGTCGTATTTTGTGACGCTCTCTCACGTCAAATAAAATAAAACGAGACGCACGCTCACGTCAAATAAAACAGACGCTCTCTCACGTCATAAAAAAACAGACGCACTCTCACGTCATATTAACCAAAATTTTGACACTCGCCAAAAAATAAAAACAGACGCCCTCTCACGTCGTATTTTGTGACGCTCTCTCACGTCAAATAAAATAAAACGAGACGCACGCTCACGTCAAATAAAACAGACGCTCTCTCACGTCAAATAAAATAAAACGAGACGCACGCTCACGTCAAATAAAACAGACGCTCTCTCACGTCATAAAAAAACAGACGCACTCTCACGTCATATAAACCAAAATTTTGACACTCGCCAAAAACAAAAACAGACGCCCTCTCACGTCATAGAAAAAACGGACGCCCTCTCACGTCAAATAAAATAAGAATCAGACGGCCCTCTCACGTAAAATAAAACAAAATTTTACGGCCTTCTTCGTCAGTAAATACAGAAGTTAACCACCACACGTTTGATCGAACAAAATTATTTCACTATTTTAATTATTTCATTATTAACAGGACACTAAAAGAATGGAATCAAGTGCAGCAATTGCCGAAATGAAATAAAATTCTCAGGAAAAAGAAACAACTACGCATCTACGCCAAACAATTTTAAATTCAAATTTTAAAACCAACGGTTTTACTTAACGGGTTTTTTTTGTGCTACGTGATTATAAGTTTAAATTTAAATCATTATCAGCTTTTAAATGAACTTTACATTTATTAAGGAAAAAAAAGAAAAAGTTTGGAATAGCAGAGACGAATCGTAAAAAAAAAATCTACTTCGGTAAATTATTGAAACAGTGAATAATTTAAAGTGCTTACTGGAGTTTGCAGCACCTTGTGGGCGAGGACTTCTTCTTTTAACACTTCTGAATTAATATGATGTTTGTTCGTGAGATCCGATAGGCACCATATTTGCGGACGTAATGGCCTCTCGTCGCTAGCGTGCGACGTGAAACCATTTTCAAACCCCCCTTGGGTTTCCGTTTCCTTTTACAACTACCCTTCAATATTTTTACTATTTAATGCTTGTCAACTTAATGTTCACATACCCCACAATCCATGACTCTTTAATAAAATGGTGACTGATGTGACTGTTATTATGATAGTACCTACTTTGAAGGGTAATAGACTATTACTTACGTATGAAATTAAATATATTTCGCAAAATCATGACACTAAACTGAAGTCAACCGATAGGGTGCAAGAGCTTCTCAAGCGGAGACCACGAGCTAGCAAACGCAGCGTAGGACGTCAGCTCGCTGGACCGACGATCTGAGGCAGATTGCTGGCAACGGCTGGATGAGGATGACCGAATAGGGGATAGGGGGTGCCTTGCAAGAGGCCTATATCCAGCAGTGGACGAGCACTGCCTGATTGATTGACTAAACTGAAGCATTTGTCAATCATGTTCATCAATCATGATACGTTAATGAAATTAGGTCATAGATAAGAGAGGCAATTGTTATTTCACAAAATATGACCATAGGTAGTGATAAGGGTATATTGCTCTCCCAAATAATTCGCATTAAATAAAAGGTCAGTTAGCAAGATTTTTTTTTTCAAAATAAACTTCAATCTCTGGAAACGGGAAGAGTGAAAAATAATACATATCGATCATGCAATGTAATTTGAATGTGTATACGCATAACGTGTGCATTGGCGTAGGCACTGACTGAAAATCAGCGCTGAGGGATCACTTCCTCAGCACAACGCTGAGTCAGCTGCCTTTTGTGGCAAATTAGATACACCACAGGCTACATCTATGGTCCTGTTTTATTTATTCGTTTTGTGTGTTGTGTATTTAGTTTTCTTTCTGTTGTTGTGCATATTATGTTACTTATCTGCTTATTTTGTTTCTGTGATGTATCTTGTTGGTATAATAAATGTTTTTCTTCTTAATGAAGATATTATGGATGTTATGGTTAATTTTTAAGGTTCACGTCGGTAAAACAGATTTTTTTGTATTAATATTCCCGCTATTTCGCTGTTGAGCTAGGTTTAAGACCGCTTTATAATACGACCGAATAAGCTTTTTGATGCGAATAAAAAAAACGATTCACACATTGATGTTACGAGTTCACGATACAAAATTTGTTAGGAATGAATCCTCTAGTACGTAGTACATTTTAGGGTACCGTACCCAAAGGGTAAGGGATCTTATCACTAAGATATGAATCTTAGAATGATACGCGAGGCAATAGAGATCCGTGGGCATCCAAATTTCAATAGACATCGTGGTTGGAACATAGCTACAGCATGGGAACCAGTGCTTAAGTGCATGAGACCCCTTTGCTAGAAGTGTAACTATAGATTTAATTTTAATTCCAATAACTAATAATCAATATTTTTGAGTTTATATAAAATAATAATAATTGTTTTTAGATTGAATTTTAATTTCAATAACTAATAATCAGTATTTTTGAGTTTATATTATTGTAGTGTCAATTTCAATTTAAAAATTTGCCAAAATATTTTTGGAACGTAACTTAATAATTTCTGCCGAGGGTAGTAAACTAACAGTTAATACTTTCAAAAAAACGCCTGTCACCTCTGTCTACCGAGACCACGACACTTGCAATAGTACCAAAACGTCGGAAAATTGTAAAATGAAAAAGTAAACGAGTAAATATCTGTTAAAATACGATTCTATTAAGACTACGCTGTTAGTCCGTCCCTCCGTCCGTCTGTCTGTCACCAGGCTGTATCTCATGAACCGTGATAGTTAGACAGTTGAAACTTTCACAGATGATGTATTTCTGTTGCCGCTATAACATACTAAAAACTGAATAAAATAAATATTTCAGGGAGAATATGGGAGCCCCATACAACAAACGTGATTTTTTTGCCGTTTTTTTCTAGATATTAATAACGCCAATAGGTAAAATATTCAAATGTTGAATAGATAATGGTATGGAACCCTTCGTGCGTGATTCCGACTCGCACTTGGCCGGTTTTTTTTTCATTTGAGGCGACACAAAAGTCTGTTAATTTTAACTCAAAGGAAGCTTGGAATTACTAAATTACGAATAGATAAATGAAAGCAAGGAGATTTTTTTTAACATATTATGCTATTTACGATTAAGTTGATGTTACTAGTTTTTATGTAGCCTATATACGTCCTACTGCAGGGCACAGGGCTTCTCTCAGAGAGAGAGTATGGGCTTAATTACCACGCGTGCCCACCGTGACTTGTTTAGTGGAAGCATAAAAAACATAATCTATCTATACTCCATTCCACGAAACGAGCTCCCAAAGAAAATCGTCCATGTGCGCCCGTTGGTCAATGCGCGTGCCCTTCAATAGCCATTGCATTAAGTAAACCTAACCTATGAAGCGGACCGTCTTCGCTTATTGTTTCGCTTATCGCTAGCAGCACGCATTGACCAATGAGATGCGTGTATTTTGTTCCCTAGGAGTTCGACTCGTGGAACGGAGTAAAATCAGCTCAGAAACAGAGCCCACTGCGGGGCATAGGGCTCTTTTCTTTCACGTGAACTTAAAAATACGTTTTGACAATATCTAAGGGAAGCATGTTCATTGCACAAAGCAATTAGGAAATACTACCTAGTATTAAGCTCGCCTTTGTAGGTACCTTTGTAGGTAGCTAGGTTTAAGACCGCTTTATAATACGACCGAATAAGCTTTTTGATGCGAATAAAAAAAACGATTCACACATTGATGTTACGAGTTCACGATACAAAATTTGTTAGGAATGAATCCTCTAGTACGTAGTACATTTTAGGGTACCGTACCCAAAGGGTAAGGGATCTTATCACTAAGATATGAATCTTAGAATGATACGCGAGGCAATAGAGATCCGTGGGCATCCAAATTTCAATAGACATCGTGGTTGGAACATAGCTACAGCATGGGAACCAGTGCTTAAGTGCATGAGACCCCTTTGCTAGAAGTGTAACTATAGATTTAATTTTAATTCCAATAACTAATAATCAATATTTTTGAGTTTATATAAAATAATAATAATTGTTTTTAGATTGAATTTTAATTTCAATAACTAATAATCAGTATTTTTGAGTTTATATTATTGTAGTGTCAATTTCAATTTAAAAATTTGCCAAAATATTTTTGGAACGTAACTTAATAATTTCTGCCGAGGGTAGTAAACTAACAGTTAATACTTTCAAAAAAACGCCTGTCACCTCTGTCTACCGAGACCACGACACTTGCAATAGTACCAAAACGTCGGAAAATTGTAAAATGAAAAAGTAAACGAGTAAATATCTGTTAAAATACGATTCTATTAAGACTACGCTGTTAGTCCGTCCCTCCGTCCGTCTGTCTGTCACCAGGCTGTATCTCATGAACCGTGATAGTTAGACAGTTGAAACTTTCACAGATGATGTATTTCTGTTGCCGCTATAACATACTAAAAACTGAATAAAATAAATATTTCAGGGAGAATATGGGAGCCCCATACAACAAACGTGATTTTTTTGCCGTTTTTTTCTAGATATTAATAACGCCAATAGGTAAAATATTCAAATGTTGAATAGATAATGGTATGGAACCCTTCGTGCGTGATTCCGACTCGCACTTGGCCGGTTTTTTTTTCATTTGAGGCGACACAAAAGTCTGTTAATTTTAACTCAAAGGAAGCTTGGAATTACTAAATTACGAATAGATAAATGAAAGCAAGGAGATTTTTTTTAACATATTATGCTATTTACGATTAAGTTGATGTTACTAGTTTTTATGTAGCCTATATACGTCCTACTGCAGGGCACAGGGCTTCTCTCAGAGAGAGAGTATGGGCTTAATTACCACGCGTGCCCACCGTGACTTGTTTAGTGGAAGCATAAAAAACATAATCTATCTATACTCCATTCCACGAAACGAGCTCCCAAAGAAAATCGTCCATGTGCGCCCGTTGGTCAATGCGCGTGCCCTTCAATAGCCATTGCATTAAGTAAACCTAACCTATGAAGCGGACCGTCTTCGCTTATTGTTTCGCTTATCGCTAGCAGCACGCATTGACCAATGAGATGCGTGTATTTTGTTCCCTAGGAGTTCGACTCGTGGAACGGAGTAAAATCAGCTCAGAAACAGAGCCCACTGCGGGGCATAGGGCTCTTTTCTTTCACGTGAACTTAAAAATACGTTTTGACAATATCTAAGGGAAGCATGTTCATTGCACAAAGCAATTAGGAAATACTACCTAGTATTAAGCTCGCCTTTGTAGGTACAAATTGTTTTTTGTTTAGTTCAATAAATAATTTTTCAATTTAATTCAATTCAATTAGCATAGCATACTTATAAAGAATATAATATTTGATATAAATGTTAAGTAATTTATTTATTTTTTGTTCAGTTAGTAATTAGATACCAATGGCATCCTCAACTCACTTACGCATAAAGTCGACTTGATGAATTTATGCTCTACGGGGAAGACTTATTAAATAGTTTATTCAATTCAATTCATTTGTACAAACACAAGCAGTACATACATGCAGATGGTACAATAAACTAAGGATCTCCATGTTTTACCATTTATGCATACAAATAATTGAGGTTAACCTAATTCAAATTATTTTCGAAAGTAAAGTTATCAATAGGCAGGTCTCAGCGTAATAACGGGCTTTGGCCTGTTACATTTTATTGCACGTATTCGTCATTGGCTTAGGTGCTGGTTTTCAGTATCTCGACAAGTGCATTTATATTTCAACATTTGACCATTACAATGTAAAATCTTTCGCTGCCCCGAAATTTATATTGTTTGTGTACATTCGGTAGGTCTGAGAATAGGTCGTAGGCTAATTAATACGGCAAAACAACGTTCGCGGAGTCAGCTAGTCTAATATATAAAAATATTCTGTCACAGTGTTTGCAATCGTACTCCTCCGAAACGGCTTCACCGATTTTTACGATTTTTTTTGTGTAAACTTGGTAGGTCTAATAATAGGTCGTAGGCTAATTAATATGGCAAAACAACGTAGCCGAGTCAGCTAGTAATATATTGAATATTAGGTAGTGTGAATGTAATCCGTCTTTCCGTGTGGTGCCGGATTAAGAATAGCATCAATTCAATTCAATTCAAATATTTTTATTCATTGTAAAAACAGAATGTTTACTTAATGAACGTCAAAGTTGTTAGTTTCACAATTAATGGATTATGTGGAGAAGAAGCTAACAAAGAAACTCCACATTTATTCTTTTCAAAACACGTTTTAACTTAATTAACAGAGTTTTCAACTTAAAATATTAGTCATGAATGTGTTGAACACTAGTCACAATCGTCCTTTAAATAATATTAATCTACTGTTTAATGCCAAACATCTTTGTCTTCTAAATAATCCTTGATGTTATAGTAAGCCTTTTTGCACAAAATGTGCTTAACACATTTTTTAAATCGCGTTGGAGGTAACTCTAATATATCTTGAGGAATTTTGTTGTAGAACCTTATACAGTGCCCCATAAAGGATGTGTTAACTTTTGCAAGTCTAAATAGTGGAAATGACAATTTGTGTTTATTTCTAGTATTAACATTATGGTGGCCACCAACATTTTCGAAGTCTTTGATATTTTTTCTAACGTACATAATATTTTCATAAATGTATTGACATGCAACTGTTAAGATGTTTGTTTCTTTTAAGAAATCTCTTAGCGAATCCCTACTACCTAACTTGTAAATAAATCGGATGGCTCTCTTCTGCAAGATGAAGATACTCCATTTCATTCCGTGGATGTCGTAGAAGACGACTAAGGAAATAAATTACTAGGATACGGGCAGCAGCGTCGTCCCGAGATTCCAACTTTACTGCATACTGCGATCGCCAACCCGCCTGCCAAGCGTGTCGATTATGGCAAAACCCTTCATGGTTAGAAAACCATGAGGGAGGCCTATGTCCTGCAGTGGGCGTCAAATGGCTGATGATGATGTGAATGTAATAATAACAGGAACTGTTACAGACAAAGTCACAAATATAAATGGTCATAGTCACTGTTCCACTTGCATACGAAATCCCCCCGTACATACGAAATTCTTGCCCCATTCATCACTTACCACTCGAGACTCGGAAATCGAACCCGCGACCCGCTAAACGGGCTAATGGCGCTAAAAAACTAATTGCACCTATTGTTTACGCTATCATTTCGCTCCCAAAATGCCCGGATACTGAGTAAAAGGTCCAAATTAATAGAGCGCGAGCGGGCGCTTCCCAAACAATGGCATTTTACACTTAAAAACTCGAGTGCCTCCTTGCTCCAGCGGTATCACGTCTGATTACAATGCTGGAGGTTATAGGTTGGGTTCCCACTGGGGGCCACCGTACAGTTGTACAAATGACCTCAGTCTGGGTGTATTTCCATGTTTGTTATGTCCTTGCCTGGTTACCAAAGCACAGGTCATCCTAGTTTGGGAACAGTGGCTCAATTATGCGCACCAAATCCTGAGCGATTCCTATCGCTTAACTGTCAAATTCCATACTAATTTGACAGTTAAAAGAGTGGAATCGCTCCGGCTTTGGTGCGCGTAATATAGGGGCAGGAGAAATGATTGTGTTGCGTGTAAGTTATTATGATTATTGTTATGGAGTCACTCGGGCCATGGGGGCCAGAAGTGCGGCGACTATTTAAAGAGATTTCGTCGCGTCTGGTCGATGCGTCAGGCATCGCACTTTTTCGTGAAATCGGTGCCTACACTGGAGCGAACGAAAAGACATTTCCAATGTCAAGTGTTTCCAAGCGGGCAGTGGCATTTGGGAACGCGCTGGGCGACTCCCGAGGCGAACAATGGCGGCGGCGGGTCAACGGCCCGGGTCAAGCCGTGCCCCGGGGCTAATCTGCTACAGTTCTACATTCAATACAGCTACACTCGGGGTCAACTACAAGGCGGTTTCTGGGGGATTCTATTGTTTTCGTTCTCTATATTGATTTTTAAACCTATCGTCCTCTAAATTGTAACATAAATAGTACTGTTTAGTATCTGTCTTCTCAATAATAGTTTTTATTATTAATGTTGTAGTATCCTTTTTACCCGACTTCAAAAAAGGAGGAGGTTATCAATTCGACGCGTATATATATATAAATCGGTCAAATATTAACCTATTTCGACAATTCTTTTTTGTTCGAACAGGTATAACGTCCCATTGGTCCCATTTTAATTTGGTGAAGATCTGATGGAGACTTTCAGAGATGGAGAACAATACTCTTCAATGGACAGCAGCAAATAAGCCCTATTGAGGCCCATCCTTTAGTAATATCCGTATGTTTCATAAAATAGCGTAAAAGTAGTCCCAAGTTAATTTGGTGATGTTCTGGTCAGGACTTTCGGAGATGGAAATTTAGAACATCAAATTTTAAAGCAACGAATTAAGTAGGGTAAATTATGGTTATAAGGGACTTATTTATTTTTCTCCCGCTCCCCCACTAAAAATTGAAAGATAAAAATTTTAAAATAAAAAATAAAAACCGACTTCGAAACACTACAGCACTAAAAAGTAGAAGAATAATTTGTAGTCGGTGCCCAGTTTCACGACCAGCACATATATTTTGGGCACCGGCTCCAAATTATACTTCTACAATACCTTCATGTATAAATACTTCTACTTCTAATTATTTAAATCATTTCTAACTTTTAAGTGCTGTAGCGTTTCGAAGTCGGTTTTTATGTTTTATTTAAAAATTTTTTTGCAAAGTGCTCAACACATTTTGTGGCTAATCCGCTGCAGTCCTACATTCACTACAGCTACTTTCGCGGTCAGCTACACGCCGGTTTCTGGTGGACCGCCAGAGAATTGGGGAATAGTCTCTAAGTATATTGATCTTACAATTCTGAGTTTTTATCAATTGCGGATCAAGTGTTAACCAAGTGTGCCCTTATTTAACGATAATAAGAGAGATCGTTTTTATTTTTCGCTTTTAGCGATAAGACCGCCAATGTATATGGCAAAACTTAGATTATGTAAGCTTTTTAATGTAATTTAGTGTTTTTAATGACATGCGATGCTCATTCATAGTAATATATACATACGAGTAGCAGTCATACAAAGTTTGTTTAATGTATTTTATTTTCTGGTATGCACAAATAAGAGGTGTAATCTAATCTAAATAGATCCGTGGTTAAATTGATACATTCACTAAGCTACAATCAACTATATAGCGGTTTCTGGGAGATTTGCTCGGGAAATTGGCCATAGTTCTCTATATTGATCTCGCAAGTCTGAGGGTCTTATTTATAATAAGTTGATTCCACTAAAACACGCAGTTAAAGCCGGTTTACGGCTTAAAACAGAAATAACAGTGATTTAACGGAATCGCGTGCCCACCGCGGATTGGCGATTTCAAGCGCTGAGGTACGTGAATAGCTCAGACACTCAGGTTTCCTCACGATGTTTTCCTTCACAGTTAGCGAGTGGTTGAACTTAGAAAACAAAGTCATAGGTGCATGCCCGCACTGGGAATCGCACATGGGTCTCTCGCTTCCGAGTCTACTGTTCTATCCACTAGGCTACCACCGCTCCTCACTCTAGATTGTTCACCGCGCAGTTCACTCTATATTGGACTTAAAACTTCCGTGACGTGTGGGCTGACGGTTACGGTGAGGATTTTGTCTTAATGAAGTCAAAAGGTCACAGCTGAGCTGTCGACTAGTTAGTCTAAGGAGGTCGCTGTAAGCACTAAAGCCTTTCACTTTAAATCCAAAAAAATCTGGCCACATTGCTGACTTGTCTTAAAAAATAACAAAATATTTTACGCTCTTTAAGACATTTCAATAGTTTAATCTTTGTTTTACATAAACTCGATATGTATTAATTTTTCCTGTAAACCATTTCAGAAAAAACTGTCCGCCATCCAGAAAATTCCTGTCATCTGGTAACCTTACATTTCAATAATTTAATCTAACAAGAACTCAATCTGCAGGTTTGCTAAAGGTCATTCGAATGGTGGCGTGGTGGTCGGGTCACCTGTCTCCCTCTAAAATGGTTGAGACTGGTGATGGCGCGTTATGCTCGTGAACGGGTGCTGTTCGTGTGTCTGGCCGCAGCATTCATGTTTTTCCTACTTTTGTAAGAAGCGTTATTTTGGCTTTTAAAGTTATTGGTGGCTATCACGGAATCATATCATATAGGCTTTGATGTATAAGTTTAAGATGATTTGAGAAAAGATGGTCAGAGTTGAGTTTTTTTTCCCGCTGCCTTTTTCTCCACTACAAATACGGCCCGAACATAGTACATTGACATTCGGCAAACAGAATGTAAATTCTTTACGTTGAAATAAATTATTGATTTCTGATTTCTCTTTTAAAAACTCGGTACGTACCTTAGGTTTGCTGAAAGGTCCAAAATAGACTCGTCCAGAAAATTCCTGTCGTTTGCTAACCCTACGTGGGACTACGTCCAAAAACTTCAAAAAACAATTATTCCATAACAAGACATCTGGAATCGTCGAACTTTGTATGTTCATTTTTTAGGGTTCCGTAGCTCAAAAAGAAAAACGGAACCCTTATCCTCCTCAGTCCTGACCTTGAAAATAACAATTGAAAACCATTGTTATTTCCAAGATCAGGACTGAGGAGGTTATAGGATAACTTTGTTGTCCGTCCGTCTGTCTGTCAAGACCCTTTATCTCGGGAACGCGTGGAGGTATCGAGTTGAAATATAAAACCATATACCCAAATCTACAGTCCCTTAACCACTTGTCTGCCGCGACACAGATCTGTGCCCGACTTAGTATAGGATGGGCCACCTATAGTATATTCCATTCCGCGAGGGCAGTTGAGGGGTTTAAGCTATGAAAAAATCAAACTTCTAAGTTAACGTAAAAAAAAATTACGCCCGCTTATGCCGCAAATAAAACGTATATTTCGACACTAAAGGGAATCGAAATTTATAGGGTACTCTCCGTTGACCTAGAACTATGAAATTCGGCAAGTAATATTCTTATACTACAAATATGGGGAAAAATCTGAAAACCATACAATTGTAATTAAATCATACAAAAATATTGTTTTTGAAGTTCGGGAATAGCTCGGAATAATCTGCGAGGCTCAAGTTTGTAGGGAACCCTTGGTGCGCGAGTCCGACTCGCACTTCGCCGGTATTTTTTTTCAACTTTACACTCATAACTGATCTGTCAGGATCGTGGCAGGTGATAGTCCCTGGTCTCTGCCTACCCCTCTAGGATACAGGCGTGAGCTTATGTATGTATGTATGCATGTAGAGTACATAATAATATCATAACTCAATTAATAAAAAAATGTTTGGTATTGAAGAGTAGAATCCCTTTTCCACAATCCTGCATTCATATCGCTATGTCAAGCCCGTAAAAACGTTCAGGGCGCTATTTAATAGAACTACAATAGATTAATTTGACTATGTACCTACATGTAAATTAACTGTGACTATGTACATTGCACAACCGATTAATAAGTAGGAAGACTAATTGTATCAATTAGCTTCGCTATGTACATCGAATTGTCAAAATAAACTATGAATTGTAGTTTTATGAAACGCGGCCCTGGCTGGTTATCGAGTCCGCCGGTTCAGCCACAAATGCCAACAAAATCCGGAAAAGTCTCCCAGCCTCGCCAGGCAAGTGCCCTAGTCTAAGTCTAATTTTAAACGTTCTTAGATTTCAATAACATTTCGACGGGCGATACTGTGAGCGATTTCCATCGTACATAACTTTATATTTAACCCGGTGGGCTGCCAAGCCGCCGGCAAAGAGGAATCTCTATTACGTTGAAAAGCTTTTAAAACTGACACTACTTAAAATGGTTACTAAAAAACCGGCCAAGTGCGAGTTGGACTCGCGCACGAAGGGTTCCGTACCACTATCTATTTATACAACATTAGACACAAAGATCGAGAAAAAACGGCAAAAAACACGTTTGTTGTATGGGAGCCTCCTTAAATATTTTTTTTTATTCTGTTTTTATAGCGGCAACGGAAAATTTTAACTGCCTGGCTACCACGGTTCATGAGTACCTGGTGACAGACAGACAGACGGACAGTGAAGTCTTAGTAATAGGGTACCGTTTGGCACCCTTCGGATGCGGAACCCTAAAAGCGAATTTATAAGGCAAACATGCGAATAACAATGAAACAATCCACCAGTCCGCTGGACCGACGATCTAACACAGATTGCTGCCAGCAGCTGGATGAGGATAGCGGAGGGCAGAAGGAAGTTTCGTGCCTTAGGGAAGGCATAGGCCTTCATAGGACTTCGTTCTGGACATAGGTCCAGAACGGGTACGGGCTGATTGATTGATTGAATCGATAGTACCTAGCCAGTCACTTGCCTGGAGCTCACGCAGGTCCTTGGCCACTTTGTCCTTCCACAGATATCTGTAACGATGCTGTCGCATACTCACACAACGTCCGATGTCGCATACACTGTCGCGTGTTCGGGATGAATGATAGTAAAACGAATCGTAATAAAAAAGTTATCACTTAAAAAAATTGCTAGTGTCAACATTGGAAGGGAATGTCACGGTGTATCACTACAATGTCCGAGCCTTTTGGCGTAATTTTGGCGTGCGTGGTTTACAGCGCGCCTCGTAAACACAACAGTTTCGCAAGATGGCGGCCGTGGCTTGATGTCAAAAAGTGCACGAAAATGTGAAGAATTTGCCATGACGATAAATCGGTCACATAAATCTTTAGTTTTAAGTATGATATAACTCGATAATATTGAGTTAGAGTAGAGTATTCTACAGAGTGTAACAAAATTCCCGAATACAGTAATGATTGTTCGTTTGAACGAGTGGAACCTAATAAATATGAAATACTCGGGTGGTTTGAAAGGCATAGCAAAATGAACGTGCCTTAACAATAGCTATCGAATACTCGAGATAGATGTACTCCAGTTTGTTATTTTTAAAGCCACTTTCTAAAAAAAATCCAGATCTCGAATCCATTAGAACCATTAGTAGACAGCAAGAGCGGTGCGTGCGTGCTGCGGGTCCGCGGGTCATTGTTCTGATCGACGAAGAGTTCGCGCATTTTTTTAAACAAGATTTCGGATTTCTCAACTCTTTTTCTTTAATTTCTCATCAGCCATTTGACGCCCACTGCAGGACCTAGGCCTCCTTCGTGGTTTTTAAAACCATGAGGGGTTTTGCCATAATCGCCACGCTTAGTACGCGGGTTGGCGAAGTGTTGGCGCAGTACAATAAATAAATAATAATAAAATAAACAAATAAAATATATTTATTGTGTAACCATAGCTTTAAATATGTGGGTTTCGGTAGGGGTCTTCTTTTAAGTAAATATACCTGTGCCAGAAGATTCCACTCCCTAACATCCAATGCTTATAGGTGTTATTTCATTACTCCATGTATATTTTTGCAAAGCTATATCCAAACTTAAGACTATGGCTATTTTATTATACTATTATACATTTATTTTATTTTTCTCTCAGGAAGACGCTGCTGCCAGGCTCCTGGTATTTTTTTTATTTAGGTAAGTTTATAGTCTGAAAAGATGCCATTTTTTATTACTAATTTCATAACCACGGCTTCCAAACTACCTAGACTTCAGCGCGTATACTCAGTCGACAGTACTTTGTTGTAGTTTTATTCACTTTGTAAAACTTATGATTAGGTACTGTAAAAATAATAATATGATATGAACCCCGCGCCACCTTCAGCCCGATAAAGGGTCCCAAAAATCGACTGCGCAATGTTCAAGCCGGAAACCTGAATCAAAGTTTGCCGTGCGTATATCAGCTTTTCATAGCGCAGGGTATCCTAGTCTGGGCCTAAGTGATTGTGTTTTAAGGAAGTTGTTTACCTATTATTGCTGGTTATTAAATATACTTATTTAAACAAAACAATAAAAACCTGTCTAAAGTATTCGCATACCTCACCTTACGTAATTAAACCCATACTCTCTCTCTCTGAGAGAAGGCCTATGCCCTGCAGTAGGACGTATACATACAGGCTAAATAAAAAACTTAAAAAAAAACCTACTATTCTACAAACAATACTAAGGAACTAGTCTTAAAAATAGAGATAAATTATATAAGTACCTACATATTATTATTAAGGCTTGGAAATATGCTATAAGAAACAAAAATGCACTAAACCTAGTACATAGATTGCGGAACCCATTCATCGCAACGCTTCGCTAATTACGCCGAGGACGTTATAAATAACCCGATAGGCATCAAGACGGCTCTAAAACTTTCTAAATGGCAACGTGAAATGTCAAAAATGAGTTCGATCCACGGAGAATGTCAGTGCAAATGCTAAGTGATGGTATTTCGGAGATCTTTCGGCTATTCCTCACGCTTCGGTGACCACCCTAACTTACGTTCCGTACCTTTGTTTCCTTTCTATGCAAAACTGGGACTTAGCATAAACAGAATGACCTTTTTAAGGGCAAAACGGCCTCCGGGGTCGCAATTTTCGAACGAATTTCGCAGCTTTTTTATTTGGCACTAAAAATAAAATGGCGGCCGTTGTAAATGTCAAAAGGGCGGGAACGATCTAACCCTCCTTTTGTTTTATTCATAATTTATTTTTAGCGTTTTTATGTTGAAAGAATAGGCCGTTCGATGACAGGTGAGTTATTTGAGTGCGTTGGACGTATACAACGAACCAGGTAAAGTTTCTTTAGAAAAAAAAAACATCAATAAATCAATCAGCCCGTACTCGTCCACTGCTGAACATAAAAAAAAAACATAAAAGAACATAACGTCGTTCATATTGCAAAATGTCACATGCAAACAAAAACGATTTTTGTTTTTGCATCGAAATTGTATAAAAACTTGATTCTGTCACACGTGCAAGACATCGAAATCCTCGGTCTGATTTCTGTGTATACTAGTACGACTTAATTTTCTTCTAATTCATAAATTTTCATACTATTTCGATGAAAAAACAAAAATCGTATTTTTTGACATGTGACATTCTGCAATATGAACGAAAGTTGATAAATCAATAAGACGAAGTATTAATAATCTTATACTGTCAAATATCTCTAATTGCACTTTATCAAAGTTTATCAACGGTTTGTTTACCTTCACAGAAGTCCTACCTAGCACGACGTATACGTACTTTTAGGGTTCCCTACCCGAAGGGTGCCAAACGGGACCCTATTAAAAAAACTTCACTGTCAGTAGCGGTGTTTCGTCAAAAGTCTCGTCCACCCACTGTGTATTTTAAGTTCCAAAGAAGAAAAAGAAAGTTAAATGCGAAAGTAAAAGTGATGTTTCTCCGACCACACAGATTTGTATGGAAGATACTGCGCATTGCGAGCGAAAAGTTGGGGGAAAAGTAGGCATTTTTGAAATTACAGAAATACAAGTCCTATTAATAAAACTTTGAAAACCGACGTCACATAGTCAATGTGGTACATTTTTACTATCCAAAACTCAGTATAGCTCAAATAAAACCATATATAATTTAGACTCACATTTGCGACTTTTTTTGATGCTATAAAATAGAACATTGAAAATTAATATTTTATATATATATGTATTTTTACATTTTAAATACTAACCGTTAGAGAGTAAAATTAATTTTAAAACACCCAGCCTTAACTCCGGATTCACTTAATTGATTTTTGTAGGAAGAG
Organism: Yponomeuta cagnagella; assembly: GCA_947310995.1. NCBI lineage: Eukaryota > Metazoa > Arthropoda > Insecta > Lepidoptera > Yponomeutidae > Yponomeuta > Yponomeuta cagnagella. The sequence continues at coordinate 1,982,611 of OX371292.1, read as the reverse complement.
TCCGACCAGGTCTCGCTCTGATTCGCAGAGGTTAATCATGGCTTAATCAAGTATGTAAGTGAATCTGGAGTCAAGCTAATAATTTGTGTGCTTACGAAAGTTTTAGTTGGAAAAAAAGTGATACAGTTCATGTCCTGGCTCCCAAACTAGGATTCCCTATGCTATAGGCTGGTTCCTGTACAAAGTTGGTAAATAGGTATCATCAGCATAGAGATGAGAGACCCAAACATTAAATTCCGTTCCCACAAATTAGTTCACACTTCGTGGCGACGCGTCGTCTTAATAAAGTACATAGGTAATTGAAGTTCTGGGAAGCAATTCAAGAACAAATGTGATAGGGCAGAAGAATTGGAATTCAAAAGCTTTCGGCCACTCACGCTAATCGGGATGTCCATTGATAAATTGCTTGAGCTAAAATGGAGGGGTCTAGGGTAATCTCACCAAGTTTTTTTCAGGGGACGACAATGGTGGATAAAAGGCGCATCTCGTATATTCCACTGAGGGGTTGGACTTCGAATATTCATTTTATTCGAATATTCACCTGTTTTACTATTCGAATATTTTGGACTTTACTATTCGAATGCTGAATAAATTTGCATTTTCCAACTATTTACAACGTTACCGCGCCCCCGGACCATACAAAATTAAAGAGTCATCATAAGCAGCCTATACAGGGCGTCCCAAAGTTATGGGTCATGAAGGGAAAGTACCTTAAATATCTTAGATAGGGTATTTTGCTGAAAGAAGACTTTATGTTATTTTTAAAAGTTAGTAATTCTGCATTCAAAGATTTTCTAAAAATTACCTGCCTCGTCTGGGAATCGAACCGACTTAAATGTAAAAAAAAACACCCCTACTTTTATGATGCCAATCGAAAGAATGGCCAAAAACTAATAACTCTTCTTAAGTAACACAGTATTTTAAAAGAAAGGAACAGCATGAAATTAATCATTTTTATCAAATTCAAAACATACATGAAACTTTTGAGACGCCCTGTATACGTCCCACTGTAGGGCACAGGCCTTCTCTCAGGAAGAGTGTATGGGCTTAATCACCACGCGTGCCCACCGCGGATTGGCGATTTCAAGCGCTGAGGTATGTAAATAGCTCAGACATTCAGGTTTCCTCACGATGTTTTCCTTCCCGTTAGCGAGTGGTATTGCTACTGTGACTTCACAAATGTACATAACCTAGAAAACAAAGTCATAGGTACATGCCCGCACTGGGCAAACCTGGGTCTCCCGCTTCCGAGTCCGATGTTCTACCCACTAGGCTACCACCGCATTACTGACAAACTTGTCGATTTCCTATTTTGTAGCACTTGTTCATTAAACTCAAGTCAAAAACATGTTGGCATCGCTCAAACGATTTTGGTACAGCTGCTCACACATACTGCTAGCCACAACAGTATTATTCGAAAATTTAAAGTAGAAGGTTTTATTACATGTTTTTATTTTTATTTTGACGAAGTAAATTTCACTACTATATTGTGTGAGGCCTTCAGAAAACTACAAAGTTGTGATCTAGAAGGAAATACAAAAAAAACTTTTTAAAATAGCAAATATTCGAATTTATGGGTACATACCTATAGAACTATTCGAATATTACAAGCCCGAATCTCACTACAAACCGCGCACTAAGGCGTAAAGGGCACATTGGAAAGACGTGGGACGAGTGCGCGGAAAAGGCGCTGTTTGACGTTGGTTGAGAAAATACTGCATTAATCTTGGGTGGTTTGAAAGACATAGTAAAATGAACGTGCTTGACAAATGCTATCGAATACACTAGTTTGTTCTTTTAAAAAACACACTTTTCAAAAATATCTTGACACCAACTCAAATCTATTAGAACATAGGTAGCTATCCATTTTTTAAACAAGATTTCTCTACTCATTTTTGTAGGGTTTCGTATATCAAAAGGAAAAAACGGAACCCTTAAAGGATCACTTTGTTGTCTGTCCGTTCGTCTGTCTGTCAATCTATCAATCAACCCTTTGTCTCGGGAACTTGTAGAGGTATCAAATTGAAATTAAAACCATATACTCAGATCTATATTCCCTTGAAGCTGTAAAAAAATAAAACTTCTAACTTAACGTATAAAAAAGATACAGCCGTTTATGGCGCAAAAAACGTATATTTCGACATTCAAGGGAATCAAAATTCAAAGGGTACTTCCCGTTGACCTAGAATTGTGAAATTTGGGAAGTAATATTGTCTTAAAATCTGAAAACATACATTCTGGCATCTTTGAAGTTCGGGAAAAGCTCGGAAAAAACTGCTCACCTAACTCGATTCCTAAACTATTCATAATATTATGTAAGTGTGCAAGTCCGACTCGCAGTTGGCCGGTTTTTTTATTTACGTCGATACTTAAAAGTAACAGTTAAATATATGTATGCCATGTTTAATTTTATTACTAATTACATAACCGTGGCTTTCAAAGCACCCAGAAACAGTGTGTGAGTAACTCCGGAGAGGAGTTAGGTTGCTGCGATCAGACATTCAAATGTATAGTATTAGCCACAGATATATCTTTTTGGAAATCTATGGAGGAGACCTATGTCCAGCAGTGGACTTCTTGTGGCTGAATGATCATGATGATATCAATGAGGTATTAGCTTTCCTCTGTGGTATTAGGTTGTATTAGTAGCGATCTCTCGAACCACTTTGTCAGAAAGCGAAAGCTATGCTTCTGTATTTTTTGGTTTATGACTCAAGTGTCTCACTGAACCATAATAATAAATTAAATGCTGACAAACCTCTGATAGCCTAATAGGCAGACGACTAACAGACGAATAGACAGACAGGCAAATATTTAAAATACTTTCTGAAGTATGAATCATTCACCGTTTACTTTACAGTTGATTGTAGTAATAAGACCGCCAATTGTAGTACGATGACTTTGAATTTAAAGGTCATATTCATTTAATTTATTTCTGTATTCTTAGTGCTGTAGTGTTTTGAAGTCAGTTTTATTTTTTAATTAAAAAAATATATTTCCCTATTTTTGGAGTCATAGTGAATATCAATGAAGAATAGTATTAATTACCGAACATTGGCACATCATTATGTTCATTAAGGCCGCCAATGGTACTGTACTATATTATTGTTAAATTCTCATATGTAATTCCTGGTGTACATACAATAAAGAATATTCTATCTATGTTCGATATTCCTCGGTATTTCAGTACTTTAAGACGTTGTGTAGCCGATGGTAACACGGGCATCGCGTAGGAGCAGATGTCGGTCCGGGTTCGATGCCCCGCTTTCGGGGCCAGGGGCTGCGCACGCGCCTGTTGCTTACTACCGGGGTCTAATCGGATAGAGACAGAAGCATCGCATGCATTCATTTACAATACTAGCGACCCATTTCACTTTGATTTTTATTTTATTAAGTCTACAAAACATCATACAGTCGAAAGCACTACAAAATATACTTAGACATGAACTGTTTTTGTTTATGTCTAAAGGTAATAGATGATTGCCAAAACGGAAGTAGGATATGCAGTACTTAATCCAAAACATAAAGCGTAAGTTAAACATAAAAAGTCTTATTTATAAAGCGTGGATGCCACTAAAACACTCTCAAGACAGAGTTAAAGCCGGTTTATATGAGGAATTTACCGAATTTCATAAACCGGCTTTAAATTGCTGTTAGCAATAAGGCCGCCCATTGTACTTTTTCATTGTAACTTTCATATTTTATGTCTCGCTTCTTGTGTGCAATAAAGAATATTCTTATCTTATCTTATCTTAACTCCGCCTTAAGAGTTTTAGAGGGATCTACTTTTTTATACCTAAACAAGACCGAAAGTATGTAAGTAATTTAGAACGAAAGTTGCAGTAATTGAGTTTAATAGGTAAAGCTTTGGATGAAGATGGGTTAGATACTTCACGGCACAGGCCTTCTCTACAGGACACATAGAATAGAATAGAATAGAAAACGTTTACATGCCTTCTCTTCACAGACCTTCTCTTCAGGGCATATGCCTTCTCTCCAGGACACATGTCAGAAGACATGGACATAGACAGGACACATGTCAGAAGACATGGACATAGACAGGACACATGGACACAGAAGGCATGTGTCCTGAAAAGAAGATGCCTTCTCTTCAGGACACATCCCTTCAGGACATATGCCTTCTCTTCAGGACACATTTCAGGACATATATCTTCTCTTCAGGACACATCCCTTCTCTTGAGGACACATGTCTTCTCTTGAGGACGAAAATTCAAACAAATACAAGAGAAGGCCTGTGAAGGATTGATAGTAGAATCAAACATGAAATGCCAGGTAATTTATCTAGATACATCGCCCATTAGCAACTTCTGTTTGGACAATGTCGGCGGACCATATTTTTAGATGGAGTACTACGTCACTTCAGTTGGTGCATTTTTACTCCCTCCAGTGGTATTTCTGTTCATTACATTATTTTGTCACGCGTCTGCTACTACGGTTAACCTACAGGATGATAGAAGTTTATTGGCGTGTAATTAGTTTGGTGTAATTCGTATGGTCAGAATAGACTATGTCCAAGAATAAAATAGTTATGAAAATATCTAATACGTCGAGAAACATCGAGCAAAGGGGGAGGAAAGACTATTCGAAATGATATTATTATTATTATTATTAAAAGTATCTAGTGCACTATTAAAAATAAAAAGAACAAAGGCGAACTTAATGCTAACTTAAATCTTACAGTCGGTAGGAGGTACTTACAAAATATTAGTTGGTACTGGAATAGGATTTAAAGGTACTAAACAATTATATGCGTCCCACTGTAGGGCACAGGCATTCTCTCCAGGAGAGAGTATGGGCTTAATCACCGCGGATTGGCGATTTCAAGCGCTGAGGTATGTGAATAGCTCAGACACTCAGGTTTCCTCGCGATGTTTTCCTTCACCGTTAGCGTGTGGTATTGCTGCTATAACTTCACAATGTACATAACTTACAAAACCAAGTCATAGGTACATGCCCGCACTTGGGATCGAACCTGGGTCTCTCGGTTCCGAGTCCGATGTTCTACCCACTAGGCTACCAACGCTCTTGTTTTGTCATACTAGGTAATTAGTCTACGACCCATTCTCAGACCACAAATGTGTTTTTTTATATACACAAAAAAAAACATAAAAATTCGTGAAGCCGATTCGGAGCAGTTCGATAACAAACACTGTGGCACGAGATTTTTATATATTAGATTTATTTTTGTGTATTGTATGATAAAACCGCAATATGGTATTTGCGTCAATAAAATGAATAAAATGCCCTACTCTAACAAAAAATTGCACTTTAAAGCTTAATATTTCGTAACCGGATCCCTAAATCGAATTATTTTGCTACACTCAAAATATTTTTAAACGACCAATCCAACGATACCCTTCACTACGGTGTAGGCAAGAAAAAAAATGCATCCCTAATTTAGGTGTAGGCACCCTAAACCCTTTTTTTAAACTACCGTTTTATCGGCGTGATTAATATGTATATTTATATTTAAGTAAAATTTTCGATTTCTTGTACTTGCCGTCTCTGTGCTCAACCGCGGGCAGACAGACAGACAGAAGGATGCGGCGAAACTGTCAGGATATCTTTGTTGACTACGGAACCCTGTAAAGGTCTGCATGCTGTCGATTGAATATACTGGAGAATACTGTACTTAGGTAACAAGAGTCTAATTTTAAATGAAACCCTCGTTTTTCCGCCTGACCCTATTAGTTACCTACGTAGCAGACCCCTTTTCGCTTTCGGAAATAGCGCGGTATTTTTAGGACACGCTGTGAATGGCGATATTTTTACACCTTAGTTTGGCTTTGTTTAGGTTTCCTACTTTTTCGATGTTACGATGGTCTTGATTGGGATGTTCTTTTAGGGGTCCGTAGAGTGTATAGTATATTATTTTTAATTGATTGATTCTAGTGTGAGTGATGATGCCACTGGACGCTGTAACATACCTTAATCTGTAGATATACGCGTGCCCACCGCGGATCGGCAATTTCAAGCGCTGACGTAGTGGAACACCTTAGCGACCATTGCTACTACAACTTTACAAAATGTACGTAACTTTCAAAACAAAGTCACTTCCCATAAGCAAAAGATTCAAGATCTCAATTATTTTTTAACCGACTTCAAACGAGGTTTTCAATTTGACGCTTATGTTTTTGGCTATGTTCTCCCAAAACTTAATTATATAACTTTCAAATTCACAGTTTGACGTTCATTAAGTAAACATTTCGTGTCTAAAATAAATAAAATATTTGAATTAGATTTTTTTTTCAATAACAATAAATAAACCCAGTGTTTCAAGCGTTTAATAAATGTGAACCGAAGTGGTACGAACCCTAGAAACAGTCACAGTCACAGTGGCCTAAAATTTATACATAGGTAATGTACAGTCGCCGGAAATAACCTTTACATTTACTTTAAGGACTAATTTGCAACAAAAATGAACTGTTGAACTGCTGTCGACTGTACAAACCCCTCTAGATACAACAAAAAAAAATTAAGATTTTGCGCTGTTGCGATAACATCTTGTGCATCAGATATTTTACATTTAATTAGGATTGAGGGCGACAATGATGAGAGAGAGCTAGTCCGCACAAGACATAAAATTTGGCAGAACGATTTGTGAATATTCATTTCAAAATGGCGCCGACAAGATGGCGTTCGGGCCGCGTTGGCGGGAGACATTTACATTTCCAGCCTCGTAGTTCTCAATATTTCATTACTTGCTTTTTCTTCGATTATAAGATAACATAAAAGATTTATTCTCAAGAAAAGTGCACAGATGTTGTTGTGGAGTCCCTGATTTCTGAGTAAATTACCTAGGTAAAAAAGGTAGCCTAGTGGGTAGAACATTGGTCTCGGAAGTGAGGGCATGTACCTATGACTTTGTTTTCTAAGTTATGTACATTTGTGAAGTTATAGATGGTTATAGTAACAATTCCACTCGCTAGCGGTGAAGGAAAACATCGTGAGGAAACCGGAGTGTCTGAGCTATTCACATACCTCAGCGCTTGAAATCTCCAATCCGCGGTGGGCACGGGTGGTGATTAAGCCCATACTTTCCCTCTCTCTCTGAGAGAAGGCCTGTGCCCTACAGTGGGACGTATATAGGCTGCTTATGAGACAAAGGTGCCCTTTTCCCAATTTCGACGATGATGACGCAGTGACCGTCGGAGTACCTACAAGGGTTTTTAGAGAATCGCGATGAAGATTTTTTTAAGAAAGGAATTTTAGGTTTAGAAAACAGATATTCTAAGTGTATACAACTAAAAGGTGACTAGGTATATTGAAAAATAAAATAACATTTGATAAAAGTTTTGCATGTTATTCATTCTCCCTAATTATTGAACCGCCCTAGTATATGGCGGTACTAAATAATGGACATTTTACCTACGAGTAGTTTATTATTAAAGAAAATTGGCAAAAAGTTTACCTTCTCATCTACACCTTATTTCTCTATGAAATATCCCCTAGTTTCCGCAGGAGTAAAAACCGGATAAGTGCGAGTCGGACTCGCGCACCGACGTACGAATTTGTAGGTATATTATACATAGTTCAGAAATCTAGTCTCGCAGTTTTTTCTCAGCTTTTCCCGAACATTGAAGACAATTTTTTATGATTTAATTACCCTATAAATGTGATTACCTTGAGTGTCGAAATATATAATATTTCGCATAAATAACGGCCCTATCTTTTTTCCACGTTAACTTAAAAGTTTGATTTTTTACAGCTTCAAGGGACTGTAGACTTGAGTAATTTAAGCATATGGTTTTAATCTCTATACATCTGCGCGTTCTCGAAATGACGGCCGGATAACAAAGAGATCCTATAAGGGTTCCGTTTTTTTCCTTTTTAGAAGGACCTTGGACTCTTTGGACAACCGCAGCTGTTGACGAAAGTTGGAAAAAAATTAGATTGTAAGTAGGTATACGTTCAATCGATTTGCAATAAACATTCTACAGAAACATTCAGTATTTTCACGATTTGATAACCTTTACATGCTTTTCCAAGGATTCAATTGTTGTTAACTGACAACTTGCTTTAAAAACCTATTTAGAGGCTAAAAATTCCACACATGCTGGGACTTGAACCCGCGACCGCTGGCTAACCGTGCCAGCGCTCTCCCAACTGAGCTAATGGGCATAATCATGTAGGTACAGCGATATCCCAATATCACCAATATCACATTGGTGGTGTCAGCATCGCGCGCGTCCACTCGGCCCGCGACCTGGGCCTCGATTCTGTTAGTGCATTGTAGTATAATGACAGGTACACTGTCGGGTCACGTGACGTGTTTTTTCGTACCATTGACGCCTAGAAGGTTTGATGGGTGTGCCCGCGTAGACTTAAAGCAGCCATGAAATGAAAACCGTCATGTTCATGCAGTTGTCATGTTACTACAATCATCATCAACCCATTATGTCCCCACCGAGGGGCACGGGTCTCTTCCCTGAGGTAGGTATAGGCCATACTCCACCACGGGGGCCAAGTCCGGATTGGTGGAGGCTTGTAGACTAGTAGCTCGTCTACTGTCAGAAGTTGTCAAGCCGCCCTAAGGCCTCTGACTTGGCTTAACGACTGCCATCTATCGACGGCAGCCGGCACCAACAGCTTAACGTGCCTTGCGAAGCACGGAACCGCTCGGAAAAATGCCACTAGCGTTAGGCATAGACGGCGACCCATCCATGCACTGAACGCGCCCAGTGTTGCTTAACCTTCGTGATCGTTTAAGATCACTCAGGCAGCCGGGGCTACGAGCGATTCTGCGTTACTACAATGCGTTAACAGAATCTAGGCCCTGGGCGTGCTGTTTGAACCAGACCTAACGTTTCGCTCGCACGCGCAGCATGTGACCGGCGCGGCGCTGAGCGCCTTGGCTTTGTGTTGCGCAACTCAGCGCCACTCTCATCCAACGCGATCAAGACGCTGTATGCGACTCTCGTACGTAGCATCTTAGAGACGAACACAGTGGTATGGAATCCACATGAAAAGAAATATACTCTTATGCTGGAACAAGTCCAAAAGAGATTTCTTAGATTCCTTTACAAAAATAATCTGGGATATTTTCCATTCTTATATCCGACTCTATTCCTACAGGGGCCTTGGCAAAATTCACTCTTAATATAGTCAGGAATAAAATCGATTGCGTCGATCTTGTAGAAAGGATGGTCAAACTCCATGTGCCTGACAGGTACCTCAGGGCACGGCAGCACCGGCTACTGTGTGTGCCGCGCGTGCGCACCAACCTACATCGGTTCTCGGCCGTCGCGCGTGCTCTGCAGCTGGTCAGCTCCCTGCTCGCGGCAGCCCCACACTGCGACTTGTTTGTGGATGGGATAAAAGATTTGATGTATGTATGTAAGATAATGTTAGGGAGATCGTTGTGAGAGGTTGTCTCTAGTTCTGTAACGATTTGGTGTCCACTGTAAAGTTACAAGAACTTTGTAAATAAATAAATAAATATCGTTTCGATGTAAAAACCTAACTGCAAACTGGTACTCGGGGCTGCAGCATCAGACAGATGTCGCTGCTTGCACGTAATACTGAGTAATACAAGAAGTTTGTAAAGAGGTTTGAAATTTCGTTGATGCCTGCACTTGTCCATTAGCTCAGTTGGGAGAGCGCTGGCACGGTTAGCCAGAGGTCATGGGTTCAAGTCCCGGCATTCGTGAAATTTTTAGCCTCTAAATAGGTTTTTAAAATTTTCCTCAGCACAGATTAGTGCAACAAAAAGACTATAATAAAAACTTGTTTGTTTTATTTAAATAGACAGATAAATGCTTGCTTATTTAGGCTAAGCACTTAGCAACTGAGAAAAAATATTTAACAATAAAATTTCCGAGAATAACTCGGCGGTTATTATTTCTGTGGAGGATCAGGACTCTTTAAGAGGGATTCCAATTTGAGATTACGGCTATTCCCTCGAAAAGCTGGGATTTAAAATATTATAACAGGGTTGTTATGGAATACTTTAATCTATTCAGTTATATATACTCTCGAAACCAAGGACTGCCCCTCTACCCTCGACGTTATTGTGTTTAAATTGCGTCACAGTTAAATGAAATATGTGAGAAATAATGACTTAGTAAAAGTCTTATTTGTAAGAAATAGCATTAAACTTATGAAAACTTCAGAGCACATCGGAAACTGAAAGCATAATTCGGCTAAATTATTAAATTAAATTCACTCAATTGTAACGCCAGTTGGCTAAACTAGCGTCGATAGTAGAGGGGCTGGTTTATGCTGGTCTAAGCGGCCAACGCGCTTTACAACCAATGCAGAGGTCGTGGGTTCGATTCCCACTGGTGACAGCCGTACTTGATTTGTATAAATGGCCTCAGTCTGGGTGTATTTCCATGTTTGTGATATCCTTGGCTGGTTACCATAGCACAGGGCGTCCTAGGTGATTGTGTTGTGTGGAAGTTTTTTTATGTAGACTGTATACATCCTACTGCAGGGCCTTTTCTCAGAGAGTATGGGCCTAATTAACATGCGCGCCCACCGCGAATTGGCAATTTCAAGCGCTGAAGTATGTGAACACTTCGTGCACTCAGGTTTCCTCACGCTGTTTTCTTTCACGGTTAGCGAGTGGTATTGCTACTATAACTTCACAAGTTTACGTAACTTAGAAAACAGAGTCATTGGTACATGCGGACATTCGAACCCATGACCTCCCGAATAAGAAGCCGGCGTACTACTTTTTTAAAAACGATAAAAAAGTCGAGGGTACGAAACCGGAAGTACGTCATGCACGGAAGTACGTCATTAAAACAAACAAAACTAAAAAGAATCCTTATCTGTGCGTTTGTTTTATTTTAAGTTTATTAGGGAAACCAACAGCTTAATTAACAATAGTAGCTTAATTGTAGCGCAGTATTATTCTAAAGCCAATAATATTATTTGCAAATATCTATTTATGATTTTTTTCACAGACTACCGAGATGTCAGCATCTTGGTATTTTTTATACAAAAATATTAAACCTTCTTTTAGTCACGTGTAAAGCGAACGTTTGATGGTCGAATGAAAGTTAATGAACGAATACACGTATTCACAAAAATACAAGAAATCAGTGATGATTGGTAGTAGCATCATGTTTCATCATCAACCCATTATGTCCCCACCGAGGGGCACGGGTCTCTTCCCTGAGGAAGGTATAGGCTATACTCCACCACGGGGGCCAAGTCCGGATTGGTGGAGGCTTGTAGACTAGTGGCTTAACTTGGCTTAACGACTGCCATCTATCGACGGCAGCCGGCACCAACAGCTTAACGTGCCTTGCGAAGCACGGAACCGCTCGGAAAAATGCCACTAGCGTTAGGCATAGACGGCGACCCATCCATGCACTGAACGCGCCCTGTGTTGCTTAACCTTCATGATCGTTTAAGATCACTCAGGCAGCCGGGGCTACGAGCATCATGTTTACTGAGATATAATACCTTTATATCCGGACCACCAATCCGGACTTTGCCCCCGTGGTGGAGTATGGCCTATACCTTCCTCAGGGAAGAGACCCGTGCCCCTCGGTGGGGACATAATGGGTTGATGATGAATACCTTTATAAAAAAAAACCAGCGTGCGCGCATGCAACGACTATGAATGTTGAGGAAGCGAAAGTGATCTGTCAGGATCGTAGCAAGTGGCAGTCCCTGGTCTCTGCCTGCCCCTCTGGGGTAGAGACGTGAGTTTATGTATGTATTTATGTAAATAAAAAAATAAAACTTACGTCAAATCACTGCAGGGCTAAAAAGTTAGAAATAGTTTAAAAGAATACATTTAAATTAGAAGTATACATGTAAATATTGTAGAAGTATAATTTGCAATCGGTGACCAAAATATATGTGCTGGTCATGAAACTGGGCACCAACTACAAATTATACTCATATGTAATTCCTGGTGTACATATAATAAAGAATATTCTATCTATCTATCTATACTTCTACAATTTAAATTATTTCTAACTTGTTAGTGCTGTATTGTTTTGAAGTCGGGTTTTATTTCAAATTTTTTATTCTTTGATTTAAGCGTGGAAAAAATCGAGTCCCTTAAAACCATCACTTATTCTTCGACGTCTAAACTTTTCTGGAACATATCTATGCTTATTACTAAAAGATCGGCCCCATTAGCTCCATTTAGTGCTGTCCATTGTCCATTGAAGAGTTCCGTTCTCCGTCTCTGAAAGTCTTATGGGCTCAATGGGACGTTATATCTATTCGAACAAAAAAATTATGGGGAACTTGCGTCTAACTTAGATTACTTTTATACCATAGATATCATATAAAAAGCTAGGAAAAATTTGAAAATAAAATAATAAAAATATTTTTATTCGGCGTTTTCAGGGTCACAAAATATGCGAAAAATAAAGTTTCTCTAATAGCATAAAACTTATTCGATTTCGTTTTGTCATTGAATTACTTATTAATATTTAGGACAATGCCCATTCGACACATTCCGTAGCCAATTATCCCATAGATTGACAAGTTAGGCCTACTTGTACTAAAAAAACCGGCCAAGTGCGAGTCGAACTCGCGCAAGAAGGGTTCCGTACCGTTATCAATACAACGTTTGAATTTTTCAGGCGTCTACCTGTTGCCGCTATTAAAATCGAGCAAAAAACAGCAAAAAATCGCGTTTGTTGTATGGAAGACCTCGTTAAATATTTTTTTCATTCTGTTTTTAGTATTTTTGGTTACAGCGGCAACAGAAATAATCATCTATGATAATTTCAACTGTCTAGCTATCACGGTTCATGAGATACAGCCTGGTGACAGACGGACAGACGGTCGGACGGATGGACGGCGGAGCCTTACCTCTCTGCCTTACCCTTTGGGTACGGAACCCTAAAAATCAATAGTATTTGAAACCATTCAATCAGTTCTATAGCCACTATAGGCACTAGAGTTTAACACACACAGTTTTGCAATACAATGATATTATGCGTACGACAATAGTTGTTAATTGCCTCTATTTGGTAGTCTACAAAGGGATAGCAGTACAATGTTAGACCAATCAAATGGTATCACCCCCGCGCATAATAAATAGGCAACTCTAGCGAAGAAAATCGCGCGAGGCGCTGAGTTAATTCGTCCAGTTTATATCATTGGACAGCCATTGATTACTACACTACCAATAAAACAATCAATACCAAAATGACTCTATTGAACAGTATGCATTTTAGAGACTCGCCCTCTAGGCCTTCTGTTGCCTTGTATTAGCCGCTACCAATATGTTATCTTCTAATATATAAAAATCTCGTGTCACAGTGTTTGTTTTCGAACTCCTCCGAAATGGCTTCACCGATTTTTATGATTTTTTTTCTGTATATTTGGTAGGTCCGAGAATAGGTTGTAGACTAATTGATATGGCAAAACAACGTTTGCCGGGTCTGCTAGTAATTTAATAATAGCCACTATCGAAAGCTAAAGAACCGTTACGTTTAAGCTTTGAATCGTTGTGTCCGACTGTACAGTCGGCCAGGATGACTAATCGGCCTTCCAGCAACAGGTGACCGACAAATGCATTGTGGCCTCGTAGCTGGCTGTGTAGCGACAGCAGATGCGGCGAGCCAATAAGATGTAAATGGCGCTCTGATTCCGGCGCGTGACGCGCCAAATGTGCTCCGAAAATGTGCAGGTTGCCTGAATTATAAAACATTTCCTTAGGCTTGCTAAACGCTGTCAGCTGCCTTTTTTGGCAATTTAGACACACTACCGGCTAAATCTATGTTGTTTCTTGTTTTGTGTTACGTTTTCTCTTGTTTGCTGTGCATATTATGTCACTTATCCGTTTTTTTTTTCGTGATGTGTCTTATTGTTATAATAAATCTCTTGGCTTCTTTCTTTCTGTTACATCGTGAAAAAATAGACCGACAGATGCATTGTGTCTGAGCCCATGCTCTCTTTCCGGGAGAAGGCCTATACCCTAGAGAAGGGACGTCTACAGGCTGCATTACAACTTTTAGTTAATAGTTTTAATCGAAACTAGATTAAAAAAAAAACGTATTTGTCGCTAGATTCGAGTGAATTGTCGGGCTCAAGCGCGACGTTGTGACCCTTCCGAACATTCGTTACTTAATAATAAGGGCCCTCAGTAGAGGTCCGCTCTATGCGCGGGCGCACGCAATAATCTGGAGTGATGATTAAAACGGCCTTGTCTACTGCGCACAATTAGGTCTTTGTTCCGCGGTGATGTAACGCTGGCAACAGCGAGAGGCTAGCTGGCTTTGGACGTTATAGCAAAACTAACAAACTAGCAAAACTAAAGTAAGGTTTTTCTAGAAGAGATCGCTCTAAGCGATAAGACCGCCAATTGTATACCACTACTTAGATTTAATATAAGAAACTATTTGTAATTCTTTCACCTGGTTGTGTAATAAAGTGTTCTCTATCTAACTCTACCGACTCCTTCGTTTGCGAGGAATTCGAATAAATCCTTCTTTGCTCTCCAGGACGTGGTCTATCTTCACGTTTACGCGAATTACATGATGGCGTGACATAAATAAAATAAGGTATTTTATTTATGCCTAAGATAGCCTTTATACTTTATTGCACACACAAGAATAGAGTACAGGAAAGGTAACAAAAGAAAGTACATGTACAAAGGCGAGCTTATCCCTGTAAGAGATTTCTTCCAGCAAACCTTGGGGAGTCGGAGCGGAGGTGTGAAACGGGTCTACGTACTACGCGCCTTTATTTGCCAATTAAAAAATTAAGGTACCTATATTAATTTTTTTTGCTTTTTGTTAATAGTCTTACATTTCATGCTTATTAATGTGAATTAATATCCATTTTATTAATTTTTTGATTAATTATTCTACAAATAATATTTTACAATGATACAATCGATATTTTACAATTTTTTTATTTTTTTAATTGCGGATATCCCATACAAAATACGATAATACAGTTTTGATCGTGCTTGTTACATTGTTACGACATTATTTTCTAAGTATATTTTTGTGTATATCACTCGTTAATTGTGAAGGAAAATAGCGTTAGGAAGCCTGAGTGTCCGAGGTTTTTATACCTCAACGCTTGAAATCGCCAATACGCGGCTATTTATTTTATTTATATCTCCTTGTGAGCGTTGGTAGCCTGTGAGCGTTGGTAGCATAGTGGGTAGAACATCGGACTCGGAAGCGAGAGACCCAGGTTCGATCACAAGTGCGGGCATGTACCTATGACTTAGTTTTCTAAGTTATGTACATTGTGAAGTTATAGTAGCAATACCACACGCTAACGGTGAGGAAACCTGAGTGTCTGAGCTATTCTCATACCTCAGCGCTTGAAATCGCCAATCCGCGGTGGGCACGCGTGGTGATTAAGCCCATACTCTCTCCTTGAGAGAAGACCTGTGCCCTACAGTGGGACGCATATAGGCTGATTGTGCTCCTGCTTCTATTTTATGTGCACAAAAAAAAAACATCCTAAACGATTCCAATCGTCACACTGAAAAATTCCAAACTAATTGCTATCGCAAACGTTAAAATTCCGACAGGATATGGTGCGTATAATTAGACCTCTAAGGGCCAATTTTTCAATAGTCAGATAAAACTTAACTGGAGAATAAATTGCATGCTATCACTGTCTAAATCATGCGACAAGACAGTGACAACATCAGTTTTACTCTCCAGTTAAGTTTTATCTGACTATTGAAAAATCCGGTCTTAGTCTAACTAAGTTTTCTCGTGACTCATGTTCGTCATCACTTGGCATTACAAAATCACCTCATTTCCGTTCTCCCACGGAACAATAGCTAATTTTCCGTGTAACGTGTCATTTTCCTATTTGCAGCGATCCTTATCCTAATGGCAGTAGCAATCAGTAGCTCTCCAAAGCCTGTTACAAATTAGTTAATTTCCATCCAATATAAACAATTAGGCCACCCCCAAGGTACGTTATTCCGTTCGATCCTTAGCCATCCTCATCCAGACGCCATCGGCAAGTTGTTTCTTCGATTCTCTTAGCGCATTGTACTACTTAGAGTAACACATTCACGGTCAATGTACCAGACATTGTGGTACAATTGTCACTCGAGAATCTTTGAAAAGATTATTGCGCCTAGCGCAGTGCCTTCCTTAGGTTTGTTTTTCTCATCAATCCAAAAGCTCGGAGTCTCTTTAATTAATACTATCATCAGATAAGGATGGACATGGCCTTTAAAATGAAAAAGCTTCAGTAACACTGGACTAGTTGCATCCGCTGTAGAACCGATAGTCGATGGGGTACATAGGTTCTCAAGGAACTGGAAAACGCAGCGTTTCCGTAAAAAATCATTTGAATATATACCTAATAAATATACGGTTCAATAAACGACCTCGTGGCGCAGCGGTAGTGCATCTGCATACCATGCGAGAGGTCCTGGGTTCGAATCCCGGCTGGGGACAAAAAAAAAACCCCAGGTCTTGGATGTTTACATGTTTGTGGTGTCGTTGTTTCTGGTTCCCACGACACAGGGTATCCTAGTGTGGGCCCAGAAGCAATGTATGTGCCTGTATGTAAATGTTTATGTGTTTATACAGTGCCCTTTACAGGATCGACGTTATGGGCATAGTAACAGGGTTCCGTTTAGACCCTTCGCGTACGGAACCCTATAAAGCACAACAGTCTTTCTTTATCAATCAAACAGCTCGAGTATAAGCCGATAAACGCCGGGCCTGTTCCCGCCCCAGGTTCAGTTCCCGGTGGTTCCCGGAACGCGAGTCAATCACCGCGCGCATTATAATCGCCGCTTTGTTTACACTATCACGCGGGGCAGGTGTTGGCAACCGGTAGCTCATCTCCGTTTTCGTGGCTTATGTAATCTATCTAATCAGCCAGCCTATAAACAGAGTCTCAACTGTTGGGCATAGGCCTTTTCTCTTCCGAGCCAACCGAGGACTGTATATCCTTGGCTAGTCTCGTCCAATATTTCCCAGCCGCCTTTACAATGTCTTCAGACTTCGACCCACCGGGCTGGTGGTCTGCCCATTGACCGTCGACCCGATCTTGGCCACCACTGAGCGGCTATCTTAGTCCACCGGCGCCGTCCTTTCGTGGCTTATAGATATAATCCAACTGATATTATAAATGTGAAAGTTTGTGAAGATGTTTGGCGGTTTGGATGTTTGGATGTTTGTTCACGCGATAACGGCTGAAGGGATTTACATGACACTTGGCGTACAGATAGACAAAGACCTGAATTAAGACATAGCGTACTTGATATCCCGGCAATACGTTCCCGTGGGATAATATTTATTTTAAGTTTAAGGCGTTACGCGTGCGAACGTTGTGTTTAAAAAAAAATAAGTAAAAAATAAAACCGACTTCAAAACACTACAGCTATAAAAAGTTAAGAATAATAAAAAAAACCTTTAAATTAGAAGTATGTATACATGTAGGTATTGTAGAAGTATAATTTGTAGTTGGTGCCCAAAATATATGTCGTGGTCATGAAACTGGGTTCCGGCTAAACGGAATTACATGAAACTAGGCATACAGATAGACAAAGATCTGAATTTAAACATAGGATTCTTGGTATCCCGGTAGTGCATTCCCGTGGGATAATATTTTGTTGTTATAACCTTTTTTCAAGCCAAACTCTAAGATATTTATTTATTGCGTTGCCATGGCACACTGTTTTAAATCACTGAAAAAATTTCCCGATGCTGTTTTCCACATTAATCGATCAAGGAATGCATTTGAAATGAAAGAGTAGAACACCCACGTGTCAATTCCTATTACTTTATTTTTAAAAAAATGAATAATATTTCGTGACCTTGGCTTAGAAAATTGTTTAATTAATTTTTGTAGGCGTAACGGATCAAGATGTCATTCGTTTATTAATAAGGTTTGATAAATGATTTTACAGCGCATATTTTCCAATTTAAAATTTTTGGAAATCACCTCGGGATATCGAGTAATTAATTTTTTTTCAGATTTTGGTTTTTATTTTTTTTCTTTAAAATACCTCAAAAGTGCGATCTGTAACTAGCACAGTTAAATTGCTCTTAATTAGGTTTATCACTGATAAAAAGATCACGTTGCTCCTTCGCGGCCTTTGGGAGTTACGTACAAAGGTCAACTGACACATTTTAGGGTTGTCTCTAAAGGTCAAATAAATATAATGTTTATTTTTTGTCTCTAATAAAACACTATACGGGGTATATATACAAAAGGTTTAAATAATTAAGGGGTGGACTCAGACCATGATTTTGAGTAACTTTCCCAAAGAAACCAAGTGTCGGAAATGAATTTTTTTTCGACTGTCTATAAAAAATTGGTAACTGACTTTTAGTATTTGTATGAAGAGTGGATTTTTCTTGTAATTATCTGCATAAGGGTACACTAACAAATGTTTTACACTAAAAATAAAATATTTTACAAATAAAATTTAAAAGCTAGGTATTTTATTTACAGGAACGATAAATATTTTACACGAGAAATAGTAAAATAGATTTAAAATAAATTTTCCGGTCTAATATACCTCAATCGCTCAAGACAAAATTATACAACCAGTGTGTTACCAGTGATGACTTATGGCACTGAAACGTGGTCTCTCACTATGGGCCTCATAAGAAGGCTCAAGGTCACACAACGAGCTATGGAAAGGGCTATTCGGAATTTCTCTACGAGATCGAATCAGAAATGATGAGATCCGTAGACGAACGAAAGTCGTCGACATAGCCCAGCGGATTAGTAAGTTGAAGTGGCAGTGGGCGGGGCACATAGCACGCAGAACTGATGGCCGATGGGGCCGAAAATTTCTTTCGGCAAGCGCAGCGTAGGACGACCAGCCACAAGATGGACAGATGACCTCATCCAAGTGGCAGGAAGGCGCGTGATGCAGGCCGCTAACATCCGGTCTTTTTGGAAATCCATGGAGGAGGCCTATTTCCAGCAGTGGATCTCTTGTGGCTGAATGATGATGATGAAATTTTCCGAAACCTACTACTAAAATTAAAAAGTGAAAAATAAACTTAAGACTTTTGAATATGTTGCCAATTAATAACAATTATGTCATTAGATACAGGAAATTGGAAACCAACTAACGAAAAGTTACTTCAAAATATATTATAGACGTTTTCGCATGTTAGATTGCTTTCAAATTTTCTGGATTTTATGGCTCGTATGAATAATTTTCGGTTTCTAGTACCAGAGGGCAGTCATCAAAATTGGATGAATCTTCTTCATCGTCTAACGATGAAGATTCATCTATTGATAGATCTTCGCCATCTTCTGCTGTGAATTGCAAGTTTTCTACAATAATCGGCTTCAGAAGTCCACGAACAGTTTCTGGCAGACAACAGTTTGTTCAAGAAAACAGCATGCTTGTCTCTAAACCTCTTTTTGTTCCGATTGCATCTTTTATAAAACCTAGTGGCTTTTCTAAGAAATGGGTAAACAACGTTGCTTATAAGTCTATCTTTTTCGCTAGATGAGAGATCTTTAAGTTGCTCGCCCAAATCTCTGAAAAGTACGGTCATCAAATCGGATGGTGTTAGGTCGTCAGGAGACCCGGTCTTTTTATATTTTTTGCTCTCTGCGTAAAACATTCAAAAATATGTAGTCGCGAATAAACTCCTTGCATACTTGCGGTTACTTCTGGAGTTTGATAAGAAGTACCGGCTATGGGGTGATCCATAGCATCGCTTGCCACTCGTGTACCAACATGAGGGTTGGCGCCCTCATGCCCCCCTTGTCCTAAGTCCTCCGGTCGGGGCCCGGATGGACATCCCTCAGCAGGTTTGGTAAGGCCCTGCTGAGGCGAAGTGGCGCCATGGGTCTGTAACGGCTCCATGGTGCCTCACCCCCGTTTCTCAAGTTAACATGTATACGCTACATGTTAACCATAATTGAACTAAAACTAAGTACTTACTTAAAGTAAATACTTAAACAAAACCAAGCAATCTACTTCAGGTAACAAAACTAAAATTGTTTTAAGCATGTAAATGTTAGTCTATATAATGTGAGTAAGAAGCTATTTAGAAGATATTTTAAGTGTATGTCTAAATAATATATAGTTTTGCAACTAATAAAAAAAAAAAGTATATATTGATTTTGACTAAATTGAAAGGTCAAGTTGAGTGACACCCCTAACACTAAATTTTGAAATTCAATAACTCATAAACGCCGCGTACGTGCAACGTGATTTTTTTATCAGTGATAAACCTAATTAAGAGCAATTTAACTGTGCTAGTTACAGATCGCACTTTTGAGGTATTTTAAAGAAAAAAAATAAAAACCAAAATCTGAAAAAAAATTAATTACTCGATATCCCGAGGTGATTTCCAAAAATTTTTAATTGGAAAATATGCGCTGTAAAATCATTTATCAAACCTTATTAATAAAAGAATGACATCTTGATCCTTTACGCCTACAAAAATTAATTAAACAATTTTCTAAGCCAAGGTCACGAAATATTATTAATTTTTTTAAAAATAAAGTAATAGGAATTCACACGTGGGTGTTCTACTCTTACATTTCAAATGCATTCCTTGATCGATTAATGTGGAAAACAGCATCGGGAAATTTTTTCAGTGATTTAAAACAGTGTGCATGGTCACAAGAATCGTATAAACGGATTCTGCAGCGGTACGAGGTTCGCCGGGACGGGATATGTTTACATTGCCTTTTGTATAAAATTTAATGTAATTTTATCCGAAATTGCTCTTTATATTGAAGGATATGTAGGTAAGGTATAGTATAAAATAACCCCTAAAGTTCTACAAAACGTTTTAAATTAAAAAGTAGAGTATGTAGAGTTTTCTATCTTATTCCTGCATTTAACGAGCCTACTAGCTAACTTTCTGTGAGACCAATTTCCAAAAAGTTGTCGATCCCTGGCCGAATGTTTACACTAGGCAGATGCGGCGCACGTGTGGCACCGGCCGCGCCCGGCGCGTGCGCACCCGGCCGCCTTTACGCCCCGTTCACACTACACCCCTACTGCTGCCTCTATCATCGCAGGCGTTCACACACATCTTATTTAAAGGCATCTTTCAGTGTAAGGCGAGGTTTTCTGACCGAACCCCTAAAAACAGGTGTTTTAAAATGCATTTTACTCTGAAATAGTTATTTAAATCTGAATGTGGTTTTTCAATGTCTTCAAGATCCTTATATTTGTTAAAACTTTACTAATAGCTAAAAGTGTATCTAATAAACTATATTAGCTAAAAGTGTTTTTTTAGCCATGCTGAGTTTCAGCTAATTAAAAATAATATCAAACTGATTTATCATTGAATGAGTTAGTGACGTCGATCGTTAAAATTTCTTTAATTAGAAGTGCATTCCCTTCAACTATTCACTCGCGCAGCGCAATCAATCTTATAGAAATTATTTGCTCGGAAAGCTCGGACTTATGTAATTAGACTTATTAAATACATATTTAAAATAAAAAATTAAATATGTATATATTTGTTATATACATATTAGACTTATTGTTGCATATAAATAAATTATTATTAAGACCAATCGCTTATTATGTATATAATTGTGTGTTTGGATTACTGTAAAATATCAATTAAATTTGGCTCACAGGTAGTAACTCTATTCAATTTTAATTCTGGAGCCTAAAACAGTGAAACTGATAACTTTATAAAATCTCTTGATACTACTTCACTCAAATCTCAGCTCCTAATAGTGATAAGCATAATGTAAACCTAGCACAAGGAATTGCCATCTGCTATAGAATATGCGGTGAGCTTTTTCCCTATACTTATTCCATGAGAGAGAGGGCTCTTTAGAATTATCTTACAATTTAAATGTGTCAAGATATCGAGTAAATTCGAGTGCAGTCAAGACATACCTTGAAAAAAACCACGTGATACAACGTGCTCATTGAAATTTTAATAACCACTATAAAATACGTTTCTTCAGTATCGTCATTTGTTTGTTGGAAACGGTTAGTTTGTCCGTCCGTCCGTCCATCCGTTTGGCTGTCTCTCTGTCTGACTGTAACAAATTCAATTAAAATTATTTTGATAAAGTTGTTAGTTGTGTAATGCGTAAAGCAGGCTGTGAATATCAATCCAAAAACCTCGCCTAGTAAGTCCGTACTTTTGTCGGCCAACTACGGAACCCACACAGGAACCTACGTACGGAACCCTAAAAACACTTGGCTGGTGTTTTTAGGGGTCCGTACGTCAAAAGGAAAAAAACGGAACCCTTATAGGATCACTTTGTTGTCCGTCCGTCCGACCGTCAGACCGTCCGACCGTTCGACCGTCCGACCGTCCGTCCGTCCGTCCGTCCGTCCGTCTGTCTGTCGAGACCCTTTATCTCGGGAAAGCGAGGAGGTAATGAGTTGAAATTGAACCCAAATACTTAGGTCTACAGTCCCTTGAAGCTGTGACAAAATCAAAGTTCTAAGTTAACGTTGAAAAAAATACGACCGGCTGAAATGAAAATTTATAGGGTACTTTCCGATGACCTAGAACTATGAAATTTGGCAAGTCTTATCGTCTTATACTATAAGTACAAGAAAAAATCTAAATACTATACATAAAAAAATTGTCTGAAGTTGGGGACTCGGCAAAAACTACGAGACTCGCGTCCTGAACTATTTATAATATGTAAGTACCTACAAATTTATCCGGAACCCTCGGTGGGCGAGTTCGACTCGCACTTGTCTAGTTTTTTTCCTTTTTTAAAGTAGTGAACCCAAAAAATTACACCATGCCACCCCTGTGTGAAACAAGAACCAATCAACAGACAGACACACATACACACACGACCGCTCGTACATAAATTTTGTAATTTTGTGAATATAACATAATAGAAACTCACGCCTGTATCCCATAGGGGTAGGCAGAGAATATGGTCTGCCACTTGCCACGATCCTGACAGATCGCTTACGCTTCATCAACATTCATCGTTTCGGGTACTTTTTATCTCGCCCCTTGCTAATTAATACATCCCCTAGTTGGTCGAAGTATGTCCACCTGGGACCTCCCTAATTTTATCAATATGTCAATATGTCCACAAATAGCCTTGCGTTTCTATTTATTGAGTAAAAAAGCGAGCACTTGCTATTGGCTAAAGGCTTCTACCCTTTTTTGGGCGACAAAAGGCCCAAATTTTCCTTCCAAAAGCACACAGAAGCCGTACAAGGCTGCCTGTGATAAGTGTACCCTACGCCGTGTGATTACTAATCAGGCTGGGCTTGTATTGAAATCGTCATCACGCATTTGAATAACTCGGAAAACTTACGTAGAGTGAGCTGCAGCTGGCCGCCCGAATGTAACTCTTATCCTGCGTATGGGCAATATAGTTTAGTGTAATAAAGCGTAAAATTAACATTACAGAGTGGATATATTTTGGAGTTAAAGCAGATAGGCATAGCCGTGTAAATAACTTATCTTAATTCCCGCTTTAAATTAGAGCCCAAGAGCCGAAAAACAGCGTCGGTGACTACTTGGCTACCGCCATCGTGATAGCTGAACTCTCTCCAGTGACCTAAATGTTAAATCTCTGTTGTATTTCAATTATGGTATGCTTTTGAGGGTTCCACACCCAAAGAGTAAGGGACCGTCCGTCCGTCTGTCTCATAAACCTTCATATTTAGACAGTTGAAATTTTCACAGATGATGTATTTCTGCTGCCGCGACTGTGACTCGCACTTCGCCAGTTTTTTTTATGATTTCTATGTATATCTATGTATATGTATGCTGGCAGCTGTAGAAATAAAAAAAAAACTGCACGTATTATGCCAATTTAATTTGGAATTACATTATGTAAAGATAGTATTAGTTACATTGCTAAATTGGTGAATGCGAAGAACTTGAAAAAAAAATATTTTGTGATCATCATCATCAGCCATTTGAGGCCCACTGCAGGACATAGGCCTCCCTTATGGTTTTCCAAGCTTCCCGGTCTTGTGCCGGCCGCATGCAGCGACTTCCCGTAATCTGGTGGGGGCCTGCCCACGCTGCATCGTCCGGTCCGCGGTCGCCAGATCATTTCGCCACTTGTGACAATCCTGACAAATCCCGAAAACTTATTGCAATGTGATGATCCTATGTCACGGCTTCCAATACTGAGGATAATTACCCCTGCGGGGGTAAAATAGTTCTATGAAGTGGAGCGGCGCTCAGCATACCTGTATAGTATAGTCAACACACCTAACCTAGCCTAAGAAGTGAGCCCCCTGCTAGACATAGGACTCTTTCCCTTTCACGCCATCCCCTCATCATTAGCCACTCGACGCCCACTGCAGGACATAGGCCTCCTTCGTGGTTTTTGTAACCATGAGGGTTTTGCCATAATCGCCACGCTTGGCAGGCGGATTGGCGATCGCAGTCTGTGTTATCACAGGAAGACGCTGCTGTTGATTTCCTGGTTGATTTCCTTAGTCGCCTTCTACGACATCCACGGAAAGAAATGGAGTGACGCTATTCTTAATCCGGCGCCACACGGAACTCTCGCCATCCCCTCAGTCCGTGCCAATATCGTCCACCGAGGTCCATCGCACTGTATCCACAAGACACCTCCCCACAAATCTATTTCAGGCCCAGAATCCAATAGTTTTTTCACCGACGCCATTCCCAGAATTTCCTCTGCAGTTCGTGCTAAATGAGTTTTTGAAATGCCTCCACTTCAAGCATTCCTCCGGGGGGTGGGAATCAATTACGCCTGTACGGGGTAGGGGTCCTAAGTGACACCGAGATACTTATAAAATTTGCGGTGGACTTCAGTGGATCTCTCTGGTTCCGGGGGATAGGTATTCCGGTGATGGTGATGCAATCAGGTGATGCAAAGGATTTTCCTGGCAGTGCAGCGGGGGAACGCTGCTAGCGTCATGGGATCTTTTGGGTCGGGTGTGTCCCGGGGCCGTGTTTTTGATTAATTTAGCATTTTAGTTGCATGTTCTGTGTTTGTTGTGCCCCTTTGTTTTTTTTCTGACAAAGCTTTATATGAATTTTGTTTCGATTTTGTGATGCTTTTTTCTTTCGCTAAATAAATTACCTCTACTTAATACTCGTAACAAAATCAAAATTAACGTTTTTGACTGGTTTTATGGTCGCCTCTAAAATCTAGCTAAAACCGCTGACTTGGATAGTTATTCATATTATAATCATAATAATAACTTTGACACAACACAATTACTTGTCCGGGTCCCAAAATAAGATACCATGTGCTGTGGTAACCAGGCAAGGACATCACAAACACGGATATGCACGCAGACTGAGGCTATTTGTACAAATTAAATACGGCGACCTCCAATGGGAATCGAAGCGACGACCGCTGTTTTGGCAGTCAAGCGCGTTAACCGCTAATGCCCGGTTCCTATATTCAAGAACGACTCGTTTTCCTTACGGATGGTTAAGATGTCTACTCAAGCATTCCTCTTAAAAACGGTTTCAAGTAACGTACCGTACGATAAATGTATGGAGATAACAATTTGTCAAGTTCATAATATACATTTTTTTTAACATCAACCAGCTTCAAGTTACGGGACGCTTGTTAAGGATAAGTTACCATAATAATGATTCGTTAAATATAGGAACCGGGCATATATCGACAAGACAGTCATACAAACATCATACATACCCTTTTTTACAACCAGAAAAAAATTATAGTTAAAATAGTTTAAAATATGCTGTCATATTCCAATTAAGACATC
Organism: Yponomeuta cagnagella; assembly: GCA_947310995.1. Taxonomy (NCBI): domain Eukaryota; kingdom Metazoa; phylum Arthropoda; class Insecta; order Lepidoptera; family Yponomeutidae; genus Yponomeuta; species Yponomeuta cagnagella. The sequence goes on along the minus strand of OX371292.1, from coordinate 1,957,014 downwards.
CGCTAGGAGTAGGGTGAAGACAGGTACACTAATGTCTGTAAGTGACGGGTGACGTAAGATAAAGCTTGACTACACATTTAAGCTTTATTCTATAGTAAAAACCAGGCTTGCTGGAAGAAATCTCTTACTGAGATAAGCTCGCCTGTGTACGTGTTATTCCTTATGTAATGTCCTGTTATATGTTTTCGTGTGGAATAAAATATAAAGATGAATTGTAAAGATGGGACAGACTAGCTTGCACGACACAGGGTATCCTGGTGTGCAAGTTAGAGGATCAAAGTGACCAAGCTGTTAATTTAATTTTTAAGATAACATTTATTTGTTACTTATGTGCTAAACCCTATTCTATTGATAATAAAAAAACTTTTATACCTTACCATACTTTATACGTTAAAGATAAAAGATTTCGTTCCCAAATGCCTAAGTTATGTACATTTGTGTAGTTATAGTAGCGATACCACTCCCTAACCGTGAAGGAAAACATCATGAGGAAACCCGAGTGCATGCTTCCAATTGAGACAGCCCCCAGGAGTGGGGGGAAGACGTACAGAAGAGTACATATGTGACAGGCGACATTTAGTGGAGGCGCGGGAGGGCGCTTTCCAGACTTTAATTTGATATTGATTTTTTTTGAGCCGAGGTTAAGAGGCCGTGAGTCTAGAGGGGTTTAATCTTTTTGTTTTGACATTCGATTAATGTAGCTGTCATTGGCCGATGTTTCCTCACGATGTTTTCTTTCACGGTTAGCGTGTGGTATTGCTATTACAAATTCGCAGATGTACGTAACTTTGAAAATAAACAATAGATTGGTACATGCCCGCTCAGGGAATCGAACCTGGGTCTCTCGCTTCCGGGTCCATTGTTCTACCCACTGGGCTACCGCGGCTTGGTTGGTGTATTGACTTGTCTTTCCTGTGGGCTAGGCCGACTAAGCTGTCAGGAAGGTATTGGTGCTGGGCAAGCCTACTCCATCTAAAAAACATGTCACAGGCGCTGCCCCTTTAGCCATCTAGTGTGAGTGAAGGTGCCACTGGACACTGCCACACCCACACCCACACCCACACTGTATAAACCATCTCATTACGTAGATGCAAAGGCCAAATTTGAGTAGGCTTATTTTTCTTAGTGTTTCGTTGGCGGCGCGTAAGCAGCCTGTGTAGAGCCTCTAAGTCTGTACCCTGCAGTGGTACACCCTGTGTACTGCAGGGTACAAACTTTCTCTCGGAGAGTTAGAGAGACCAAGTGACCTTAGTCCACACCTGTCCACCTTTTGGCCTTTGCATCATCTTCATCATATCTTTATCATCATCATCATCATCATGCCATCACCGCACCGCTTTTGATGGCTACTAATGGCTCTAATAGGTTCGAGTTTGTGTATAGATAGTTTTGGAAAGTGTGTTTAAAAACAAAACTAACTAGCGTATTCGATAGCTATTGTCAGGCAATTATTGCAGTATACAACATTTTATTGAAATAATCAAAACCCTGAAAACCGTTTCATCATTGTCGATAATTTAACGAGTACTTTTAATTAATTAAATGGTTTAAAATTTTATATTTTTACTTTTACACATTGTATAATGCGTTTCAGAGTAAAGAGGCTACCGTTCAATACCAGCATCCATCTATAGTATTTTCTTTCATTTCATCCGTTGAATACCAAGTCAGGTTTAGTCAGAGCGGTGTAATAGGGTCTTAGTCAAGCAACGTTACAGAAATCTGAATTTCCCGGCAAGCTTACCTAACCTAAGCTCGCAATCAGCAGAAACCCAGTAATTACGAGGTACGCCTGTCCGTCTGTCCGTACAGGAAGCTTTGATTTCCAGCACGACTTTCCCACAGCTCCGATGGCAGGAATTTAGACCTTCAGATAGCTCTAATGCTGTTTACTTTGTGTGGGCACGTCCGATACATAGATTAATTAACTGGAGACTTCGTGGAACGCGACTTTAGGACTTTTATTTTGTTCGTAGGGAGGTATATTGGAGGTTTATTATGATTATTATGTATACGTATGTACATTTGTATATCAATATTCGTATTAGCACACACTGTCCGTCTGTCCGTACAGAAATCTTTGTTTTACAGCACGACTTTTCCACAGCTCCGATGGCAGGAATTTAGACCTTCAGACAGCTCTAATTCTGTTTGCTTTGTGTGGGCACGTCCGCCTTGTCCTATCTTGTGAGTTGTTTTTTCTTTGTATTTAATTATGTTACTTGTTTGTTATGCCTTTTTTTCTTGTGATGTGTTAATTTGACCCAATAAATGTCTCTTTCTTCCGATACCTACATAGATTAATTAACTGGAGACTTCGTGAAACGCGACTTTAGAGCCCCATCACACAGAAGCAAAATGGATTGATCTGGCGAGAAAACACTACTGTTGGCTTTGTTTGAGATGCCTATTTCATTTCTGCGCGTTATCCTATTGTCAGAAATCAGAAATCAATAATTTATTTCAACGTAAAGAATTTACATTCTGTTTGCTGAATGTCAATGTACTATGTTACTATGTTAGCCGCTGTATGTAGCCGTATGTTGTAATGACATTGTACTGCTATTTCTTGATAGACTACAAAATAGAGGCAAATAACAGCTATTGTGTTGATCCTGCTAATATTATAAAAAATGTGAAAGTTAGCTATTCTGTTGATCCTGCTAAATAAATGTGAAAGTTTGTGAAGATGTTTGGATGTTTGGACGGATTGAAATGAAATTTGGTATGGAGATAGTTTGAGTCTCGGGAAAGGATATAGATACTTTTCATCTCGGAAGTTAGGTACTCATTCCATGCCGACGACGTCGCGAGCAAAAGCTAGTATAATTATATTGAACAACTATGTATTTTAGACTCTATGCCCTGAAGTTTAAACTGCAACTCTACAATAACAACGGCAGCTATAACAGCGTTTCACAAAACTTTCCGCTCATTATGGCGGCAACAGACGCGTAGGCACCCAGTTTGCGGTGTATTCACGTCACAGACTAGCCAGAAGGCTGGCAAGGACTAGACAGGATTAAATATATTTTTTATGGTTCCGTACCCGAAGGGTGCCAAACGGGACCCTATTACTAAGACTTCACTGTCTGTCTGTCTGTTCGTCTGCCTGTCTGTCTGTCCGTCTGTCTGTCTGTCTGTCCGTCCGTCTGTCTGTCTGTCTGTCACCAGGCTGTATCTCATGAACCGTGATAGCTAGACAGTTGAACTATTCACAGATGATGTATTTCTGTTGTCGCTATAACAACAAATACTAAAAACAGAATAAAATAAGTATTTAAGGGGGGGCTCCCATAAAACAAACGTTGTCTAAAGACAGCGCTCGCAATCTAGCGGCCTTTGCAGCGCCGATGTCATGTCGTTAAATGTCAATGTTAACAGCGTCTTGTTGGTTTCTATAGATCACAAAGATCGAATATGAGACGCTGTTCTCAAATTCGATCTTTGTGTAATGTTGTATAGATAATGGTCAGTGGTCGGAGTAGGTATATTGATTTTAGATACTTGCGTCATGATATCATAACATGGACATGCATTTCTTCCGGAATGTACCGGAGTTTCCAAAAATTTGGTAAATAGAGTAATAAAATAATAAACCATATGTAAGCAAACAAAATTGTTTATTGTTAATACAAATAATCATTATTACAGTTTTATTAAAAATTATTATTTTTAATCCTCATCGGTTACAAGTTCTACATTTTGATTTTTTTTTTTTTGACCAGTCATTTTTTACTATTAAATTCTGGTCATCTACGCCACTAGCAGCATAGCGTTGAGAGTATTGATACATTTTTAACTAGTTTCATGTAATAATTTCGATGTTTCGGTATTTTTATCATAATAATCCGGAAACTCGGAGGCGTATCCATATTAACATATACGTTTGATGTCAGTGACCTTAATTCAATATACCTACTCCGACCACTGATAATGGTACGGAACCCTTCGTGCGCGAGTCCGACTCGCACTTGGCCGGTTTTTTCCATTTAAAGACTCTTTAATCATTTAGCTGTACAGTGGCAGCACATCTACCTTTACATGCGTGCCCTCTACTCGGTTACGTTACTGGCGACTTTGCTGCTAAAATGTACCTACGTAATGTATGAAGTGTCGATGTCCTGTCGACTGTAGGTACCTACCATAAATAAAATTGAAACTACCAACACAACACCTTAGGGTTCCGTAGTCAACAAGGAAGCCTTATAGTATCGCTATGTCCGTCCGTCTGTCGGTCGGTTTTTAAAAGGTAAACACGTAACATCTTCGACCCCGTCTTCATTTACCATCAGGCGTGACTGGGGTCAAGTGTCAACCTGTCCTAATTAAAAAAATATGTGTCTGTCTGTCTGTCCGCGGCTTAGTATATAGACGATAGGTACGAAAGAGCTGAAATTTGCTATAGATAAACTTATTAATTACGCCGACAAAACGGTAAATAAAATCTGGTTTTTTTTTTTTATGGTATCTCCCCTGCAATTAAATTAGGGATGCAATCCCCATTGCTAAACGGTTCATTGTAGAAAAGTAAAAAAAATCAGGGCAGTATGTAGTACATATAATGAACTCAAATGGAAAACTATCACGGCTAAGTACCTATCATTTACAAGTTACCGAGTAAGAAAATTGACAATCCGATGAAAATCACATTGATGAACTTGTTACTTCAATAAAGCAGGTAAAACACCCCTCGTTCTATGGAACCCTACACTTCGCGTGTCCCGTCACGCACTTGGCCGGTCTTTTTTATGTTATACTAACTGGGTCCGAGTTGTCAATAAACGAATTAAGTTATTGTCTAAGAATAATGAAAATCAATAAATAATACGCACTGTGAAAATATTGTCCCTATAGTCAACAAAAATTCAATAAACTCTATTTCAAGAAACTTATACAATGAGAGGGACCGGAGTGGACATTTTGCCCTGCCCTAGTTTGCTATGCGTCTAATAGGACAATGTACTGTGGCCCACTTATGAGAACTGGGCCTTGGGGTGGTGCAGGCCACAAGGGGGCAGGCAGAAGCGACGACGGAACTTTTGCCTGCAAAGTTTAAAAAACGTTGGCCTGAGTTCACAAGTTAAGCGTTTCACTTCAAGTGTCACTGGGAACCAGTGTAATAGCTTTCAGAGTTTTGATATTTAAATTTCGTCATAAGAGGGCATGCTCCAAGTCGCTGGGAAAGGAAGCAAATGGATAAAAATACTTTTTTAAAAAGAAAAAAAAAACTGAGATCAAGAAAAACACGCACCATAAGGGCGAGTTACTAAATTCTTTATTGCATAGAAAACAATTTTTTGGCATGTGGATAGTGTGGCTTGGGCAATGCATGATACATACTATAAGTACATACATACATACATACATACATATTTTTAATGAGAGTCGTAAACTTTTGGATAAATGTTTCGTATCGGTTTCGTTATTTCAGCACTGCAATGTGCAATTCCTAAAACGTCTTTATTTAGAGAATGTGTTTTAAAAGATCAATAGTTTTTTATTGATCTTTCACAATATTGTATATGTGAAAGATCAATATAAAATACATACTGTACACTACAATCATTGTCCATTCTTAAGCATTCTCTAACAGATAGCGCCACTGAAGAACAGAATCACTGCACATTTTAAAAATAACCAAGTTTTAACCATTATAAGGTATGAAATAAAAGTACTTGAAAATTTTTACGTTTTGTATGACTGTAAGTTGATACATTTTAGATAAAATACTGTATACAGGATAGTAAGAGAAACCACCAAAATAGGTATTTTTTACACAGCTACTGAAAAACTTTCGATTATAAAGAAAATAAATAAAGTCGATCTAAATTTCGAAAATCGAATAAGTTTTTAATTCTAATCTCTTTTGTTAATTTCTTTTAAGTTGATCCAGAAGACTTGTGGTTGTCAATGGGAGGTTTTCTTTTTGACTTTTAAGAAAAAAAAGTAGTTCCCAAGAACTCTGTAGATGGCGCTGAACTGACTACGTTACTAGCCCTGAGTTCGGATTTGCGACTGTGAGCGATCATGGGCAAATCGGAACGCACTACAGATCACTGGCGGCTCACGTATTCGTGCGTGTTCCCGTCTATGATATGATAGCCATTCCGAAATGGACGTCAATGGATATTGTGATAACGTGAATGGATAAATTCGGAACGATATTTATTTCTGATGTGACAATAACATAATGTAAGTTTTGTTTTATGATCTTAAAGTTACATCAAAGTGAAATAATCAAAAAATAATTTGACGTTTCGTTCCTTGCAGGTGCTTGCAGTAACTTACCAAGTTCAGCGCCATCTATGCAGTGACTAGGAAATAATAAAAAAAAAATGAAAAGAAAATCCCTCATTGTTGAATAATACTCGTAATAAGCATAAATATCACAATCATATCTAATCATATAGACACGCACCTTTTCAACCAATGAAAATCTATAGTCCAAGTTAAAGATATTGATTTTTCGTTATATTGAAAGGGACGCTGTTACATGGACAGTAATAAATATGTAAGTACGATAGCAGGCGACCTTTGTGCGGGTAAATATTTTATTCAGCCACGTTACAGGCGACTTTGTAAAGAAAATGTAAATTTTGATCAGCTGCCAAATCTACCTGAGTATATCTTATGCCCGACAGATCGATAGATATCTAACACTTTATTGTATATGTTACGGCTAGAACCCGAAGTGCGGCTACACCTAGTTTTAACCGGTTAGAACTAGGTTTAGCCACTTCCTCTTGGTTACATCTAGTATAGGCCGATTGTTTTCGGGTAAAACTAGGTCTAGCCGGTGTCTGTCCGGCTATAACTAACTAGTTGTACCTACAACCAAACTCTAGTGGTTGATTCTAGGTCTAGCCGATATCATGCCGGCTACAACAAGATTCAACCAAACCCTGGCGGCTATTGCTAGGAGTAACTTATACAGGTTGGTTCCTTGGGTGGAAGGTATTCTACTAACTCTACAGAGCCACATGTTCAAAGGTGTGATATGGCTTTTAAGACATTAAAAAAACACTTAATAATAAGAAAGGAAACGGATCACTTTGTTGTCCGCCCGTTTGTCCGTCTGTCTGTCTATCAAGACCCTTTATCTCGGGAATGCGTCTATCGAGTTGAAATTAAAACCATATACTCAAGTTTACAGTCCCTTGAAGCTGCGAAAAAACCAATTTTCTAAGTTAGGTTAAAAAAAGTTACGGCCGTTTATGCCGCAAAAAGCGTATACTTCGACACTCTCAAGGGAATCAAAATTTATAGGGTACTTTCCGTCGACCTAGAACTATTAAATTTGGCAAGTAATATTGTCGTGTGCACAAATACAGGAAAAAATCTGAAAATAGATCATTAAAAAAATACTCTTGAAGTATTTTTTCTTCGGAGTTCCCTTGAAGTTCAGGAAAAGCTCCGAAAATAAGGCTACAAATTTGTACGCGGGGTGGGCGAGTCAGACTCGCACTTCTCCCATTTTATTAATATCTTAAAACTTGCTTGGCTCTGTAGAGTTAGTAAAACAACTTCCACCCAAGGTAACCAACCTGTATAGGTTCCTCCTAGTAATAGCCACCAAGGTTTGGTTGAATTGAATCTAGTTGTAGCCGGCGTGATATCGGCTAGACCTAGTATCAGCTACTAAGGTTGGGTTGGACCTAGTTATAGTCGGATTGATACCAGCTAGACCTAGTTTTACCCGAAAGCAATTGGCTTATACTAGATTTAATTGGTTAAACTCTTGGGAGTAAGTGGCTACACCTAGTTCTAACCGGCTAAAACTAGGCGTAACCACACTTCGGGTTCTAGCCGTTACATGTACAAAAATTACACAGATGTTAAAAAACTATTTCAATATATGAGAAATGAGAAAATAGTAATTTATTAGTTGTTAAATTATACCGACGTACCCGGAGGGTGCCACGTTACTAGGACTTTACTATCCGTCTGTCTGTCTCTCACCAGGCTGTATCTCATGAAACGTGACAGCTTGGCAGTTGAAATTTTCACAGATGATGTACTTCTGTGGCCTCTATAGCAAAAATACTAGAAACAGATTAAAATAAATATTTAAGGGGGGCTCCCATACAACAAAAGTTGTCTAAAGACAGCGCTCGCCATCTAGCGGCTATCTGTGTAACCTTCACAGCGCCGATGTCATGTTGTTAAATGTCAATGTTAAACGCTTCTTGTTGGTTTCTGTAGATGGCGCTGTTTTCTATGTACCTCTATCTTGTCTCGATCTTTGTCTAATTTTGTATAGATAATGGTACGGAACCCTCCGTGCGCGAGTCTGACCCGCACTTGGCCGGTTTTTTTATTTCTGTTTTTGCAGCTTTCCATTTCCTACATGCTGTGTGTGGTCCTTCGAGCCAGAAATATTTAACACAGATGTGTCTGAACATAAAGCGTACGGTGCAAATAAAATAACTGGAACAAAAATCCGCGCAGTCGGAATGAGTTTGTGATGAACACGTAAAAGTATTTTTTTTATTATTATTTGTTATTTTTTTATTACTACGTCATACACTGAGTTCCTACGAGCTGCCGCTTTCTAGTGATGCCATGACTCGATACAAGAACTCTTCAGATTCATAATCTATGGAAATGTCAAAAAAATATATATAGCTTTTTTATGGAATACCGAGATGTCAATATCTTGAGGTTTTTTATTCAAAAATATTAAACCTATTTTCATTCATGTGTAGAAAGAACGTTAGAAGGTCGAATTAGTCACATACTAATTCACAAAAATACAAGAAATCAGTGGATATTTTGAATTTATAATTGTAGCATTATATTTACTGACCTTATACCTTTAAAATGAAGTATAATTTTGTGACTATTGTCGATATTTAGGACAATGCCAATTAACCAAATTAAAGTGCGAAGAATTCTAAGTCACATGCGTGCCCCGTTCTCCTGTAGTGAGACCCGAAACACGTCCATGCGAAGTCAAATACATTTGTTCAACTTATTAGTCGGTCATTATACCTAGGTTTTGATAGATTTCGATAAACAAACATGCTAAAGCCGGACGGAATCGAATCCACGACTTTTCAGATATGAGGCAAGCTGTGCGCTAATAACATAATTATACAGGGTGTAAAAAATGTCACATACCTACATGGGAAAATGGTTAGTTCTACTCGTCTATACGAACAACTTTCACTATAGTGAAAATTGCGAAATAGCGAAAAAAAAACCAGCTGGGCCATACGTTTCATCGGTCCTTGCCGGAAGTCGTGGGTTCGATTCCCACTGGGGGCCGCCGTACATTTGTACACATGTCCCCAGTCTCGGTATATTTCCGTGTATGTACGGAGCTGGTATATTTTTCGCGATTTCTAAGTTTTCCCCATAGTGAAACTTGTTCTTAATGTCGAGTAAAACCCGGTATAAATGCCTGACAAAAAACTCCATCAAGTAGTCCACAGAACAGTTTCTTTTGTCTTTTCCACTTGTTGCCCCACCGAGCCGTGACCTCAAACACTGAAACATCTCTAAATAAAATAAGTAAGTAAGCAGACAAATTCTTACCAGGGTTAAACGAATACATAAATGACACGGTTGTCAGTCATACAATTTATCTATGGATTGCTCTGCAAATGTCATTATGCAAGACGGGAGTTTTTGGACTAATTCCCTGGCTAGAATTTAACCATGGATAAACAGATAGATTAATACTGTTAGATAGTGGCAACTTAGATACACCACAGGCCACATCTATGGTCCTGTTTTATTTATTCGTTTTGTCTGTTGTATGTTTATTTTTCTGTTGTTGTGCATATTATTATGTTACTTATCTGCTTATTTTGTTTCTGTGATGTATCTTGTTGGTAGTATAATAAATGTCTTATTTCTTCTTCTTCAGATAGACCAACTTACCGATCCTTTTCTTAACAAATAAAAGCTGGCTGAATAGAATGGACGACAACAGCCTCTTCGTGTTCGTGCCAAAGTGATCTGTCAAACTGAAAGGTTTGTCTCCTCGGTTTGAAATGCAAAATTTTTTTCACAAAAAAAAACTTCAAATCTCGTCAGGCGCAAAAGGAAAATAGGTACAAGCGGCAAAGAGAAATTGGAAATTAAATCGTAACAACGATTTCACCGAAAATTTCGGTAATGCGGAATGCGGCAAGCCCTGATGTATCTGACTGAACACTTCAGACACAGGTTTCCTCACGAGTTAACGAGTGGTATCGCTACGATAACTTTACAAATGTACGTAACTTAGAAAACAAAGTCACTGGTATGGTACATGCCGGAATTCGAACCCACAACCTCCCGAATGTGAGGCAGGCGTTCTACCGCTCTGCTACCATCGCTTTCTCCCTCTCTCTCCTTACATTTATTTGCCAAGCTGTAATTGGCAATATTTTTCTGTCCCGCCATTTAGGAACAAAGGAATTCGAAGCCAACTCGTCTAGACTAGAAAGGTCACGCAATTATTTTTCCTTTGACACCTCATTATGTCACTTTTCCCCGAGCAAAGCAAGATGCCTCGTGGAACCTTATTTCCATTAGCTTAAAAGCTAATTTTATTCCGCACACACCGTTTTGAATCGCAACTCCACGACCACTTTAGTCCTCACTAACAAAGTACAGTTTTCGCTCTATTTTCGAGAGAAATAGAAGCCAAATTCGTCCAGCGCTAGGGTTTGACCTGTACTTCCGCAAGTCCCATTATCCCGCGGTGACGTCACCGCTGAAGGGAGTCGCGTCGACGAATGGTTCGAAATTTGAATTCGGATTGCCATTCCACAGAAACCAAATAACAGACGGTGGAGAAACTTCGAGTTTTCCATACAACGTACTAAAGGCGAAATCAGACCATTGACCCGGATGAACATTCACTCGAGCGAGAATCGTTCATTTTCTCGTTCATTCATGTATCGACATAGACATATTTATTCATAATTATAAGTAACACGTCTATTCAATAATTTAGATGATTTGCACATAATAATTGCACTTCAATAGTAATTAATTACTTAACAATAATTATAAAATGAAATCACACGACATGGTTATTGGTCAGAGTTAACATTAAATTCTTTTTTGTGACACGGTCGAATAAATATAAAGTTAGTGTAATTACGTAGTTGCATCTCAGTCACACATATTGTTGTTCTTGTCGTGCATCCATCAGCCCGTATGCGTCCAAAGCTGCAGACAGGCCTCCAAAAAGCGCGCCACTTCTTTCTGTCCTCTGCCTTCCTCACCCACCCGCTGTGATCAATCAGCCTCAGATCGTCGCCCCAGCGAGCTGGTGGACCTACGCTGCATATGCCACTTTACCGTATGTCTACGCAGGACAGACTATTCAACTGGGCAGAGACAACTTCAATAAAGAGGCCGCGAGTAGTACCTATGGCTTTGAGGACTGGGTTGCCCGACAGCTGCGCCCTCGACAGCCGCGCCAAGCCCCGACAGCTGCGCCAAGCCCCGACAGCCGCGCCAAGCCCCGACAGCCGCGCCAAGCCCCGGCAGACGCGCCAAGCCCCGACAGCCGCGCCAAGCCCGTCCCCAGAAGCCTGGTCGGGTCCACGGCCAACACGGATTGAAGAAGACCACTTGTGACCCCCAGTGAAGACCACCGCCTGGTAGGCCATCCATAGACCGGTCCGTAGCTACGGACAGCGGCAGATCCCGCGGGAAGAGGGCCACACCCTGACACCGACCCTCCAAAGACCGCCTGATGATTGGGCGGCGTTAAGAAAACTGCACCAGGTTTTCTCCTCGGTTATTCCTCAATCTTCAACCAGTGCGTCCTGACAGTTTGGACCTAAGGAGCCGAAATGTAGACAATGACGATAGGACTAGTCAACCCATTCAAAGACGCTAAGCATGCTATGGAAACGTGCTCTGATCGGAGTTTCTCTTTGATGGACCACATCAGAAACGACACAATTCACCAAAGAACTAAGGTGATTGACATAGCCCTTAAGATTAGCAAGTTAAAGTGGCAGTGGGCTGGTCACAGGTGACGAAGAACTGGTAGCCGAGGGAGTACAAAGGTCCTCGAGTGGAGACTACGGACTGGCAAACGCAGCGCGGGACACTCACAAGGTCGCTGGACCGACGATCCGAGGCAGATTGCTGGAAGCGGCTGGATGGTCATGTGTGGCGTGCCTTGGGGGATATAGGAGCTGCTGTGCTGGATATATGAGGCCTATATCCAGCAGTGGACAAATCGGAGTATAGCTCAATCAAATCAATCTGCCCCGATGGATTCGATTGAACTCTACTCGGTTACATTACAGGCGACTCTGCAACGAAAATTTATAAGTTTATCCTGTGTCGACTGTAGTAAAAGTGAGCCGGTATGAAAAATATACCTAAACCTTTAGAAACCCCTAAGCCCTAGGCTTTTGTTACGACTCTACCTATTTGCTAATCATTACTTAACTGCCAACCCTTAACATTCAAAATGGCCGGTTCTAATCGACGTTGCCGTCCATTGGATGCCCTCCTTCGTTTGCCATTATTGTTGGTTACCTTGCCTATAACATTACATAAGCAGCCTACATACGATTCACGTTGCACGAGCCTTCTCTCAGAGACAGAGTAAGAGAGAGAGTATGGTCTTTTTTAGGGTTCCGTACACCGTACAAAAAAAAACAGAACCCTTATAGGATCACTCGTGCGTCTGTCTGTCCGTCCGTCTGTCACAGCCAATTTGCTCCGAATCTACTGGACCAAATCAGGTGAAATTCGATAGGATGGTGTAATCCTATGACCCAAACACAGATGTGGAAAGCAAATTAGGAAATTTAGTTTTAAAAAAGTTTTGCAAACCTTACTGTGTCATATATCAAATGAAAGGGCTCGTTATGACGATGTCAAATATATTTTTGTTATTATTGTAAATAGTTTTGAAAGACGAAAGAAGAAGAAAATTGACCCCCCCCCGATCTCCGAAAATACTGAAACTAAAATTTTGAAAAAAAATACAAAATATAGTTCATTGCTTGCAGATTACAGAAAAACTTATAAGAATTCTATCAATTGAAAATAAAGCGGTAAACTCAATATAATACGTGCACTTACGGAAAATAGTTCACTAAAACATCGCTAGATAGCGCAAGTAGTCGTTGACTCGCGTTTTGAATAAAAACATTTGACTTTGGCATTGTACGGAACCCTCTCCACACAAGTTCAACTCGCACTTGGCCCGTTTTTGAACTAAAACTTTCGTGAGCACTACGCATTATTAACTTAATTCCGGAATCGTACTTGAATTTTTACATTTTAATCAGTTACTGGTCGGAAGAGACCAGTAACTGATGCCGGAACTATCTTTTTTTTTGTTTATTGTTAGTAAAACAAGAAGAACCACAATTTCATTAGTTTGCCAAACTGCCAATGCAGTTTATCGGGAAGCTCTTGGCAACAATCCTTATGTAACTTACACAATCTACCTACACAACAAACACTATCTTCATAAGCAGCCTATATACGTTCCACTGTAGGGCACAGGCCTTCTCTCAGAGGTATAAGAATAGAATAGCTCCGACACTCAGGTTTCCTCACGATGTTTTCCTTCACAGTTAGCGAGTGGCATTGCTACTATAACTTCACAATTATACATAACTTAGAAAACAAATTCATAGGTATATGCCCGCACTGGGATTCGAACCAGGGTCTCTCGCTTCCGAGTCCAATGTTGTACCCACTAGGCTACCATCGCTCTTATCTGAAAGTTATTGTGCGGGGGCTGACAGTTAGTCGGCGACACTTCGACCCAGTGGGATCTGTTGTCTGCCCCTTGACCACCTAAGCATAATCGAAGATGTACTCAACGAGGTCGGTCACGCCCTTTAGGGTAAGGTGCCTAGAGTCTTCTGGCTTAGGGTAAGCCATTCCCGGAAGACTAATTCTTTTTCCGGCAAGGACATCGCAGTCGCATAGTACGTGTACCATCATCATCATTATCACCCATTTGACGCCCACTGCAGGACATAGACCTCCCTCATAGTTTTCATAACCATGAGGGGGTTTTGCCACAATCGCCACGCTTGGCAGGCGGGTTGGCGATCGCAGTGTGTGGTTGAAATCTCATGAAGACGCTGCTGCCCGTCTCCTGGTGATTGATTTCCTTAGTCGCCTTCTACGACATCCACGGGGGGAAACGGAGTGACGCTATTCTTAATCCGGCACCACACCTGTACCATGGACTCCCCTTCAAAACCGCATGCTCTGGATTATTCCGAAACTAAGTTGATAATGGCCTTTCTTAACCACGCGTATCCACAGCGGGTTGTCAGTTGCAAGCGCTGATGTGTTTGATCGAACAACAAAGACACTCGGGTGTCCTCACCTTCGAGGTTAGCAAATGGTTGCAGTGAAATGTACTTTCTCAGAAATAATTGGAGAATTTCCGTTTTTATGCAGAATATCTGCTACGCTTGGACGCTGTACGCAAATTACAGAGTTATTCTGCTCGTTTATCAATACGAAACTTCCATTAAATACCTTGTCACCTCCTCCGCTTTGATGTTGTGGACTGAAACTTCCATGAGACGAACGCTGAGATCGCTAAAAAAAGCAGCTGTCACTCAATTACACAATTTTGGTACTTCCTAGCACAGTGGTTCCTATTATTTCAGTCTGACGACCACTTTGATTACCTACGTTGTTAAATTAGCAAGGACCACAATCAATTCTACAATCATTTTGTGACACGCCGTTTTCGTGTACTTTTTATCTTGCACTTATAATATAATACATCCCCTATTTGGCGTGCGTGCATGCAACGACTAATGAATGTTGATGAGGCGAAAGAGACCTGTCACGATCGTGGCAAGTGGCTAACCCTGGTCTCTGCCTACCTCTCTAGGATACAGGCGTGAGTTTGTTGTTTTTTCTTGTGAGAAAAGAACGTCGTCAAATTTCCAGATTACCGTCAAAAGATAGCCTAGAGTCTTCCAGACACATTTACATTCCAAATTCGCCCGTAACGTAACCGAGCAGAGTGCACGCTTATAACTTCATTGTGATACCTACAAATTCCACTAAACATAACAATGTCCCAGGCACTGCAGCGTCCGAGTGGTCCCTTCACCCATCTAGTGTCAGTGAAGGTGCCACTGGACGTATGTGAACACCTCAGACACTCAGGTTTCCACGCGATGTTTTACTTCACCGTTAGCCAGTGGTATTGCTATAACTTCACAAAATATACGTAACTTAGAAAACAAAGTCATTGGTACATGCCGGGATTCGAACACAAGACCTCCCGAATGAGAAGCCGGCGTTCTACCGCTCCGCTACCACCGCTTATGTTATTTTTTTTTTGTGACAAAATGGCAATAGGTAGATGTGCAACAGAATGCTTTAATATCGTCGTCGAATTGCCGAATTAACGTCATAGCCTAGTCTTCCAGATCGACCATTAAATTTTCATTCCAAAATGGCCCGTAATGTAACGGAACAGAGTGCACGTTTATAAATTTATTGTGATGTCGACTGAACCTAGGTTCGCAAGTCGCTCAATGTAAAATGTGTTCTGGAGCAGCGGAACTGCGCACGGTGGCGGTACAAACTTGTGCTGGTGTTTGTTGAAGTGCCATCCTTCTATAGTCCAACCGCCGAATGGTAGCAGAAAAGAGAACTCAATAAATGATCATTAAAATAAATATTTCATCATATTCAGCCGGTATCAGTCCACTGCTGGAGATAGGCCTCTCCCAAGACACGCCACGGAGCCTGCGAAAATAAATATTTATTTGATCGGCAATAAAAAGTCCAGCAATGGTGTAATTCGAGAAGAAGAAATATATTTATTTATGCCACACCTGGCCAAAAAGCGGGGTTTTCCGCACGCTACGCGTACGGGAAAACCCACTTTGAGGCCAAGTGACGACATAAAATTGTGTACAGTTATTTACGGCCCTGGTTATGTAATGTACTATTATAGGTACCACACCCACTCAGAAAGTGTCTCATTCATCATCATCATCAGCCATTTGGCGCCCACTGCAGGACAAAGGCCTCCCTCATAGTTTTCCTAACCATGAAGGATTTTGCCATAATCGCCACGCTTGGCAGGCGAGTTGGCGATCGCAGTATGCGGTTGGACTCTCAGGAAGACGCTGCTGCCCGTCTCCTGGTAGGTAATTGTTTTCCTTAGTCGCGACATCCACGGAAGGAAATGGAGTGACGCTATTCTTAATCCGGCGAGTGTCTCATTGCTCATTCATAAACGGGTTACAAAGTTCGTCATTTCTCCCTTATAAATCTGCGGCGGGAAAAGTTACATGGAATTTCATTCCTGCCCTCCGTAGCCGGGCAGGAATATTGTATGAAAATCCATTCCTGCCCTGCTAGAGTTCCTTTGTTTTTAGCAGGGAACATAAAATAATTAGGAAAAAGAGGTGGGATTTTTTTTTTTGGGCAGCAGCGTCTTCCTGAGATTCCAACCGCATACTGCGATCGCCAACCCGCCTGCCAAGCGTGGCCATTATGGCAAAAACCCTCATGGCTTTCATAACCATGTCCCGCAGTGGGTGTCAAATGGCTGATGATGATGAGGATGAGACATAGTTACAATATATAAGAAACAAAAAAAAACAGTCAAGTAACTTAGATATTTAAGATTGTTTATGTACTTTTATAATGTTATAGCGGTGGTATCCTAGTGGGTAGAACATTGGTCTCGGAAGCGAGAGACCCAGGTTCGATTCCCAGTGCAGGCACATATACCTATGACTTTGTTTTCTAAGTTATGTAAATTTGTGAAGTTATAGTAGCAATACCACTCGCTAACCTTGAAGGAAAACATCGTGAGAAAACCTGAGTGTCTGAGCTATTCACATATTCTCAGCGCTTGAAATCGCCAATCCGCGGTGGGCACGCGTGGTGATTATGCCCACACTCTCTCCCTGAGAGAAGGCCTGTGCCCCACAGTGGGACGTAGGTATATAGGCTGCTTATTATATGTTATAATGCAGGTATGGTGTACAGTAAAGAGTATTAATCGAATCTAATCAAGGTAAATCACTATAGACAAAAAAACAATAAGAAAGGGACACGGGCTATCTCCATGCGGCAGTAAAATGGCCTCAGGCTCTGTATTTACTGCAGATATATTGCTCTCACAGCACAGACTTACGGCAAGGGCTCTCTGCAGCTCTGCAGCGTTGGCCGATCATCACTATTTCAAACTTGATAAAAAAGTTGACTTCGTTCACACACTCTGTGGTCGAGGTCTTCGTTATAATCTGTATTATAGTCTGTGTCCATTCTGTTTAAAGTTTCCCGCCACAACGCAGCGCTCTCAACTTTATGGTCTAGTAATTCACGGACCAATGTCTTCGACTTAGTTCTTTTGCCGAATTACGTTGGCACGCGAATAACCAAGTTACAGTGAAGATGGGCAGAGCAGGTAATGAGGCGGCAGGGCGGTCGGTGAACTTAGACACAGGATAGAGGCCGAGGTTGGGTAAACGATCGGTAGACAGACCAGCGACCAGATTGGATTGATGGCTTAGTACGAGAGTAAACCTCCGGACGCGCTTAGCTTCAACCCCCAAGTAGTTCTCAGACCAACAGCCTTACCCCCATCGTTAGTCAGACTGCACCCTCAATATTGACCCGAGATGAGTGTGGGTGCGGCTGTACGCCCCCGCGTCGGTGTGCGTGGCGGCGCAAATAAACACGTACAGCGCCGCTTGTGTGCGTGCCAGTAAAAGGATTTATGTGTCGGTCGTAGGGTGGATGCACAGTTGTGGGTTTTGAGGACTTTTGAAAATGTTACTTTCAAACCGACTGTAGAGTATGTGGAAAACATTTTTCAATGCCGAGTAAGTCTTAAATTTAATTTAAGGTTCGAGACTACAATATTGTAGAAAACGAAAAGAAGTCCTGCTACGTGCAGCCAACGGACGGCCGATGAGCACGACACGGGAACCGGCTTTTTTGTACTTGTATTGTACATGATAAGTAGGTCATCATCAGCCATTTGACGCCCACTGCAGGACATAGGCCTCCTTCGTGGTTTTCATAGCCATGAGGGGTTTTGCCATAACCGCGACGCTTGGCAGGCGGGTTGGCGATCGCAGTATGCGGTTGGAATCTCACGAAAATGCTGCTGCTCGTCTCCTGGTAATGTATTTCCTTAGTCGCCTTCTACGACATCCACGGACGAAAACGGAGTGACGCTAACCTTAATCCGGCGCCACACGGAACATAAGACGCCATAAGTAAGTAATATAAGACAATTGTTTATATTACAAGACTCTCTATTTACTCTACCTACTATTGGACTGTTGTTAGTACGTAAGCAAGTGTAACTAACTTGAAGTTTAGACAAATAAGTAAACTTTTCCCGAGATTTCCGACTTTTCCACGCGGCCTGGTCACCTTTGAATATGCCTTAATAAAACAGCGCTGCGACGCTAATATAAGGATATTTTAATGCTTTCTTCGGCTTCATAAGTCCGCTATTGCCGCCATTTTAGACGTATTTCCCTTTACTTGTCAAAATAATAGGGGTTAAAGTATGAAATTGCCGTTTTATTGCAATAGGTTTTTTGAATTGACATAGAATCTTCATGGTTTGAGGTTTTCGAATGAAACTTTTTTCAAATGGTTTCTATGATGTCCTTTTTTTAAAAAATGTGAAACATTTGAATATCGACTTTCAATTGTTTTTGTTATTCAATTTAGACAAGAAAGATTCAATATTGTGGGTAAGGTAACGTTAAACCATGCCGCTAATTCCTGGGTAGTTTGACTAGGGTCGGCTTCCACTATCTCTCTTAATTCATCGTTATTCACCTGTGTGGGCGGTCTTCCTCGTGGCTCGTTCTTTAAGTCGAAATTTCCATCACGAAAGCGTTTAAACTAAAATCGCACGGTGCGTTCATTAGTAGACCCCTCTCCAAACGCAGCATTAATATTGCGGGCTGTTTCTGCCACGTTAGTTCCGCGTTGGAACTCGTATTCAAAAATCACTCGAATTTTCGCAGTATCCATCTTTCTTGTCTAAATTGAATAACAAAAACAATTGAAAGTCGATATTCAAATGTTTCACATTTTTTTAAAAAAAGAACATCATAGAAACCATTTGAAAAAAGTTTCATTCGAAAACCTCAAACCATGAAGATTCTATGTCAATTCAAAGAACCTATTGCAATAAAACGGCAATTTCATACTTTAACCCCTAATATTCGGTTTAAGAGTTTGGAGGACTTCGGTTTTAGCAGTGATGGTGAATTATATACTTAGATGTCTAACTGGGGCTAAAAAATGACCCCACGTTCAATTGTGGGGTGGCGGGCGAGGCTTGTCAATTGTGTTACCAATCGGAGAGAGTTCAGTATTACCATTGAATTTTAATACGCGCAAAATATCTATGCACCTGCCACCTTCAGACCATCATCTTGCGAGGTGCCTAGATATTTCGACGGGTCATTGGTTTAACGGTTTTCGCATTAAGGTTTTTCGTATTAACGCTGTGACTTACCATCCCCCAATCAACGTACTGAACCCGAAGGGTTCCAAACGGGACCCTATTCCTCTGCCTCCGCTGTCTATCTTAAAGGGCTCTATCTTTGAAAAATTAGTAGAGAGGCAGTTGAAATTTTCACAGAATATGTGTTATTACGGCGGATTACCTAACAAATAATAAAATTTTAAAAATAATGTAAATTATGGCGGGTCTCCATACAACAGTGTTTTTTTATTGTTTATGCTCTATCGTAAAAACGGTAGTGCATACAGGCACCAAACTTGGCGTGATTGTGGGACTTATTATATATTCTAACGAAAAATAATAAAAAACGGCCAAGCGTGAGTACAGAACCCTCGGTGCGCGAATCCGACTCGCCTTTGGCCGGTTTTATTATTTTGACACTTGGGAATCGTTAAGACGTAGTTTATCATGACAAGTCTTGTTACTTGCTAATGTGTGATTTAATCGACTTTGCAATGTACATCATAGTCCTACAGAAATAGTAAACCATGTGTTGAGATACTATGAAATAGGCCCCTGAAATACGTCCACGTGAAGTCAGTCATTTGTTCAAGTAATTTGTCGGGCATTGTACGTATTGTTCGGTACCACAAACCCCTCGGCCTGAGCCAACAAAGACAAGTTGGCACGGGTCAAGGGGCACTCCAGCACCGGTTGTGACGTCACGGGCGCGTCTGACGTCACCGCCTCTGCTTTGATGTTGTGAGGCTTAGAGGGCGTCGGTACTTACCCGACTGCAAACGAGGGTTATGTTTTTCGCACGTATGTATGTAGGATTGTAGGTATGATGTTTCTTTATGACCAGGTGGAGGTCAAGCGGCTGGACCTATTGTGGCAAATGAGATGTCCAGTGTAAGATATCGAGAAAAAACAAAATGGCGGACGTCAGCTATATCTTAATATTTTTCTCTTTTTGTATAATTATGTGGCCTCCATAACTACCCACTGCAGGACAAAGGCCTCCCCCTTTTAGAGCAACATTTTCGGTCATTTGCCACCTCTGACCACTCTGGCGAGAACTTGTCGAGATCATCCCGCTATCGTCTTCACGGCCGCTCTCGTTTGCGATGGCCGCCGCGCGGTACCCACTCGGTGACATGTCTCGCCCACCTATTCGGGTGCTTGCGGTTTACGTGGTCGGCCCAGTTCCACTTCAGTGCATTTTGGAGCGCAGTGTGGTGTTTCGCGCACGATCTGTCCTCCGGACGCCCAATATGGTACGCTCCATGGCGCCTTGGCAAACCTTGAGTATCTTTATCAAACTTGAGTAACCAGCAGCTATCATTTGATGGTCTAAAGTCACTAAAATACTTACTATAAAAACAAAAATTCGACCTACGAATAAAAAAACCATACAAGTATTTCTTCCTACAAAATTTAATCTCAAAAACGGTCCCTGTCCTCTCGATTAGTCTGCAGACAAGATGTGCTGCAGAGTAAAGCACTCGATGAATGGTTCATTCTGTGCGCCATGCGTGACGACGTGAACGTTGATTGGGCGATAGTAAATGACAGCGTAACAGCTTATGATTGGTTTTATACGAAAACGTCAAACCATTCAAATCAAATCAAATCAAATCAAATCAAATCAAATCAAATCAAATCAAATCAAATCAAATCAAATCAAATCAAATCAAATCAAATCAAATCAAATCAAATCAAATCAAATCAAATCAAATCAAATCAAATCAAATCAAATCAAATCAAATCAAATCAAATCAAATCAAATCAAATCAAATCAAATCAAATCAAATCAAATCAAATCAAATCAAATCAAATAAAATCAAATAAAATCAAATCTTTTATTTGTCATAAACATAGGTGTTGATTACAGGTCTTGAGTGTGAATTGTATCTCTGTTTTACCCACAGGGCATACAAATATTTTAGGTCTAAAACATATCTGGCATGCATTGAATTTATAATTAATATCAAATCTTTTAAATCTCTGAAAACAAAATTAAATAATATAAATCGTAATGTCAATTTACCATTGAAAATATAAAAAATGTCAAACAGGCAATAGTCAAGATGTTTAAAAAGATTTGTCAGCGAAGTTAAATAATTGTAATAGTTAATATACTTACCAATAAAGAGATTAAAAAATGTCAAATACACAATGAAATTAGTAAAGACTTCATGATAACCCGTAGAAATATGTAGGTACCTACCGCGCAAAATAAAATGCTGAACTCACTCCAATTGGTAACACAAATGACCCGCCTTTCCACAATTGAACACGGGGTAATTTTTAGTAAGTTGTTGGAGGTGGAGCCCTAGCGACTCGGCTTGGCTGATTCACTCACACATCAGAACATCTATTACCTTAGTTTGTGTTGATTTTCACAGTTAATTCATATTTTATACAAATATTTTGATTGTGTCTACTGTATTCGAGTTATCAACATCAAAACTAGACACTGGATCTGACTGCTAGAATCTCCTAAACAAGGTATGTTGAATGTTCAACCTAAGCAGACCGGGCCAAATTGACTTACCTACGAGAAATCGAATTAAATACTCGGCCTGAAGTGTACGAAAATTTCACAGACTCATCTAGGCCTTGTTTTAGACATTTTAGCAGTAGGGTTTTTTATTTTAATAATTTTTTTTTAAACATGTGCGTCGGTTTCGCCAGAAACAGTATTTCCGACAATTCTACACGTAACTTAGTACGTCCCCAGTGAAGGTCCAACTTGTAATAAAACATTGAAAATACAAAATATAGTCCATGTAATTAAAACATTTTTATATCACAAAATAACATATTATCTAATTATTAAGCCAATGATACTGGTAAAAGGCCACAATTTGAATCTCTTAAACTAATTTTACATGAACGTATAAAATGAGAATTCATAATAATACTACGAGCGAATGGGCTCAAAATTAAACCTTAAGTTACTGAATAATTGACACTAGGATAGGTAAAATAAAAAAACAGGGTCGTCGAGACAAAATAATCATTAAAATTTAAAAAGTTATAAAAGTCAAAGAAGAGAAATCACAATCTGGTCAGTAATAATAATCTAAGTCAAAATAACTTAGTACTTTTTTGTAACAATCCTTACATTTTGGTAAAAAGTACTGGGTCCAAGTCCACAAAGCTTGGTCGTTCAATAGAGTGATTGTAGCATGACAATGGCTGTTTTAGGCACTATTTTTAGTCCTCTAACTTCGCCTCAATCGAATACGGTAAATTTGATTGGGATGAAATTGTATTCATTCTAATAAAATCACGTAGTTTAAAAAACACATCCGCAATTATTATTATCGAGGTCTCCAAAACGTGAAAAATAATAAAAATTTTGTCAGATTTAGTATTTCGATTCATCTCTCCGTTTATTAACCACTCGTCTGCCGCGACACAGATCTGTGTCCAACTTAGCATGGGCCACCTATACGTTGCGTTCCGCGAGGGCAGTTCAGGAGTTAAACAAGTATTATAGTAGACTTGGAGCGTGATAACTAAGGTAAAGACATTCAATTCATGCAAGGATTTTTAGGAACTGGGTATATAAGCCCAGTGGAAGAAACCCAATAATGGGCATAGGTTTCTTCCCCAACACGCAAGGACTGACTAAAGACTACATAGAACTATATTAAATTTAATAATGTCACCAAAAAAAGGCCCTGCGGTTTTTTTCTAAAATGTCTCAAGTCAATACTAAAAACGATAATCTTTAAAATTATTATTAAAATTTTCGTCTACTTAGAGTAATTGGTCTTGGATTTAATCCCACTTTTCCTAAACTAAAATACTTAGGGCCGGTTTCTGTATTAAGACTGTCACTAAGCAAATAAGTCCGCCTTTGCTCATAGTCTAAGACATTCATGTTTTCATGTTTTTTTAAGTGCTAAAATTTGTATTTTGTGCAATAAAGTGTAACAAACAAACAAACAAACAAAGAAATACTTACGTAACGTAACGTTCTGTACCGCTCTTTTCTGAGAAATTCGAGGAGACAGCACTACAGTAAAGTTAACTATTTACTTAGCGAAATTCTCAATTCGGAAACTGGCCGTTACTCTAATAATAGACACCCGTTATGGATAAACGGTCTTCTTCATAAAAACACGGTTCCTAAAAACACTGCTCAGAGTCTGTGGTAAAGTGAAAGACGTAACCACAGATTATTTATCCTGCCTTTGAGGAGCGTTTTAGAGAAATCGTGTCGACGGGCACGACACGGGATCGGGCTTTTTTGCACTTAGGAAACGTACCCATACTACGTGACCCGTTCAGGGAGGGGAGGGGGGGCACAGGGTGTCTTCAAAATACCATGCTTGGTTACAGGGACGGGGGCGGCTTAGTTCTTCGTCACGTTGTAAAAATGTAGGAAAAGGAGTTGTTTCATGATTGTATGGAGCTCCGGCCGAGACAGTGAGCCACTAATTTAGATACACTCCGTGAATTGTAAAACAACTTCCACGCGCCAATTTCTCTGTATCTTCAATAATTGATTAGCAATTCAACGTTTTCAGTTAGCTTTATTGCAACACTGATAAAATGGCGAATCCACCACAGCTGTCAAATAAAGTACCTACATAGATAACAAATGTCAAAAACAAACAAAACAAACAAACGACACAGAACTCGTATTTTTTACCTCCTAAACGGACGAGAAATCACATTCAAAAACCACGCATAACAAGTTAAAAATAAATAAATGTGTACACAGGTTTCTGAACGATTTCATATGGCTGTCACATTAGCCACTCCTTACATTGTTTTTTTTTACAAAGAATATTGTTTTGCCAAAAAATTACAGGGAAATAAGTCTATTTAGTAGTGACACAGTGTTATGTGTATTTTTCTCATTTTTCTATAGCAGGCGCATGGTCTTGGCCGAAAATTAAACAACTCCTTTCGCGGATTTTCGAGCTACATTCAAATTATGGCGCGCAGCGCTTTTTACTCACATATGCCGGGACGCCAGCTGACTTAGGGGTCTGGTGACGTTACACCTAACAACCGAAACTATGAGTTTGTCAGGTATGACGTAAATTTATTATTAAAAGGCCGAACTATTACGTTCAAACCTGTAATAGTTCGGCGCAGCCCACACAGATGTGACGTGGTGCGAGCACGCGATGCCTCATATAGAGTCCGCCTCCTCGCCCCGTCTTATCTGTCTGGGCTTTATCCCAACGCTCCACTGCATTTTGAAGTGAAGGTGAATTGCAAGTTAAAATTGCGGACTCCGAAGTAGGGGTTTTTCATGGATATTGGCATTTTAATTTATTATTTCCCAGCGATTGGACAGTTAGACTCGACCGTTTAACCTGCTCTGAACTGTCCAATACACAATATTTCACACTTCTCTTCACTTTTTAACATTATAACAATTCTGAAGCGTGAAACGGGCGCACATCTACTCTCAAAATTCTACGAGACCTTTTTACAAGTACATCGTAACACAAAATAAGGCGTTGTCAAATAACATCAAAGTCAAATATGTATAAAATTGTCAAACAGTATAAAAAAATTGTCAATTGTTCTAACTAGGTCCCGTAGGCTATAGGGTGGAGGTTGTGACAGATTTGAGTCCACTCACGAGAATGGTCGGCGGCAGGCCTTTTGTGAACTCGTCGAGTACCTGAAAAATTATTAAAATTGTTTTAAAAACCTATTTGTCCTCAGCACGGGTTAGTGCAACAAAACGAATATAATAAAAGAAAAAAAAGTGTTAATCATATTGGTGGATGTAAAGTCGGCAGCACATGAAACTTTGCACCCTTGCACTCTACTGCCTTACGTTAAGGGTGACTTTGCAACTAAAATGTAACGGTCGATGTGCTTTCGAGTGTACATAGACATATAAGACCGCGACAAAGGTGCCAGCAACGGATAGCTGGATGGATGGATACATGATTAATTAATTAATGTATTCATTCATTCATTCATTCACTGATTTATCCATTCATTCACTCATTTATCCATTCATTCACCCGTTCATCCGTATCAATTTATTTGAGTCCCCGATATTGCGACGATGGTGCCTGCAATGGCGTCGTTGCAGGCACCTTCGTCGCGGTCTTATATGTCTATGTACACTCGTCCACTGCTCACAGGTCTCACCAAGGCACGCCACTTGTTTCTGTCCTCTGCCATCCTTATCTAACCGCTGCCTGGAATCTGCCTCAGCTGGGCTAGCACTTACACTACATAAACTCTGATTGATTGATTGATTACAAGCTGACCCCTACAATACTAGCTGGCCCGACGGACGTTGTTTGTCATGTGGCGTTACCTTTAGATACTGCTCGGCTCTCTGCGGGCCATCGGGCGTCAGTTTGGGCGGGGGTGGCAGCTGGACGAATGTGACCGCCGTGCCTTCGCCGCTGTGGGCCCGAATTACGCTGTTGACCCTGGGGAAGGAAGCGAGAATGAGAGAGTGAGTGAGAGTGTGAGAGTGTGAGTGAGTGAGTGAGTGAGTGAGTGAGTAAGTGAGTGAGTGAGTGAGTGAGTGAGAGTGAAAGACCGAGTATAGAAGACTAACACTATGGACATAAACTTTCGTAAGCACTGCACATTTTGTATATTGGTTTAAAGGTTTCACATACTTTAATAGAAGTTAATAAAACGACGTTAATAAAAGTAAGTGAAACTGTTAAACCAATATATAAAATATTCAGCCTATATGCGTCCCACTGTAGGGCACAGGCCTTCTCTCAAGGAGAGAGTATGGGCTTAATCACCACGCGTGCCCACCGCGGATTGGCGATTTCAAGCGCTGAGGTATGTGAATAGCTCAAACACTCAGGTTTCCTCACGATGTTTTCCTTCACCGTTAGCGTGTGGTATTGCTACTATAACTTCACAATGTACATAACTTAGAAAACCAAGTCATGTACATGCCCGCACTTGGGATCGAACCTGGGTCTCTCGCTTCCGAGTCCGATGTTCTATCCACTAGGCTACCAACGCTCTCCAATAAATAAACCAATGTAATTGTTCCAAAAATAAAAATATTGCATAAAATGGAATCAACTCAGTCAATTAAAGACCAGAACTGAGAATGGATAGATAAAAAAAATATTTGTCCTTAGAGACACGCACACACAAAAATGACGTGTAACAAGTTGATTTACATATAATAGTTTAAATCCATAAGCAGCCTATATACGTCCCACTGTAGGGCACAGGCCTTCTCTCAGAGAGAGAGAGTATGGGCTTAATCACCACGCGTGCCCACCGCGGATTGGCGATTTCAAGCGCTGAGGTATGTGAATAGCTCAGACACCCAGGTTTCCTCACGATGTTTTCCTTCACCGTTATCGAGTGGTATTGCTACTATAACTTCACAAACGTACATAACTTAGAAAGAAAAGTCATAGGTACATGCCTGCACTGGGAATCGAACCTGGGTCTCCCGCTTCAGAGTCCAATGTTCAACCCATTAGGCTACCACCGCTAGATCAATAGTTTAAATACAAGTACAAATTTATTTTAAGAAACAAAGTAAACAGTCGTTTCTTTCTTGATCTAGATCTTGTATGTACAGTACGATTAAAATCATTTAACGATTCGGCCAACGTCGGTAATTGTCGTGAATCCCTCATATCTCACATAGAGTTATCAATTTACCGATAAGAGCTTTAATTATATTACTCGTTGTCTTATTGAATACAATACAAGAACGATATGAGCAACAAAACCTCCTTTGTAGCTCAAAACTAACACAAACTTTATATTGAAATAAGAAAAATAATTGACTATTTTGACAGTATGACTTCTTAGTGTCAATAAAAACAGTTTGACGTATATGATACATTTATGTTTATGAACGCTAATTTTATAAAAAGCAACAAAATTCGATTGTGATTGTCAGTCTATTACTAATGTATCTGGTTTTTTATGTATTTTATCTTTTTTGTTATTACTACATCACCACAACTAACTTACGAGATTTTGTTAAATATTAAAAAAAAACTTGCTATCTCCAAAACTCGACATTGGCAGAATCCTTAGGGTAGCCATAATTAAGAATTGAATTGTACGCTAATTTCATTCGTGAAAATATTCGATTCTATCAAATTTTATTCATGAAAGATTTAAAGAGCTTCCTACGTTGCGATAATGTAGATCAGTAGACCTAGATCTGACTTTCAAAATCAAAGTGTTTTTATTCAAAATAACACAGAAACTGAGACTTAATGAATGTAACAAGTAAATACTAGACATCCATTTCAAAATCTAGATCATTTGCAGAAAAAATTGACACAAAACCTCTTATCTTTACATATTATATATTACAGTTTACATATTATTCTAAAACCTAGAACTGATACATTGAACTGGCTTTAATTCGAGACATCTTTGTCATATAAACAATAAAAAAGATCATTAAATAAAAATATTTTCACTTGGCGTACTTAGAGAGCTCACAAACCACAGCGGTCGCGATTGCGGTAGTATTTGTATGGACGCGATTAATTTACTGACCGCTATACAAATGATTACATTACATTTTAATGTATTGTAATTAATGTAACAAACAAAACATAACGGTGGATGTGCCACCTTGAAATAAATATCTAATTTGTAATAAAAAATATCAGCTGCTCCACAACTTCGTTTTCTTTCTGTTGTTGTTCGTATTATGTCACTTATCTTTATTTAGGCAAAAGCAATTTTACACCGGCAAGAGCTGGATGAGAGTAGCCGAGGACCGTGCTCAGTGGCGTGCAATAGGAGAGGCCTATGTCCAGCAGTGGACAAGCGTAGGCTGATTGATGATGATGAATTTTATACTTAACTTTATTACAACTAGAATTGAGATAAGTAACAATTATTAGACATAGGTAGTGACAACTCACTTGATTAGGGGATCATAGGGTGGATTGCGGTCCCGCCGCAAGCCTGTCAAGCTTGTATGCCTGCCTGTGGTTTCAATACGTCCATACTTTGTATTTGTATTTGTACATTATGTGTGATGCCCGACAGATAGCTTAACTGACTTTGACTTTGCATGGGCGTAGTTTGGATCTATTTGGCGGAGGACGCGGACCAAAAATGTCTATCGTATACACATCCCGGCTGCGCGGATTTTTGCTCAGGTTGTCTGCCGGGTTTTAACCCGGCATACTCATAGCATTTAAATTTTTTTTTGACAATTTTTTCTTAATTAAGTAAACTGTCACTCCCTATAGACGCACACACGCACGCACGCATACACACACACACACACACACACACACACACACACACACACACACACACACACACACACACACACACACACACACACACACACACACATCATACACATCAACATCATACACAATGCACATATACGCTAATACCTACCTAGAAAACTAAGTCGACTAGTGTTATATTACGCTATAGTTAATATCAAATAATGTGGAGCTTCCTGATACAGGTATTTCCATACTTAAAAGGAAGTTCTTGAACGATTATGTTACTGTAAACGATTTTTATTTATATTTATTATTTATTTATACTTATACTACTGCAGCTAATGATACAAAATACTACTGCAGTTAATGACGGCCACAGCGACCGCGACCGCTGTGGTTTGTGAGTTCTTAAGGGGGTCCTCAGAGTAACACTAGCACCTTCATCATCAACCCATTATGTCCCCACCGAGGGGCACGGGTCTCTTCCCTGAGGAAGGTATAGGCCATACTCCACCACGGGGGCCAAGTCCGGATTGGTGGAGGCTTGTAGACTAGTGGCTCGTCTACTGTCAGAAGTTGTCAAGCCACCCTAAGGCCTCTGACTTGGCTTAACGACTGCCATCTATCGACGGCAGCCGGCACCAACAGCTTAACGTGCCTTGCGAAGCACGGAACCGCTCGGAAAAATGCCACTAGCGTTAGGCATAGACGGCGACCCATCCATGCACTGAACGCGCCCAGTGTTGCTTAACCTTCGTGATCGTTTTAAGATCAATCAGGCAGCCGGGGCTACGAGCGATCATATATTTTTTTACAAACAAAATTTTCAAAAAAGTGTCAGTACAATCTCTCAATCATATCTCTCTGGACACTCTGGACTAATCGCGATTATTATTGCACTGGGTAGTTCGCGTGGTCTTTAAGTAAACTCTTTAGTACATACATACATACATAAACTTACGCTTGAACCCCAGAGGGATAGGCAGAGACCAGGGACTCCCACTTGCCACGATCGTGACAGATCACTTTCGCTTCGGGTACTTTTTATCTGACATCCTCTATTTGGTCGAAGTACGTCCGCCTGGGACGTCCCTTACCGGCCCTTCCTTAAACTCTTCAGTAGTTTTGCGTAATAGTTGTTACCTTTGCAAGTAGGCCATGGGTACTCGCTGGTACTCGCTGTCGGACCTCTCCCCGTCCGACCATCGGCTGGACTCCTCCTCAAAGGCGGGCCACTCGTCCACCTGCGAAAAAAAAATGGCGGCCATCGTCATCGAGTACAAAATAGGCAGGTCGTTACAGTAGACAAAGCGGTTGCTTCCGCTGTTAATGCATTGTTCGATGTTAATCGGCCGGCGCCGCCCCCTCCCGCCGAATGCGGCCCTGCTTTAGGGATTCAATCTCATGGTAATTGTTTATGTTTATTGGAGAGGCATATTTACAACATTGAGACGATTAAAGTCAAAGCCAATAACAGGTCTTCACTGATAATCCGAACTAAACATATTCATACAATATTTTAAGTTGTAATGTAAGTGCATTCTTAAATTGAGCAGTAACACCTTTATATAGCAAAGAAGCGTACCTACACCAGCATTAATTAGATATCTAATCATTAATTAACATAAGCGAGTGATTTCATTAATATTTTCACACTAACCTAAGTTTTAGCCGCGGTTAAGAGTTAACTGCGGCCAAAACCCAGCCCAAACTAGTAAACATTATGCACATATATACATGCACGCATATGTACGTATACGCAAACACACGTATACACACACTAACCTAGGAAGACCAACTGCCAGCAAATTTAATTGCAACCGAACGGAATGAAATCGCATCGAAAGGAATGTAATGTGATCGATTAGAACCCAGTAAAATCAACGGAACTGACTAGAATTGAATGTAGCCCAATCAAAAAGAATGGGAACAGATCGTATCGAATGGTTTCGAATAGAATCGAGCAGAATGGAATCGAATCTAATGGGAACCGATAGGATTGAATCGAGTGTAATTTAAACAAATGTAATTTCTATCAAAGATATGATCTAAAAAACTCACAATATACACTTCACTACGGAATGAAATCGCATAGAAAGGCATCAAAAGGTATAACATCCGATTGGAATTGAATGGAGTGGAATCGAAATAGACCGAATTAAATTTAAATGAAATTAAAAAAACTTTATTGTAAAACAGGTTTACAATAATGGTACCTGGCTCCCAAGCTAGGAATGGTTTCGAATATAAAAGAGTTGAATGAAATCGAATCGAATGGAATCCGACAGAAATCACGACCTAGTTTAAACGAATGAAACCATTTCTAACACAAATATAATTTAAAAAAACTCACAATATGCACTTCAGCGTTGATCCTCAGCAACTTCATGAGCTCGATCAACCTCTCCTTGAGGGGCCGCCCCCCCGCGGCCAGGGGGTGGGCCTCGGTGGACCCCGCCCCCACCCGCAGAGTGCGG
The DNA here is from genome assembly GCA_947310995.1 of Yponomeuta cagnagella. Lineage (NCBI taxonomy): Eukaryota > Metazoa > Arthropoda > Insecta > Lepidoptera > Yponomeutidae > Yponomeuta > Yponomeuta cagnagella. The sequence goes on along the minus strand of OX371292.1, from coordinate 1,925,914 downwards.
CCCTGCTCTGAAACGAACAGTTTATCAGCGTCTGAAAGAGAAAGGGCGTGAGTGAGCGCAAAGCGATGGCGGGTGATTCCTATTCGTATATTTGTTGTAGTCTATATACGTACCACTGCAGGGCACGGGCCTTCTCTCAGAGAGTATGGGCTTAATTACCACGGGTGCCCACCGCGGATTGGCAAGTTCAAGCGCTGAGGTATGTAGACGCTCAGGTTTCCTTACGAGGTTTTCCTTCAAAATTAGCGAATGACACTCGCTAATGGTGAAGGAACCAATGTACGTAACTTAGAAAACAAAGTCATTGGCACTCGTACATGCCGGGATTCGAACCCACGGCCTCCCGAATGTGAGGCCGGCGTTCTACCGCTCCGCTACCACCGCTCAGACGAAGATTTACACATGCTTTTACACAATCGGTGCTAAACATTCCCGGCAGTGGATAGGCAGTCAATATTTGTCAAATAAGCAAATACGATTGGCCAAGTGAGGCGCCTTTAATTTGTTAATGTAGTGAAATGGAATGCACAAATAGCACAATATTATTTTTATCACACCTGCTCTGAAAATACATACTAATTATACCTCAGAACACAAAAAGAAGGAGAAGTGCCATATGGGCGTGGCACTGACGCTCAACGTTAGCCCGCTTGGGCTAACCTCGGCGAAACTTTTAAATATGGCCGTCAATCGCCTCGCGCCCGCTATCGCCGTAACATATATGAAAAATGCCTGATTACCTACAGAAATCGCAGTGATACATGCTATTCAAATAACAGTGCAGTGTCTTTTCACCGGTAAGCCTATTTTACTCACTATATCCATCTTTAAACTACGAAAAATCATAATTATAATAATTTTCCTGTGCAATATGCATTCCAGTACTAAGAACATAAATGAGACGTATTTATATCGTCGGGTTTACTCCATTGCTGTTTTTATGTAGAATTTTCGTGGAGTTTTTCTAACTTGGAAAAGCAAGCCCGCAATGGACCGTCTCGCGAAACTGACTATTGTTCTGTGCGATGTTTCGTGGTACGGCCGCATGTATTTGCCGTGAACTGTCAATGTCACCAGTAGGTGTCAGCGGGAGTCATAGTGATGGGGTAGTTGCTTTCTTTTCATACTGATTAAGTGTCGATACTTTCGTCGCATTTACACTCGTTCGTCCAGACTTCCAAAATTACTAGAACCAATTATATTGTACTAGTCGTACAATATATAGCTATTGTCCGCGACTCCGTACGCGTGGACTTCAGTTGCTAAGCTTCTATTTTAGTGGCAGATTTTGTCGTAATATAAACAGGCTTAGTTTTTACCACGTATTTCAAAAAGTTTTTAATAAAGATTTAATTTCAGGTTAACTTAAAAATGGCCCTGTATAAAGAAAAAAAATATTAGATTTTTTACAAATGCATACTTTTTGTATTTTAGATACAGCAACGAGTTCCCGAAGGCCCAGAAACTGGTAGATTTATGTCGATTGAAGAAAAACCTCGAAAAAAGAAATCACGAAAAACATTGAACAATGTCAACAAGTGACAAGTTCTAAATAAATATTTACGGGACAGTAAAATATTCTCTGCAGGATCTCAGTCGGATGATGATGTTATCTTTTTAATGTAAATGTGTTTCGAAAGTTTCTTTAAGTTTATGTTTCACAAGTTTCTTTGAGTTCTTACTACCTAATGTATTTTTCACAAGTTAATAAAAATATTATTATTTATGCGATATTATATATTATTAAGAATGTTTTTTATGTACCCATCGCAGTTATCACCCACCAAGGCAATGAAAATTTTAATCCAAACTCAGAAACATCTACAGTCACTGCTCATTAATGCACGAGTTAAAATAAGTAGTTCTATACAAAAACGCGCGTAAGGTGAAGGCAAGGCGCAGGCATCTTGCCTCTTCAAACAAAAATTACGCAGGCGATATGTTTAGAATTATATTCAAGCGGCGCGGCACAGCCAACGTCGTTTCGTCGCCTATGTAGGTTTTCATACCTACATTTTGTAGGTATGAAAACGTTTTGAAGCGACAAGATGCTTGCGCTGTCCCTTAACCTTACATACCTACGCAGTTTCTGTATAATTCAAGAGCCTAAGGTTTATCAGCAAATGGTCTCTAAACTTTGTCATTTAGAATATTTGTATGATTAGAATTTACGATGAAACGGAATTCACGAACTATACGATAGGTAGGTATGAACAAAACTGACATATTTAGGAATTAACACATTGGTAGGCAAAGCCTGTAAAAATAAAGGCAGCCTTTTGCAAAGGATTACTACAACGAAATAAAGTAGTTACAGACGACGCGACATAGAGAAATAATTAGTTACTATTTAGGTATAGACGGTATAGATGGCAAGAAAAAAATCGACATAACGTACAAAAAAAATTTTGTACGATGTACGATTTTTTTAAGTATAATCGATAATGGACTTTTTCGTCCCCATCACTAATGTTGTGCTGCTCTTCTCATTGGCTGTTTCATTTGTGTTAACAACGAATCGTGAGCCGGTTGTTTATGTTGTAATCAAATAGAGATTATGAGGAAAATGTAGCTGTGTGAGTACGTGGCGACATCGGTTTTCTAGCAAACGGGCCATTATAACACTTCTCCTTCTTTTTGTGTTCTGAGAATTATACCAATTAGAGGGAAGAAACGCCTTTATCCCGCCCTTCAAATCCTTTCATCCCAAGGTATGGAAGTTTGTATGAAAATCCTTCCGACCCAAGGGTGGGAAGTATGTATGAAATTCCATTACATACCCGGTTTTTTTTTTAAATTTGTCAGCAGTCATACTGCAAAAAGACTTTAACTGTCTACTAATTAATCTCATTATAAAGTAAAGTGAAGTAAAGATTTATTCAATTACCAAAATGATATAAATTATGAATATGCTTCCAATCATTCTCTATATTTCCCTCTACTTTTCTAGTTTTCCGCCATTTCTCTTTCAATCATCTGTTGTTTTTTAGCCGGCATTTCCTCAATTCTTTCCGCCTATTGTGTGTCTAAGTTTCATGTAGGTACTTAGGTACAGGTATTTCGCCAAATGTGTCCTATGGTTTGCTAACTTAATTATGCACCTATTGTTTGTAATTCTTTGTAAGGATATTGGCTTGTGTGCCTACTGTATGTAATTCTTTGTAATGTTGTCAAATAAAGTTTATTCTTATTCTTCTTCTTATTCTTATTTTTGCTTCGTTCTGCCTGTCTTTCCGTCACTCTTTCGCTCTTGCCAAAATCTTCTTTTCTTGCGCTCCGCATTCTTCTTTCTAGGGTGTCATACCTCAAAAGGAAAAACGGAACTCTTATAGGATCACTTTGTTGTCCGTCCGGCCGTTTGTCCGTCTGTCTGTCAAGACCCTTTATCGCGAAAACGACAGGAGGTATCGAGTTGAAATTAAAACCACATACCACAGTACCTCGAAGCTGCGAAAAATCAAAGTTCTAAGTTAACGTAAAAAAAGTTACGGTCGTGTATGCCGCAAAAAGCGTATATTTCGACACTCAAGGGAATCAAAATTTATAGAGTACTTTCCGTTGATCTAGAACTATGAAATTTGGCAAGTAATTTCGTCGCATAATACAAGTACAGAGAAAAATCTGAAACTATACATTCGCAATTAAATCATAAAAAAAATTGTCTTTAATATTGCTGAACTATTTACAATATGTAAGTACCTACAAATTTGTATGGAACCCTCGGTGGGCGAGTCCGACTCGCACTTGTCCGGTTTTTCTCTATCTATCTACACATAATGCTTTGTCATTCTTTCTAATCTTTCTTTCTTTCCATTGAACCTTTTCTCTACCTTTTATTTCATCTGCCTACTCATACTGCTTTCAGTGTTTCTTTCTATTAAGCCTCTTTTCCATGTGTGAATGCTCACCCGCCGGCTGGCCGGGCACGGCCCACAGCCGCACCCGCAGCCGCTGCCAGCCGCGCGCCGACCGCACGACGGCCGCCAGCTGCAGCGTGAACAGTCCGCGCACCGTGAACGGGTCTTGCTGGCTCGGACGTAACAACTCCACGAGCCACACGTCGATGTACTTGGACGTCGGAGAGCGTCTGGGGCGAGACGAAGCATTGTGTGTTTGTATAACGGTCTCTTAAGTCTGTAGTTCAAGGAAACAGACCTTTCTTCGTCTGATCGTTTGTGTTACTCACTGTTTACGCGCTCATTACTCGGGTTTTTTTTAACCACTCGTCTGCCGCGACACAGATCTATGTCCAACTTAGTATGGGCCACCTATACGTTCCATTCCGCGAGAACCCATTAATTTTAGTATTACTACAAGTGATACTAAATTTTTTTAGTATACAATTATTGTATATTCGAGAACAATTGTACAACTTTCATTTAACCTTCTAACTTTTCGTTTGACACGTGACAGAGGATTTAATATTTTAGAGTAAAAAAGAAAGATGTTGATGTTTGTTTTTTCGGAATGTTGCCATATTGATACTACACTGATTCTACCTTTTTAGGGTTCCGTACCCAAAAGGTAAAGGACCCTATTACTAAGAATCCGCTGTCTGTCCGTCCGTCCGTCTGTCACCTCGCTGTATCTCATGAACCGTAATAGTTACAGTTGACATTTTCACAGATGATGTATTTCTGTTGCCGCTATAACAACAAATAGTAAAAACAGAACAAAATAAATATTTAAATCCCATAGAACACGTATTTTTTTTGTCGTTTTTTGCTCGATATTAATAATGGCAACAGGTAGACGCTTGAAATATTTACAGAATATTTAGTTCTATATTCGCTTCAAAAATAAATAATTAAATGAAAATAAAATAAATATTTAAGGGGAGAACGAAAGTGATTATTTGCAGTTTTTTCTCGACCTTTGTGTCTAACGTTGTATAGATAATGACACGGAACCCTCCGTGCGCGAGTCCGACTCGCACTTGGCCGGTTTTTTATCTATCTGCTATAATCAACATTCCAACAAAATGACCAGCTGACGTGATCACCGCCCTCACCTCTCCACCTCGGCCATATCCAGCGCCTGGAAGTGCCGGCACACGCACAGGTTCTTCCCCACCGCCAGCACGTCGCACAGTATGTGCGCGAACTCGACCGCGGGCAGGCGCGCCGCGTGCGAGGGTCGCGTCGGGAACATGGCGCCGCCTTCCAGCTCAAACGCGTCCGTCTTGTACGGGGACCGAGGGCTGGGGAAGTGGCGGTTAGGGTAACTCATTATTTTATTCAACACATTTTTTTAGGGTTCCGTACCTCAAAAGGAAAAACAGAGCCCTTATGGGATCACTTTGTTGTCCGTCCGTTTGTCTGTCTCGGGAACGCGTGGTGATATCGAGCTGAAATTAAAACCATATACTGAGGTATACAGTCCCTTGAAGCTGTGAAAAAATCGAACTTGTAAGTTAACGTAAGCCGTTTATGCCGCAAAAAACAAATATGTCGACACTCAAGGGAATAATAGTAGTTTATGCAACTGTCATATAATGAAGGGTATTAAAACACGAGTGTGAGTTTATGAAACGAGCGCAGCGAGTTTCATAATAGTAACGAGTGTTTTAATACCCGTGTTATATGCAGTTGCATACACTACTTTATCTTCACTAATGCAATTAAAAATTAAATTCACGCGTACGTGTATAATCACAGTGATTTTGCCGCCATTAAAATTTAACCAATGAGAGCGCAGCTGCGCGCTTCAATAAAACGCGACCAACCTGATTGGCCCTGCAATCAAGTTGGTCGCGTTTTATTGATGTTATAATGAGATTTTACGATATCGATGTGAATATTATACCATCATGTGAAATTGCTTAAATTGAGTGTTTTTAGTTGTCTGCGCTATAACAGTAGTAATTATAAGTCAAGTATTGAAAACATAAGTAGAATGTTACAACATTAGTGTAGATAGAAATTTATAAAGTACTTTCCGTCGACCGAGAGCTATGAAATTGGCAAGTAATATTGTTTATGTCAAGTAAGTAACACTCATTTTAATTAGTTGGCTTAGAACTAATGTTAGTACTTATAGCTAAAGACAATATATAAATACATAAATTGAGAGACTACGAAAGACGGCGATGGGGAAAAGACCTATACCCATGCAGCAGTGGGCAGAAGTGGGCTGATGATAAAGTAATTATTTCTTACGCCCGATTTGCATGGAGCGTTTTATACCACATGACCAGAATTACTCTTCGGCTGTACTATAAAAACATTTCGTCTTCCGAGAGCCCTGTGCCCTACAGTTGGACGTGTATATGTTATAGGCAATGTGTATAATCCGGCATTGTATAGAATGCCTAGGCATTGTATACATTGCCTAAAACGTTAAGGCAATGTGTATAATACGATTAATTTCATACATTGCCTAGGTATTGTATAAAATGCCCGAAGCGCATCAAGCAATGTGTATAATGAACGACCACGGGAAGGAGGCGAGTGCGCGGCGTGCGGGACTACCCCGTAAACAAGTTGCAACTCGTTCGTTGTGTTAGTACGCAGCACTCCTTTATTTTATGCAGACGTATTTTTTTAGTTTATGCATTGGTTCTAAACTGAGAGTGTGATCATTCATTGTTTGTGTGATTATTGAATGGAAAATGGCTACTGATCAGCGGTACTTACTAATGAAAGAAAGGTTTTACTTAGAATTGCCGACTAACAGAGAATCGGCTTCTACAAAGAATCGAGTGTTTTTTGATGAATTACGTTACACACAATTGTTGGAGGGAATAAGTACAGCGAAAACGTTGGACAAGAAAACTCCGCGTGATTATTGGTTGCTGTTGGACAAACCCGTAAGTTGATCTTCCCTGTAAATGCTCCGAACGCTGTTATCAAATACTAGGTCTCTGATGATGATTTGTTTCAAGTGATTCACGATGCACACAAGGATATTGGTCATGGAGGACGAGACCGGATGTTAAAAGAACTCAGCCAGCGGTACAAGAATATAACCTGACATGATATTGAGCTATACTTGCAGCTTTGTGAACCGTAAAAGTATAATAAAAGCTTATTTTAAATGAAACCTGTTGGTTTTTTTTTTTGTATCATGATCAAATTTCCATAATCAAGTGGTAAGAAATGAACAGGACGACTTTCTGCAGCAATTTTTTGGTACGGTCAAGTGCACTTAGACCTTTACACTTGCCATTCGATTTTGTCCAAATATCGCAGAAGATAAGAGAAGTGGAAATGTCAAAATGTAAAGCTCTACGTGCACTTGACTGTACGTTGTAAATGTAAATGTTTATCCGAAGGGAACTGCTATGTGAGAAACGCTGTCTACGCAAAAAAACACGTTACATACATTACCTATGCGTCAACCGGCATTCTATACAATGCCTAGGTATTCCATACATTGCCTAGGTAAAGTGTAAAATAGTTTGAACATTCAATATCATTTCACACATTGCCTGGACGACCCCGGCATTCTATACAATACCTAGGAAATGTATAGGATGCCTGCATTATACACATTGCCTATAACATATACACCGCTCGTTACGCACTGTGAACAGATAGATAAATAGTTCGACAAGTTGTTGGTTTGGCAGACGACGGACTCACTCTCTGAGGAAATCCTTCGGCGGCGCGTCGTCCCAGAAGCCGACGAGCACAGTGTCAGGTTTCATGGCGCCCAGACCGGCGAGCCTGGTCAAGTGCGCGGCCCCGCTCCGAACCGAGGACGCCAGGCAGAGCTCCACGAACGCTTTGACCTGTGGGCCAACGAATACGTAGTTTGAGGGCTCCATGGGGCCATGAGTCTTTTTACTTTGAGTGTAAAAAATGTTTTGACCGAATGAATTTATTACTTGCATAGGGTGCAAGTTTAGGACTCTGCGTAATTACCAACACACAGACGCAACCACACAAACAAACACACACGCACGCAGCCACGCACACATACGCACACACGCACTCACACACAGCTTGTAACATTACATAGGTTACGTTTATTTCAATTAATTGTATACTTGTGGAAGAGCAGTCGCACATAAATTAATGAGAAATATAAACTGCTATGCTAAGCCCACCTCGCCCTAGAACTGTAATTTCCAATAGAACTGTACGGTTCCATATTTTTATCTCTGATGCTTTTTGACCGATTAGACACACGTTATCAATATGTTTCTACTTATCACTTCCTTCAAACGCCATATTGAGGGTTATCTACCTTGAAATGATCAATAAGCCTCAGCCAGTATTTGTAATCTTCGTCCAAAGGATCACCCGACCCGTCCAGCTCTCCCACTCTGACATGCCCGATCACGTACAGGCCTCCCTGGAAGAGAATAACGATAGATTAGTTCAGTACTTTTAGATACAAAACTTTTCTACGATTGGATACGAATAAGTTACTTTTTATGTTATAGTTATGACGACTTATGATAAGATAAGGTAAGAATATTCTTTATTCTACACCAGAAAAAACACAAATAAAAAATATTTACAAAGGTATAATATTATATATTTTTATTTTCGGTCTAAAAAAATGCGCGTACCACTAACACCTGTTTTCACGTTTGTTACTATAGTGTTCAAAGCTTTCAATTGTTTTTTTGTTGTATGCACTTTGGCCAACTCACAACTGTTAGCAGTTTATTAAAAGATTGACTTATACTGTTCCTGCTGATTGTTCCAACTTTCCAAAACCTTTTTGTGATCTCCAAAGAACGTTTTCCAGTAGTACCTATGTGTGGTCCCCAAAGAACGTTTTCCAGTAGTACCTATGTGTGGTCCCCAAAGAACATTTTCCAGTAGTACCTATGTGTGGTCCTCAAAGAACGTTTTCCAGTAGTACCTATGTGTGGTCCTCAAAGAACGTTTTCCAGTAGTACCTATGTGTGGTCCTCGAAGAACGTTTTCCAGTAGTACCTATGTGCGGTCCCCAAAGAACATTTTCCAGTAGTACCTATGAGTGGTCCCCAAAGAACGTTTTCCATTAGTACCTATGTATTTTCCTCTGATATGTACGTACGCGTTTAGCTATAGCCAGTATAGAAACCTATGTATGAATAGGTCGGTGCTCGCGCGCCGACGACGGCCAGTCTCGAAATATACGTCAGGCAATGTGAACGTATTGTTTTGTTCTTGCTCCATCCACCGATACACCAAAAATGGCGAACGAGGTTAATAATTAACTGTGCAACGCGGCGTGTTTAACGTATCAAAATGTCTATCGGGAAAATCAAAGAGTATGATGTGGCCAATGGCAATTGGTTAGCGTACACAGAGCGCATAAAGATGTATTTTAAAGCAAACGAAATCAAAGAAGAACTGTGGTTGCCTACACTAATATCCGTAGTAGGTGACGCAACATATGAACTTATAGGGAATCTGGTGAGTCCCAAGTCAGTAGCGGCGTGCACCTATCAAGAAATAGTAGATACTGTGAAAAATCATCTACAGCCCAAACCTTCGATAATGGCGGAGCGATACCAGTTTCGGTTGCGGCGACAACACGTGGGTGAAAATGTGGCGCAGTATGTGGCGGAACTTAAAAGATTAGCACGTAATTGTGAGTTTAGGTCATCGTTGGATGAAAGTCTGCGAGACCAGCTAGTATGCGGTTTATCTAGCGACGTGATCCGCCAACGGTTGTTCGCGGAAGAGAATTTGTCCTATGCTAAGGCGGTCTCCCTTGCATCAGCGCTAGAAGCAGCGGAAAAGAACGCGGCTGCTGTGGAGTCTAGAGCCGGGCCGGCGAGACATGACGTCGAGCAAGTAAACGCGATGGAGACTCAAGGCAACATGCAGTGTGCCGTGTGCGGCGCGCACGACCATGTAGCGTCCAACTGCAAGTTCAGCAGTTACAGGTGTGGCTGGTGCAACACCATCGGGCACCTACGGCGAGTGTGTCCTCGGCGAGGGCCATCAGTGAGCGCAGCGGCGGCGGCCGCCAAGCCCGGGCCGAGTCGGGCAGCGCGTGGCGGCGGGCGCGGCACGCGGTCCCGCGGATGGCGCGGCGGGCGCTGTCGCGGCGGCAGCCAAGCGGCGCATTTTGTCGACACCGACCAACAAGACGAGGAGGCGGAGTCATCCGAGGAGGAGGCTATATATCAAATGTCCTTGAAGGATTACCCAGCGGTGAGCATTCCCATGGTAATAAATAATAGAGAAGTGTTAATGGAAGTTGACACAGGCAGCGCACTGTCATGTATTAACAGTGATACATATAGGGCACTTTTCAATAACATACCATTGCGAAAATGTGAGGTAAACATAAAGTTTTATGATGGCAGTAAAGTGAAACCAAGAGGTATGATCGAGGTCCAAGTTGTCTACAATAACAAGGTAAAAAACTTAGATTTGTATGTTATTAGTGGTGGAATAACCTCACTGTTAGGTCGACAGTGGCTGACCGAATTAGATATTAAAATTCCAGACTTCTGTGTGCATAACATTAGCGAATCGGTAAATAATAGACCCATAACGATGCTCCTCGACAGATATGCTGAGCTATTCGATGGCGCGCTGGGCCAGTACTCAGGTGGGCGCGCGACGCTGCGCGTGCAGGCCGGAGCGGCGCCGGTGTATTGTCGCGCGCGCGCGCTTCCTTACGCGCTGCAGGAGCGCGTCGATGCTGAACTCGACGCCATGCTAGCAAACGGTACGATCGAGCCAGTTGAATTCTCTGAGTGGGCAACTCCTCTAGTAATAGTGCCAAAACCAAATGGCAAGATTAGGGTATGTGCAGATTATAAAGTTACTCTAAATCCGTCTCTGTCTATAGACAAGTTTCCGTTACCAAAAGTAGAAGACTTGTTTTCTTGTTTAAACGGAGGAGAAAAATTTACAAAAATTGACTTGTCGGCTGCGTATAATCAAATTTTACTGGACAACGAATCAAAACAGTACACGGTCATAAATACCCATAGAGGTTTATTTAAATATAATCGCTTGGTGTATGGTTTAGCGAGCAGTCCCGGAATTTTTGGTAGAATCATCACAAATATCATGAGAGGCATTCCGGGCGTAGCGGTTTTTATGGACGACATATTAGTAACTGCTAAAAATGATGAATCACATGTAAGGACCTTACAGTTGGTATTTGAAAGGTTGCGAAACAATGGATTTAAGCTAAATAAAAGTAAGTGTGTATTTTTAGCAGAGTCAGTGGCCTATTTAGGATATATAATAGACAAAAACGGTTTACATACAGACCCAGACAAAATAAAAGCCATAGTTGATTTGCCAAGCCCGACTAACGTCTCAGAAGTTAGGTCATTCCTGGGATTTGTAAATTTCTATGCGAGATTCATAAAAAACTTGAGTTCTCATTTAGCGCCGCTATATGATTTACTAAAAAAGTCTGTGACATGGGTCTGGGGAAACGAGTGTCAGGTAGCGTTTGAAAATATAAAAAAACGGTTAACAAGTACAGAAGTATTAGCGCACTACGACCAACAAAAACAACTGATTTTAACGTGTGACGCGAGCGCACGGGGGGTAGGCGCAGTACTTTCCCAGCCGGGGCCGGGGGGCGCCGGCGGCGGCGGCGAGCGCCCAGTGGCCTATGCGTCACGCGCACTCACACCGGCCGAGCGCCATTACAGTCAAATACAGCGGGAGGCACTCGCGATTATATTCGCAGTAAAGAAATTTCATCAATATTTGTATGGTAGAAGTTTTTTATTGCGAACAGATCATAAGCCATTGGTGACCATATTTGGACCAAAGGTAGGGGTACCAACTATGGCAGCAAGTAGGCTACAAAGGTGGGCAATCATTTTGTCAGCTTATAAGTATGACATAGAATTCGTTCGGTCGGAGAACAATAGCGCAGATGGGTTATCGAGGTTGCCAATTCCTAATAATAACAAACCGGAAAAACCTGAACAAACGTATTTGCACTTTGCCCGTGATGCCTTTTTGTTAGATTGTAATGAATTGCGATTGGAGACAAACAGAGATACCATCTTGGGCCGGGTTGTAAGTTACGTTCGCGATGGTTGGCCTAGTGACAACGACATACAACAATTACAGCCGTATTTCAATAGACGCAATGAAATATACCTTGAATTAGGCTGCTTGATGTGGGGGCATAGGGTCATTGTTCCAACGAAATTACGTGAGCGTGTATTGCAAGAACTGCACGAAACACACATGGGCATGGTAAAAATGAAGAGCTTAGCGCGCAGCTATGTGTGGTGGGCCGGCATCGACGAAGCCATCGAGGCCCAGTGTCGCGCGTGTGGCACGTGCGCCGCGCACGCCACTGCGCCGCCGGCGCACGCGCCGCAGCGTTGGCCTGCCACAGGTAGGCCATGGACCAGATTACATATAGATTTTCTTGGTGCAATAGCAGGCACTAAATATATGGTAGTAGTTGATTCAACATCAAAGTGGATAGAAGTGCATAGAATGGGCAAAACAAATGCATCAGAAGTAATAAAAATATTGAGGAATTTATTCGCACAATTTGGATTACCTAAACAGATAGTCTCTGATAATGGGCCACCATTTACGAGTGATGAGTTTAGGGTTTTCTTAAGTAGTAACGGAATAACACAAAGCCTCACAGCACCCTATCATCCAGCGTCAAACGGAGCTGCCGAAAATGCTGTGAAGCTTTGTAAGTCAGTAATAAAAAAAGCGTTAACAGATAAAGTAGATGTAGACACGGCACTGAATAGATACTTATTACTATACAGAAATACGGACCATTCAGCAACTGGAGAAAGTCCAGCGAAAATTCTACTAGGTCGCTCACTGAGAACCAGGTTAGATGCACTAAAACCGGATAGACTGTTAAGAGCCCAGCGAGTCCAGGAGCAGCAGGCGGAAGCAGCAGGTGGTTCGCAGCGGGAGCTGCAGCCAGGTCAGTTAGTGCATCTCAGGAACTACGGTAAGTCGAATGTTGATTGGTTACCAGGAGAAGTGCTTAGGCAGATAGGTGCTACAAATTACAGGGTAAGGGACAATACCGGCAACGAAACTCATCGTCACATTGACCAACTGAAACGTAGATCCAGGTTATCGCTTGTAGCCCCAACAGACATAAAAGTAGACACAAAGAGTGGCCTGCCGGAGAGTGAAACTGGTTCGATGGTACCCAGGGAAGATAACATATCAACTCAGAGTCCCAACTCAGAGTTTACCGTCCCACCGTCAGATTTATCTATTAGTCCGGGCAGAGAAAGTATCTCAAATTCCGCAGCATTGGCGAGCGGGAGCAGTTCGAGTGTCCCTAGCACGATCCCTTCTATTAGCACACCTAATTCCAATCCTGAGCCCAGCGCGCGGCCGAAGCGTATCAGAAAGCCTGTAAAAAGATATGGCATCGATGACTAAATGTTTAGAAGTTTAAGTCGTAGTTTATCTGACGTTTATCATGAGCTAATTGCACCTATGTAAAAGTATTGAGTATCGTGTAACTTGTGAGGACGTAATTATTTATATAATAAGAAGTGTGTCATTTTTAAGTAACAATGTTCTAGTTTCCTTTAGTATATTAAAAAAATATATTACTAGCATCTAAGTGTGGAGGTGATATGTACGTACGCGTTTAGCTATAGCCAGTATAGAAACCTATGTATGAATAGGTCGGTGCTCGCGCGCCGGCGACGGCCAGTCTCGAAATATACGTCAGGCAATGTGAACGTATTGTTTTGTTCTTGCTCCATCCACCGATACACCATCCTCAAAGAACGTTTTCCAGTAGTACCTATGTGTGGTCCTCAAAGAACGTTTTCCAGTAGTACCCATGGGTGGTCCTCAAAGAACGTTTTCCAGTAGTACCTATGTGTGGTCCTCAAAGAACGTTTTCCAGTAGTACCTATGTGTGGTCCTCGAAGAACGTTTTCCAGTAGTACCTATGTGCGATCCCCAAAGAACATTTTCCAGTAGTACCTATGTGTGGTCCCCAAAGAAAGTTTTCCAGTAGTACCTATGTGTGGTCCTCAAAGAACGTTTTCCAGTAGTACCTATGTGTGGTCCTCGAAGAACGTTTTCCAGTAGTACCTATGTGCGGTCCCCAAAGAACATTTTCCAGTAGTACCTATGTGTGGTCCCCAAAGAACGTTTTTCAGTGGTTACAAATTCACTCCCCTTTGCTGCCCCATCTCAAATGATCACACTGTACAATGGGGTGACAAGCATATTTCATCGGAGATACGTTGAACGTTATGTTCAAAAATAAGAGTGCCTTCAAGCACCACCATATTTATCCCATACAGGCTGCTTATGTTATGCGATGCCAAGATATGCTATCCTTTGCTTCGCTAGACTGGACTGGCTACACTGTGCTTAGCTGTGATAAGATATGATTTACTTTGCTAAGCTATGCTATACCACGCTTTGCTAAACTATCCTATATGTCATTTAAGGTGAACAGGTCTGTTATCACTAGAAAACGCTCAACAGTTTATGTAGGTGTGAGGGACAATATGAAAAAATTGAAGATAAATATTTCTGGGCGAAATTACTTGAACTGTCGCGGATTCATCATTTTTCGCGATAAGTTCTCAGCAGATATGTAAGTACCGAAATATATTTTACACAGTTATAATAGATAGATCAAAAATCTATTTAGAGGCTAAAAATTCCACCCATGCCGGGACTTGAACCCGCGACCTCTGGCTAACCGTGCCAGCGCTCTCCCAACTCAGCCAATGGGCAAGTGCAGGCACATTAATCAAATCCAACCAAAATTATAGAAATAAAAATGAATTAATACCTGTTGCGCTAACAACGATGAATTGTGACAATTGACAACATTTCAAAATTGTATGGAGCTCTAATTCGAAAACCATTTCGAGATATGGCTTTGTAAAGCACGTAAAAAATTATTTCAGTTTTTTCTGTGGTTGCGTTTCCGAGAAAATGGTAAAAACACAAAAATACGCTGATGACGTCACACCATGGCTCTCAGTGAACATGCCTGTGCCACGATAAAAAAGAAATCTAGCAAGCCACACAACATAAGTATCAGGGTTACCATACTTACTTACCATTATAAATAACCTTGAAAAAGTAGCTACAAAAGTAACAAACTGGCAGCAAAAACACTCCGAACGCAGATAAAGGCTTTGCCAACACAAAGTGCATTTAAAAAAAGGAACAACTACATACATAAGGGATGATGAATTGAACTAAGCTGATTTAATTGTATAAAAGAAAAACATATTTGCAGATGTTAAAAAAATACAGAAACTGTTTTTAACATGGCCCTGGCAATACTAAAATGACATTTGTAACTATGTTTTTTTTGGATGTTAGGCAAAAGAAAACATATTGTGAGCCTCGTTGTTTCGTCACTTCCGTTAAAAATATTTTAAATTTTAAAATTTAAAAAATATAAAAAAACGGGCGTGTTTCAGAAAATAAAAAAAATATGGGTCGTTTTATTTTGTATCTAGTTTCCTTTAAGACAATAAAATATGCTATGCTAAAAAAATTAAATGTTGTCAATTACGCGGACAATGACGACAACAATTCTGAGGAAAATCACCCTTCCCTTCCAAATACCTTCTTCTGGTCGTTAACGAAGTCGATCAAGGGCGCGGAGTGGCGCGGCGACGCCACCAGAAGCAGCATTTGCGGACGCCAGTACTTCACGTGCTGTCTTCTGGGGTCCAGCAGGAGTAAGTACTTTCGGACCTGGAGAGAAGACGACAGTGTTACATGAGAAGTTCAAACGCTCAAGATCGCAGCATGTGGAGATCTTTTATAAACGCCCTATGTCGCTGATGAGGAACAACAGGATATAAGCTCTGTGATATAAGCAAGAAAGTAATGAGATGAATGACCTAGAATGAGCAAATAACTTCGCAGACATTATTCCTTTTCGCATTTCAGCGATTTCTATCAACGGTTCGATTACATAAAAACGAATGCTGTATGAAATACGTTTTTTTTTCATTTCACCCTATATGAGGTTGAATGGAAGAAATTGCTATTAGCAATAAGGTAGCCAATTGTATCTTTTCTATTGCCATAGCTGTTTCTTTAGCATTTTTGCCGGTATACAATAATAGTTATTTGTTATAAAAGTGTGCAAAGTTGCTTTTTGACCGCGTGCTCAATATTGATGACCGAGCAAGCGAAGGATTCTATAATTGAATCCTGAGCATCAGCTACGCAGTTTGGCGAAATTGTCTATTACACTAAGGTATAATAATTAAGAAAAAAAAGAGCACGAGGTGAAAAGTCTTTGCACTCGAGTGCAACACGTAACTTTTCATCCCACCTCAGCGAGGAAGTGACTAAATGCAAAAAAAAAAACCACAAAGGAGGTTTCGAGTCTGAAGTTTTAATAAATTAAAAAAATTGTATGATAAATTCGGCACCATGGAGGTAGAAGTAAATAGATTCAATGATATTTTGAATTCACAAACTTAGTGCACACGACGTTCTAAATTCAATTTACTTTATCCTCTAGCGGATAAAACGGCTTTTGCACTCAGATATCGAAGAGCAAAAATACTCGTTATACTACACCTGCTTGGAAAGTACCTTGATACTTTATCAAATTTACGGTAGAAAGTACGTCATTGCATATCGAACAAATATGCGGGGAGAAAACGCATCTGAGCGGGAGAGAAAAGTGTATGAAAATCCATTTCTTACGTGGTTTTTCTTTTTTAATTTTGGGTAAGACTATGCGCCGGTAATATCAAAAGCCAAAAAGTTTTTACAGTGAGTTTTTATCTCCAAGTTCGCAAAATGACACTGGCCACTAGCTGTGTGTTGGATGGTGTCGGGCTGGCAGTGCGACCCTGCGGCGGCAGGATAAACAATTTGAAAAAAGAACATGTGAAAATTGCAGACGCCATTGGCGCCATTTCCAATTTGTGTGTTGTTTGAGGATTCAGTTTTCGTAGAAAGTAAAATAAAACTATCAAAAGGTACTTTCCAAGCAGGTGTAGTATAAAGCACACGAGAGAAATTCGGGTTTCTCGCCTACGGCTCGGGCTTCAAACGACACCCTCGACGGTAATCGGTCACTTTCTCCTTTCGGTGAACAATGTACTATTCCGAGACGGGGGGATGAAAAGAATATGCCTACGTTACGCAATAGAGGCACATCACCTGGTGGAATATGAGCGCCTGACTGAGCGACCCCCACGCCGGGTCGGCGGCGGCCGGCGAGCACAAGTGCAGCGCGACCACCAGCGTGCAGCAGCACAGCGCGGCGCCCGCCGCGTGCGCCGGCCGCAGCGCGAACACCACCGCGGCGCAGCCCGTGAGGCCGGCCAGGGAGGTCGCCCACGAGAACTGCTTAAACGAAGGCCTGCGGACGAGGACATCACGAAGTCGGTGCACCGTCGTTCGTAACTTCGTGACTACGTGAGGTACTATCGGCCCCCCGTCGGGAAATTGGAGAAGGAAGAACGAGTACACTGAAAAAACCGGCCAAGTGCGAGTCGGACTCGCGCACGAAGGGCTCCGTACCGTTCTATACAACATTTGAATATTTCAAGCGTCCACCTGTTGCCGTTATTAGTATCGAGCAAAAAACGGCAAAAAAATCACGTTTCTTGTATGGGGAGCCCCACTTAAATATTTATTTTATTCTGTTTTTAGTACATATATGTTGTTATAGCGGCAACAGAAATACATCATCTGTGAAAATTTCAACTGTTTAACAGTCACAGTTCACGAGATATCGCCTGGCGACAGACGGACGGACGGCCAGACGGACACCGCTGTCTTAGTAATAGGGTCCCTTACCCTTTGGCATGAAACGATTAAGAAACAATTGTGGATGTATTATTATTTTTTTTTTACTTATAATTATTAATTTATGTTTTTAAAAATTGTAATAACTAGTAATTGACTAATGTAAGTAATTTTAACTTTAATATAAATAAAGCTTGATTAAGAATTAAACTCAAAGTTAACCAACAGACAACAACGTAGCTGGTAATGAAGAGCACCAAGTTGCCAAGTCCACTTTTGTCAAACACTAGATGGCGCTATGTGTATTTCACCTCGCGAAACAGTTTACTCGCGCCCAATTTATAGCTGTGTGTATGTCCGGTATACTTTGTCCCCGCTGTTGGTATTTTACATCGCGCTATGACTTTCCCGCAAGGTCAATTTATAAACTCAATCCAATCCAAGCTCACCGGGTAGCGCTCACCTGAAGTTGGGTGCGCTGGCCAGATCCAGGCCGAGGCAGGCCAGGTTGACAGCGAAGTAGCTGGTGATGAAGAGCACCGAGTTGACTTGCGCTATGGCGTTGAGCTCGCCGGCTGCGCAGCCAGCCTGCACCAGCAGCCAGGAGGCGCAGACGGCTGCCACGGGGTTGCCGCCGCGCGGGACCAACGGACGGAGGAGGAAGCCTGGGAGATGGAGAGGTTTAAGCTCAATTAACTTATAACTCACGCCTGAATGCGACAAGAACTTAATCACACAAGTTCGAATTGTGGTCGTGCGTGCGTCTGTGCGTGTGTGCGTGTCTGCGTGCGTGTGCGTATGTGCGTGCGTGCGTATTTAGCCCAGTACAAACAATGTGTTCTCTGTGGAAATATAATCTTAAAGGAAAAAAGATTGACGAAACAAATATATCGAGCGAATGCAGATGGAAGGGCCCTTAAGGGACGTCCCAGGCGGACATACTTCAACCAAATAAGGGACGTGCGCGCATGCAACGACTAATGAATGTCTAGGAAGTGAAAGTTATCTGTCAGGATCGTGGCAAGTGGCAGTCCCTGATCTCTGCCTACCCCTCTGGGATACCGGCGTGAGTTTATGTATGTATTTGAACTGTGGTGTGCTGGGTCGCCTGTCACTTTCTAAGCGGTTTTTTGCAACTTTTTACAGACGAGTCCATACAGTGAAGAGGTTACGTAGTGGCGCCCCAAAGCCTTGTTTCAAAAAGTTTCCAGCTTTAGTAATAATTTTACAATGACAGTCATTTTCCTACCCTCACGTTTAGTAGGTCGGGTGAAAATTACTGACATTTGTAAGTTTCTAATCGTAGCTTTATAAAACAGGCCCCAAGGTTTACCACTTGCCACGATTGAGTATTCAATCAGTATTTTATTCAACTGTAACACAAAAATGTCAAGCGTATTATTTTAACTGAACAGATATCAAACACAAACGGTCTTATTTATAAAAACATGATTCCTCTAAAACACTCCCCAGAGACCGTTTAAATAATCTGTGGTTACATAATTCCTTTTATCACAGAGTATTTACTGCCTCTGAGGAATGTTTTAAGGAATCGTGTTTTTTTATAAATAAAACCGAAATTGCCTGTCTTAACAGACGGTGCTCATTTTTATCTATTATGTGTGTTGCAAATTAACTTTTTACCTAGCCATCTGAATTGTTCTCTCTTGAACTCCATTACCCCTCTGAGGAGCTTAGCCAACAAAATATTCTTCCATTTCTTTCTGTTCTGAGTCAGATAGTTATTATTATTATTATACTTTATTTCACACAAGACATTTAACAGGACATTACATAAGAAATTACATGTACAAAGGCGAGCTTATCTCTGTAAGAGATTTCTTCCAGCAAACCTTCGGGTATAGGAGAAGCAGTAGAAAAACGGATCTATATATGTGCTCGTTGATGCGAGCCCATGTTTATGTTAATTACTTGATCTCCGCTTGTGCTCAACTTTAACATTTTCCAAGTTCCGATTATTGCTGTCCCGCTTGAAGTAACCGCCCTGCGTTTCGAACTATTCAAAACAGTATTTCTTACCAAATATATTGTCCTTTGCTAAGGCCTCTAGTACTCGGGACGCGCCGATCAAGTTGGACAGGCCAGCTGAGAATGTGGCCATCAGCATTCCTGAGACAAAAAAGCGAATTATTACTAACTTACAGGAATAACAGGGCAAGAATATAACTACAGGGTGAGTTTGAATTCGATTGACAAGCTTCAAGGGGACATTCTAACCATGATTTACCTGCGGCGGAGGGTTGCCAAGTCTACATCTTTTTACGTAAATCTACTTATTTTAGGCCTTTCCTGCAAACCTCTGAACTTCAGTCCCAGAATCTACGTATTTTCTATTAAATTATACAAGGTTGCAAAATTATATAACTCATTCCATTTCATTCGCGAAAAAAGTTAATAAACGTTCCGTATCATACTAGCGCACACTCGCATCGCCATACAACACTCGCTTCAAGTCGCGTCATTTATTTTTATAAAGAAAGTTCCCATTACACAGAGCTGTGTGTGACTGTGTAAAACGAAACGTCTAAGCGTGAAAAGGGAAACTTAACCTAAAAATATTTCGAAGGAGTTGTTCTGTTTGTTTGGTTTCAGCTTCCTGCTTATGGGTTTACCAAGCCTATCTTATTCTTATGTTATCTTATCTTATCCTACCCTCTTCTTCATTTCACTCAGAAAAAAAGTACGTAGGTCTACGTTCTATCCATACGCAAATACAAATTCTACGCAATTTTCTAATGTTGCCAACGTCTTTTTCAAAATCCGAGCTGGCAACACTGCTGTTGCGCTACAACGTCACAAGACATACGAAGAAGCGGGAAGATCACTTACCAACGGCAATGAAAGGCGGCCACACATTAATAGGCAGCAGGTACACGTAGTTGTTCTGCAGCAGGAACCGCGAGCAGCTGGCGGCCGTCAGGACGCTGAGAGCCGTGTAGGCGACGGCCGTGAACAGCAGAGCTGTCAGGGTCCCGACTGGAATGCTGCGCGAAGGGCTCTTCAGTTCGCCTGCGGGACAAGCGACAGACCATATACGTCCCACTGTAGGGCACAGGCCTTCTCTCAGGGAGAGAGTATGGGCTTAATCACCACGCGTGCCCACCGCGGACTGGCGATTTCAAGCGCTGAGGTATGTGAATAGCTCAGACACCCAGGTTTACTAACGATGTTTTCCTTTATCGTTAGCGAGTGGTATTGCTACTATAACTTCACAACTGTACATAACTTAGAAAACAAAGTACATGCAAAGTACAAGTACATAGGTACATGCCCGCACTGGGAATCGAACCTGGGTCTCGCTTCCGAGTCCAACGTTCTACCCACTAGGCTACCACCGCTCAAAGAATGAAAGAATGAATGAATTACCACAACAATGAATGATTTGCCAGAGCAATGTGTAACTAATAGTCAGTACATTTTTAAGATAAGATTAATCATTGTCGTAATCTAAACTAATCTCCAAAACATATAAGGATTCTCTCTGTCTCTCTTTCAGACATACACACGCATACGCACGCACGCACACGCACGCACGCACTAACGCACCAACGCACGCACGTACCACTCTCTTTCTCTCTCACACACCTCGAGAGAAGAAGAGAACTCTTCTTCTCTCGGGTTTAATTCAATCTTTCAAGTTTTTCTGTACTTTCTCCATCTTGTTTTCACTCTCTCTCGCTGCCTATTCACTATTTATTTATTCAACCAAGTAAGCAAACTCACCGCTCATGTTAGCCCCAGCCATGACGCCGGTCACCCCGGTGAACAGCACACCGAACACCGAGGCGAAGTCGACCGGCTGTCCGGCGGGCGTGGTGTAGTCGCGCCCGTACTCGGGGTACAGGTTCGAGGCCAGAGTCGCCGCGCTCAGCCCCGTGTAGTTGGCGTAGAGAGAGATGTTCTTCGCTAGCTCGTTCGTGTCTGGGATCTCGATCTGGCGGAGACGGGATGGGAAAATGGGAATTAAATATGTGAAGACCCTAATTATTAATAAAAATAATAATTTTCACACAACAGAATCACTTGTCCTGGTCCCAGACTAGGATATCCTGTACTTTATGTTAAAAAAAGTAACTAGACAAAGACATCATAAAAATGGATATACACCCAAACTGAAGCCATTTTATTAAGGTTGAGATTATAGGAACTTATGATTTCGGGGATTCCAGTTGGAGCGATTCAAGGTTCCAAAGATCCTTGAATCACTAACTTGAGCCCCTGCTCCAGCTCCAGCTGTATTTCAGATTCTAGGGATTCAAGATTCCAGATATCCCAGATTGCATTCAAAAATTTGGGATTCAGGTTCCAGGGGATCTTGGGATTCACACACATTCCAGATTCCGCGATTCAGGTTAAAAGGATGCAAGGTTCCAGGCATTCAAGATTCCAACCACTCACTTGGGCCTTAAGCACCACCAGAAAGCTGAGCAAGGCGCTGGCAAGGCAGACGCAAAGGCAAAGCAGGTGGTGTCACACAGCGCGAGGTTTCAGTGATACAAATTTAAGATTTCAGGGACGCAAGATTCAACATATCCTAGATTGCAGTCACTAACCTGAGTCTCAAGCACCACGAGGAAACTCAGAAACGCGCTAGCAAGGCAGAACAGCGGCGCTCCAGCTAAGAATACTGCCAGCCCCAGCGGCTCAGCAGGTACCGATAACACCAACTGTCCGGGGTTCTTAACTCCACATATTTAAGATTCCAGGACTCAAGTTAAAAGAATGCAAAATGCCAGGGATTCACAGCTTCGAGATTCCGTAAATTGAAGATCTAAT
This sequence comes from Yponomeuta cagnagella, assembly GCA_947310995.1. NCBI lineage: Eukaryota > Metazoa > Arthropoda > Insecta > Lepidoptera > Yponomeutidae > Yponomeuta > Yponomeuta cagnagella. The sequence goes on along the minus strand of OX371292.1, from coordinate 1,903,478 downwards.
ATAGCAGGTGATGCGACTAGTCAGCACTTGTGTTTAGTTTTATATTCTGAGTTTACTATTAGAAATTTTGACCTAACGTGGCAAAGAAACAAAATCTCTAGACTGCTTGCAATAACGAGAAACGACAGGAAAAGGTTGGTGATGAAGGAAAACTTACCCCGGCCCTTGATCCGCACCGTTTCGATCGTTTTTGCTTAGTACTGGCAGTCCAAAATGTTTAATTTCCACATGCGACACACCGGCTATTTTTCCGGCGCCATTCGTTCTTGACTCGCATTGATGGTGGCGCCGCGGCGCAGGCGCCGGCGACACGATGGAACTAGATGTCAGCAGCGAACCTGTTGCGCGCGCGCGATTCAAACTTGACGTGTATATTTTTTGGCCGAGGTCGAGTGGGAAAGTAGGGATACAGGAGTGCAAGCGTTAACAGCAGGGACACAGGTAGCGTAGATTCTCACCTGCGCTTCTGGCACCACCAGAAAGCTGAGGAAGGCACTAGCAAGGCAGACACACATGGTGCCCCACAGCGCGAGGCTGGTGCGCGCGAACAGCGGCGCTCCTGCTAAGGATACTGCCAGCCCCAGCGCGTTCAGAAGCGACCGGTAGAGGTAGCGGTACCACCAGCCGTCCGGGATCCCGGCGCCGGTGCCCACTAGGTAGCCTTTAAAATAAACAATGGAGAACTTGGACAAAAAAGCAATGTAATTGGAGAGGCAATTAAGATTAAATTTGTTAAAATTGGTAATTTTATATTCTTTTTTTTTGTTGCATTAACCCGTGCTGAGGACCATTTCTAAAACCTATTTAGAGGCTAAAAATTCCACCCATGCCGGGACTTGAACAAGTGAAGTAAATTGCCAGATGTCGCTACCTGTATGTAATACAGATAAGTTTGTAAAGAGGCTCGAAATTTTGCCGTTGCCTGCACTTGCCCATTAGCTCAGTTGGGAGAGCGCTGGCACGGTTAGACAGAGGTCGCGGGTTCAAGTCCCGGCATGGGTGGAATTTTTAGCTCTAAATAGGTTTTAAAAATTAGTAATTTTGTTCTCTACAAATAAAACTTTTTTCGAAATCTGTTGGAAAATTTAGTCTTGTCACGTGGTACGGAAGCGCGCCATATGAATCGGGCTCAAACATGACGTCACTCGGTGTTCGTAAGGTTTTAGTCCTCTATGGTGTAAAAACTATGTTACTCCAATCAAGTTTGAGGCAATTTCCCATAAATAAATGAGATTGAAAACATCTAAGGAGGCGCCTCAAGAAGGCGATTCCAATACCAAAATGGTTTGGTTTTAATTTACAAACGACTAGCCGGATTGCACGAAATTTTGCCAACATGTTTAGAGGACACAATAGTAGATTGTGTCTCAAGGGAGCAAAATTATATATTTACTAAATAATTTTACTACCGAGTGACACATACTGCTTTTCACACCTTCTATAAGGAAAATTTAAATCAAACACAATTAAGATATCGAAAGAAGTGTGGAAGACAATTTTGATCGATTGCAACAAAATAAAAATCGAATTGGAATTACATTTTGTGAAAATCTGCACACGGATCATGCTGAGGGCAACAAAAAAAAACTAGAATATCAGGGAAGAAAAGTACAACTTTGATCCCTCATTTGAGGGAATCAAGGGATCTTTTCTGAATAGCAGGTGTGAAAATAGAGATTAAATTGTGTTCAGAATTGACGCATGTTGGTTATTTACACACGTCCTCTTAATATTAGGGGTTAAAGTATGAAATTGCCGTTTTATTGCAATAGGTTCTTTGAATTGACATAGAATCTTCATGGTTTGAGGTTTTCGAATGAAACTTTTTTCAAATGGTTTCTATGATGTTCTTTTTTTAAAAAATGTGAAACATTTGAATATCGACTTTCAATTGTTTTTGTTATTCAATTTAGACAAGAAAGATGGATACTGCGAAAATTCGAGTGATTTTTTAATACGAGTTCCGACGCGGAACTAACGCGGCAGAAACAGCCCGCAATATCAATGCTGCGTTTGGAGAGGGGTCTACTAATGAACGCACCGTGCGATTTTGGTTTAAACGCTTTCGTGATGGAAATTTCGACTTAAAGAACGAGCCACGAGGAAGACCGCCCACACAGGTGAATAACGATGAATTAAGAGAGATAGTGGAAGCCGACCCTAGTCAAACTACCCAGGAATTAGCGGCATGGTTTAACGTTACCTTACCCACAATATTGACTCACTTGCGTCAAATCAATAAAATAAAAAAATACGAAAAATGGGTGCCTCATAATCACTCGAATTTTCGCAGTATCCATCTTTCTTGTCTAAATTGAATAACAAAAACAATTGAAAGTCGATATTCAAATGTTTCACATTTTTTAAAAAAAGAACATCATAGAAACCATTCGAAAAAAGTTTCATTCGGAAACCTCAAACCATGAAGATTCTATGTCAATTCAAAGAACCTATTGCAATAAAACGGCAATTTCATACTTCAACCCCTAATATTAGTACACATAAGAGTACAATGGGTTGAAAATACTGTCTACATTAAATGAAATAATGGAAATAAACCTTTTCCTACGATACCAACGCTCTAAATAACAGTGGGAGTTTCTTTGTTAAAGTGTAATAAGTGTAAGTATAAAAACGCTAAATATGAGTTGCTAAAATTTTAGTGATTCCAACTCGGGGAACTTGGCGACAAACGTTTTTGTCACGCAATAGCATACGCCATCTTTGCTTTAAAGCAAGATGGCATCATCCAGATGTGTTCAGCCGTTCTGGCGTGATTGAGTAACAATCAACCAAACATCCATCCATCTAAACTTTTTAAGCCTCCTGAGTTCTGATCTCGAAAATAACAATTGAAAACCATTGTTATTTTCAATATCAAGACTTAAGAGGATAAAGGGGCTGTTACATAAGAAGAGTTTCTCGCACTCGAGTGGTGATTTATTCTAGGCAATAATATGGTCGCCTAGTGTAAACAAATGCCCCGAGTTTCGCCTCTCGAATGCAATTATCGCTACTTACTTAAACTCGGCTGCGAGCCTGTGTAAACAAAGATAAATATAGTATCGCTTATCCTAAAATGCAAAGGCTCACCCTTAGGGCCAAAATTCTCCACCAAAGCTTCAGTGCAGGCCGATATACACAGCGCTGATGACACCAAATTGGCGAAGAAAAACAGCGTGCCAATCGCGCCGCCGAATTCCGGACCTAAAGTCCTGCTGATCATGACTGGGTTTCGAATGAAGGAATTGCTATATACATCAAGAATAAAGAAAGTTTAAATAGAGTTTTTAATAAGATACGATTATTGGTACATATCACTATCACGACTTTTTTTTGAACGTTACAAGTTAAACATAGGCGTCCAAAATTTAGATAGTTTTGGAGAAAGAATGGACAAAGAAAAAAAAACAAATTTCGGTCCCTAATTGACATAGTTTAATTTATTATTCTCAAACTCAGAACTCATGCATTGAACTGGGTTTAAATTCAGACATCTTTGTATTTTTTACGTAGTCTATATACGTCCCACTGCAGGGCTCAGGCCTTCTCAGAGACTGAGGGACAGTATGGGCTTAATTACCACGCGTGTCCACTGTGGATTGGCAACTTCAAGCGCTGAGGTATGTGAATAGCTCAGACACTCAGGTTTCCTAACGATGTAGATAATATTTAACGTTATAGTAACCCTTTTGCACAAAGTGTGCTTCAATTATTTAACGAACCGCGTTTCTGGCACCATCATAACAGTCGCACATTTAAAGTGAAACAACAAAATTATTAAAAGGATACAGTAGACCCCGCCGCCCTCAACGGCCCCGTTGGTGGAAATGGCGCAGATGGAGGTGACCGTGAAGATCACGATGAGGTAGGCCAACCCGAACTGCGCCAGTGTCACCAGGAGACCAGCGTTGCCAACCAAGTAGCCTGAAACAGGTGACGAGAGAAAGTAATCGACAAGTTAGACCTGGGCCGAGTTTTATAAAACCACAATTCGTAGTTTATTGAGACAATTCGAGGCGCATTGCGCAGCCGAGTCTACTTGTTAATCTGTGGGTTAATGGACTTAGCAATGTACATCGAATTGTCACAGTAAACCACGAATTGTGGTTCTATGAAACAGGCCCCTGAGATTTCCGCACTTAAGGAGGGCCCACAAGGAGCAATTCCAATGCTAACTCCTGGCACTGACTGAAAATCAGCGCTGAAGGCTTGACCCTCAGCATACTGCTGAGTCAGTTGCCACTTATAGCAGCAGTGACACGCCGTGACCTTTCGTTTTCCTTTCTTTTTTATAACATTTCTGTTGAAATATTTTCTGGGTTGTTTTTTGTTTTGTTATTGTGGCGTGTGCACTGTTTTTATAATAAATGTTTTTTCTTTTTTTTCTTCTTCAAACGTAGTTTGGTTTAATTGACAATTTATAAGTTTTATGAAACGCAGCCCAGCCAAAGCCCAAATCATGGGTAGGACGACGACGCTTGTCGCGCGTTTTAAATGTCAAAGGTCGCGACTTCACAGTACATTAATTGTCAGATTGTGACACTTTAGCGCCATCGCACTACCCATGCTGAACGATTCCAATCGTCTAACTGTCAAATTACTATGGAATTTGACAGTTAGACGATTGGAATCGCTCAGGATTGGGTGCGCACAGTGACAGTTACAAACATAGATGTCTAACTAGCGCTAAAAATGACCCCACGTTCAATTCGGGCAGTATATTTTTTATTTTGATCTTATTTTATTTTTTTTTTTCTTAAAGCAGAAGTAATTTCTAGAGACTAATTTAATTTTTTCAGCGATTTGTTAAGTTTATTATTATAAATTATTTATTTAAAATATTTGAAAGGGTCATATTTTTCGAGTGCACACGCCGAAACGTCGCGCAAACTGTCACACTTTGTTTCTGTGATTTGCTGTCACAGACGTTTTTTTCACAGACAAGGAAATGATATGCATATGACAGTTATGACAGCAACTCCTTTTTTTAAGTAACGTAGTGTTGCCATATGTTATGTTTATTTTAAAATGTGACGTCATCAGAAGGTCAAATGAAGGTTATTGTTTTTTGGCAAAAATAACGCTCATCTTCCTTAATATTTATCTTAAATATAGAAAATATGGTTACTTAGATGTTAATCTCGAAATGGTTTTTCATTCAGCCCTCAAGAAAAATAATAGTCTTTGCGAATTGTGGGATGGCGAGCGGGGCTTGTCAATTGTGTTACAAATCGGAGCGAGTTCAGTATTGCCCGGCAAAATATCTACGAGTATGTACCGTCAGACCGCCCCACCTTGTGAGGTAACTAGATATATCGACGGGTTATACATCATGAAGTCAATGGTTTGACGTTTTTGTATAAAACCAACTCAACCAACCAATCAACGTTCACGTCGTAACGCTTGGCACACAAGATGAACCAATCACAGAGTGATTTATTCTACAGCACATCTTGCGCTCATTTCATTCGTACAGACTAATCGAGAGGAGAGAGGCCGTTTTCGAGAGTGAATTTTGTAGGCAGAAATACTTCTATGGTTTTTTTATTCGTAGGGTGCGCATAATTAAGACAATGATCGGATTGCGGAGGATTCGGAGCACGACAAACAAAATTTTTACCTATTAATAATTTATTTTAAATTTGAACAAGTGCTTCCCTTTCCCGAAATCTTGCCCTAGGTAGCAAATCTTCTTCAGGACTCTTTACATAAGCAGCCTATAAATACTCCCCACTGCAGGACACAGGCCTTCTCTCAGAGAGAGAGAGAAAGAGCACGGGCTTAATTGCCAAGCGTGCCCACAGCGGATAGACGATTCCAAGCGCTAAGATACTTAAACACCTCAGACTCTCGGGTTTCCTCACGGTTTTTCCTTGTGATTGATACTGAAGAAGAAGAAGCGAGTGGCATACTGTTACAAATTAACATTAATAGTACACCACGGAGTTAATACCACCAGGTGGATTAACTTCTAAGAGTACCAACCGGACGGGGGTTTGCACGTATTGAAGTTATATTTACGTGGATTAAGCCGAAAAGCTGAGAGGATGATAGTATTGGATAATCTAACTCCATCTAAAGACTTATATCGTCTACAGCGTCTGAATGGTCACTTAACCTAGGTTTACAATAGGTAGGCATTGCTACTGACGCTGAATAAATCATGTAGTTATAATATTCACGTATAATTAGAAAATCTATTATATATTGTTATTTAACTTAAGGGAATACCCGGCGGTATATATAACATAAATTGTCGTAACATAGTGTCGTCGGTATGCTCCATAAAGTGGGCGGAATGTATCCAAATATGATTGCAGTTATCAACAAATACGTAACACGTTTACCAGACAAGGATAGCACAATGTCTCTACCTATACAACGTGTTATCGAAACAATACAAAACATGAAAACTGTTTCTTCAGTATCAATCATTTAAATACTTCCAAGAAGCAAAATTTTAAACTTCTCAATTTTATTTTTATTTCCTCTTGAAACTTGACGCGTTAAACTTGTTTGATAAAGAAAAAAATTTAACTGGGAATTTTATGACAAATAGGTTGGCTCCACTGTTGTTTAACATCCCATTGGCAATAATTATGTCGTAAATTCAAGATGGACGAAAATCAATCAACTCACGCACCTATATTTAAGTGTATGTGCAGCCGATACATCTAAATTGAAGTGTTTTTATTCAAAGGAACACAGCAAATGCGACTTAATGAACGTTACAATTTATACTAGGTGTCCATTTCAAAATCTAGATAATTTTAGAGAAAAAATGGACAAAGGTACTCCAAACTTTAGTCTGGTCTAGATTCTAGAACACAGGCAATGCACTGGCTTTAATTCCAGAGATCTTTATCCGCGTTTCTGGCAAGCTTATTACAACTTCAGGAGTCCTATTGTACATTCAAGGCGCACACAGTGCGCCAGGCCGATTTCTGGGCCGGCCGCCGGCCCGCGCTGTGTATATATTATTAGGGGTTAAAGTATGAAATTGCCGATTTGTACTGAAAATCTAAATTGTTTATTTTTTTAATTTTTTACAAATTTATTTAATCAAAATAGTTGCCATTATTATCTATACATTGCTGCCATCTAATGGGAAGGTCATTAATGCCTTTGCGATAGAACTCCGACGATCTAGCTAGACTGCACAAACTGTGTGAAAGCATTTTGTACTGCCTCCTGGGAAGAAAACTTCTTGTCACGTAGATAATTGTCCAAATCACGAAAAAAATTTTTCATCACATGTTACAATTCGATCCAATGTTCCTTCATTTCTGTACCGGTTCAACAAGGCAACACAAGTTTCAACACGCGTTTCTTTCTGCAGATCAGTCAAATCATGAGGCACCCATTTTTCGTATTTTTTTATTTTATTGATTTGACGCAAGTGAGTCAATATTGTGGGTAAGGTAACGTTAAACCATGCCGCTAATTCCTGGGTAGTTTGACTAGGGTCGGCTTCCACTATCTCTCTTAATTCATCGTTATTCACCTGTGTGGGCGGTCTTCCTCGTGGCTCGTTCTTTAAGTCGAAATTTCCATCACGAAAGCGTTTAAACCAAAATCGCACGGTGCGGTCATTAGTAGACCCCTCTCCAAACGCAGCATTGATATTGCGGGCTGTTTCTGCCGCGTTAGTTCCGCGTCGGAACTCGTATTAAAAAATCACTCGAATTTTCGCAGTATCCATCTTTCTTGTCTAAATTGAATAACAAAAGCAATTGAAAGTCGATATTCAAATGTTTCACATTTTTTAAAAAAAGAACATCATAGAAACCATTTGAAAAAAGTTTCATTCGAAAACCTCAAACCATGAAGATTCTATGTCAATTCAAAGAACCTATTGCAATAAAACGGCAATTTCATACTTTAACCCCTATTATTTACACGAAGCATTTCGAGCACTTTTCGACCCCCTTCTATTTTTTAAGCCAGTTAGTTGAGACGGTGGATTAAGTGCTACCGTAAAATCGTTGTAGATAGAAAAAATCTTTGTTGTCTCTAAATTGTCCTCAGCACGGGTTAGTGCAACAAAAAGAATATAATTTAATATAGAAAATGTTTGGATACTTCAATGTAAAATACATAAATATACTTACATGCATAAATATAGACATACATACACACACGAATACATACATATATATTGTAACTTAAACTGTGATTAGGTAAATTAATAAATTATAATATAATAAATATCATTATTCAATATACTAATAGTCAGTTAGTGAGAAGGAGTCGACGCTTTCGAAAGAATAAGAAGATAGCTAATACACAGTCCTTACCCATTCGAATGAAGATGAGCGCGCTAAACATGGACAGCACAACTGGACAGAAGACGCCGGTGAACGTGCCCACCTTCTGGACGGTGGGCACCTCGGCCCGGAACTCGCCGAATTCCACATAGCCTGCGGGAAGAGAAGCCTTTCAGCTCAAGAAGCTTGGGGTTCATTATTATTATTATTAATACGTGTATTGCACATAAGTAAAAAATACATTGGCAATGTGGCGGACTTAATTGTAGAATAGAATAGAATAGAAAACGTTTATTTGGGACCAACACAATCAAACTAAAAACAGTTATGGTTTAGCGTGTGAATTACGTTATACATAATTTTGCTCACTTTGTACCTTAAAAAAGTATAAAATGGCACCCAAAATGGCCTGTATAAGCATAAGCATTTTAAAATGTATAAGCATTTTGTACCAGTCAACCACAGGTGGTGCAAGAAATTAACTGGTAGGCATACGAAATAGACGGATAGGTATGACGATTTACTTCAACTGAAATTAGATAAGCTGACCAATACTCAACAATAAATAAGTACATATTTACACTATAAACTTATAATACATAATATATAAATAGATATAACGAAGAAAGTATTCCGGGACATTAGTCTGTTTTTCTAGAAAGTTTATTTTACATAAACTTTCTAACAGTACAACATAACATAAACTCACGCCTGCGTCCCCGAGGGGTTGGCAGAGACCAGGGTTTGCCACGTACCAGAATCCCGACACACGACTTTCGCTTCATCAACATTCGTTGGTTGCTGCATGCTCGCACTTGCAGGAAATATTCTTTGCCTTGAGTACCCTAGAGGTGAACTTATGAGTGGAAGAGGTGGTTGTAACGCCTCGTTGGTCTAGCGGTATCACGTCTGATTACCATACTGGAGGTCGTGGTCTCGATTCCAAATGGGGGCCGCCGTACATTTGTGCAAATGGCCTCAGTCTGGGTGTATTCCCATGTTTGTGATGTCCTTGCCTGGTTACCATAGCACAGGGTATGCTAGTTTGGTACCGGGACAAGTGATTGTTTTGTGTGGAAGTTATTATTATTAATATTATAACTTTGTCTGAATAAGTCACTATCGGTACGAAGTTGCGCACCACATCTAGTATCTAGCATAAGCAGCCTATAATATACGTCCCACTGTAGAGCACAGGCCTTCTCTCAGGGAGAGAGTATGGGCTTAATCACCACGCGTGCCCCCCGCGGATTGGCGATTTCAAGCGCTGAGGTATATGAATAGCTCAGACACTCAGGTTTCCTCACGATGTTTTCCTTCACCGTTAGCGAGTGGTATTGCTACTATAACTCCAGAAACGTACATAACTTAGAAAATAAAGCCCGCACTGGCAATCGAACCTGGTTCTCCCGCTTCCGAGTCCAATGTTCTACCCACTAGGCTACCACAGCCTCCCTAGTATCTAGCACTCGGTATAAAACCTAAAAAATACATTACCTCCAGACTCTTTTCCCACAATCATCACAACGAAAATGGAACGACACGGACGGTCAATACGACCTTCGCACAACGACTGAGCTGCGAGTAGTCGAGTCGTGATACTACAGAAAGGTGCATTTTATAAAAAAAAAACGGAGTGCTACTCAGATTCGCTCACCGAGGATTCCGTAGCACTAAATAAGAAAGGAGAGAGACCGAAGAGATTTATTGAAATTGACATTGGCGTAGTTACACTGGACAATCAAATCAGTGCAGTGAGTCCATAAAACAGAATTGAATTGAGATTAGAACACGTGAGTAATATAAAATCAAAGACAGTCGGGTACCATACAATAAATAAATACATACATTACATAAAAAAATCACGCGTGTATCCCAGAGGGGTAGGCAGAGACCAGAGTTTGCCACGATTTTGACAGACCTCAGAAGATATTTTGTGTTACGCATTTATTAAAACTCCACCGTAGTGAGCAAACTTGAGTGTGGTGTGTCACGCGTGGTGATTAAGTTCCTACAACAGCAGGACCTCTATAATCCGAACAACTCTGGTATCCGAACGTTAAATTGCGACACAATGCCTTTTATTTGTCATTAAATACCTCCCGACAAGCTAAAATATTGCATTCCTTTAAAAAAGTTTAATAAATGTAACGTTTATAGATGAATATACATTTAAAATCTCACAATATCGTTAGTTTTATTTCATAAAAGTACCCTACAAATGCCCTGATCCGAATGCTCCACGAACGGTGGATAAAGTTTTGGAGTTCGGATTAGAGGTCCTGCTCTCTCTTTGAGAGCAGGTATGTGCCCTAGAGTGGGACGTGAATTACTATTTATCAAATATGTGGTTTGTTTAATTCGGTTCGGGAGAAATCCGACTGACACTTCGCCGGTTTTTATTATTGCCATACGATAAGATAAGAATATTCTTTATTGTATACCGGAAAAAATTAACAACATATTTTCTGTGAAAATTTCGACTGGCCACTTATTGTCTAAGAAATAAAGACCTTTATAGGGCAAACAGAAGCCGTAGGATTAATCACGGGGTGTCGTTTGCACCCTTCGCTGAACCCTAAAAAGCAACTGGGTACCTAAGTAAGCATTGTTTATTATTAACGTTAAGCGACCTTGAAACCAATACCCAGATATTCGGCTACTGAACTCTGAAGCTGACTGCCTGGATAATAATAGTTCTTATGCACGTTCAAATAACAACTGCTTTCCCAAGTTCTTTAGCAAGCCTCAAACAGTTCGATTGAAAACAGATCTTACAACTCTTTCGAAAGAACTTCTTAACTAATACATACCTTTTAATTAGGGTGGCAACAATGAAAGGACATTGTCCCTTCTGTACACAGTCGACTGCAGATCAACCTTTAGATTTGTGCCCTTCTACTCTGTTACATTAAGTTTGACTTTGCGACTAAAATGTAAAGGTTTATGTGCTGTTGACTGTGCATTAGGCAACACCTAAAATGTTGCAAGAAAATGAAGAACTAATCATTGCTAAATAGTGGCTACCCATAGCATAGGGAATCCTAGTTTGGGAGCCAGTAACTTTTTTTTTTTAACCATTTTACAATAAAGTTTTTTAATTTTAATTTCATTTTCAGTGTCTATGCTGACACTACACCTATCTACAAAGGTATGACTGTCAGTCATCATCATTACGATGACGAGGGTGGGTGTTTTTCCATGTTTGTGATATCCTTGCCTGTTTACCACAACACAGGGTATCCTAGTTTGGGACCACAAATTGTATTGTGTGGAAGTTATTTGGATTTTTGTGTGATGAAAAACACACAGCTTAAGAATGATCTTGCGGAACTGGACATCATCTGCGAAGACTTACGAGGGCAGCGAGACGAACTACAAAGGATTGTTCACAAATACGACCAATGTCGGGACACCCACGAAGTAGCCCTTCAGCGCATAAAGCTACTGGAACACCAGCTTTCCGACGCGCACAAAGAACTTCAAGTGCTACGGCAACAAAATCTCGACAGAGAAAGTGAAAATATATTATCCATGTATAACGAACTGATAAGTGACAATTCCTCAAGTAATCTTCTTGTACCGGCCAAATCTTCTCAGTCTTTAGTGCCCATACAAGGAGCTAACAGAATAAAGCGCTATATTCGAGCAAAGAGGCACATTAAACGCATCAACAAAGCGTTGAAAAATAATACAGAGATTGTCAAGTACATGGGTGTGAAAAAAATTAATGTTAGCTTACAAAAAGACTTATTGAGCAGCGCAATGGAATATGCAGTATGCTCTAGTGACTATGAGGCAAAAATAAAAGACTTACACTCTCATATACACAGCCTAGAGCATTCACTACATGACTTGGGTAGGCAGTTCACCGAGGCACAAGAAGAAATGAATGAGTATGCAGCAGAATTAACGGCAATAGGAAATTATAATATGGACAGGTTTGAGTCGCTGACAAACAAAATGCCAGCAATGTGTACTTCGTGCAAGACACCACGTGATCATCAACCACATGCGTCAGCATCACACATCACCCAACTGCTCGGTTCTACTGAGGAAGACACGCCACCTGCATCCTGCCCACCTGCGAGCATGCCTGAAGTGACCAACATCAACACCAGTCTGACCGATGTTTGCGCCCTCTCAAGGCCCAGCTGCACAGTAAAAAGAAAAACAATCATCTATTCAGATAAAATAGGTGTAGGCCTAGGTCCCTTGTTAAACGATAGGCTTACACAGAATGTCCTGAATGAATGTCATCCCCACGCGAGTTTTACTGACATTGTGCAAGACTTATTCAAAAAACCGCTTGAAAGGGATACTACCTATATATTATTAGTAGGTAATAGCCGAGGCGTCAAAAAAACGGACATTAACAATGTATTCGACTTGTATGCTCAGGCTAAGGATGTCCAACCAGAGACGGGAAAGTTATTTTTTTGCGCTTTTCCTTATTCCCAATCACTTTCTGGAAAGGATAACAGCGACATACATAGCCTGAATATGCATATCCATCATCTGACATGTCGTCATAGTGACGTATTGTTTTTTGACATTAACAAGTTTGTTAAGAATTACTTCATGACGAGAGATACTGTGTACCTCTCTAAAAACAGTCGACGTAAGTTAGCCAGTCTATTGGCTTATAATATTTTTGACTCAGTTGTTATAGGAATTATAACACAAACCAACAAAAACGACAACCGTGTTACTAGTATTAGTAATAATTTAGGAGCGGGCTCAAACACAGAATCGATGGATTTAAACGGCCATCGCAGACAAAGGAAAACCCTAAGTTAGGTCTAAATTTAGTTGCACAAAACATACAGGGTTTTTCCGGCAAAGACAATTTAATTGAACTATTTTTAAAGGATTTTAATGTAGATATTTTGTGTTTAACAGAGCACTGGCTGAAACAACCTGAAATGTCTTTCACTTTAAAAGACTATTTAGCAGTAAGTACTTTTAACCGACAGCACGCAATAAGAGGAGGTTCAATGATATTTGTAAAAAGTAGTTTAAAAATGAAAGAAAGAAAAGACATTGTCAGTCTATCTGTTGAACGCTTAATTGAGATCTCGTGTGTGGAATTGGATAGGTACATAGTTATGTGTGTTTATAGGCCGCCACAATCGAATTATAATGAATTTGAATTAGTTATGGAAGACGCCTTAAAACGCCTATTTACTAGCAATAAGAGCATAGTAGTATGTGGTGACTTCAATATAGATTTGTTAGTTGATAGTTCACTGAAAACTAAACTCACTAGTCTGTTCAGGTCATTTAATTTACATTATTTATTTACTGAACCCACTAGGACAACAGCTACTAGCGCCACTTGCATAGATAACGTTTTTTGTAATTGTCAATTTATAGAAAAAAAGGTCATACATAATTTACAGTCCGATCATAGCGGGTTATGGGCAGTTCTACCGTCAGTACTAGAAGAACCTTGTAATGAAGTAATTTGTAGACCAATAACAGAAAAAAAAATTGAATTATTTAAAAGAAAATTAGGCACACAGTTAGATTCATTAAATTTTGATAGCACTGATCCGAATACATTATATGAAGTGCTGTTTTCGCCCATATCAAAACAATTTGAACAGATATTTAACGTAAAAAAAATTACAGGGTTAAATCGCGGTTTTTCAGAATGGGCAACGCCAGGTTTACATAGAAGTAGGAAAAGGCTTTATGAATTGTATGAAGAGAAACAATTTAATCACGATCCGACGTTCAGAGAGTATGTTAAAAAATATTCAAAAACGTTTAGGCAAACTTGTTTAGCAGCCAAATCCATTAGCATAAGTAAACAAATTATGGCGTCAACTAATAAAATCAAAACAGTCTGGCAAGTAATTAGCAAAGAGACAGGCAAAACGAGACCTAGGGACCAGATATTTGCTTTAAAGGTAGAAGGGAATTTAGTCAATTCAAGGGAAGACATAGCAGAAATATTTGAAAATTTCTTTAAAAACATACCCCTCAAAATAACGGCTAGCTTAAATTCTTCCCCTCAATCAGCCGAAACTTTACTTCTGGAAAGTATAAATACATGCAAAGCTGACTTCCAATTCACCCATATAAGTCCCTTTGCTATTGTCAAAATATTTAAAGAGTTAAACTTAAAAAAAAACCGAAGATTTGTGGGGATTATCGGTTAAACTTATATCCACGGTTATCCATATTCTAGCACCTTACCTTGCTACAATTTTCAATAAATGCATTGACCAGGGAACCTTTCCTAATCTATTAAAGTTAAGTAAAATAGTACCCTTATTTAAATCTGGCGATAGTGAAGATCCCAATAATTTCAGACCAATAGCAATATTGCCGGTCCTAAGTAAAGTTTTTGAAAAAGTTATTTTGCATCAATTGCAGACTCATTTTAGTATAAATAAGCTATTTCATAAGAAACAGTTTGGATTTACGAAGGGCCGCTCAACGACGGACGCAGGCATAGCATTAATAAAGCACATCTTTGATGCGTGGGAGGAGGCGCAGGATGCCATCGGGGTGTTCTGTGACCTGTCCAAGGCGGTCGATTGCGTCGACCACGAAACGCTCCTTATAAAATTACACCGATATGGTTTAAGTAATAAATCGCTAGCTCTTCTTCGATCTTACTTAACAGACAGAACCCTAAAAGTAGATATCAATAGAGTTAAATCCTCAGGATCTAATGTAAAAGTAGGAGTTCCTCAAGGTTCTATACTAGGACCGTTCCTTTTTTTGGTTTACGTAAATGATTTGCCCTACCTAGAAGAAAAACTATCGCAGATAGTACTGTTTGCTGATGATACTTCCTTAATTTTTAAAGTAAAGAGAGGTTTAGGTAATGTTGACGATGTAAACAATGCTCTATCTACAGTTCTAAACTGGTTCACGGTGAACAATTTGATGTTAAATGCGAAAAAGACAAAATGCGTCAAGTTCTCCTTGCCCAATGTTAAAAATGTTGACACGTGTCTAAAAATATCTGGTGAGAAATTAGAGCTGGTAGAGTCCACACTATTTTTAGGCATAACAATAGACTCAAAACTGCAATGGGGTCCGCATATTGAAAAACTATCGGGTAGGTTGAGTTCAGCTGCATTTGCAGTTAGAAAAATTAGGCAACTTACAGACATATCGACTGCGAGGCTGGTCTATTTTAGTTATTTTCACAGTATTATGTCATATGGGCTGTTATTATGGGGACGGGCAGCAGATATAGAAACAATATTTATTTTGCAAAAAAGAGCAGTAAGAGCAATTTACAACTTAAGCAGTAGGGAATCGCTAAGGGAGCGTTTCAAAGAAATAGGAATTCTTACACTGGCTTGCCAATATAAATTCGATAATATAATGTATGTTCGTAAAAATATAACCATGTTCAAATTAAATAGGGACGTCCATAACGTAAACACTAGAAATAGAAATAAGCTTGCTTATTCTAAATTTCGTTTAGCCAAGGTAAATACATCGTTCGTAGGCTATTGCGTTCGTTTTTACAACAGAATTCCAGAACATGTTCTATCCTTGTCTGAAAATAAATTTAAAACATTCATTAAAAAATCGCTATGTAAAAAAGCCTATTATAGAATAGACGAGTATATGAACGATATAAGCCCTTGGTAGTAAGCCAATTCCACTGCGATTTCATTGTTATTGAATTATTAATATTATAATTTATTTAATTTTAAAAACGTGTACTGACGACGTGATTGCACATTAATAACTATAGCACACATTTTATAGCTGACAAGAACTCAATCTGCAGGTTTGCTAAAGGTCATTCGAATGGTGGCGTGGTGGCCGGGTCACCTATCTCCCTCTAAAATGGTTGAGACTGGTGATGGCTGACCCCTGCGTTATGCTCGTGAACGGGTGCTGTTCGTGTGTCTGGCCGCAGCATTACTGTTTTTCCTACTTTTGTAAGAAGTGTTATTTTGGCTTTTAAAGTTATTAGTGGCTATCACGGAATCATATCATATAGGCTTTGATGTATAAGTTTAAGATGATTTGAGAAAAGATGGTCAGAGTGGAGTTTTTTTTCCCGCTGCCTTTTTCTCCACTACAAATACGGCCCGAAGGCAGCGGCTAACATAGTAACATAGTACATTGACATTCAGCAAACAGAATGTAAATTCTTTACGTTGAAATAAATTATTGATTTCTGATTTCTGATTTCCCATACTGTTCAGATTTTTTGAAAAGTGATCACTTATAAAAACTTACAGGGTAATTTTCGTTGTACCTTAATAGGTTTTTAAGTTTGAAATTTAAATTAATAATTTGATACGGGCATGAGCAAGCAAAGCTGATGACTATGGGCTGATGATGTGCGAAACCCAATCACTTGTCCTGGTGCTAAACCAGAAATACCTGTGCCACGGTGACCAGGCAAGAACATTACAAACATTGAAATACACCCAGACTGAGGACATTTGTACAAGTGTACAGCGACCCTAGTGGGAATCGAACCCACGACGTCCGGCATGGTAATCAGACGTGATACCGCGAGACAGTCAGAATGATAAGGGTTCCTTTTTTTCTTTTGTAATACAGAACCCTTGTTCTAGTTAGACCTGAGATTTCCGCACTCACCCCCAGTTTCTCGTAAACTAACACGCTGTTAATCAACTGTTAACAGCTGTCAATTGACCAAAGTGCATACAAAAAAAAAACCACTGACAGCTGTTAACAGTAGATTAACAGCTTGTTATTCGAGAAACCGGGGGTAAGCCTCATAGTTGGGCCATTGTACATAGCAAGCACTAAGGTAAGTAAATACCTCAGACACTAGGGTTTCCTCACGATGTTTTCCTTCATCATTAGCGAGTGGTATATTGCTACTGGACTTGGCCCCCGTGGTGGAGTATGGCCTATATCTTCCTCAGGGAAGAGACCCGTGCCCCTCGGTGGGGACATAATGGGTTGATGATGAATATTGCTACTGTAACTTCACAAATGTACGTAACTTAGAAAACAAAGCTATTGCCGGGATTTTTTTTTTTTAATCAACACGCGTGCCCACCGCGGATTGACGATTTCAAGCGCTGAGGTATGCGAATAGCTCAGACACTCAGGTTTCCTCATGATGTTTCCCTTCACCGTTAGCGAGTGGTATTGCTACTATAACTTCACAAATGTTTGAGAACTTAGAAAACAAAGTCATAGGTACATGCCCGCACTGAGAATCGAACCTGGGTCTACACTAGGCTACCAGCGCTGTATATACAGAACCCTTAAAACGGCCTTTTCCCTGTCAAGCAATTCTTCGTGGTCCCTCATCATAATATAGGCCCTCTGCCGACTTCACCACAACGCCCATCGCTGGTCTACCCACACCATTCACTAACGAATTCATTCGAAATTCGTTGTCTCGTTAGATGAGTCCTTCCAAGTGAACGATGCCGAATGCCGAAGACAGAAATAAACGAACAATAAGATATCTGAATTTGCCTTTAGTTATTACCTTCGCTTGGTGACCTGACAGGCACTGCTCTTCTGAACTTGGACCGGACTCTTCGGAGAAACCCTGAGCCGAGAGAAGAGGGGTTGACACTCGGAGACAGTGGGTCCAGTGTCTCCGTCATTATTGAGGGTCGTTTGGCTGGAACACATTACATAAGATAAACCCACACCTATATCCTGTGTTAGAGTTAGAGATTAAGGTTTCTCACTCGCCATTTGGCTGGATTAAGTTTTAGTTCTAGTCAGACCTGAGATTTCCGCAATTACCCCCGGTTTCTTGTACACTAACAAGCTGTTAATATACTGTTAACAGCTGTCAATGGTTTTTTTTTTGTATGCACTTTGATCAATTGACAGCTGTTAACAGTAGATTAACAGCATGTTAGTGTACGAGAAACCGGGGGTTAGCCTCATAGTCAGGCTGTTGTACGTAGCAAGCGCTAAGGTACGCAAATACCTCAGACATAAGGTTTCCTCACAATAGTTTCCTTCACAGTCAGCGAGTGACATTACTACTACAAGTTCACAAATGTACATAACATGTACATTTAAAACATGTAAAATGTCATTGGTACATGCCAGCATTTGAACCCACGACCTCCCGAATGAGAAGCCGGCGTTCTGTCGCTACCTGCTGGATCAAGAGCTTGTCTTGAGCCTATTAACATATTTGCTGTTGACCAAATGGCATTTTGCGGGATTGACACATTTATTTCACTGGTGGCCACCATGCAAAAACTTGCTATGAAGATTTTCAGCATAATAGATAGGACATACAAATGCCAGAAACATACTGACCAAAAGCACATACAAATGACATAAAATTTATATATCCCTCGGTTGACCAACAACCATCATAAGCAGCCTATATACGTCCCACTGTAGGGCACAGGCATTCTCTTAGAAAGAGAGTCTGGGCTTAATCACCACGCGTGCCCACCGCGGATTGGCGATTTCAAGCGCTGAGGTACCTATGTGAATAGCTCAGACACCCAGGTTTCCTCACGATGTTTTGCAAGTGGTATTGCTACTATAACTTCAAATGTACATAACTTAGAAAGAGAAGTCATAGGTACATGCCCGCACTGGGAATCGAACCTGGGTCTCCCGCTTCCGAGTCCAATGTTCTACCCACTAGGCTACCACCGCTCTTACTAACAACCAATATGAGTTAATTCTTCACAGAAAATATAATTTGGGGTTTAAATTTTAAATCATTCACAACCATACAGCATACAAAACACTGCAATAAAAAGAAAACAGTGTGTCCGTGAGCGACTGTAAACAGTGCATACAATACGAAAGTTTTGTTTCCCCATTTAGCACTTTTTTGTCAATTGAATGGTGAAAAATGTGCACAGGAGAACCAGCTTCATAAGCAGCCTATGTACGTCCCACTGTAGGGCACAGGCCTTCTCTCAGAGAGAGTATGGGCTTAATACAAACAACCAAAAACACGATTCATCTAAGGCACTCCTAAGAGGCAGTTTATTTACTTAATATGTAGTTATGGCTTTTCCTTGTAAAATCTCCACCACAGACGATTTTAATCGGCGTTTTAAGGAATCATGTCTTTTTTTATAAATAAGACCGATACATACATAAACTTACGCCTGTATCCCAGAGGGGTAGACTGAGACCAGCTGCCACTTGCCACGATCCTGACAGATCACTTTCTCTTCCTCAACATTTATTAGTCGTTGGATGCACGCACACCGGTTTCAGGTACTTGTTATCTATAAAAAGTTCAGTATAAGACCAACAAAAGAAAGTCCCCCATCTCTTAAATGAAAAAGTGATTTTTCACAGCTTTTATTCATCATCATCATCATCATCATCAGCCACCCGTCGCCCACTGCAGGACACAGGCCTCCTTCGTGGTTTTCATAACCATGAGGGGTTTTGCCATCGCCATGCTTGGTAGGCGGGTTGGCGATCGCAGTATGCGGTTGGAATCTCAGGAAGACGCTGCTGCCCGTCTCCTGGTAATTGATTTCCTTAGTGGCCTTCTACAACATCCACAGAAGGAAATGGAGTGACGCTATTCTTAATCCGGTGCCACACAGAGCTTTTATTCATACACTTGTATTAACACTCTTCAGGTAAAATCTATTTGCAAGAAATTTGTCTGTAAATTGAATAAGCCAGTTGTTTAACTTGATTACCCTGTTTTCAGTAGCCACTGTGTCTAGCTAGACAGCTACTCCACACTACTTTGTTTGCAGTGACCTGATTATACTAGTGAATATAGTATACCACTTGTAAATATAGTGCTAAGTTGCATATAAAAGTTTTGCTTTCCTAGGTAAATATACACTGGTGTGAAAATTCCAGACATACTAAACTTCTGAGGCTTGAAAGTTTTTGCTAAATTTGTTCTAAAAACATTATTGAATATGTTTCATAACCCTAGCAGGCGAAGGAATAAACATAACAAGGCTGAGAATCTCATCATTGTTTTCTAACAAAATTCTATTGTCCGGGTTGAATCTGATTGGAGATGATTCATTCACGATCATCTGAAATACTGAATGAATAAAATTAAAGTTAGGCCTTACCGTTTGAGGGTTATCCAAGTAAGAGTGTCAAATTATCATAATTAAAATTTCAATTTTCAAGCTTATTTGTTATTTATGTATAGTACGCAGTATTGACCGGGTTTGGCTAAAATAAATTTTGTTTGGGTCTGCTACCGCCTATGGCTACTGCTAAGTGCTAACACAAAAACGAAACTTGAACGAAACTAAAACATACAATACAATAGGTAGGTACGGGACGGGAAGAAAAGAAATGTGTCAAATAACCAAAACTTATGTCAGACGCGTTTCGTTATGAAAATATTTTTTATTCAAAACTGAAAAGAAATTTATATAGAATATTGCAAAAGGTTTTTTTTGGTATTTTAGACGTTAGCAAGTGTCTCCGATACCGGATACAGGGCGCCGAGATAAAAAACTAAAAGGAAAATAAATTATTTCCTATGCTTGTTTGGCTACACATTTTTTGCCCCGTATTAAGTGTTAATTTTCCATTAACAAATTTTGTGCAGCCTCACATAATCGAAGCCGGCTCTGCAACATGCTGGCAACGGAGGCACTCACACATTTTAACCAGACTTTACGCAGTAACAAAACGTACGAGCAAGTGTTTCCGTAGCATTTGTGGCTTTGTGGGAGTTTTTTGGGTCATTCATAGGTCACTGCTATCCGTGGTTAATGAGACGAAAGGTGAAAAGGCCCCATACTCAATGCAGACTCAAACTTAATCAATTTGAACCTCACCATTGTGTTAACAGCTGATGAGCCATCAATTACATTTACTAATGGTGTAATGTTATCCATATTACCAAAACACTCAATTATGTACCGATACCTATATAGGTACTATTGTATGGAAAGATTGATGATATGTCCACTGTAACACGGTGGATCCAGTCACTGGGTGGACTCTATCACCAGCAGCTCTTCTGAACATTTTACAACTTATAGTCCATAAAAGGGCTTATAATAATACAATGAAACTCTGGTCTGCAGCAGTAAACCTTATTTATTTAACTTATCCTTAAATCTTAAGATACAGGAATGTCCTAAAACTATAGTCTATCCAGTGACTCCAACATGATGATGCTGTTACCACGGATCACCTGCAAACAAACCGGAAGTCATGTAGGGTATGTGTTAAAAAAAAAAATTGTTTATTGTTCAAAAACATAAGGCGGTTTGTGCATCACTTATATTATGTTAGTTATTAGGTACCTATAAAGTACGGGAATGCATTAGTACAATGTGAAATCTGCACGTTTTAGGCGTGTTCATGCAAGTAATTTACTTGTTTTACATAATTAATGCAAAACATATTTAATGTTTATGAAACAATTAACTTTGATCAGTAATAGAAAGGAATGTACAAATGGTGTTTGCTGGCCCTTATACTAAGCTGTCAAGATAGAACTATCTATACCTACAAAATAGTGTTTAATAATTTGATAAAAGGCACCTGAGTTTGCAAATGACCGATTTTTTTTGTAATATAAGAAAAGATAGTTTAACAGTTAGGTCCCGGTGCAACCTCTCTACTAGCTTTGCACAGAGAGAATGACTGTGCCATGTCACCACAAGTTAAATGGCTTGTTTGATACTGTTACTATTTTAATAAGAAAAACTAGGCAAGTGCGACGAGGAGTTGCACTCGCATTCACTTTGAGTTATTATCAGTTGCACTTCTACTGGCTTGGAGTGGAAGTGCAACTGATCTCGATGCTAAAAATAGTTCATTCGTCGACTCAAAAATAATACTAATCATGTAATGCTGGTGACTTAAATACTGGCACTTCACTTGGCGATTTGTATTCGCCAAATAATTAGGATACATTGAAGGTTTAACAAAATCAGTCTTAAAGATTCGTCAGAAAACCCAGCAATGCATGGTTAATGTTTGCCAAATGCGCAAATACAAGTGGCCAAGTGAGGTGCGGGCTGTACATAAACTATTTAGATTCATGAGATAAACCACTTTACTCGAAACAATAATTCATTTCTCAAAATATCCCAAACTGTCTGAAACGAGTACCTACCTAGTCACAATAACATTGTACACAGGATGCAATGTAAACAATAGCCCCCTTACTTATAAACCTAGTATAAAGTAAGGTGTAAATTCATGTCGAGTTTATTAGTAAAGCCCTATAGGTACACAACCATCCAATTGTGAGCCAAGATCTTAAGATTTCCTAACTATTAAACTGACAACTCCATAAATGAGGTGGCAAACGTCAGGAACTTGCCAGGATTTGGTGCACATATTAAAGAAGCTTTATAATGTGTTATATTATAAAGTAACACCTACCACCATGCCAATGTTGTTGCGCTGCCCATCTTTGCATTCCTCTACAGACTCGTCAAGTACAAGGTTCATGAAGGGGTCGAAACCTCTTAGGACTCCGGTGACGGCCCGGCCAGCGTTCAATTTGATGGACAGCTTCTTGTCCATGAACCTGCGAAAGGAATGGCCAACTTTACTCACCATTGTCACCAACCCAATGCAGTTTTCAGGTTATTTTTACCTAAATGCGGTAGTTATACAGATAGAGGGACGTATTATCAAGTATAGAAGTGGTTCTAAATACATTCATTACAAGAGTTGCAGGTTATAAAATGGCGTGCCTAGATGCGAACAGACATTCGTTAGTTATACCTCCGCGAAAGGATGAAACACTCACTTTTTCAATTCTGGAGGATGAGCCTTCGACATTTTTAGGTTTTCTAGTTACGGGGGAGGTGTAAAAACAGATTATTATATTGCTTATTTTCATGCAATATTCAATTCACTTCAACAAACGCCACCCGCCCGGGAAATTTAGTATTGCCATAAAATAAACTGGAAAAAATTACAACTTCAGATTAAATCTCATCTAACAAGATAGCCAATCAATAATCTTTAAGTGTTTCTAATCCATGGATGCAATGCAGCAGCTGTCTAGAAATAAATACTTAGTTAAATGCATTAATGCACTTTTAGTTTAGCGAATTTCTCCCAATGAAATTCATATCGTCATATCGCCCGTCTGAAACAATTTATGTTGTACACCTCTGCATTATTTTAGTCTGACAAAATTATTCAATAACTTTGACACTTAAAATATATAGGTAGCGATTTTTTGACACCTTTTTTATTATAACACATCTATGACACTTTATTTATTATTATAATTTTAATAAAACAAACAGAACCTGATTATGTCCGGTTCGTAAAACTGGATTCAGAACGATTCGAGTAGACGTCTCAAAGTGTGACCAGGAAGAAATAAACATCACGAGTATCACAAGATTCACACAATACCTACATGTTTTTTTTCCTAGTTTTCTAAGAATTCGAGTTCTCAGGTCGAGTTTTTGTGATTAAAATTCCTTAAACAATTTACAGGAATATTTACTACGGTGTTTAGAACGGTATTAATCGAAATACTGCAAAAATATTGGACTCTACATTTCTCTACATCAATGTTGCTTGAAGAAAAAAATACTTTTATTACAGTCCGACCAAGTGGAAAAGTACGAATTTCCTCAAGTGATAAAAGAAAATCATTAAATTTCATCTCCGCCGAACTGTAGTTATCACAAAGCATGTTGTAGAGATACAATACAGCCCATAGTGTAACTAAGTAGGTATGTATGTATAATAACAAGTGATAGCCTGCTGGGAGGATGCTACTCTGTGAAATATAAACATTCACTTTCGAATCATCTGATGTGGTTCCTTCGGGTGTTTTTATGTAATATAGTTTGTTTGTGAAAGTTAGTGATTGTGCAAAATGAACGAGTCCGGAATCGATATGGGGTTCGATCTCGCCTCTCTTCTGACGAACAACTTTAATGTGGACCAGAAGATATTGGATGAGATGTCTGCAGCTCAGCAGCATCAGGACTTCATGTTCTACGAGCTCAAATCGAAAGCCGTGCCAGTGACAGAAAGGTGAGTGATTTTTAAGAAGAGACATACCTACTTGAAACTCCTGCGCACGATAAGTCTACATACGTAGCGAATAATATTTTTGGCAGACACACAAGGAACCATTTCTCTCGGCTCTGTGCGTCCGCGACCTTGAAACTTGATTTGGCACAGCATCCCATTCGTCCATCTTGTTTATCTTCCATCCAAATACCACAATAATTTTCGCGGAGTTATGCTTTACATCCTATTTGATCCTTCAACCCTTGCTCTACATTCAAACTGCTAAAAAAGAAATATTACGGACACCTTTTTCTTTCGCAGTAGGTAAACTGACCAAAAATAAGGGTCTACTACAGGTTTTCCAAGACTAGCAGTAAAAAAAAAAACATATTTTTCCCGCCATTTATTTTTTGCTTTGATTGCATTTGCATTGCACCGCGTCATACTGTAGGTAGAGTCGACAGACAGAACGTCAACCTTTTTGCAACAAAAATGTAAAGGCTGACTTGCTGTCGGTTCTACAGTTAGTAAAATCTGGGGCCTGTTTCATGGAACTACAATTCATGGTTTACTATGACATTTCGGTGTACATTGCAAAGTCGATTAACCTACAAATTAACAATTAGACTCTGCTACGCAATGTACCTCGAATTATCATAATTAACTACGAATTGTAGTTGTACGAAACTCGGCCCAGGCTGTGAAAACTCTTAGATTTTTACGAAAATATTGACGCTGAAGGGTGGCCTCGATTCTGGTAGTGCATTATAGTACAGATGACCTGGTAGTCTGGCGATGAGATGGTCTGACGACCTGGTTGCGGTGGCAGGGAGTCGATGGATGCGGGCGGCAAAAGACCCGGAATGAAATCTGCGAGTTCATGCACTTGTACTGATGCAGATTGTACTACATTACATTAACAGAATCTTGGCCCCGGTAGAAGTTATTATACTTCGTTGGAGTAGTTTCGATGTGCATTTTTTCGGGATGAAAAGTAGCACATGAGTTATTCCAGACTATATTCTATCTCTGTGCCAAATTTCATCCAGATCCGTTTTGTCGTCCTGGCGTGATTAAGTAATGAACATTCAAACTTTCTCATTTATAATATTAGTAGGATTCATCTGTAGCCGAAGACATTTTCGACATAATCTTCACCTCGATGCTGACTTCGGTGAGCACGCTATATGTGATTCAAAATATATCAGCTCAGTTAAGCTTTCAGGGGCGCCACTACGTAAGTTCTCCACAGAATAGAGTTGTTCCATTTAACTTCCTCCGAACTGTCAAATACATATTTTGACACTTCGGAAACCTCAATAGATAACCCAGTACAGTGAACAGTTACGTAAGAAGAGGGCTAATCGCGATCGAATTGGGTTGATGGTATTAATCTTAGGTGTATCAGCTACCTTGGATTGGTTGGCTCCGCACGTATTGAATTGTCTTTCCTGTGGGCTAGGTCCCAGGCACTGCAGCGTCCGAGTGTTCCTTTCACCAATCTAGTGTGAGTGAAGGTGCCACTGGACGCTGTATAAATCATCTCATTACGTAGATGCAAAGGCCAAAGTTATCAGCCACCTACGGAAATCGCTTAATCTTTGCTAACAGATAAAGACTGCAGATTGTAAAAAAAATTGTATAAAAGACTCCGACCGAGCAATAGGCACTTTTTAGATTCAATTGATCACCGAAACAAAATTGTATTTGGTATTTTTTCCGATAAAGTTGTTTAATGTGCGGCATAGTGAACATGTGTGTCGCGTCTCATGAAACTACTATTCAAGTTTTATTATGGCGATTCGATGTAAATTGCGTAGCCGATTAGTACAACTGGTCTTCCAACTTGTTATTCTGTAGGTTCATCGGCTTTGCAATGTACATCGAATTGTCATAATAAACCATGATTTGTAACAGATCAGTGAACTTCGGACCGTTCTTAAACTAAAGGCGTAGAGTCGCATTCGGATAAACTAGCGAACTGTATAAATGTGAGCTATGTCGACTGTCCTAGGCATTCGTCTGTGGTCGGTTTCAGTTTGGACAACAACCGTACGTAACGTCGCGATATTTAATTTAGAGAAATAAAGAGAGGAGAGGGGGGAGGGGGGAGAAGTAAAGAAGGAAGAAAAGACATTTTATACTACACCTGCTTGGAAAGTAGGTACCTTGATACTTTATCAAATTTACGGTAGAAAGTACGTCATTGCATATCGAACAAATATGCGGGGAGAAAACGCATCTGAGAGAAAAGTGTATGAAAATCCATTTCTTACGTGGTTTTTCTTTTTTAATTTTGGGTAAGACTATGCGCCGGTAACCTAAATATCAAAAGCCAAAAAGTTTTTACAGTGAGTTTTTATCTCCAAGTTCGCAAAATGACACTGGCCACTAGCTGTGTGTTGGATGGTGTCGGGCTGGCAGTGCGACCCTGCGGCTAACTGCAACAATTTCAATATAAATTTCAATTAGTAAAGATTTCGTTTTTTATTTTCCTTGTAGGTGTAGTATAAAGCACTATGTATCACTCGAGAGAAACTGCGATTCCCGATTTCGGGTGTTTTAAAGCCCTCGCCTACGGCTCGGGCTTCAAACGACACCCTCGACGGTAATCGGTCACTTTCTCCTCTCGCTGAACAATGTACTATTGTCACATTACAAAATGATAATCACGAAGGAAAGAGAAAAAAGGCAAGGTGCGAAACCAGAAATCAAAAATTTATTTTAACGTAAATAATCTGCATTCTGTTTGCTGAATATCAGTCTACAATGTTAGCCGCTGCCTTCGGGCCGCATTTGTAGTGGAGAAAAAGGCAGAGGCAATGGGACTCCACACTGAACATATTTCTTCAAATAGTAGAAAAACATTGCTGCGGCTAGACCATGTGAAAAATTGGAACCAAGTTGGATTTAATATAAAGCTTGTTGATTTAATTTAAAGTAAAAAAAAACAATATTTTTACGTACGAATACCTATATTACGGTGAATTGTTTCCCTTAATGTTAGCGATAACTTTAAATAAATAACATAGATTATATGAAGCAAGTGTCAGAGGGCACGCGTGGTAATTAAGCTCATACTTTCTCTGAGTGAAGGCCTGTGCCCTGCAGTGGGACGTATATATTATGCTGCATAAAAAATAATAAGCAGACAGTAATAAATCCTATGCAAGTAAAATATTTATTGAAACCATTAGCTTTTTCCGCTTTTGATGATCGAAGTTATACCGTGTATATTTCTATTTCTATGTTGTTATTTTCGATTAGTTGTGTTTGTATTTTTACCACGTTCCCAACATAATCACGAACAATAATAACTTAAGTAAGTTCCACACAACGCAGCTACTCCTCCTGATCCCAAAGTAGGATACCCTGTGCCATGTTAACCAGCCAAGGACATCACAAACATGAAAATACATCGACACTGAGGCCATTTCTGAATGTACAGCGGGCCCCAGTGGGAATCGAACCCACGACCTCCGGCGTGGTAGTCAAACGTGATACCGCTAGACCAACGAGGCAGTCTAAGGTTTCATAAGTAATATAGTTATATAGTTCCGAAGGTAATATAGTTCCGAAGCCTGATGGTTGGAACGTGCATGAGGAAAACTTTGAGATCGCGAAAAAAGATCAGTGTTGCATCCAGACATTTTAATGCGATCGAAGTTTTTCCCATAGTAAAATTTGTTCGTAATTGTCGAGCAGAGCAATCCATTTTCGTACCGATTTGAGGACTTTGCTACATCCTGTACATTTATTGATTGCGTCCATTAAAAGCTCAATGAACTGACGTATCATAATATGTCGCAAATCGCGATACAATGGGAGCGTTATTGGCCAATGAGTCTCAATAGAGTTGCTTTAAGTGGCCAGTCTGCGTGTCACAGGACGCGCGAAGAGACAAAAGTACCGGAAGATCGCAAGCATATTACTCGTTCACTGCTGGATACAGGCCTCCCCCAAGGCACGCCACTCACTTCTAGCCTCGCCCATCCTCATTCTCTCAGATAGTCGGTCCAGCGACCCTGTTGGAGTCCTGCGCTGCGTTTGCCAGTTCGTGGTCTCCACTCAAGAACCTTTGCACTCCATTGACCGGTAATTGTTTCATCGAAAGATTTGTTAAGGCATTTTTCAACTCCGATTTAATCGATCAAAAAAAAAAATCGACCAAGTGCGTCTCGGGCCACGCCTTTTGATGTTAGGATTTTATTTTACTTAACTATCTGCTTTCTACAGAACTAACAACTTCATTAAAGTAATTTTCAATGGATTTGCACGAACTTTTCTCTTATTGGTTGGTCGTCTCATCACCGGCCTACGCTTGTCCACTGCTGGACATAGGCCTCTCCTATTGCACGCCACTGAGCACGGCCATTCAGCGTGGCGCCGGATTACGAATAGCGTCACTCCATTTCCTTCCGTGGATGTCGTAGAAGGCGACTAAGGAAGTCAATTACCAGGAGACGGGCAGCAGCGTCTTTCTGAGATTCCAACCGCATACTGCGATCGCCAACCCGCCTGCCAAGCGTGGCGATTACGGCAAAACCCCTCATGGTTATGAAAACCATGAGGGAGGCCTATGTCCTGCAGTAGGCGCCATATGGCTGATGATGAGCACGGTCCACGGCTACTCTCATCCAGCTCTTGCCAGCCGCCCTGCGAAGATCATCGCTCCACTGAGTCTGAGGACGTCCTACACTACGTTTACGGATCCGCAGTAAACCATCATCTACCCCATCGGTTATCAGTTCTTCGGGTGATATGGCCGGCCCACTGCCACTTCAGCATGATAATTTGGTGGACTACTCGTATGTCGGTGACTTTGGTTCTCTGTCGGATTACGTCGTTTCGAATTCGATCTTTCAGAGAAACCCCGAGCATAGCCCTTTCCATAGCACGCTGAGCGACTTTAAATTTGTAGACCAGCCCCTCCGTGAGTGTCCCAGTTTCGGCACCGTATGTCATGACGGGTAGGACGCACTGATTGAAGACTTTCGTCTTTAGAGTCTGTGCGGTTGGCGATGTGAACACTCGACGTAGTTTCCCATACGCTGCCCAGCCCAGCTGTATTCTTCTATTGGTCTCTTTCTTGAAGTTGTTTTTACCTAACTGCATGGTTTGCCCGAGGTAAACATGGAGTAACAACTTCGAGACTATTCTCAGGCAGTATTGCCTTGAACTGCAATTAGCTCCGGATTTACGTGTCCATTGAACATAACCTTGGTTTTGTGCAAGTTCATCCGGCGACCAATGGGTTGGGAAGAATCAGCTAGGCCACTCAGCATTATGTTGTAGATCTTGCAGGGTTTCCGCCATGATGACGATGTCATCTGCAAATTGCAAGTGTGAAAGGTACTCGCCGTTTATGTTAATGCCGTACCCCTTCCAGTCCAGTGTCTTGCACATATCCTCCATTGGATTTGTGAACAATTTGGAGGAAATAACATCCCCTTGTCTCACACCCTGATGTATGGGGATAGGCTCAGATTGTCGGTTCTGAATTTGGACGGCCATAGTAGCGGCTTTGTACAGACCTCTCAATACTTGGGTGTATCGCCAGTCGACTTGGCATCGCTGCAAAGATTTCAGAACAGACCAGGTTTCGACTGAGTCAAAAGCCTTTTCATAGTCCACAAACGCTACGAGTAAGCACAGGGGCCGATTATACTCTTTGGTCTTCTGTATAATCTGCCGCACTGTATGAATGTGGTCTAAGTGTCGTAGCCCCATCGAAAGCCGGCCTCCTCAGGTGGCTGAAATTCATGATTCTCTAAAACAGCTAGTAGACGTGGCTCAAGAGTGAAATCGGTCGGTAGTTTTTCAGGAGGATTTAATCACCCTTTTTGAAGAACAACATCACAACACTCTTACTCCACGCCTCCGGAGTACTGCCATCGAAGAGGACAGCATTAAAGATGTTCTGGAGCTACTTCATTACAGGTTTACCGCCAGACTTCAGGAGCTCAGTTGTAATACCGTCCTCTTCAGGGGCTTTTTCATTTTTAAGTTGTCTAAGAGCCATCGCGATTTCGTCCAGGCTGACTTCTGGCAAGTCTTTAGTATAGTGGCGCGTCAAGTGTAGTGCAGTGTTGGTCGTCTATTACTCGTTAACTTGTAAAGCCTGCTTAGCTGTGATAGTTTTCCTTTTAACTTCATTATATAATTGTGCTACTGCCCTGAATTTTTAGGGTTCCGTAGTCGACAAGGAACCCTTATAGTTTCGCCATGTCCGTCCTCTCGTCTGTCTGTCTGTCTATCTGTCTGTCTGTCCGAATGTCCGTCTGTCTGTCCACGGTATAGCTGCCTAGCTCAGAAACGATTAGTACGAGAAAGCTGAAATTTGGCTGCCTAATAAAACGGCTTAAACGGTTGATTGTAGAAACGTGAAAAAAATCAGGGCAGTAGCTCATCTACCTTTTCGTCACAAGGTTGTCTGGAAGAAATTGCTGTTAGCAATAAGGCCACCCATTGTACTTTTTCATTGTAACTTTCATATTATATGTCTCGCTTCTTGTGGGCATTAAAGAATATTCTTATCTTATCTTATCTTATCTCATATAATGAACTTGAAAGGAAAACTATCACGGCTAAGCAGGCCTTACAAGTTAACGAGTAATAGGCGACCAGCTTATAATAAAAGGATATATTCTTCGTACAAAATTCGTTGAAAATTACGTCGATGAAGTTGTTACTTCTGTAAGGCAAATAAAACCCCTCTTTCTATGGAACCCTACAATGCACGTGGCCCAACATGCACTTGGCCGGTTGTTCATGTTTCTACAAACAGCCGTTTAGCCAGCAGAGGGGTGAGGGACGCTCCACTCAAATATCTTCAATATTTCGTACAACCACAATATTTTTAGGCCACCAATCCAAACCCACTCTATGGGGTAGAGGAGAAAAAAAATCATCTCAAATTTAGGTCTAAGGATATACCCAACAATTTTTTTTTAATGATTTTATTCGACCTTTCTGTCACCTTCTAGTCACATTCACACGAGACATTGCTATCGTCAATCCTTCATCCTTCATCTTCTCCGTATTTTCAAACCAATTCAACAACATTCCTTTCTCTATTCTAGTCATTACATCATCTTTCAGTCCGCAGCGTTCAACGTTCAAGTAGATATTTTATATAATTATCTTTGTGGAAACTGACATTTAGTTCATCTTCATTCCGAAAATATTTACTTTACAAATACTGATTAAATTATTTGAACACTAGGACGCCAGCAGGCAATCATTGCTCGCAAGCTAAGCATCTTATATCGTGGACGTTCGCATGGGATTCAAATGAAAACATGATAATAACAAAAGAATACTTAAATAGCTATTACTTAACCTATTTCAAAAGAGTATGATACACTCACCCCATTTTTTTATTTTTAACCTATTTTGTTTTTCCTTTTTAAAAAAGAAAATCTTTATCATCATCATCATCACCCCACTGCTGCCCACCGCTGGGTATAGGCCTTTTCCCCCAAATGCCAAGTCACGAAAAAAAAGATTAACAAGTATTAATGACATGCATTTAGTAATAAATTTTTTTTTACTTTTCATCCTGCACACCGGACATTTTTTTAGATGGAGTAAGCTTTCTGAGTAGGTTATCCTCTCGCCCCCCCGGTTTCTCGTACACCAACAAGCTGTTAATCTACTCTTAACCGCTGTCAGTGGTTTCTTTTGTATGCACTTTGGTCAATTGACAGCTGTTAACAGTAGATTAACAGCGTGTTAGTGTACGAGAAACTGGGGGTCGGAATCTCAGCTTAGTAGGCTATCCACAGGAATGTGTGGGAATGAGTTATAAAAGGGCTCTATAGAGTACCTAACACTAGCGTCGCCAATAGAAGAAAAATCATATCTTTTTAGGGTTCAGTACCCGAAGGGGGCCAAACGGGACTTACTAAGACTTCACCGTCTGTCTGTCACCAGGCTGTATCTCATGAACCGTGATAGGTAGGCATTTGAAATTTTCACAGATGATAAGGGGACTCCTATACAACAAACGTTGTCTAAATACAGCGCTCGCGAGACGGACAGACAGACAGACGGACAGTGAAGTCCCGTTTGGCACCTTTCGGGACCCTAAAAAAGATATGATTTTTTACCTTTTGTGGCGCTCTATAGTGTCACTCTATGGAGCCCCTTTAATTGGGCTTACATAACATAAGCAGCCTATATACGTCCCACTGTAGGGCACAGGCCTTCTCTCAGGGAGAGAGTATGGGCTTAATCACCACGCGTGCCCACCGCGGATTGGTGATTTCAAGCGCTGAGGTATGTGAATAGCTCAGATACTCAGGTTTCCTCACGATGTTTTCCTTCACAGTTAGCGAGTGGTATTGCTACTTTAACTTCACAAATGTACATAACTTAGAAAACCAAGTCATAGGTACATGCCGGCACCGGGTATCGAACCTGGGTCTCCCACTTCCGAGTCCGAGGTTCTACCCACTAAGCTACCACCGCTCCACTAAGCTACCACCGCAGGGCTTATCAATCTAATTGGGCTTGTTATCGAAATATACCTGCGCCTGCTTTATCAGGGGGTCTGACAGTTCATATAAATATACACAGTGGCACAGATTACAGCGGAAGACGGTAAATAAACAGTGTCGGAAACTCAACATCCCGAGTGACACTATCGTAGCCAAAATACTGCAGATAAGGCCTGAGAGATTTCTTCACTTTGTCTCGTTACGTTAAAGTACACGCTGTTGACGGGTGATGCAGGAGGGACAAATGGGTATCTTTTGGCAACAGACATGAGCAAGTTTGTGGAGTGGAAATGACGCTTCAGCAGTGGAGTCCTATTTATAAAAAGTCGATTCCACTAAAACTGCCCTAAGGCGGAGTTAAAGCCGGTTTACAAGAGATCCTGCGGATAACATTGTACATTGACACATTCGACAAACAGAATGTAGATTCTTTGCGTTGAATTAAATTTTTTATTTCTGATTTCACTCCATAAAGCGACTCTAATTCCGCCTTAAGAGTATTTTGGTGGGATCGATCTTTACATTGTTCTGTGGATCTTTATCCTCCTCAGTCCTGACCTTGAAAATAACAATTGAAAACCATTGTTATTTTCAAGGTCAGGATTGAGGAGGTTAAAAATAAAACCGGTAATGTTTATAATCTAAAGTAACAGATTACCCAAGTGTCGTCATGGAAATGGATAAAGGATAGATGATTAGGTTTATAGATAAATAAAAGTATATGTAAAAAGTTATTTAAACATTATCAGGGCTGCGTTTTATATATTACAAGTTGTTTCATTTGTTTATATAACAATACGATGTACCTACATTTCGTCGCCAATTAGTTTAATTGTTTAAGTGTTCTTACTTGTTAATCTGTGGATTACTTTTTCATTGTAACTGTTATTAAATAACAGTTACAATTCTTGTTTCTTGTTTAAAATATTTTTTTTTATCTAATCTTATTAAAAGGCTACGCAATGTACATCGAATTGTAAACCATGAATTGTAGTTCTATGACGGGAGCCCAGGACCCCTGACAGACCCTTAGGGCCGGTTTCTGAATTGAGAATTTCATTAAGCAAATACTTAAGTAACGTTCTGGCACGCTCTTTTTTGAGAAATTCGGAGAGACAGCACTACCGTTAACTATTTACTCAGCGAAATTCTCAATTCAGAAACTGGCCCTTAGTCCCTTAACCCTCAAACATTTGAAAAACCAACTGAGTTATTTTTAGAAGAAGAAGAAGAAGAAGAAGAAAGACGATTAAAACACGATTCCTCTAAAACACGCCTCAGAGGCAGTTTATATATTCTTCGATTACGTTTTTCCCTTGACCACAGACTATTAAAACTGTCTCTGAGGAGTGTTTCAAGAAATCGTGATTTTATAACGAAGACCGTAAGTTTGGAGTCGTCCATTTTTTCTCCAAAACGATGTACCGTTTTATACCTTGCAGGTGAGATAAGATAAGAATATTCTTTATTGCACACCAGGAGACACACAATGATAAAATATTTACAAAGATACAATACAATTAGGGGCCTTAATGCGATAAACGGCGCAACGTTTGTCCCTATAATTTGGAGGAATTTTATGACAATTGTAAATAAATACCTAGGCTTGTGTGTTTTTAAAATTATTTTATATCAGAGAATTATTAATTTAATTAATTATTTTTGCTAGCTATAAAAAATTAAAACATACAGTAAAATTACACAGTGCAATATTTTTTATATCATACCATCTCTATGACTGTAATTTATGGCAATAATCAATGTTGAGTTGAACTGAACGTTGAGTCACAATTTCTGCCCTCATCATCATCATCATCAGCCTATGCTTGTCCACTGCTGGATATGCCTCTCCTATTGCACGCCCCTGAGCACGGTCCTCTCATCCAGCTCTTGCCAGCCACCCTGCGGAGATCATCGCTCCACTGAGTCTGGGGACATCCCACTGCCCTACTTTGAGTAAAAAAATTAAAACATTTTGTCTTCGAGTTGGACATAGGCGTCAAGTAATACCCCTCGTCTTTTAAAGTCGGTGGTTAGAAAATAAAAATAGATTTGATTCACTCCATGACGAACAACCACAGTTCCTTGAACTTGCTCGTGCTCGAGCGAGAAATTAATCCTGACTCTACCAAACTCACAACTCCATTTCAAATTAAATGCAATGAAAAAACTTTCATCATCATCATCATCATCATCATCAGCCTATGCTTGTCCACTGCTGGACATAAGCCTCTCCTACAGCACGCCACTGAGCACGGTCCTCGGCTACTCTCATCCAGCTCTTGCCAGCCGCCCTGCGAAGATCATCGCTCCACCGAGTCTGAGGACATCCCACACTACGTTTACCGATCCGCGGTCTCCACTCGAGAACTCGTCTACCCCATCGGTTATCAGTTCTTAGGATAAATATGGCCGGCCCACTGCCACTTCAGCATGTTAATTCGGTGGGCTATGTCGGTGACTTTGGTTCTCTGTCGGATCACCTCGTTTCGAATTCGATCTTTCAGAGAAACCCCGAGCATAGCCCTTTCCATAGCACGCTGAGCGACTTTTTTGTGGACCAGCCCCACCGTGAGTGTCCACGTTTCGGCACCGTATGTCATGACGGGTAGGACGTTGTACGCTGTTTAAAAACTTTATTTCTGTTATATATCGTGATATTTTTAAATTCCGTCTTTTTGACACTATTTTTCAAGCCAATTACACCTACGTTGACGGTGTGCCCGCATGTCTGCAATGTAGTAGAACCTTTACAAAAAAAAATTGGTTAATCGAATATCGTCATCATCATCATCATCATTTTTAATTAAAATACGGAGTCTTTCAGGTTCACCGTAAATACCTACCGATATTTACTGATATTACTGATACTTACTATCAACCCTAAAAAACAGTGTCCCAAGCACTAGAGCGTCCGTGTGGTCCCTTCACCCATCTAGTGTGAGTGTAGGTACCACTGGACGCTGTATAAATCATCTCATTACGTAGATGCAAAGGACAGAGATTTAATATGAACCCCAGTAATCTTTGGAGTATCAGTGATAAGTCCTGACCTTTAAATTACATTGGCAAACCATTGTTATTCTCAATGTACTTACTGAGGATAAGATAACTAGGGACCAAGCCCCCTCTTATGTGCGCTGACTCCCGGCCAAGCTTCGCTCTTCGCGGCGGTCGGGCTTCGGCCTCGCAAGTTACGTGTAGTTTGGTCTTTGGCGTCCTTAGGCCCCTCGATTCGATGAGTGAGGTTCTGGATGTGATATGGTAAATTCACACGGCTGTCAGTGGTTTGATTACGGGTGGGAAACGTATCTGGTGGTGTTATTCTTAGGTAAGTTTAATAAGTTTATTAAAGGTTACAACCAGAAATAGTTCACTGTGTGAAAAGCTAGCAGAATGCGTCACCGAGACCTGAAATAGCGTACAATAATAAACAAAGCTGTAACAGCTGCCAACATTAACTAAAACCGAATGCACGTAATAATTGTGTCTCATTCGTACACGCGAATTAGGTTCAAAAACGTTACTAAGATCATTTTCAGAGATCAAAACTTTATTTCAACCATACGTTGCATGGTTGAAATAAAATGATCTTAGTCACTTCTCTATTCAGACCTGGCGTTTAGAGAGGGTGCTAATTGTGTGTCTGGCCGCAGTATTACATTTTGTAAGAGAAGTAACGAATATTCTGGTATTTATAGTTTTTGATGGCACTCATGGAATCTCTACAAGCAACTAACGTTATAAGGTGACTCTAGAAAAGAGTGGAGTTTTATCGCAGACATTTTCTCCATTACAAAATCCACCAAAAACATAACATTAGCTGATTAAAAAAACATACACCATGTAAATTCTTTACGTTGAAATAAATTTTCGATGTCGGATTACTGG
This sequence comes from Yponomeuta cagnagella, assembly GCA_947310995.1. NCBI lineage: Eukaryota > Metazoa > Arthropoda > Insecta > Lepidoptera > Yponomeutidae > Yponomeuta > Yponomeuta cagnagella. The sequence continues at coordinate 1,866,904 of OX371292.1, read as the reverse complement.
GACTGATACCACTTTGTAGTACCTAACAATAAATATACTGGTAATCAACTTTCTGCACTCTTTCACCTGGGGGCGTCTCTAAAATGCACAGCTGTTCAATAGAGTCAACATTAGTACCATAATAGTTGCTGCATTGACACTCATCATTATTAGCCACCCGACGCCCACTGCAGGACACAGGCCTCCCTCATGGTTTTCCTAACCATGAAGGGTTTTGCTATAATCGCCACTCTTGGCAGGCGGGTTGGCGATCGCAGTATGCGGTTGGAATCTCAGGAAGACGCTGCGGCCCGTCTCCTGGTAATATATTTCCTTACTCGCCTTCTACGGAAGGAAATGGAGTGGCGCTATTCTTAATCCGGCGCCACACGGAGTGTGACATTGACACTATTGGTGGTCTAATAAACCGCAGCGCGATTCCATTTTCTTTGCGCCGGTTGCCCATTTGCCTGGTTCGTAGTCTCCCCCCCTCAAAAACCTTCAATATTGCAACTGGAACAATCCAATGCCACTACCTATAAGGCGCGGAGCCCACTGATCTGGCATGGCACGGACCTGGCGTGGACATGGCCCGGGCATGCCCAATAACCGCGTCACAGATCAGTGTCCTAGTTTGTATAGACCACCTATACATCCCATAACGAAGGCAGTTGTTAGGTTAAAAGGCGTGGAGCGAAGGAACTGACTGCGAACTGACCTGGGACTGAATGCAATCGGGCACGGAACGCTGAAATGGCGTGCTATAGCAAGTCCGATGAAAGGCCGTTGAGTGTGTTCAAATAATGACCTCATGACCGTGTGTTTGGTATGGTATTTGAATTAAACTGAACGATGTCCGCGCCATGCAAGCGCCATGCAAGCGCCATGCAACCTTTTGTTCCTTATTTTTCCTTCACAAAGCCGCAAATGAAAACCAATAATTTCAACAAACATCTTTGCTAAGATAACTGACATGCAGTAATCAAAGAAATAGCTCTAGAAACTAGTAGGAATGAGCAGCTATTATTTTTGCCATTGAAGTGTAAGTGGATATTCGCGCGTTATTGCTAAACCAACCTTTCGGTGTCTTCCAATAAGTAATATAGTAATTTTATATGTAAGTAGGTTCTTAGAATGTAATTTTTTGGTATGTATGTATATTTATTTGAAGGTTTATGTACTTTATTCCTTTCATTATTAGGATAAAAAGTATTTTTTTGTAGATATTTATATTAGCTCCGTGTGGCGCCGGATTAAGAATAGCGTAACTCCATTTACTTCCGTGGATATCGTAGAAGGCGACTAAGGAAATTAATTACCAGGAAACGGGCAGCAGCGTCTTCCTGAGATTCCAAATGTCCTGCAGGGGGCGTCAAATTGCTGATGATGATGATGATTTATATTAGTACTATTTCGTTGTGTGTAAGTGTATATTATTATTAAGTGTACTGTGGAGGTCTCTTTCGACACATCAAAGGGATTATCGCGTTTCTTGGTGCGTTGATGTGGCTACACTGGGGTTTGTCATCTGTCATTCGAGAACGTGTAGAGTTGATTTCATTTTGTTTTTTATCTGTGGTGAGGTGTTAGGAGGTTGTTTGTTGTTTTTGTTTTGTGAGGCGCGTCGGTTCTGTTTTGTTTATTTTAATGGATTTATCTCTAATAGTTTGTTTAGCCCTATGGCTTTCATATGACGTCCACGTTGAATTTACAGAAGTCACAGATTAGGATTTTTTTAAATTTAACGCCATTAAACATTGAACACCAGTGTAGCCAACAGAATTATCGCGTTTTTTGAAGCGCTAATTTTCCGCCTTTATTAACACTTTTATGGCCATTAAGCGTCACCGTGGCCAACAGATTATTGTTGTGAGAATGACGCTAGTTAGTATTGCCAGCTTGAAGCAAAAAAAATATTATTCCAAAAAAACTGCCAGTATTCCGAAAAACATAATTAGAGATGAAGGTAATACAAAAAACTTTTGTCACGCACGGGCAATAGACGTCACAGTGAAAGCAAGCGAACGTCATTCACGTTCAGCATACTACTCATACTATGGAGGCTCCATAGTATTAGAAGTACCTATGCTGTATTGCGGCAGTTGTGTGACCGTGTGTTTAAGAGCAAATTCGGTTTAGCATCACACGTCCGAGCACATATGCTCGAGTCTGAAGTAAGTCCTCGTCAGGGTGTCGCCGTCGATGAATCGTTGTGGAGGACATCATCATCATCATGAAATAAATAAATATTAAATATGTCTATTTTCAATTTCAAACTTAATGTTACAATTTTTTTGTATCATCATCAATCATCACCATAAACAATGTTCAATGAAGCGAACGCAATCGGGGGCCTTTGGTCGACTCATGTGCGGTGCTGATGGGGCGGAAATCTTATACAGATTTAAATTATTTATTGAAATTAATTATTAAATAAAATTAATTATTTTCTTATGTAACATTTTTAGCTTGCCTTTGCTTCCAACCAGAAGCTACTTTTCATGTGTTTTTTTGTCGTATGAAATTAAATATAGCGTACTCAGTTGTATGAGTTTGAGAAACCCTGATCTAGACCTATCTGATCGAGATCTCCTCATGCCTGCGACAGACTGACAGACCGACGGACAACAGCGTTACCCTATAAGGGTTCCATTACTCCTTCTGAGATACGGGACCCTGAAAACAATAAACCGTGTCACTCCATGACAACAAGGAATGCTCATGACGCTGTCGCTGTTTGTTTGTGCGCGTGCGCCGCTAATGGTTTCACTTTACTCTAATTTGCAGTCACGGCCAACGTCTGCCGTTGGTGTCTGCAAAATATAAGTAGGTAGGTACCTACCCTCTATGAATAAAAAAAACCATAGAAGTATTTCTTCCTACAAAATTCACTTTCGAAAACGGCCCCAGTCCTCTCGATTAGTCTTTACCAATGAAATGAGCTCAAGAATTATTTACAATAAGTTATAATTAAAAAATGTATTGAATGCTGTTGCACGCCTATTATTGGGTGTTAGGCTAGACAAGAACCACATAGTATAAGAACTCTGTATTGTTGTGCTTAATACCTGTTGGCTGTGTCAATAAAATATATAAATATAAAAATAAGATGTACTGTAGACAAGTAGAGTATCATTCACTCTGTGCGCCATGCGTGACGACGTGAACGTTGATTGGGCGATATAGGTAAATGACAGCGTAACTTATGATTGGTTTTATACGAAAACGTCAAACCATTGACTTCATGATGTATAACCCGTCGAAATATCTAGGTAACTCGCAAGATGGCGGTCTGACGGTGGCAGATGCATAGATGTTTTGCCGGATAATACTTAACTTAGCCGTGTGGCGCCGGATTAAGAATAGCGTCACTCCTTTTCCTCCCGTGGATGTCGTAGAAGGCGACTAAAGAAAATAAATTACCAGGAGACGGGCAGCAGCGTCTACCTGACATTCCAACCGCATACTGCGATCGCCAACCCGCCTGCCAAGCGTGGCGATTATGGCAAAACCCCTCATGGTTATGAAAACCATGAGGGAGGCCTATGTCCTGCAGTGGGCGTCAAGGGGCTGATGATGATGATGATGACTTAACTAGCTCCGATTGGTAACACAATTTGACAAGCCCCGCCCGCCTTCCCACAAATGAACGTGGAGTAATTTTTTAGCGCTAGTTAGACATCTATGTTTTTAACTACCACTGCCTACAGTACATTGATTACTTATCAAGAATGGATGTACTGTTGACAGCAAGGCAACATGTACATTTCTGTTGCAATGTCGCCCGTAACGTAACGGCGTGGAATGCAGCGGCTGTAAAGGTTGATGTGCCGTCGACTGTACAGTCGACCCGCCATCTATGTAACCTTGACGGCGATCTTATGTCGGATGCCTGGGAAGGTGGAAGGACGGTTAACCACAACGGAATCATGGCACACAAAGATGGCTGCTAGAGAAGAACATAGCAAGAACATAAAAAATGTTCTACCGCCGCTTCTTTGATATCATTGGGATTGGTGAAACACTTTATCAAGGCTTTAGACAAATGTAGATTAGTCTTTAAGCATTATCTCTATTATCAGAATTTATCACAAGACGTCTTTATCAGACCGCAAATTGAAAAACTGGCCAAATGCGTGTCGGGTCACGCGCAGTGTAGGTTTCCGTAGAAAGTGGGGGTTTTATCTGCTTTTCAGAACTAACAACTTCATCGACGTAATTTTCTACCGATTTGTCGGCGTGATTAATATGTACCTATGTCTGTGCCAAATTTCTGCTTTCTCGTATTAATCGTCTCCGAGCGAAGCCGCGGACAGACAAACAGACGGACGGATATGGCGAAACTTCCTTGTCGGTTCCTTGTCGACTACAGAACTCAAAAAATTTAGATCTACGGCTTCTTCTACAAGAGTTCTTCATCATCATCATTCAGCCACAAGAAGTCCACTGCTGGACATAGGCTTCCTCCATGGATTTCCAAAAAGACCGGTTGGAAGCGGCTCGCATCCAGCGTCTTCCTGCCACTTGGACGAGGTCGTCTGCCCATCTTGTGGCTGGTCGTCCTACGCTGTGCTTGCCATCGGCCAGCAGTTCTGCGTGCTATGTGCCCCGCCCACTGCCACTTCAACGTACTAATCCGCTGGACTATGTCGACGAGTTTCGTTCGTCTACGGATATCATCACAAGAGTTCTTAGGTAACACATAATCTAAATTACCAATAGCCAATTGCTTACTACATGAAAGTTTCGTAAGCTTAGTTCGAAAATTTTCATTGTCATACTTTTGATACATTGCACGATGCGTTGATTTTTTTGTTAAGACCAAGTTTCGCTCTGATCAAGAAATGTCTCTGAAAGTTCATATCTTTCACCCGCTGCACCGCGAATTTTCCCAGAAAATATCCGAGAAGTCAGCGACAAACGTAGAGCGTTTTCGGCAGGATTTTAAATGTTTTTTATAATTACTACGTATTGTAGTTTTATGTAACTCGGTCGAGGGCATGCTGGTGATTATTACTGGTCTATTATAAGTCACAGACACAAATAAATACCAGAACAAAAGCTAAAGCAATTTATTTTTGTTATTGTTTTAGGCAATTATTTTGGTAACCAAAAACAATAAATATTTTGGATACAATCGAACAGGATTTCTTTAAGAATATATACCTATTTTTTAAACTAAGTGCCCCTCGAATGTTGAGGAAAAACACTTAAAATGTCAAGGATAAAAACCTTATAAGCCATCTTAACTGAAACAACAATCCGGCAGTTTGCGATGAGAACGTAAGAGTAAACTTTTTGTGAGGTACTTGCTAATTTGAGGTCACATCTTGACGCGCCAATGAGGCCCACATCCATGTGAAGTCAAAGTAATTTGTTCAAGTTATTTGTCGGGCATTATAGTACGTAGACGCATGTAGACCTACGACTTTTTAGCAGTCGCGTTATTTGTATTTACAATAAGTTATTTTTTTTTTTATAATCGTACTTAAGGGGACTTCCCCACAGGACTCCTTCACAGCTTCACCGATGGAAAAAATCATCTCTTTTCTAGATAATTTTTGCGAAGTGTCTTACAATTTTACAGGTCCCTCTATCATGGAAATTAACAGAGAAAGTGAAGGGACGTGGGGCGAGGGCGCGGAAAAGACGCGTTGTTAATGAAATTCACTTTCATACAAAATCGTCCCACGTCCTTTCTGTGTGGCCCCCCTGGCCGTAAAGGCCTAAAACCTAGAACTAGATAGCATTTTTGAAAAAAAAAACCTCATCAGTAATCGCGATTAAACCCATTAAATGCATAACCGTATATGAACGTTGCGGGTCATAAAAATACAACGTTTCATGAATAGATGAAATCGCTGTCGGCCATGAATTTTTATGATTATTTCACCTCTGCCTTGACGTCACATAGTTTGCAAACAAACACGTAAGGCTCCTTCTACTGGTGTAACCATGGCGATTCGAATTTTTGACAGTGACGTGTTGCACAACGATGCGTGTTCGGCGTTTCAAATCAAATGTTCAAAACAAGATTTTTAAACAGCATCGACACTTTACCGCATGGATTTTTTAAAATGTTTGAAAAAAATATATGATATCCTAAATAGTAAGTAAGACATAGGAAAAATACAAATAAAAATCTAAAAGTATTAATAAATTAGTTATTTTAGGAAATAACTGTTCCAAATATGGAAACCCATGCACTCGGGTAAATATTTATGTGTTCCAAATCTGGAACTTCATGCAGTGCAGTAAAACTTTTAACGAATATTTGTATTTTAAATATTACATTGCTGATATGTATGTATTTTTACTTGAAAATAAAAACTATGTATCAGAAAAGACCTACCTAAGTAAAAAAATTAAGTTACTTAACTAATCACGGCATTCATCAAATTTGGAACAAACTTTAATTAGTTGAAATAGTATTATAAGAAAGATATTTCTTACGTGTTTTTCCATAAAAACGTTGATAATCTATTATCGTAAATAAGGAATTTTGATTTGTCCCAATTAAGGTATTTTCTAAGGTTAATCAAATCAAAATTTTTATTCAAAGTAGGTAGCACAGAAACTGCGACTTTAATGATCGTAACAAGTCAAATTAGGTGTCCATTTTAAAATCTAGATCATTTTGGAGAAAAAATGGACAAAAACCCTCCAAACTTAGTCTTTTCAAGTCCTTAATTTACAGAATTTATATAAATATTCTAGAACCTGGAACTTATGCATTGAACTGGCTTTAGTTCACTGGCATTACACGAGCACTAGACATAAAAAAACTGAACTTGAACGGATATTTACTCGTCTACTTTTTTCCAATTATCTCGATAAAACCAATAAAAATCTCGTCACAAAGAACTGCGAATCGTCAATGTCACGAGAATGTCGACCCGAATGATTTGGCTGCCGAGAGTAGTTAGCAAATGTCGGCTTAGCATTGATATCTGATAATATTTATTTTAAATATACCGTCAGCTCACAGATCAACGTTAATTTGTCCACAGAGTTGGTTTTAATATAACGCTAAGAATATTTTTTGTAAGTGTTCCATATCTGGAACCATATGCGGTAAAGGTAGGTACTTCCGTGTAGGTATTCAAACCGATATACTTACATTATTTAATTAGGATTGTTAGGCAAGTTCTATAATTGAATTAATTTTGCTGTGAGTTGTGTAGCGGTATCACGTCAGATTACTATGCTCGAGGTGGTGGGTTCGATTCCCTTTGGGGGCCATTTGTAATGTGGCCTCAGCTGGGTGTAGGTATTTCCACGTTTGTGATGTCCTTGTCTGGTTACCATAGCACTGGGTATCCTAGTTTGGGACCGGGACAAGTGATTGTGTTTGTGGAAGTTATTTAAAAAAATTGATTACTTATATTTAATTTTTCAACCAGCGTATTTTACCTATCAGGTACAGTCGACACCACATCGACCTTTACATCATCATCAGCCAGCCATTTGACGGCCACTGCAGGACATAGGCCTCCCTCATGGTTTTCATAACCATGAAGGGTTTTGCCATAATCGCCACGCTTGGCAGGCGGGTTTGCGATCGCAGTATGCGGTTGGAATCTCAGGAAGACGCTGCTGCCCGTTTCCTGGCAATTTATTTCCTTAGTCGCCTTCTACGACATCCAATGAATGAAATGGAGTGATTCTAAAATCAAAATCAATTTTTTTTATTCAAAGTAGCACAGAAACTGCGACTTAATGAACGTTACAAGTTAAACTAGGTGTCCATTTCAAAATCTAGATCAATTTGGAGAAAAAATGGACAAAAAAACTCCAAACTTAGTCTTTTCAAGTCCTTAATTTACAGGATTTATATAAATGTTCTAAAACTCATGCATTGAACTGGCTTTAATTCCAGACATCATTGTCTATTCTTAATCCGGCGCCACACGGACCTTTACATGCCTGCACATTATTATATTTTGTTACGGATGACTTCGCAACTAAAATTATAAGATTTGCTGCCTACTACTTAGTATCACGATTTTCTTATCAATGCGATTGCCCACAAAATATATATATATATTATATTTTTTTGTGTTAGTGGTGCTATCTGTTATCAGTGACATTTAACTTTCGGAGTTCATATAGTCTATTAGACAAGCTATCGCCTGTCGCGTATTTCTTCACATTGTAAAAGTTCCAGCGAGCTGTCATAGATGGCGCTATGTGTTAGACAAAGCCTAATAAAATGACTGAGCTTGATGGAACTTTGAGTCGTTTACAAGTCGAGCTCTACATTGCGTAGCTACAATCGAAAGCAGATCAAACTCTACATTTTAGTAGCAAATTCGCAAAGTAGAGTGCACGGATGTAAACTTGGATGAGCTATCGACTGTTCCACTCCACCAAGGGTTTTCGTGCTGGCAGTGGCGTAAGTATAGGGTGGCAGGGCTGGCAAAATGCCACGGGCCCCGAAAAGGCCTCGAGCTCAGAAGTCACTTGACATTTTAACAAAGAATTGTAACAAATTATAATGTTTATATATGAGTACTTCAAATCAATTAAAGTTAGGCCATATATACCTACTACAACTAAAGACCATATATTTTTCTTATTTTTCCTGGGTCCCTACCCCATGACCCCATCCAATGAATTTGCCACGGGCCTCAGATGGTATAGTTAAACCACTGCCTACTGGACTGTTAGCTTAGGATAAAGTTTAGTACCTATTTACCTTGGGATACATAAGGCCCGAAGGCAGCGGCTAACATATTATATACATTGACAATTATATTCTTTTTGTTGCACTAACCCGTGCTGAGGACAATTTTAAAAACCTATTTAGAGGCAAAAAATTCCACCCATGCCGGGACTTGAATCCGCGACCTCTGGCTAACCGTGCCAGCGCTCTTCCAACTGAGCTAATGGGCCAGTGCAGGTATTAGCGAAATTTTAGCCTCTAAATAGGTTTTTAAAATTGACATTCAACAAGCCGAAATTAGTGATTTCTGATTTCTGGATATACTGATGTCTCAGATCTTCAACTCTCGACGACTCTAATATCACATTACAAATAAAGAATACTAATGAAGAATGCTAATGCTAATATAGTGTAACAGTTTTGTTATAATATCAATTTCTCATAAAGAAATTGCATAAGCAGCCTATATTACTATATACGTCCCACTGTAGGGCACAGGCCTTCTCTCAGCGAGAGTATGGGCTTAATCACCACGCGTGCCCACCGCGGATTGGCGATTTCAAGCGAATAGCTCAGATACTCAGGTTTCCTCACGATGTTTTCCTTCACCGTTAGCGAGTGGTATTGCCACTATAACTTCACAAATGTACATAACTTAGAAAACAAAGTCACATGTACATGCCCGCAATAAATAATAAAGAAATAAACAAATTACAAGCGTTTTAGTCATAACATTTAAGTACTTCTTTACCGTCGGTTTCTGAACTGAGATTATTTCTAAGCACAAAACTCTTTGGGTAAGTATCTCGGTCTTTATTTACAAATGTAAATCTGGAGTCGAAATCGAACCTTCGAATTTCGAGTCAACCGAACTTTTCACAGAACTGATACTGCAGGTACCTACACTCTGCAGTACATTTTCCTCCCCCCACCAAAGGTCCTTTTTCAACACCCCAAAACAATGGGCGCATAAAACACTTATTATTAAAACAAAAAAAAAAACAGACTACAAACAAAGTCTAAATGAGTCCGTTGAAATTTCCACCACAGCTAGCGGGAGAGCGTTGTCTTACTTTGGCAATGTGCATCGCAAAGTCGATTAACCTACAGACAAGTAGGAAGACTCTGCTACGCAATGTGCATCGAATTGTCACAATAAACTACGAATTGTGGTTTTATAGAGCTCAGCCATGCCAAGAATTTTTTTTGTCACTACGGTTACGTAACAGATTTTGTTAAAAATTGTTTAAAATAAGTGTCAATTAGTTCAAATGGCTGTTCTCACCGGCTTAAGGGGCTACCCTTCACCAACCTGTCGTCTGATTACAAATTATCACCATTGTGGAGGTTAAGGTTGTTTTGTAAAACGTACTTATTATAAGAGAGAATACAGCTGAGCTGGGCAGCGTACGGGAAACTACGTCGAGTCTTCACATCGCCAATCCCACAGAGTCTCAAGACGAAAGTTTTCAATCAGTGCGTCCTACCCGTCATCATGACATACGGTGCCCAAACGTGGACGCTCACGGTGGGGCTGGTCCACAAAAAAGCCGCTCAGCATGCTTTGGAAGGGCTATGCTCGGGGTTACTCAGAAAAATCGAATTCGAAACGTGGTAATCCGACAGATACCAAAGTCACCGACATAGCCCACCGAATTAGCATGCTGAAGTGGCAGTGGGCCGGCCATATTATCCGAAGAACTGATAACCGATGGGGTAGACGGATTCTTGAGTGGAGACCGCGGATCGGTAAGCGTGGTGTAGGACGACCTCAGACTCGGTGGAGCGATGATCTTTGTAGGGCGACTGGCAAGAGCCGGATGAGAGTAGCCAAGGACCGTGCCCAGTGGCGTGAAATAGGTGAGGCCTATGTCCAGCAGTGGAAAAGCTTAGGCCGATGATGATGATGATGATTTTGTTTGAGGACTGTGAGGATCGTGGCAAGTGGACTGGTCTCTGCCTACCCTTCCGGGATATAAGCGTGAGTGTATGTAATGTAATGTATATGTCTTTTCCCATTGGTGGTGATAGTCAGCACTGGAACACTTCACTTGCTGAAATGAGTCGTCTGTCAATGTACCTACTTAATTACATACGCGCGAAAAAAAAAAAACTTTCCATTACTGTCGCAGTCAGTTAAAAGCACGTACAATTAGCTCTACATAAAAAAACCGGCCAAGTGCGTATCGGGCCATGCGTTGTGTAGGGTACCGTTATGTCGTCAAAATATGCAGACACTTAGAAGGAGGGGGTTTTGATTCATGTTATGAAAATTTTCATAGAGTTATCGGTAAACCGAATAACGTTGACTTTATCAAAGTAATTTCAAGTAGAATTTGTACGAAGTTTTTCTTTTATAAGTTGGTCAGGTAAAGCCTACTTAGCGGTGATAGGTTTCCTTTTAACTTCGTTATAATATGTGCTATCATCATCAGCCATTTGAGGCCCACTGCAAGACATAGGCCTCCTACATGGTTTTCATAGCCATGAAGGGCTTTGTCATAATCGCCACGCTCGGCAGGCGGGTTGGCGATCGCAGTATGCGGTTGGAATCTCAGGAAGACGCTGCTGCCTGTCTCCTGGTAATTGATGTCCTTGGTCGCCTTCTACGACATTCACGGAAGGAAATGGAGTGATGTTGTTCTTAATCCGGCGCCACATGGAACTGTATACGAGTATGTGCTGTCCTGAATTTTTTCAAATTTCTACAAACAACTGTATAGCCGGGAGACAGGAGGGAGGGGGACACTCCTCTGTAACAACAATTTCTCAAACGGATCCCTGAATAAAAAATGCCTTTCCTACACCCACAATATTTTTAAGCAATCAATTCAACCGATGCCTTACACTATTGGGCGGGTAAGAAAAAAAAATATCCTTAATTTAGATGATGATTTAGATTTGGGTACCTAGCCTAAAAAACTTTTTTTAAGATTTTACTTTACCGTTTTGTCGCTGTAATCAATAAAATTCAGCTTTTGGCTACTAAGCGTCTCTGAGCTTAGCCGCCGACTGACAGTCTGACGGGTGGACACGGCGAAAATATGAGGGCTCCTTGTTGACAACGGAACCCTAAAAAGCGGGCGAAAACCAGTCATGGCATTAGTATGTGCAGTGGGGCCTTGTCTTGACCCGGTTACGGTGTCCTTTGCACTGTAAGTACAGTAGGCTGCAGGTCAACCTTTGCATTTGACCGACTCATGATCATGACTGCCTTGTTGGCCTAGCGGTATCACGTCCGATTACCATGCCGGAGGTCATGGGTTCGATTCCCACTCGGGCCGCCGTGCATTTGTAGAAATGGCCTCATTCTGGGTGTATTTCCATGTTTGTGATGGCCTTGCCTAGTTACCATAGCACAAGATATCCCAGTTTGGGACCAGGACAAGTGATTGAGTTGTGTCGAGGTTATTTACTGATATTTATTTATTTTCCTTGCAAAGTCGCCTGAAAACTGAGCAGAGTGTACAGATGTAAATCTGAGCAGAGCGTACATATGTAAAGCTGAGCAGTGTGTACAGATGTAAAGCTGAGCAGAGTGTACAGATGTAAAACTGAGCAGAGTGTACAGATGTAAAGGAAGTGATATCGGCTGTACAGTTGGCAACAGTAACCGGCGTGTTAGTCCTTGTAACTAGCGGGATAGAGGTCTATCCACGTTTCAACGGGCCGGGACGTGCGGGCTACATGTTTTCAGTCTAAAATAATCCTTAAATACTTACGAAGTTAGGGACTACAATACAAGTACAATAAAAAACTGAAATAAAATCTACCTCGCAATGATTTTCATTATTGAGTTTTGATCCTGCCTTCTCAGTAGTTAATGCTCAGCAGTCAGCAGCCAGTTTTTGATTATGCATATTTTATTTCAGTTTTCTATTGTTGTCTTTTTAGTGCTTTTTTTTTTTAATTTTACGCTTCGATTTATTTTGTTCTGGAGAACCTCTTCTTGTACCATGGCACACAGCGTCTCCACCATAATCACTTCACCACTACTATAGGATTGTATAGCAATAGTTTATTAATTGTTACTTTTTACATTTGCACATAAAATCTTACACATAATACAATGGAAAACCAGAAAACTCATTCTGACTCAAACAGAATGAGTTTTCTGGTTTTCCATTGTATTATGTGTATGATTTTATGTGTGTCATGGTATCTGAATAAAGGTTTTTCAATTTCAATTTTATATAGCCTATGACACTCGAGCGAACACGAGGAGTCTATTGAGATCTCATTTGTCAAAATCTGACCTTTACGAGGGGACATAGAATCGGACATACTTACATACATACATACGAACCAAACACATTACGCTCCCTTTGGGCTCCGTCGCAGTCGAGTAAAAAAGCCCGTTCCCGTGTTATGCCCGTCGGCCGCACGTGGCCTGGCTTTCTTTGCGCTAGTATTAGTATTGAAGTATTTAAAGTTTATTTTAGTTTTTAATAAGTAGTCCTAACGTGCGAGGTCCGAACAAAACGAGGTAACTATGACTGTTGTTGAATGTACCGGACAAACACGTGTGTCATGTTTATCATATGTGAGTTCTAAGTGCACTTACAGTAGTGAGTGATTAGATGTAAACACGAAAGCGATTTCGTGTTTTCATTTATAATCTTTTAAGATTTTTTGCCAGGGCCGGTAAGGGACGTCCTGGGCGAACATACTTCGACCAAATAGGGGATGTATTAGCAAAGGGCAACATAAAAAGTACCCGAAACCGGCGAGCGTGCATGCAACGACTAATGAATGTTCGAGGAAGCGAAAGTGATCTGTCAGGATCGTGGCAAGTGGCAGTCCCTGGTCTCGGCCTACCCCTCTGGGATACAGGCGTGAGTTTATGTATGTATGTAGGTTTCTTCTACCTTTTTGTCAGCGCAATTTTCTATGCCAAATTTCAGCTTTCTCGTACTAATAGTCTCTGAGCTAGGCCGCGGTCAGACAGACGTGAGACAGACGAACGGACATGGCGGAACCCTAAGGGCCCTCGCCCACGGCGACTTTTTGTAGCGATGCAGTAGCGATGCTGTCGCGCGTTCGCATCGATACAGTCGCGATGCGGTCGCTAGTTATGTGCCCTCGCCCACCGTAAACACGATACAGTCGCGATGCAAACGCGATATCGTCGCGCTTCTATCGCGAAGCAAATACGATTCAGTAACGGCATAAAATAGCCTGCGATCGCTACAGTTGCAAGATGGACTCCGTTGGACCGATGGACAATAGCACTCTCAATCTGTCTGTGTTGCACTAGTCACGCGTCACCCCTCCTCCGTTCTCCTCCCGAATGTCGTCCGACACGGTCGCGCGTTTGCATCGATACAGACGCGATGCTGTAGCGCGTTAGTAGCGCGTTGGCATCGCTTCTGTAGCGCGTTGCGGAACAACGCGCGACAGCATCACTACAAAAAGTCGCCGTGGGCGAGGGGCCTAAAAAACATATCTTCTTTCATAAAACGATTTTGCTGCGATTGATATTTTTAGAACCTAGGGGCTTTAACTGATATTAGCTGCCAAAAACGACGTTTTTTGCAAAAACGCCCGCAAACTTAGCCCCGGGCCACACAGAAGGGATGCGAGAGGGGGCGCGGAAAAGTCGCGACGTGTTGTCTAGAAATCGCCCCGTCTCTTTTGTGTGGGCTTCGTCCCGTCTCTTCAATACATTTTGCATGAAAGCGATGCGACGACGCGTCTTTTCCGCGCCTTCGCCCCACGTGCTCCCTTTGTGGCCAGGTTAAACTTTCAACAGAATATTATTTGGAAGCTGCCGCGAACCACCGTCAGAAGTGGAACTCTGTGGCCAGACTCAGAGTTAAAGGTTCCGGTTAAATAACCGAGGACGAAGACGAATCCAGTGCATTGTACTAATCTAACTGTTTATGATGTCCTCCTATTCGAAAAATCATCAAACAACCCTCGGTTCCGTGTGGCGCCGGATTAAGAATAGCGTCACTCCATTTCCTTCCGTGGATGTCGTAGAAGGCGACTAAGGAAATCAATTAGCAGGTGACGGCCAGCGGCGTCTTCCTGAAAATCCAACCGCATACTGCAATCGCCAACCCGCCTGCCAAGCGTGGCGATTGTTATTATCATCAGCCATTTGACGCCCACTGCAGGACATAGGCCTTCTCTCAGAGAGAGAGAGAACTTTAATCACCACGCGTGCCCACCGAGAGTTGGCAATTGCAAGCGCTGAGGTATGTGAACACCTCAGACACTCAGGTTTCCTCACGATGTTTACCTTCACGTTGTACGGAATATTAAAAGATTGAAATGAATGCAGTTAAGTCTTACGCCTCGAGATTGTTTGCCAAAACGCGCCCAAGATTGGGAATTACATACACATACATACATACCTGAACTCAAGCCTGTATCCCAGAGGGGTAGGCAGAGACCAGGGACTGCCACTTGCTACGATCCTCACAGATCACTTTCGCTTCCTCAACATTCATTCATTAGTCGTTGCATGCACGCACGCCGGTTTCGGGTACTTTTTATCTTGCCCTTTGCACCTATTTGGTCGAATTTGGAATTTATCGCCACAAAAATGCTGCTAAAACTCACTCTAGTGCTTTTAGCAATAATAATTTTTAAATTTCTGTTAATGTACCTAATTTCTGTGTACAATAAAGTATAGTCTATCCATCTAGCCAGTCCGATTCAAATTGGATACAAAACGTACGTCATGCCACCACGATTTAGACGGTCGACGGTCCACAACGCGTGTCCATCGCATTGCGAGTTGTGTGCCCTATTAGTTATGGTATTTTGATGGTCGACTCAGTACGTACGGATCAATTGTCTGCTGGTTTAGCTCGACCCAGTTTTATTCCACTGCGGCGCTGAATGGCCTATGGCAGAGTCCCTTAGGCGGGCCATAAACATCACTTACTCGACTGGAACTACTGGGCGAAGTCGATCTTTCAATAAATTGAAATCTAAGTTGGTACATTAAGTAATAATGATCGCGATTTTACGCGATAATGAGCAAGCGCGGCGCGTTACTCGTGCGCAGGGTGCGGGCCAGTCGCAACACCATCCTGGCTATGCTCGCCGATAAGATAAGATAAGATAAGAATATTTTAAGCTAAGGTAAGGTAGATTGTGCCTACATAAACCATTGCCGCCATCTTCAAGTGGCAAGCAATGACAGTGCGTTGTAGTTACTGGAATAAGAATATGTACTATAACGCTAGAATAAGATTACTAACAACTTTATAATATGATTTTTTTATATTTTAAATAAAATTAATTGAATTGAATTAAGTGTACTTCGACCAAATAGGGGATATATTAGCAAAAGGCAAGGTAAAAAGTATCCGAGACGGGCGTGTGTGCATGTAACGACTAATTAATGTTTATGAAGCGAAATAGGTTTGTCAGGTTGGTGGCAAGTGGCAAAACCTGGTCTCTGCCTGCCCCTCCGGGATACGGGCGTGAGTTTACGTAATGTAATATATGAAATCCATGTCATCTTCCCGACAACTCGAATAGAGCCAGCCTGAAATTTTCTTGAGAAGATCATTATCAGTTTTTACGTAGTAGGTCTAGCGATTAATACGCTTGACTGCCAAAACAGCAGGGTTTCCCATTGGAGGCTCCGGACTTGATCTATACAAATGGCCTCAGTGGGTGGATGTATTTCTATGCTTGTGATGTCCTTGCCTAGTTACCATAGTATAGGGTATCCTAGTTTGTGACTAGGGGGACGAGTCTCTAAAATTCATAGTTGTTCAATAGAGTCATATTAGTACGGTAATGGTAGTCTACTAACCGATCGCATGTCCTTCAACATAACTCGGCGCCTCGCGCGATTCGATATTCCTCGCGGGACACGCCTGTGTAATTTGCGCGGGTTATGCCATTGCAATGACATTTTACTGCCATTGCTTTGTAGAACTACCATATAGAATATTGTACAGAATCAGGCGTTACTTTGCGGAAATTCATAATAGCATTAAAATGTGTAAATTACTTTGCTAAATTCCGCCTAAATCCCACAAGCACCATGCGGTTAGTTTGGCAACGCATTTTTTCACACAAGTATTGGTGTCGGTGGTGGTGTGTTTGTGTCTCGCTTCTGCTTGAAAAAGTGGGAGGGAGGGCGGTGCACCGCATGGTGCTGGTGGGATTTTGGCGGAATTTAGCAAAGTAATTTACACATTTTAATACCAAATTGAAGCAAAGAACCACTATTGCCTTGCTTATAACATTCTATTGAAAAACTATGTGTGAATTAGACTTTAAGCCAGAATAAGTGATTGTCTTACATAAGCAGCCTATATACGTCCCACTGTAGGGCACAGGCCTTCTCTCAGGGAGAGAGTATGGGCTTAATCACCACGCGTCGTGTGATTATCTTGTGTAGAAGTTATTATTGTGGTTAAATATGGTCTGCGAATGATTTATTTATCTAGCTGCAGACGATATTGAAAGCTACGTAGAACCATCATATTTACACAACGTTTTTCGTCACAGTTTCTCGAGTAAATACAGTTAAATATCAGTAACGCTCACAAAAGTTAACGAGTCGATCACGTCCCGCACTCATGCGCAGCCTGTCAACTTGCTCTTATCACTTATCAAGACTTATCACTGCGCAGCCTCTCCACTCGAGATTACGAAAAAGGTGTGTTATTTCAAGATAGTTTTGTGTCTTTATAGTTACTGTCATCTTGTATTAATTCCCTCTCTCTTATCAGCTTAAAAGAATCCAGTGGGCTAACTAGCGCCACCAATAAAAAACAATCTTCCTTTACAGATCGGCGCTTTGGGGTGGAAGTGTAGAGATAAAAAAATTAAATTTAAAGGCGTTAAGTAAATATCTTTTAGACATGGGTCCCTATAATTTGGAGGAATTTTATGACATTTGTAAATAAATACCTAGGCTTGTGTGTTTTTTAAATTATTTTATATCAGAGAATGATTAATTTAATTAATTATTTTTGCTATGCTGTTATACAGTAAAATTACACAGTGCAATATTTTTTATATCATTCCATCTCTATGACTGTAATTTATGGCAATAAACTATTGAACTGAACTGATCGTATTTACAAAAAGTGTCAGTACAATCTCTCAATCATGTTAGCAGTGATTTTTAGAACCCACGACAAAGAACCTAGGCTCACGAACCTGGGACTGGATAGCATTTATGCCAAAAACGGCCGCTTTTGGCGTTAATGCTATCTAGTTCCAGGGGTTTTGCCTCAGGTTCGCGGCCATGGATCCTAAAAATCACTATTAGCATGATTGCGAGATTGTACAGACACTTTTTCCGAATTCGATCCGTAAACAAAGATATGATTTTTAGGGTTCCGTACCCGAAGGGTACCAAACGGGACCCTATTACTAAGACTTCAGTGTCCGTCTTCTGTCTTTTTGTCTGTCTGTCTGTCTGTCTGCCACCAGGCTGTATCTCATGAACCGTGATAGGTAGGCAGTTGAAATTTTCATAGATGATGATCCCAGCTCCCATATAACAAACGTAATTTTATGCCGTTTTTTGCTCGATATTAATAATTGCAACAGGTAGACGCTTGAACACATATTCACTGGATATTTAGTTCTATATTCGCTTCAAAATTAAATAATTAAATTGGAATAAAATAAGTATTTAAAGGGCGCTGTCAGGCAACAAACGTGATTTGTGTCTAATGTTGTATAGATAAAGGTAAGGAACCATTCGTGCGCTAGTCCGACTCGCACTTGGCCGTTATTTATTTCATTGGTGGCGCTAGTTAACCCACTGGATCCAGACTTAAGTCTGACTCGCTCTTGGCCGATTATTGAAAATATTTTTCAGCCGCTAGATTAAGCCGTTAAATCTACAGCCTTGAACTGGTGGCGGTATGTTTGATTTCTGTTAATGATTTTGTTAACTAATAGGTACCCGACCATGGGGGACATATTAATTCGTGTTTCTCATCTCGAGAGATGTTGGCTTCTAATTATTATGAGAATTATGATACTACTCAGTTAGAAACACAGCAGTGAACCTGTCCAAAACTTTCGATAAGTTGAATGGTGCCTTTTGCTTTTGATAGGTTGTTTTTTTTTCGCCGAAATGTGTTTTGTTCTTAAGATATAATAGGTACATAAAGAGTATTAATCTTATCTAATCTAACATAAGCCGATAGGTGACCCAATGTAGGGCATAGGCCTTTCTTTCATCGGGGGAGTTTGGCGATTTCAAGCGTTAAGTTCTACGAATTCAACAAGTTTAATAATCAATATTCAGGATTCCAACATTCAGGTGTCTTCACGATGTTCATCATCATCATTCAGCCACAAAAGGTCCACTGCTGGACACAGGCCTCCTCCATGGATTTCCAAAAAGACCAGTTGGAAGCGGCCTGCATCCAGCGCCTTCCTGCCACTTTGATGAGGTCATCTGTCCATCTTGTGGCTGGTCGTCCTACGCTGCGCTTGCCGATATGTGGTCTCCATTCGAGAACTTTTCGGCCCCATCGGCGATCAGTTCTGCGTGCTATGTGACCCGCCCACTGCCACTTCAACTTACTAATCCGCTGGGCTATGTCGACGACTTTCGTTCGTCTACGGATCTCATCATTTCTGATTCGGTCTCGTAGAGAAATTACGATTAGGACAAACAGTCCAACTAGGCCGGTCCAACTTCGTGAAAGAGGTCAATCGTCGAATCCAACTCGGCTGGGCATTCGGCCGAAGCATTCGGGAAACCTAGAAAAGTCTTTTCGTCTAATATACCTCAATCGCTCAAGACAAAATTATACAATCAGTGTGTGTTACCAGTGATGACTTATGGCACTGAAACGTGGTCTCTCACTATGGGCCTCATAAGAAGGCTCAAGGTCACGCAACGAGCTATGGAAAGGGCTTCACGATGTTGTTCGAAGATAAATTCATATAACTCATATCATCATCATCATCATCATCATCATCAGCTATTTGACGCCCACTGCGGCACATAGGCCACCCTCATTGTTTTCCAAGCTTCCCGGTCTTGCGCCGCCCGCGTCCAGACATAGCTCATATATGGCTGTAATGTAATATTTGAGTAGTTGTGAAATGTGACTTTTTTTCGAATAAATAAAAGCAATTATTAAGTTAAATAAAAGTTATCGTTAATTTTTTTAAGGTTAACACGAGCACTAGACGTAATAAAAACTGAATTTGCACGAATATCTACTCGTTTATTTTGTTGCGACGTTTCGGTACTTTCGCAGGTTCCGTGCTCTACACCTAAATTAGGGATGCATTATTTTCTCGCCCACACCATAGTGTTGGTTATCATTGGATTGGTCGTTCAAAAAAATTGTGGGCGTAGGAAGACCATCTTTTTATTTAGGGTTCCGTTTGCGAAATATTAAGCTTTAAAGCGCAAATTTTTGTCCCAGTAGGGCGTCCTCCCCTCTCCTAGCTAAACGGTTGGTTGTAGAAACGTGAAAAAATTCCATATAATGAACTTAAAAGGAAAACTATTACGGCTAAGTAGGCTTTACAAGTTAACGAGTAATAGGCTGCCAACTTATATCAGGAAAACTTCGTACAAAATCCATTAAAAATTACTTAAATGATGTTGTTAGTTCTGTAAAGCAGATAAAAACCAGACACGCACTTGGCCGGTTTGATCTTGCCATTCGCTAATACATGGTCGAAGTATGTCCCACCCAACCACCTCCGCTCGATAATTTCCAGACTGCATCTTTGCAGTGGTTAACCCTTTACAATGCATTGGGATAATAGTAACCACGTTAGATTGAACCTTATAACTTTTAAATAAAGTCCAAAACCAATTAAAAATATAAACTAGCTATGGCCGTTAAAGGGTCAACTCGGTGGCCGCCATGATTGATTTGTACTAATGGCCTCAGTCTGGGTGTATTTCCATGTTTTTGTCCTTTGCTGGTTACCATAGCACAGGCTATCCTAGTTTGGGACCACGACAAGTGATTGTGTTTTGTGGAAGTTATTATTATATAATAATAGGGGTTAAAGTATGAAATTGCCGTTTTATTGCAATAGGTTCTTTGAATTGACATAGAATCTTCATGGTTTGAGGTTTTCGAATGAAATTTTCGCAGTATCCATCGTTCTTGTCTAAATTGAATAACAAAAACAATTGAAAGTCGATATTCAAATGTTTCACATTTTTTAAAAAAAGAACATCATAGAAACCATTTGAAAAAAGTTTCATTCGAAAACCTCAAACCATGAAGATTCTATGTCAATTCAAAGAACCTATTGCAATAAAACGGCAATTTCATACTTTAACCCCTAATATTATTATTATAACTTAATAATAGATAGATAAATTGATGAATTATTTATTTAAATTTACACACACACGCAATAAAAACAATAATACGAGCACATACAAAGCACAATGAAACATTGTCACAAAAAAAACATTAACAAATGAGACCACAGCAATGCCTTATCCAGTGTGAGTACTGTGGGTGTGGCAAATGCAAATGCAAAAGGGCTCTGACTCAGCATAATCTGGAGATATGGTACCCCAGCGCTTGTCTTCCGTGAGTACCCGCATTGAATTTTAAAATTCAATGGTACCCGTAACGCGGCGTGCAGGGCTCGGAGGGAGAGACAGTACGAAACGAACCAGTTCAAAACTGAGGCCACTTGTACAAAATCTGCGGCGGCCCCCAGCGGCAATCGAACCTATGACCAACGAGGCAGTCCTGTCTGATCGAAAGGTCGACTGAAGGTTGGCAAGAGAACTTAGGAAGTCCTCGACAGCTCCACGACCCTCATGGTCACATTAAACTACGATGTCTACGATCAATTAGCTACGCGAATCGTACGCTGGATATTGACGCCAGCTGAAACCGGTTTTCAGCCGGTTTCAACCGGATTTCCATTCATCTTTCAGTTAATAGGAGGCATGGGAAACAATGGCGTACAGAGCGCAATAATAATAACAAATTCCACACGAGCTTGCGCACACGCAACGACTAATTAAAGTTTTTTTTTTTTTAATTTATTTAATAAAACTTACAACTATCATTACAGGGTGGCCTTTTGCGATAGTGAAGTACGAAATACATATCGTATAAATTGAATTATAAATTATTAAAATTACAAATTACATTATAAATTATGATCAATAAAAACATACAAATACAAATTGAAGTAATCTAATCACACATGTCAATACAATACCTACAACTATAAAAATATTATTCATTCATATAGACTTCATTAAAATGTCAATCATAAAAAATTTGCTCTGCGAAGATTTTCATTGTAACATAAAATAAAAAGTGCAGCTTTTGTAAATTCATTCAGAGTACTATTAAAGAGGAAGCTGTTGAGGAAGCGAAAGTAATCTGTCAGGATCGTGGCAAGTGGCAGTCCCTGGTCTCTGTCTGCCCCTCTGGGATACAGGCGTGACTTTATGTATGTATGTATGTATATAAATTCCTCACAACGCAATCAGTTGTCCTGGTCCCAAACGGTGTACTCTGTGCTATGGTAACTAGGCAAGGCCATATCAGGCATGGAAATACACCCAGTCTGACGGCATTTGTACAAATTCAGTACGGCAGCCTCCAGTGGAAATCGAACCCACGACCTATAATAATAAACTGCCACGCAACACAATCACTTGTCCTGGTCCCAAACTAGGATACCTTGTGGTATGGTAACCAAGCCAGGACATTACAAACATTGAAATACACCCAGACTGATGCCATTTGTACAAATGTACGGCAGCCCCCAGTGGGAATCGAACCCACGACCTCCAGCATGGTAATCAGACGTGATACCACTAGACCAACGAGGCAGTCAATAGCAAATGGCGCTTGAAATGTTCGCGTCTATCATTATGGGGCTGATGGCAACCTGAAGATTCTACATGATGAAGAGACTACATCTTGTTATAGTAGCTTTTTTGGCACAAAGTGTGCTTCACACATTTTTTGAACCGCATTTCTGGCAAGCTTATTATATCCTCAGGGATCTTATTGTAGAAACGATCAGCAAAGAATACGGTTTTGTTCATCAATAAAATCTTTTCTGTCAGAGAAAGTCTTTTGAGTAGCAACTGTGGTGGTCGGCATATAATCCTACTAATATTATATAAATGTGAAAGTTTGTGAAGATGTTTGTATGTTTGGAGGTTTGGATGTTTGTTACTCACACGGATTTACATGAAACTTGGCGTACAGATAGACAAAGACCTGAATAGAACCACAGAGGAAAAAAGGAATTAGAACCAGACCATCCTAATATGTGCATTGTGTGCAGTATTTGAATTGTCATAGTGAGCCGCGGGATGTGATTCTATGAAGCAGGTCCTTGTCGTCCTGTATGCGTGCAGTCAACAATTGGGTTAACCGACTCGTTTTTGTGGTAGTCATCTGTAACGTAAATAAGTGAGTGCACGCATATACGGATATGACACGCTGCCGATTGCATTAAAAGGTGTCTGCTTCTCATTGCTTACAAGCTTCATGTTATTGTTATCTGTATGTACCTACATGTGCAAGTGCAAATAAATCATTTATCTATCTATCTATCTATCTACTTAATATCCCGGAAATGCGTCCCCGTGGGATAATATTTTATTTTTAATTTGAAGTAGGGTAGATGGCGATGTGCGAGCGAACGCTGTGCTTTAAAAATAGATGGCGTTGTGCAAGAATCGTATAAACGGATTCTGTGGCGATACGAAGTTCGTCGGGACAGCTAGTTCATAATAAAATTGACCAGTAGTAAACTTCTTCTTCCGTGCTTTAACTCCTAGGGCAGCACAGACTTCAACTTCTGACGATGGTTCGCGGCAGCTTCCAATTCAAGCCAGATAGTGCCGTCCAACTTGACCTGTTGGGCTGTAGCTCTTTTCCAGGTGATCCTTGGCCGCCCTCTCTTTCGGTTGTCCAATGGGGTGAACGCGTGGGCATGAACGCGTGCTCGTGAAGGGGTAAGCAGAGGCAAGGTTTTTCTACTTGCCATGATCTTGCTGGATAATCTCATATGGAAGATTTAGCTTCCAGGGCTAGAATAAATTTGTATTTTCTTGAAATAATGATATTAAATTTAATTATTTTTTTTTACGCTCTCCACGGGCTGTTTAATGCTTAAAACAGTTTTTGTCAATGCGAATGCAGCCGGTTACCCCGATATTACCGAGTCCTCGAGACGCGCCCGCGTCACGGCAGCGTCAGCGACGCATGCGCAGCTAAAATTACTACGCACGCTTCAGTGCCAATGCGCGTAGCACTGGAAATAGGGTTCCTACGTCACTGTAGCGCCGCTTTCGCGTTTTGATGGCATCCGTTTTGCGCCCTATTTCCTACGAATAAAAAAAACCACAGAAGTATTTCTCCCTGCAAAATTCACACTAAAAACGACCCCAGACTCTCGATTACTCTTTACCAATGAAATAAGCGCAAGATGTGCTGTAGAGTAAATCACTCTGTGGTTGGTTCATTCTGTGCGCCATGCGTGATGACGTGAACGTTCACTGGGCGATAGTAGGTGACCGTGTAACTGATGATTAGTTGCATACGAAAAAGTCAAACCATTGATGTAACCCGTCGTAATATCGATGTATCTACGTCGCAAGATGGCGGTCTAACGATGGCAGATGCGTAGATATTTTGCCGGGTAGTACTGAACTCAATGGAATGTGGGGTCAGTTTTAGCGCTAGTTAGACATCTATCACTGCCTACTTCACAATATCTGGATAGATGGCGTCGTCCTATGGCACACTGTGCACACAGGAAGGACGTCGGGCGAGGGCGCGGAAAAGACGCAACGCGTTAGTCCGCGTCCTCGCCCCGTCTTATGAGTGTGGTTTTGTCAAATCACTTCAGTACATTTTATACGAAAGTGAATTGAAAGGACGTCCTACGTCCTTTCCGTGTGCCCCAAGCCTTAGAGTCGTCACCAAAAAATATCAGTTGTCCCATAGACTTAAATGCCGCAGGTGTTAGATACCCATATACCCTGTGCCATGGTTACCAGGCAAGGACATCACAAGCTTGGAAATCCACCCAGACTGCAATCATATGTATAAATGCAGTACGGCGGCCTCCATTAGGAATCGAATCCACGACCTTGACCGCTAGATCAACGAGCTGCATGACCTACCTGATGATGTCAAACGATGATCAGGTTTCTTCACCCCTCACCCGGCGAAGTAGCGTAATTAATACGGCATTCATTCTATCTAGCGGTACCCTTTCGGGACATCGTATTCGCACCTTAATTTCCTTAACGTCACTAAACGAAATACACACATTTTCAGCGAAGGTGTCATTCTTCAGTTAAAACTCATGCGTTCCGCGAGAAAGTACCTAACGACACAATGCCATCTAGGGGCTTTTTAGTGAACTATTCAAACCAGTGTCTTCAGCAAACATAGGCCCGAGATTGTAGGTTAGATGGTAGGTAAGCGGTACTTACCTCCATTTTGATGATTTTTGTTTAGTGACGTTAAGGAAATCAAGGTGCGGCTATGTAGCTGAAATGGATTCCAAGACACAGAACGTATAAGGTGTTTCATTGTAATGCGTATGATTTATCTCATGGCTTAAAATAAAAATAAAATCGGCCAAGTGCATGTCGGGCCACGCGCAGTGTGCAGTTCCGCAGAAGGAGGGGTTTTTTATCTGGTTTACAGAAATTAACAATGACTTGATGAATTTGGGTCCCGCCTGCTCAGTAGTTAAAAATTCTCAGCAGTAGGGTTGTTAGTTATTGTTATTTATTTCAGTTGCATTTTTTTGAATTTTGAGTGATTTTTTTCTTGGATATACGATGTTTCATATAGCCAATACCACTCGCCCGAAAACGACAAATCGAATGATATCTTATTTATCAAAATGTGACCATTGGTTAAGGAGTTAGGAGGATGATAAAATAGAATCGGACGTACATACATACGAGCCAAACACATTACCCTGCTTTTGGGCTCCGCCGCAGTCGGGTAAAAACACGAGCAGAAGAGCCAGCTTTATATACATCATCATCATCATCATTATCAGCCATTTGACGCGTACTGCAGGACATAGGCCTCCCTCATGGTTTTCAAGCTTCCCGGTGTTGTCCCGCTCGCATCCTGCAACTCCCCGCCACCGTAACCAGGTCGTCAGACCATCTGGTTTGAACTTTTTCGCACCAACGGCCAGTTCATCAGTTCTCCGAGCTATGTGCCCCCCCCCCCCCCCCCCCCACTGCCACCTCAACTGAGCAATTCTTCGAGTTATATCAGTAACTCGGGTTCTTCTGCGGATCTCCTCATTTCTGATTCGATCACGCTTTATATACCTCTTATATCTATGAATGCCAGATTACGTTACATGCATAAGGACGCATAAATAATAACAAGCCAACAGGATAGCGGTAATTTTTTTTATTGACGATTATGTCTCTCGACTCTGCAGTTACTTCGCGTACCTATATCGCGTCTTCGGCTTCGTGATACATCGTGCGGCACTCGACTTACCATTATGTTGGGGTAAAATTTTGTTTATACCTTAAAGGACATATCAATACTAATAATAAAGTAAAAAAGGAAAACTTGGAGGTTGTATGAGTCTCATAAAATGCGAGAAATCAATTTATTCTGAGAACGAGGAAACTTACTACATTTAGTTTTTCCATACTACATTTAGTTTTTAATGAGGGTTCAGATACAAAAATATTTTAAAAACCTATTTAAGAGGATAAAAATTCCACCCGCGACCTCTGGCTAACCGTGCCAGCGCTCTTCCAACTGAGCTAATAGGCAAGCCAATGCCTGCATTGGCGAAATTTCGAACCTCTTTACAAAAATATTGTTTTACGGTACACGTCGAACATAAATAAAAAAATCACACGTTGCTTTAATAAGGTGTTATGACCACCATGTGATTCGTCACATCACACTTGGCCGTTGTTTACTAAAAGTGCCACACATGCAAGCAAAAGGGGGCGGAAGCAACCGCGGACCGGACGACGCACCGTGGGCAGGCCCCGCACCGGATGGTCTGACGACCTGGTCACGGTGGCGGGGAGTCGCTGGATGCGGGCGGCACAACACCGGGAAGCTTGGAAAACCATGAGGGAGGCCCATGTCCTGCAGTGGGCGTCAAATGGCTGCTGATGATGATGCAAGCAAAACTGCCACACGTGGAAGCAAGCAAATACGAATAGCCAAATGCAACGTTCGCATTATAATATTAGTAGGATTAGCCTTTCCCGCGACTTAGCTCGCGCGCGAGCTTCAGGTGAAAAGCGCCCTTTCTTACTCTTCGTAAAATCGCTGTTGTGGTGGCGCAGTTGATAGACCAGTTGCTTAACATTCATGACTTTCTGGGCTTGCATCACCAGACACCGTGTAAGTATTATCAGTAGTATAGAGTATTAGAGATGATGGTTGAGATATTTATTTTGAATCAATTTTTATTGTTTGTCATTTGTTTCAGGTAAGCTAGAGAACAGCGCAAAGCAGAAGCGACTGGCCCTTGCATGAAGAGCCCTTTTGCAGTGGCCCTTTCCCCTTAACAGTGGATATCGACGGGCTGAAGATGATGAAGCTAGAGACGACGACACAACATGATTTCTTTTCCTTGATGTGCATAAATGAAACAGGTAAACTATGCAACACATTCAGACAAGGTCTCCTGAAAAAATCTCCTACTGAGAATTACTGAAGTTCAGGGGCTCCATGGGGTTTTCTAGCGGCACCATTGAAAAAAAAAATCATAACTTCTACAGATAGTCTTTGCAAAAAAAGTGGTTCGCTTCCATGATTATGTGTTAAAAACAAATCCATATTTTTTAATGACTCATCATTGTCATCATCAGACATTTGACGCCCACTGCAGGACATAGGCCTCCTTCGTGGTTTTCATAATCATGAGGGGTTTTGCCATAATCGCCACGCTTGGCAGGCGGGTTGGCGATCGCAGTATGCGGTTGGAATCTCAGGAAGACGCTGCTGCCCGTCTCCTGGTAATTGATTTCCTTAGTAGCCTTGTACGACATCCACGGAAGAAAAAGTAGTGACGCTATTCTTAATCCGGCGCCACACGGAACTCGTTGCCTCGCTTATACATTATGTCCAACTATAAACATAAACATAAACATAAACATTTACATACAGGCACATACATTGCTTCTGGCCCCACACTAGGATACCCTGTGTCGTGGGTACCAGAAACAACGACATCACAAACATGTAAACATCCAAGACCTGGGGTTTTTTTTTTGTCCCCAGCCGGGATTCGAACCCGGGACCTCTCGCATGGCATGCAGGTGCACTACCGCTGCGCCACGAGGTCGTCAATGTTGTTGACGACCTCGTGGCGCAGCGCAATATAATGTTGACACACATTTATACATGCACTCACAATGTAGTTTAAGAGTTTTAGATAATTTTATTTATTTTTAGTTTCTCTTTCCTGTTTGAGAATGTCATTGGCTTGCAAATATAACAATGTTTATTTATTAAATATTTTGACCTGGGTAACCTGGACACCTAAAATACAGATCTCTGATCTGAATGTAACATATAAAAATGTCGTGTCACAGTGTTTGTTATCGAACTCCTCCGAAACGGCTTCACCGATTTTTATGATTTTTTTTTGTGTAAGTATATTTGGTAGGTCTGAGAATAGGTCGTAGGCTAATTAATATGGCAAAACAACGTTTGCCGAGTTAGGCAGTAGATAGATAAATATGTGATGCTTACGATAAGAAGCTAATCTTCTTTGCATGTTCCAGAAACAGCAATGACAAAAGAAAAGATACAATTGGCGGCCTTATTGCTGATAGCAATTTCTGCCAGGCAACCTTGCCGAAGGAGAAATAGATACTGCTGGTAGTCGGTGTAAATACGAATAGTAATAGAAGTACATATACATAATAATAATAATAAACTTACTATTTATGTAAGTACGTGTATTTATGTGACTATACTTGAATACTACAGATAAATACACGTACTTACGTAAATAGTCGCTTATAGCAGGTGTGTGATCTGGACAACAAAAAGGTGGTATACCTTCCACATACCTAACATAATATATGAGGAGAAGTGAATGGATACTACGATAACTCGCAACGATTTACTGCAGAGCGGCCACCAGCGTAAAAAGTAATGCAGGAATTTCCGGCAGCATCAGCCACCACTAGGGAATTAATTACATAAATAAACTAAACCCGCCCATCTACATAAACACTTGCCCACCTCAGTTCACCTTGTTTCGGCGTTTCGTTGTAAATCAACCCACTCATCTACATAAACACTTGCCCGCCTCAGTTCACCTTGTTTCGGCGTTTCGTTGTAAATCTCCGATCTGAGTCTACGTTTATTTTCAACCCCAAAACCGTCTGCTAACTCAGACCACAGATAGATCGACTGAACAGAAGGTTCGAGAACGAA
Source organism: Yponomeuta cagnagella (assembly GCA_947310995.1). NCBI lineage: Eukaryota > Metazoa > Arthropoda > Insecta > Lepidoptera > Yponomeutidae > Yponomeuta > Yponomeuta cagnagella. The sequence continues at coordinate 1,837,882 of OX371292.1, read as the reverse complement.
GAACGAATTAAAAAATTGTTTTATTAATAAATTGCAGAGCAGAAACTGTGACATAATGAACGTTACAGTTATATTTTCTGGATCTAACTAATATAGTTTTGTTTGTTTGTACATCTACTTTCCTCTCCAATGTCCAGTCCATCCAAAGGCTGTCTGGAAGAGATCACTTTTAGTGATAAGGCTGCCATCTGTACTCTTAGGTTAAGAAATATCTGTATAATTTCTATTTTTATGTACAATAAAGTGTTATCTATCTCTATGTATCTATCTATCTATCTATAGTTTAAATTCTTACGACCTTATTTATAAAAACATGAATCCTCTAAAGCAACCCTCAGAGGAAGTTTATTTAAGCTGTGGTTAATCGGCGTTTGTCGAGTGTTTTAAGGAATCGTATTTTTATAAATAACACCGTTATTCTACAACCTAGAACTCGTCCATTATCTAAATAATAATATTTTAGTAGCCTTTTCTCTAGTAAGCTCAATGTATCTTCAGAAATAATTACAATGCTCTTTAAAGGTAAATATCTCGTGACAGCCAACAGCTGATTACATATTTGTTGTTATGTCACCTGTGACGTACTTGAGTACGAGTGCGTTTGTAAAGTTAGACTTATTGTACATGTTTTAGGGTTCCGTAGTCAACAAGGAACCCTTATAGTTTCGCCATGTCCGTCCGTTTGTCTGTCTGTCTGTCCGCGGCTTAGCATAGAGACGACAAGTACTGGAGAGCTGAAATTTGGCATAAATATACATACGTATTGATCATGCCGACAAAACGGTAGGTATTTAAAAAAAAAATCTCGTAAAATAGAGATGCATTTTTTTCTCGTCCACACCATAGTGTTAAATTACTTTTGTAAAGCATGTAATAAACTCTTTCTTCTACGGAACCCTATACTGTGCGTGGCCGGACACGCACATGGTCAATTTTATTTTCCTATTTTAAGTAAAATATTCTTCGCACTTTGCGCTCTTTCTTAACATTGAACAAAACTGAACAATCACGCTCGGGTCGGGTATAAATAAGTTATACTCGGTCGGTGACGTCGATTTTTATACTTCTACCTGTTTTTTTTTCTTCTGATGGCATTCGACCAATGGAGGTTGGTCGCCAGATCCCCATATTCGTCTAAATACTTCTTGCCAAGCGAAAGCGAGTGATAACGGGGCACATAGACTCTGCTACACGAATTACACTCTGTTTTTTGCGCTTGTCCAAAGAACTCTGTACGAAGAAAGTGATATATCTGCGACAAGCGCAGTCCAAATGCCTGCCATGAACTGTGCCATGGTTTGCACTTTTTGAAAACTAATGTTTACAAATACGAGTTCACCACGAAGCAGCACCGGTTCGGCTGCAGACGGGAGACGAGAAACCTCTCGTCTCCCGTCTGCAGCCGAACCACTGTCTCGTTCATCGCTTTGTGACCAGACGGTCCAATTAGGTATTCTATTTTAGTACACGACCGTCCAGATGTATAGAAAGACGTTTCGCGGCCGCAAAAATTAATAAACCCGACGGCACTTAAAAATGCATAAAACAACCTATTAGCGAAACGTCAATAGAGGTTGACAGTTAAATATGGCCGATAATGACACGGGGCGTTCGAACTTCAAATTTTGGCGGGCGACCGTGCGTGACTTTTTCGGCCAGTGTTTAGTGCTTTCGGCAGTCAATTCAGTTCTTTATAATACGAGTGATAAGGTGTAGAGTTGGTTACGGAGTGATGTGTGAAAAATTGTTTCGTGTTTTGATGCGCGTTGCGTAAGAGCAATTGTTTGTTTTGAAAAGTGACTACCTATGGAATGTTACGCGGTAATGTGGATTTCTTGGTCATTTCCCATGACCTGACTGAATTATGGACAAAGGTCGCTTTTCGAGGTTTGATTTGAGTACTTACATGCTTAAAGCTTCCTGTCATAACTCCTCTCTCAGCAAAACCATTAAATTTTAGTGTGTAGGTATATAATTTATGAACACTAGAAACTACGTACGTTTCCTAATTAAATCCAAACCGTGGTTGCTGTGGAAATATGGACAATTGAAACTCTAACTCCGTGTATTCAAGAAAATCAACTGTCAAATGTTACAATTTAAGAAAGTCTTGTCAAGTCAAGCATTCAGTACTTATTTATACTTGCATTAGTTAATAGTGGTCTTTAAAATTTTCAACTTTTTATCCGCGGTTCTGAGGATAATGTAACATGCGTGTTTTTTTTATAAAGTTATGCAAGCAAGTCTAACTGCCGTACTCAGAGACGTCAATTAAACTTAATGTTCATTAAGTGTCGTGCTATCCCTTTCATATGTCATTGAAATGAAAGAGATGACATGATACTTAATTGACATTAAATCTTAATTGACGACTCTGAGTACGGCAGTTAGTGGGCACATCTGCCAAAGAAACAATAACCGATGGGGTAAAACGGTTCTTGAGTGGAGACCACGAGCTGGCAAACGAAGTCGCACCTTAATTTCCTTAACGTCACTACACGAAATACACACATTTTCAGCGAAGGTGTCATTCTTCAGTTAAAACTCATGCGTTCCGCGAGAAAGTACCTAACGACACAATGCCATCTAGGGGCTTTTTAGTGAACTATTCAAACCAGTGTCTTCAGCAAACATAGGCCCGAGATTGTAGGTTAGATGGTAGGTAGGCGGTACTTACCTCCATTTTGATGATTTTTGTTTAGTGACGTTAAGGAAATCAAGGTGCGAAGTGTAGCATGACCGCCAGCTCGCTGGACCAACGATCTGAACCGCGGCTGGATGAGGTTGGCCGGGGGCAGATAAAAGTAGCGTGCCTTACGAGGCCTGTTATGTTATGTTCAGCAGTGGACGAATTTGGCTCGATGAAAGTAGATAGATAGAGGACACTTTACGAGTTACACTCTGTTTCTCGTTTCAACATTCTGTAAATCTGCGATTTATATGAAGTAGCGCTGCGGCCAGCCCCGCACAGACCCGCTGCTAATGGACGCTATTTCATATAAATCAAGAACGTTTTACCCAACATCCTTGATATAAATACAGGCAGGCGGATTTTTGCGTTGCGATGCGCCCCGGCCGGGTTCACCTAGTGGACGCCAGGCTTTAATTTACTGTTAACAGCTGTCAGTTTGCAAAAGCGCGTATAAAAAAATAACAAAATGATATGAAAATATGAATTAATACGCCGTGTGGCGCCGGATTAAGAATAGCGTCACTCCATTTCCTCCCGTGGATGTCGTAGAGAGCGACTAAGGAAATACATTGCCAGGAGACAGGCAGCAGCGTCTTCCGGAGATCCTAACCGCATACTGCGATCGCCAACTCGCCTGCCATGCGTGGCGATTATGGCAAAACCCCTCATGGTTATGAAAACCACGAGGGAGGCCTATGTCCTGCAGTAGGCGTCAAATGGCTGATGATGATGATGATGATGAATACTTATAAAAATAAACTTAAACTGCATGTCTTAAATTATAATTAAGCTCAATCTTACTTTCATCATCGTCATCAGCCATTTGACGCCCGCTGCAGGATATAGGCCTCTTTCGTGGTTTTCATAACCATGAGGGGTTTTGCCATAATCGCCACGCTTGGCAGGCGGGTTTTCGATCGCAGTATGCGGTTGGAATCTCAGGAAGACGCTGCTGCCCGTCTCCTGGTAATTGTTTTCCTTAGTCACCTTCTACGACGTCCACGGAAGGACATGGAGTGACGTTATTCTTAATCCGGCGCCACACGGAACTGCCTTACTCTACCTTAATCTTACCTTAACGCACGCCATATAAATTTAATTTAATTTTAAGTTTTACTTTCTCTATAATTAAGTGAACTGTAAGTTCTTTACGAGAAATAAAAATATCTTTGAACCCAACTGACACTTGTTAATCGCAGATTACACAGCAGTGGGTGGTGGTGATACTATTAAAATCCGTTTGGTAGCAAACTGGATTTCCTTTGACCGATGAAACAGAGGTTGAATAAGAGTGATCGTTGTTTGCGGTGGTAGCCTAGTGGGTAGAACATTGGACTCGGAAGCGGGAGACCCAGGTTCGATTCCCAGTGCGGGCATGTACCTATGTGACTTTGTTTTCTAAGTTATGTACATTTCAGCGCTTGAAATCGCCAATCCGCGGTGGGCACGCGTGGTGATTAAGCCCATGCTTTATCTCTGAGAGAGGGCCTGTGCCCTACAGTGGGACGTATAAAGACTGCTTATAAGATCGTTGTTTCATGTTCGCGATGCCCGTTAGCTATCATGCCCAAACTCATCGGCGAATTACGCAAGCTTAATGACTAAACTGGTGTCATCGACTGTCACTGGGCAACGAAGCTGTTGAAATGGGAGCTTGAGGCTTCGTATGACCAACATAAGCAGCGCAATGACACGAGTTGCGTTTTGAAAAATGAAATGAAAATAAAAAATGTTTATTGAGCTGAACAAAAATTGACAATATATAAAGTAACTCTAAACCCCAAACTAAATTAAATTGTATCTTGGGTCACAACGATCCATTCAGGGTGAACTTAAATATATCACAACATAGTGTTTGGACAATAATAGAATAAAAGTTAGACATGCATACAGCAAACTATAATATGGCTCAAGTCTTTTATTTCAAATAATAAAATAAACCTACGTGCAATGTTATTAAAATATTATTATAGATATTACAGGGTGTCCCAAAAGTACCACGCCACAGTGACATCGGAGGTAGGTCAGCTCAAGAGGAACCTAACCAGCCTAACATGACCTCAGTAAAAGATGCACGGTTTTCGAGTTATTAGGGAAATGAAGACTTTTAAGAATTTTCCCCTTTGCTTTTACATTTTTAGTACCAGTATCGACTTGGACAGCTTTTAATAACAGTTTTTTATGTGTATCAAATCACGAATAGCTAATTTAGAAGTCTGAAGTGTTATTTTGTCAATAACTACTACAAAAATCTAAAAAAAGTTCGATTTATCTCGATTTAAATTGTCACAAAAACATTAATTACAACTTTGATCATCTGCCATAAAAAAAAAAACAATTAGAAACGACACAACCATTTACGCCAATAAATCAGACACATTATGCAGATTCAGAAACGGTATAACACATGTTATCTTACTGCGAAAAGATAGGCATTTTTGTAACCTTCCTGACGCTGCACGCCATCACTGTTAAGTAAAAACATGCACATTTCTACTTTACCTAACCAATCGCGTTGTGCCTCGTGGCTTTTTTTTATTTGCTAGTCCATGGGAGCGATTGATAAGGAAAAGTGACCTTTCTGAAGACTATTGTTGACATAATAGCTCACACTCCCGCACAAGTTGTCTGCTACCTGGACTCTTATTAGTGTTATTATAAACTCTGTACTTTTGTCTCACTTTATCGTCATTTTGAAGAAAGGAAGGGATGGAGTACACAAGTAGACGCGGTAGTTCGAGCCTAGTCAGTCCGTTACCTTGCGTTTCGTGCGACACTTGTATTCTCAGTGCTCCATTTGTGATTTCTTGAACCTAATTGACTTGGCTTTTCATCGGATTCTGATTTGTTTTTCTGTTTGGACTGTTTGAACGACTACTTGGCGCTCTTCTTGACACTGATTTTGCCTTGCGGAACTGTTTTACAACGATGGCTAATCACCAGTATCTGCATAGTGAGTACGCCGACATGCACTTAATTTATGGAGAAACGAGGCACGTCTCAAATCGAGGCAATGTTTCGTACAACGCAAGATTGGCAGCAAGATTGTACTCTGAAAGATATCCGAATCGTAATCCAACGACGCATGAAGTTATTTTAAGAGTGGTCGTCGCTTATCGAGCGGGAAGGCTACCCGGAGCGAATGGCCGAGCAGGGAGACCTCAGACTGTGGACGATGATGCGGTATTGGAAGAAGTACGAGCGGAGCCTGGAACTTCTGTACGAATTGTGGAACGCCGCACTGGCGTCTCCAAATCCTCGGCACAAAGAATATTGAAACGTCATCAATACCATCCGTACTACGTCCAACGCGTTCAAACTCTTCTTCCAGCAGACTACGCACATCGTGTTCAATTTTGCCGAAAGATGATACAGATGTGGAGGCAAAACCCGAATTTCTTTAACGAAGTATTGTGGACTGATGAATCGGTATGCAAAAAGGATGGATATCTCAATTTACATAACGTGCATAGCTGGCAGATAGAAGACCCACATGAACAACGAGAAGATCGGTCCCAATACCAGTTCAAAATCAATTTGTGGAGTGGAATTTTAAATGGCCAAATTGTGGGACCGGTCGAGTTGCCTCCTATTCTGAATGGTAGAAATTATTTACAATTTTTGCAAGACAACCTGCCCGGCTTATTAGAAGGCGTGCCATTGACACTGCGACAAAGGATGTGGTACCAACAAGATGGTTGCCCGGCACACTACGCTCGAGAAGTCCGTGAGCATCTTAGTGAAACATTCCCTGAGAGATGGATTGGTCGATTGGGACCACTTTTATGGCCACCGCGTTCCCCAGATCTGAACCCGCTGGATTTTTTTTAATGGGGCTGCTTGAAGGACAAAGTTTACGCAAACCCAATACGTTCTGAGGAAGAATTGCAGCAACGAGTATTTGATGCTGCCCGTACCATATCGGAAGTCAGTTTACGGAAATTGAGCCGAAAGATTGGGAATTTCAAGCACTGAGTTATTATACGAACACCTCGGATAATCAGCTTTCCTCATACTGTTTTCCTTCTAGCAAGTGGTTTATTTTCACAAATGTACGTAAAACTAGTGACTAATTACACGGTATGCCCATGCCGATGGTATAATTATGTGCACATTGAAAACACGCTAAAGTTCCAAAGAAAAGTCGTGAGGGATCCCTAAAGGCCTACGCAGACTAGGTACTGTCTTCGGGGTACTTTTTTGTCCATCGATATAGATCTCTTATAAATTGTATCTAATAACGCACACAAAGGGCTAAAAGTACCCCGCACGAAAAGTCCCCCAAATTACCGAGGACACCTAGAGACTGAACTGGACAAAAGTACGGGGGAGTCCCATGGGGACAGTAGTTCATCGTCTGCGCAGGCCTTAAAACTACGTCTTAGGTATTTTTACTGAGAGTAATTTTAACGACGACTGAGGAAATTTAAGGGTCTAAGTTGGGCTCTATTTCATAGAGCTATAATTCAGGTTTTACTATGATAATTCGATGTATATTACAAGGTCGATTAACCCACAGATTAATAAGTAGAGACTCGGATACGCAATGTTCATCGAATTGCCGTGATGAACTATGAATTGTAGTTTTATGACGGCCCTGGAGTTTACTTAGTCATTACCGGTTCAAGTCGCGGCATGGGTGGAATTTTTAGCCTCTAAATAGGTTTTTTTCTTAACATTACCACGATGCTTGCGTATTCTATTTATTTCGGTGGCTAGGTGAGTGTTTTTACAAGAAATTATATCTAAAATTTGAAACGCGCTGTAACTATGCTCAGTAAAGTAGTTCTCTTTCTCTCTCTGAGAGAAGGCCTGTGCTTTACAATGGGCCGTATATAGGCTGCTTATGTTTGTAATATTGCATGTCGGACACATAAAGGAAGAGTCCGCAGTCGGGTGGTTACGAATTTGGGGCCTGCCGCTCTCGAATCGGACTTTTTGGTCATTGGAAAAAGTGTCTGCTTAAATCGTCCGTAACGGACGCAAAGGACTCTGATGATGTATGTTACATTGATATTTCTAAATATTTATTTATAGCCCCGATCTGGACCGCGTGTCATGAAAATATACATATATAGGTACATAAAGTCACGCCTGTATTCCAGAGGGGTAGACAAAGACCAGGGACTGCCACTTGCCACGATCTTGACAGATCACTTTCGCTTCCTCTACATTCATTAGTCGTTTCATGAAAATATTATGATAGTTCTATGTACATTGGGAAGCCGACTCTTGTTAATCTGTGGGTTAATCCATTTTGCAAACTTTGCAATGTAAGTACAACGAATTGTCATAGTAAACCATGAATTGTAGATCTATGAATTAGGGCGTTTATCTTCAAGTTTACGTCACGAGTCACGAGTGGTCACAATATTTTCTGTACCAATTTGCCTCTTCCATTATGGACGATGACGGAATCTCTGAATTCCAGTTTCGATGCGTTCTTGTCATTCGGAGGCTTTTGACATTGTGACGGATGGATGTAGGTCAGCACTTGTTTGTTTGCGTCTAGATTTAATTATGAAGGAGAATCACTTATGTCATGTAGATCTAGATAGATTGAAGACAAATAGAACATTCTTTATTGTATGTTCACGAGAAATTACATAAGAGACTTAGACAATAATATAGTACAGTACAATTGCCGGCCTTATTAGGAAAAGTAATTTCTTCCAGACGACCATTGTGATAAAAGTAATTGTAATTATTTTTTTCTTGTGTAATAAAGTGTTATCTATCTATCTAGCTGTCTAATGATATAACGCCCATCAGATAATTTAAACAAAAATCCACGCAGTCGGGATGAGTTAGCAATGTAGACGTGAACGTAAAAGCAAAAAAATTTAATTAGGTATTTTTTAATTTGGGAACTAAAAAAGTACATGATATTAGAAAAAAAATGTAAAATTTGTGTGTCTTATTACGGTAGGATCTTAAAAATATAAAACCTTAAAACGGTAAATATAAAAACTAAATTCGGATGGTTCGAAGTTTCTATTTGTACGTAAAATAAGATTTTTCATGTCCTTTAGGAGCACAATTTTGCCAAATTTTGGCAAGGAATATATTTTTTGTTTCACAAATAGAAATTGTCACTCGGGTGTTCTCGTCTACTATTGAAATGATTTAAAAATTATTTCGGTTTATTCAATAAAAATGGGCACGTCCGAAAATCGAGTCTCAGACCAGACTGTGCGTTTCAGGAATTGCGCATTTTTGGTAACCCTATACAATATTGCAGGCTACATGTTCTGCTGTAGTACACTCTCTGAGAGAAGTACACAGGGCTTCTCTCAGAGAGAGAGTATGGACTTAATAATGTAGTCACTGGTAATCACACATGCATGACACCTTCACTTGTCGCTCACAAAACTGCGATCATAGTCGCGAGCGCAAACAAGTGCGGTTGCAATTGAATAGGCGATTCGTCGCGCGTACGCCGATCCAGCGGTCCGAGGTTCGTTTCCAACTGACGCACCAGTCTGACCTCATCGATATGCGACTCATTATCTGATGGTTGACCGAGAAAATTTTTAAAGCGTGAACTAGTCCACTGTAAACTGTTAACGCTCTTTGTTATCGTACGGGCCAGTCGACCACTAGGACTTTTAATATTGTGGCTCAATTGGGCCGTGATCAAGTTCAAGGGCAGGCAAAATTGCCTCCATAGCAATTACCAAATTGTCGACAAAAATGTACACACACAGAAAAGATAAAGAAGAAAATATATATTTTGGGTACATAATCCACTTACACAAAAATATAAAATGCAGTTTTACAAAAGGAAAAAAGAAATCTTTGCGAAACTTAATTTACTGAACCCGAAAATGGACATAGCTCAGTTGAATGACATCTGCAGCGGTCGATGTCGATGGTATTTAGCTACTCCCAACCCACTGAATAGTTTTTGACGATCGAACAACTATATTTATTAGTATGTAAACAATATAAATAATACATAATTGGTGCGTACATATATTTGTAAATCCAAATTTTATAATTCAAACATTACATAAACAGCACAAGATATTTGTTGCTTACAAGATACTTAATTTGAAATCACTATTACACAAAAGACATAAGTGTATAAGTGAGCTTATTTTTTTTTCAGACAACCGGTCATTTTCTTCTTCTTTATAAGGCCACAGTTTTTTTTTAATTAGCCCATTTAGCGTCCCACTGCTGGGCAAAAGCTATTCACTCCTCCAGTCCTCCATTTTATTAAGACCAAATGAGGCTTAACACAATTGGATTGCATTGGAGCAGCCCACTCCTTTAACTGCCTTAACAATCCGACGTCAGTCAGTGTAAGTACGGCTCGCAATCGTATCGCTTGTCCGCGCCACACAGCGTCACCGCGCCTTCATAACAATCCCACGTGTGCCACCAGTTTGTAAATAAACAAGTGGTATCGACCAATATTGGATGTGTAGTGAGTGAGGTGGGGTGTAGTGAACTTCGGAGATTCCACAGGCGTAGAGTTGAAGGTTATTCCCGCTTAATTTTATTGGTTTTGAGTATTTTTCCGACCCTAGATTCTGCGATTCTTGGAAGTTCCATTTGTGTTAATTAGATGAGGCTTCTGAGAAGCTACACTGCGTTCGCGGTTTTCTTATTGGTAAAGGAAATACTCAACTCATGATGATTTGCAACAAAATTCACATGGAAAAAAATATCGGGCCTTCGTAGGATTTTTTTATTTAAAGTTTTTGATGTTCATTAAGTGTTAAACTCTCTATCTATTTATTAAGATACAGGTCGAAGAATAATGAAAAACACAATACATGACATGTGGTTTGTTGTTCCATGAGGAGTTAGTTTTATCAAGCCTAAACCTATCACTTAGAAATAGGCTATGATGATGTTTAATGAAAACGTTTGGAAACACCCGATGGACATTGAACATGTCAAAAAGTACACAGAATTAGTATTTTTATACGTTATTCTATTGCAATTTACACAGAGCGTTTCGCAAGATATATTTTGGGTCGCTACTAATTAAGCAATAAAAAATTTACTGCTAATACCAAAATTAATGCTTTGCCTCGTTATTCCCTTGGTTTGGAATGAGGATAAGAATTAATTCTCTGCTTCTTCTGGTCAATTAAATGACAATCATCTTCAATCAATCAGTAAATGCGTGCACGCATTTTAGTAGCATAATGAACCGTTTGATTGTTTATCGTCCGTTCTTGGCTAACTTCATAAATACCCTGTAACTGTCGCGTTCTGTTACTCACACATGCTTTACGCATTTGTTTGTGGCAAATATTGACCATCAATGTACTCAACAACAGTAATGGTATTTAGAGGAGATAATCTGGTATGCAAGTTTTGTTATACAATCAATTAATTAATCAATCTGCCCACAATCGTCCTCTCCTGGACATAAGCCTCCCGCAAGGCACTCCATTTCTTACTGTCCTCAGCCATCCTCATCCAACCGCTACCAGCAATCAGCCTCCGATTGCTTAGGAATCTGCCGGCTGATACTCAGTGGCAATTTTTTTAATAAGCTAGATTTTTATATGTGGGGTGGTTTCTTAGACTTTAAGTACTACTTTTCTAATAAGTACGTCCCTTTGCACGACGCGCGCTTCTCTCGGAGATTACTGACTTCATTACCAATATTACCATGCGTGCTTGTTTAGTGAATATCCCAGGTTTCCTCACCATGTTTTCAAGAAACTCTTCTTCATAATCATAAATCAGCCTCTACATTTAGTACTAAAGAAGGTTTTTATTGCTTTTTCCTCGCTATAACCTTGGCCGTACTGATTTGGTGACTGATTCCAATGAGCATTGGACACGCTCCTTCAATGAATTGTTTTGCGTTTGAAAAGAGTGTTACATCGACACGATTCGATTTTGATGACTACAAATCTAGATAGTCGGAGAGCACTATTGCAAAAATGGAAATTGCACAGATATTTCTTAACCTAAGAGTACATACGGCTGTCTTATCACTAAAAGTGATCTCTTCCAGACAACCTTTGGATGGACGGTACTAACACATTGGAGAAGGCAGTAGATGTACAAACATACAAAATCATAATTTCAGAGGTAGGTATTATGAATTACCGAGACCACGGCACTCGGAAAAGTAACGAAATGTCGAAAACAATTAACTTTTAAATATCCGTGCAAATTCAGTTTTTATTAGGAATTATACAGGCTTAAATAGCCGAGTAATGTAACAAATGTTCTGCTCTCTACGCAAACAGCTTTAAAATCACAGAAAAAATGTAATCGGCAGTTCCATATTCAATTTCAATACCTACGAGTACATACCTATAGATGACATTAAAATATACCTACGAAATGGCTGTTTTTTTGTTTAGATTTTCAGGTTGAGATAGTTTTTGTTCGTTTTAACGAATACGAATCACGAATTTTTGAGAGTATATTTAGGGGGTTTTGTCAAACGCAGTTTATTTTATGAGTAACTTATGTGCATTATTCAATAGTGAATACTGGAGTTTCTTTGTCAACTCTTCTTCAAAACGATCTAGATTTTGAAATGAACGCCTGTGTTTTATTTGTGACTTACATCACAGTGTTTGCGCTATATTTAATGCAAAAAAAAAACCGGCCGGACTCGCGCTCCAAGGGTTGTGTACCATTATCTATATAACATTGGAATATTTCAAGCGTCTACATGTTGCCGATAACATTGAGCAAAAAACGGCAAAAAAATCACGTTTGTTGTATGGGAGCCCCTCTTAAATATTTATTTTATTCTGTTTTTAGTATTTGTTGTTGTAGCGGCAACAGAAATACATCATTTGTTAAAATTTCAACTGTCTACCTACCACGGTTCATGAGATACAGCCTGGTGACCGACGGACGGATGGACCGCGGAGTCTTAGTAATAGGGTACCCTTTGAGTAAGGAACCCAAAAATCCTCGATAGTTTACTTATGAACACTTTTTACTTGACACCGATATCTTTTGACCTATCCGAGCTGCTGGCAGCCAAGGCCCCGTTTTCTCTCGACGAAGGGGTCTTTTTGACCTCAAGCCGCTGGTAATAGGTTAAGGCCCAAAATTTGGCTAGCGTTAGGTGGATGTATGTTATATGTAGATAATGAGATTGGAAATTGGTACGCATAAGATGTGTGCATAGTCAACGGTATGATATATCTAATGTATATACAATCGCATTCAGATAACATAATATGGAAGGAAAGGGTTTTTTTTAAACTGGCCAAGTACGAATAAGACTCTCGCTCCGCCGTACCACCATGAATATAATATTACCTATTCATCATCATCATTATCAGCCCACCGCTGTCCACTGCTGGGCATGAGCCTTTTCCCCCAAATGCCATCTCTCCTTGCCATTCGCATCCACGGACCTCCCGCCGACTCACCTATATCGTCCTACCACTACGTATTACGTAGCACAAATGTGTTTTTTAGGGTTCCATACCCAAAGGGTGCCTAACGAGACCCTATTACTAAGAATTCACTGTCCGTCTGTCTGTCTGTCTGTGTGTGTCACCAGGCTGTATCTCATGGACCGTGATAGGTAGACAGTTGAAATTTTCACAGATGATGTATTTCTATTGCCGCTATAACAACGAGGATTTTTGGGTTCTGGACCCAAAGGGGCATGGGGCACGTCTTATTACTAAGACTTCGCTGTCCTTCCGTCCGTCTGTCACCAGGCTGTATCTCATGAACCGTGATAGGTAGACAGTTGAAACTTTTAACAACAAATACTAAAATGATTAAAATAAATATTTAAGGGGGCTCCCATACAACAAACGTGATTTTTTTGCCGTTTACTACTCGATGTTAATAACGGCAACAGGTAAACGCTTGAAATATTCAAATGTTGTTTAGATAATGGTACGGAACCCTTCGTGCGCGAGTCCGACTCGCAGTTGGCCGGTTTTTTTGTGTTTAAAATAAGAGGCATAGGTAGTAAGACGACGAGAGTCGCGTGGTTTAAATGTCAAAATTCGCGACTTTCCAGTACATTAATTGTCAAATACTGACATTTTAGCTCCACAAAACGCGTGACTCGAGCCCTTGCTGAATACTAAAATAATACTAACAACTTTCAAACTATCGAAACCATCACTTGTGAAACTAGGGTAGCCAGTGATACGGTAACGAAAAAGAGGTGTGTAATGTTAGTGTTCCGTAGCTGTAAGGAGCTCCATAGATTAACACTAGCACCACCAAGAGAAAATTCATATCTTTTTTACAGGTAGTATTGAAAAAAAAAACCGGCCAAGTGCGGGTCGTACTTGCGCACGAAGGGTTCCGTACCATTATGTATACAACGTTAGACAAAGATCGAATTTGAGAACAGCGCCATCTCTAGAAACCAACAAGAAGCGTTTAACATCGACATTTAACGACATGACATCGGCACTGTAAAGGTTACATAGATGGCTGCTAGATGGCGAGCGCTGTCTTTAGACAGTTTGTTTTCTGGGTCTTAAATATCTTAGATATATTTATTTTATTCTGTTTTTAGTAGATGTTTGTTGTTACAGCCGCAACAGAATTACATAATCTGTGAAGTGAAAATATCAACTGTCTAGGTACCTATCACGGTCCATGAGATACAGCCTGGTGACGGACACTGAAGTCTTTGTAATAGGGTCCCCTTTGGCACCCTTCGGGTACGGAACCTTAAAAAGTGTGAACAATATCTCAATAATGTTGACAGTGATTTTAGGACCCATGACAGAGAACCTAGGATCACAGACTTGGGACTATTAGTTGGCCCACTGGATCCCCTTAAGAGCCTGGGAACCTCCGGGTGGCATTTTAGTCAACTGCCAAACTTGGAAGGGGCATTTTACTCATAAATATAAACAAATTTTACTATGACCCAAACAAATCAGAGTAAAAAATAAATGAGCTGTTTCATACATAAGATAGAAGCAGTACTGCAACGAATGTATGAAACAGCTGATTTATCTTTTGCTCTGATTTGTTTGGCGCCATAGTAAAAGTTGTTTGTATTGACGAGTAGAAAGATCCCTCAAAGATTATCAGGTGACTAAAATGCCGCCCGGTATGTTACAGTAATACTAGTTGACCTGGCAAATCTTGTTTTGCTATATTGATTAGCATAAAAGGTACCCGAAACTGGCGTGCGTGCACAGAAAATACTCTGTTCTGTGCGTGCGCGCATGCAACGACTAATGAATGTTGAGGAAGCGAAAGTGATCTGTCAGGATCGTGGCAAGTGGCAGTCCCTGGTCTCTGCCTCTGGGGTACGAGCGTGAGTTTATGTATGTATGTATGATTAATTAGCCTACGAACTATTCTCAGACCTACCAAATATAAACAAAAAAAATCATCAAATTCTGTGTAACCGTTTCGGAGGAGTTCGGTGACAGACACTGTGATACGAGATTTTTATATATTAGATGTGGTATATCTCTGTGCAAAATTTCATCCGGATCCGTTCTGCCGTTTTTGCGGGAAAGAGTAATAAACATCCATCCATACATACAAACTTTCGCGTTTATATTAGTAACGATTTGACTAAACTAAACAAAAGACTGAAGAATTCTCGGTCTTTTCTTGCATGCCCACCGATAATACCCGAAGTACATCCACCCGAGTCAAAGTGTGCTCATGTTAATTGTCGGGCACTATACTGGGTTGCAAATACGATACGTACCTACTATAACGAGCTGTGAAGTCACTATCGCTATTACAGCACATGTAGTCCCAAGGTCAGAAAGATCATTCACAACTGCACGTAGCCTGCGGCTGCGCTCGCTTCGTTCAGGGGCCTATCAGTACTAATATTATAGAGAGGAAAAGTTTGTAGGTTTATATGTTTGTAAGTTTGTATGCTTTTGGAATAGCGTCACTCCATTTCCTTCCGTGGATGTCGTAGAAGGCGACTAAGGATATACATTACCAGGAGACGGGCAGCAGCGTCTTCCTGAGATTCCAACCGCACACTGCGACCGCCAACCCGCCTGCCAAGCGTGGCGATTATGGCAAAACCCTTCATGGTTAAAAACCATGATGGAAGCCTATGCCCCGCAGTGGGCGTCAAGTGGCTGATGATGATGATGATGCTTTTGGTAATCCATGGAGGAGGCCTATGTCCAGCAGTGGACTTCTTGTGGGTAAATGATGATGATGATGAAAAACTAATTATCTGATTGCAAAAAAAATTCTCCAGTATTTAGAATGGACCTTCAGGATGGACATAGGCTGTAGGCTATCCGTTAACCCCGCGAACGGAGTCGCGGGCACTTCTAGCTCATAGAACTGCAATTCATGGTCTTCTATGACGATTCGATGTACATTGCAAAGTCGATTGACACACAGATTCGCGAGTAGGAAGACTCGGTTACGCAATGTACATCGAATTGTCATAATAAACTGTGCATTGTAGTTTTATGAATCCCGGCCCTGAGTGTGTATGATGGATTCATAATGTCACCTATTCACAGGCTGTTACAAATAATGGAAATGATTTTAAAAATAATGCTCGTATCATAAAAAATGTTACATTGCAATAAAATAAACCCCCTGCAATAAAAATACATCGAACTACGAAATAATTTCCGACGCTTTAAATTATTAAACAACTTTGAAATAGACGCTCTCTACTATAAAGCTTCGGATATATTATATATATATAAAATAAACACTCTTAAAACACTTCTCAAATGCAGTTTGCGAGTGAAAGTGAAAGACTTTACCACAGACTATTAAAATTTCATTTGAGGAGTGTTTTAAGGAATCGTGGTTTTATAAATAACAATAATCAATGTGAAATCTTTGTAAATTTTAATAGAACTTTAAGAGAAAGTGGGCTTAAAAAATGTGTTGCTTACTTTCAACCAAGTGTCGTGTCGTAATAGCTCAATGGTATTTCGTCAAGATCCTGATACGAAGGATCCTGGTTCTGACACTCCACTAATGAAGGTTGGCCGTCAGCTCCGTATATTCTTCTTCGTTTCTTGCCAAGCGAAACTTCGTCGCTGGCTGCATCCGTCCATACTCTGATGTGTCTGGGGCACGACTTCCTCCTTCTCCCAAAACACCTCCTTCCCTTAATGTCATCGTTCCCGAGAACTAATGATGACCGTAAAAAAGGAGAAAATTTGTTATCTAGGGCCCGCGTTGCGACACGATAGGTACCGACTTCAAGTTATTTTAAGATTAACATAATTCAAAACTGCTAATACGTAAGTATTCGCACTTGGCTGGTTTTTTAAATACCTAAACTAGCCTAACCTAACATTAGTTTGCATAGCTATATCACCGAAGGAATTTCACAGCTTTATTGGCACCGAGTTTTATTCTTAGAACTACCTTTTCCTGTTAAGCCTTCAATTCCAGTCTCTGCCCACCAACCAGTTTAGTTCGTTTTTGTTTTAACTTTAGATTCAAACAATACAATGTATATCTAGCTGACTCGAAAAACGTTGTTTTGCCATATTAATTAGCCTACGACCTATTCTCAGATCTACCAAATATACTCAAAAAAAATCATAAAAATCGGTGAAGCCGTTTCAGAGGAATTCGATTTTTCGACACGAGATTTTTATATAATAAATAAATTTTTTGTTTGGACGTACGCAGCGCAGAAGAACTCACTGGCTACAAATGTACTGTGACTTAGCTGAATAGTTTCAGATAGGCACCATAGATTTGTTCCGAGCTGCCACATCACGGTCACAGTGGCCACAATGATAGCCGACCTTTCCTGGCACCACAAGAAAAAGATGTGAACCGTAGACGGCCACCAGCTCGCTGGACGTACGATCTGAGGCAGATTGCTAGCAGCGACTTGCTGGCAGCGGTTGGATGAGGATGGCCAACGATAGAAAGAAGTGGTGTGCTTTAGGAGAGGCCTATGTCCAGCGGTGGACGAATACGGGTTCATTGATTGATGGATTGATTGATTGATTTGTTGATGAAGCGCAAAGGGGTTTGTCAGGATCGTGACAACTGGCAGTTCTGGTCTCTGCCTACCCCTCTGGGGTACGGGCGTGAGTTTACGTAATGTAATTTAGCACTTGCGGGTTGTTACGTGGAAGGACATTAGGTATCTACCACAGTTTTTATAGGCGATCTAAATTAACCTAAAGTGGCGGAATTTGTGCAGTGGCCATTTGTGTAAAACACTCTTTACAAGTTCGCTGGCGCCAGCACAGTCGGACAATTCGAGCGGCACATGTTTCAGCCAATTATCCTTAGGCTAAGTACACACGCACACACACGAACACAAGGCAACAGTAAAAAAACTATGTAAAAACAAGAAACCCGACTGCTGAAAAGTGTTAAGCAAGGCGGTGAGTCCGTGGAATGTTCACCCTCAGGAGAGGTGAGATCAAACAAACCCGTAAATAAAGAGTAGGAGGAATGAAAATATTTGTCACTGGACTCCATACTTGATTTGCATAAATGGCCTCGGTCTGGGCGAATTTCCATGCTTGTTTAATTTCATGCCTTGCCTGGTTACAATAACATAGGGTATCTTATTTCGTAGTCCAGGACAAATGATTGTATTGTGTGGATGTTATTATTGTATTATTGTTTGTCAACCAATAATATAATAATAATTTAGATAGACGTTTAGTTAGATAGATAGAATATTCTTTATTGTATCTACACCAGGAATTACATATGAGAATTTAACAATAATAATAATTTAGCCTGTGGGTGGTCATATTTTGAACACAATTTGTGTTGTGTCGTGTATTAAGGGACAAACATATATACATACCTACGCGCGAAAACACATTATCCCCCCTTTGCTATCGCCGTATAATGAGGCGCTATCACTTGTTTTATAGCTGAAAAAATCTGCAAACATGACGCGGTTTGTATGCTTTGTAAAGTAATTACACTCTTGTATGCTTTATTGTGTTACATAAAGGTGGTGTCACACTTTAGATGGTATAATTATGTCCAACTGGCGACAGATGAATCATCATCATCATGTATTCATTCGTTTGGTTAGCATACTTCATATTTCTTTTTATGTAGCCTATAATACGTCTCACTGCAAGACACCGGCCTTTTCTCGGAAAGAGAGAGAGAGCGGGCTTAATCACCACGCGCGCCCACCGCGGATTGGCAGTCTCAAGCGCCGAGGTATGTGAACACCCGAGACACTCAGGTTTCCTTTACCGTTAGCGAGTGGTATTACTCCTACAACTTCACAAATGTACGTAACTTAGAATACGAGGTAATTGGTACATGCCGGGTTTCGAGCCCACGATCTCCCAAATGTGAGGCCGGGGTTCTACCGCTCCGCGACCACCGCGTATTGGTCGGCATACTTCGACCAAATAGGGGATGTATTAGCGAAGTGTTGTTTAGTGAAGATAAAAAGTACCCGAAACTCAGCGACTAACGAATGTGGATGACGCGAAAGAGGTTTATCAGAATCGTGGCAAGTGTCAAACTCTGGCCTCTGCCCGTCCCTGTTTCTGAGGTACAATGAATAAAAGGTCTGATTTTCTCACTCTTAGAACTCGACAATGAATATGCCTTAGCTCTATTTTTGCGCAGAAAAAAATGACTGAATAAACCAATTATTTTAAAGATCATATTAAACTAGAGAACTTTGTTTACAAAACTCTATGTTAAAATTCAGTTTCAATTCAATTCTAATATTTTGCTAGCAGCGACTTGCTGGCAGCGGTTGGATGAGGATGGCCAACGATAGAAAGAAGTGGTGTGCTTTAGGAGAGGCCTATGTCCAGCGGTGGACGAATACGGGTTCATTGATTGATGGATTGATTGATTGATTTGTTGATGAAGCGCAAAGGGGTTTGTCAGGATCGTGACAACTGGCAGTTCTGGTCTCTGCCTACCCCTCTGGGGTACGGGCGTGAGTTTACGTAATGTAATTTAGCACTTGCGGGTTGTTACGTGGAAGGACATTAGGTATCTACCACAGTTTTTATAGGCGATCTAAATTAACCTAAAGTGGCGGAATTTGTGCAGTGGCCATTTGTGTAAAACACTCTTTACAAGTTCGCTGGCGCCAGCACAGTCGGACAATTCGAGCGGCACATGTTTCAGCCAATTATCCTTAGGCTAAGTACACACGCACACACACGAACACAAGGCAACAGTAAAAAAACTATGTAAAAACAAGAAACCCGACTGCTGAAAAGTGTTAAGCAAGGCGGTGAGTCCGTGGAATGTTCACCCTCAGGAGAGGTGAGATCAAACAAACCCGTAAATAAAGAGTAGGAGGAATGAAAATATTTGTCACTGGACTCCATACTTGATTTGCATAAATGGCCTCGGTCTGGGCGAATTTCCATGCTTGTTTAATTTCATGCCTTGCCTGGTTACAATAACATAGGGTATCTTATTTCGTAGTCCAGGACAAATGATTGTATTGTGTGGATGTTATTATTGTATTATTGTTTGTCAACCAATAATATAATAATAATTTAGATAGACGTTTAGTTAGATAGATAGAATATTCTTTATTGTATCTACACCAGGAATTACATATGAGAATTTAACAATAATAATAATTTAGCCTGTGGGTGGTCATATTTTGAACACAATTTGTGTTGTGTCGTGTATTAAGGGACAAACATATATACATACCTACGCGCGAAAACACATTATCCCCCCTTTGCTATCGCCGTATAATGAGGCGCTATCACTTGTTTTATAGCTGAAAAAATCTGCAAACATGACGCGGTTTGTATGCTTTGTAAAGTAATTACACTCTTGTATGCTTTATTGTGTTACATAAAGGTGGTGTCACACTTTAGATGGTATAATTATGTCCAACTGGCGACAGATGAATCATCATCATCATGTATTCATTCGTTTGGTTAGCATACTTCATATTTCTTTTTATGTAGCCTATAATACGTCTCACTGCAAGACACCGGCCTTTTCTCGGAAAGAGAGAGAGAGCGGGCTTAATCACCACGCGCGCCCACCGCGGATTGGCAGTCTCAAGCGCCGAGGTATGTGAACACCCGAGACACTCAGGTTTCCTTTACCGTTAGCGAGTGGTATTACTCCTACAACTTCACAAATGTACGTAACTTAGAATACGAGGTAATTGGTACATGCCGGGTTTCGAGCCCACGATCTCCCAAATGTGAGGCCGGGGTTCTACCGCTCCGCGACCACCGCGTATTGGTCGGCATACTTCGACCAAATAGGGGATGTATTAGCGAAGTGTTGTTTAGTGAAGATAAAAAGTACCCGAAACTCAGCGACTAACGAATGTGGATGACGCGAAAGAGGTTTATCAGAATCGTGGCAAGTGTCAAACTCTGGCCTCTGCCCGTCCCTGTTTCTGAGGTACAATGAATAAAAGGTCTGATTTTCTCACTCTTAGAACTCGACAATGAATATGCCTTAGCTCTATTTTTGCGCAGAAAAAAATGACTGAATAAACCAATTATTTTAAAGATCATATTAAACTAGAGAACTTTGTTTACAAAACTCTATGTTAAAATTCAGTTTCAATTCAATTCTAATATTTTATTCCTTAATAGATGACCCCGTTAACTGCGTATCACCTACATAAATCTTTTTTTCTTCTCACCGTTTAAACCTTCCCTGTACTTCCAAAAATATAAAAAAAAGAGAAATTTGCCAAATCGGTCCAGCGGTTCTCGAGTTTAGCGAGACAGACGAATTTTTATACATTATAGATAAAAACAAAATGTTTCCCTAATGAAAGTCAAAGGTAACGAAGAAAAGAGAAGTTAACAAAGAAACTCCACATTAAAAGCCCACCTCTATCCGCATCATATAAAATCTCGCCTGTGTCCCAAAGGGGTAGGCAGATACCAGGGTTTTCCATTTGTTACATAATCCGTCTAGGACAAAATTAGCCCTTGTAACAATTTGCCTCCGTATTTGAAAGAAAGAAAGACATTTATTGTACCAAATTAACACATGACAAGAAACGAAACAACATACTGTAGTTACAAAACAAGAAAGTAAAAAAACCGGTGGCAGCCTAGTGGGTAGAACATTGGACTCGGAAGAAGAGACCCAGTTTCGATTCCCAGAGCGGGCATGTATCTATGACTTTGTTTACTAAGTTATGTACATTTGTGAAGTTATAGTAGCAATACCACTCTCTAACATTGAAGGAAAACATCGTGAGGAAACCTGAGTGTCTGAGCTATTCACATACCTCAGCGCTTGAAATCGCCAATTCGCGGTGCGTACGCGTGCTGATTAAGCCCATACTCTCTCCCTGAGAGAAGGCCTGTGCCCTACAGTGGGACCTATATAGGCTGCTTATGTAAAAAAAGAAGCTCATAGAAATACACAGAGAATAGGACACAGTCAGAACATACATACGTCAGGTATTCCGGCTTGATATGACGAATTAATTTTGATATGATGGACGACATATGTAAAATGCCGGACAGATAACTTGAAAATAAGACTTTAACTGGACGTATTTCGGGTCTCATTGGCGGGCTTTAGTCGGATTAAAAAATAATTAAAAAAAAAATTCTCACGTGTCCATCGCAAAATCATTCCGAACGACTGCGAGGTTTTCGATCAAGTTATCCGTCGGGCATTATGCTTAGTAACAAATACGGTCCGGGGAATTAAAACAAGCGTATGCGCATGTCATTGTCCAGCAGCATCAATCAGTGATTCACGCCCCCTCGGCTCCGATGACTGTGCCTGCGCTATCGGCAACTGCGGTAACCCACAAAGTGACATACCCGTCTGTTTAGGTAGGTACTAAGTTAATTAATTTAATCGATACATTCGCCAACTTTACATTATTATACGTATAATAATTATTTATGGCATAATACGAAAAATTTTGATATTTTTTCGCACAATCTCTTACGTCTATTATTATTATCTTAATCTCGTACGACTAACCACGCACTGGTAAGATTAAGTTCCCTGTTTTGCCATTGTGACGGGGGGAGGGCACTCCATTTCCTTCCGTGGATGTCGTAGAAAGCGACTAAGGAAATCAATTACCAGGAGACGGGCAGCAGCGTCTTCCTGAGATTCCAACCGCATACTGCGATCGCCAACCCGCCTGCCAAGCGTGGCGATTATGGCAAAACCCCTCGTGATTATGAAAACCACGAAGGAGGCCTATGTCCTGCAGTGGGCGTCAAATGGCTGATGATGATGATGATGATGAGGGCATCGAATCCCTAGTACCCGGTCTACTACCTCAAAGGGCGACACATGTGGAGGTCTGTGCAATTGGGTACCAGCTCAGATTGGAGGGTGAAGGAAACGCAAGACCAACAGATTAGATGTTTATTTAACATGCAACATATTTTCCATTAACACTATACGATTGTCGGTTTCACTGATCTATCACTACAGCGCCGTATAGTACGTATAGCCCCGTACAACACTACGGATATACCTAAAATTAAATTGCCTGTTTTGTTTTCTTGAGGAAACGGAGGTTGTGGTACAATCAAAGATTTTAAATAATTAAGCCCTGTTTTTAATTACTATTAAACAAAAAACTGTTTATTTCCTTAGAAATTAAATTAATATACTTTATTCATCGATATTGCTGTGGAATAAAGACTTTAAATGATTATATTAATCTACCAATTTACGAACACACAGCTTATAAGCACAGACAACGAATTCTCTTTGGCCAACTGACGGCTGTAGACTAACAGTAGACTAACAGATTGTTAGAAACCGGGGGCAAGCCTCAGTGGGCAATGCCACTGATTTTCAGCAAGGACCTGCTGAAGAAATGGTTCTCATCTTCTTGTGCCTCTCCACTAATGGAGTATGGCAGCCGGCTCCGCATATTCTTCTTCATTTCTTGCCAAGCGAAACAGGCCTTCGACAATGGCCACATCCGTCCACTCCCTGATGTTTCTGAGCCACAATTCTCTTCTTCTCACAACACACCTCCTACCCTCAATCATGCTCATATTAAGGCAACACTTGCCCTACATAACAAATTTTCTTCTTTTTTATTATCAGGGAATGTTTTCCCGAGAACTAACTCTATGGACCCAAATGTTTATGTTCGGCCATGTTTAACATCACCGAGTAACTAATCCCTCTACCTAACTCTGCATTACCTACGCTTTCTTTCAACAGATTGCAGCCTGAGTGTACACACCTCTTGTAAAACTTACTCACGGCCCAATCCAAAGTTCAAACTCGATTTTGATCTTCAATCCAGTTCCCAAACAGGCTGGGCAGACACACCTGTGGTCTAAAATGAAAACGGCGTTAGGTAATCAATAAAATGCTTGGTGCTGGTATATCTAGGTCACTGTCGAGTGCAGCATGTGTGTGTGTTTACAAACACGATCGGAGGAAAACGGAGCGTGTGTCAGGCAGGTGACGAGCGTACGCACTCGGTAGCAGAAACGCGCATACTTAGTTAATTAGACCTGAGATTTCCGCACTTAGCCTCAACCATGAGTCTATTGTATGCAGCAAAGTTGTGATATAACTCCAGCCAGCCTATCTTTCCAGAAAGCCAGCAGTGCTCTGATATCACTGCAGGCATCATAAAGGGGTCCTAGCTTCCAGTCCGTTGCTTTTTCATGCTCTCATAGTGAATAGTCACATGAGCGAATACTTTTGGCCGCTGCTGTTGAAGTTCGGGGAGGCGATATTTTGAAAACATGGAAATACACCCAGACTGAGGCCATCATAATGACGGCTATTTGTCATTATCATCCTCATCACTTTTTTTTACGTACCTGCCATCGGATCTTTTAGCCATAATAAGATGAACGTAATATTGTTAGTTGACGGTCCATTGAGTGTCAACAATTCTAGTTTTGTATTACTAGTCTATCTTTTAGTTTTTTTTCCAGTTGTAATATCTGCAATGATGCTATGATCCAATATCTACTTACTAATACATACAAACATAAACTCACGCCTGTATGCCGAAGAGGTAGGCAGAGATCAACGTTTCCCACTTGCCACGAACCTGACAAGCCTCTTTTTTTCAGAAAGGGCATTTCAGGTGTGTACAGGATAACTTTACGAACTTAACTTTACGGTCTTACCTTGTTCATTTATTTATACGTTATTCACAAGACTTGTGGGCACTGCGAACCTATGAAAACAACAGCTTTTCTTTTAAAACTTGTGGTAATCAGATAATCTTGTGGAACCATTTTAGGGGCTCAATACTTTAAACTAATAATATTATTTATGTTCGAATTATGATTTTAAAATTTTCTTGTGCTAATCTATCCAATTTTTATTTTATGTTTTTGTTAAATTTGTCTTTTTTATGTTTTTTGTTATTGTTTTGTATATGTTTGGATTAAATAAGTATTGTGCCGTTAAATAAATTGTTTCTCTCTCTCTCTCTAAAACGTAGTTTCTTTGTCAGTTTCTTCTTCACATAATCAACTTTGCTTAATCGCACAATACTGAAGTTATTACTGACAATACGCACATTTTGACGTTCATTAAGTCAACTGTGCTATTGATGAATAAAATATTTAAGTTTGAAAAATCAAACATAAACGCGCGTTTTATTGGCCAAGTGCGTGCGACCGCCGTCTGCAAAGGTGATACGATGAATAAAGCACAACACACTCGAAGTGAAGTTGCTATCCTTAAACCCACTGCGGGCACGTTTGCTGACGTCATACTATACAGGGTGACCTGCAGAGCTCTGAGGTGTTTTCTGTGTCTCTAAGCGAAGGCCTGCTTATACAGGTATTTATAAACACTCCAAATAGGGGTTGTGTTGGGAAAAAACTTTTATTCTATGAGCTTTTTGGTCATCTTTTAGTTTGTAGAAATATCAGGAGTTATATTATTTTATTAAAAGCGCTCTACCATGTCGCAGCCTTCAGTAAATTATTGTCCTAGAAGAATGTCCATTCTGTATACTTCACTTCATATGGTTTTGAGCATTATATACTCGTATATATCAAACAGCGCCATTCTAAAGCAAAAAGTCGTAATTTTTTTTATATAGAAAATTGTAAAA
The DNA here is from genome assembly GCA_947310995.1 of Yponomeuta cagnagella. Lineage (NCBI taxonomy): Eukaryota > Metazoa > Arthropoda > Insecta > Lepidoptera > Yponomeutidae > Yponomeuta > Yponomeuta cagnagella. The sequence continues at coordinate 1,812,257 of OX371292.1, read as the reverse complement.
AAAAATTTAAGTCCTAGAACAAAATTGTTATAAATGACAAACTCGAACCGACCATCAGAAATTGCGAATTTTAGAAATAACTATAGCGTACTATCTTTTACTAATTTCTTTTAAAGATCGGCCATTCTCGGAATGAACGGTTTCTCACTGGTCGTTTATTCTAAGAATGAACATTTATTTCATACACTGGCCGGCCGAGGCCATAGTAAGTTATGAAGCTAATGCTTTAATTCCCAGTACTGAGAAATAAGAAAATAAGTTAAATAAATTTGTTTATCGCTACATAAGAGACAAGAGAAATAATATATTTGTTTAAATTAATAAGAGAAATATAAACAAGGCAGATAACAATAAAAAATAGGAGACGCGAGCTATGTTCATGCGGTGGCAAAATGGTCTCAAACCATAGGAGTAGACCTACTCTAACACCGGGTGTTAATTAACAATCCGTTAATCAACTTTTAAAAGCTGTCAGTTTTTTTTTGTTTGCACTTTTGTCAACCGACGACGTGTATTGCAAGTGATAACGCAGTCAGCATCGCAAAGTTCTGGGGCGCAACTGTTTAATGAAAACTTTCAATAAAAATTGTGTTGACGTCGACACACTGAGAAGAAGAAGCGGCTCTGAAACTTGACTATTGTATACCACTGCAAAAAGACCATCTTTAACAAAGTGGGAGAGAGATTATGGGCAATTGGGCATAGTCACCACCCGCACCCACCTCGTAAAAAAAATCGCTTAATCACCGACAGCTATTTCAAGACACGCCCGAGGCTAATTGAAATGCTAAATGCGCCGATAAGTATATTGACAGTGGTGCGCAGGCGCCGAAACAAGCTAGGCACTATGAAGGTCCATCACACCATTCGATACTAATAGAGTTAGTTTTAAACAAGGTTTAAAAAATGTGCTTAGCACACTCTGCGCCAAAAAGCCTGCTATAACAGTAGGGATTGCTTAGAAGACAGAGAGGCCTGGTATTAAAATAATTTCAACGGGGACGAATGTGTCTAGTGTTCAACACATTCATGATAGATTTTTTTTCCTATGTGGAATTAATTCTGAAACTAAACACATTTTTTTTATAATAAATATTTTTATATTTTCTTTTTGTTTCATTTGAGCTAAAAGTACTTTGTTTGTGAGGAAACCTGAGCGTCTGAGGTATTTGCAATATATTTATTTGCCCTTGAAATCGTCAGTCGGCTGTGGTAACAGAGCCCAAACTCCCTAGACTGTGCCCCGCAGTGGGACATAAACTGTTTATGCTAACGTTTCTGAAGTGAGAATCTCAACATGTACCTAAATTCTTACGGTCTTATGTATAAAAACACGACTCCTCTAAAACACTCCTCAGAGGCAGCTTAAATAAACTGTGGTTACATCTTTTCCTTTACCAGAGACTGTTTAAACTGCATCTAAGGAGTCTTAATCAATAGTATTTTTTTTATAAATAAGGTCGTTAAATATCTAAACTATTAATGAATTATGAACGTCTATCGCGACCGTTTTTGAGGATCCGGCGCTAATTCCTTTACTGGTATATGAATTGAGAAATTCGCTAGGTAAACACTTATATAACCTGCCATCGGCTATTAGCAAGCAGGTTAATTGTTCTAGTTCTAAACTAACGCAATAACGTGATTATCTACTTTGCAAAGATTGCAAGATAGTCTTTATTTATCTCTGTAGATGAGCTGCTTATGACAGAGCCCACTCTCTTCAATTTCATAAGAAGCCTTCATGTATTTTTAGGGTAGTTTTTTATATGTTGCCTATATGCGTCCTATTGTAGGCCACAGTCCTCTCGATATTCTCTTCTTCTAGACATTTATATTTCTAGAAGAAGAGACTATATTTATACTAGCTGACCCGGCAAACGTTTCGCCACATTAATTACTCTACGACCTTTTCTCAGTCCTACCAAACACACAAAAAAAAATCATAAAATTTGGCGAAGCCGTTTCGGAGGAGTTCGATAACAAACTCGGTGATACGACATTTTAATATGTTTGATTATTGTGTTATCTGTGTAAGTGTATATAAGAATCAAAATGAAATATGCTTTATATAGGTACCAACAGTTTTGCCAGAAATACATAACAGTGAGCCCTGCACTAGGTAACCCTGTATCGCAGGGTCTCTGAGGGAGTTAACAAATTATTACCGTAAAGTAAAACTATGTATAAACTAATAACAGAACAAAATATCTTCATGTCAAAATAATCAAACTAATCTTCATGTATGGTAAAAGAACTGAATTCTGAGTATTTATTTAGACCCAGAACACAACACGTATAATTTTGACAGGGGCTTATAAACCTACAATATAGAGCCATAATTATTATGAGTAAATAAATACAAATAAATATGCCGTGTGGCGCTGGATTAAGAATAGCGTCATTCCATTTCCTTCCGTGGATGTCGTAGAAGGCGAATACGGAAATAAATTACCAGGAGACGGGCAGCAGCGTCTTTCTGAGATTCCAACCGCATACTGCGATCGCCAACCCGCTTGTCAGCGCGTGGCGGTTATGGCAAAACCCCTCATGATTATGAAAACCACGAAGGAGGCCTATGTCCTGCAGTGGGCGTCAAATGGCTGATGATGATGATGAGTAACTGAGTGAATGTTTTTGGTCACATGAGTCAATTTTTTTACAGTAAAACAAAAATCTACCCAGTATAACGATATATTTTACAATGGTAACACTGCCTCTTTTTTTGTATCGAATTAAAAAACAGACTAGTGTCACTGCATAGAGCGCTTTAAGGGCATCCAGTGGGCTAACTAGCGCCACCAATGAAAAATAAATCACATCTTGTTCTACAGATCGTATTTGCAAAAAGCGTCTGTGGTACAATCTCTCAATCATGTTAACAGTGATTTTTAGGACCCACGACAAAAAACCTAGGATCACGAACCTGGGATTACATCAAATCAAAATGCTTTTATTCATAATATCACAGAAACTGTGACTTAATGAACGTTACAGATAAAACTAGGTGCCCATTTCAAAATCTAGATCATTTTTGGAGTGGAAATGGACAAAACAAACTTCAAACTTAGTATTTTCAAATACGCTCCTGAACATGTCAGAACTAAACAAAGTTTAGATATTATTCTAAAACCTACAACTAATGCATTGAACTGGCTTTAATTACAGACATCTTTGTCGTCTAAATGATCTTTAATGTTATAGTAGCCCTTTTGGCACAAAGTGTTCTTTACACGTTTTTGAAGCACGTTTCTGGCAAGCTAGATAGTCCTAGGTTTTTTTGCCTTAGGATTACGGCCATGGGTCCTATTAACACTATTGAGAGATTCTACAGACACTTTTTGCGAATTCGATCTGTAAAAAATATAATATGATTATTTTCCTCGGTGGCGCTGGTGTTACTCCCTGGAGCCCCTTAAGCCCTCTCTATCTCTCTCTGGGAGCTTGTGTCATGCCATCGACGATGCCTCGCCATGGGCCACACATAGACCTCTTATGCCCGGTTCCTATATTCAAGAACGACTCATTTTGCTTACGGATGGTTAAAATGTCTACTCAAGTAATCCTCTTTAAAACGGTTTCGAATAACGTACTGTACGATAAATGTATGGAGATAACAATTTGTAAAGTTCCCAACTTTTTTTTAAACATCAACCGGCTATTTAAGTTACGGGACGCTTGTTAGGGATGAGTTACCGATTACCAATAACGATTCGTTAAATATAGGAACCGGGCATTAATAAATTGCTGGTTTGACACATCATAAAAGTTGTTTGTATTGAGTGTTTGTGCAACAAGTAGAGTCATTGACCCGGCTGGCATTAGTTCTATTTAAAAATAAGACAAATAACCTAACCTGTACGACTGGTTTGCGCAAAAAAAAAAACTGTAAGCCTTTACAGTTACTGTTATGCATGTAGGCGGACATTGATAGATTGAAAATCCTTTATTGCACAATAAAAACATTTGTGCATCATCATCAGCCATTTGGGGCCCACTGCTGGACAAAGGCCTCTTTCGTGATTTTCATAACTATGAGGGGTTTTGCCGTAATCGCCACGCTTGGCACACGGGTTGGCGATTGCAGTATGCGGTTGGAATCTCAGGAAGACGCTGCTGCCCGTCTCCTGGTAATTGATTTCCTTAGTCGCCTTCTACGACATCCACGGAAGGAAATGGAGTGACGCTATTCTTAATCCGCCACAGGGTAGTAATTATATAGATGTGAAATACATAAAACTATATAAAGGCACATAAAACACCTATAATAAACACCTAAAGTAAACAAATAAAATATATAAAACATGCATACATGTGCAACATGTGCAAGTTACATTATTATGCAAAATTATGTAGTCTTTCTTAATAAATAATTTTAGTGCAGTCAGAGGCTTTGCTAGATGATAAAATTACGGACATTTCAGACATATTTCTATGCTTCTTCGTTTTAGTTTAAGAAAATTTGCTACTAGTATGAATAATTTCAGTGGGTTATTTAAACCTTCATTTAAGTTAATAAAAAATAAACACAATTATACCTCCCATACGCGGAAACTGACAAGCGGAAACGGAAAAACATTGGGAGGAAACCTGGATGTCACATCAGCGCTTGCCAAGTAAAGGATGAATGAATGTTTGCGTGTCTAAATCATGGAAATGGCAATTTATGTTTATTCCTTATTGGCTACCAAGATTTGTAAGGTAAATTATATTTTCATAAATTCACTAAAAGTTGGATCGACCGTTTCTTCTCTTGCATCTTGTGAGAGTCGTAAAAAAAAGAATTCAGTGACAGATACCTAACAGTTGAGTAATCAACATGTCAGAGACACCTAACGCTTAATATTGGTCATTCCGCTTGACACAATGCCAAGAAAACGGACAAAAGACAGGTACAGGTCAATCAGTATTACTCTTGAAATAATGAAAAAAAAATTTTTCATCATCATAATCATCCATTTGACGCCCACTGCAGGACATAGGCCTCCTTCGTGGCTTTCATAAACATAAGGGTTTTGCCATAATCGCCACGCTTGGCAGGCGGGTTGGCGATCGCAGTATGCGGTTGGAATCTCAAGAAGACGCTGCTGCTCGTCTCCTGGTAATTGATTTCCTTAGTCGCCTTCTACGACATCCAAGGAAGGAAATGGAGTGACGCTATACTTAATCCGGCGCCACACGGATAGTATTTGTAGTTCTAAAATAATATTTGTAGCTGATGAATTCTTTACCCGAAACCGGCGTGCGTGCATGCAACGACTAATGAATGTTGAGGAAGCGAAAGTGATCTATCAGGATCGTAGCAAGTGGCAGTCCCTGGTATCTGCCTACCCCTCTGGGATACAGGCGTGAGTTTATGTTATGTTACGTGTTATGATGGTTTGAGTCCCGGGGAAGGACATAGGGAAAACGTTTGCCGAGTCAGCCAGTGCATTATAAAATGCTTACTTCGCTATCACAAATCACCGTTCCTTTATAGTTGTATGTTTTATGAAACAAATAAGTGAACAACCGTAAAGCCGCGTAACGGGACAAAATACGGGAGTCTTTGTGACAGAAGTATAAAGGTTGACCTGTTGCCAACTGTACATTTCGCAGTGGCAGCGGCAAATAAAATAAACTCCACGATCGAGGTGAAAAAAGACGGAGCAAAAACGAAGTCACCTTGACCGCTAATGCAATTGCTAATTTGGAAAATACCGAGTTAATATTTAACCTTATGTTAGACAATTACTTAGGTGAGATACTAGGAAAACTGCGATGTGACTAATACATTAATGTTGAGGAAGCGAAAGTGATCTTTCAGGATCTTGGCAAGTGGCAGTTCCTGGTCTCTGCCTAACCCTGGGATACAGGCGTGAGTTTATGTATGTATACATGTTTGTATGTATGCGAGTAAAAGGTATCCTAGGTGACTGCCTTGTTGGTCTAGTAGTATCACGTCTTATTACCATGCCGGAGGTCGTTGGTTCGATTCCCACCGGGGGTCGCCGTACATTTGTACTAATGGCCTCAGTCTGGGTGTATTTTCATGTTTACGACGTTTTTGCCTGGTTACCATAGCACAGGGTATCAGTTTGCAAAACCCTTCACGGTTAAAAACCATGATGGAGGCCTATGTCCTGCAGTGGGCGTCAAAAAGCTGACGATGAATGCCTTGAACTGGCTTTAATTCCAGACATCTTTGTCGTCGAAATAATCACGCACCTGGGACTACATAGCATTTGTACGTCAAAAATGGCCGTTTTTGGCGTTAGTGCTATTTAGTCCTTGGTTGTTTGCCTTAGGTACCTACACGGCCATGGGTCCTAAAAATCACTATCAACACGATTGAGAGACTGTACCTACAGACACTTTCTAAATTCGATCTGTAATAAATAGTAATAATAGTACATTATGATACAAGTGTGGTATGTTGGTCATTACACTCGAGTCGGTTTTTAAGCTTGAGCCGAAGGTGAAGGCTTAATGGAGACGAGAAGTGTAATGACCAATGCTCACGTGTTTCATACGACGTTTTTCAACACACTTGCGAGGAAAAGTAAATAAAAGTTCACATTTATTTAAACTTAACAAACAGAAACCCATTTAAAAGATGGCGGCCGTAATTTTATTTTTTCGCGCGCTCAGCGCTGCATGCGCGCGCAAGTCTGAGATAAGGGCACCGGCAAAGTAGCTAATCAGCCACGTATTTATAAATTTTGAAATTGGGTATTTATAGGTAAAAATACACCGTCAAAATATAAATACCAACAAGCTAACAAGCACTTTCATGAAATTCTTTAATTATTTATCACATTTTGAATTGAATTTTATATTTACGCAAATAACTACTTAGCTGTTTTCGAAACATTAATACTTCTTGCTAATATTTAAAAAGATCTATTAAAGATTTATTTAACTGGTTTCCTCTAACTTACATAATGGTCAAAAGCAACGGCTGTTACCTCATCATCATCATCCTTCAGCCACAAGAAGTCCACTGCTGGACATAGGCCTCCTCCATGGATTTCCAAAAAGACCGGTTGGAAGCGGCCGGCATCCAGCGCCTTCCTGCCACTTGGATGAGGTCATCTGTCCATCTTGTGGCTGGTCGTCCTACGCTGCGCTTGCCGATATGTGGTCTCCATTCGAGAACTTTTCGGCCCCAGCGGCCATAAGTTCTGCGTGCCGACTGTTGGCTGTTATGCGGCTGTTACCTAATTCGTGTAAAATCTTCCTTGAGGGGTCCCCTTGCTGGCAGGATAACGTAGGCGTTTTCCTACAAATGCAGAACTATTATTGTTAAACCTGTTTTAATCTGCTGGTAATCTTTTTGTACACTCGACGGTTTATCTTCCTTTGCACTGACTGCTTAGTTAAAAATAACTGGCCTTTGCATCTAGGAAAAGAGATGATTTATGCAGCGTCCATTGGCACCTTCACTTACACTAGATGGGCGAAGGGACCACTCGGACGCTGTGTGGCATTGTTTTTTAGATGGAGTGTCCAGCACCTATACCATCCTACAGCTTAGTCGGCCTAGCCCACAGTCAGTGCGTGCGGAGCCTACCAAGCCGCGGGATTCCTCACGATGTTTTCCTTCACCCTTAGCGTGTGGTATTGAAATAAACAAAGTCATCGCTTGCGAGTCCATTGTTCTACCCACTGGGCCACCGCTTGATTCAACGGTACCTATAAATAATCGTAGAAAGCAGAAATTATCTGTCGATGATACAGTTGACAGCCCATCAACCTTTACATACACTCTAATCAGTAACGTTAACAAAAATGTAAAGGTTAACTTGCTGTCGACTGTATATTTATTTATATTTCCTTTTCATAGGTTGTCTAGTAGAAAATGCCATTAGCATTAAGTCCACCTTTTATACACTGTCTTTGTGCAATAAAGAATCAATAATAATAGGCGTGTAGTAACTTAATTAAGTGCACTTATGAATACATCATATCATTCGGCTTTTATCTAAAGGTAAATAAACCGTTGATATTTAAAATACGAGAAACAATATATCGATTTGTTTGCTTGTCCTAGGCAATATCATTATTGCTAACCTCTTACTCACCAATATTACTAACCTCTTTTTTTTACGTAGCCTTTGCTGTGTTCTACTCCTGGGCTACTCAGGAAATTCAACGCGTATTAAATTATAATTATCAATTTATTGACTTCGATGGAATTTCAAAATATTGCACCCATACAAAAGCTTTTTCATCTTCCCCTTTGCTAATACATCCCCTATTTGGTCGAGGAATGTCCGCCTGGGTCGTCCCTCACCGGCCCTTCCACCCACATTCGCTCGATATATTTATTTTGACAATCTTTCTCGCTTCATCCAGTCCGAAATCGGCGTGCGTGCATGCAACGACTAATGAATGTTGACTAAGCGAAAGTGATCTGTGAGGATTGCGGCAAGTGGCAGCCCCTGCTCTCTGCCTACCCCTATGGGATACAGGCGTGAGTTTATGTATGTCTGTATGTATGTACAAAAACTTAATACAATGAAATCTACAGGTCGACGCGCTGTCCAATTCAATATTTTGTCCAATAACATTAATAACTTCCACACAACACAATCACGTGACGTCATTCCAAACCAGGATAGGTTTTTGTCAATTATCTTTTTTGTCAAATAAGTATTCGTCAAACAGACATCAGTTTCGTCAACATTAACCAACAGCGTGAACTCATCTCTGCTTTGTGACGCAGATACATCCCGCGGTTAGCTATTGACGTTTGAAACCTACATGGGACTCACCTCCCTATACCTACACAAGCTGTAACCTATGTGGTTGTAACCTGTAAGTTTACCTATAAAATAAAATAAAATAAGCATATAAGACCTCTCTTTTTCTTCTTAAGGCTGCTCTTACGTGAATCATGCTGTCTCGCTCGCACAGTTTTACATTTTTAATTATCGTAATAAAATTAGTGAACTTTTGATAAATGTGGTCTAAGAGTTTGATGCATAATTGAATTACGGACACTCTTATTACATTATTGTTTTCCTGTACGTAGTGTTTAACAAAGAAAAGAAGTGAATTGAATTGAATTGAAATAATTTATTCACTTAAAACACAGTACGATGACAGAGTACAATTTTAAATTATAATTTAAAAAGAAACATGCAAGGAAAGCCAGTGCACTGCGTTTGTTCTGCAAATTATCGCAGTCAAAAACTTGGTACAGTATAAGAAAAAATGTGCCTCCGCAATTATCCATTATACCCTCAAATTTATCAAAAGTATAATAATTTTATTACAGTCACAAAAAAATGCTAAATTGTCCGACCGAGACAGGATGCACCTAAGAACAGTCTTACCCCTAGACACCTAACATTCTGACGGACCCCATAATACCTAATCATTCGTCAATTCGACGACCATGTTTTGAAGTGTTTAAATAAAACTATGTTGTTTTTTGATACCTTTTTGCCCTGAGATTTCAGGCATATTTTTTAATAAAATAATTTGTTGTTCTTTATCACATACTCTTAAGAATTTTTCTGTGTGTTTAAAATGGCACGCGTTTCTACAGATCAAAATTTCGAAAAAAAATGTACTTTGCCGCCGGAATTCGTTGCTTCTCGCCAAGCCGTGACGAACACCGAGTTGACAAGATAAACCACGGCTATCCTCACACGCACCAACAACATACACCAATTTTTCTGTCGCGTATCTAGGGTTAAACTGCTTCTCCATCACATGGAGGTTGGCAGTCAGCTCTTTACAACACTCACTGTTTGTTTAGTCCAACTCTGTACAACTCTTCCACGTTCTTAACACCGGTCCACTCCTGGATGTTCCACAAACATGCCATCCTTCTTTTTCCCGGCTGTCTTTCCACCTTACCCATTATAATGGTCTGAAGCAACTGGTGTCTCTTGTTTCCTAGCACAGAACAGCACATCTATAGCAGCTCTCAGAGAGAATGAATGGACTTAATCACCAATTGTGCCCACCGCGGATTGACTTCAGATGAACCGCCCAATTGAAAACGTGCAAAATTGTACCCCACAAAACATGTTCGAATTTCATCACCGTTCATATTGTATCCACCGACCCGCATCGAACCCAGACCTTCACCTTACAAACCGGCTCGGCAAATACCCACACGTTATTGGTACATGGGCACTACTGGTGTGGCTTTATGCACGCCACGGTATCAATGGGTTCACTGGTTGCGTTGTTTCGGACGATACGTTATGGCTGCTACATATTGTTATGCAATCAGGAAAGATGTTTTGTTTACTTAATTACGAGGAATCTATCACAGTATGTAGTTATGCAGTTTTATGTAGGTCATGTTAATTCAAGCAAGCTTGTACCTATGTGTATGTAATAGTCTATTTTATTTTATCCTATTGAACTTCTAAAAATTGTCGTATCTATTACATAATATTATATTATATGTAGGTTTATTTTATTATTTTAAATAAAAGACTTGAGCCATATTATAAGTTGCTGTATGCACGTTTAATTTTAATTTTATTTTTGTTCAAAGACTATATTGTGATTTATATTTAAGTTCACCCTGAATGGATCGTTGTGTCCCAAGATACAATTTAATTTAGTTTCGGGTTCAGAGTTACTTTATATATTGTTAAGTTTTGTTCAGCTCAATAAAAATTTTTCATTTTCATTTTCAAACATACCTAGTTGATTATTTACTCCTTTTTCTGCGGTCCTTGAACTCCTAGGGGAGTATATTATTTTTGAAGTTCTTTATTGCACCAAGTAAATATTGTACAATAGGCGGGCTTTATACTAATTAGTATTTTATTCTAACCAACCAATGGGTGACGAGAGAAGGTGTGGGGGTGGTTCCAAACCGAGAAATTAGGGAAATACTATTTTAAATAATACACGTAAAATTATACTATATAAAGTAGAATATAAGAATAACTATCATGTAGCGCCTCAACCACAGATTCCACTTTAACGGTGGGGCGCGGCAGTTAATTATGTACAGATTAGATTAATTATAACACGAATATTTTTTTTACAATTTCGGTTTTCTTAATGTAAAGTTTCATACTAAATTTAAAACACAGTTACATAAATTCTTATTAGATAATATGTATTACAGTGTAAGAGAATTTCTTGACGACCGTCTCATTAATTAACAACTTGGGTACCTTTATAACAGAGTAAAAAAAAAAAAAACAATGTTCCTAATAGATTAATACAACTTCATTTTTTTTCCTCCGGGATACAACTAATTAATATGCTAACTTTCAGTTATATAGGTACCTACTGATAGTTAGTGTTCAATATTCATTCTAAGATTCTAAATTTGTTATTTACATTATTCTCAAAGTATAATATTTGCACACCTTAACTGGTAGAGCATGCATGTTCTTTTCATTTACTTTACCAGCTACTTTAATGTATTTACCATGCTTTAGCAAATAAAATGTTTTATCTTATCTTATCTTTATCATATTTTAGAGGCAATTTCTATTCTATTAACTAAAAAACTCTTTTCTGTAAAAAAAATTCAAAACGAACGACACCAAAACGAAGTACCTACCTTACCCATAAAATTTAGCTAGGAAATCAATATTTTTTTGACTTTATATACTTAACACGCAATGGCGACGTGATGCTGCCTTACTTTAATGACGTGTTCATTCGTACAGGGAATAACGTTTAGGCAATGGAAACCAATTCCCTCTTCTCGCACGGGTGAATCCATACTAGCCGGTTAACTCTGACTCAACAGTTCTATTCGCTCGTAATAACATGGAAACAGACATCGATTATATCACTCGTCTCCTGATTATAGACTTTTTCAACTTCAGTGATAAAGTTGATGACGATGACCTTAGAGAAGAGGTGCCACGTGACAACTGCTTTACGTTTACCGGACTTTGGACGATTCATCCGTGTATTATTATGTTTTGGATCATCATTATCATCAGCCATTTGACGCCCACTGCAGGACATAGGCCTCCTTCGTGGTTTTCATAACCATAAAGGGTTTTGCCATAATCGTCACGCTTGGCAGGCGGGTTGGCGATCGCAGTATGCGGTTGAAATCTCAGGAAGATGCTGCTGCCCGTCTCCTGGTAATTGAATTCCATGTTTTGGATGTTAAGCGATATGTCTTTGCCCTTTTGGGCGCCTAGGTAACTGGTGCTTCGTAACCAGTTGCGACCGAATATTTTTTCATCCTTGTACGAAACTAGATTCGATCGAATACTTGTTCGTCCTTGTACGTAACCGGTCCGCAAATATAGTTCAATTATTCTATTTTTACAAAATACAGGCGGGTTGGCGATCGCAGTACGCGGTAGGAATCTCAGGAAGAAGCTGCTGCCCATCTCCTGGTAATTTATTTCCTTAGTCGTTTTCTACGACATCCACGGGAGGAAATGGAGTGACGCTATTCTTAATCCGGCGCCACACGGAATATACTACAATTTACCACATTGTTTGGTTTTTAGATTCTTTTTTGTTAGAAAAGGGGTACCTCCTGTTCGGTTAGATATACACCGGGCCAGTATATGTGCTAAATTCCAAAGGAAGAGGAGCCAAGACTAGCAAAGCTTACATTTGCATCTTCATATGCATGGCTGTAAAAGCTATCCATTTGGAATTGGTGAGCGATTTGACATCAAAGGCGTTTATCGCCGCATTTAAACGTTTTGTCGCTAGAAGAGGAAGATGCAAGGAAATGTGGAGTGATAATGGCTCTAATTTTGTAGCTGCAAATAAAGAATTATGTGATATGTGGAGAGTGGAGATCAGTTAGCAAATGACGGCACACAATGGCATTTTACACCACCGTATAGCCCAAATTTTGGAGGACTTTGGGAAGCCGGTGTCAAGTCAGTAAAGCAACATTTACGAAGAATCTTGACCACAAACTTAACGTTTGAAGAGTTCACGACAGTTCTTACCCAAATAGAGGCACGGGTATATACCTTACGTTACAACGGGAAATCTACTCGAAGATCTGTTTCTAAGTTATGTGCTTTACCCATTTCTACAAGAGAATAAGTTTATTTCATTGGAGTCAAGTTTATTTAATCTGTGTACTTAAAGTTTAGATTGATTGATTTAACTTTATTTGTTTATATGGTCTTAGTACGGTTCATTTGTGTTGCTTTAATTTACTTAAATATGTATTTCTTTTATACATTGTTTGGGTAATCCTGTTACTAATTTAGTGGGTATACTCAATACTTGTGTTAATTTTTCATAAATGTCAAGTAAAAGGTAGGTCGGTTTTACATAGAAATTCGGGTAGACAGATATTCATAGTAGGTATACGTGTAAATATAGAAGTAGATATTTAGTGAGGGTCTGATTGTAAATGAAAAGGCCTCAAAGTCCTTTTGGTGGGCGGCATGTTCGGTTAGATATACACCTTTTTGGTTTGCTGTACCTATTTCCTTTATAATCTTGTCTCTTCAGAAAATAAAGTCAGTGTCAAAAGTGTCAAATAAACCACACGAGCTTTTTATTGCAATATTATAATTTAAATATAATTAGAGGGCAAATAGAGCCAGGGTTAAGTTTGGTCAAGATCTGTTGATGAGATCTATGAGAAAGTCATCGACCTTGTTTGTACTTGTCGCTTGTTCGTGCTTTTATTGAAATCGTGTTTTTAGTAGTTAATTTATTCCAATTGCATAGATTTGAATTCATAATAGTGTAAAAATCGGTGTATCTAATCATGAGATCGTTCAATAAAATCATAATAACAATTTCCACACAACATACTGATTTTTCCTGGTCCCCAACTAGGATACCCTGCGCTATAGTAATAAGGCAAAGACATCACAAACTTGGAAATACAATCAGACTGAGGCCATCTGTACCAATGAAGTATGGCGCCCTCCATTGGGACTTGAACCCACGACCTCTGATTTGGTAGTCAAGCGCGTTACAGGTAGACTGACGGGGGAGTGTCAAATGCGTTAAATAAATGAAGTTTTTTAACTGAAAAAAAAAAAAACTCTGTATAATTAACACCTCAACTTTAATCACTGCGGAGATGAATAAAATGGAAGAGTTCGGTATTTTCCATCTCTGAAAGTCTTCATCAGATCTTCATCAAATTAAAATGGGACCAATGGGACGTTATATCTATTCGAACAAAAAAAGAATTGTCGAAATCGGTTAGGATTTGACGGAGGTATGCAAAAACATAGCAAACAAATAAAATTTATATACGCGTCGAATTGATAACCTCCTCCTTTTATGTTATGTTATGTTACTTCATATTATTTATTTATATCGTTTCATTATTAATAGCTTTTTAATTTTTTACCCACCTCCCCTTTACCATACAATTGGCGGCCTTGTTGCTAAAAGCAATTTCTTCCAGACAACCCTGTGATGGAAAGTTGCTGAAGGAAAAGAGAGACGGTCAGTCGTTGCAAATATGAATATTAATATCTTTTTTCTGTTTGTGAAATAAAGTGTTCTATATCTATCTACACTACTCATATGAATTGTTATTGTACCTACATAAGCAATTGACTACGTGACGAAGACCTAACCCCCCCCCCCCCCCCCCCTCCGGTCCCTGTGACCAACCCTGGTATTTTTCCTAGTAGAGCGTTGTATTCTAGTACCTCAAACACTCACCAGTAACCGATTTCATTTCAGCGAGTGGTCTATGGTACTTGGCGTTTTTTTCCGTCCTCTAGGACACAGCCCGAAGTCGTAATTACTGGATATTAGGCCTCTGCCGGACCGACCTTGGCTCTCTTAATTACGCCATTAGTTCCGCGCGTTTGGTTCAGCTTCCCGCTCTCTATTTATACTGACGCTCGCTGGCGTTAGCGCATCGCTCTCCTGAAGTGTCACTGAAGGTAAAACCACACTGATGCTATATGTCAAGGATAGAATAAGAATAAAAGTTCCGTACCCAAAAGGTAAGGGACCCTATTACTAAGGCTCCGCTTTCCGTCCGTCCGTCCGTCCGTCCGTCCGTCTGTCACCAGGCTGTATCTCATGAACCGTGACAGTCAGACAGTTGAAATTTTCACAGCTTTCTGTTGTCGCTATAACAACAAATACTAAAAACAGAATGGAATAAATATTTAAGGGGGGCTCCGATACAACAACCGTGACTTTTTTGGCGTTTTTTGCTCGATATTAATAACGGCAATATTTTAAATATTGTGTATATTCAAAGCATATTTTTCTTATCTTGTAGTAAGTTTGTGATTGAGAAAATTTGATTCCGAAATTTATAATTTTGGAAACCACTTTTCTTTAACTACGTTTAGGAAAACGAAAATATGTTTGAAATTTTAATTATGCATCAAACCCTCAGACCACATTGATCAAAAGTTTACTCATTTTATGACGATAATGAAAAATGTTAAATAGTGCGAGCGAGACAGCATGATCACCGTAACAGCAGCTAAAATTCAATGCTTCAATTGTTTGATTGATTGAAGGGCTACTACCACCCCCCCAATGTCTCTCATGTGAACCGCAAATTCTAAATTATCTTTATTTTTACCCCTTATATCTAAAATATTATCTCGCGCAAATAAACATTCTAAAGCCTTGCAAAAGCGCCTTTTCATTCCAATAGTCATTCTCAAAGTACAACGCAATAAAGCTTTGCCAATATAGTTGGGGACTAAGTCGATCATGATGACCATGTATAGAATTGAAAAAAAAAAAGAGAGAAATTGGAGAGGAACAGTTCATTGATAAGATGTACGCGCCTTTTATCTAAAAAATACATGGTGAAAATTTAAATATATATTGTAGTATACGTATACCTAAGCGTATATTAATGTATAAGTTTATTTAATTACACCGAATGTTTTAGATTTGATTTTATTGTAAGCATTTATGTTTTTGCACGCCTACCAACACTCCTCTACCTGGCCAAGTGCGAGTCGGAATCGCCCACGAAGAGTTCCGTACCGTTATCGGTATTAATATCGAGCAAAAATCCTTAAATATTTATTTTATTCTGTACTTAGTTTTGTTGTTATAACAGCAACAGACTGTCTAGCTATCGCGGTTCATGAGATACAGCCTGGTGACAGACAAACAGACAGACGGGCAGTGGAGTCTTAGTAATAGGGTCCCTTACCCTTTGGGCACGAAACCCTAAAAATAAACAAGACTAATAAAATTTGTTTGCTATCAACACGCTAAGAAGAAAAAGAAGAAGGCTATGATCGGTCGGTCGATGAATAAATAACTCGCACTGTTTCGTTTCTTTGCACGGACGACGGTCCATCTGAGGACTGGGTGGGCAGCGCAGAATAAATCCTTGACGATAATCTAGAAAACTCTCGAAGAAGTGGAGGTCACGGTGTCTTTATTTGTCTGGAGTTTTTCTTCCATTTACGCTCCAATTAATTTCTATTGATTAGTTGGACAACAAAAGTGACATAGATCTGATCGCAGCTGTTTTCCGGAGAATTTTCTTTTATTACAATGCGAATTTGATGAAAAAATGCAAAGTGCGACATTCACAGTTTGATGAGTACTTTATTAATAGGTTTGTCAGTGTCTAGGTCAACTCGGCTAGAGCACAGGGTGTTTCGGAAAGTTGCTGCAGTCAAAGCGTCAATCTCACCAGCTTTGTCTATATGCTGAGAGGACACAAATAGTGTATGGATCGTGTTTAGAATTGCAGGTAAATTGTCGTCATCATCATCAGCCCACCTCTACCCCCTGCTGCGTGGGCCGTTTCCCCATCACGCCATCTTTCGCGGTCTTTCGCCATTCGCATCCATAAATTAATTAAATAAAAATTTGAGATTTAGTCGATAAGGAACCCTTATAGTTTCGCCATGTCCGTCAGTCGGTCTGTCTGTCGGTCTGTTTATACTAGCTCAAAGACAATTAGTAACTAGAAAGCTGAAATTTTGCGTAGGCACACGCCGACAAAACGGTAAAAAATCATACAAAATTTATTCCTCAGGGTACCTTCCCTACACCTAAATTAAGGATGCAACTGTTTTTCCCGCGTATACCGTACACCATAGTGTGGGGTATCGTTGGATTGGTCGTTTAAAAATGTTGTAAGTGTACGAAAACTATTTTTTGATTTAGGGACTAGTTTGTTAAATATTACGCTTCAAAGCGCAATTTTTTGTTAAGAGTAGGGCGTGACGTGATCTGAGAACGGGTAGTAGTAGTAGGTATGGCAAAATAACGTTTGCCGAGTCAGCTAGCAATAAGATAATTTATTGATAACCAAAGATAGTCTTAGAATCCTTACATATTGTTGAGATACGACATAACATGAAATTAATTAGATTAAAGCAGGGAGGAAAGCAACCCAAACTACGCTTGTACAGAAATTGCTCGCTGAGGCGCCTTCTTAAATTAGTGTATACTAGGTTGTTAAGTTGTGGACTGAAAAAGAATGTAGTTAGTGAGAAAAGAATGTTGTGTTAATTTGGAAATAAACATACGTAAACATAAACATTTACATAGAGGCACATACATTGCTTCTGGCCCCACACTAGGATACCCTGTGTCGTGGGAACCAGAAACAACGACATCACAAACATGAAAACATCCAAGACCTGGGTTTTTTTTGTTCCCAGCCGGGATTCGAACCCAGTACCTCTCGCATGGTATGCAGATGCACTACCGCTGCGCCACGAGGTCGTCAACATATGGGGACAATGAAGGAAGAAAGATTGACGAAAGAAATATTTCCAGCGTATGTCGGTGGGCAAGCCTGCTCCATTTGCACCTGAGATAATACTGCAATAAAAGTCATCATCATCAACCCATTATGTCCCCACCGAGGGGCACGGGTCTCTTCCCTGAGGAAGGTATAGGCCATACTCCACCACGGGGGCCAAGTCCGGATTGGTGGAGGCTTGTAGACTAGTGGCTCGTCTACTGTCAGAAGTTGTCAAGCCGCCCTAAGGCCTCTGACTTGGCTTAACGACTGCCATCTATCGACGGCAGCCGGCACCAACAGCTTAACGTGCCTTGCGAAGCACGGAACCGCTCGGAAAAATGCCACTAGCGTTAGGCATAGACGGCGACCCATCCATGCACTGAACGCGCCCTGTGTTGCTTAACCTTCGTGATCGTTTAAGATCACTCAGGCAGCCGGGGCTACGAGCGATTATAAAGTATCAATATCAATAATAAAAGTATCAATAACTAAATAAATAACTACTTCCCGGTGATGAAAATAAAATTGCGGACATTTAGTTTATGACAAAGAAAAATTATGAATTTTATGTTCACGCCATGTTTCTCTGTAATATGTATTAAAATACGTCTGAGTCCGCAATTCGATTTTATAGTTCCCCCATAAAGCTAGACCACATGAATCAAAAGTAAACGCAATCATTTAAAACGTTCGGACGAGAAGAATTTCTGTCGTTAAGTCGCCCGTAACGTAAGTGAACAAAGTGCGTGCGTGTCAACATTGGTGTCTTGTCGACCGTACTTCTGATGTACGGCGACCATAAACCTGTAAACTTACAAACGGCGCCCGAAGGTCGTGTGACAATGCGCCATCTTTTATTTCAGCCATTCTCAAAGTGTGTACCGCGGAGCCCTGGGGCTCTGCAAGACCTCTGCAAGGGCTCCGCCGACAAAATACAAAGAGTCACCTAAGGATATTAAAGTCACTTGATCGTTTTTGGTGCAGGGTACGTGATGAATATCCACAACATAATATTCACGTAATATTAACTGCACTCTTTGCATCTTAATATTCCTCGTGTGTGTACAGCCACTACTTGTTAAACTTAGCTGATCCAGGGCCGCGTTTCGTGGAACAGCAGTTCGTGGTTCGTTGTGGCGGCTCGATGTGCGTTGCGTCGCCGAGTTTTCCTACTCGTTAGCCTGTGGTTTAATCGAGTTTGCGGGTTTTTTACCCCCAGTTTCTCGTACACTAACACGCTGTTAATCTACTGTTAATAGCTGTCAATTGACAAATGTGCATACGAAAAAAACCACTGACAGCTGTTAACAGTAGATTAACAGCTTGTTAGTGTACGAGAAACCGGTGGTTAATCGAACAATGCTCACTTTAAAGGATAAAGCACACCAACGCGGTGGCGGTGGCAGTCCATACAAAATACAAGATTTATGTATGAACCGCCACCGCGTTGGTGTGTATTATCCTTTAAAGTGAGCTTTGTTCAACTAACACCCTTCATGCTAACACATAGTTGGCTTTGCGCTATTTTAGGCATTACGCGATCTCACTCATGAAGATTTGTAATAGTTGGCCTTGTGCGACTGATTGTATTGAAAAAGATATAAGTAAAAAGTAAAAGTAAAAAATCGTTTATTGCTCGTAACTTAAAAGTAGGTACATTTTCCGGCGGCACCCACACTAGGCGACCCCGTATCGTGGGTGCCAGTTCTATCATAAGTGATATCATAAATAATAAATATATATTTTCCTTCTTTACCTATATTTTTTGTACTGCGCTTTTGCTGTCCTTCAATGCGTGGATTACCACCACTTTCTACAGTCAAGAACAAAAAACGAAAACATTTTATGCAACTTAATTAAAGTGAGCATGGCACGATCAAGGTATGAAGATTGGTAATGCTGCCGATTAAGATGAAATAAAAGTAGCAGAGTGTATAGTGGGCATCTTACTGTGAAATCGTCTTGTGCAGCGTGTCATTTTTCATGAGAGACACGAGCAGATTGGCTGTCCATAATGGAGTGCTGGTCCCAACACTTATATATAATAGCGAGACTTGGGTATGGCAAAAGAAGCAAGAAAGTAGGATCAATCCAGTGTGAAATGAGGTCGTTGAGAAGTATGTCTGGTGTCACTTTCAACGACAGGATACGCAATAGTTTGATTAGAGAACGCTGTGGACTGAAAGAGGATGACGAGAATTGAGAAAGGAATGTTGCGTTGATTTGGACATGTGGAGAGGACGAAAGAAGAAAGATTGACGAAACAAATATATCGAGCGAATGCGGATGGAAGGGCTGGTAAGGGACGTCCCAGGCGGACATACTACGACCAAATAGCATCCCGCATTAGCGAAGGGCAAGATAAAAAGTACCCGAAGGCAAGATAAAATGCAACAACTATGAATGTTGAGGAAGCGAAAATGATCTGTCAGGATACCCCTCTGCGATACAGGCGTGAGTTTATGTATGTATGTCACGAGCAGCAAGCTCCACATACACCCTCGTCTCATTCGTGACTGGCCGCTTCACAAACAAACAGACCGACGTGACTGTTCCGAAGGACGATTTATTTATTATTTAATAATACGGTTTGCGTAACGAAGTACGTAAGGTGATAAAAAATAAGATTAGATCCAGGACCTGTCTATGGGGCAATGGGGCAGACGATAGACCTTGTGAAATAACCTATTTATACAGGTGGTAGTGAAATAACCTATCTATACATGTTTTATGATTAAGAATAGAGTCACTCCATTTCCTTCCGTGGACGTCGTAGAAGGCGACTAATGAAATCAATTACCAGGAGACGGGCAGCAGCGTCTTCCTGAGATTCCAACCGCATACTGCGATCGCCACCCCGCCTGCCAAGCGTGGCGATTATGGCAAAACCCTTCATGGTTATAAAAGCCACGAAGAAGGCCTATGTCCTGAAGTGGGCGTCAAATGGCTGATGATGATGATGATCTGCCCAAACACGGGGGTTCTACTCGAGGATACAAACAACTTTTGCTATGGTGACAAGTTCAATACTAAAATCGACTTGCACCACTTTCTTAAATGTGACTTAAACAGCATTTTACTAAAATTCTTCTTATAAAAGTCGATTTAAATTACGACTTAAGTGTCGGCACTAAAAGTTCAAATATTTTGTTCATTACTGGCTGACTCGGCAAACAATGTTTTGCCATATTAATTACCCTACGACGTATTCTCAGACCTACCAAATATACTAAAAAAAATCATAAAAATCGGTGAAGTCCCTTCCAACCTCTCGCCGCAAAAACAAACACGAGCCTGTAATCGCATAGTAGGGCCAGGCAATATTGTATATATACTTAAATTGTTTTCATTAAGTGACTGGATAAAGGTATATAGCCAGCTTAAAGTATGTTTAAAAAAATTATGAATATAATTAAATTTATATATATATATTACCGCGGTTGTGACGCGCGCGGGGTAGCTCCTGGCATTGACGGAAAATCAGCGCTGAAGGCTTGACCCTCAGCATACTGCTGAGTCAGTTGCCATTTTAGCAGCAGTGACACGCTGTGACCTTTCGTTTTCCTTTCTTTTTTATAACATTTCTGTTGAAATATTTTCTTGGTTGTTTTTTTGTTTTGTTATTGTGGCGTGTGCACTGTTTTTATAATAAATGTTTTACTTCTTCTTCTCCTTCGTTTTGGAGGAGTTCGATATCAAACACGGGAGTTATATACCCATAAGTTAAAAACTAAATGTTTATTTAATGCACGTCAAAGTTGTTAGTACTTATGGAACATTTGAAAAATTTCGTGATTTTCTGAAAGTTGTAGATTTTTGTTACACATTCTGCCTACAATGTTGACTGCTCATAACTTCACACGCTTATTCGAAAAGAGAAAGCAGTAACGATGGCGGCCCCAATGGGAAGCGAACCCATGGCCTCCGGCGTGGTAATCAGACATGATACCGCTAGACCAACAAGGCAGTCAAAGTCTTTTTGCGATTTTAATCATTTTCCCATAGTAAAAGTCATTCGAACTGACAAAGTAGTAACCCCCACTTTTTGTACACCATGTATCTGGTTTCGCATGATGGTTTCAAGACGCCGAAACAGTGTGGCGTTTTTTCACTGATTTATATTTTAAGTGAAAACTCAACAATCACGATTTCAGCTACATACATGGCCCATTTTCATTTTTACACATTTTACGAAACCTCGCGTGCAGTCGTGGCCGAAACTGTTAGCGACTGGCGCGTTTAACACAAAAGACATACAACACTGACACTTTGCCTTGTGGCTCATCGTTATCATCAATTTGTGGGTGTAGAAATGGGCACTCCAAGTGTGGGTCAATTTTCTTGTTGGAACTGAAATCTGTCTGGGAGCAGACTGATATTTTTTCTGGTTAACCATCAAAAGTGAGAGTAAATTTTTTTGTTGGAACTGAAATCTGTCTGGGAGCAGACTAAGATTGTTTCTCGTTAACAATAAAAAAATATATTAGAATGCACTGGGGTGAGATACCTACTATCTCCATTATAGGCTTCGATTTTGATACCATTGCATAGACACCAATAAACATAACATAACATAAACTCACGATTGTATCCCGGAGCTTCAAGGGACTGTAGACCTAAGTATATGGTTTAAATTTAAATTTAAATTTAACCTCCACGCGGTCCTGACATATAGGGTCTTGACAGACGGTTGGACAACAAAGTGATCCTATAAGGGTTCTGTTTTTCCTCTTGAGGTATGGAACCCTAAAAAATCACACGTTGTCAAAATTTGTCATTCAGATATTCTCATATGCTATTCTCATACGAAAAGTAAATTCTTCAAGCTAAATTGTTATTTGTCGATGGGGAGTTCCCTCCATGCTGAAGGCATGTGGAATTTTGTAGACAAATAGCTTGTTTGCTATCGTTGTAACAGTACAAAGCTTATACTGACAAAAACAAAGTCAAGCGGCTTCGGAGACGCTTCACGCATAGACCGGTATTTTTAAAATTCGCAATTCAATTCAATTCTATTCAAATATTTTTATTCATTATAAAAACAGAATGTTTATTTAATGAACGTCAAAGTTGTTTGTTTCACAATTAATGGATTATGTGGAGAAGAAGCTAACAAAGAAACTCCACATTTATTCTTTTCAAAACACGTTTTAACTTAATTAACAGAGTTTTCAACTTAAAATATTAGTCATGAATGTGTTGAACACTAGTCACAATCGTCCTGTAATTAATATTAATCTACTGTTTGATGCCAAACATCTTTGTCTTCTAAATAATCCTTGATGTTATAGTAAGCCTTTTTGCACAGAATGTGCTTAACACATTTTTTAAATCGCGTTGGAGGTAACTCTAATATATCTTGAGGAATTTTGCAATACCAAAAAAAACCCCCAATTAGAGCTTGTATTTTACAACAACTTGTTCTATAGGTTTTTACTCAGATTGATGTCTTTTAAAATGACAAAAGAGCGTGAGCTAATAAAAATGTGGGTAAATTATAAAATCTCAGACGAATGCGCGTCTCACGAAGCGAATCACATACAAACGTAGCTTGGTTTCAATTTGCATACGAACGATTTGCTGGATTGCAATGAAACTTGGCCTGTGCGGTAGGACTTGTGGTACCTAAGTAGACTGCCTAAACTAAACTTGTAGATCTTCAAGTGCCAGTTGTGATACTAATAATAATAATAACTTCCACACAACACAATCCTTTTTTATTTTATTTATTTATTTATTTATTTAATAGACATAGCCAACAGATGTTAAGTTAGAAAAATATTAGAGACACATTATAGAACTTATAATCTAGCTTAACACCCAATTACAGGCGTGCAACAACACTCTTAACTGACAGTTACTTACAAAACTAATTATAATCTGGCTTATGAACCAAAGTTAGATCCTTTAATGAATTATCACAAGTTTTTGAAATTAAATCTAAATAGACTATAGAAAAAAACAGCATTTAAAAATTAAACAAAAATCAAATTCAATTCGGTTGCAACATTTTTGATCACTTGCCGGTCCTAAACTAGGATACCCAATGCTATGGTAAGCAGGCAAGGACATCACAAACATGGAGATACACCCATTGGGAATCGAACCCACGACCTGTATCTTGGTAGTAAGCGCCTTAACGGCTAGTCCAGCGGGGCAGTCATAACATGATATAAATTCACGCGTGTATACCGGAGGGGTAGGCTTCTTCGAGGAAGAAGAAGAAATACATTTATTTCACGCCACATAGACATATTATACAAGAGGTAAAACAGAAAGAAAAATAAAATAAAAAATAAAAGACACGGCCGAACAACAATTGGGGAACACGAGCTATGCACGGCAGAAACCCTGTTTTGCCACTTGCCATGATCTCTTTTGCCTCATCAGAATAATTATTCACCAGTTGTGACGTTAAGCAAACTGAAATGTCTGCACCAGCCCAAGTAACTATCTATCACTGGTTAACTTGATTGTATCAACGCGTGAGCGAGATAATTGTACACAATAGTTTCTACAATCGACCGTTTAGCCCGTAGGGGGGGAGGACGCCCTACTCTCACAATAATTTGCATGTTAAATTTAATTGTGATCCCTAAATCGATATACCTAATATGGTTTTCCTCTTCTTTCTATGATCTGAGGTTTTCCTACACTCACAATATTTTAAAGCGACAAAAGTATTGTATTGTACTTATTCGAGATGTATTCGAGAAAAGAAATTGCATCTCTAATGTAGGTGTAATGGAGGGTACACTAAAAAGATTTTTTTGCAATTTTGTATTGTACCGTTTTGTCGGCGTGATTAATATGTATATCTATACCAAATTTCAGCTTTCCGTTACTTGTCGTCTCTGTGCTAAGACAAACAGATAGACAGACAGACGGACGAACATGGCGAAACTATAAGGGTTCCTTGTTGACTACGGAACCCTAAAAACGATCTGGAAAAAAGTTTTTTTATCGGTGACCTTCGAGCGATCGAAACTCTTAAGTAACATTATAGCGAGATCGTTGTGATAGGTTGTCTCTAGTTCTGTAACGATTTGGTTTCTACTGTTAGTTACAAGAACTATGGAAATAAAAAAATAAATACGTTGTCTTCACGGCTAGTTCTGCAAGTTATATTTAGCTCCGATGCGCTGAAAGGTTTATTATGTATGTTTCCCTCAATAGAGATAGACTGCAAGCAAGACGTACAGTTAACGGGAAAAGTGTAATCAAAACTCGATACAATTATAGTATCAATCAATCGGTCAGCCCGTATTTATCTAAGGTGTTTGAAAAAGCTATGTGTAACCGATTGTACAATTTTCTAGAAAAATATAATACTGTTGACGATAGATAATGCTAAGTAGCATTAAGCCCGCCTATGTGCAAAACTGCCTGTTTTAAATGCAATAAAGGATTTAATAATAATAATAGCCAACATGGATTGTAACAGTTCAGATCCACAGCATTGGCGGTATACAAATATAGATAGATAAAAGATAAATAACACTTTATTGCACACCAGTAATACGTAGGTCACACTAAAAGTTTTGCACTTCTAGCTAATCGGAACTATACATGGATATCCAAATGGCGTTGCAATTATACTAATGATAAGAAACAGGTACTAGGATTACTACTGGATCTGACGAAAGCATATGACAAAGTCTAGCATGTGAAAAAATAAATAGGAGTATATGATAAATGACAAAAAATTAATTTGTTAAAAAATATAACATAATGCTTGAAACCTCAGTGTAATAAAGGTACCAAAAACAAAGAAGTTACATTTTAAACTTTACACATAAAAAATGGTCGTCGAATTGACGAATGGTTAGGGTATTGTGGGGTACGTAAGAAGGTTAGGTGTCTAGGGTTAAAGGCATTATAGTTTCGTATTTTTTTCTTCACAATGGCCCCTCAGAGTTGGTCCGTAAGGTTGGCTCACATTGAGCTTAAGCACTTGTTGGACTCGCCTGTACACCCGCCATGTCGTCAGGGAATTACCGAAGAGCTCGCGTGCGCGCGCGCAAGGCAACAATGGATCCGCCAGCTTACTGGGTCGCTGTCACTTGAATAGTACAACAGAAGGATTGCTCTGATCAATCATCACGCTGAACCTCACATGTAATCAAGATTTTTATGATGAACGCCAGCGGTAGATACGAATTAAAAATCATTACTGCACATTATATATCATAATTATTCATAGTTATATACATATTGTCTGTGGTCTAACCTCTTGAAGGTCTAACCTCTTCTCTTGAAATACAAGTTTTTTTTATAGATAAACCGATCTCAATTTTTTTATTTTATTTAGATCATTGTTTAATTCGTTCATTAGTTCATTAATTCCATTTAATTGAGAATCTTCTTCTTTTTAGGGTTCCGCATTCGAAATGTGCCTATTAGTAAGACTTCACTGTCCGTCTGTCTGTTCGTCTGTTTGTCTGTCTGGCTGTCTGTCACCAGGCTTTATCTCATGAGCAGTGACAGCTAGGCAGTTGAAATTTTCGCAGATGATGTATTTCTGTTGCCGCTATAACAAAAAATACTTAAAACCGAATAAAATGAATATTTAACAAACGTAATTTTTTTGCCGTTTTTTGCTTGATATTAATAACGCCAACAGGTTGACGCTTGAAATATTCACATAAAATTTATTTCTATATTTGCTTCAAAAATAAACAATTAAATTAAAATAAAATAGATATTTAAGGGGCGCTCCCATACAACAAACGTGATTTTTTGCCGTTTTTTCCCGATCTTTGTGTCTAATATTGTATAGATAATGGTACGGAACCCTTCATGCGCGAGTCCGACTCGCACTGGGCCGGTTTTTCTGAAGTCTGCTATGAAGGCGCCAGAGAGTTAAAGGGAAACGATTAGATAACACGTGTAAACAAAAGAGTTACATACATTGTTGAATGTACTCAGCTTAAGTGAAGCTCTTTTCCTGCGACCTTACGTTACTCGTTTTAATCTGACAGACAACTACCGTGAAAACATAGTCCTGTCTTTATAGTACAATTAGACATAACATAAACTCGCGCCTTTATCCCGGAGGGGTAGGCAGGACTTGCCACGATCCTGACATACCTCTTTCGCGTCATAAACATTCATTAGTCGTTGCATGGTACTTTTTATCTTGCCCTTTGCTAATACATCTCCTACTTGATGCACGGTAACCAGACAAGGACATCACAAACATGGAAATACACCCAGACTGTACAAATGCACAGCGGCCCGTAGTAGGAATCGAACCCACGACCTCCGGCATCTGAATGCCGACCAAAACGCAGTGAAAATAGAACCGCCCATTTTCTGTTGTATATTGTTACACCCTGTATAAAAACTTAAGTATTGTCTTGAGACCGCCAAGAAAACTATCAAAAACTAGCTAACTATCACTGTCATGTTATTTGAAACACACGTGTTTATAGTTGGTTAGGTCTTAAAGGGCTCAATGCTTTGCCCCATGGCCGTAAACTTGAGGCAAAAAACCCTAAAAGTTGTTTGCTACGTGCCGCTCGTGTCACCATTCAGCCACAAGAAGTCCACTGCTAGGCATAGGCCTCCTGCATGGATTTCCAAAAAGACCGGTTGGAAGCGGCCTGCATCCAGCGTCTTCCTGCCACTTGGATGAGGTCATCTGTCCATCTTGTGGCTGGTCGTCCATCTTGTGTCTGCCGCTCGTGTATAAGCGCCTGATCCAGACGAAGGTGAATCAAATCAAATCGAAAAAAAATTTAGTCAAAGTAGCACAGAAACTGCGACTTAATGAACGTTACAAGTCAAACTAGGTGTCCATTTCAAAATCTATATAATTTTGGAGAAAAAATGGACAAGAAAACTCCAAACTTAGTCTTTTCAAGTCCTTAATTAACAGAGTTTATATAAATATTCTATACGCTGGAACTCATGCATTGAACTGTCTTTTTAATTTTTAATGTTATAGTAGCTTTTTTGGCCGAAAGTGTGCTTTACACATTTTTTTAATGTGCCTTACACATTTGGTATTCTAGTCTATCCCCGTGCCAATTCTATTGACAAGTAATTTTTAGGGTTCATCATCATCAGCCATTTGACGCCAACTGCAGGACATAGGCCTCCCTCATGGTTTTATAACCATGAGGAGCCGTAATCGCCACGCTTGGCAGGCGGGTTAGCGATCGCAGTATGTGGTTGGAATCTCAGGAAGACGCTGCTGCCCATCTTCTGGTAATTTATTCCCTTAGTCGCCTTTTACGACATCCACGGGAGGAAATGAAGTGACGTTATTATTAATCCGGCGCCACACGGCGGATTTTTATTGTTCGCTGTTCCCGAAAGAAAACAGGGAAGCCTTATAGGATCACTTGGTTAGCCCACCTTTTTCCCAGGAACCGAGCGATGAAGTTAAAATGAATTGAATTGAATTGGAAGATTATTTAGTACGCAATAAAAATATTTGTACAAAGGTTAGCTTAATACTAGTGAGTATTTTCTTCCCGCTAACCTTGGGATATGTGGATAGTCGAAAAGTTACTGCCAGGAATGATTTAACGTAAACATTACCTAGACAGCTCTTAAGATGTTATCAAGAAACCTATGTAGATTTATTTTTATGAAGCCTATTTTATACGTCCCACCGCGGGGCACAAGCCTTCTCTTGGAGAGAGAGTAGGAGCTTAATTACCACGCGTGCCCATCGCGGATAGACATAAACATAAAATACCTACAATACACTCTACTACTATAAATGTACTGTATAACTACATAACATACAGGGTTACTTCTAAAATGCGCAACTCCTGAACTGAAACTTACATAAGATTACATATTATATTGCTCTGAAGTCCGAAGAACTGCTAATGAATTCCACTCTTAAACACGTCGACTGAGTGACGGGGCCTCGCGTATGTACACTGTACAGTCGACATCACATCCACCTTTACACGCGTGCACTCTACTCAGTTACGTTACGGACGACTTTGCAACAAAAATGTAAGGGTTGACCTGCTGAAGCGAGTTTCACAAACGCTCCGCTGTCACTTTGAAGGAATCCGAGTAGCCCAGCCACACCCTTAAATTCAGGTTTAAATTGATTATCTTAACTAAAACTTTCGTTATCACTAAACATTTTATGATAGTTTCCTTCATTTCCTTCCGTGGATATCGTAGAAGGCGGCTAAGGAAATCAATTACCAGGAGACGGGCAGCAGCGTCTTCCTGAGATTCCAACCGCATACTGCGATCGCCAACCCGCCTGCCAAGCGTGGCGATTACGGCAAAACCCCTCATGGTTATGAAAACCACGAAGGAGGCCTCTGCCCAAATGGCTGATGATGAGGATGATGATGATGATGATACATTTTAACAAAATATGAAGTTAAGTCAATAATAAATAATCTGTTTATAAACATGAATATTTATGCAAGCACTACCTCACGTATTGCTAGCTTAGCAATACTCAGGTTAACTGGAAGATAATGATGTTAGTATTAACTTCACCTTTGTACTTTTTGTTTTAATTGTCAAATGAAGATTTTTAATATTGATAATAGCCTGCTATTATTGCACGGCATTAATCACAATTACTAAGGCTTACGGTCTCTTAAAGGTCCTTGAAAATGCAAGCTTCTACACCAATGTAATCAAATGATATAACCACATATGCCACAGTATTGTTCAATGACACACAATGCTCATACAGTTACGGATTTAACAGTTTAATCCTGATTATTCACTTGTGTCACATTTTCATACATCAAACATGATACTTTTCGCTGACCTAGAATCATAAAATTTGACAAGAAGCAAGGTCTCACAGCACGAGTTAAGGAAAAACTCTTAAACCATACATTTTCCGGTTTTCACGCTAAGCAATACGTCTGCAGTTGAGATGTACTGGAGGACATATTTTTACACCGCAAAGTCCTTAGTTCGAAACCCTAAGGGCGCGAGTCAAACTCGCACTTGGCCGGTTTTTTACTAAACGAGTAACTGGCCGCTGAAATTGAAACGGTATGAAATAGAACGACCAAACAGATAGCGCGTAATTTGACTTCTGACCTAAGTATTTGCACGTATTAAACAGAAATATCACACTCAAAACTAGAGGCGTAGTAAGAACCCTGTTCAGTAAAGAAACGCCATAAACCACGTCGTAGTATAATATCAAGATTTCACGATAAGCCACATCGGAGAGTAGGCTCTCAAGGCTTATCGTGAGTTCCTCCGAAGGACTGAATTCCGTCAGTCTTCCTCGGCCCAAGCAGGCCAACTGGCTGCGTTTTTCTGTGCCATCGTTTTTATCGCTATTTACTTTTTTTATGATAATACCTGTCAGTAATCAGTTCTGCCTCGCCGCTTGTAGCTGGCTGACGCAAACTCGCGCGCTGAAAAAAAGAACAACTTGCCTGAAAGAAAAACTCTTTGGTCTAAACTCCTTGTCTATGACGAGACGGTTGTGAATGTGACAGTTCGGGATTCGAGACGAGGGGTTTTTTTTTAATCAGTTTGACGTTTCTGTAAGTAACGGAATAGGTAGTTACATATTTGCAGTTGAGTTTATTTTGCTGCTTTATGAATAATTTCTCAAATGTTGAGTTGCGGTTTTTGTTTCCGTCATTGTTAGGTACCGATGTACCACTGCTGTCACTTCGATTACAATTTTTTTTTAAATGGAGAGGATATGAGGACCACGTGTGCTCAATAACGTCACAATAAACACAATCTAAATGTAGCTTAAGACGAAAAAAACGAGTAGCATTCTAGACAGGGATTTCAAAATGATCTCAGCTATCAAGAAAGTATTTATGACATTTACATCACACTCAATATTTACATTTACTTAACACACATATTATTATGTGACGTTTATACTCTTATCTCCGTGGATCTCTTCAACTTGGCTTTGTTTGCCCTTCCTTAATTTAATATTATCAACGAAACTACTCTGTGTCAGTATTCTTGTTTTCAAAAGATAAAGTACTTGCATACACTGTTTTTTCCTGTCTTCTCACCTACATTAAACTCCAAGAAGTTATAAATTCAATATTGTAACTTATGACACCATAGTAGCCTGAAACATGTGAGAACTATAATGTTATTTTTAAGTTTTTATAAAAAAAATATATAGATATATAGAGATATCTTGTTTACATGTTGTTCCATAAAAAAAAACATAAGAAATTATATGGTTCTATTAATATTCAAATTTATATTCTAGATTGTACTTATGGATGTTTTGGACATCGATAAGTACAATCTAGACATTTAAAAAAAATGGAATTTGGTACTTAAAATTTGCGAAAAAATTTAATATTGACTTGAGCCACTCTTTCCACTTTTGGTGGAAGTAAATTATAATAATTTAGTGATTAACATTCGAAAATGGTTTCTCTTGGATGTACTTGGAAGGGAACCACCGATGAGTTTAATGAAAAATTAAGGTCACCAAATCAATTAGGTACTACACAGAATAGCTTTATCTCTGACAAGCGTTAAATCAGTCAAGGTGATCATTGAAAAAATGTAATCAAGAACGATTGAAAAAGTACTGACTATAGAAGGCAAAAAAATTAAATGTAAGGTATTTTCATATAGTTCAAAAGATTTAAGTACAGTCGACGAGAACGAGGCAATGTATATTATGTTCGATACCGGCACTTATTGTCTACTCAATACGAGCTATACGTGTAAAGAACTACTAAGAACTAGATATTAAGTACCTTATATCTCTGTAAATTACTTGTGTGCAATAAAGTGTAATCTATCTATCTAAATAAGAGCCATAGTCGCAAAATGGACAGAATTTTAGAAGAGACAGATATTTTAAGCCAGAAGCAGCCTATATATGCCCCACTGTAGGGCAGAGACCTTCTCTCAGTGAGAGAGTATGGGCTTAGGCCGATATTCAGAAACGATTTTGAGCGTGAGCTCAATGTGAGTCCGGGTCTTCCAACTGTCAAAATGAAAGTCTCAAGGATATTTTGTATTCACAGTTGAGTTTGAGATAACAAAAATTGAGCGCAAGCTAAGCTGAGACTGAGTAGTGGATTTCGTCGACTTAGCTCAGACTCAAGGTGGCAATGACGAAGAAAGTAGCGACACCTGTAGACAATTCGAGAAATCTAACTAGCCTGTGGTGAAAAAAGTTTTTATTCACAATTTGACATTTTGCATGCTCATCCTTCAAAATGTTAAATTGTGTTTTTAGAGTAATGAGAAGTCAAAATAAAGTATAACCGCGCGTAAAAAGTTTCGATATTTGTTGCCATCTCATTCACTCCTGTGGATTATTGTATGCCTTTCATGTAGCGTTAACAGATAATATAAACCGGTAAAGTCAAAAACTGTACCACAGATTACACGCTCGAGTAAGTTTAGCTTGAGCTGTGGCTTAGCTGAGTTGGAGTCGAGATATTGACTGTGAATACAAAATTCTTGAGTCTTTGTTGAGATTGCTCAACCGATGCTCAGCTTAGTGCACGTTAAGTGTAGCTCAACGCTGTGTTTCTGAATATCGGCCTTAATTACCACGCGTGCCTACCGCGGATTGGCGACTTCAAGCGCTTAGTATGTGAAGACCTCATGTACTCGGGTTTTCTCTCGAAGTTTCCATTCACCTCACGAGTAGTATTACTATTACAAATTTACAAAAAAAAGTCTGAAAGTAGTTAAAATAGGTTCTACAATAAATAATAATAATTACCTCCACTCATCACAATCACTTGTCCTGGTCCCAAAGGCAAGGACAATACAAACATGGAAATACATCTAGACTGAGGCAATGTGTACAAATGTACGGAACCCCCCAGTGGGAGTCGAACCCACCACCTCTGGTATATAAATCAGACGTGTTACTGCTAGACCAACGAGGCAGTCGAATGTACAGCTCTTTAAGCTTTTCCTACAAACTCATTGAAATCGCTTCAGACATTCCGAGTTTCTCTTTCATCGACGCGTGTGTTACGTCGTAGACTGAAAAAATGTCCTTGAGCGGAAACCATTGATGTGTTCCCATTTACGAGACAATTGTCGCTGAAATTACTGCGATTTGTCTACGACACGTTTCGTGTCGGTTTTGCGTTGGACTCGACACAGAGTTCCTACGACAGAAATTTGTACAAAAATATATATGGGTACTTATGGCAGGCCCAATACATTCACCGTGATAGCTGTTCGTCTCTGGAACGCTTTACCTCTGAACATTCACCAGGCTCCATCTGTAGACTTATGCTTATTATTACTAGATTTTTTATGCTGTTTATGAATGGGCATCCACTCTTAAGGCCGGGCTCTGCGAGCGCACGGATTTGTATGGGATATATTGCGCTGAGCGAGCGTATGGTTGGGGAAAAAGTACATTATTGAAATTTACAGAAACAAAAATCCTACCAATAGAACTTTGACGACCGACGTGACTAACACATTCAGTTAAAGTAATTTTGGTATAATATTTTTTATTAACCAAAACTCAGTACAGCTCAAATAAAACCATATCTAGCGATAATTTAGACTCATGTTCGCGATTTTTTTTATGCTATAAAGTTTAAAAAATCATTAAAATAATGACCGTCGGCCAAATACAAATTATTAGGGAGTAAAATGTATTTCAAAACACCTGATTTAGGGCTAATATCGGAGAACCCAGCTTTTAAGACATTCTTCTGTACTAAGCGTTGTGATCGCGTGTAGTCGTTTCAGTTATTTTTGCTAATTAGTTTTTAACTCAGTCACTTTGGCTTTCATTAAACGAGCCTTTGTCATTCGGATGAGTTGTTCACAGAATAATGGATGGGGCAGAGTTTTGTTCGAGGGGCGTTCGGCAAAGATGGCGCTCGCGGACGAAATTCGAATTAGTTGGTGGCGACCTTTGTTTCTTTGGCGGTTATTTCACTGACGAGGAATTCTCATTATAAAAAAAAACTGGTTTGATGGATTCAAGGCACATTTTTCTCATCCCGTCCCATACTAAGTTTCTGATTCAGAAAATTCGATTTAAAAATTAATAATTTTATACTCAACTTTTCTTTATTAAAAACTACGCGTATAGGAAAACAAAAATATATGAAAATGCTCGTAATTTAATTCTGCATCAACCACATTTATCAAAAATACACTCATTTTGTAACATCCTCATCATCATCATCATCAGCCATTCGACGCCCACTGCAGGACACAGGCCTCCCTCGTGGTTTTCATAACCATAAGGGGTTTTGCCATAATCGCCACGCTTGGCAGGCGGGTTGGCGATCGCAGTATGCGGTTGGAATCTCAGGAAGACGCTGCTGCCCGTCTCCTGGTAATTTATTTCCTTAGTCGCCTTCTACGACATCCACGGAAGGTAATGGAGTGCCGCTATTCTTAATCCGACGCCACACGGAACACATTTTGTAACAATCACTAAAAATGTTATCTTGTGCTAGCGAGACAGCATGCTCGACATAAAAACAGTCTTAAGGGGATACGTAAGGTTCACTAACGCAGGAAAAAAGCGGTCAAATGCGGGTCACATTTATTATTAGTACGCTCTACTTTATTAAATCTCAGATTTAAGGAGCAATATTATTTTATTCTAGTATTTTTTTCCTCGATTCCCTAGCCTAGCTGGGGATCGACTGACATCTCAAACAAAACGTTACGATCCCCTTCAAAATATTCAAAATAAGACGAGAAGGCTCTGCCAGCCAGCTTCTATAAAGAGGAATCGTTACAGTACAAATTTGTAGGTAGGTACTTACATAATCTAGGTATATATATAAAAATCAATTGCTGTTCGTTAGTCTCACAAAAACTCGAGAACGGCTGAACGGATTTATCTTATCTTAGTCTTGAAATGTTCGTGGAGGTCTAGGGAAGGTTTAAAAGGCGAGAAAAAATCGAATAATTTCCGGGAAAACCCTAAAAACAGCCCTTTTCTATTTCCCATATAAACGTTTTCTGTGGCGTTACGAAGTTCGCCGGGACAGCTAGTAATATTATAAAAAGTTCAGGAGGAATCAAGTGTCGCAGAAAGCCCTCTCGAGTCGTGTGAATCGACAGACAGCTCCCTGGTTGATCCTGCCAGTAGTTATATGCTTCTCTCAAAGATTAAGCCATGCATGTCTCAGTGCAAGCCGTATTAAGGCGATACCGCGAATGGCTCAGTATATCAGTTTTGTTTTCTTAGATCTTACTCACTGTGGTAATTCTAGAGCTAATACATGCAATCAGAACTCTGACCAGTGATGGAATGAGTGCTTTTATTAGATCAAAACCAATCGACGGAGGGTCTCGCGTCCGAAGTCTGTCATTTTGATGAATCTGGATAACTTTTGCCGATCGCACGGTCCAGTACCGGCGACGCATCTTTCAAATGTCTGCTCAAGCTACATTTTCATTTGTCGATGGGGAGTTCCCTCCAGGCTGAAGGCATGTGGAATTTTGTGGACAAATAGCTTGTTTGCTATCGATGCAGTGTATATGTAGTATAGGTTAAGGGGCCACTCGGACGCTGCAGTGCCTGGGGCATTGTGTTTTTTAGATGGAGTGCGTGTAAGAAACGATATTTCGCTCACTCCTAAACAAATATCCACTAAATACACACAATAATGTGGTATCCTAGTTGGTGATGTTAATTTATAAGAAATCACGATTAGACCCGTTTAATGAACAGCAACCGTAGGTAAGCAAACGAATATATCACTGATATCACGTTATCGTTGCAGATATTTGAAACGTGTTAAGAGCCAAGACTGATACAGTACAATATATCTCTGAAATAAACTGAAAAACCTGAGGAAACCATGTTTCAAGGTGATAACTTGACAGTCATAGCGACACTCGAGATTATTTATCTCCGCGGATACTTGTGCGGGGATTATCCGATTTGTAACATCGGCTGAGTTATCGACAGATGGCATGTCAAGTTCTGACAGTTGGGTGATGAGATTTTGGAACTTCAAGGCATTGATAGTTAAAACATGAATGTCCAACTGTAGTTGTCGAAATGTAAGAAGCCGGTTTTGACAGCTACACAAAAATGCACTTCTTTGGATTTACTCGATCAAATACATAAAAAGACACATACTCTGGCGTATTATTTAACGCTCGACGAAAAAAGAGATTTTGTAGTCCGAAAAGTTACTCATAGTTTAGATTTTTAATGTTTTTGATCTCAAACTAGGTTACATTCTATGGTTGTTGTAGCTGTCAAAACGGGCTTCTTATATTTTGACGACTTTAGCGCAAAAATGACCCCACGTTCAATTGTGGGAAGGCGGGCGGGGCTTGTCAATTGTGTTACCAATTGGAGCGAGTTCCGTATTACCTGCTACCGTCAGACCGCTATATTGCGAGGTACCTCGATGTACCTTTATATTATACCCTCTAGGGAAGCAACTTGAACCACTACGTGGAAATAGGGTGCACTGAGTTTGTTTTCAAACCATTTACAACCCATCAGCAACCGAATCATGAGTGCGCCAATCCTGTTTTTAACCACTCGTCTGCCGCGACACAGATCTGTGTCCAACTTAGTATGGGCTACCTATACGTTGCGTTCCGCGAGGGAAGTTGAGAAGTTAAGCCATTTGAACCTATTGACCATTGGAAAGTACGCAGGAAGAAAAATCGTCGAATTTACATTTAGAAATTTCTTTTTTCGCGCCCGTTCTACACATTGTAGAAACGAAATCCATTTTGTCGATGTTTCTTTTTTATATGTCAAAAATGCCTTTTTAACAACTACTTTGTCCCATTAGTTCAGTTTCAACCAAATATCATGGTCAGCCTACCAGAGAAGTTGTAGACGTAGGTGAAGTAAATCAGCTGTTGCGTTGACGCCATCTTTACTTATCTTAATTCACACTAAATGGCGGTTTTTCATTCAGCCTTTTAATAAAGAGGCTACTTTTCGGTCAGCGTTCAAACGTTTCAGACAATGTTATAACTAAAAGGCTAACCATTTAATCGAATGCCGCCGCCTAATAAACTTCCTAGACGTTGATTTGGCCGGCTGATTTAATGAGCTGGCGGCGATATATACAAAAAAATGAATATTTAACAAAAACTTTCAGAAGTCTCTCGATCTCGTATACTAGCATCTGTTCATCTAGCTGTTAATTGTCCGTTGGCTAAAGTGCATACAGAAAAACAACTGCCAGCTGGAAACTGCAGATCGACAGCGACAGTCTGCTTGCGTACGAGTAACCGACCGAGAAATCGGGGGAACAATCGCAACAGTCAATATTTGTGTATTATACAACAAATATCAGCTAGGTATTTCTGTAGTGGCGTTATCACACGATAGATTTACAGCATTCTGCGCTCATATTTGTGTTTTTCATTTGTTTGACTAAACCCCAAGTCACGATTACTTGCGATGAAACGTAGTCCAAGATCTAGGATGAACATGGAGGGTTAATAGAGTACTTTTAAATGCTTACGATTTATGAAGAAAGAGAAAAAAATCATAAGCCCCTTACAGCTTAAATAAATTCTGTGTGTGTGTGTGTGTGTGTGTGTGTGTGTGTGTGTGTGTGTGTGTGTGTGTGTGTATGTGTGTGTGTGTGTGTGTGTGTGTGTGCGTGCGTGCGTGCGTGCGTGCGTGCGTGTTGCGTGCGTGCGTGCGTGCGTGTTGCGTGCGTGCGTGCGTGCGTGCGTGCGTGTGTGTGTGTAAAATATGAACCTTATCATCACCCTTGGCCACCACGAATTGGCGATTAAGCTATTATAATAACGGAGCCTACATACCTACCATAGTAGTACACAGGCCTTCTTAACAGCTCAGGCACTCAGGTTTCCTCACGATGTTTTCCTTTACCGTTAGTGCTTGGTATTCCTACAACAAATTAACAAAATTATGTTTTTATTTATCCGAATCCTTCACGAATGAAACCGCGGGAACAGTTAGTAAAACGTGTCACTGAAATAAAGCAAAACCTACAAACCGTTTCTTCAGTATCTATAATTAAACCACTACCAATAAAGAAAAGTTTAAAGCTCTTAATATCTCGTGGTGGCCCGATCGGTACATCGCTTTCCTCACATGTGGTCGTGGGTTTGACCACAGCGTGTATCAATGACTTATTTATTTGTAGTAGCAATACCACTCGCTAACTGTGAAGGAAAACATATTGAGGAAACCTGACTGTCTCAGGTGATACGTACCTCAGTATTTGCTTCGTACAATGGCCCAACTAAAAGTCTAGTGCGGAAATCTCAGGCCTTACAAGAGAAATTCAGATAAGAAGACATTGACTGTAAGTATGGAGATGTACCAATCTAAGGGACTATCCACATCGCAACGGGCGACATGACTGGAATGAAAGCCAGTTCATCTCTGTTAATTAAGGAACATATTTGAAAAGACTAAGTTTGACGTTATTTTGTCCACTTTTTCTCCAAAAAGATCTAGATTTTGAAATGGACGCCTAGTTTTGCTTGTAACGTTCATTAAGTCACTGTTATTTTGAATAAAAATACTTTGATTTGCGCAAAAAGGCCCGGCTACGTGCGGCCGAGGGGCCGTGCACGGCGACGGGCTTTTTTTGCACTTGTATTGTAGTCTCTACTCCGTAAGTGCTTAGGGATTATTTTAGATTGAAATCGTGCCGCCCGCACATCACCAGCCCGCTGTAGACAGATAGATAGAGAACACTTTATTGCCCGACGAGAAAATAAAGAAGAACAATTATTATTTCTTAAATCTAAGTAATGTGGATAGATCTTAAGACAGTGTTTTGCACATTGCACCTGTTTACTCGATTGCAGCTATCATAATACATGCAAATAGAAAAGTAGGGCAATGTGCTATGTTTGTCGCATCTCATTTTATCGTATTTTGTATGTGGTAGAAATTGTCTCGTATCTCGTTGCCTTAAATTGACTTTATGCACGGTGATGTCTGGGTGGTTTGAAAGCCGCAGTTATGTAATTTCAACGGACATCACAAA
This sequence comes from Yponomeuta cagnagella, assembly GCA_947310995.1. NCBI lineage: Eukaryota > Metazoa > Arthropoda > Insecta > Lepidoptera > Yponomeutidae > Yponomeuta > Yponomeuta cagnagella. The sequence goes on along the minus strand of OX371292.1, from coordinate 1,773,713 downwards.
AACAAATTCTTTATTCATTAAAAACGATTCATCATCATCGTCATCATCATCAGCCATTTGACGCCCACTGCAGTATATAGGCCTCCTTAATAGTTTTCAGAACCATGAGGGGTTTTACCATAATCGCCACGCTTGGCAAGCGAGTTGGCGATCGCAGTATGCGGTTGGAATCTCAGGAAGACGCTGCTGCCTGTATTCTGGTAATTGATTTCCTTAGTCGCCTTCTACGACATCCGCGGAAGGAAACGGAGATTCAAGTTTGTGTCGAGATATATTTGAAAAGTCCGACTCTTAAAAAACGAACTAGCTTATTCGATAACTATTGTCAGACACGTTCGTTTGGCTATGTCTTTCAAACCACTAAAATTAATGGTGTAACGCGAAAGTTTGTATGTATGAATGGATGTTTGTTACTCTTTCACGCAAAAACGGCTGAACGGATCCGGATGAAATTTAGCACAGAGATATATTATAGTCTGGATTAGCACATAGGCAATTTTTTATCCCGGAAAAATACATATCAAAATTACCATGCGAACGAAGACGCGGGCAACAGCTAGTATTACATAAACTCATGCCTGTATTCTGCAGGGGTAGGCAGAGACAGAAACAACAACAAAAGAACAAAAGTTATTACAAATTGTGATGTAACTCTAATTGACGTTGCGCATTTTTGAGGAAGCTCCGTATAAAAACATTTTTGATTTTGATCCCATCACGATAATCGTGTATCGTATGAACCGATAATTGCATACAGAATCGATAATAAAAAACGACAAATAAATGATGGCACCGAATTTTCCGCAAAAACCTAACAGGAAGGGGTCGTCGCCAGTTGGTTGTGAACGGGCACCCCAAAACTGCCAACGGAAAATTATCGACCATTTGGGTTCTCTCATGGTGGACTTTGCACAAAATTCATAAAACTTCACTTTTCGTCAGAGCGATCGTGGTGGGATCCGTCCACCTGATAGACCTGAATTAATTAATTTATTTTGTATTTTTACAAAACTACCTGAACTGAAACTTCCCGTTAGCGAATATCATGATGATAACTGATATGAAATATTCATTAAAACAAACTCGTTCCACTGTTGTTGTTGTTGTTCTGTTGTTCTACCTATTTCTTTTGTCACAAATTATATAACTCACAGTTAAGTACTTCTTTTGTCTCAAGCCCTTCAGCCTTCGTGTAGAGCCGTAACGAATCTCTTAAGGCGCAGTGGCGTCCTCAAAGAACGAATAACAATAAACTTAATATACACAACATTGTACGAAACTATTGCTATGGTGTTAATTTGCCTTGTCTAACATCACTTGACTGAGCTCTCCCATACATTTGTGGGGGCATTTTGTAGAGCAAGGCGTCTAGTTATAGTGGACGGGACGACAATAGACTCCATGGCGGTCTTGCAAGTCACGTTTTATGGAGAAATATAGGTAAATTGTTTAGTCAAGCGATTTTGCTGTTAAAAATTGATGATATACATTTTGCGGGTGATGTTCACCATCCGAATTGAAACATTAAGATGGCAAGTGAATATAACGAGAGACTTGTTTCTTTTTTTCTTACATTATCTTAAATATTTAATTTATTTTTATTTAGTTGTTTATATTTGAAGCAAATATAGAACTAAATATTCCTTAAATATTTCAAGCGGTTACCTGTTGCTGTTTGTTTGTTTGTTACACTTCATTGCACAATATACAAAATTTAGCACTTAAAAAACATGATTGTCTTAGACTATGTTATTAATGTCGAGCAAAAAACGGCAAAAAGTTACGTGTGTTGTATGGGAGCCCCCCTTAAATATTTATTTTATTCTGTTTTTATTATTTTTTTGTTATAGAGGCAACAGAAATACATGGTCTGTGAAAATTTCAACTGCCTATGATCACGGTTCATGAGATACAGCCTGGTGACAGACAGACAGACAGACGGACAATAAAGTCCTAGTAATAGGGTCCCGTTTGGCACCCTTCGGGTACGAAACCCTAAAAAGTACTAAGGGTGCCTTGGACCAAATCACTGGATAAATAAGTAAATAGATAAATACTTATCCAGGGATAAATTAATAAATAGCTGGTTAACAGATTTGTCAGTCAATTTGTCTAACCGCTTAATGATGGAAGGCGTTTTGGTCTTATTCACTAGATAGAGCTAACCCCTGGATTAACAGATAATACTGTCAGATAACGTTGGCGCGAGCCAGCCTAACTGACATACTCTTAAGGGGCTCCAGGCCACATAGAAAAAAAAATCGTATTTTTTTACAGATCAAATTTGCAAAAAGTTTCCGTACAAATGGCCATGTACCTACCTACCTAATGCAAAAAACCTAGCACTAGATAGCATTAACGCGAAAAACGGCCGTTTTTGACATAAATGGTCGCAGGTTCGTGATCCTGTGTTCTTTGTCGTGGGTCCTAAAAATCACTGAAAAATTACAAAAATCACTAAAAACATGGCTTATTATTATTATACTTTATTGCACACGAAACATTTAACAAGACGTTACATAAGAAATAACATGTACAAAGGCTTGTACATGGCTTCTTATAAAATCGCTTACAGCTAAATGATAAAATTGGCACTCAAATGCCGCATACCAGTCGTCAATTGTCGCTAATATGACTCACGATTAAAGTTGCTTATCTGTTCAGTTATGACGGTACTGTTAGTCGCGTGAATTAATTAATAGCATTTTAAATCTACGTTTCAAGTTTTCGAACTGAAACTTTCGTCGAATTGCCGGGAATCGAACCCACAACCTGTCAAATGTAGGGTCAGCCGTACAACCGCTACACATATCTATAAGAGACTACATGTGTCCTATTATTTTCATCAACGATCTTTATATAATAATTTGGCTAAAAACCTTACGGTCTTATTTATAAAAATACGATTCTTTAAAACACTCTTCAGATACAGTTTAAATGGTCTGTAGTAAAACATATCTATAAGACATGTGTCCTATTATTTTCATCAATTAATTAATTAATTATTAATTAGGCTTACTGTTGTGATACCCCTAAGATATAAAAATAAAATAAAATAAATCAAAATCAATTATAATAATTTGGCTAAAAACCTAACAGTATGTGGCTAAAGGGTAAACGGTAAAGGGTTCCGTAGCTCAAAAGGAAAAAACGGAACCCTTACAGGGTTCACTTTGTTGTCCGTCTGTCTGTCAAGACCCTTTATCTCGGTAACGCGTGGAGGTATCGAGATGAAATTGAATCTGAATTGAAAACTCAGATCTACAGTCCCTTGAGGCTGTGAAAAAATCAAACTTCTAAGTTAACGTTAAAAATGGACACAGTCGTTTATTCCGCAAAGAAACGTATAAATCGACACTCAAGGGAATCAAAATTTATAGGGTACTTTCTGTGTTTTTGACCTAGAACTACGAAATTTGGCAAGTAATATTCGAATCCCGGCTGGGGACAAAAAAAAACCCAGTTCTTGGATGTTTACATGTTTGTGATGTCGTTGTTTCTGGTTCCCACGACACAGAGTATCCTAGTGCGGGGCCAGAAGCAATGTATGTGCCTGTATGTAAATGTTTATGTTTATGTTTTATGTTTATACTACAAGAACAGGAAAAAATCTGAAAACTATACATTTGTCTTTAAATCATAAAATAATTGGTCTTTGAAGTTCGGGAGACGCTCGGAAAATACTGCGAGACACGATTCCTGAAATATTTATAAAATATAAGTAGTAGCACGGCGTTCCGTGTGGTGCCGGATTAAGAATAGCGTCACTCCATTTCCTTCCGTGGATGTCGTAGGAGGCGACTAAGGAAATCAATTACCAGGAGACGGGCAGCAGCGCCTTCCTGAGATTCCAACCGCGTACTGCGATCGCCAACCCGCCTGCCAAGCGTGGCGATTGTGGCAAAACCCTTCATGGTTACGAAAACCACCGAGGGGGCCTGTATCCTGCAGTGGGCGTCAAATGGCTGATGATGATGATGATATAAGTAGGTACTTACAAATTTGTACGGAACCCTCGGTGGGCGAGTCCGACTCGCACTTGTTCGTTTTTTACAAGGCCGTAAGGGTGTTTCGGCCGCTTATGTAAATACATTGCCCGTACCACTCTGACGTCCACGATTAGTCTAACCAATATTAGCAAATTATCAAAAAAATATGCCTTGCCGCCTAACAGCTTTCCTTAGATGACGTTTCGGTCAATATTTGGCTTTCGTCTCGAGTTTTGTATAAAAAGTGCGCGTATCTCTAGCGAGAAATATCTTTAGTTGACACTTGCTTTAACGTAAGTCTTGTATTCTTATGATAACGGCGGTGTATTATGGAGTACCTAAGAAAATGTTATACCCTCTCCCATTATTTGAAAATGAAAAAAATCATTAATCCACATAAAATCTTACTTTGCTTAGACCGGGTTTTTCAATAGTCAGATAAAACCCACCGGAGAACAAAACCGATGCTGTCACTGTCTTGTCGCATGATTTAGACAGTGACAGCATGCAGTTTACTCCCAAGTTAAGCTTCATCCGACCATCAAAAAATTGGCTCTTAGATATAACACAGTAGGTACAAACAAAAAGTGATATAAACTAAACAAGACAAAAAATCAGCAGTAACTAACATATTATGATTGTTTGATTACAAAAGGTGGGTAGGCAGCAAAAGTTTGATTTGCGAGTTCACAGCAACCCCGAACTAGGCGTGCCTGTGCTGTGGACGACGCTCACAATTTGATTGCTAAGTACGAAGCGGGCGCATGAGCGATAGCGATTCGGTTCAAAATAAAAATATATTTCATAAAATACACATACTTACTGCTGCTATCGATACCGTGGCAGTATATTACAACCACTAAACCCTAAACATAAAATCTCTATTTAAGGCGGCTATTACGTTAGGAATGCTGTCCCGCTCGCACAATGTGATTGTATTGTACAACATGAGTATCCTTTCAATTAATATAGTCTGAGGGTTTAATAGGTAATAAAATTACGGACGTCTTAAATAATTATTTGTTTTCCTACAGCTGTTTTTTAATAAAGAAAAGTTGTTCCCAAAATTTGTAATTTTAGTATCAATTTGCTCAATCAATGTCCGTAAGACATCTTAAATAATTATTTGTTTTCCTACAACTGTTTTTTAATAAAGAAAAGTTGTAATTTTAGTATCAATTTTGCTCAATCAAAAACTAGGTACATGATAAGAAAAATATGTGAATGTCCGCAATTTTATTATCTGTCCCGTTAGATTGAATCGCGCGAGGCGCCGGGTAAAGTCGCACGAGTTATACTTACCACTGAAATGCGCCTGGTTACTATACCACCTATAGTGTTAATGAAACAACCGTCATTGTGCGAATATGAATATGCTTATTAAGTCCGCCGCATTGTACATTGGGTTAAGTGCAATAAAGGGTTAAATAATAATAATAATATGACTCTATTAAACAGCTATGCATTTCGGATAATACCCCCCTGGTTCGTTCGCTTGCGTTCGTACGTATTCGTTCAGTCGGTATGAACCCAGTCCAACACGCCTATCACGTCTGGGCAACAGTGCCTTATCACGCTTTCACGCTCGCTATCGTTATCAGGGAATCAGGGCCGTGTCACTATGCATCATCATTCATCATCGCGTTGACGTGATTAGGACGTGACGTGGAAAGCTGCAGGCTTTGTTTGACCTAATTTGGGTACTCCAATTATTGTATTTCTCACTCTATCTATTTCTTTGTCTTTCTATCTAGACAGATAAATAGAATATTATTTACTACACACCAGGAATTACCACTATCAATCAATCAATTAATCAGCCCTCATCCAACAGCAACTCGTCCACTGCCTGACATAGGCCTGCCCCAAGGTAGGACATCTCTGTCCTCGACTATCCTCATCCAGCCGCTGCCAGCAATCTGCCAACTACTAAGTATTACAATATCTAATTAAAACTTATAAATTAATCAACTTATAAATTAGTACAATTGGCGAACTTTTAGTGATAAGGCCGTCGACTGTACTCTTAGGTCAAGAAATATCTGTGTAATTTCCTTTTTTATGCACAACAAAGCGTTTTAGCAGTGTTTTCGAAACAGAAGAACATTTATATTCTTTTTGTTGCCCTAACCCGTGCTGAGGACAATTTTAAAAAGCTATTTAGAGGGTAAAAATTCCACCCATGCCGGGACTTGAACCCGCGACCTCTGGCTAACCGTGCCAGCTTTATTTTGTTTTAACTCTGACACATCTTATTTTAGGTTTTAATTTTTATCCTTAGCCCCGGCGCCTTGCTTGTTACTACTCTTAGGAGTAGACAGAGACAAGGCGTCGGGGTTTACAGAGAATTTATTCTCATTTTTAATATATTCTGACATGTTCTTCAATTTAGGTAATTAAGATTTTATTTTCTGACATCTCTAATAATATGACATTTTACTATATCACTTTTAGTATTAAGACATTGTATTTTATAATTTTAGAAAGTTTCAAGACTATGACTTATTATTATATAATTTTTAATTCTAATTTTTAGACATAACATTTTACAATATATAACTTACAGTAATTTTAATAAATAACAAAGGGCGCCACATTATTAATAGTGGCGGTACCTGCTTTAACAAAAAAAAAAAAAAAACCGTGCCAGCGCTCTGCCAACTGAACTAATGAGCAAGTGACACCCAGACTAATGGTCAATACTCATTATGTGGATATATTACTTTAACTATAATGAAATGCCGAAACGCACTGGAACTTCAGGTACCTACTTAAAAACTACAAAACTTCATTGTAAATACCTTCTTTTGCAACAAAGTGTCACAGGCAGTCAGCGTTGTTAAAATCTCGTACGAAAGCGTCCGAGGTTTTATTTCCCTCGTATCTCGTACAGATTAGTAAGTTGAAGTGGCAGTGGGCGGGGCACATAGCACTCAGAACTGGTGGCCGATGGGGCCGAACAGTTCTCGAATGGAGACCACATAACGGCAAACGCAGCGTAGGACGACCGGCCACAAGACGGACAGATGACCTCATCCAAGTGGCATTAAGACGCTTGATGCAGACCGGTGTTTTTGGAAATCCATGGAGGAGGCCTATGTTCAGCAATGGACTTCTTGTGGCTGAATGATGATGATGACAATGATCTCGTACAGAGACTGCTAAACCCCGGTTTTTCGTACACTAACAATCTGTTAACACCTGTCAGTATTCCAGAATTAAGTTAGTACCAAATTAACATAATATTGTTACTGTACGACCAACAGGGGGTAAATCTCGCAACCGTAAGAGATCTGGCAACGCTGGAATATAACCTGTTACAAGACACAGGTATAACTTGCGCTACTGAAGCTGAATAAGTAGCGTGATTACATGTGTACATATTTATGTATCTTGTCGGTGATTCATTCTTCTGTCTACATTCTTCACTTTTACGCAATATAAGTATTTGATAAATAATGTATAATCAGATTTTCCTCAAGTACTTGTTACATCCGAGTTTTGTACCTAGGGCTGTTTTTTTGGGGTTCCGTATCCAAAGGGTAAGGGACCTTATTACTGAGACTCTGCTGTCCGTCCGTCCGTCTGTCACCAGGCTTATCTCATGAACCGTGATAGGTAGACAATTGAAATTATCACAGATGATGTATTTCTGTTGATAGCAGCAACAACAAGTACTAAAAACAGAATAAAATAAATATTTAAGGGGGGCTCCCATACAACAAACGTGATTTTTTTGCCGTTTTCTGCTCGATATTAATAACGGCAACAGGTAGTAATATAATGGGTACGGAACCCTTCGTGCGCGAGTCTGACTCGCACTTGGCCGGTTTTCTTTTACGTAGTAGGCTACATATACATCCCTCTGCAGGGCACAGGCCTTCTCCTAGAGAGAGAGGGAGAGGGGGGGGGGTAGAGAGAGAGAGAGAGAGTGTACGGGCTTCATCACTGTTATAAAGGGGATAACCAGGAACACGAAATGAACACGACGGCAATCTAATCGGAACTGGTTTATTGATAACTGTGGGTAGCTATGCATGGCACGATATGTATAGCTACCTACATACATTACATCCTCCCGCAGTAATCCAAAATAACTATAAAAATACCATACGACTAATTCAGAATACAATTCAATACGTACTCCTACTTTACGAAATAAACGGGCATTTCCTAATTACATTCTTACTCTAATGTTACGTACTTAATTATACATTACAAGGACACATACTCCTGGAAACACAATAATTTAGATACATGTGATATTAATCAATTTCGAACCCATAACGTCGCGGTGGACGACGAGTACGCTTTGGCCTGCTGTCGGAGACAACAGACGGCGGTGGCGGAGGAGCGGGCGAAGATGGCGCGGGCGAAGAGGGAGCGGGAGCAGCCGACGTAGGCACGGCTGACATAGCTGACGCCGATTCCGTACACCCTAAAGGTGCTGTTTCTGCCCGTGCTAACGCAGTATGGCCTTGCTTTACTATCGGATCTCTATCCCACACTGATTCTTGATGAAACTCTAATATTTGATCAACATGTCTTTTATGAACCGTATCTCCCACCTTAATCTCATACGTGAGAGGTCCTAATCTCGCCGTTATCTCTCCTCTCTTCCAAAAACTCTTGTTTAGACGATGAGCTTTGAATAACACATTTTCTCCTACCTCGAATTCGCGCGTTGCCCGTTCGCTACCTACTTTTGCCTCTATCTGTTTCCTCTGTGCCGCACGCACAATTTCGTCGACATCAGGTTTTATCACATCTAAAACCGTTCGCATGGTTCTTTTCAGCATTACCTCAGACGGTGTGCGCCCCGTGGTAGTATGTGGTGTACAGCGATGCATTAATAAGAACGTTTGCAACGCCTCTTCCGCATCTATCCTGTCCCTAATTGCTTTACGTAAGCAAATTTTTACTAGTTTCACGCTATTCTCAGCGGCGCCATTACTGCTGGGCTTGTAGGGAGTCACCGCCACGTGCCGAATCCCGTTTTCTTTTAGGTACTTTTCAAACTCCGCACTCGTAAATGGTGGTCCGTTGTCCGACACCAATTCATACGGATTACCGAATCTTGCGAAGATTTGTCGCAGTAGTGCGATAGTGGCGGCCGCGCTAGTTCCGCTAATCCTGCTTGCCTCCAACCACTTGGAGTGTGCGTCGACCAAAACAAAATAATATACTTGTGCCTTGGGTGACAGAAAGTCCACGTGAACGCGGTACCATGGCACCTGTGGCCACGCCCACGGATGTAACACGGCACGCGATGGCGCGGGGCGCTCCAGCGCACAAGTCTCGCACTCGCGGCACATGCGCTCCACGTCCGCATCGAGACCCGGCCACCAAACATAGCCACGTGCCAACGCTTTAGTCCTTACCACCCCTTGGTGCGCCGCGTGCAGCGCGCGCAGCACACGCGGCCGCAACTGCTCGGGCACCACAACGCGCGCCCCATGCAGCACGCAGCCGTGCTCGACCGCCAGGGATGCACGCACGCGCCAGAACGCCGCTAGCTCCGGATCGCCGCAGTACTCCCAGTTGCCTCTAAGTGCCGCCATCAGCTTAATCATCAGTGGGTCCCCCCGGGCACTCTCGGCTATTTCTGTGTGACTTACCGTGGTCGCATGTTCTACAAAATTTACAAACTCGTAAGATTGCTTATTGCCTTCCATATTATCACTAGCCGGCAATCTCGACAAGCTGTCGGCCACACAGTTCTCTTGAGACTTAATGCACTCGATTGTATAGTCGTATCCCGACAAAATCACAGCCCATCGCTGGAGGCGCCCCGCTATCATCTGCGGTATACTTTTATTTTGGCTAAAAATAGCCGCTAACGGTTTACAGTCAGTGATAAGGGTAAAATGTCTTCCAAACACGTAATGGTGGAATTTTTTTACTGCGAAAATGATAGCGAGGCCCTCCCGACAAATTTGCGCGTAATTTCTCTCGGCTGGAGTGAGAGCGCGTGACGCGTGCAGCACGGGGCGCTCTTCGCCGCCCGGCGCGCGCTGCACCAGCGCCGCGCCCACTCCGTACGGCGACGCGTCGCAGTACATACGTAACTCCTGCTCCGGGTTATAATGCGCTAACACAGGCCTCTTTAGTAATAAGTCTTTTACCGCTTTAAATGCACTGTCGCATTCTGCTGACCAATTGTACTCTTGGCCCTTTTTTAGCATGTTATGTAACGGGTGCAACACTGTGCTTAGATTGGGTAGAAATTTGGCATAGTAATTTATTAGCCCTAAAAAAGCTCGCAGCCGCGGTACGTCCGTAGGTATAGGCGCATTCACAATAGCATCTACTTTATCAGCCTCCGTATGCAAACCGGTCGCGTCGATGACGTAGCCTAGATATGATACCGAACGCTGGAATAATTTACATTTCTCGGGCGCTACTTTGAGGCCCGACTCTGCTAAAATTTTAAATACCGTAAACAACCTATTATAGTGATCGTTTACATTGCGCCCGGTAACCAATATGTCGTCTAGATAGACGGAAACATAGCGCATTCTTAGTAAGTTTTCTAAGACTCGCTGAAACTTACTTACGGCGCACTTAACGCCAAAGGGTAGCCTGTTGTAACAGAAATTACCGCGGTGTGTAACGATGACGCACAGCCGTCTCGACTCGGGCGATAAGACCAACTGCTGGTAAGCCCTGCATAAATCTATTTTACTGAAAAGGGAACCTCCTTGCAATGTAGCGAATATGTCCTCTATGCGAGGGACTGGATACTTGTCGTCTTCTAGAACGGGGTTTAGCGTAATTTTGAAATCACCACAAAGCCTTATATCGCCCGACCGCTTAATCACTGGTACTACTGGGGTACCCCACTCACTCGTTTCGACAGGCGATATAATACCTTCTGCTACCATACGCTCCAGTTCCGCGTCAATTTTGTCCTTCAAGGCATAGGGGACCGGCCGTGGCCTACAATGTATCGGTCGAGCCGAGGGCTTTATATTTAGTTTTATAATTCCCCGGTTAAACTTACCGATTCCTGGCGTGAAAACCGCCGGAAAAGCACTTTTCAGCTCACTGAGTACTTCTGCCGGGCGCGGGCTGCCGCCGCCCGCGCAGCCGCCGCCGCCGCTGGACGCGCCGCCGTCCGCGCCGCCGTCCGCGCGCGCCGCCGCCACCGATAATACCTCCCGTGTGCATTCAATACCAAGCGCCGTCATCCACCGCCTACCTAGTATAGCTGGACTATTATTTTGATTGACAATAATGAGGTCTAGGTTTTGAACCTTTTTTGAATTAAACTCCACGGTACATTGAATCGTGCCGAGCGGCAGCACGCCTTGGCCATTATACATTCGTAATTTTGTATTTGTCGGTACAATTTTTACACACGCGAAATATTTTTTATACAGTTTGTACGGTATAACGCTCACTCCGGCTCCGCTGTCCAATTGCATCAGAATCTCGACACCATTTACGATGACGCGGCGGCTCCAGGGACGATCGACCGTAGTGTCGTCCTCGATTACGTAAACCGGTACATCATCGAATTCACTCTCGGCATCACTTTGATCACCTTCGCTGCCCTCCACCACGTTCACATTCCGACGTCGCAGTCGCTGCTGGCACACCTTCGCTATGTGCCCCTTCTTGCCACACACGTAGCACTCCGAGTTGGCAAAACTGCACTTGCCCGGTTGATGGGTGCGCGCGCACCTCGGACAAGCTTGAGCAGCGGGCGGCGACCGGCGCCGGTCGCGAGCCCGCGCGCCGCGCCCCCCGCGCGACGCCGACGCAGCCCCGCCGCGCACCGCGTGCACGGCCTCCTGGAGCCCTGAGCCGCTGGCGCGCGAGTCCCGATCTGCAGCCTCCAGTGACAGCGCCAGCTCTGTCGCTCGAGCAAATGTTAGCCTCTCTTCTACTAGCAGGCGAAACCTTATGGCCTCGCTGCGCAGCCCGTAGACGAGTTGATCGCGCAGGTTCTCCTCTAAATATGTAGCACTGCTGAAGTTGCACGGTTTAGCGAGCTGCCGAAGCCTCGCTATGTACTCACTCAGCGATTGACCTGCCTCTTGCTTGCACGCGCGGAAACAAATGCGCTCAGCTATTTCAGACCTCTTTGGTGACAGATGACTTCGGACCTTCGACACAATTTCACTGAACGTAACACTCTCCGGTCGTTCCGGGTAGCACAAGTCGATTATCAAGTCAAGCACTTCGGATCCGACCACTGCGAGTAGGTACTTGTTGCGCAGTTCTGGTTTCACGTCATTAATGTCCAACCAGGCGGACAACTGACTTATGTACGTGTTCCATTTGCCAGTCTTAGGGTCGAACTCCTTGAAATTTGATATTTGAGTCGCCATCCTCGGTGCCAGATGTTATAAAGGGGATAACCAGGAACACGAAATGAACACGACGGCAATCTAATCGGAACTGGTTTATTGATAACTGTGGGTAGCTATGCATGGCACGATATGTATAGCTACCTACATACATTACAATCACCACCCGTGCCCTCTGCGGATCGGCAATTTCAAGCACTGAGGTATGTGAACACCTCCCACACTCAGGTTTCCTCACGATATTTTCCTTTACGGTTAGCGAGCGTTGTTTTTCTTGTTATTTTGAAACTTTTTCTTAAAAACTCTTGGAGGGCGATGGACGAGATTGGCACGGCGGTGCTGCGTGATGGTAAAGAGGCATATGCCCAACAGTGGGTGTCCTTCATTCGCTGTATAGATAAAGAACACTTACATAAGCAGCCTATATACGTCCCACTGCAGGGCACAGTACTATAACTTCTCAAAACATGTACATAACTTACAAAATAAAGTCATAGGCACATGCCCGCACTGGGAATCGAACCTGGGTCGCTTCCGAGTCCAATGTTCTACCCACTAGACTACTACCGCTTAAGAGCGATAACTAGATAGATGTACACAGACCGAATGACAAGTTGGTGTAGTGTTCCTAATATATTCATCGTTTTTCAATTTATGTGTTTCTCTTTACGTGAAATAAAAAAAAAACTAAAACCTAATTTAATTGGATGAGTTTGCTGTAAGTTTCGATTCATGGAGATAGGGCCCGTATACAAAACTGCGATGCGACGTCGCATCGTAAAAATCTGCGAGCTCGCGCGACGCATCGCAAGAACTTCCGAATTGATTCGCGTCGGCGTTCATAGTTTTTTCAATTCAATTCAATTCAATTCAATTCAATTCAATTCAATTCAATTCAAATATTTTTATTCATTGTAAAAACAGAATGTTTACTTAATGAACGTCAAAGTTGTTAGTTTCACAATTAATGGATTATGTGGAGAAGAAACTAACAAAGAAACTCCACATTTATTCTTTTCAAAACACGTTTTAACTTAATTAACAGAGTTTTCAACTTAAAATATTAGTCATGAATGTGTTGAACACTAGTCACAATCGTCCTTTAAATAATATTAATCTACTGTTTAATGCCAAACATCTTTGTCTTCTAAATAATCCTTGATGTAGTAGCACAGATAGTAGTAATAAACGGATGAACCCAAAATCATTTTTGTTTCTTTTCCTGTATCTTCTTAGCAAAAACAGAAGAGAGCAATTCTTTTTACGATCCATGTCACGACCTAGTTTAAAAAAAAAAAAAACGTTCAGTACGGTCGACGGTCGTCGAAGGAATGGATGGTCCCTCCTCGAATCGTGGAAGAGAGATGCCTTGCCGCACGAAATCGCGTCGCAGCAATTAGTGTCGCATTTTTTTGCGTTGCGAATTCGCATCCCGCTGATTCGCAGTTTTATTCGCCTAACATTTTGAGTGCCATGTTTATCGGCTCTTTGTTTTATTTTGATTTCACTTGTTTTAATGGCTATACTTTTTCTGTGTAATCTTATTGCGTCACAAGTTAAGCAACATACTAAATAATTAATTAATCATAAAACGCACGATAAGATTCCACAATTACATAGTTACAGAAAGGCGATTATAACGTATTAAAATGCAGTACATTTCTTAACTTAGGCATCAATCAAAAACCTATAATCCTACGCCTCGGATCTCCTACTTAACGTAGTACATGCAAACAGATAACGCAACAGGAAACAGAAACTCAAGTGAAAAGTGACGCAAAACAAAAAACTAAACAGTATTAAAACAAAAACCAGTGAGATAACTGATACCCAGTATTAAAGCTGTGATAAACAGACTAAACATAGTGTGAAGATGTGTAGAAGTGCCAGATGAGAGGAGGCCGAAGATGAGGTGACAGGGGGCCCCTGCCGCACGGCTGAGGGGGCGAAGGCCTAAACATTCCACTGCTAAAAATCCTGAGGGGCCCCGCGGACTCTGGCAACGAGCTTTGCAAGATGACCAAGGGCCCACGCAAGGTGAAACTAGTCATCGTCGTCAATAATAAGAAAGAGTGAGTACTAGAATAAGTTTTCCAGTAAGCCCTCGCGGCACGACACAGCGAGAAATGCTTTTATCGCGCGATAAGCTGGCGTGGCGCCATAGTGAAATAAGGCAAGACGGGACAAGTCGCGAGTCGCGCGTTTCGACGCGCTCAATTGTCAAAAGTCGCGACTGTCCAGTAGAATTATTGTCAAATTCTTACATTTCAGCGCTAGACATAGCCCTCCCCCTAGACACGAAATGGCGTGGCTCGGGGAGGTCTAAGCGTGACTAGCGCTGCCCTGATGTAGGGCACGACACAGCGGCAAACATTTTTAGTATTTTTCCAATATACGCGATGCTCAAACTTAATTTATTGTAACGACTTCATCATCAGCCACTTGACGCCCACTGCAGGGCACAGGCCTCCCTCGTGGTTTTCATAAGGGGTTTTGCCATATTCGCCACGCTTGGCAGGCGGGTTGGCGATCGCAGTATGCAGTTGGAATCTCAGGAAGACGCTGCTGCCCGTCTCCTGGTAATTTATTTCCTTAGTCGCCTTCTACGACATCCACGGAAGGAAATGGAGTGACGCTATTCTTAATCCGGCGCCACACGGAACGACTAACGACTTGAATTAAGGTATAATTATCTAATAAACCATCGTCCGTCGAATGTATAGTCATAAATAGAGACCGGATTATATGCACCAAAAAATGCCCAAAATATGCATGCAAATATGCAAGTAAAATAGCTAAAATATGCACGAAAATCCTTAAAGGGCCAAAATATGCATACAATTAAACAGGAAAAAATAAAAAGTCATATTTTTAAATATTTTATTTTATCTTATAAAGGCTTGTACTGAAAATCGTATTTGTGAAAAAAACTGTTACAAGATATACCTACTTAGGTAACAATGAAATTTAAAATTTATCTTTAAAAATATGTACTACTAAGCACTGTTCTAAATGTTCTGTAGACAAATTGTATCTACGATCGCTTAGTAAAAATTTTGTAAGCGGAAAAATAGCATTCTACGTCTACTGAGGTTACTGGGCAGAATTTAAATTTAGGTGCAATGTTTGGGCTTACTGTGCCGGGCAAAATTTCACCCATCCCGTTGATGAAACTGTCAATTTCACACAAGGGTCCAAACCCTGGGTTGTTTTTTAATATGTTTCCTACTATGAAAAGCATCGAACGATGAGCGAGATCGAGCGTAAATATGCAATATATATTTTATTTTTCTAAAATGAAAAGGTACTAAATATGCAAAAGCATATGCAATATGCTTTTGCATATAATGCGGTCTCTAGTCATAAACGTTCTTATCGCGCGATAACGTAGCCATCTTGCTTTGGATAGTGAGTTAAGCAGATCGCACTATTCGATAGGGCGATAATAGTACATTACTTCAGAGGGAAGAAAGTGACAGCTCCATACCGAGATTATGGCATTTGCGCCACGAGCTTGCGAGGGGCGCAAACCATTTGAGGTATGGAACTGTACTTTATCCTGAGGTATGTATAGTGCTTTTTATTACACCTACGAGGAAAATTATAGACATAAATGCATAGAAATGTTTATATTTAGTTAAAAGTACAATTATTAAAAGTGCAGCTATTATAAGATGCTACATTTTGTCCGGGTATCTTCTTGGGCCGTCTCTAATAGTTCTGGCGGTGTGTTAGGGATAACATCATCACTGTCGCTCGAAGTATCCATATTTTACAAAAAACACAAAGATAAATGCTAAATCAATCGAAGTTTTTGCGAAAATGCGCGGGCTTTTCCTTTTTTTATTCGCCCGTTTCTGGAGTAGGCTAAGATCATAAGGTCATGCAGCTACTTCTTCCGTGATTCCGCGCGTTTTATATACAAAAATAATTTCGTTTTTAATTTTCTGTATGCACCAAGGAGGTTGGTAACTGGTAAAAAAAAACTGTATGTGGCCAGTAACAATTTACTTGAAAATTAATTAGTAGACAGTTAAAGTCTCTTTGCAGTATGACTGCTGACAAATTAAAAAAAAAAACCGGGTATGTAAAGGAATTTCATACCTACGTCCCACCCTTGGGTCGGAAGGATTTTCATACAAACTTCCATACCTTGGGATGAAAGGATTTGAAGGGCGGGATAAAGGCGTTTCTTCCCTCTAATTGGTATAATTAGTATGTATTTTCAGAGCAGGTGTGATAAAAAAACCTTTATCGTGGCGTCGTGCTGCAGGTGTTTCGACTTTGGTTTTTCATTCAATCTTACGAATGGCGCTCGGCTGGTCTTTTTCTTTTGAAGTTGTGTTTATAACTTGCACGTATTAATGTAATAAGTCACTGTGTTTGTTATCGAACTCCACCGAAACGACTTCACCGATTTTTATGAAATTTTTTGTGTACATTTAGTAGGTATGAGAATAGATCGTAGGGTAATTATTTAGGCAAAACAACGTTTGCCGAGTCAGCTAGTAATTTAAATAAATTTCCTCACAACACAATCACTTGCCCTGGGCTGAGTTTCATAAAACTACAATTCGAAGTAACCTACAGCCTTTAGGTAGGATATGTCTCGAGCGGTTTGATTGACAATTTTTTTAATATACTTATTCCTTTTGTTGCACTAACCCAGCACGGGTTAGTTAGAGCACAATTTAAAAAAAAAAAATTCTCACTTACTTAGAACTTTCTCTGTCTTATAAATAAATCTGAATATTATCAGGTCGCAGGTTCAAGTCCCGGCATGGGTGGAATTTTTAGCCTCAAAATAGGTTTTTGATTTTTTATTGTTTGTATTGTGCGTGTGTGTGTATGTGTGTGTGATTTATTTTCATGTTTTTCGAAAAAAAAATCGAAGTTTATTATGACAATGCAAGGTACATTGTGTTGCAGAGTCAACTTGTTAATCTGTGGGTTAATTGGATTTGCAATGTACATCGAATTGTCATAGTAAACCATGCGTTGTAGTTCTATGATCCTAAACTAGTATACCCCGTTCTATTGTAACCAGGCAAGGACATAACAAAATGGAAATACACCCAGACTGAGGGCATTTGCACCAATCAAGTAAGGCGGTCCCCAGTGGAAATCGAACGCACTACCTCTGTTTTGATAGTCAAGCGTGTTGACAGCTAGAACAACGAGACAGTCGTATTTCTTGCAATGTGGATTGCAGGGCTGCGTTTCATAAAAGTACAAATCGTAGCTTAGCATGTCAATTCAATGAAAATTGCGTGACCTTTCCCTTCCTGTTATTCTGCGTGTTAATCAACTTTGCAATGTACATCGAATTGTCATAGTAAACCCTAAGAGTAAACCTTTAATTATAGGTTCCATGAAATAAGACAGTAACTGCAGGGCCTTATTTCATGGAACTAACATTTACTCTATTGCAACATTAGAACTTAATCTTATTATTATTAATTCTTCGTTGCACAGAGATATTGTACAAAAGGGGGACTTAATGCTAAGGCATTTTCTACCAGTCAACACTACTCACTGTAAGTTCTAAAGTTACAATAGAGTGAGAGTAAGAAATGTAGGTAAATGTTAATTAATACTTTTATTGCACTTAACCTAATTTACAATATGACTAAAAAATAAAAAAAATGTAAATAAATTAAAAATGTAAGAAAATTTAAAATGTTTGAGGAAATAGGTCCTTGTAATCTACATCGCAGGAATATTCTCTGCTCATTTCTGTCAATCCTCATCATCACCGTGGCGTGCACTTCACTCCACGCTCCATGCCACTCATTTCCGTTTTAGAACAATAATTATACCAAGACCTTGTCAGTCGTAGTCTCGGCAGTATGGGAGAGAGAGTTTCTTTCGATAATAGCTTTTATATACAGCTAGGTAAGAGCTACCGTGGGGCGGAGCTCGCTGTTTGTAGATCCCATCTTATTTAGGTATAGAAGATACTATGGATAAGTGAATTAACAAGGTACCTTGTTCCACGTGGAGTCTAAGTATGTTAGTACGCAATCATTCGGATTGATTTATAAACTAACGGTCTTATTTATAAAAACACGACTCCTCTAAATGGCAGTTTAAATAATCTGTGATTCTGTATTTAGTCAGTCACCACAGAAATAGTCTGTGGTGAATGGAAAGACGTAATCACAAAAAAAGAAAAAAAATTATCACAGGTTAGGTTCACGGTGAAGGAAAACATCGTGAGGAAACCTGGGTGTCTGAGCTATTCACATACCTCAGCGCTTGAAATGGCCAATCCGCGCAGGGCACGCGTGGTGATTAAGCCCATACTCTCTCTCTGAGAGAAGGCCTGTGCCCTACAGTGGGACCTATATAGGCTGCTTATGATGAGGTTCACGGCCATGGGTCCTAAAATTACTGTTAACATGATTGAGTGATTGTACAGAAGCTAATTGCAAATTCGATTTGTAAAATAAAAAAAATTTATTCCTCGGTGGGCGCTAGTATTTCTCCCTGGAGCCCCTTAAGTAACATAAGCTTAACTAGGTCCAATAGAGAATTATCCCCTAGTCACGTACCTACCTATACTATCTGCGGATCTGCTGATTATCATTATGCAATTCTTATGCCATTCATTATTTAACAGAAAACACCTTGTTATTGTTAGGCCAGATCAAGAGATAGCCGGTGTTTCGCCTTGAGATTGCAAATTGTTGGTAACGTCCACACACGCAGTGGTAGCGCAGTTGGGAAGCCGCTGTTTTATTTTCTGTCCACAAAATACATTCGCGTATAGGTAAACGCGTCAATTACCGTAGGCACTGACTGAAAACCAGCGCTGAGGGCTCACACCCTCAGCACAATGCTGAGTCAGATGCCCTTTGTGGGAACTTTGACACACCACAGGATGCACTCTGACGCTCTGACTTTGCCTTGTATTACCTATGTTGTATTTATGTGAGTTGTTTTTCCTTTGTACTTGTTTATGTTACTTGTTACGCCTTTTTGCTTGTGATGTGTTAATTTGTCCCAATAAACTTTTTTTCTTTCTTTCTAAAAACAAAATTGAATAAATGATACAGAGCAAACCGATTAGGTGATTAGAGTGCACGTATGTAAAGGTTGATTTGCTGTAGGTACTTAGTTCCCAGCCCAGCGGTGGTAGCCCAGTGGGTAGAACTGGACTCGGAAGCGGAAACCCAGGTTCGATTCCCAGTGCGGGCATGTACCGATGACTTTGTGTATTTTCAAAGTTATGTAGATCTGCGAATTTTTAGTAGCAATACCACACGATAACTGTGAAGGCAAATATCGTGAGGAAACCCGCGGCTTAGTTGACTTGGCACGTATTGACTTGTCTTGCCTGAGAGCCAGGCCGACTAAGCTGCCCGGGTGGTATAGTGCTGGGCAAGCCTGCTCCATCAAAAAACAATGTCCCTTCACCCATCTGGTGTGAGTGAAGTTGCCACTGGACGCTGTATAAATCATCTCATTACGTAGATTCGAAGGTCAAAGTTTTATGTGAAGGTTGATTTGCTATCGACTGTACGTACTTGAGTATCTGTCTGTCTCTTCAGATTTCTCATCAAAGAACGAAACAGGACGATACTCCAATATTTACTTAGTGAAATTCTCTTGAAATGTTGTAAGGTTTAATATTCTTATCATCATAGTCATCAACAGCCCAAAGCTTCCCAATGCTGGGTATAGTCTTTTTCCCCCAAATGCCATTTATCACGGTCCCTTGCCGGTCACACCCTCTGCATTGTGCTAAGTCAGCTTCCTTTTACATAAGGAGCCTATATACGTCCTACCGTAGGGCACAGGCCTTCTCTCAGGGAGAGAGTACAGGCTTAATCACTACGCGTGCCCACCGCTCCATTTCCTCCCGTGGATGTCGTAGAAGGCGACTAAGGAAATAAATTGCCAGGAGACGGGCAGCAGCGTCTTCCTGAGATTTCAACCGCATACTGCGATCGCCAACCCGCCTGCCAAGCGTGGCGATTATGGCAAAACCATGGTTATGATTATGAAAACTATGAGAGAGGCCTATGTCCTGCAGTGGGCGTCAAATGGTTGATGATGATCTGCCCACCGCGGCGATTTCAAGCGCTGAGTTATGTGAATAGCTCAGACACTCGGGTTTCCTCACGATGTTTTCTTTCAGGGTTTCAGATTCCTTTTGTCGTAGCGTAAACATACTATAAGGCTGCATCTACATTATTTTCGTCTATTTTGTGTTACGATTATCGTTCTGTTGCTTTTCATCTTACGTCACCTGTCTCTTTATTTGTAGTTTGTTTTTGTGATGTGTCGTGTTGTTAATCTTTCTGTCTTTCTAATCCATCACACATGCGTACTAATTCTGATACGTTGTGTAAAATCCGTGATTATCCGTATCGTCTATCATCATCTACGATGGTATAATGTAGCTGCGCCATTAAAAATTAATGTCTCTGAATGGTCACTACCATGATCTAGTGTAGATAACGCTTTATTATAGATAAATAGATAGAATATTCTTTATTATACAGGGTTACTTCTAAAATGCGTAATGGGAAACTTGCGTTAAACTTAGATTGAAGTGGCATTGTTTTTGTACCAATAAGATAAAGGTTAACTTAAGAAAAAATTAAAAATATAATTTAAACCTAACCTAACCTAACCATAAAAGTATTTTTCGGGGTTTTCAGGGTCCCAAAAAATGCGAAAAATCAGGTGACTCTAATAACAAAAAACCTTCGTTTTTTTTATTGAATTCTAAACTTTTTCTAAAAAGTGTGTAGATGCATATAAACGTTATTTTACGAAATAACTCGATGTTTGATAATCGCTTCATCTACATTAGGTATAAGGTGTTTGAGTCCGATTTGCATGGCGCATTTTTGTTGGTACCACGTGACTAGAATGACTTTTCAATAGGTCACATTATGAAAATTATTGACATGGCCTCTCAGATTATAAACATTTTTGTGCAAGTTCTCTATTTCTGAAAACCCCAATTAAAATTTTTGTTCGACAACAATTTTGTTCCATGAAATTTTTGGCAGATTTTTACATGTCAAGATTTACATAATTTTATAAAGTTTGCGCTTTACTCACCTTACTATGTTACAGCCATCAGTAAACTATTGTACTACATAGAATAATTTCCTTTACAATTATTTAGCACATGATTTTGACGTCCTAAAACAATACTTCTCAAGTTAATTAAACGGTAACTCACCTCACAGATAATCCTAATCAGGTTTTAGTGAGGGTTTTTTCTGTCATATGTATTTAGCAAAATTTCTTGAATAAATAGTAATAAAACAGCATTAACTGTTCTATCTATTAATCAGCACCACTCCAAGGCAGAAAAACCTTGTAAATTGTTTTTTGAAAAATGGAAAATTGAAAACCAAATAGGTTTTGAGAGGTCGCGGGTTCAAGTCGGTTCGGCATGGGTGGAATTTTTAGCCTCTAAATAGGTTTTTAAAATTGTCTTCAGCACGGGTTAGTGCAACAAAAGGAATATAAAATGGAAAATTGAACAAAATATTTTCGATAGTCATAGAACAAAGTTGGTGTAAATGACAAACTCGAACAGAGATGCTTAAAGAATCGCACATTTTAGAAATGACCCTGTATACAAAAAGGGAGGACTAAAGCCAATAACTGCTACACTAACGTAATGACCTAAGTTTTTTTAAAGACTACTTCCGTGCTTAGCTAGTGTGTAGCAACAGGCAGGATGTCAACAATTTCCCGATCTATTATCTGTGCAATTAAGTAGATTTTACGATAAAGCCGCATTTGCATATAATGGTCCAGTCTTCCGTACGCACGAACACTATCAGTCTTTAGTTCATTCATGAAACTCACAAGGACTTCCATTGATGCTTTTAATGCGAGGCCTCTACTACGTAGATGTGATATTTCTTTCAATAAAAATCAGTAGCAATTAATGGCTATATGTAATTTAAACCTCATTGCCGGATCTCATTTTAGCTTCAATGAATCAATCAGTCAACCAGCCCGTATTCGTCCATTGCTGGACATAGGCCTGCCCCCAGGGCACGCCACTTCTTTCTGTCCTCATTCATTTAATTTTAGATGATAAGCCAGATAAAAATTGAATAATGCAGCCTATATACCTACGTCCGTCTTGGGGCACAGGCCTTCTCTCAGAAAGAGAGTATGGGCTTAATCACCACGCGTGCCCTTGTAAGTAGTCAGTCAAGAGTGTCTTTGCATGCATGTAATCGGGTGTTAGCTTAGATTTTAAGCTCTATAATGTGTCTATAATGTGATTTAACATAACATCTGTTGTTTGTGTCTGTTAAATAAATAAACAAACTGATTGATTGATAGTGTAAGGTACCTATTTTAAACATAAAATTCAAATGCAAAACTTAGTTAAGACTTAGTCATTTTCGAGTAGGAGCCAGCCTCTAAATGGCAGTTAAGCATTAAATTAGGTCTTCCTTTTAGCCGCAAAGCGAGTCATAAAATTATCTCGTAAAATTGCAAATGTCCCGAGAATAGGAGAGTTGCATCTGCGCACGGTAAATTAACGGATCTTGTTTACTTTGACCTGCCAATAAAACTTAATAGATTTAGTATACACAGACGTAAAAACTCAGTTGCGGTCAGCTCCTATATTGTATTCTTATAGCTCCTATATCAGGCACACACAACACAATGATGTCCAGGTCCCAAACTAGGATACCCTGTGCTTTGGTAACCAGATAAGTGTTGGAGGCGCGGGGAATTTAAAGTATTATGTTCTAATTATTGGGATATTCAGTAAAAAGATGTTGTCTGTTGAAGTGTTTATAATCAAGTAAGGTAACTAAGGAGAAAAGAATATGTACAAAAATAAAAAAAATAAACATACAGAACACGTCAGTATAAAAAGAGTTTAACTTAAAAATAGGTAGTCTACAATAACGAGATTAGTATTCACTATCTACAACAATAAGGACATCACAAACATCGAACTATACTCAGACTGAGGCCGTTTGTACAAATAGATACCAATTTGTACAAATAGATGGCATTAAGGGGCTAGAGTTAGGGGATTGATAGATTAACCCCCAGTTTCCCGTACACTATCACGCTGTTAATCTGCTGTTAACAGCTGTCAAGTGATCAAAGTGCATACAAAAAAAAACCACTGACAGCTGTTAACAGTAGATTAACAGCTTTTTAGTGTACGACAAACCGGGGGTAAGGCTGACTTGCACCACTTCCTTAAATGTGGCTTAAACAGCATTTAACTAAAATTGTTCATACAAAGGTCGATTTAAATGGCGACTTAACTGACATTTAATAAGTGGTGCAAGTACGTCTAAGGGTATAGAGTAACACTGGCGCCACCAAGGAAAAAAGTTATATCTTTTTTCACGTATCGTTTTTGCAATGTGTTCTGAGGTCTGTACAATCTCTCCATCATGTTAATAGTGATTTATTAGGACATATCGCCGTGAACCTATGGCAGAAAACCTAGTACTAGATAGCGTTAACACCAATCTAAATGCTTTTGCTTTCATGTGTGCTTCTGCTTTGTACTATGTTTCTTTGTGCTGTTTCTTGTAATTAGATGTGTTTACGCTTTGTATATATTTACAGCGGTGGAAGCCTAGTGGGTAGAACCTCGGACTCGGAAGCGGGAGACCCAGGTTCGATCCCCGGTGCGGGCATGTACCCGTGACTTGGTTTTCTAAGTTATGTACATTTGTGAAGTTATAGTAGCAATACCACTCGCTAACCGTGAAGGAAAACATTGTGAGGAAACCCGAGCGTCTGAGCTATTCACATACCTCAGCGCTTGAAATCGCCAATCCGCGGTGGGCACGCGCGGTGATTAAGCCCATCCTCTCTCCCTGAGAGAAGGCCTGTGCCCTACAGTGGGACGTATATAAGCTGCTTATGTATGCTTTGTATACGTGTGTGTGACTTATGTAAATAAATGATCTATCCATCTATCAAACGGCCGTTTTTGGCATAAATGCCATCTAGCACCTGACCATAGGTTCTCGTTTGTGGATACGAAAAATCACTTTTGACATGACTGAAAGATTGTGCAGGTACTTTTTGAAAATACGACCTGTTAAAGAAGATTTTATGTTTCTCCTTGGTGTCGCTAGTGTTACTCTATGGAGCCCCTTACCGCCAAAAACGAACATTTTAGGCATAAATAAATGCTATCTAGTCCCCGGTTCGAATATCACTATTAACACGATTGAGAAATTGATCTGACACTTTTTGCAAAAAATATCTGTAAAAAAAAATAAGATAAAAATTAAGATGTTAATTTTCTATCGAAAGTACACGCCAAAATTAAATTTACGAGAGATTTACTGCAACGATTACAATTCAACTCTATTTATCTGCTTTGCAGTTTGGCGGAATTGTGTACTAATATTGAGGTTTTTTAATTTGAATAAAAAACGTATAAAAAAGTAGCCCAAAACTCTACACAAAATGTTAACTATGAATCATCATCATCATAAGTCTGCGTCCATTGGAGACTGTTTAAGTTGTGCCTGAGGCGTGGGGCGCATAGGAAGGCTTAGTACGAGAGCGCGAAAAAGACGCGACGCATTGGATAGAGTTCGCGTCTTCGCCTCGTCTTAGCACTGTGGGCTACATACCATCACTTTAGTACATTTTGTATGAAATTGAATTGAGAGGTCCTTCCTATGTGCCCCACGCCTCAGAGTTACCTTATTATGAAGTCTTCCTTTATGTGTCCTATATACAATAGGTCTCCCGCTCCCGAATCGACCTCTTTAGTAATTCCAAAAATTGTAACTGTGAAGCTGTGTTAGCAGAATGCTAAATTCTCCATACCCGGTGTTTTGACATTGGAATTGTATTTTCGTTCGCTCCAGTGTAGGCTCCGATTTCACGAAAAAGTGCGATCCTCATATATCTCGGAGAGTTGTGAAGATATGATATTAAAAAAAGGATTAAAAGACGCGTATTCGAGAGCTGTAAGTTGCAAAAAGAATTATTCGAGGAAGTCAAAAACGAAAAAAGTTATGGCCAAAATAGTGAAAAAATATTCAATATTTCCGAATTTTTGATTTTGGCGCTCGATATTATGGAAGCGAAGAATGATATCAAAAATTTGAGAAAATCTGCTCTGGACAATTTAGTCAGCTACAATTTGAGCCTAAAACAAAGATCGGGTTAAGTGTTTGCCCTTTAGCCTTACCTTTTTGAAAAAAGTCAAAAATTTCAGAACGTTTGTTCGACATGTGATATTTTTCTCGATTCATTTCCTATGTGCTCGATAGTCGTGTAAGGCACGACAAATCTGTGATTTTTTTCTATAATCACGTTTCCCATCCCATTCATTCAATGGATTGTTATTACCACTCTATTTATTTATCTTTGCATGTGTCAGAAGGACCACAAATGAGCTCAATTGGGCTATTTAAAGCTTATAATATCACCAATTTGCACCAGGAACTAAAATGCCATTGAACAAACTATTTGAGTAGGACGTGTGTAGTTTTTATTGTATAGAAAGAGGGCATTATTCTTGCTCACCGATACAGTTTCCCACAGTCGCATAGTTGGCCTGTCGGGTAAACGCTAATTAAATGTTAGAGCCAAGTTATAAGCTTCAAAAGGCGGGGACTGAATAATTCTGTGTAAAGTTAATTATCATGTTGGTTTAAAAACAATATTCAATAAATCAGAAGCCTATAAACGTCCTCTGACCTAACGTCCTACCCGTCATGATATATGGTACCGAAACGTGGATACTCACGGTGGGGCTGGTCCACAAATTTAAAGTCACTCAGCGTGCTGTGGAAAAGACTATGCTCGGGGTTTCTCTGAAAGATCGAATTCGATACGAGGAGATCCGACAGAGAACCAAAGTCACCGACATAGCCCACCGAATTAGCAGGCTGAAGTGGCACTGGGCCGGCCATATCATCCGAAGAACTGATAACCGATGGGGTAGACGAGTTCTTGAGTCCGTCCGAGTCTTGGGACCGCGGATCGATAAACGTAGTGTAGGACGTCCTCAGACTCGGTGGAGCGATGATCTCCGCAGGGCGGCTGGCAAGAGCTGGATGAGAGTAGCCGAGGACCGTGCTCAGTGGCGTGCAATGGGAGAGGCCTATGTCCAGCAGTGGACAAGCGTAGGCTGATGATGAAACGTCCCCTTGTAGAAAACATACCTTCTCTCAGACAGAATCTGGTAGTGGGCTTAAACACCACACAAATCCACCACGGATAGGCAATTTTTGCATTTTTATAATATTTGAGTATCATACTCTATTAGATAGCCATATCCAAACGAATTTATATTTGTATTTAAATTTTTTTTTTCATGAAATCAATTTCAAAAAAATCATTTACAGTGTGATTCAAAGCTCTGTAAAGTTGGTGATATTTTTAATTTTTCGTTAGGGTCGACGCTTGGACTTTTATATGCATTATATAAACTCACTCTTGTATCCTGGAGGTGTAGGTAGAGACGATCCTGACAAACCTCTTTTGTTTTATCAGCATTTATTAGTAATTGCATGCACGCCGGTTTCAGTTACTTTACCTCCTTTGTGTTTTAATACTTAGATTTATAAATGTAACATCACGAAACACATTATCCCCCCCCCCCCCCCCTGTCACACGACGTAACACTTTGTGGACCCCCTCCCTGCGCTTAACGTGTGACGTAATTAATGGATGCCCCCATTTGCCGGATTATCACGGTCATAGTACTCTCAGACAGAGTGACATATTTTAGCTACGATCGTGAACACCAGCGATCTTAGTACTAATATTGGCTGTTTTTGTCAGAGGGTACTAAAATCGTTGGTAGGTATTTACGATACCAGTAGCTAAAATAGGTCTGTCCGAGCGTACTAACATCGTGAAAACACAGCCTAAAGCCGAGTTTTTACGGTCTTAGTATGCTCAGATCGTGTGCGTACAGTTTTACTTGATTATGACGACGTTCAGTGCGCCCGGACCGAGTGCTCGTCATAATCGACTAAAACTGTACGCAGACTCTCTCGCGCTCGTCTATCGCCCCGCTGCCCGCTCCGCTCATGACTCGCGCCACCCTTGGCCTTCCAGTGGCGCGTCAAACGACGCTCATCCTAATGCGACAACCAAGGGCGCCACTAATCGCGTCACCTGTGAAGCCTTCAAGTCAATATACATCTATACTAACATTATAATGAGAAAAACTTTGTTAGAGATTTTTTGTTTACACAGAAGTGTAGGGGGTAATCTCCAAGACTACTAATCCGATTTCCAAATTATATGATGATGAAAACTCCGCAACGCCTCCCTCGATCGATCGCTCCTGTCACACGTAACAATAAAATAATTTTACTTTGTCAGTAGGATAGAAAATGTACAGATAACTTTTCAATCGCAGCAATGACAAATGAGAAAGCGTATTCGATAACCATTACTATTACATAATCTGAATCCTCGACTGTCAATACGTCGAAACGTGATCGACTTGTTATCGGCGACGCCGGCGCACGATTTTACGCAGTAAGGTTGTAAACTTGTAACTTTATCTATTGTGAAAACGGCTTCTAATTCACACCTTCACACAGGTGCTGTCATGTGGGATTAGCGGGTAAACGGTTGCCTACTAACGCCGAAGTTGTGGGTTCCATTACAGCGTAGTTTAGTCATACTTATACAGAGTGACATTGAAATAAGACAAAACTTAAAAACGGTTTTTTTGTTCGTATTTTTCATGCAATTTAACTGAAATAAACGAATAGCATGAAAAATAAACGAATAAACATATTGTGAATAGGTAAACTTTTGCTTAAGAGAAGTGGTTTTAATATCGATATTATAGAAATGATTTTCTGGTTATGTGTTAGTAACACATTTCATACCGAGATTTATCGTCTGTGTATTAGAGAGCCTACCTTTATTTACATACCTACCTTCGGCCTCACTGGAACGAAAAAGAGAGGACGTCTTAAAACCACCTGGCGACGCTCAGTCTAGCAGGAACCCACCAGTATCGGGACAAATATGGGCGAGCTTGAATTGAAGTGAAATCGGCCGCTACGGAAGTCTATTTTGAGGGCCCAGTGAAGTACAGTAGGTACTGATAATGATGATACCTTCGGCCTTTCCCAAAAATCGTCTAACATAATATGTTATTTATTAGTATGTATTAGTAAGTTGAAGTGGCAGTGGGCGAGGCACACAGCACGCAGAACTGATGGCCGATGGGGCCGAAAAGTTCTCGAATGGAGACCACATATCGGCAAGCGCAGCGTAGGACGACCAGCCACAAGATGGACAGATGACCTGATCCAAGTGGTCTTTTTGGAAATCCATGGAGGAGGCCTATGTTCATCAGTGGACTTCTTGTGGCTGAATGATGATGATGGTGATGTATTAGTATTTTATAGTATAGTATTATATTAATATGTAGGTCTATTCAATCTTACCTTATATGTATAAGTATATTGTAAATTGCATTTGTACTTTTCCCCTCTCCTCTTTGCACGCCTACCAATCTTTCTTCCACCTCCTGCGGTTGACTGGTAGAAAATTCTTATGGCATTAAGTCCGCCGTATTTTACATTAGGGCAAGTAAAGTAAAAGTATTAAATAATAATAATAATAATATTGTGCAGTAAGTCAATATTTCAATGAGAATAAAATAACGGGTGTAAGTCACTAATTAAGTCCACCTTTTTATATACCAGATGATAATTTGTACACTGTCTCTGTGCAATAAATAATTAATAATAATAAGAATTCACGATAGTAGGCGAGCAAAAAAATACTTGACAGATAAACATTAAACCAGGGTTTAGTCAGTACTTGGCTTATTCTTATCTTTAGGATTTTTATAAACATAGACAGATTAAGCGCACGCATTTCTGTAGCGAATAAAGTTGCGGATATCTTCAGAAATTTTCCATCACGGATTGAAGATTGATTAGGCACTTCGAGTACTTACGAAGAATAATGTAACCACGTTTTTGAGTTGTCATTTTATTTTATTGAGGCTTATTAATGATTTTTAGATGAAAATCAATATATATAAAGACCACCACAAAAGAAAGTGCAAATCTGCAATTATTGAACAGAGTCAATAGTATTACCAAGTGATTTTTTGTAAGTTCCGATATTAAGTTAGTTAAGTTGAGTAAGTTTTTAGGGTTCCGTACCTCAAAAGGAAAAACGGAACCCTTATAGGATCACTTTGTTGTTCGTCCGTCCGTCTGCCTGTCAAGGCCCTTTATCTCGGAAACGCGTAGAGGTATCGAGTTGACCTTAAAATACTCAGGTTTACAGTCCCTTGAAGCTGTGAAAAAAATTACCCCTTTAAGTTAATTTAAAAAATGTTACGGCCGTTTATGCCGCAAAGAACGTATAGTTCGACACTCTCAAGGGACCAAAATTTATAGGGTCCTTTCCGTTGACCTAGAACAATGAAATTTTTCAAGTAATATCGACGTATGCGATAAGTACAGGGAAAAATCTAAAAACTATACATTTGTAATTAAATCATAAAAAAATAGTCTTTGAAGTTCGTGAAAAGCTCAGAAAAACTGCGAGACACGATTCCCACTTAAAGGCTGCCTTAGAGATAAAGTGGAACTGCGAAACTCGCTGTGAATACTGCCGACAACGGCTGTCCGTCTGAGTGATTACGCTAACGAGCGGAAACTGCATACGTTTCCGTGTCCGCGGCTCTGATGCTGATGACAGATGAGTGGCGATGACGGTGGCCATCGTCAGTGAAGTTCCAACAGTGAGTAAGTCACAACAGTCTACTTTCATCATCATCATTCAGCCACAAGAAGTCCACTGCTGGGCATAGGCCTCCTCCATGGATTTCCAAAGAGACCGGTTAGAAGCGGCTTGCGTCCAGCGTCGTCCTGCCACTTGGATGAGATCATCTGTCCATCTTGTGGCTGGTCGTCCTACGCTGCGCTTACTGATATGTGGTCTCTATTCGAGAACTTTTCGGCCCCAACGGCCATCAGTTCTGCGTGCTATGTGCCCCGCCCACTGCCACTTGAACTTACTAATGCGCTGGGCTATGTAGACGACTTTCGTTCGTCTACGGATCTCGTCATTTCTGATTCGATCTCGTAGAGAAATTCCGAGTATAGCCCTTTCCATAGCTCGTTGCGTGACCTTGAGCTTTCTTATGAGGCCCATAGTGAGTGACCACGTTTCAGTGCCGTAAGCTTAGCGAAATTCTCAATTCAGAAACTGGCCCTAAGTTTGTCAGTTCAGTACAAGTATAGCGAATAAAAGCGAGTTAAAAAGAAATTTTGAAATGATTGCCGATTCGTAGGCCTATTGTTGGGAATCATGTTGCAGTTGTATTAATAGTCCCCCCCCCCCCCCCCCCCCGGCTCGATAGATGACAGTTGCATCAGGCCCTCAAAATAACAAACGAAAAATATTAACACTAATTAGTCACGTAACTTAAAGAAAACCGGCCAAGTGCGAGTCGGACTCGCGCACCGAGTAGTTTAGTAGTAATATGTAAGTACCTACCTAAATTTGTAGGTAGTTTAGTAAATAGTTTAGGAATCGAGTCTCGCAGTTTTCTCCGTCCGAGACGGACGGACGGACGGACAACAAAGTGATCCCATAATGGTTCCGTTTTTCCTTTTGAGGTACGGAGCACCAAAAGTAACTGTTTGCCTGAGTCCTGCTCTGGCCCAGCCTATGCATTAAAATTGAGAACTGACTGAAGTAAAGTTAAGAGCACGTGCCTAATGACGCAAACAATAAAAAAAGTATACAAATAATGAAGTTCAAGCTTTTCGCTCTGTAATTCACAAGGTCTAGCAAGACCATTACCGATATTGCGATGCGCCGAAGATTGCCCGCGCATGCGCACGCGCACACCATCGCGTGACAGAAGCGGTGCGCAAGGGCACGAGGCTGAATGCTCGCGGTTCTGTTGGGATGGAGACGGCTGAGTAATTCTGGAGAAGTTTAAAGTGGCTTAAGCCATTGGTCGCGTTTCAAAAAAGCACAATTCGGTATTTCACACGATCAACAATAAATTATTTCATATGCTCGAGTAAAACAAAAATTACAAAATATCTCGGAAAATGTATCTCTTTTAGGGCCGATTCGACCAATCTATTTATGCTTGGTATAAGTGGTAATCTTGGAATAAGTCGAGAAATACTCTGGAGTAAATCTATATCACGTTCTACCAACTACTAATCCCGGGATAATTCGCTAGAATGCAATAAATTATACCGAGATTAAAATTGAGGGAGTAAATTTGTTATGAGATTAGTTACTCCTGGTATAAAGCTTAGTTGGTCGAATCGGCCCTTAGTCAATTACTAGTTATTACAATTTTTAAATAGATTAAACATAAAAAGAGTGCTCTGAAATGTGACGTCATAAGCAAGTATTTACAAACAAAATTCCGTTTTAAAAGTAACTCATTTCATATTTTGTCAAATACCCAATTCACAGTTTATTACGACAGTTCGATGTACCGCCGACAGCAAGTTAACAAATTTTTTTTGTTACAAAATCATCCTTAACACAGCTGATTAGAGTGCACGTTTGTACAGGTTGATGTGACAGCTGAGTACAGTGAAACGGCGTGATTAGAAACTGGAGTATGAATAGAAAGAAAGGCTTTTTTGTCACCGCTATAGATCTAAGCTCAGTTCGACGTCTCAGGATTTGATCGACATATTATCTGTCAGATATTATCTGTTCCGTGTGGCGCCCATTTCCTTCCGTGGATGTCGTAGAAGGCGACTAAGGAAATAAATTACCAGGAAACGGGCAGCAGCGTCTACCTGAGATTCCAACTGCATACCGCCAACCCACCTGCCAAGCGATTATGGCAAAACCCCTCATGGTATGAGGGAGGCCTGTGCCCTGCAGTGGGCGTCAAGTGGCTGATGATGATGATGATTATCTGTCAATAGAAGTCGCTGTAGTTGTAAGTTCAGTAGGAGATCGGTGACAAAAACCTTTTCTAAGTAGTTAAGTTATTGTTTTAAAGTCTAATAGCAATACCACTCGCTAATAGAGAAGACACCTTGGTGTTTGAGATATTGACTTACCTCAGTGCTTGTTGCGTACAATGGCATTACGTACGTACAATGGTGCGGAAATCTCAGGTCTAACTAAAACGTCGTAAAGAATTATCGCTGAACCTACTTAAAAATACGATCTAATTGAGAACGTCCTCCTGAACGTTTAAAAATTCCGGCCAAGTGCGAGTCGGACTCGCACACGAAGGGTTCCGTACCATGATCTACCTATGCAACATTAGACACAAAGATCGAGATAAAACGGCACAAAATCACGTTTGTTGTATAGGAGCCCGAATAATATTTATTTTATTTTAATTTCATAATTTATTTTTGAAGCGAACATAGAACTAAATATTCTGTGAATATTTCAAGCGTCTACCTGTTACCGTTATTAATATCGAGCAAAAAACGGAAAAAAATACGTTTAATATATGGGAGCCCCCCTTAAATATTTATTTTATTCTGTTTTTAGTATTTGTTATTATAGCGGCAACAGAAATACATCATCTGTGAAAATTTCAACTGCCTATCACGGTTCATGAGTTCATTGGTGACAGGCAGACAGATGAACAGTGAAGTCTTAGTAATAGGGTCCCATTTGGCACCCTCCGGGTACGGAACCTTAAAAATACGAGCTAATTGAGAACATCGTTCTATTTCTGAAGTCGTTTAGAAACCAGCTTGCCTAGAGTTTGAGGCCTAAAGGCTTTCTCAAACAGTCTCTTGCCAAATGCACAATTTAATAGAGCTCTTAGTATTTGGGACGCGCGCACATTCGCCGAAAATCGCGAAACATCGTACCTGGAAGGAATATTAAAGTGACATGCGTAGGCATTTGCGAAATGGTTGGCCGTTCTTACCGGTGTAGGTTAAGTTAGATCAAGGTTTAAGCGCGAGAAATTACTATTGTATTTTATCACTTTATTTCGAATACAATAGATTGTTAGTAAAATTATGTTTAATATTCAAACTAAGTATGTTAGTGAGATCAAAAATTCAAAAATTTAGATTGCTCTGTCAGAAATAATTTTCCAAGTAAAATACTAATATGAATCCCTACATACATCCGAAGATGTAAGTAAGATACATAAGATATAAGTTATACTCGG
Organism: Yponomeuta cagnagella; assembly: GCA_947310995.1. Taxonomy (NCBI): domain Eukaryota; kingdom Metazoa; phylum Arthropoda; class Insecta; order Lepidoptera; family Yponomeutidae; genus Yponomeuta; species Yponomeuta cagnagella. Next base: position 1,740,288 of record OX371292.1, on the reverse strand, counting down.
CAAAATATTAGTCTATTCGACATTGGAAGTACTATTTACGGGTATAGCTAACTAAGTAATGCTATTTATGGGTATCGTTTAATTTAACAATCATAAAAAATACTGTTCTATAAATAAATAAATAAAATGTGTTTAATTGCCTTTAGTTGTTTACAGTATTTAAACACTTGCTGACTCCGACACAGAAGAATCGTTTAACTGGTTTTTCAAATTATACTACTATTATGAATGTAAAAGTTTGCCTGGATCAATGTTTGTTTGTTAATCAATCACGCCAGAAAGGCTTCACTGATCTATCCAGCTCTACTATAAACCTATCGGATGAACTTTGGCACAGAGATAGTTTGTAGTCTGGACTAGCATATAGGTTACTTTTTAACCGGGAAAATGTACATAAAAAATTCCACACCTAGTTTAATATTTTCTGTCAACAATAAAAGTGTTTTCAGCAGCAACTAGTGTTTGGCAGAATATACAGAACAAAATAGCAAATTCAAAATGTAATGCCTATCTATCTTATGATAGATAGCCTAATAACCTATCTTATGCAGAGAATCTCCCTTGCAGTGATTTTTTTTTGTATTAAGTAATAAATATTCTTCGAGTAAATAGCAAAATAATAATAATTTCCTTTTCTGTATTTTATTCAATTAACATTATTTTTATGCCTATGATGTAACATGTAACTATTAAGTATCAATTTGACTAGAAGGTAATTTATATTACAACAAATAATGTGTATGTCTAATAACATTCCAAAGCAGAAAATTCCAAATTAATCGGAAGGAAATTCCAAATTGATCAGCAGGTACCCGTAGGTTTCGGGCACTTTAATACCTGTTTGCAAAATAGTTTGTACCTTATCACGGCGCCATACTAACAAGGTGACAAGTGTCTTTATCAACCAGGCGATAAAACTGCCTCGCGATAATCTCAGTTGATCCAAGGCAGTAAAAAAAACTTTATTTTAACACAGCAAACTACGTTCCCACGGAATTTCTGCGGGCCTCGTCACCGAATTGTTATCGTGGCTTTAAATATCAATTATTATTATTTCCACACGACACAATCACCCGTCCTGGTCCCAAACTAGGATACCCTGTGGTAAGCAGCCATTGCCATCACAAACATGGATATCATGTGTCACACGTGTGATAATGCCAATTACAGAGTAAAGTTTACATTCTGAGCAGTGTCGTACAGAAGAATGAGTCTGTCAAGGAAAACTTTGCAACGAAAACTGCTCATATTGACCTAATCTATCCCCCGGATTAAGAGATTACACTGGGATAACAAAAAAACACAGCGTTTACATGGGTAATCAAGGGATTTAGCTGTGGTTATGAATTTTTTACAGTAGATAGAGTTCCCAAACTAGGATACCCTGTGCTATTGTAAACAGGAAACGACATCACGAACATAGAAATACACCCAGAATTAGGCTATTTGTACAAATCAAGTACTTCGGCCTGCAGTGGGCATCGAACCCACGACCTCTGTTTTAGTAGTCAGGTGTGTTAACCGCTAGACCAACGAGGCATCCAGAAATCAGTCCTCCCATATTCTTCCATTGTTGGACTTAGCATTTTTCTGTCCTCAGCCATCCTAACCCAGCCTCCACCGTCTTTACATAAGCCGGTCATAAGCGATCGAGGTAGAGCAACGATCATCAAGTCATTGCTCAAGAATTGTAACAGGCATCCAGTATCGTGATTTAACTGTCCAATAAACAATTATTTATCTATCACACATGTTTCGAACAGTGGCTCTCAAACTTAGTAAAAATATTTTGCATTGGCTTACCTACCAAATAAAAATAAAACTGTGTAGGCTGAGGCCTAATGTGCATTTATGGGCCGCAAGGAAATTGGTCAATTTTTTTTTTTACCGTATATTAAAAAATAAATAAATATCAAAAAACAGCCTGATATACGTCTCACTGTAATTAAAGGCTTGTGCCCACAAGCCTTCACTCTGACAGAGAGAGTATGAGCTTAATCACCACGGGTGCACACCACGGATCGGCAATATCGAGCGCTGAGGTATTTGAACACCTCAGTCACTCAGATTTACTAACAATGCTTTCCTTCACAGTCAGCGCGTATAAACAGTTAAATTTATTTAACTCAATTCCGAACGTTTTGGCGTTTACACCCATAAAATGTATAACTGTGTAAAAGTTAGATAGACAACACTTTATTGAACAACCAGAAGTAAGAATTACAAATGGTTTCCCATACTATATAATTAATGGTATACAACTAACGGTCTTATCGCTTAGAGCAATCTCTTCCAGACGACCTATGAACATAAAAAGTCTTTAAGGGGCTCCATAGAGTAACCCTAGCGCCGCCAAGGGGAAAAAATCGTATCTTTTTAGAGTTACGTACCGGAAAGGTGCCAAACGGGACCCTATTACTAAGATTTCACTGTCCGTCCGTTTGTGTATCTGTCTGTCCGCCTGTCTGTCCGTCTGTCCGTCTGTCTGTCAGTCTATCACCAGGCTGTATCTCATGAGCCGTGATAGCTAGACAGTTGAAAATTTCACAGGTGATGTATTTCTGTTGCCACTATAACAACGAATACAAAAAACAGAATAAAATAAATATTTGAGGGGGGCTCCCATACAATAACCTAATTTATTGCCGTTTTTTGCTCGACATTAATAACGGCAACAGTTAGACGCTTGAAATATTCACAGAATATTTAGTTCTATATTCGCTTCAAATATAAACAATTAAATTAAAATAAAATATATATTTAAGGGAGGCTCCCATACAACAAACGTAATGTTTTGCCGTTTTTGCTCGATATTAATTACGGCAACAGGTAGACGCTTGAAATATTCACAGAATATTCACAGAATATTTAGTTCTATATTCGCTTCATAAATAAATATTTAAATTATTTCTCGATTTTTATGTCTAATGTTGTATAGATAATGGTACGGAACCCTTCGTGGGCGATTCCGACTCAAAAAGGAACAATCTCTCAATTATGTTAATAGTAATTTTCAGAACCTATGGCCGTGAACAAGTAAGGCAAAAACGGTTAAAAAATGTATGTTTTTTTCTCTTGGTGGCGCTAGTGTTACTCTATGGAGCCTTACTAAAGTTTGAGAACCTGAGCTAGAAACAACCGTACACCACTCGGATCGTAGACGTGTGGGCCTTGACCGCCAATTCTGCCAACTGGCCTTCTAGCAGTAACCGCCGACCTTATCCACCTTGCAAAAAGACCAATTTCCTCTGGCAAATTAATTGGCTAGGTGTGTCAAAAGAATCTAGTTCTTATTTCGAGTGACGCGGTAATTGGTTTCGTGTGAAGGGGTGAAATAGTCATTCATGCTACTCTTGCAATGAATGAGATTGCATTGAGCGATTTCGCGTCTTTCTGCAAAGTTTCTGAGATTTTCGACATTGACAGCCGGTTTCTCGTTCGTTGGCAGTCTTAATAAACTGTCCCGCCCAGCAGTGGGCAGAGGTGTGCTGCTAATGATGATGACGAACATAATATCTTAATGGTTTTTTCTGAGATCGCCTTTATCTACCTCTATTTCGGCCTCGCGTATCCATCAAGCTCAAGATAAGGTGAAAAATACATACCTTCTCATCTAGTAACAGTGTTTGTGATGCGAGGTGGCTGTCCACATTACGACATGCCAGCGCCGGGCGCCATGATTTCAATCTAAAATAATCCTTAAACCTATAAGCTTAGAGATTCGTTGGTAAAACTCGTTGTCGACTGACGGGCGGTCGGTGTTTCGGGACCCGTACCCGAAGGGTACCAACGGGACTCTATTACAATGTTCCAAAATCTGTCTGTGTGTATGACGTATAAAGGCCCTATTTCTATTAAACCGTAATAAAACTAGTTCCTAATATCAATTTGTAATAATTCTTAATGAATAAAGAATTTGTTTTTGTGATATCCGTCGGAATTTTCGTAGAATAACAAAAATTAAATAACGAGGATGCCTATACAATAAACGTTATGTATTTCTTATTTTCGGTATTTCCTCTATCGTAAGAGTTGTACGCGAGTAAGACCGCACTTGGCCGTTTCTACATACATACATAAACTCGCCTGTATCCCAGAGGGGTACGCAGAGACCAGGGACTGCCACTTGCCACGATCCTGACAGGTCACTTTCGCTTTCTCAACATTCATTAGTCGTTGTATGCACGGTTTCCGGCCGCTTTTATTTATGTAATTTTACAAGTAATTAATTACTCTTCGGATATTTTGGACTATTTTTGCATCAGAATATAAGGACTTATACCTATCGTTCTACCTAAAAAGGCTTACGATATCTAATCTATGAACGTCATTTATTGTATGAGTGAAACGGAGCATTGTCGGTATCCAACATTATGTAAAATAGTAATAATTGGGCAGATAATTTATCTAATGTTTTAAGGTATTTGCAAAAATGTTAATGCATGGTGTTATCATTTTAATCCCTAAAAGGGAAAAACGCAAATGCGAAAATAGTTAGTTAGACCTGAGATTGCCTCATAGTTGGGTCATTGTACGTAGCAAGCGCTAAGGTATGTAAATACCTCAGACACTAGGGTTTCCTTACGATGTTTTCCTTCACAGTTAGCGAGTGGCAATGGTACATGGTACATACCGGGATTTAAACCCACGCCTCCCGAATGAGAAGCCGGCGTTCTACCGCTCCTCTACCACCGATCTATTTGAAAAATTTGTGATTTTTATCGTAGGATAAATGCGATCACCTGGGGATCTTATTATCTGTTTAAAACGATAATAATAACTTTCACACAACAGAATCGCTCCACGTTCATCTTATGCACAGGTTCTCAAACTTAAACGTAAAAAACCTCCTACAGGTTTCGTAACTTTTAATACGATTATGTATGTAGAATGAGTGAATCTCACTAATTTGGAGGTCAAAATTTTAATAGGGAATACTAAAATAACAAACTCTATGTATTTATAGATTCGGATGTTTTTTAAATTTTTTAAATCTGCTTTCGCCCCCTAGACCGCCCTAATAACCGTTAGAGCCGTCGCCCACGCGGCCGCTTGAAAACGCAATTCAAACGCGATACACGCGCGCGTATTTATCGCTTCCGTAAAAATGGAAGCAAAACAATGCTGCAGCGCGCTTCTCAAAAATGTTACAAAACTGGGTTCTGATGACCGTATTAAAGGCATGGCAATGGCATCACGGCGTGGGCAATGGCTCTATATTTTCTCTTTTCTCTACTGCTGCTCCCTTGAGGCCTCCGGAGCTCACAAAGACGCGTTTTTCACACTTTGAGAAACACTGATCTGCGCCATTCATATTTGATTACTGATCTATCATTGTTATAAAACGTCTAGCGATTCATTTTTAGCTTCAGGTTCTTTATAACGTCTCTTCCTCAATCATAAAGCGTCCGTAATCGATACAATGGCTTCCCCCCTCCAATATTTGAAATATCTTGCGTCTACGCATTAATAGCACTCGTAACGATTAACTATTGATCCAGAGATACGATAAAGGAGGCCAAAACAGTGTCACTTAAATGAATTAAACCAATCTCTAAATAGTTAACTCACTAACTGTTAGTTTTGTAAGTAACTGTCAGACAGTACTATTGTTGCATGCCTGTAATTTCGTGTTAGGCTAGACTATAAGCTCTATAACGTGTCTACTCGTATCAATCAATCAATCAGCCCATATTCGGCCACAGCTGGACATAGGCCATGATCTTCTTTTAGTGTTCTGAGCTTATGATAGAGTGGTGAGGAATGACCTGTTGTCGACACTGTATGTGTATCTATTTGGTTTCTGTAAAATATCTTTTACATACATAAACTCACGCCTGTATCCTAGAGGGGTAAGCAGAGACCAGGGACTGCCACTTGCCACGTTTCTGACAGGTCACTTTCGCTTCCTCAATGTTCATCAGTCGTTGCATGCACACACGTCGGTTTCGGGTACTTTTTACCTTGCTCTTTGCTAATACATCCCATATTTGGTCGAAGTTTGTCCGCCTGGGACGTCCCTTACCGGCCCTTCCAGCCACATTCGCTCGATATATTTGTTTCGTCAATCTTTCTCCCTTCATCCTCTCCACATGTTCAAACCAACGCAACATTCCTTCCTCAGTTCTAGTCACTACATCCTCTTTCAGTCCACAAGGTTCTCTAATCAAGCTACTGCGCATCCTGTCATTCAAAGTAACACCAGACTTACTTCTGAAGAACCCCATTTCTACTGCATTAATCCTACTTTCTTGCTTCTTTTGCCATACCCAAGTCTCGCTACCGTACATAAGTGTTGTGACCAGCACTCCATTAAGGATAGCCAATCTAGCTCTTTTGGAGATGTTTTGGCCACTCACAAAGGAGAGCAAGGCATATCTTGTTGTTATAATAAATGTATTTTCTTTCTAATATCAGTCTCTCCCTAAGAGAAAGCCCGTGCCTGTGGACGTAGTGTCTAAGTACTTCCTCTCTTGTTGCAGTCCGCCGACGTTCAAGACTCTGACGCCGACGTCGCGCACGCAGCTCAAGCAGCAGTTGATGCGCGAGCATGCGCAGGAGCAGCTGCGCAGAGAATCGCTACAGGTATGCCTTTTTAGGGTTCCGTAGTCCGACAAGGAACCCTTATAGTTTCGCCATGTCTGTCTGTCTGTTCGTCCGCGACCTAGCGCAAAGAGCGGTGGTACTAGAAAGCTGTAATTTTGTATGTGTATACATACTTATCGCGCCGACGAAGTTAAAGAATAAAATGTTAATTTTTTTTTAGTGTACCTCCACTAACATGAAAAGTGGGGATAGTTTTTTTTTCTCGTCTACCCCATCATGTGGGGCATCGTTAGATTGATCGTTGAATATTGTGGGTGTAGGAAGACTGTTTTTTGATTTAGGGTTCCGTTTGTGAAATATTAGGCTTTAAAGCGCAAATTTTTGTCCAAGTAGGGCGTCCCCCCCCTCTCCTGGCTAAACGGTTGATTGTAGAAACGTGAAAAAATTCAGGGTAATAGCACACAAACATATTGAACTTTTAAGGAAAAGTATCACGGCTAAGTAGGCCTTACTAGTTAACGAGTAACATGCAACCAACTTATAAAAGTAAAATTTCGTACAAAATCCGTTGAAAATTACTTCGATGAAATTGTTAGTTCTGTAAAGCAGATAAAAAAACCCTCTTTCTACGGAACCCTACAATGCGCGTGGCCGGACACGCACTTGGCCGGTTTGTTTTAGTTAACAGTGTTTGTGTCCCACTGCTGGGCAAGGGCCACCCCCATGATCTTCCACTCCACCCTGTCTTGAGCTGTCATCCCTTATTCGAGCAAGAAGGTTGAGAGGTCGTCCCGCTGTCTCCGCCGTGACCGACCGCGCCTGCGATATGGAACTCATTCAGTGGCAATTTTCCCATCATTTTATTTTATTTATTAGGAACCAACAGACACGGTACATGCTACATGAAAAAGTTATAATATAAGGCTTAATTATAGGTTAACATTAAAATCTATATATATAAAAATTAATTGCTGTTCGTTAGTCTCACTAAAACTCGAGAACGGCTGAACGGATTTATCTTATCTTAGTCTTGAAATGTTCGTGGAGGTCTAGGGAAGGTTTAAAAGGCGACAAAAACCCTAAAAACAGCCCTTTTCTATTTCCCATACAAACGTTTTCTGTGGCGTTACGAAGTTCGCCGGGACAGCTAGTATTTATTATAAAAAATGAATACTCGACTTTACACGAGAGGAGACTCTTGCATATGGCTAATCAGCATCATCATCATCAGCCACTTTTACGCCCACTGCAGGACACAGGCCTCCCTCATGGTTTTCCCTAACCATAAAGGGCCCTGCCATAATCGCCACGCTTGGCAGGCGGGTTGGCGATCGCAGTATGTGGCTGGAATCTCAGGAAGACGCTGCGGCCCGTCTCCTGGTAATTTATTTCCTTAGTCGCCTTCTACGACATCCACGGAATGCAATGGAGCGACGCTATTCTTAATTCGGCACCACACGAATGTAGCTAATAACAATTAACAATCTTCTTTTACTTTCTTTTCCTGTATCTAAAAAACAACGTCCCAGGCACTGCAGCAACTAAGTGGTCCCTTCGCCCATCTAGTGTAAGTGAGGGTGCCACTGAACGCTGCTTAAATCATTTCAATAAGTTGATGCCAATGTCAATTTTGCTTTACTTTCATTCAAATATTTTAGTGACGCGTTAATGTACGTCGAAGTTGTTGGTTTCAAAATAAATTGATTATGTGGAGAAGAAACTGAACAGGTTATATAGACTTTATAAGTAATCTAAAAATATTCAACCCACTTATAAAATTTAATGTTCGAACAATTTCATTGAAAATGACTCAGATGATTACGATGAAACCTTGAACTCAATTAATAATGTTCGTAATGTCAATCAAAATAATTGATTTATCTATCTATCTTTATCTCTCTATCAAAAAACTCCCCCTTCTTCCTCTCGACACGCACTTGGCAGGTTTTTATTAGTAATACTTTTTTTTCATCTGCCATGAATGTAAATTAACGTAATATTTAACGTCGCTGTAAGTTACAATAAACTGAAACAAAAAAAACACTTTTAGAATCAATACGCATGTTGACCCACATCAAAATTGTTTTAAAAAAATTAAGGCCTAACGAACCTAAATACAGAAATATCCCTTTGAATCCATGGTGTGGAAGATGGCTATAGAAATTCAATTCGGTAATCTTGTTTTTAATCCTTGATTTGAAACGCCAAATACGCTACTCACTATGGTTGTGACGTCGTAAAATTTGTACAATTTCGAATCTCCAGGGTTACACGTATTTTATTTGCAATTTATGTGACGTAATGGCAGAGGTAATCTTAGAACATCATGGCTGATAGCGTTTGCATCTGTTCATGAACAATTGAATACAAAATTTTTATACGAGTACATATCTCTAATGTATTTTAAAATATTTTTTTTCGAGACTTCTACCGTTTTGTTGGCGTAATAAATATGTATTATCTACGCCAAATTTCAGCTCTTTAGTACTTATCGTCTCTGTGCTAACCCGTGGACAGACAGACAGACGAACATGGCGAATCTATAAGTATTCCTTATTGACTACGGAACCCTAAATAGGGCTCAGATTTATGCATGGCCGAGCGGGTGTGCATGTATCTTAGAGTACTAATGAGTACTTAGGTATGTCAAGAACAGTAGGTAGAGTTAGTGGATTTATATTTTCCTCATTTCAATTCTGCGGTACTCGGGTATTGCCCACCTAAAACCATAACACCTGTACCGTTACTCGGTGGTTATGTAAACTCTGGTCGATATAAGAGCTTTGAAGTATGGTCTCTGCGGACCGACAGTAATCAAATGCTTGTATTTAAATGCCGTGTGGCGCCGGATTAAGAATATGTGGATGTCGTAGATAGAAGGCGAATACGGCAATCAACGACCAGGAGACGTTTAGCAGCGTCTTCCTGAAATTCCAACCGAATACTGCGATCGCTAACCCGCCTGCCAAGCGTGGCGATTATGGCAAAACCCCTCATGGTTATGAAAACCATGAGGGAGGCCTGTGTCCTGCAGTGGGCGGCGGGTGGCTGATGATGATTTAAATGCCTACCAGAGGTGTACCTACCTTCTGCGCTACCTAAACAATCTAATTCCACACCCAATTATATAAATACTAGCTGACCCGGCAAACGTTGTTTTGCCGTATTAATTAGCCTACGACCTATTCTGAAGCCTACCAAATATACACAACAAATTTCATAAACAATGGTGCAGCCGTTTCGGGCCAGAAGTAATGTCTGTGCCTATAAGTAAATGTTTATGTTGTTTATGTTATAGAATTATTTAGTGTGAAAGCCCTTACAGCAGCTCTTCCCACCCTCTACAGAGCCTACAGAATTCCACATCACATTACATAAACTAGCGCCTACGTCCCGGTGGGGTAGGCAGAGACCAGGGTTTGACACTTGCCACGATCCTGCAACGACTAATGAATGTTGCTGAAGCGAATTGTACATGTCGACAAACAATTTACACTTTTAATTTCAATAGCACCGTTGAATAACGCTTCAACCAGTATGTAAATGTATCAGGCCGCATTGATAATGCGAAAAGAAACGTGTCTTATTGTCATACATGTGTTGTAAGACAAATTGGTAGCCGAATCTACATTAGACGTCGATTTGGTGACCTCCCATTTTCTGATTCTATAGTGTCAGCAACAGCGACCAGAAAGTTGCTGTATCGCGGATGGAGTCTTGTCAACATTGAAGTTTTGATTTGTTGCATTTCGACTCCTATCACAAAGTGTATAAGGTGCGTTCGTATGTTTCGTCACCGCACAAGGTCATCCCGTTTTGTTGACACTAAATTGGATTGCTTTCCAGAGCGATTTACAAACCCATTTCTAGATTTTTCTATGACCTTCGGTTTCTAAACCGCCCGGCGAGTGTGTCTCTTTTTACCCATAGCATGGTTGTAGGTTATCTGAAGTAGTTTCCATTATTTCAGAGCACAGGCGTAATTGAGTTCATTTCGAAGCGTTATCAATCCCAACTCAACAAAACGTAACGTATTTCAAAGGATACGATGTCCACTACAAGGCAAAGATTGGGATTACCCCTCAAGTTAGAGTTCAGAGCTAATTATACAGGGCTTAGATATTTTCATCCAAAAGATGCAATTCTGCAAATGTCGTGGGTTCGATTCCTGGCATGTACCAATGACTTTGTTATCTAAGTTACGTACATTTGTGATGTTATAGTAGCAATACCCCTCGCTATCGGTGAACAGTGTTCACACACCTCAGCGCTTGAAATTGCCAATCCGCGGTGGGCACGCGTGGTGATTAAGCCCGTACTCTCTCTCTCCCTCTCTCTCTGAGAGAAGGCCTATGCCCTGCAGTGGAACGTATATAGGCTACATAAAACAAATTCAACAAAATTAAACTTAGTTTAATTCGGGACTCACTTGAATTTCAAAAAATGTTATTATCTTAGTTCCAAAATTTATGTTACGATCACTAGGTTAATAAAATTATCATATTTTCATTTTCAGAACCAGCAAGCGGGCCAAAGCAAAGATGATGAGGAAAAGAAGAAGTCATCCTCATCACCAGCCGAGGTGCCGAGGGTTGTTCCCCTCACGGAGCTCCCTCCGCAGGTCTTACAGGTGAGAAAACAGCCTTCAAAAGAATGACAAAGTTCCAAATACGTTCGTATGTTTATTTATGTATATAACAATTTCCTTTGTTTCTTTACATATTTCTTTATTTCTTTACTACGTTCCCCGATTGAATTACATTTTTTTGTTAGACACGGGGTCCCTCAAGGGTGGTCCCACATAAATTTGGTCAAGATCTGTCAATGGCATCCACGAGAAAAAGCTTAGCTCTCAGTAATCGACACAGCCTGAACAGGTGTAGCTGCAAATAATTTTTATTAGCTAACCGAAACCAACCCAACATCCGAAAAGAGGTCTGTACTTTTCAATACGAAGAAAACTTAAATTCCGAAGAAAATTAACTAGTGTTCCTGATACATGAAGCATAACGTTAATACGTAAGGTTTTATAAACCTCTTAGAAAACGTTTAAAGTTCAATCAAAGTAAAACTAAATCGCTCGTAGCCCCGGCTGCCTGAGTGATCTTAAACGATCACGAAGGTTAAGCAACACAGGGCGCGTTCAGTGCATGGATGGGTCGCCGTCTATGCCTAACGCTAGTGGCATTTTTCCGAGCGGTTCCGTGCTTCGCAAGGCACGTTAAGCTGTTGGTGCCGGCTGCCGTCAATAGATGGCAGTCGTTAAGCCAAGTCAGAGGCCTTAGGGCGGCTTGACAACTTCTGACAGTAGACGAGCCACTAGTCTACAAGCCTCCACCAATCCGGACTTGGCCCCCGTGGTGGAGTATGGCCTATACCTTCCTCAGGGAAGAGACCCGTGCCCCTCGGTGGGGACATAATGGGTTGATGATGAATGAAAAAACTAAATCAAATAAATTATTTCGCGTTATTGGGGGCCTGTAAGACCCCGAAAAAAATATTTTTGCGATTAAATTTCGTACGAGTTTTTTTTCTATTTCTTCTACGGTATAAAGTCACTTCAGGCAAGTTCCCGAGTTAATTCGAGCACATTGATTGAATTGGTTCTATACCACATGTGACGTCATAGTTTCTACCTGATTACAATTTTATTTGTTTGTGACTTTTTCTATGTCCCGCATACAATTTTGAGGCGTGTCCCCCAATTGGGTATTTGACAAAATATCAAATGAGTTACTTTTGAAACGGAATTTTGTATGAAAATACTTGCTTATGACGTCACATTTCAGAGCACTCCTTTTATGTTTAATCTATTTAAAAATTGTAATAACTAGTAATTGACTAAAAGAGATACATTATCCGAGATATTTTGTAATTTTTGTTTTAATCGAGCATATGAAATAATTTATTGTTGATCGTGTCAAATACCGTATTCCAGGTGCGGACAGTTCTGGAAAACCCCACCCGGTATCACGTGATCCAGAAGCAGAAGAGCCAGGTGCGCCAGTACCTCAGCGAGTCCTTCCAGCCGCACGCGCAGGTTCGTTCAAAATCTTGTAGCATTTGTTTTTCTTAGGCATGGGGCACAAATACGCAAGTCTTTTCCGTGCCACGACCTTCCTTACTCATAATAGCACGCAAACGAATCACTGTGCACAATATATACTTTTATTTCATTAATTGAACAAAGTCTTAATTACTATGAATTACATCCGCATCTCCCTTCGAAACCAGTTATGTTACATAAAGCATCTGAAAATATAGGCCCGGACAAAAACATTGCTTCGAATTTCATGCATCCAGCTAATAATATTTCTAACATAAGACTCACTTACTAACTCATCCACAATCACCCACTCACTTACACACTCACTCACTCACTAAATCATCCACAATCACCCACTCACTCACTTACTCTCTCACTCATTCTCTTACTCACGCACTCACTCACTAATTCTCTCACTCATTTTCTCACTCACTCCCTCACTGACCCTTGGGCTGGGATGGGAAGACCTCGAAGCCGCCGCTCTAGACCGCGGCAAGTGGAGATAAGACCCTATGTCCCTGATGAGAGACAGCAAGATTTAAACAAACAACAAACAGGGTACACCCTCTGTACTCATTGTAAATATTGTCCCTGTGTCAGTAGCATCTAATTGCTGGATCTTCTGCAATAAAGATTATTAATATTCAAATCTTATCTTACTTAAGCAAATTGGCGTAAGTATAAAAAAAATTACCCTGATTTCGATAACCGATAATTACTCTTTGTATCACTCTTCTGTTTTCAGGTGAGCCACACTCGCACTGCGCCCGCGCTGTCGGCGCCCGAGCTGGGTGCGCGGCCGCCCCCCTCCCCCGGGGGGGCGTCCTCCCCTAGCCTGCTCAGCCCAGGGCTGGGCTCCGTGCCCACTAGCAACTCTGAGGTGAGATAGACTGATCTATCTATACAGCCAATGAAAGACGGTATCCCCATTGCATGTGCATTGGTATTTTCGCCGTCATTCCAACACGCCAACAATAACTCAATATAAACATATAAAAATCATTCATTCGTTAATTCGATCATCCATTCATTTGTTCGCTAGTTCGTTCATTCATTCTTTCACCCATCAATTTAAATATTCGTTTAATTATTCATTCATTCACTCCTTCCCTTGTTCGTTCGTTCATGCTCACTGGCTCAGGGACCCAAAATGGACCTTGGCCTCTGCAACCATAAGACGGGTCAACGACTACAAAAACAGAGGTCGTGGGTGCGATTCCTACTGAACGCCGCCGTACTTGATTTGTAGAAATAGTTTCTAGGTCATTTCCATGTTTGTGACGTCCTTGCCTGGTTACCATAGTGCAGGGTTACCGTTGTTTGAGACCAGACCAAGTGAATGGGTTGTGCAGTTGTTATTGCCTATATTTATGTTCTCTTCGCAGACGAATCTACTCCCATTCTCTTTGCAAACACAACACAAAGCATTTTGTTAAAACAGCAGCCATTCAATCTCAGACCTTCCCATCAGATCGTTAACATTCCCTTCCAGGCGGACGACTTCTTCGAGGACATCCTGTCCCTGGACGGGGGCTGCGGGCTCTCCTCGTCGGGGCCCCCGTCGGCCGCCAGCAGCGTCGCCGGGGACTCCGCCCTGCTCGACCCCGACCACGCCAAGGAACGCTTGAGGAAAGACAACAGTAACATGAGTGAGTACGGACCATAATGCCTTGCTCTCTTGTTGTCGCCGGGACTCCGTCCTGCTCAACGAAAGGCAACAGTGATATAAGTGAGTATGGACTGTAAAACCTGTATGGAGATCTCGAACCGTCACTCATTATACAAAGTTGCGAATATTTGAGTCCAATGTCAAGTCAGTCCTGTGCGGATGCGAAATGTGGTGCGTCCGGAAAGATCTGGCCAGTAAGCTTCAGGGGTTTATAAATGAATGTCTCAGATGGATAACTACGAATTTTCTGGCTCCGTATCATCTCACACGCGGAATGGGTATTGTCCTAAAAAAATTGTTTTGTTTTTATATATTTTCTCGAGAAAATGAAGTATTATTTGTAACTATTGTCAACATTTTGGACAATGTTCATTGTGGAGACTGACGAAGCCGAGGCCCATCAATGCAGAAATCCTGGCTAGAAAGTGGGGGGGCGGTTCGGTCACACGATCCGTAGGTCAGACCAACATCCACCGGGCCCCCTGTGGTTACCTCCGGGAAGGAGAAAGAGGGGGCGTCCAAAACCACCTGGCGCTGATCAGTTACGTCAGAGGCGAAAACACTTGGGTTGGGATGGGAAGACTTCGAAGTCGCCGCTCAAGGCCGCAGCAAGTGGAGATCTTTTATAAAGACCCTATGTCCGTAATAAGGGTCAACAGGACAACAGAAGCAAGTACGGAGTGTAATGCCTTGCTCTCTTATTGGTTCAAAGTGACGAGGGTTTTACCAAGTGGACTTCCTTTAGTTACGAGATAATTATTTTACTTCATGCGTAGACTGTCCGTGTGGCGCCGGATTAAGAATAGCGTCACTCCATTTCCTTCCGTGGATGTCGTAGAAGGCGACTAAGGAAATAAATTACTAGAAGACGGGCAGCAGGGTCTTTCTGAGATTCCAACCACATACTGCGATCGCCAACCCGCCTGCCAAGCGTGGCGATTATGGCAAAACCCCTCATGGTTATGAAAACCACGAAGGAGGCCTATGTCCTGCAGTGGGCGTCAAATGGCTGATGACTGGCTTACAAATGCTGTTCAATAGAGCTGCGTTTTCCAGATCGTGGTCACCACTCAGCAACTTGAGAACCTTTGCACCCCATCAACCATCGGTTTTTCGTCATAGGTGACTGGCCCACTGCCACTTTAACTTGCTATGAGTTACCACGGGTGCCCACCGCGGATTGGCAATTTGAACGGCTGGGGTTTGTGTACACCTCAGACACTCAGGTTTCCTCACGACGTTTTCCTTCACAGCCAGCGAGTGGTATTGCTGCTATAACATCACAAATGTATACGTAAAGTAGATAACGTCAGCGGTCTACCACCGCTTACCACCGCAATGAGTTTATGTAATGTAATGTCTGTTGCTTCTTCAGGTCCCGCGTCTGCAGCCAGCAGCAACGCCGGTGACTGCGCGTGGCTCACCGACGCCGATATGCACGCCCTGGCCAAGGATCGGCAGAAGAAAGACAACCATAACATCAGTGAGTGCAGCTCATATTACAATGTAGCCTATGCAGGCCTTCTCTTAAAGATAGTGTGAGCTTAATCAGCAAGCATACTCCTCGCGGATTGTCAACTTCAAGCGCTTAGATACGTAAGGAAACCCAAGCGCTTATGGTGAACACCTTAGGCACTCAGGTTTCCTTCATCATCATCATCATCATTCAGCCACAAGAAGTCCGTTGCTGAACATAGGCCTCCTCGATGGATTTCCAGCCACGAGATGGACAGATGACCTCATCCAAGTGGCAGGAAGACGCTGGATCCAAGCCGCTTACAACCAGGTTTCCTTACGATTATTAAATTCATTTCAAGTCATGCGGTGCTAGCCTAGTGGGTAGAACCTCGGACTCGGAAGTGGGAGACCCAGGTTCGATCCCCGGTGCGGGCATGTACCTATGACTTGTTTTTCTAAGTTATGTACATTTGTGAAGTAAAGGAAAACATCGTGAGGAAATCTGAGTGTCTGAGCTATTCACATACCTCAGCGCTTGAAATCGCCAATCCGCGGTGGGCACGCGTGGTGATTAAGCCCATACTCTCTCCCTGAGAGAAGGCCTGTGTCCTACAGTGGGACTTATGTAGGCTGCTCATGTATTAAATTCATAACATTACTGAGAGTAAGTAAAGTAAAGTAAAAAAAAAATTGCCTATTTACGTCCCTTCTCTTAGAGAGAGAGTGTGGGCTTA
Organism: Yponomeuta cagnagella; assembly: GCA_947310995.1. Taxonomy (NCBI): domain Eukaryota; kingdom Metazoa; phylum Arthropoda; class Insecta; order Lepidoptera; family Yponomeutidae; genus Yponomeuta; species Yponomeuta cagnagella. The sequence goes on along the minus strand of OX371292.1, from coordinate 1,723,835 downwards.
ATCATACGCATGCCCACCGCAGACTGGCAATTTCAAGCGCTGAGGTATGCGGACACCTCAGACACTCGGGTTTCCTCACGTTGTTTTCCTTCAGAGAGTGGTATTGCTACTGCAACTTCACAAACGTACGTAACTTATAAAAAAGCCATTGGTACATGCTGGGATTCGAATCCACGACCTGAACGTGATGCCGGCGTTCTACCACTGCGCTGCCACCGCTTATAAATACAATAAAGATTATTACAAAATTATCGAGCGAATGTGGGTGGAAGGGCCGGTATGGGACGACCCAGACGGACATACTTCGACCAAATAGGGGATGTATTAGCAAAGGGCAAGATAAATAGTACCCGAAACCGGCGTGCGTGCATGCAACGACAAATGAATGTTGAGGAAGCGAAAGTGATCTGTCAAGATCGTAGCACGTGGCAGGCCCTGGTATCTGCCTACCCCTCTGGGATACGGGCGTGAGTTTATGTTATGTTATGTTTTATTACAATCTTATCCCTCCACAGTCGAGCGCCGGCGCCGGTTCAACATCAACGACCGCATCAAGGAGCTGGGGACCCTTCTGCCGAAGACCAACGACCCCTTCTATGACGTCATCCGTGACGTCAGGCCCAACAAGGGGACAATCCTGAAGAGCAGCGTCGACTACATCAAGTGCCTGAGGGACGAAGTCAACCGGCTAAAGCAGAGCGAGCAAAGACGGAAGCAGATTGAGCTGCATAATCGGAAGCTGACGTTAAGGATACAGGTCGGTGTGATACTTCACTGATTAACTTTAGTCCACCGTGGCTGACACCATGTACCTAACTATAAAGCCCATGAAAGACACCCATTGTTGAGCATAGGCCTCTTCACCGTCACGCCTGTCTCACCGGCCTCCGCCAATTAGAGCCATCGGGTAGGCGGCCTCCCCATGATGCCATGACTTGTAGGAAGACTACTTTGATGTCGCAAGTGACTGACAATGTGCTCGCATCATAATCATTAACCTTGTAAGTCATTAACTTTATTTGTATTTTATGTAATTTGATTCATTTACTTATTTATTTAATCATCTATTCATTCATTTATTTAAATATGTTATTATTGTTATGCACTGCACCGCAACCTATTATATTTGTGAGACGGACAGGCACTGGCTGAAAATCAGCACTTTGGGTGAATACCCTCAGCACAACGCTGAGCCAGCGGCCTTTTCCAGCAACAGGGACACACCGCAACTTATGTTATATAAAGTGTTTTATTGTTTTTTTTTTTTTTTTTTTTTTTTCTTTTTTACTGTAATTTGTATTGTAATTTAATATTTTATTTTGTAACTTGTTAATGTATGTGTGTGTTTCTGTTGGTGAAATAAATGTTCTTCTTCTTCTACTATGTGATCGTAAAACTTAACTTTGAACTCTTAAGTCTGAGATAGCTCTTGAGTGAAAATTTTATACGACTAAATTTTACAAAAAGCTATTTTCAAGGTTAAGACCTCACACTTGTGCTACGAGATCCCGCTCTTCCGAAGCGAAATGCGTGAGTATGTGGGCTGATGTTTGTGTGTATGTGGCTTATCCAATCCATTTCATCAGCCCAGATTCGTCCACGTACCAAATAGAATCTTAAGGCACAAAAACACATTTTTAGTACCGCAGGCCTCAAGAAATTACAGAAGCAACGCCTACTTATTGAGAGCTTGTTCTGCTTTTAATAAATTAATCAGAGACCCGGACACGGACATTGATATTAATGACGACAGTATTGCAGCGGTTAGGCGACGGCTAACTGCGAACTTTTTTTTTTGGGAGTGAGTGAGTAGGCTCTCTTCTCATTACTTATGTATAAATCTCAGCTATATATATTTCCTTTTGAAATGCTTAAATCTAAAATTTTTCTATGCAGACACCCGTTTTTGCGGTGACTTAATTGTTAGTTCTTCTTAACTACTAGTTTTAATATTCTGTTGCTATCAGTGGAACCCAGGTAGCAAATACGGTCGAGGACGTAAAAATGACGTTAGTTTTAAGTCATTTTGCGGTCGGTCCAGTGTAGGTCATGGGCGTACGTCTTATTGACGTACGTTCGCAGTCAGTCCAGTGTTGGTCATAGGCGTACGTCCTATTGTCGTACGTTCTCAGTCAATCCATTGTTGGTCATACGCGCACGTCCTATTGACGTACGTTCTCAGTCAGTTCATACTCAGATAACGTAGTGGTTATATTCTCTTTGCTCAGATAGGCTGTCGCTAGTCACTCTAGCCTTTCCCGTCAATATTTTACAATAAATGACAATCCTGAGGTTGACAGACTACCTCTATGGTTAACACTTGACAGTGAGTTATTTGGCTTATTTGCTTGCAAAGTTGCCGCCTTTTCTAACAGTGTAGCCAGATGAGACGATTAATTATCGCTATTTGGGCTATCTCGGAAGGTAAAGTGGCGACCAAAAATCGCAAACTGCGACTAGACGACAATCGGCATTTTCCTAAATAGTGATAATAGATACAAATGATACTTTATTTTAAAGGTCATAGAATATAATGCTACAATTAATAATATTCGCTGATTTCTTCGTATTTTTGTGAATAAGTGTGAGCCTGATACGACCTAACGTTCGTGTCACACGTCAATGAATACTTTCGTATTTTTTTATGAAAAACGCTACGATATTGACATCCCGGTATTCCTTAAAAAACAAATTAATATAATTTATCTTTTACGTTTGCACATTTTTATTTTTGTTTATTTAAAGAGTTCCTGTATCGAACCTTGCTATCACTAGAAACTGACAGGTCGTTGGAACTCAGTTGATGACGATTTTCCGTATTTTACGACTTCGGTTTCTTAAACTTTGGTTCTCTTTTTATTACTTTATTAATTTTTAAATGCAGCCCAAATCGAAAAATTCAGCCTAATTTCTCAAAATTACATATTTAAAATAATAATATAAAAACAGAACTTAAATCTTTTAGGACAATGCTCATTAGGTTATGTCAACTTTTTTTCGGCGACTTTTGGGGTTGCGAAATCGGAAGAAATTATATATATTTTTTATATTATTATGAGACTTTTTTATTTTTCATAGCGATGTAAGGGTTCAAAGAATATTAAAAGCAAAGATGGTTAGGCCCATTCTTTTACTTAAACAAGGTATGTTCACATTTTTGAGATTAATTGACAGAATTTTAGAAAACTGCTGCGTACAAAACTAAAAGCGCCACAATAAAAAGTCATTTTATCGAGGTTATTTTGAGCTACAACGGTGAAACTTGGCATTGGCTGGCCAGCATGGTATGGTAACACTGTTTTCTAACGTTCGTGGTTTGAACGGCCGTCCAGCTACGGTTCCTTTTTTTTCTTCACAGATATTATTGTGCGCTTTTTGATTTTGTGATGGACGAAGTTTTAAACCGCAACGCTGTAACGTCCGCCGCCTCGTACGCGGTAATTCAGTTCGCGAGTAATGCCGGCGGTGCAGTTTCTATTGTTAACACGCAATGGCTTACCCCACGACGTTGTGAGGTATATTGGCCGCCTATAAAAGGCTCAAAGGCTTTTGATCGAATCCTTTCTAGTGTCGACGCGTCACCCGACGAAAAATGGAAACTATACGGAGTACAGCGTGTGTTCTACGAAACTGGTAAGTACGAGTAACCTGTTCAGCTATTTTGTGCGCTTGGACTCAAATGAGTAGGTACCTACTATATCAGTGATGGGGACAAGTGGTTTAGGTGACAGTGACAGTCTGACAGTAAAGATTAATAATACATTCCTACACGAACTGCAACGTTCCACGAAGCCTGGCGGGGGAGGCCGGTAATAAAACATCAAGCCAAATCTCGTACAAGAACCTGTTGTTCCGCCCCCATACCTAATGTTGCCCTAGTCCTGCAGCCTCCAGGATGAGCCAGCCCGGCGCTATGTCGTATATGTTCATAGATACCTAATCCCAAAATGATATCCTGGCAAAGACCATAAAAAAATTATTTTATTCCCTCAGTATGTAGGTAAAGCATTATGAACTCTAGCCGTATTTTATTATGGTTGTGAATGTATAGAATACAATTAAGTCTTTTTTTCTGCAATAGGAAGTCTTATTGAAGCTAAGAAGAAATTAAAACTCTCCGAGTTCACTTCCGACTTGGAAATAGCTGAAGAGACCTCCCAAAAGAGACTGACTAAAAGAACAAAACGCTACATACTATCAGAAAGTGAGAGTGATGATGACAGACATGTCAGACCACCTCAAGTAAAGAAAAAATTTGTCAACAGACTATCCATAAAAGGTAAATAGATATTAATAGGTACCTAAATCTTTAAAATATTAATGTGTATCACAATTTACGTATTTTTGATAAATAATGTATGTTAATAAAGACTGCAATAAAGGCTTGTATTATATTATAATAGATAAGTATTTTGTGGTTATTATAAACAATTTATTGTCTTGTATGTATTTGAAATGTATGTGTAATTTACATAGCTTTATTATCTACTTCAGCTACATTCCTAACTGCCTAAAATGTACATAAAATATATCTTTAGACACTCTTGGCTTGATTTTTCGCATAATAATAATAATAATAATAATAAAATACCTGTTGAATTTAATTGGTAATGACTGACACCCCCATAAAAATGGGTTCCCATCGTTATGTTTCAAGGTCATTAGCCAACGGGTTACATAACATCCCTATACCAATATCATAATGTTTCTGTGCACAGTTAAGCATTGCAATTGTTTTGTATTTTACAGATCATCAAGATCAACCAACACCTCCAACAGCAGAAAGTAAGCACTTATGCATGAGGTCACTTCAACTTAAAGTTCCAATCGCTACACATTTCTAATGTTGTACACATTTCTGCCCATATTTAACATTTCTGCTCTGGTGCAGCTCAGAACGTACTTTTAAATATGGAGCCTAAGTTGTGTTCTTTAAATAAAATAACAAGACAATCTTTATCTCTTGCCAACAGATATAGTCTCGAATTGTACTATAAACGAAAATTCGACATCTTTGTTAAATAATAAAGATGATCTGCCTCTGTTAAGTAGCAGTGTGCTGCAAGGTATATGAATAATATAAAAACTGATAATAAACTTTACTGTAAATTTAAGTCATCATTGTCTTATAGTATTTATAATTTCAGGTTTAGAACACGAACTCAGACAAACCAACAGTCAAGAATCGCTGTGGCTTGAAGGTACCCCCCCTCAGAAATCAGAACAGTATTATGGCAATGCCAAACAAAGTTCAGCAACACCATGCTCTTCTACATTGACAGGTATTGTAAAAGTCACACATAAATTGGGTAAATTAGTTTCCTTGAATTATTAATTAAACTAAGCGGTAAGATTGCTATAATTATAATAGATGATTTAAATATAGGGCTTTACCACTCTCTGTCTCCCAAGATTTGCATATTATTTTTCAGGATTCCAATCGAAGGTTCTGTCCTTATTGAGTATCATAAAGACTCAGAATGAGCAGATGCTAGAACTTCTGAAACGGAGCAGAGACATAGCAGCAGGGACACTAAAACCTGAATTTAAATTTCCACTGAACAATGCTGAAGTATTGATTGCCAATGAAAACTTAATCATAAGAAAAGACAATTATGATAATTTGGTAAGTTTATATTATATAATTTTGGTAATCCAATACACAAAGGGGTCATCGATAAAGTATGTCACACAAATTTATTTTTTGAGCCCTCCCCGTTCTTGCCACAATTGGTCACGTTTGTGAGACCCCTCTCCCTAGTGTGACGTCACCAATATTGCAATTTAATTTGAAGTTAAATTGAAACAACAGGTCCGAAATTAGATTTTTTCCATTTAAATTATTTTTGATAGGTATTGCAAATTGCAAAACAACAAATTATTAATTGTATTTTTGAAATGTGATGCTAAGAAACATATGACCCCTCCCACCCTTTCTCACACAATCACCCTTTGTCGACGCGTTTCGAACCAAATTACTTATATTTTTTTATATGGTGTAAAACAATATTTTTGGCGTAATTTACAAGAATTTTTTGTTTCAGGTGTCCTACTTAAAAACTCTTGGAGGTCGAGATGTTAGCAGTAAAGTGTCACGTACAATGAAGTTTTGCATGTCTGATGAGGTAGCTGCAGAGTACAATTTCTACGGAAAGAAAACTGCGACTACGATCAGCACAAACAAAAAAGCATTTTGCACTCTCCGCCTCAGAGACTGCATTGTAGGTAAGTGCCTATCGAAATTCGCGTCAATCCCCCATTCAATATTTGTGCACAATTTGAAATGCAAAGCCTTATTTTTAAGGTTCCTATACAAAGGTGTACGAAGGGTTATCTCCTCAATGGTAAGAGATAGCCTAGGATTTTTTTACAGTTTATTATTGTGGCATCTATGTTGCCAAATATTAAAAGTTATGCACTATATAGGTATGCACATGACAGTCTTTTAGGGTTCCGTACCCAAAGGGTAAAAACGGGACCCTATTACTGATACTTCGCTGTCCGTCCGTCCGTCCGTCCGTCCGTCCGTCCGTCCGTCCGTCCGTCCGTCTGTCCGTCTGTCGCCAGGCTGTATCTGGTGAACCGACAGTTGAAATTTCACAGACGATGTATTTCTGTTGCCGCTATAACAACAAAAAATACTAAAATACAGAATAAAATTAATATTTAAGGGGGCTCCTATACAACTAACGTGATTTTTTTTGCTCGTTTTTGCTCGATATTGATAACGGCAACAGGTAGATACTTGAAATATTCAAATATTTACTTTAAAAATAAATGATTAAATTAATATAAAACAAATATTTAAGGGAGGCTCCCATACAACAAATGTAATTTTTTTGCCGTTTTTAAAGATAATGGTTCCGTACCATCTTCGTGCGCGAGTCCAACTCGCACTTGGCCGGTTTTTTACAAATAATATTGTAACTTTCTTGTATCTTTATAGAAAGTGTTGTCACAACAACTGCGGGGTGTACCGCGAAGAACGTCGAAGATTGCATCAAAAATTGGTTAAAGCATGCCCCAGAACGGATGAGAAAAAAACAGAAATGATGGAGAAAGTTAAATATTCTAAAAAACCTGTTGTTGGCACACGCCAACTATTGAGACGAGCAAAAGAAGAGGAGCTAAGTATAATATCAGCTATACAAATAAATGTATAGCTGATATTATACTTAGCTGATATTACACCAAATAAATGTTTTTAATTACCTATGTATGTTATTGTTCTGGAGCTGTTTCTGAGGAAAAATATCATAAATGTTACATAAAACTACAACAGTCAATAAATGGTAACATTTTTTTTAATTTGTTTTTTATTGCATTTACAATTCTAGTTCACTCTACGTTATGACGTCTGTAGGACGTCTGGCGTACCAAAACGCGACGTCTCCCGACATCATACTAATGTCTTATATTGGTCTTGATGCGACAGCCTACGGACGTCTTCATACGACGGTCTACCGACGTTTTGATACGACGGTCTACCGACGTCTTACAACGACGGTCTACCGACGTCTTGATACGACGGTCTACCGACGTCTTGATACGACGGTCTACCGACGTCTTGATACGACGGTCTACCGACGTCTTGATACGACGGTCTACCGACGTCTTGACACGACGTCGTTAGGCTGTGACAAATGTACGTCGTTTAGCGGTCCTACAGACGTCGAAAATGTACGTCAGCTACGTCGAAAATGACTCTAAAAAGACGTCCTTATAACGTCTAATTGCTACCTGGGAAGCCTGTTAATGACTTTCTGTTCTCATATTTTTAAATAGTATTAAGTTATATAATGTCAATGGCTTTCCTAAAACTAAATAAATAAATAAATAGGTCTCTTCTAAAGCGCCGTGTCCTTAACTATCCTCGCCCAGCTGTCATCGACATTCTGCTTCTGATCATCTGTCCAGCGAGTCGTCGGGCGTTCTATGCTGCGTTTGTCACTTGTTGGTCTCCTCTCGGGAACCTTTTTACTCCATCCGTTATCACTACAAGATATTTTATTTTCCAATTCCCAAATCAAGTACAACCAATGTAGGTACCATTTGTACCTTGCAATTTGTAGATGCAAGATATAAATTTGTGGAAAGGCTAGAGCCCACACTAGATCAGTGATCTGTATTTCTGCTTTCCAGGCTTCCCAGCCCAAAACCTTTGGCAGATGTGACCAGCCCACTGGTCCAGGTTTAAGCGTCTTACCAAAACATCTACTTTCACCAGGAGCTGGAAAGACAAGCGCGCCTCCACGGCTTGCCCCTCGCGGAGAATGGCTACGCGTCCTCCCACGCCGACGATTCCGGCGTGGAGACCGGCGGCTCGGAGGCTCACGCCTCGCCCGCGCACACCGCTTCGCCGGCGCATAATATGCCGTCGCTTGTGAGTAGTTTCTCGCCTCTTTACTAGGTAGTTTCTCTAGTATATGCCTCACCCCACACCTTTAAGTAAGTAAGTAAGTAAGTAAATTATTTATTTGATACTCAAATCTTAATATCTATAACAATACAAATTCAGATCACAGTTGTGTTAGATTTGGCACCAAATTGGTCTCCACTCAGCATCATGCCGTGGCCGGTAGCGACCACGACGCTACAAGCGCGCCTCCACGGCTTGCCCCTCGCGGAGAATGGCTACGCGTCATCCCACGCCGCCGATTCCGGCGTGGAGACCGGCGGCTCGGAGGTTCTCGCCTCGCTCGCTCATACCGTCTCACCGGTGCATATGCCGTCGCTTGTGATTCTACGCCTCTCCTCATGCCGACGATTCCGGTGTGGAGACCAGCCGCTTGGAGGCGCATACCTCGCCCGCGCATATGCCGTTGCTTCACAAGCAACTTTCTCCTGTACTTTCTCACTTCTTCGCTCGGTAGTTCGTTTAGTCTATACCTCGCCTCATGCTTTTATGACGCTAGCGAGGAGGCCGGAAAAGATATACTACTATAGCCACCAACGATAAAATATTTTTTCGTAATCTCTCATTGCAAAAAGTGGCCAACAGAAATTCACCTTCGTTCTTTTTTAGGATTTTGTAATGTTTTTTTTTTTACACTTACCTATAATAGACCCGTTTTAACTGCTTCTCCGACTCTCCAAGGTTTGCTGGAAGAAATCTCTTACAGAAATCTCTCTTCTTATGTAATGTCTTGTTAAATGTTTCGTTTGCAATAAAGTATAATAATAAATATCTTTCTTCCGTTGAAGGGCGCCAGTCCTCCCTTTAGAAAGGTCAACAGAGCACACTTCCTTTATTTATTTGTCAAACCCCACCTCGTCTCCACCTCACAGGAGCTGGTGCGGCCGAAGACTGAGCCGGTGCCGCTGATGGAGCTCGGGGAGCACCCGCCGGACCTGCTGCGGGACATGCCTTCTGTCGACTGCCTCACCGCGCCTGACGCCCTGGGTAAGTCCTTCCACAGAGCCCACTGCTGCCCACCCATTATATACGAGTCGAATCAAGGACCTGCGGGACATGTGACATGTTCTAGAACATATTTGTTACAGAAATGCAAAAATCCCCTCTGCATTCCAGTCAACGTAATAAACATAATGGTAATGGCAAAACAGCATTATTTGATAAAAGGATTCTCAGAATGGCCTCTAAAATACTTATATAACAAACTATCTTTGAGAGAACTCGACAATATCTACGTTTTAAAAGGGACCTACTTAAGTTTTTGAGAATGAAAGCTTAGTAAAAAATAAGTGAGTTTCTCGAAGAAATCGTCTAATTTAACAGCAAATTAAATACAGGAGCAAATTAAATAAATAACGTGAACACTAGGAGAAACATTAGCTAAAATTGTATATTATGTAGATAATGCATGGCATGATATTTAGTAAACGTAGTGTGGGACGTCCTCAGACTCGGTGGAGCGATGATCTTCGCAGGGCGGCTGGCAAGAGCTGCATGAGAGTAGCCGAGGACCGTGCTCAGTGGCGTGCTGTAGGAGAGGCCTATGTCCAGCAGTGGACAAGCATAGGCTGATGATGATGATGATATTTAGTTTATAAGAAGAGTGTACTATATAAAAATTTACGCACCCATATGGGTAGAGCATGGTTGGTCTATAATCCTATTGTGAAATCTATGTAACCCATGTTCAAGTAAATAAAATTAATTGATTCCACAGACGGTCTGAAGCTGAACCCCTGCTCGCCGCTAAGTCGAGACGAGGGCCTGTCCCTGAGCTGCCTGGAGCCCGATCTGTGTCTTGACCCCGTGCCCTCCCAGTTCCTAGACCATAAAGATATCAAGGTGAGCCTCAGGGAACAGCCTCCGATATTCTTATGAAACCATAAGGATATCAAGGTAAACAGGGTCTTAAAAGAATACAATCGGGTGATCGTCCTCTATAGTGGAAGTAGTGGATCGTATTCTTCCACGATAGAGGGAAATAAATAGCGATGGGCGACTCGAGTCAATTTACTCGAGTTGGGCTGCCAGCGAGTAAACTCGAGTTGGAAATTCCGTCAACCGAGTTGACTCGGCGGGTGTGCGCGAGCGAGCTGACTTGCGAGTGTCGCTGAGTGAGTCAGTTCGTCGTGGGAGGTGTGTAGTCCGCTGCTTGGCGGATAAGGGGATTGGGGTGCACTTCGGCCGTGCTGAAGAAGGTCTCTGAGAGAGATTTAATGAACTGTTGGATAGTTGGAATATCCATGTCCCGATGTACAGGACATTGGGGGCTGCGTGAGCGAAGACGGGTGCCGCGTAAGTCAGCACGGGACGAATGCAAACCTTATAGAGCGTTCGCTTGTTCCTAGGGGACATCCTACTGTGTCGGCCTATCATGGAGGATAGGCGGCCTAGGTAAAAACGGGCGGTCCGGGTCACCTTCCGGATGTGTGGCCTGAACGTCAGCCTACTATCTAGGGTGACACCTAGGTACTTGGCGGTGGTTCGCCAGGGGACTGGGGTACCTAGCATACGGATAGGGCGAGGTGATTATTCGTCGGACGTTATATTTATAGTATGTCATGTGAAACACTGCTTGCGCGATGCAGGAATTATGAAGTCAGTTGTGGGCGCGCAGAATTGACATGTGTTCGCCACAAACTTTTGTCTAGTTCCACTTAATCCACTTGTTCCTTGTCCTTGCCTGGTTACCAAAGTACAGGGCATCCTGCTTTGCGACCAGGACAAGTGATTGTGCTGTGTGGATGTTATTATAAATATAGACGTGCATTGTCGTGACGTGCCTCTTTCGGACCGTCTACATTTAATAATTATTCTTTATTTATCTAAGCCTATAAGCGTCCCACAGTAGGGCAGGTCTTCTCTCGGAGAAAGAGAAAGTATGGGGTCAATTAGGTGTCCACCGCGGATTGGTGACTGAACAGATTACGTGAACAGATCTGATACTCAGATTACCTCACGACGATTTTCTTCGCCGTTAGCGAGTGGTGGCTTTTACTAATTTACAAATATACGTTACTTAGAAGACAAAGTCGTTGGTGCAATATAGAGTCGAACCCAAGACGCTACAAAAGAGTTGCGCATCTATGACTAATTGCTTTCCCGGCGTGCGTGCATGCAACGACTAATGAATGTGACGAAGCGAAAGTGATCTGTCAGGATCGTGGCAAGTGGCAGTCCCTGATGTTTGCCTACCCCTCTGGGATACGAGCGTGAGTATATGTATGTATATTTATCGTTCCGTATCCTTTCTACATAATCAAACCATTACAAGAAATACCTACTCCTATTTAACTTTGTTTAAATGTTCATGCTGATCGTAAGGATGAAGATTACATAATATCTGGTAAGACAATTTAAATTAAAACTATTTTAATTAAAAGTAGCACAGAAACTAAAACTTAATAAACGTTAAAACTTAAACTAGGTGTCTAATTAAAATCTGGATAAATCTGGAAAAATAATGAGATGTGTAATATTGAAAAAAGTAACCAAGAAATCAGAAATCAATAATTTATTTCAACGTAAAGAATTTACATTCTGTTTGCTGAATGTCAATGTACTACGACTATGCGATAGTAGGCATCCTGCTATCAAATCGCTTTTAAAGAAGATCTGACGTTTGCGATGGCATTTAGCATGGAAATTCGCTCAGGATTTGGTACACGTAATATAGGAGCTGAGCATCTATCTATCTTTCTAATATGATTCGTTCGACTTTCCAGATGCGCCTAACCCCATCGCCTGGCCTACTGGCAGCAGAGAGCGGCGGAGACACGGTGCTGAACCTGGCCCAGATCGAAGACCTTATGGACGATGACAGCCATAACCCTGTCACCACCGGTAAGGGGTTCACACTCGACGACTCCTCAAATCCTCACCCTTATAGCTGGATATCACGATTGATCACGAAAACAAGAGTTCCTGGGTTTGAGCCATTTGTACGAGCAGAGGAGATCGCACGTGCAGCCCTGGCTCTGTCGCACCGCAAAAGTTTTATGTAGGACGGTGGTGGAAGAAGAATCATAAGCATAACCAGCCTATATACGTCCCACTGTAGGGCACAGGCCTTCTCTCAGGGAGAGAGTATGGCTTAACCCTTAAACAGGCCCCGAAGAACCGCTCCAAGAAATAAAGTGGTGTAAATGGATTTAGGCTTTAAGTAGCGCCCTGTATGATTCCTTATCAACAAATTTTTTGAAAAAGCCTGAAAAAAAATGTGGAAAAACATAATCCCATTGCCTCTGTTGAAAAAATAATAATGGTGCTCATTTCTAGATGATATTTGAATAGATTTTGCAATAGAATCCCAATTTTAGTATAATTTGTGTAAAACAAATCTAAATCGAGGGTAGTTTTCAGTAAAAATTTTAATATTTTAAAAATCACAAACAATGTCGGGTGAAAAGGCTAGTATATAAAAGTTGATAAATTTGAACAGGCAATGGTTAAATAGCTCCCACAAATTAGTTCGACTCAACAGGCTATGGTCACATGTTCCCCACATTGTTATTTGCCTTATTTTAGACAATTTAGCAAGAAATCAACTAGAAATAATGTAAATCTTGATAGAAAAATTAAAAATCTCTAATATATCAAAAAATTGCACGACTTACCTTTCTTTGTTTCGGCATAATCTAAATAAAACTTGGACAGTCACACAAAAACACTGTTGTACCGGACACTCAAAACTCAAATGGCTGTCAAGTGTACCATTCGTTCGTATACACAGAGCTTGCTAATCGGAACCACAGAGTACATATTTATGATTAAATTTTGACAGATTGAGGGCTTTTCGTTGCCAAAACCTGGCTACGGCATCGAAAAATCTATGTGAGAAGCATACGTCCGCGACCTGCTTAAGGGTTAATCACCAAGCGTGCCCACCGCGGATTGGCGATTTCAAGCGCAGAGGTATATGAATAGCTCAGACACTCAGGTTTCCTCGCGATGTTTTCCTTCACAGTTAGCGAGTGGTATTACTACTATAACTTCACAAATGTACATAACTTAGAAAACAAAGTCATAGGTACATGCCCGCACTGGGATCGAACCTGGGTCACCCGCTACCGAGTCAAATGTTCTACCCAGTAGGCTGCCACCGCCTGGAATGTGGAAGAAGAAGGCGGAGTTTATATCTTCATAGTAATTGTTTATTCACTTCCCAGTTATTGGTATAGAATTACATAGTTTTAGTTGAAGTTGTGTGTATCTAGCGAGTGGCTAGAGCCACGCTAGAGCCGAACGGTGGTTGCAGTACTTGGCCCGTACACCGTCCCTAGTGTAAAACCGGAAATCAACTATTGTGTGTGCTGAAACAAGCTGTATCACAGTACAATATTCTACTGTGATACAAAACCCCAGCGGACACCGTCTGTCAACCGCCGCCCTTTCGACATCAATCATCGTCAGCCACTTGACGCCCACTGCAGGACATAAGGCTCCCTCATGGTTTTCTAACCATGACGGGGTTTGCCATAATCGCCACGCTTGGCATCTCAGGAAGGCGCTGCTGCCCGTCTCCTCGTAATTTATTTCCTTAGTCGCCTCCTACGACATCAACGGAAGGACATCAATGCAGGGCAGTTATTATTTTGTGACTAAATGACCCGAAAGCCATTTATTGAAAGTACTCCAAAATGGCAATTCCAATACCAAATTGTGAAATTACCAATTTTTTGGATTATCCTGTAGGTTTTTTCCAAGTTTCTTATTTCCTCCACGACCCCTGTATCGAGACGTACAAAAGAAAAAAGTCAGTCAAGCCATTTTCGATTTTTAGGGTTCCGTACCTGAAGGGTGCCAAACGGGACCCTATTACTAAGACTTCACTGTCCGACTGTCTGGCTGTTACCAGGCTGTATCTCATGAACCGTGATAGCTAGGCAGTTGAAATTTTCACAGGTGATGTATTTTTGTTGCCGATGTATAAAAACAAATACTAAAAACAGAATAAAATATATTCCCATATAACAAACGTGATTTCTGCCGTTTTTTCTCGATCTTTGTGTCTAATGTTGCATAGAATAATAGTACGGAACCCTTCGTGCGCGAGTCCAACTCGCACTTGGCCAGTTTTCTTCAAATGTATTTTTAAATTTTCGCCATTGTAAAAGTGACGAAATCTCCGATCGATAAGAGAACTTTGTTACAATCAATCAATCAGCTCCACTGCTGCACGTAGGCCTCCCCCAAGGCGCGCAACTTCCTTCTGTCCTCGGTCGTCCTCGTCTAGCCGTTGCCAGCAACATCTTTGTTACACCATGTATAATGTACTCTCACACCTTCCCAACAGGAGACCCAATGCTGTGCTCGTCCCCCACAAGCCAGCTGTGTCTAAGCGAGATGGTAGCCGACGCGGCTGATGACAAGTACTCCTCTGTGTTACACGATGCCGGATCGCTGCTCAACGTAAACTCTAATGGTGAGTTGATATAGATCTGCTTTGTATACGTGTGTGTGTCTTATGTGAATAAATTATTTATCTTATCTATCTATCTTTTATAGGGTTCCGTACCCAAAGTGGTGTCAAAGTGACCGTCTGTCTGTCTGTCTGTCACCGGGCTGTATCTCATGAACCGTGATAGCTAGACAGTTGAAATTTTCACATCATGAATCATGAGCAGCATATATACGTCCCACTGTAGGGCACTGGCCTTCTATCAGAGAGAGAGAGAGAGTATGGGCTTAATCACCACGCGTGCCCACCGCGATTGGTGATTTCAAGTGCTGAGGTATGTAAATAGCTCAGATACTCAGGTTTCCTTACGATGTTTTCCTTCACTGTTAACGAGTGGTATTGCTACTATAACTTTACAAATGTACAAAACTTAGAAAACAAAGTCATAGGTACATGCCCGCACTGGGAATCGAACCTGGGTCTCTCGCTTCCGAGTCCAATGTTCTACCCACTAGGCTATCACCGCTCGTATTTTCACAGCTCATGTATTTCTCCAAATTCTCACAGATGTTGTATTTCTGTTGCCGCTGTAACAACAATTGCTAAAAATAGAATAAAATAAATATTAAAGGGGGCTCACATACAACAAACGTGATTTGTTGCCATTTTTTGCTCGATAATAATAACTGAAAGCGTTTATTACCGACTGCGGTAACTGTAAAAACATTTATTTTAATAATAGGGGTTAAAGTATGAAATTGCCGTTTTATTGCAATAGGTTCTTTGAATTGACATAGAATCTTCATGGTTTGAGGTTTTCGAATGAAACTTTTTTCAAATGGTTTCTATGATGTTCTTTTTTTAAAAAATGTGAAACATTTGAATATCGACTTTCAATTGTTTTTGTTATTCAATTTAGACAAGAAAGATGGATACTGCGAAAATTCGAGTGATTTTTGAATACGAGTTCCGACGCGGAACTAACGCGGCAGAAACAGCCCGCAATATCAATGCTGCGTTTGGAGAGGGGTCTACTAATGAACGCACCGTGCGATTTTGGTTTAAACGCTTTCGTGATGGAAATTTCGACTTAAAGAACGAGCCACGAGGAAGACCGCCCACACAGGATGAATAACGATGAATTAAGAGAGATAGTCGAAGCCGACCCTAGTCAAACTACCCAGGAATTAGCGGCATGGTTTAACGTTACCTTACCCACAATATTGACTCACTTGCGTCAAATCAATAAAATAAAAAAAATACGAAAAATGGGTGCCTCATAATCACTCGAATTTTCGCAGTATCCATCTTTCTTGTCTAAATTGAATAACAAAAACAATTGAAAGTCGATATTCAAATGTTTCACATTTTTTAAAAAAAGAACATAGAAACCATTTGAGAAAAGTTTCATTCGAAAACCTCAAACCATGAAGATTCTATGTCAATTCAAAGAACCTATTGCAATAAAACGGCAATTTCATACTTTAACCCCTAATATTATTATTAAAATACACCACCCCGTGCCCCTCGGTGGGGACATAATGGGTTAATGATGATGATGACACCCAAAAAAAAAATCATTAAAATGCATACGTTCATTTAATAATTCATTCATCATAATAATCATCATCATCATAAGCCATTTGATGCCCACTGCAGGACATAGGCCTCCCTCATGGTTTTCCAAGCTTCCCGGTGTTGTGCCGCCCGCATCCAGCGACTCCCCGCCACCGTAACCAGGTCGTCATACCATCCGGTGGGGAGGGTCTTCATTCAATTCATAAGTGTAAAATTCATTCATTAATGTATTCATTCATTCAATCAATCAATGAATCAATGAATCAATCAATCATTCATTCATTCATCTGTTTATTAATTAATTCATCCATATAATTGTTAATGTTAGCAAGACAAATGCACTTTTCACTTTCCAAACAACCTCGTCTAATCTTACCTTCCAGGCTCGTCTTCGCTCATGGACACGCCAAGCCTCGGCCTCCCGGGCCTCCCGGGCCTCGGCGACGCCTCCTGCCTCCCCTCCCTCCTCCTGGGGGGGCACCACCACCACGCGCCGCACTCCCCGCACTCCCACCCCCGGCAGTACTGCTTCGACATGGACCTTGGCGCTTAGAGGTGCTTCCCAGTGGTTTCCAGGATGTGGTGCTTGGAGGTGCCTCCCAGTGACTTCCAGGCTGTGGCTTCCTAGTTACTTCCAGGTTGTGGTGCTTGGAGGTGTTTCCCAGTGACTTCCAGGATGTGGTGCTTGGAGGTGCCTCCCAGTGACTTCCAGGCTGTGGCTTCCTAGTTACTTCCAGGTTGTGGTGCTTGGAGGTGTTTCCCAGTGACTTCCAGGATGTGGTGCTTGGAGGTGCTTCCAAGTGACTTCCAGGATGTGGTGCTTGGAGGTACTTCCCAGCAACTTCCAGGATGTGGTGCTTGGAGGTGCTTCCCAGTGACTTCCAGGATGTGGTGCTTGGAGGCGCTTCCCAGTGACTTTCAGGATATGGTGTTTGGAGGTGCTTCCCAGTGACTTACAGGATTTGTCCCTTAGAAGTTCTTCCCAGTGATTTCTGGGATTTTGTGCTTAATGGTGCTTCTCAGTGATTTTCTGGATATGTAGTTTCTTTTTTCTGTCTGGCTGACTTTATGTTTGGTGTTGAAAGCCCTTTTCTGAGGTGCCAGATGGTTTGTGCAAAAATAAATTCTTTACATTCTCTTTACGATAGTAAAGTTATAGTAGTAGAGTTATATATAACTCTATGCCAGATACTATATAAAAAGTTTGCAAAACCTGTGATAAGGACGGTGTAGAAGATTATGGAGCAAATTAAAAGGCTTTTAGGTTCTTATCGTTTCATTGGTAATTTTCAAAGAGAATATAACCACTACGTTTTAGTAATTTTACTGTCCGGAAAACAGATTTTGTTTCTATGGTTACAACACTAGAGCATTCGCTAATATACAGATGGTGCAGTTTGTTTTACTGACAATGACATGCACTAGATGGCGCCGGTGATTAGGCATTAATTAACAGATTTTATTTTTATATTATTTATTTAGCAGAAATCTACGGTAATAAAATTACAGTAAACAATAGGTGCTTAATAATTTAATTTTAATAGATTCACTTTTTTTTCTAAATACCAGTGCCATAATTATGTTTCTAACTCATGATTACAATGTCCCCTTGATATTTGGTAATCAAATTCGATGCCAGCCTGTAGACAAAATCTGAAACGCTTATACTCAGACGCTGTAGGACTTACTTTTAGGCAAGGTTGATATTTCATGTGTTAAACAGCTTAAGCAGCATGGCATTAAGTCAGCTGAATTGTACATTGATTTTAAGTGCAATAAAAGTATTGATATTGATATCGCCAGCGTCCTGGGCTCATTACTGCGGGACAGTGACCTGGGGCAGGTGTTTTATTTGTAAATATAGAATTTATGTAATTTATATATTTTTATCATTTTTATATTAGTTAAGTCCTGTTTCTTATTTCAATTAGTTTTCTTTTTACTAAAAATTGAAATCTACTTAATAAAAGTATTTAAAAAAACGGAAATAATTTAACAGGCTCCCTGTCCGATGAAAACATATGTGATTCACATGGCACATTTTATTTTATCAAAAGTACTGTTAAAACGTGTTTGGTATATAGCAACCCTGGTTTTAGGTGTCCTAGTCACTACAGCGTCTATGTATTGATATGTCCACAGTAGGGCATAGGCCTATATTATCTGGGGCTTGGTAGTTTCTTCAGATAGAATTGGTATTCTCTTTTTTTTCGGCTCCGTTCGGTTATATTCGTTTATAGAAATATATTTTTTCCTGATACGATGTACAGAACTTGCAAGCTGTAGGGTGACCACAGTTTTACAAGGACGACTAAGTAGCCATTCCGTTGATATCAAGCCTAATTTATTTTAAAATCTAAAAGTCTTTGTAAACGTTTGGTTAGGGGAACCAAAAGGGCGAGCCTAGGTATGTTGACCTAACTTTTACAAACGTTTATTCAGACGTTACGTCCACGTTTATGATGAAAGACACTCTGTATTATTTATAATGAGTAAAATAATACCATCTGTGCCTGCGTATTTCGTGCTAATTTCTAAGATGCTTTTTAACATTCAAAATAAATTAAGCCGGCAGTTCGTTAAAAAAACGAAAGCAACCTTGGTTAAAATTTGAAAAACAATACAGTGTTCTTTTTTTTTGTTGCTATCTACATTTCCTCGTTTTGTGAATCTTAAAAGCATTTCAATTTTTGGTTGTAATTTGGATATTTCTTTCAATAGGTGTCCAAAAATAGGCAAACGATAATTTTACGTATGAATACATAAATATCCAGCTTTGAAATAAGAGAATAAGAGAACCAAAGAATACATTAACATTTGGATTAAATAAAAAGGGAAAAAAACATTTTTACTATAAAATGTCACTCCACTAAATAAAATAATATAAATTTAGTAAAATGTTTTCCTAGGTAGCTTAGACAAGTTTTTTTAGATTTTTTTGTAGTAATCGTGATAATTTATAGTTACCAGCTTATTGTTGTTTGTGTTTTAAATAATTTATAGTAAAATGTGTTTAGTAAATTTTGTAGTGCTATACAGGTTGTTATAAAGTCACGAACTTCTGTGAAAAAGAAAAATAAATAGAGTCACTGTAAACCGTCAGTATACCAGGTGCTTTGGACCTAGCTAGACATAATGTTTTATGTGAAAGAAGTATTTCTATTATAATTTCTAGATGCTTGTATTATATTTATTAGAAACCTACTATGTAACAAACTGTGAAATATTAGTTTTCCTTCCTTAAAACTAGTTTGCTCGATTTTTTGTTGTATTCTTGCTTGAATTACTTATTTTATTTCTGACGGAGGATTACTTAAATTTGTATTAAAGATTTATTTGCACATTTTTATATCACTTACAATTAATGGAAAGAGAGGCTTTTTAGAATAAAGAAATGTTTTGGTTGAAAAAATTTAAACACAGCGCAACAGTGCGAAAATGTAAGCGCTTTCAAAAGTATTATAAAATTATTATTGTGTGGCTACTTATATATTATACAATAAATATTCAGCGTATATAAAACTAAATGTTATCAAACGGTGCTGCTTATAAAATAATAAATAGACGATTTTACTTCTAACTCAACTTACCAATATTATGTTTCATTCAGCTTTGGTCTCTTCGTGTAAACAAACCGTTTATATAAATCGTCAAAATACAGAACGCAATAATCAAGGTGTTGGCTTGTCCTTGGTCATGCATTCATTATTATTATTATGAAATCCTTTATTGCATATAAAACAGAAAGTTTTGCACATAGGCGAGCTTCATCTCATTTGTTCAATAAATATTCAGATAGTATTTCAAAGATTTTTTATTTACACCCAGATCAAAGCTGAATAAAACGAAATATGCCAACTTTTATAAAATAAAGCAATTTACGAATACGTAGGGATCTACTATTCGAAAGGACCACGATATTTTTACAGATAATTAAATGTGATAAATGAGTATATTTTTAGAAGATATTTATTTGATATTGATTTTTGTATATAACTATAAAATGTTAAATATATAAATAATAATTTTGCATCTTAATGCAATACCAATGCTATAGTTAAGTATGATGAAATATGATTAGTAAATTGAAACTAATTGCTTCATGTATAATGAATTAGTAAATTGTCAAGACACTGGTTAAGTATAATCACAAAATACTTTCTTTTATGTAGCCTATATTCGTCTCACTGCAGGGCACAGGCCTTCTCTCAGAGAGTATGGGCTTAATCATCACGCGTGCACACCGCACAAAATACTTATTTATTGAAAATTATTGAGACATTGTTGTTCTTTATTTTAAATAGGTATTAAAATATGTGTTCAAATAATAATATTCATTTTATTTTAATTAATAATTAATAATGTTAATTATTCTCAATTAACTTATAAAATACAAAAACATATATTTTTGGACTATTTTTCATAGAAATTCAGCATTTACCAGTTGTAAATGTGTACCGGATACATCTGTGTGTCTAAGCACTGCAATAGATCGAACAAAAATACTAAATTAATTTGTTTAATTTCTAAGGATTATTGTATTTTTTGAATCAGAGAAAAAAAGGAAGTGTTTGTTATGTTATTGTTATTTTTTTAAGTTTGTGCGATCAAACCCTGCTCAGTTTTAAAAGTTTATATTGAGTTGAGTACATATCAGCAGGTTTATTACGTAGACAAAATATGAATAAAAATATTGTATTCACTTGATCGTAGTTCTAAAATTAAAATATAATATTAACTTAAAATGTGATATTACAGATACAAGGTGGTAAAAGCAATAATGTATTTTACACGGATGAAAACAATGAGCAGAGAACATAATTTAAGCACGAACTTTCATGTACTGTATGAATGCTGGTAAAATGTATGAGATTATGAAAAAAATATTAAAGTACAAAAAATAAAACCAGAATTTACTAGTTCAATATTTTATTGATCTTTTATTTCCAATCCGCCCTTGCATCGGTTTGACGATCGAGATGCACTTAGTTTCTGCGCATACATTCAAATTTTAACAAAAAATGTCTCAAATATCAGTAGCTTGACCGTACAAATATACAAAAGAAAAAACCTATTAATTCGATGGCGGGCGCATAAAAATAGTCGTTAATTTAATTCAATTCGGCACACCCATGCGCAAACAATGGCTTCAGAAAACCTGCGCCGAAATCAATGCGTTTCCCCCAAAAATGCAAGTTTGCAACAATTATTTTTATTCAGCTAAAGCTTTCAACAAAAGAGCGTTTCAAATTTCGAACGAAATTTGCGTTTTTGCATAAAATGCGCTCTGGTGCGACGCGTGCGACGCATTAAAAGTGTACGGTGACCATGGCATTAGTCAACTGCAAGGATTATATTTTTATTAAGTGTTTGTTCTTAATTACGTGTATTTTTAGAGAATAACATACCAAGACAGTCATCTTATTGAATAATATCATTATGAGATCTTTTCTCATCGGCATAAAATTATCGTGCTAACGCTTATACAATGTGATGACAATTTCTGCTCAAAACCGAAACTGGGAATGTTTTAAAAGTTAAGAAGGTTTAACTTATAAGTAAGTACGAACGGTACAGGGAATTTTGCATTCAGTCCACCAGGATCCCGTAGCCTGATCCCCTAGGGGATCCTGGTGAACTTGCATTCAGTCCAATCCCCTAGGTGATCCTGAGGAACAATGGAAGTACTTCCAACGTTAGTTAACGGGTCTAATCGGATTGTTTGTACCCAGATAGACTTAATTAACGATGCTATTCCAGACGCTTCGTCCGATCGCGATCAGACACGTTAAATGTTTAACTATTTATGACCATCACGACTAATAAGTAAAATAAAATACTATAGCAAATAATACAAACCCATGGTCACTCCATGAAGGTCCATTGTCGCAGCGCGCATTGTTCGTGCAATAAAAGCGATACACTACGTATCAGCTCAAATGCCCCAGTTTTTTCTTGTGCGAAATTTAAATGAGGTCCCCTGCACATTTGCATGGTGTCGTGTGTAATAAGTCATTATTATAGTTTATGGGAATCAGATAAAATCGATGGAAATGTACAATACCCCCTTAACGTACGCTGAGACCGATGGTTTGCTGACCATGACCAGGGAGAACTGTGTTGAAATCGGAAGTAATAATATAAGCACTCTTACAAAAACATACACACACACTCCTTCACACACTTACTATCATACGCACATACATTCACACTGAGACACACATAACACACAGCATTGTTGAATTACAGAGTACTAAGTACTATTTAACTAAGTTTATTTTATTTTTTTATCATTGTTACTAAAAGCTAAGACACCTAGTAAACCTATGTTAAGAGTATTAGTATCCACGACACAGGTACTACTGTATAGCTACATTTATGTAATTTGTCTTCTATTCAAAGGTCCACTTTTTTTTTTGAGTAGTTGTACTACTCTTCGGAGTAATTAAAGTTTTTTGTGTGAATCCGTTCAATTTAATATTTTATTCAGAGGTCCTACGCTGCGTCTGCCGTTTTAACCGGTTTCTCAATAACAACTTACTTTTTAAACTGCACATTGTCATTATGACATAATTATTTAACAAATATGAACAAGGAAAATAAAATAGACTCATTTATAAATAAACGTAACATCATTTTGGTTTCACGGCAGTGGCAGTAAGTAATATACTTACGAACGTAGTTTTTTCAAAAGGAATATTTTAAATTTCGGGGAATTCCCAAACTGTGTAGGTGAACATAGGTTTTGCTTTGCTTTGCAAAAAGTGGAAAAGTGGATGCACGTTGGTTACATTTTGACGGGTAGGCGTTAGCCGCCCTTTCAATTTGAAGACCGTGCCAGAAGTTCTTTATCCCTTTATTTTATAAGATTTCTCAAGATTTTTATTTTTATTTTACGTCTAAACTTAAAAAAAAAATCGATGGAATTTTTACTCACTCATTACGCAACTGCGGCTTTCAGACTACTCAGATTTCAGGGTGTATAGTTTTGGATAGATCAATTTGTACTTATTGCCATCATCTTTATGTAAGCTCATCCTTACAGCCGAGATCGATAGCACCGCAGAAATATTACAGAGACCTGAAAATAACACTGTACGTTAAACGTTCTTGTGTATATCCCAAGAAGAGACCAAAAAGTCCAAAAAGACAAGTTATTCCTCTACTCTATGCCAATCCTTCAAACGAAGTCACGATCATAACACAATTTTCATCAATCAAAACATTCAAACACGCGCTTTAACACACTACGATTTTTTTTCCACTTAATAGTTATTCATGAGAGATGCATCTGCGATAACCTCCATCCAAACAATGCAGTCTAGTACGCCGATTCCCAGTTCACCGATCCATGTGTCCCAGTTCGGGAAGGATGAGCCTCCGGTCCTGGAAAAGGTCCCAAATGAGGAACAGGAGCCAGTGGAACCTATTGTTATAGAGGTTTGTGCCAATTTCACTAGCCCAAGTAATACTAAAGCGCTTGATAAACCCATGCTAGTTACTCGTTCAAAAGTATGTCAGTTGCAGGTAAATACTAGGTACTAGCATGTGTCACGATTCTACCCGTAGTTCGGGTGCCAGTAGAAATCATGCCAAGAGATCGCATGCGTTATGTTATTTTCCCTGATAGTGGGAAAATCGGAAGAGAGAATCGCATGTCAGATACCAGCACGCGGTAGGTGTTTCCTACCAAAATCTTCTTCTTCAGTCTTCTATGAAAATCTTCTGAATGTTTTCAGTTTTGGTTTGACCAAATAAAAAGATATTTGCCCAAAGGTGGCCGGCCGTAAAAACTCAACATTCAGCTGATTGAAATGGCGTTTGGGTGTATACAATATGATTGTGATTTCCTAGCCTGATTACCATTTGGGACCAGAACTAGTGAATGTGTTGTGTGGAAGTTATTATTATTATTAGCAGCTGTGACCGGAAACCTGGTTATTTTGCCATACTAGTTACTAGTTTTTGCCCATAGCACCAAATGTACTAAATTATTGTTGTACATGTATGGACTAAGAAAATACTTTTTTTGTAAGACGTAACAAAACATAAACTCATGCCTGTATCCCAAAGGGGTAGGCAGAGACCAGGGACTGCCACTTGCCACGATGCTAACAGATCGCTTCCGCTTCATTAACATTTTTTTTGTTTTAATAATTTAAACAGTTGTACCCCAGTTTACTACTAAATAAAAAAATATTTTAACATTCTTGAATTTCCTGCCACATTAGGTACTACCACCTAGGTTTCGATCTCATGAATAGATGCCCACTGTGACTGCTGGGCATAGGCCATTCCCTATTACGCCAACCCTATCGGTCACTTGGCAATCTCGTCCATTACCACGTTCTGTGCCCATCACTTTACCACACTTCTTCTTCTTTATATCCCGAGGTCCCTCACCAGAGACATATACAAGATCTCTACTAAATGAGTAAACTAGTGTATTGAAGTCTGTTGACCTTGAAAATGTAAAATGTTTTTCGGAGGAGCACTGCTTATCCTAAACCACAGGTTTTAACCTTTTTTAGGGAGCAAGGTTAGTGATAAGGTCGCTGTGGTCGTGAGCGGCGACTTCGTGGTCTTCCCATCGCAGCTCTAGTGTGTTCGCCTCTTCACAGATCGGCGCCACCTTCTTCTATGCGTGCCAGGTTCTTTTTGAGCGCCCCCTCTTTCTGCTACCCGAAGGTTACTACGAGAGGCTATGTCTGGTTGGGTGTTGGTCTGATCTTCGGGTGGCCGATCCGCCTCCACTTTCTGGCAATGATTTCTAATGGGCCTCTGATTCGTCAGTCTCCACAATCTAATCTACTGCAAGTCCACTCCCTCCAGCAACAGCCAGAGCCGTCCACCATTGCCCCCTCGCTGCTGTGCCAGTTGGCGCCCACCGACTACCTGGTGGTGGACCGCCGGCTGCGCGTGAAGAGAGCCCTCAGCCTCCGCGGCAAGAGCAACACGTACTTGGTGAGGGCCGAGGACGGGAGCGAGGTGTATACCGTCACTGAGCACAGCTCGTGAGTCTTGTCTGCTTCTTATGCTATGTTTTTTAAGCTCCATTACCTCACAAGGTGAAAGACGGCACCTTTGCTGGATGGCAAGAATTTTGACGAACGCAAACTAGAAAGTATGATTTAAACTTTGTAAGCTTGTTGCACACCTTTTTTTTTTATTTTGCAGAAGAAAAAAAATACGAGTCTTACACGACAGCACCTAAGAGCCTTATGAACCGTCGTCGTCATCCAAACTTTATGCTACTTATATATTTTTTCACCTCACTAGCTCGTAAAAGCTCTGTTTATTATTCGAAATCTGCGTGGAAAATCGCACTTTATCCGCTAGCGTGGAAAGTGTTTTTAAAATTCGAGTATTTTTATTCAATAAAGGTTTCGTACAATAAATTACATATATATAGAACCTCATTGGTTTCGTAATAGTTTATATTCTCTGCAGACAGTCCATTGATGATTGAAATGCAAATACTTATTTCATGTCATGCGCCAGCCTCATTTAAAGAATCGCACTGGCCGGCAAGAAAGTTTGATTTAAAAAAAAAAATTAACTTTCAATATTACCTATTGTAGTACAACAAGGATGTTTTAGCCAAAGGATATGACATGACCGAAACTTTGTAGGAAAACACAGACGACCACTTTTTGGGGGGCGGGAGGTAGCTGTCAATGTCAAATTATGACTTAAGAGCTTGGAAAAGTCGATAATAATATTATCGATAAGTGATGATTGAACGAAATGAATGAATGAGGGAAATGGAAATTTAATAATTTTATTTAATAAATTTTAAATAATAAGTAGTTTGAAGGCAATAACAAATATCAAATAAGTAGTTATTTATATATGTATTTATTTCTTTAAAACAGTTTGCTTTCCATTATTTCCATTTTATTTTATTAATTTTTGCGGGCTATTTGTCAGTAATTTGCCAGTCGCTTAACCGCACTGCGAATGTCTTTACTCTTCTTTAAGAGTTGAGTAAAAAACTAATTTCGTTTATTTATTTGGTTTACAAATCACCTCGTAACTATGACATATTATATAATAATAAGTATGACTATGACACAAAAACTAAATTGTGGTCTAAAGCACACACACACACACACACACACACAACACATACATAACCTCCTCAGTCCTGACCTTGAAAATATCAATGTTTTTAATTGTTATTTTCAATGTTAGGACTGAGGTTAAAGCAAATGATATGAAAAATAATATTTTTTTAAAGATATTTTTTGCAAAATGTTTCTTCTTATTCTTGCAATCATTTTATTAGTGGTTTTTAAAACTGACCACCGAGAACTTAGTAAATCTCATGGAATCCCATGGAACTTATTTTTTTACTGAAAACTGGAAAATTGTATGGATAACCTAAATAAATAAAAACGTTTCTTTGGTATAAATAATTGAACTATGTACTTCAAATAAGCAAAAGCTTAAAAAATTACCGTTCTCACCTAAAGATTGTAGGAATGTATGGTTTATTACCGATACCTACAGAAGAAATAGTTATCAGGTTACCAATTTTTTTCACAGGCTGTATCTGATGAAACTAATGAACTGATTTTCAAGATTTTTTTACACACCACATAATGTCTGTCTCTTCCTTTGTAATTTGAATTCAATGGCACTTATGCAATGGGACTGAAATATTAAAATATGAGTCTTATTTTGGTATCCTTGGTCCGTGTACTTCCTGGGGTGCATAACAGTACATTAAATCCGAATGCAGCAAATGCTGTATTGGAACAGAAGAGTTATTGTCAATAAAATTAATACCCGATATACGTCAATAATAGTTTTTGACCTTGACTTTCACCAATAAAAAAAATTGCTACATCCGTCTAGCCGTTCTCAAGTTTTAGCGCGACTAACGAACGGCAATTCTTTTTTATACATAGAGATATGATAAATAGAATGGATATACATACTTCTGTTTAAAACAATGATTTACCGGAAGCTGCGACATTATTACTTCAATTCAATTCAATTCAAATATGTTTATTCATTATAAAAACGGAATGTTTACTTAATGAACGTCAAAGTTGCTATCCTATAAGCGCAAATTTAATAAGTGAAATTATGTTAACCCTGACATTTGGTACAATTAAATTTTAAATCATAGAACAAAAGTTGTTGGTAAAACACAAACACTAATTTCCGTTAAAACGCATTTCCCTCTATACATTTTAGAGGAAACTCCGTATAGCCTGCACTGATTTTTGCGTTTTGTAAATATTCGGTTTGAAATTAATGTTCCTTATGAACTGATACCAACTATTTTTTTACTTTTCTTGATAGCTTGATCAACTAATCTTTAAAACGTTTTAAATAAAACACCGACGAATATTTTATGGATATTTAAGTAAGATAATAATGATTTCTACGTCATGTTTAGAAGTCAATTAAATCATCGAAAGATTTTATCGACTGTGTCAAACCCTATCGCAAGGAAAAAAAACCCAAAAAGAACAGAATGAGGTCTGAATGAACAATATTACACCACTAACTGCAGCTTATGTGAAAGTGGCATAAATAGCCTTAAGCAGGAACCATTTTTATTTCGGCGTATTATATGTTGTTTACGATGCACGTTTTATTAATTTACCAAAGAAATACCGCTTACAGATGCATAAAATCAAAGTTACGAGTTATAAGAAGCATTGACTATTTTGTTGCTTTAATTTTTACAGAATAATAGGGCACATTTCGTATATTTTTTGCACTTTTCTTCTGATGTTTTCTCTATAATCTTTCACGTCATACTGATAAGACAAAATCAGGACCGTGTTCATTTTTCCTCGGTAAGTGGCACGCGGGGAAACTAGGAAAACGTCAACTGTGTCGTGTCCATTGGGTAAAACGTTCTTGTAGTACAAACATAATTTTACTTTTAATTTTTGAAATAAATAAACAGTAATTTAATATTTATTAAAACTGTTTTTCTTGCACCTAACATTTTCCTCGCTTTAGTGAGGTGAAAAGGTGTGTGTTGCGCTCGGCAGCAAAGTTATTTAGCGTCTCGTACCTTTGAAACCCTCGCTACGCTCAGGTTTCAATACAAGGTACTCGCGCCAAAAATTAACTTTGCAGCCTTGCATAACAAATAACTATTGTGTAATTAGACACGTAGTTTATTTAGTGCACGTTTATACGTGCACGTCTTTACTGCCTCTTCTATCCTCCCAGATTTGCCGGGAGAAATCTCCTATAGACGTAAGCTCGAGTTTGTACATGTAATTTTTTCATCTAACGTCCTTATTTATGTTTCGTGTGCAATAGTGTTATTATTGCACAAACCTAAACTCTTTTATTACCTAACCTATTTGCAGGTGGTGGAGCGGCTACTTCCTCTGCGGCATAAGGCCCATGACCCTGGCCATCGCCAACGCCGAGGGTCATGAGGTCATCAGGCTCCACCGGCCATTCTCCCTGACCACCCGCCTGGTGCCCTGCGCCCTGCAAAGGATGCAGGTCTGCTTCTGACCCATTTTAAGATGACAAATTGGAAATGTTGGTGACAGGGATCTCGATCTTTCTTTGCAGTTACAAAACCTCATTACCATCAATGGCCTTTACATCTATTGCAGATGATTTATGCAGCGTTTTTGGAGCATTTCGTGACTAAAAATTATTAATTATTGAATTAGACAACTAATAATTCATAAGCAGATTTTTACGGCCTGTACAGTTCATAATTTTTGTGGTAAATTTTCTATATCACAGACTTTGTATAGTAAAACAAAAATATATTCAACATGTATTTAAAACTACCTCTGACCTGATTTGTCAAAAGTACACTCATTATTTTACCATCTTTATGATTAATATGTTTTGAGGAAGGCGGATTTTTTTCACTGCAAAATCCCATACTCTCTCTCTCTGAGAGAAGGCCTATGCCCTACAGTGGAACGTATATAAACTGCTTATGAAATGCTGTTCGTTGAATTGAATTTCTGATGTCCGATTATGCCGCTGATTATTATGGATGATGGTTGAAGTCTGGTCCCCAGATCTTCTCCCCGCCGGAGACCTGTATTGGCTCCGTCGAGCAGCTATGGTCGCCCGTGCGGCCGCTGTACATCATCAGGAACAAGTATGAGGAGCCCGTCTATGGCGTGAGTGGTGAGCCGACCTCAATTCATGTTATTTGTGCTATTATTAAGAAGGCGACAGAAGGTCAATGGAGATCAGCAGAGGACGGGCGAGGTTGGCGTATCCCTATGCTTATAAGTGGGCGTCTTACATGGGATGTCTAGAAAGATAGTGCTATTACGCCATGTTTGCAATGCAGTTCCTTACATAGCAACTGGCTCTTTGGTCTAGCGGGTGACACGCTTGAGTGCCACAACATAAGTCGTGGGCTCGATTCCCACTGAAGGCCGCGCGCGCTTTATTTGTACAAAAAGCGCCAGTCTAGGTGTATTTCCATGTTTGTGATGTCCTTGCCTGGTTACCATAGTACAGGGTATCCTGGGCATCTATTTGTTTAAATGAGACCAGGACTATTGATTACGTTAGGTACGTGTAAGTTTAATAACATAATCCCCAAGGTCCCGAACTAGGATACCCGGTGCTATGGTAACCAGGCAATGATATCACGAATATGGTAATACACCCAGTCTCAGGCCATTTGGCAATCTTACAATAAGAAACCCCTTTTTTTATAACCGCGAGAAGGCCAGGACTTCCCAGTATACACGGTGAAAAGACACAATTCCCTTTGTGAGTGTGGATTAGACGACGGCCCTGCAGAACTCTTATTCTTCTCCTTCCTGGTACAATAAAGAATATTCTCATCTTATATTATTATCTCATCTACCACTTGCTTTATAATTGCCCCAATCTCCGGTTTTCTCTTTTGGATGTCCTCCCTGATAACTTTGTCCGACCAACTAATCGCAAACTTATCCTCTCCAAGGCAAATTGTAAAAAAAATTAAAAATTAAAAAAAATTAAATCACTGACGCTTTGCAGACGATATGATTCTCTTCGCAAGTACATCTACACAATTAGAAAACATGCTATAAACTGTACATAGAGAAAATGAAAAAGTGTGATTGCTGATGAATGTAGAAAAAACTAAAATAATTACGGAACATATTCAAACATCAATAAAAATAAACGACAATACACTAGAATACGTCAACGATTATAGTACCAAGGAGTACCGAAGAAATAGAGAATTGTATTGAATTGATAGCTATTATTAACGCACGTTCATTTTGATATGGCTTTCAAACCACCATGGTGTAGAGAAATTAACTACCCACACTCACACAGGCCCTCGGATCACTGTCCACTGCTTCCGGGACGTGACTTTCAAGGTGGCTCGCATCCAGGACGGCTCCGTGGTGGCCACCACCAGCAAGAGGTGGCTGGGGGTGGCTCACGCTGTCTTCATGTCCTCCATCACTGGCAGGTGGGTGTTCACACATGGCCTCTCCGTGGTCACAAAGATTCATCGTACAACGCGCGAAAAACATAACCCTCGGTAAAAAAGTACGAATTATTTATCATTTTACAGTCGACGAGTGTAATCACGATTATTCATTAGGTAAACTTAATTACCTTAACTCCTGACGTTACGGCAAAGTTGCAGTTGGCGTGGTCGCGGGTGGACTCGCGATTAGACCCGCTTATGTATTTCCTTTGTTCGGTGGGTGTCATGTTCGGCTTTAGTCATAATCTGCTTTTAGTCGTGTTTTAGTTTTGTCATATTTCCTCGTGTGATTTCCTGATGTCCTATATATAAAATATTTAATTACTTTTAATTATGGAAGAACCAATGGGTACAAGTGGTCGGTTGACATTTATTGAAAGTGGAAAAGGGAAAAAGATTTTGTTACACGATGGTTTTAAGTATACTTTGAATCTGATTAATAAAAGCGGATCTTGATACTGGCGTTGTTCAAAGACTTGTCTGTATGACACGTGCAAATAGAATGACAATGACAAGCAATGTGTGAAATAACATTCGAATAAATAGGTACAAATTAGCCTGCATATGAGCCAGTACCTATGAATACTGGTTACTCATTGGCAATAAAGGTTTAATATATTTGAAACTAATACCTCACGTATGACCAAACCAGAACATGACTAAAGCAGAATATGACTACAGTAGAATATTACCAGAGCGGAATATGACTTAAAACGACTATACTCATGACCAAACAAGAACTTGACTAAAACAGAAGATGACTAAAACAGAATATGGCTAAAGGGTAATGA
This sequence comes from Yponomeuta cagnagella, assembly GCA_947310995.1. NCBI lineage: Eukaryota > Metazoa > Arthropoda > Insecta > Lepidoptera > Yponomeutidae > Yponomeuta > Yponomeuta cagnagella. The sequence goes on along the minus strand of OX371292.1, from coordinate 1,692,195 downwards.
ATATGACCAAACCAGAATATGACAAAACCAAAACATGACTAAAAGCAGATTATGATAAAGCCGAACATGACACCCACCTAACAACCGTGACATTGACATTTGAGTTTTTTTGAGTCCTCTGGGTGGTAACAGTAACAAAAAAAAGAAAAAAAAACCATTTTATTTAGAATTTTTGGGCTGTATTCTAAAAATTATAAATTATTGTGTAAAGTTACAGATTATATAAGCTTTCGAATGCGTTGCGGTCTCCTTTACTTATGAGCCACTATTTCCAGATTCACGATAAACTTCGATGTGACACTCAACTTGGAAGACAAGGCGCTGGTGTTGGCGACGACCATTCTCATGGACTATATGTATTACGATATTTAGACGAATATAACTTTCTTAGCTTGCGGACACTTCTTTTGTTTGCGAATCTCGACACATCAGCGGCTCAAGGTTGTACTGTCGACAGCACATCAACCTTAACATACGAGCACTCTAACTAATCACTTACAATAAGGGGGACTTTGCAAGAAAAATGCAAAGGTTGACCTACTGTTGACTGTACATTTGGTATCCAGTAAGCATTGCCCTAAATATTGACAATAGTCACAAATTATACTTCATTTTAAAGGTAAATAAAAACAAAAGGTAGGTAATATAAATTCGAAATTCAAATTGAATGCTATAATTATAAATTAAAAATATTCACTGGTTTCTTGTATTTTTGTGAGTAAAGTGGTGACGAATTCGACCTTTTAACATTCGTTTCACAAGTGAATGAAAGTAGGTTTAATTATTATGATTTTTAAATAAAAAAACGCCAAGATTTTGACATCTCGGTATTCTGCAAAATACATAAATGTAATAGATCTTTTACGTTTGCACCAATTAAGAGTATTTTTAATTTTGTTTATTTAAAGAGTTCTTGTATCGAGTCTAAGTATCACTAGAAACTGACAGCTCGTTGATGGCGTACTTCCGTGCATGACGTACTTCCAGTTTCATAGACTCTGTTTTTTAAATTAACTGAAGCAGCCCAAATCTAAATATTCAGCCAAGGGTCTCAAAAGTACCTATCTTCTCAAAAAAAATTACTCAAACAGAACTTATTTTTCTTGGAACAATGCCCATTGCATATCCACGGTGCATTCTCTTTCTCTCTCTATCTCTCTCTGAGAGAAGACCTCTAACATTTGGACGTTAATAGGCTGCTTATGCTGGAACGATCTGGCGGCACGAGGAGGAGGAAGGGGATTTTACTTTAAAAGAAGAAAGAATATATAAAATAATAGTAAAAAAAAACTTATCGCTTGCTCTGGTCCGAAACAAGGATACCCTGTGCTATGGTAATCAGGCGAGGGCATCAAAAACATGGAAATATACCCAGACTGAGGCCACTTATACAAATCAAGTGCGACTGCCTCCACCGGGAATCGAAGATCAAACCCACGACCTCTTTTGTCAAACGCGTTACCGCGAGACTAACAAAGCAGTATTCTGCATAAGTATTAAGTACACTGAATAATAGCTAGTACTTACTAGTACTTGCAAAAGTTAACACATCCTTTATGGGGCACTGTGTAAGGTTCTACAACAAAATTCCTCAAGATATATTAGAGTTACCTCCAACGCGATTTAAAAAATGTGTTAAACACATTCTGTGCAAAAAGGCTTACTATAACATCAAGGATTATTTAGAAGACAAAGATGTTTGGCATTAAACAGTAGATTAATATTATTTAAAGGACGATTGTGACTAGTGTTCAACACATTCATGACTAATATTTTAAGTTGAAAACTCTGTTAATTAAGTTAAAACGTGTTTTGAAAAGAATAAATGTGGAGTTTCTTTGTTAGCTTCTTCTCCACATAAATCCATTAATTGTGAAACTAACAACTTTGACGTTCATTAAGTAAACATTCTGTTTTTACAATGAATAAAAATATTTGAATTGAATTGAATTGAAATATCTAGTACATAAAAATATCGTGTTATCGAACTCACCCGAAACGGCTTCACCGATTCTTATGATTTTTTTTGTGTATATTTGTTAGCTCTGAGAATAGATCGTAGGCTAATTAACGTGGCAAAACAACGTTTGCCGAGTCACCTAGTATTTTTATATTCTTGTCTCATCGCTTCCAGATCTTAGGTTCCTCGATCATTTCAATTCGTTATTATTCTACGGCCTGTACATGTTTTTGTGTTTACCTATAGATGATTTTGCAGTGATAGTTTTGTGTGTCGGTTATGTGCTACCTCAACAACACCTAGGTTTTGTAAAAAATAGGAAAGCACATTCCCAAGACATGCAGCTGTTTGGACCGAAAAAATAAATTATAATTAAATCGGACAGCCGTCATAAAAATGCAAAACGGACGCGCTCGTTCGCACGGAATTCTAAATTTTATTGCAAATAAAATACCGCTCTTATTCGTTTAAACTTGAACAATGCCCCAGATATTAGTATTAAAATGAAGGGACAGAATTCGATCGTTACAAGTACTTTAAATGCATTTTTCTCATTTGCAAAAACTGCGATTTCCCCCTAAAATTAATGTACCGACCCAAGTCCACCCCTATTTGCATTGTGTATTTTTTTTACGGGCAGATGGCCGTCTCCGATATTAATTGCGCGAAATTTTTATAAAAAGTTGCAATTTTCGGCGCGAGACTGGCAACAATGACAACTAGAGGAGACTTTACGTCAAAAAAAGTAAAAAAAGTTAATATCGGCTGTTTTATTGAACCCTTTTTCCAAAGGATTGAATTCAATTAGATAAAAAAACTAAAGGGGTGCGTTTTCTACACATTTCTGGAAAAAACTTATGGGTTTTTTTTTAAAGGGAATGTAGGTCAGTGGGTGATGCACTTCGGGAATTAAACTTTTTTTTTTGCTTTTTCTGTATTTTGAGGGGAAAATTTTATATTGGCGCGCGCATGTCGTGTGCGCGAAAAAGCAAGGGTTTAAAAAAGATTGAAAGCTCCAAACAATGGCCATTTAGAAGATGATTTAGGGTCTTAAAAAAAACTAACGGTTTTACCTCCTTTTTACAAAAAAGCAAAATGGCTATAGAATTAATAAAGAAACATTGTTGCAGCTGTTTCAAAACTGAATTTATGTGATGGAACACTTTTGTCTACTTTTGTATTTGAAAGTAAGAACTGTTATAGATATAAGTTGTTAACGGGTTATAAATATTTTGCGGGTGTAATCGCGATTTTTTATTAATTAACCTTAATGACCTTAGTGGGAACTAAGGTCATTAAGTTAGTGGGAAACTTAGTGGGAACTAAGGTAGGTAATTAAACAAACAAACAAACATTTACATACAGGCCCCACACTAGGATACCCTGTGTCGTGGGAACCAGAAACAACGAGATCACAAACATGTAAACATCCAAGAGCTGGGGTTTTTTTGTCCCCAGCCGGGATTCGAACCTGGGACCTCTCGCATGGTATGCAGATGCACTAAGGTTAAGATTACCTCATTAACAATCGCGATAGGACCCCTTAAATGTATAACTATGGATGAGCATCGCGAGTAATTAAAAAACACTATCAAGGGCCTGTTCCATAAAACTACAATTCATGGTTTACTATGACAATTCGATGTATACTGCAAAGTTTAACAGATTAACAAAACGACTCTGCTATGCAATGTATCTGGAATTGTCATAAAAATCTACGAATTGTAGTTTTATGAAACTCGTTATTCTATTAGGAAATCGAGGAGCATAACAAAACAAAGTAAATAATCTAAAAACATTAAATAATGTTTGATTTCCATGATATAGATCCTTATGTCATACTATTTGAAAGCAGAAAATATAGTGACCTATTTTTGTTAGACCTTTTTTTTTTCGTTTAAGCGCAAAAACATGTTATCTTACAATTTGTTCTACTTTTTTTTTGTTGTGCAATAAATTGTACTCTATCTATCTAAACATTTTTAAACTACTGTTTTTGAAAATACGTAAACAAATTATGCTTTACAGGATTTTTTTAAATTCCTAGTAAAGACCAATTAGGCACCGTCGTCCAGCCATTTCGGTACACCCTTGTAATCCATGAGGGTTCAGAACTGTACACCCTTTTAAACCTAAAAAAGAGACTCCAATAAAATAATCTAGCGTAGCGACTTTTTGGCACCGCGTGCGCTCGCGGGTTAAGCTGACGTGTAATGTTGTGATTGGCCGCGACTCGACGGCGTACTTCACTCCGGCTCAGATTCTGTACCAGACAGAAGCTTAACTTAGCTTGGCAACAATTAAATATATTTTTTCATATTTGTTTATGTATTTATATACATTACATAAACTCACGCCTGTATTCTGGAGGGGTAGGCAGATACCAGGGTTTGCCACTTGCCACGATCCTGACCAACCTCTTTCGCTTCATTAATATTCATTAGTCGTTGCATACACGCACGCTGGTTTCGAGTACTTTTTATCTTGTCCTTTGCTACTTGGTAGAAGTATGTCCACCTGGAAAGTCCCTTACCGGCCCTTCAACCCACATTCACTCGATACATTTCTTTCAATCGTCAATTTTTCTTCCGTCGTCATCCTCTCTATACATCCAAACCGACGCAACATTCCTATCTTAACTTTAGTCACCACATCCTATTTTAGTCCACAATGATCTCTAATCACACTATTAACCAAATATTTTCAACGGCCAGCTAATGCGAATAAGAATCGTTTTTATTCATATATAAAAATTAAATAAAAAATAAAAACCGGCTTCAAAACACTACAGCATCATCATCAGCCATTTGACGCCCACTGCAGGACATAGGCCTCCCTCATGGTTTTGCTAGCGATGAAGGGTTTTGCCATAATCGCTACGCTTGGCAGGCGGGTTGGCGATTGCAGTATGCGGTTGGAATCTCAGGAAGACGCTGCTGCCCATCTCCTTAGTCGCCTTCTACGACATCCACGGAAGGAAATGGAGTGACGCTATTCTTAATCCGGCGGCACGCGGACACACTACAGCACTAATTTAGAAATAATTTAAAAGAATACCTTTAAATTAGATATTGTTTAAGTATACATGTAGGTATTGTAGAAGTATAATTTGTAGTCGGTGCCCAAAATATATGTCCTGGGCATGAAACTAGTAACCGACTACAATAATTTGTACTTTTACAATACCTACATGTACAGATACTTCTATTTAAATGTTTTCTTTTAAATTATTCAACTTTTCAACTTTTTAGTGCTGTAGTGTTTTGAAGTCGGTTTTTTATTTTTTATTTGAAGTTTTTTATTTTTCAATTTGAGTGGGGGAGCGGGATAAACATAAACAAGTCTCTTATAACCATAATTTACACTACTTAATTCGTTGCTTTAAAATTAGAAGTTCTCAATTTCCATCTCCGAAAGCCTTCACCAGAACATCACTAAATTGCAAACCTTGGGACTACTTTTACGCTATATTATGAAACATACGAAGAACCTACCAATTTACTAAAAATAATGTGTTGCCTACATTTAAATACTACATACTTAAGCAGCGTAAATACGACCCTCCGCACAGGCCTTCTCTCAGAGAGAAAGAGTATGGGCTTAATCACCACGCGTGCCCACCGCGGAATACTACTTATAGTAAATTAAGATAATTTTTGGAGACTTAGGTAGCATATGGTTTGACATGCCGCAAGAGACTTACAAAACAAAACTTTAAATTGAAAAATTAAACAAGTTTGAAATCAAACGGATGGAAGCAAATGGATTTCTATCAGAGCTTTTATTTAATTGTTTACTAATTTTTGTCAGTGAATAATCTGAGCCATTCTTCGGTAAAAACTATGTCGCTTACCCCTCCGCGTGTCAGTTTCCCTTGTTTGCTAAATTTTTTCAACATTTAACCCATTTTTCAACAACAATTTCAATTTTGGACACATTTCCCCTCTAATGCGTTTGACAGATGCATACACAATGTCACCCTAGCGGATTTCGATTTTAATGGGTGTCGTTTTTTGATCGAAAGCGGGACTTTTTCTATGTTTCTTTTTTACACATTTTACTTATTTTTTACTTTATTTTTTTGCGTCCATCGCTCTAAAGCCGACAGTTGACGCGCACATAATCTTTAATTAAGTCCCTTTTGGGGAAATTGTACGTTTTTTTCTGTGTAATTGTGTGATTTATCTCGTTTATTGATGAATTTATGGAATTATACGGGTAGGATTCGAGTTAACTCTTTTTGAGAACATTGTGTCAATAGCGTGTGAATTTCGTTCATAACATAATAAGCAGCCTATATACATCCCACTGTAGGACACATATCTTCTCTCAGAGACAGAGTATTGGCTTAATCACCACGCGTGCCCAGCGATTTAAAGGAACAATGTTAAAAGTTTTATTGCCTGATTATGACAATTTCACACCCGAACGAAAAAACAAAGTTGGTGAGTTTACAGTATACACTTCTTTTCGTCTAACAGCAACTCCAGATATTCTAACAAAAAAAAACTCCCCGTCACGATGAAGTTAAGGAACAAATCTGGTGAAGGACAAAGGACAAATCCAATACAATCTTGTAATTTTGCGTCGATTTCGGCGGTGACGCAGTAATAGGAGCATTGCCAGACGTATTTCTCGATCCATGCTTTCTATAGACTGACTGCGACGTTTTTACAAAATGCTCGTCGCAACTGTGCATCGCCGCAGCGAGGACGGAACGTCTGCGTCGTAGTAACGCTGCGATAGCGTAGTGCCTGTGTGGCCGGCTATGCGTCAAAATATTTGCGTTGCGAAGACGCAACGCAACGCAACGCGCCGTGTGGACTGGCCCTGAAGCTTTATCAACATTACAAGGGAGCTAAAACATGGCGGGAGCGAGCTTTGAAGGATGAGACACAGTCGCAGAGTGTAAAGTGTAATTTTAAAATATGAAAATTACTTTTTTTAGTATTTTTTGTTATAACGGCAATAGAAATAGAAATGCACTAACCCGTGCTGAGGACAATTTTAAAAACCTATTTAGAGGCTAAAAATTCCACCCATGCCGGGACTTGAACCCGCGACCTCTGGCTCACCGTGCCAGCGCTCACCCAACTGAGCTAATGGGCAAGTGCAAGCATTGATGAAATTTCGAGCCTCTTTACAAACTTCTCTGTATTACGTACAGGCAGCGACATCTGGCCGAAGTGAATTACATCACTTGCAGCCCCGAGCAACCCACTTTGAAGTTAGGCTCTTACATCGGAATGATATCGCTGTACCTACATGATTATTATATACTTTTTGTTGCACTAACCCGTGCTAAGGACAATTTTAAAAACCTATTTAGAGGCTATTTTTATAAACCTAAAAATTTATAAAATTTATTACAATACGTGGTAAAAATTCAGGAAATGAAACGCGATGCCTTACTTGTATATTTAATTTATTGAATACGGTAGAAATGCCATAGTAATTAATGGAAAACAAATGCATAACCAACAGACGGATCTAGGAACATATACCGACTGTGACCTTTATGCAGCACTTTGACTTTAATTTTAAGTACATTTATGTTTTTTTCTACGTTTAGGAATGGACGAACGTAGACTGATAGATTGGATTTGATTTGTGTGTGTTTTTTATTCATATTTTAAAACGCTCTCTTAATGTTTACAATTGTTTGTCCTAAAACAAATTAAGATTGGTTGTCTGTGAGACTCCGTTTTTCAGAATTATAACATATTATTATCTCGACACGATATTAAGTCATATATTTAATTCTGAATGGCAATAACATGAATCATGATAGACAAACACCATCATGTATCTCATGATAGTGTTTTCTGATAATAACTTTACTGTCATGTACCTATATCATGATGAGTGATCTGTCAGGATCGTGGCAAGTGGCACTCCCTGGCCTCTGCCTGCCCCTCTGGGATACAGGCGTGAGTTTATGTATGTATGTATGTGTATACCATGATAACAAGTAACATGATACTGAAAACTATCTGACTTTCCTATCATTTTTTTCATCTCAATCAGCTGCATTTGGGCCTCCGCCCGCCCTTTCTATACTCCGTTATCAATTTCAGATAATCAAATCAAATAATATTTTTTTTATTCAAAGTAGCACAGAAACTGCGACTTAATGAACGTTACAAGTTAAACTAGGTGTCCATTTCAAAATCTAGATCATTTTAATCAAAATCTAAATCATAGGTCCAGCAAACTGATGGGCGTCCTACGCTGCATTTGTTTTTTTCATTTCTAAGCATTTAATATCTTTAAAAAACAGCATGGCCTATACGGCCGAATCGATTGTTCTTTCCATTGTTATAAGAAATACATTACCACTACAAAGTAGCAACATATTATAATTTATAATACGCCAAGTCCAAAGTGCTACAAAAAATCACAGTATAGATGGCTTTCACCTCAAAGCCAGAATATAATTCTTGTTTTACTTAAAATACTTCGAAATAAAAATTTAATTCAATGTGGCTGTCGCTAAATAATGTACTTAATTCATGAAAAAAAAATTAATATTTCACAATAAGTAATTGTTTATCACGGGTCATATTCTCTGAGCTTAATGGTGGATTATAATTTTCTCTCATTTTGTGTATGTTACCTCAATTGTGTACATTGTACATTGCATTCATTACTAAGTATTTAACACCTGCATACCTAGTTCCTTATCCTGAGAATATAAACATATTTTCGAAGAGACAACCACATTGACAATATACAGGTAATTAAATAAATTGACTAGACAGTTTCATAAACTTGACTGAGACAGTCGCACAGACTAAAAAAGCAAATAATTACGGCATTTGTAGCAAAAATAGTTTAAAAAGATTAAATTAATTTTGTACAATTAAAACTAAGACAAATCATAAAAATTAAAATGAAGTATTGGCCTGAAAGGACTAGAAAAATTATATTCCTAAAATTACTAAACACTTAACAAACGATGGAATGTGTTTTTTAATGCTCCCTTTGAAACGAGTACTTATTAAAATTTAAATAAATTGTAAACGTGCGACTGTTAATATTTTGTGAGCATTGTACTTGAGTGACTTTTATTATTTTTATGTATAACAACATAATAATCCTCCCGATTCTTAATTATAATTTGTACTATGATTTATATATATTTATTTGTAACTTTTACAATTATTTTAACACTCCCTGTCAAAACAGCAATTTTACTTTTGTACTCTTGCAGTGTATAAGTATATTTTACAAACATTTTTGTCACCACTCAAAGTACAACACTTTCCTGACAAAATATACGGAACACAAAGATAAATTTAGATTTCACTACATTCAATGGCGTTCGTCCGCAACAAGATCCCAACTTCCAATTTTAAAATATCTTTTTGCTCCTCTGACCGTGGTATAAAAAACGCCAATCTCCAGGAATTTGGGAGCTCGTTTGCAAACGATCACCACGCTTACATTTTCTTTAATTTTGTTATTATTTTAAACGTTACAATATAATTTGTTGTATTATGTACGCGCGCTGTGACTTCCGCTGGCCCTCTGAAGGACTTTGGCTCTGGCTTCGGGAAGACGATTCGGAAGATTTACTTATTTATCTGTTCTTTATCGTTTACTTTATGTCTACGCTTTAAAACTGTTTCATAGGTACTTAAACATGGAAGGTGACTTCAGATTTATACTTGTAATTTCGTGTAAATATTAAAAATATATCACTGCATTAAACCTACTGTGTAAGACCCCAGAACGTCATTATGAATTACTCAACACAAAGAAAACATTTTGTATATTTTTTGACATTAACATTGTTTTTTTGAAATGTCAAAATCCCTTTTTTTATGTTTCAAAATACTTTAAACGTCGTTGGCAATGAATGCAAAACAATTATGCATAAGTGGTTTGGAAAAAATGTTTACCCTGATTCTTACTTCAACCTACAGCAAAAAAAAGAATAGTACTGTAATAAACGCGGCCAGCGGAACGCACAGCGCGGTACCTCTCTAAATTTTTAATTACGACTTACTTACGTACATACATAGGAACTTTGATTAGAAGCTGCATTGTTTTATACAAGCTATTCTCCACAATGAAACTACTTTTTAGTAAAACGAAATGCTTACACTGGAATGAAACAATTCACTAACACCACTTCGTCTAATGATGTCTTTTGGTTGATGAGTGTGTTTTTGATCTTCTGTCTTGTGTTAGATCGAAGGCGATTGGCGTCAAAATTTGATAAATGAAGTCGATTAAAAAACTAAAAAGAAATCCGCTTTGGTTTAAAGCTTTCTAATAAATTGCTCAGTGAAGTCAAACTCTTCCAATAACATTCATTGGTCTAAAATAATTGTAAATAGAAATAGCTCGTACTAACATAACATTAGAAAATAATTATATTCTTTTTGTTGCACTAACCCGTGCTGAGGACAATTTTGGCACGGTGAGCCAGAGGTCGCGGGTTCAAGTCCCGGCATGGATGGAATTTTTAGGTTAAATAGGTTTTTAAAATTAGAAAATAAGTCATACTAACATACTATGATTGTTAATTATCGGAAATAAACGATTTTATTTTATTATTTATTATTATGTTGAAGGATGTCTGACAAAGATATCGACAGGCACCATTACGATATTTCTTATATGAGCATTACATAATCCTTGATAGTTTTGTTTCAGGTAAGATAAAGGTAAATTTGAAAGGTAAAAAAGTATTTATTCAAGGCTGGGTTGATTGATTGATGATTGATACGGGGTATTTTAAATAGACATATTTGTAACACACTGTATCAGTTAATCAATCATGCTGTGCTCGTCCACTGCGGGCAAGTATAAATAAACTGTATTTTTTTTCCGCTTTCAAACACCTTACATGCAAGATTACATGCTACGCCGTAGGCCGTAGCAGCTCTACGAAGCCTACTACGCGTGACGTAGCACTCGTGAACAAGATGAATGTCTAATTTCTTTGCCATTTCGCCTCCACATTTCTGGTAATGAAAATATAAGCAGCCTATATACATCAGACCGTAGGGCACAGGCCCTCTCTCAGGTAGATAGTATGGGCTTAGTCACCACGCGTACCCACCGCGGATTCGCGATTTCAAGCGCTGAGGTATGTGAATAGCTCTGACACTCAGGTTTCGTCACGATGTTTTCCTTCACAGTTAGCGAGTGGTATTGCTACTATAACTTCACAAGTGTACATAACTTACAAAACAAAGTCATAGATACACGCCCGCACTGGGAATCGAACCTAGGTTTCTCGCTTCCGAGTCCAATGTTCTTCCCACTAGGCTACCGCCGCTTTTTATCACCGACATAATGAAAATGTCATGTCGTAACTTAACCAGCTATTTAATACATTTCAATTTCGAACAAATTGGTTGTTTTCCCCTTTTCAGAAAGATATGAGGATTTTGTTAAACGTTGTAAAAGTTTGTGCTTTACACGTGACAACTCCTTAAGTAGATTTAACTGCGCTTTGTGACTTTAAAGCTCTTCTATCGTAGTTTGTACATCGCCATACACTATCCAGCCTTCGAACCAACACGAAACAGCCATCGGCTTCAAGTAAAATTATCTCATAATAAGTAGTTTTACGATATACAAATAAGTGAAAACTGCTCTCTCGGTCTAGGATCACGACGGAGCCCTAGGGCTGCGCCCCAGGCCCTCGCCCAAAACAATACCCGTATAAAGACAGTGGACGGAAGAACCAGCTTGAAGCGAACATTAGAATTTGACTTTTATGTGTAGGTGATAACGGTTACGATCGTGTACCATGCAAATCGGATCATAAACGGACAAGCTAAGCTGACGGTAATATTTCAAAGAATCACTAGAGTTAAGAGCATTTGAGGCGTCGGTATTGTCTCTTTTTTGCTCTTTCTAATCTTCTTCTTCGGTCCTTTAACTCCTAGGAGAGCATAGGGGCCACTCAAGTAATACTTAAGCACTACAGGGGGGCGGGGGGTCTTAGCTTTGCTTATTTTTGATGAAGGGGGGTGGGGGGGTCTGAATGGTGATTACGTCAGCAGCAGGCATTAACTTTTTTCTACAAAACTTAGTCGATGTTGCTTTAAACACATATGTGTTCTAAGTTGCCATATGGTAAACCTACTTGCCAGTGCTTGAAAACGAAATGTATTTTCAGAGATTCCTAATAATAATAATAATGCATACGTTCAGGTACACGGTTAGAACCGAGTGGGGGAATTACCGCGCGCTATTCACTTGTCTAAATTTCTTCCACCAATATATTGTTCAGTTTCGGTACGATTGACGATTTGAATACATTAAAAGAAAAATGGATATACCCTCTGGCATAGGAGAGGGGGTAAGAGCTTTGCTTACTTTGCTGACGAGACGGGGGGGGGGGGGGGGGGGGGTAAATAATTGTAATAAATCTGCTTACGTAATACTTCAACCACCTTGGCCGCCCTCTCGTCACATTCCTATAATGAAACTCTTTTTCGAACTGAATTTTTTGTAAAATGCGAGCACAAGCCGCTGCCAGAAAGGTCCTTAAGTGGAATTTATTTAATATTATCTTCGCTTAATTACAATACGGCAGACTAGCTGTTGCCCGCGACTTCGTTCGCGTGGTAATTTTGATGTGTATTTTTCCGGGATAAAAATAGCGTATGTGCTAATCCAGACTATAATCTATCTCTGTGCAAAATTTCATCCGGATCCGTTCAGCCGTTTTTGCATGAAATAGTAACAAACAAAACTTTCGCGTTTATTATATTAGTAAGGATAGAAGAAAAACTTGTAGTACCTTTAAAAGTTGACTACGTTTTAGAACTAAACGCTTATATTGTTCACAATTTTGTACAGTATTGAATTCAATTATGATTTGAATTTAACTCCTCCACAATTCTTTGAATCACTTATCAACTTTAAATATTTTCACTAGTTCTTTTAGACATTTACTTCTTAGGTACTGAACAAATTTTCATTTGATTTGGACAACTTCGAATTCATCCACAATTTAGAATGTTGTCACTTGTTTTTTTTTCTCTTGTGAACATTTTGGCAACCATCTTTAAATCGCTTGTTTCTGTTAGATGTATTACTTAGGTAACACAAAACTAACCTACACGTCTCCCGTCACTATTTATAACGGCAGTGAAGGGGTAGGCAGTGTTATAGTCTCATAAACTTCGCTCCAAACTAGCTCCGAAAGCCCACCGTTGTGAACAAAACCAGACCGAGGCACCACGAACGACACATCTAATGAATTTAACGCTAACGTTACGCTATATGTTGATCACTGCCCAATAGTACGTATCTTTGTGCTTTAAGTCACTCGAATACAACAATATTCATATAGTTTAGTATAGCATAGCTAACAGTTGAACAACAGTCACGCGGCCTCCGTCCATCGCGACCTAAACACATTAATAACTATTTTGTACTCTCCGAAACTCCCAAAATATTTTTATAAATAACAGCTAATACAAAATCTAAGTTCTGAGGTAGAGCGGTTTTCGTCGTAGTACGCCTATTCCAGGCGCGTATCCAGGCGGGGCCCCGGCTCTGTGTATTGCCCCAGAAAATCCGCCTAAGTGGTGTCGTGATTTTAAAGGTCCGGACCCCCAAGACGCGCGCCCGGCCTGTCTCTACGTCGCTAGTGATCTGCCCAGTGATCAACATCGTAACACACTACGACGCTATCGCAGCATACTCGTACATACCGACAGAATACATTTAAATAATAATTAAGCCTAGGGTGTATTTCTTTCTCCCGACCGGAATCCTCTTTCCTTCTTACACGTCTCGGGCCGACACGGAGATAATAATTCAATAAAAACTAAATATAAATAATCCATTTAAATTTCATAACGTTTCATATATCACCCGTTTTCAAATATTTTCAATATGAAGTTAGACTTTCGGCGAGTGCGGCGGCCGCGGTGTGGCGGCGGCCTAGCGGAGCAGCTTCTCCGTTTTAAAAACTAAACATTACGTCACATTTTATTTTTTCAGCAATCGCTTTGAAGGCACACAGCGTTAAATGTAGTACAGTTCAGGCGCGAGACGCGCGTCTGCGGGCGTTGTTGCCCCTCCCGCGGGCGCGCGAGCTCTCCGAGACTCGGGGGCCCATGGGGGGCCTACGGGGCGAGGCCCCGGGACGCTAGGCGGGCGTGAGCGTGAGTGTGACGGTGGCGCGGCGCGTAGCACGGCGGCGCACCGGCAAAAACACTAGGGCCGGAAGTAGACTCAACGCACCCCCCGCTTCTTCAAGGACGAACGGCTGCATGGTCAGAGGCGCGTCAGGGGCCCTCGGAACCGCCAGCAGAGCCCCCGCACCGCCGTGCGCTTGTCGCAGATGCGCCTCCAGAGCCGCGAACCCCTCCGCGCGGAACTCACAACGCGAACACCAGTACGGGGCCCCCTCTTGGTCGTTCACTGGCTCCCCTTCTGTTGTCTCGCCAGGTCCTGGAGGACACAATATATTGTGGTTGTAGTTTAGGACACAATATACAAAGGTGCTAGTTTATGTACATTTGTAGTCGTAAATAACTCAATGATCAAGCCAGCCAGGCAGCCCCACTGTCCCCAGCAGCCCCAATGCAAAGTTTACCATAAACCCGCTTGAAAAAAAAAACAAACCGATAATAAATCTAAATTGTTTTGGATGTAATAATAGTAAAGAATCTCCGTGCGGTAATGAATTTGGACTTTACATAACCAAAGAATAATAGTTAAGAAAGTACACCCACCCGAATTATCGTTGCTCGCCTCGTCCGGCGGCTCGGGCGGCGGCTGCTGCGCGTGCGCGCGCTCGTGCGCGAACAGGAACGCGAGCACGTCCGTGGTGAACGGGCAGTACGAACACGCGTACGGCTTGTCCCTGGCCAGCAGGTCCACGGGCCGCGGCGGGGGCGGCGCCGGCGCGTGCTCCGCCAAAAGGTGCGCCCTCAGCGCCCTCGGGCCCCTAAACCGACGCGCGCACAGCGGACACGGCTCGGCCGGAGCCGCGGCCGGCGCAGGCGGCGCTGGAATCCCGTGCGTATTATGCTTATGCACACGCAAGAAGTATTTACTGCACAACTCCTTGTGACATATATCGCACGTGACCCCGCCCAGCTGCGTCCCGCTCTCCAGCGAGATCCCGTGCATGCGCTGCATGTGGGTGCGCATGAAGTACTTGTTGCACAGCTCCTTGTTGCAGATCTCGCAAAAGCTGGAGCCCCCGCTACCGCCGCCCTGGCTGGTCGGCCGCCGCTCGTCGGGCTGCGGCGAGGTCGAGGCCGGCCGAAGGTCAGGCGGAGGCTCGTCGTTTAGCCTCTCGGCGGCCAGCTCGTTCAGCTGCGATATCATCGTCTGCAGCTTCCGGAGCTCCTCGCTGGCGGACCCCGGAGAGGCCCCGCCTCTCTCTTCCACGATGAGGTTCAGCGGACTGGTCTGGGAGTCCCTCAGCACTTGCGCAGTCAAGTCCAGGTCTTCACATTCGCGTTTCACTTGTAGCAGCTGTTCTGGTTGTGGCGAGACAGTCTCGTTTGTCGGTGAGGGGTGTGTGAGAGGTGGAGTTTGGACAGGTGAAGATTGTGGCGGGGTCATCGCGGCGGGGGAGCGCAGAGGAGGGACGCCGTGACGCCGTTCTCTGTGGGTCCTCAGGAAGTATTTGTTGCAGTACTCCTTGCAGCAGATCTCGCAGAACGCTTCCGGGTTGAGGACGCCGAGGCGGCGCAGCGCGTCCGGGTTGAAGGCGGCGTCACGCGCGCGCCTGGCGGAGTCTGGTGACAGTCGTCTGGTTCCCCCTGATTCCTCGTCTGAAGACCTGCGGGGTGGTGAGGGCTGTGCGGGCGGCGGGGCTGCCGGCTGCGGTTCGCCGCCCCCGTCGTAGATCCCATGCTTGTTAGCCCGATGCGTCTTCAGGAAATACTTGTTGCAGAACTCCTTGCAGCACAGATCGCAGTAGGCCTCCGGGTTGAAGATGCGCGGCGGCTCGTGGCGGGGCAGCAGGCGGAAAGCTGCCAGTGGATCGAAAGCCGGTAAGCCGATGTCGCCGAATGCGAGGGCGCTCTTGTAGATGTCAGCCATCTTGGCGTGCAGGTCGTGCGGGGGTGGGGGCGGCGCGCGGGACGGGGCGGCCTGCTTGCGCCGTTTGCGACCCGGACTGCCGCCCCCCGCTCCCGCGCCGCCCCCGCCGCCGCCGTCCAGCTCCAGCTCGCGCTTGACCGCCGGCGCCACCGACATCGCGTCACCGCCGCATCTGGAATGGGAGATGAGGGTGTGTTATTATGTGTACAGAATTTATTTCTATTTTGGCAACAGACGGTCGTAGTCACAAGTACAAGGTACAAATTTTGGAAATATGTTTAATGAAAAGTTGTGCCAAGAATAACATTGGGTATTTATTAAGGGATTAGCCGTTTATGGTAACTAGTACCTAGATACACATTAGAGAACTTACACTAAAAAATGTTTTAGTAAAATAGGAGAGGACACGTTAAAAGATAAATAAGCCTGGTATTTTTTTTCTGCGACAAATACTTTTTGTAATATAACCAGTCGAAAAGACAATAAAGTCACGTGGTACTAAAACGCGCCATACAAATCGACCTTAGACTATGACGTCTCTCCCTAACGTAACGCCTATAATGTATGGAGCGTTTATCAATATTTGAGTTATCTCGTAAAATAACGTTTTATGCATGTACACCCTTACAAGAAAACGTTCAGAATTCGGTGACAAAACGAAATCTAATAAGTTTATGTTATTAGAGTAACATTATTTTTCGCATATTTTGTGACCCTGAAAACCCCGAAAAAAATATTTTTACTGTTTTATTTTTTCCCAGGTTTTTACACGATTTCTATGGTTACATTCTCTTTGTTGCACTAACCCGTGCTGAGGGCAAAGTGGGTTACTCGGGGCTGCAAGTGATGTAAATTGCTTCGGTCAGATGTCGCTGCCTGTACGTGATACAGAGAAGTTTGTAAAGAGGCTCGACATTTCATCGATGCTTGCACTTGCCCATTAATTAGCTCAGTTGGGAGAGCGCTGGCACGGTGAGCCAGAGGTCGCGGGTTCAAGTTCCGGCATGGGTGGAATTTTTAGCCTCTAAATAGGTTTTTAAGATTTCTATGGTGTAAAAGCAATGTCACTCCAATCTAAGTTAGACGCAAGTTCCCCATTCAACTCATGTTTATGATTTATACTTGAAGTAACATTTTTAAAAATAAATTTCATGTTGTGTTAAAGAAACTAGTGAATATCATTTCATTTATTTCATTAATTAGGAACCTTTTTACACGCTCTATTGTGTTACGCATACCTATCTAGGTTTATAAATTAGGTATAATCGGAGATCGTCACTCACTCACTGATTATTTATTTATTTTTCCCTGAAATTATCGCTTCTACGTAAAGGTGTATGAGAAAGTTCTAGGAAATATATGAATTCACAGTCCACTAGCAATATCAATAGACGGCCTAGCCAATGCTCTCTATCTCTCTACCTAATTTATAAACATAATAATAGGTTGATTGATATATTACAATAAGAGGATATAGTGACTAGAATTGAGACAGGAATGTTGCGTTGGTTTGGACACGTGGAGAGGATGAAGGATGGAAGATTGACAAAACAAAGAGCGAATGTGGGTGGAAGGGCCGGTCATACTTCGACCAAATAGGGAATGTCAGGAACGTGGCAAGTGGCAGTCCGTGGTCTCTGCCTACCCCTCTTGGATACAGGCGTGAGTTTATGTATGTGTATATTATAATAGTGATATATACAGGGTGATTTTAAAATCGTTAGCAATATTTTGAGGGAATGTTATTTTCATTGCGAAGAACAGTATTATTAATGATTTGTAAATATTCCAGTGATGGTTACAAACATAGATGTCTAACTAGCGCTAAAAAACTACTCCACGTTCAAATGTATCGGAGCGAGATTAGTATATTACCCTTTAATAAATACATCAATGAAGGTTTCACGATTTTGTATAAAACCAACCATCAGGTTCCGCTGTCACTTACTATTGCCCAATCAACATTCACGTCACGCATGGCACACAGAATGAACCAATCACTGAGTTATTTACTCTGCAGCTCATCTAGCGCTCATTTCATTGGTAAAGACTAATAGAGAGGACTGGGGCCGTTTTTGAGTGCGAATTTTGTAGGAGAAAATACTTCTATGGTGTTTTATTCGTAGAAATTTTCATTATCTCTGACCTTTGGCTCCAAACTGTGAATCTAACTAAATTCGAAGCGGTAGGAAGTACCACAACGTTAAAAATTATTTTCTAATATGTTTAAAAATGCTTAAAGAGTCTGTCGTCCGATATCTTTAAACGATAAAAAAAATTATTGAGTTGGACGGCTTTTTTCGGTTCCGTACTCAAATGGTAAGGGACCCTATTACTAAGACTCCACCGTCCGTCTGTGTGTCTGTCTGTCCGTCACCAGGCTGTATCTCATGAACCGTGATAGCTAGAAACTTGAAATTTTCACAGATGATGTATTTTTGTTGCCGCTATAACGACAAATATACTAAATATTTAAGGGGGGCTCCCATACCACAAGCGTGATTTTGTTTGCTCGATATTAATAAGGGCAACAGGTAGACGCTTGAAATATTCAAATGTTGCATAGCCCGTGGACGGAACCTTTCGTGCGCGAGTCCGACTCGCACTTGGTCGGTTTATTATTACTTTTCGTTCTGATATTATTTGTTTAAGCTTCAGTGAAGTAATTTTAGGCATCAAAAACGATTTGGTTTGACGCGTAATTTTTTTTACACTAGTAACATAATGGTTCTAAATTATGGTTACAATGTCTCCTTAAAAACGCTGAAGGAATTGAAAGCCACGCTGTAGTATGTCCTGTTTATTTGTCCAATTGTATCGCGTAAAATAAAAGCCCAATTTACGGGTTTACCAACGCAAATTGTAATGCGATGAAAAATAAAGAGAAATAAATTATGTCATATATAGGTACTCGTACAATGAAACCAATATTATGTGAAAACCTCTGTGTAGGTGTATACAAACACTATGTTCTTTTTTAGAAGCAATTACTTTGTCACATATAGGGTAACGAGGGTAAACTGGAGGGTAACGGACCTGAGTAGCAACACAACAAAGTCCCAAAAAGTTGAATATAGTATATACCCCAGGAAAACAAGATTCCAATAAGAAATCATCACCTGCTATAGTCACTGCTGAGATCCAGTTTTTCGAAACCAAAGAACACAACACAAAAAGAGAAAGAGAAAAAAGCTACACTTTTGTCCTTACTTTCATTTTTAAAGAAGTTCTAACTTAAAAAAGTTCCACAACTTGCCAAAGGTGCCAACATAAAAAAAACACAAAAACTTTTTTCGAATTTCGAACCTCGCGTCTCAATTTCAAAAGCACTCCGCCACGGCGCGTGTCGCCGCTGCGCGTGAGTCGAAAACTGTGTGTTTTAGGTAAAGTAAAAACGAGTGAATTGTAATTTTTTTGGGTCGAAACTGGCAAAAACGCGCCCTCGCCCCTGCATCGATTGTCCGACGTTCTACAGGGGGTGAAAGGTGCATTATGGATTTGGGGTTGGCTCACATGGTGACAAGAATATTTATGCGTAAAGGCAGCTTTTTAACAAACTTCAAAAAAAGGAGGAGGTTCAATTCGTGTTCGGTGATAATTCTTCACTGGTGGTCTCACATAAATTCGGTTATGATTTGTTGGTGGCATCGATGAGAAAATTATCGAACTTTCCTTTTTTTGGCAATTTGAAGCGCTGAGGTATGTGAATACGTCAGACACTCAGCTTTTCTCACGATGTTTTCCATCACGGTTAGCGAGTGGTATTGCTACTATAACTTCACAAATGTACGTAACTTAGAAAACAAAGTCATTGGTACATGCCGGGATTTAAACCCACGACCGAAGCGGTGGTAGCGGAGCGGCAGAAATGAGAACCGTTCTGCCGCTCCGCTACCACCGCTTCTATAGAATTTTATTAAAAAAATTATAGTTATTATATTATTTTTGTTGCACTAACCCGTGCTGAGGACAATTTTAAAAACCTATTTAGAGGCTAAAAACTTCCCTGATTTTACTTCCCTGCGCGTAATACAGAGAAGTTTGTAAAGAAGCTCGAAATTGCGCCGATACCTGCACTTGCCCATTAGCTCAGTTGAGAGAGCGCTGGCACGGTTAGCCAGAGGTCGCGGGTTCAAGTCCCGGCATGGGTGGAATTTTAAGCCTCCAAATAGGGTTTTATAGTTAGTAGATTTTACTATTAGTTTATATTTAAATTCATATTGAATTTAAAGGTTTTGATTTCAATACCTGATAGGTTGGCTCGAAAATAGGAGGTCTACGCTCAGCAGTTGACTGGCTCAATAGATAATTTTAAATATACAATGGTGGGCAACTGCCTCATTGTTACTAAAAAAAATACTTTGACGTTTGCACCTACGTAATGACCTACAACGTCCAGTGGCACCTTCACTCACACTAGATGGGTGAAGGGACCACTCGGACGCTGCAGAACCTGGGACATTGTTTTAGATGGAACCTCATTATTACATTGCTACAATATTAAACGTAATTGATATAGGTACTAATATGACAAAAA
Source organism: Yponomeuta cagnagella (assembly GCA_947310995.1). Lineage (NCBI taxonomy): Eukaryota > Metazoa > Arthropoda > Insecta > Lepidoptera > Yponomeutidae > Yponomeuta > Yponomeuta cagnagella. The sequence continues at coordinate 1,671,658 of OX371292.1, read as the reverse complement.
TTCTTCATATGAAATTAATCATTTAAGAAGTGGTACAAGTCGAAGTTCGTCCATACTGGCTAGTGAATATATCTCTAACCAAAATAATCGAAAGAATCTTTTAATAGATTAAAACCCTCATCATCAACCATTTGACGCCCACTGCAGGACATAGGCCTCCTTCGTTTGTTTCGTAACCATGAGGGGTTTTGCCATAATCGCCACGCTTGGCATTCGGGTTGGCGATCGCAGTATGCGGCTGGAATCTCAGGAAGACGCTGCTGCCCGTCTCCTGGTAATATATTTCCTTAGTCGCCTTCTACGACATCCACGGAAGGAAACGGAATGACGCTATTCTTAATCCGACGCCACACGATTAAAACCCTCAAAAAATATACTTATAATATTGCTAAAAAATCGCGCCATGTAGTCCCGCCTGCTGCCCAAACAAAGCTTTCCGAAAATTTGGAAACACTATCGAAATGGGCGTCTTTTTGTAAATACCGCCGTCCCCCTCTAACACGCTGACCCCCTATCGCTATCTCGCTCGAACACGGTGTCGTAAGTCCCTCCGTCTAATGGGGGACGTTATCTTTTATGAATTAAAGAAAGTTGTAGATTTGGTTCTTCGCTGTCGAATATCTGTTATTGCTGGCTTACTTGGTATAATGTCAAAGTGGGTACTATGCTATATGTCTATGAGTTAATAAATAAAATAACTTCCACACAACTTGGCCCCAAACTAGCATACCCCGTGCTTAGGTGTTACCGTGTTAGCCAAGTCGGGACGTCACAAGCATAGAAATACACCCAGACTGTACCCGGTGGCGGCCTCCAGTAGGAATAGAACCCACGACCTCTGTTTTGGCAGGCAAGCGTGGTAACCGCCAGACCAACGAGGCAGTCGGTTGAACCAATTACACTATTTTAATTCTCACAAACAGCCTTAACTAGATGAACTTGGTCATTTGCAGAGGCGCTTTCCGATGCGCCATAAATTCTAATAATTTGAAAAATACTGCCGAAGTTCACGCGGCGTAGGAGGTATTATTTTTTACAATAACGACTTCGCCACCAATCTGATAGGCCAGAACGTTCGTATCTAGGGGTTAGAACACGGTTAACCAAAAATTACGTCAATCCGTAGTACAATTATGAGTTGCCGTAGGCACTGACTGAAAATCAGCGCTGAGGGATCACTTCCTCAGCACAACGCTGAGTCAGCTGCCTTTTGTGGCAACTTAGACATACCACAGGTTACATTATGTGGTCCTGTTTCATTTATTTCATCTGTCTGTTGTGTATTTGGTTTTATTTCTGTTGTTATGCATATTATGTTACTTATCTGTTTATTTCGTTTCTGTGATGTGCCTTGTTGGTATAATAAATGTGTTTTTTTCTTTATTTCTTTCTAATTAGAATTTCTTACTTACAATGCCCTTTGTTCTTAAAACTATCATCAGCCATTCAACGCCCACTGCAATGAGGGAGGCCATGGCCATGACGGGCAGCAGCGTCTTCCTGAGATTCCAACCGCATACCGCGATCGCCGTGGTACCACCGCCACCACCACCACCGCTACTGCATGGTAGACTGATCGCAGTCTAAGCGGTGGTAGCCTAGTGGGTAGAACATTGGACTCGGAAGCGGGAGACCCAGGTTCGATTCCTAGTGCGGGCATGTACCTATGACTTTGTTTTCTAAGTTATGTACATTTGTGAAGTTATAGTAGCAATACCACTCGCTAACGGTGAGGGAAAACATCGTGAGGAAACCTGAGTGTCTGAGCTATGTACATACCTCAGCGCTCGAAATCGCCAATCCACGGTGGGCACGCGAGGTGATTAAGCCCATACTCTCTCACTCTGAGAGAAGGCCTGTGCCCTACAGTGGGACGTATATAGGCTGCTTATGACTCCGATCGCCAACCCGCCTGCCAAGCGTGGCGATTATGGCAAAACCCCCTCATGGTTATGAAAACTAGGATAATGCATGTCAAACGTAGTGTACGTAAGTCAAGTAAGTAAGTCAAACGTAATAGAAGGCACTATGGAAGAAATTGCTATTAGCGCAGAGCATATGTTAGCAAAAAGTCCCCAAATTGTACTGTATCTTTATAAATATTTTGTGTTGTGTTTTTCTTGGTACAATAAAGAATGTTCTTATCTTATCTTATAGTCATTCAGACAGTATACCATTGATATAACAGACGCACAGTTATACAGCCTGTCACACAAGAAATCAAGAACTCAACAATTTATTTCAAGAATTTATATTCTGTTTGATGAATGTCAATATACTGTGTTAGTCGCTGCCTTCGGGAGGTTTTTTTGGTGGAGAAAAAGGCAGCGGGAAAAACAACTCCACTCCGAGCATCTTTTCTCAAATCATCTTAAACGTTGACTTAAATAAAATACATCAGTTGTTGCCAATATTATGATGAGATGGCACAGCATGAAGTGAACCTTCTACTACGTAATTGGTGGATAGCCTTGGACGCTCCCCTCCTACGTTATAATTTAATTTTGCCTTTATGAAAGCGAAAAGTTTTCAGTCTCAAGAATGTGGAAAACAACACCGATTGTGCTCCAGCGAGGTTTCCTTTTGGGTCATTAAATTGGCTGTCGTCAAATTGTAATTCCAGTTGTGGTAGCCTAGTGGGTAGACCCGCGGTGGTAGCCTAGTGGGAGAAACGAGAGACCCAGGTTCGATTCCCAGTGCGTTTTATGTTGTGTTTTTCCTGGTACAATAAATAATATTCTATCTATCTATATATGTACATTTGTGAAGTTATAGTAGCAATACCACTCACTAACAGTGAAGGTAAACTTCGTGAGGAAACCTGAGTACATGAGGTGTTCACATACTTCAGCGCTTGAAATTGGCGATCCGCGCTGGGCACGCATAGTAATTAAGCCCATAGTCTCTATCTGTGAGAAGGCCTGTGCCGGTGCTAATTATGATTCTGCGTATCCTACCCGACTCCCACGACACAGGCTGTGCCTAGTGTGGGAGTTGCAATTGTTCACATCTCTAGTGTTTTGATTTTTAATAAACAATTTTTTTTTATGTATGCAAATTGTAATTGAGTTAAAGGATTGGACAGTCCTTACTAATGTTCTCTGTGTTACTCCATCTAAAAATATGACTAGGCACTACAGCGTCTGTGTGGTCACATCGTATATCAAGTGTAGGTAGATATTCAGTAATTCAGTAACTTTATTCATTAACATGAAGATAATTACATTCCTTCCTTATCCTATAATGTTGATGCTAGTAGTGCGTATACACATTGAAGTAAAAACAATGATATCTGAACTAGTGATAAACACTGTATCTCAGATGTAAACGCCCACCACCGCTAGATTTCAAATATAAAATATATAAATAAATATTCTTATTGATTATTATTATCATTATTAAGCAGCGTGGCGCCGGATTAAGAATAGCATCACTCCATTTCCTTCCGTGGATGTCGTAGAAGGCGACTAAGGAAATAAATTACCAGGAGACGGGCAGCAGCGTCTTCCTGAGATTCCAACCGCATACTGCGATCGCCACTCGCCAACCCGCCTGCCAGGCGTGGCTATTATGGCAAAACCCCTCATGGTTATCAAAACCACGAGGGACGCCTATGTCCTGCAGTGGGCGTCAAATGGCTGACGATGATGATGATGATGATGATTATTAATGTAATTATGTATCACTAAATATTGTAAATATTCATATTTAGGACTGTTTCTTATGATACTTTAAAATGTCTTACTTATGGCTAAATAAAATTTTCATTTTCTTTTTTTTTTAAACATGTGAATGTATTTTATTCTACACCGTGAATTTTTGCTGGTTTGAAAGACAGCAAAACTAACGTGCCTTAACAATAGCTATGAAATACGCTAGTTTATTGCTTGCCCTTTCCAAAAATATCTCGACACAAACTAGAATCTATGAGAACCATTAGTAGGCAGCCAGAGCGGTGCGTGCGCGCCGCGGGCCCGCGGGTCATTGTTATAAATTATAATAAGAAAAATTTGATAGAAATAGTCCGAAAATAATAAAATTACTGATTATTAAGATATATTTTGGCTTTTCTATACTTTCGTATGCTGTAAGTTCTTCTAGGTTCTTTTATACTAAAATCATTATTTTTTTTTAATTAGTTACTAATCGTTAATAATCAAAAACTAACTGTATGATAAAAAATATATATTAAAAATATCAGTAATTTAATTATTTGACAAATTCTCAAACTATATTTATCAAATTAACATAATCTTTCACTATCATGAAAAAAATATAATTTGCGAAAACAAAAGTTATGAAAAATATTTCAAAATATAATATCTAGTCGCATGATTGCATTCACCGCATCTCGTTTCACCGTACACTGCTTTCTAACCACCTTTCATTGGTAACTCTTTTATAAATCTGCGCTACAGGACCGCGCCGCATTTCTGAGGCTCTCATGGACAACCACAGGTTGGGAACCACTGGTGTAAAGCGAAAACTGTGAAGTTTCATTCCACCAAAGTAACTTTAAATTAAAACTCCCACCAAGGTCGACAGGAAGTCAACCTTTACGCGCGTGGACTCTGCTCAGTCACTTTACGGGAGATTTTGCAACAAAAACGTAAATGTTTATCAGAGAAAAAAACCGGTTCTACAATACATAATAACGTTTCAAGTCAAGTAGTCTTGTTTTCCGCGGCCGCTCGTTAACTTTGAAATATCGGCCGCGAGGGGGGCTCGGCCCCCTGGGGGGGTGTCCGACCCCCCCACCAGTGGGGGTGCAAATAAAATAAAAATAAAGCGCGTTTACGCCCGACATTTTATAATAGCCGTCGAAATGACATGCGGGCGCCGCGCCGACGACGGAAAGGTGCGGAGTCGCCCTTCGACTCTCGAAATGTTAGTGGGTCAATGTTTATTGTTTATTGGCTTGTAGGGGTTTGGATAGAGCACTTTTGGATGCCGGACGGCGTTTTCCCTTTTGTTGAGGTGTTAAAAAGTTACATATGTAATTTTGTTATGATAAATGTTAGTATTTTCTAGTACTCTGTGTAGGTATAATAAGTTCAGTAATGTATCTATGATTGTTTTGGCATCTTTTTAGATGCTGTAATCAGTAAAAAAACCTTGATTTACATTTTAAAACATTTATTTTAAATGAGTGAATCACAAGACAAATTATGCACATTGTGTGAGAGTTTTACCTGGGATCACGGACGTGGGACTAGATAGCATTTATGCCAAAAACGCCGTTTCTTGCGTAAATGCCATCTAGTCGTAGGTTTTTTTCCTTAGTTCCACGGCCGCAGGAGATTGTACAGACACTTTTGTAAATATGTTCTGTAAAAAAAATATGATTTTTGTTTCCCTTGGTGGCGCCAGTGTTACTTAATGGATATTTCTCAATGTATTTACTGATGGCTGCAACAATGGTATTGTACTTCCACCATGAATTTCATAAATTTATGTGAACCCTGAGCAGCAGCAGTAACCTAGTGGGTAGAACATCGGACTCGGAAGCGAGAGACCCAGGTTCGATTTCCAGTGCGGGCATGTACCTGTAACTTTGTTTTCTAAGTTATGTACATTTGTGAAGTTATAGTAGCAATACCACTCGCTAACTGTGAAGGAAAACATCATGAGGAAACCTGAGTGTCTGAGCTATTCACATACCTCAGCGCTTGAAATCGCCAATGCGCGGTGGGCACGCCTGGTGATTAAGCCCATACTCTCTCCCTGAGAGAAGGCCTGTGCCCTACAGTGGGACGTATATTGATGTTTTTAAAAATATCAGGCTGTGTGCACAAGATGGACAGATGACCTCGTCCAAGTGGCAGGAAGACGCTGGATGCAAGCCGCTTCCAACCGGTCTTTTTGGAAATCCATGGAGGAGGCCTATGTCCAGCAGTGGACTCCTTGTGATTGGATGATGATGATGTACACATTGGAACACAAACTCACGTGGAAAGTGTTGCTCCATGTATTTCTACCGTTACATTGGTAGATCTATAGCTACGGTTCAGCCATATTTTTATGACTTCATTTTTATACTGTCCCTGTTTTTAAGGCCGTTAAGTATCAAGCAATAAACTTAATAACTGCATTAACGGTGGACTCGATATATGTAGTAATATCCCTGTATAACAGATATAAGACGGTGTGCTCGGCCTAGTGATGATGCACATGTAGTATTGCCATTGCCGGGTCCACTCTCAATATGCCCGGAAGTTTTCGGGACAGTTAACGAACTTAGATAAACCAAGACATAGGTACTATTTCGGGATTTGAACCTACAACCTCTCGCATGTGAGACAAGGATTGTACCGAAAAGACTCATCTGACTCTACACACCCGATAAGAGGTTTCATGAGGTTCATTAGCACGACAGTTTATGTAAAAAGTGATTTACAAATCTCGCCATCATGAAAATTGTGTTTTTTAAGGTTCCTTGTCGATTGCGGAACCCTTGTAGTTTCGCCATGTCCGTCCGTCTGTATTTCTGTCTGTCCGCGGCCTAGCTCAGAGACGAATAGTACTAGAAAGCTGAAATTTAGCATAGATGTACATATTAAGCACGCTGACAAGAGGCAGAAGAAAATTTAAAAAAAAATTTGGGTACCTCCTCTAGACCTAAATTAGGGATGCAATTTTATTTGTCGCCTGCACCATAGTGTGGCGTATCGTTAGATTATTCATTTAAAAATATAGTGAGTGTAGGAAAACCGTTTTTCGATTTAGGGATAAATGTTAATTTGCTTTAAAGCTTGTTTGTGAGAGTAGGCCATCTCACCGTCCTCTACCGTCTAAACGGTTGATTGTAGAAACGGTAACTTCGTACAAATTCCATTGAAATTTACTTCGATGAAGTTGTTAGTTCTTTAAAGCTGGTAAAAACACATCTTTCTACGGAACCTTAACAGGGCGGAGCTCGACACGCACTTGGCCACTTTTTTGAAAGTGATAATGAATACATGTCATTATACCTAAATAATATAAAAAACTTCCACCCAACACAATCGCTTCTCCCGGTCCCAAACTAGGATACCCTGTGCTACGGTAACCTGACAAGGACGTCACAAACATGGAAATGCACCCAGACTGGGGCCATTTTTACAAATGTGCCGTGGGGGCCACGGTGGGAATCTAACCCACCACCGAGAACCTAGGATCAAGGCCATCTAGGCCTAGTGGACTGAAATATAAATCTATAGCTGTTGCCCGCGACTTCGTTTGCGTGGTAATTTTGATGCGTATTTTTCCGAGATAAAAAATAGCCTATGTGTTAATCCAGACTATAATCTATCTCTGCGCAAAATTTCATCCGGATCCGTTCAGCCGTTTTTGCGTGAAAGAGTAACAAACAGCCATCCATACATACAAACTTTCGCGTTTATAATATTAGTAAAGATGTTTTTTTTATCATTGGTTAGCTGCTGGTCTAGATCCTAACGCTAGATAGCTCTTCGGGTAGCCGCTTAGTGACCTACTCCATCACTCTGTTCGTGAAACAGTCCATCTCGTCACACATGTCACGTCGGCACACATTCGCGCGGTATTTTACTTATTATTTATTAACAATAACCCGTCGGGTTCGAACCCGCGACCGCCAGGTGCGCGGTCCGAGGGATTAGGGACTTTAATTGACAGTCGATAACTTCATACGGGGTGTCCAGAAATATACTGTACTCACTTGTTACAGGGGTCATTTAGAAACTACCACACTCATAGTAGATGGTTTAGAATTTCAGTTAGTAAATAGAAAGAAAGAAAGAGGATATTTATTTAAATTGTCACAGAAACACAAAGTAAATATAAAGGTATACAAAGAAAAGACACGAACGGCAACAAAACAGAGATAAAACAAAACAATCATGAAATGAACATGTGAGACATATAGAGTCAAAGGCAGCCGGGTACCATACAGTAATGTATGGCACCCAGCCACCTCGGACCTCAAACGCCTCAGATGCCTCCGTGACAACAAAAAAGGGGCTCCAACTCGGCATACTTTACCGGTGTTTGCTATAGTTAGCATAACACCAGCAAAACTGATTTACTGAACAGGTATCGTTCTATCGACCGATGGATACTTAAGTGTTTACACGTGTAATTCTCAACACAGAAAGCGCTGGTGAGAAAGATAGATAACTCATATATATAGGTACGTATATAAACTCACGCCTGCCGAGGGGGTGGGCAGAGACCAAGGTCACTCATTTCACTCACTCATACAACACTATCTACCCAGCCCATGACTGGAGCCCAGTGTTGGGCATAGGTATCTTCCCTTTCCCTGCCAATGTCCACTATTTTCCGACTGTTTTATGTCTAATCAGCCCATAAACAGAGCCCACTGTTAACGGTATAACCCGCGAAAGTTAAATAGGCATCTCTCGCGAACAAGAACGAATCGCGCGAAGCGCCGAGTTAAGTTGAAGAAGAAGGAGAAGAAAAACATTTATTTAACGCCACATAGAGACACATAATTATGCAGGAATAGTAAATACAGAAAATAAGGCAGATATAGGACAAAAGCCCGCTCGTAGAAAATCGCTCGTAGCCCCGGCTGCCTGAGTGATCTTAAACGATCACGAAGGTTAAGCAACACTGGGCGCGTTCAGTGCATGGATGGGTCGCCGTCTATGCCTAACGCTAGTGGCATTTTTCCGAGCGGTTCCGTGCTTCGCAAGGCACGTTAAGCTGTTGGTGCCGGCTGCCGTCGATAGATGGCAGTCGTTAAGCCAAGTCAGAGGCCTTAGGGCGGCTTGACAACTTCTGACAGTAGACGAGCCACTAGTCTACAAGCCTCCACCAATCCGGACTTGGCCCCCGTGGTGGAGTATGGCCTATACCTTCCTCAGGGAAGAGACCCGTGCCCCTCGGTGGGGACATAATGGGTTGATGATGATGAGGACAAAAGCAGAAGAAATGCGAAGCCAATAGTGAGAAAAAGCAAAGGGTAAGGGTACAGTGGATGTACTCTGTATGTCGATGCAGCGGAAAAGGGCCTCATGCTCAGTATTAGCTGAGGGTTTGCACTCACAACACTGATTTTCAGCTAGGGCCTTCTGGTGACTCAGTTGCAGTCCATTGGAATGCGATTGGTTAGCAGACAACCAATAGTGTCAATGAAACAGCCATTACCGAAGTATCACGACTCTACTGAACAACTATGCAATTTTGGAGACGCCACCCTAGTCGCTGGTCTGCTTACTGATCGTTTACGAAACCTCATACGATACAAGCAAATTCGAAATATTATGAAAATATCACAGCAGTTTCACACGTCCTTTTTTTATGTAGCCTATATATGTCCCATTGCAGGGCACAGGCCCTCGCCCAGAGAGAGAGAGAGAGAGAGAGAGTATGGGCTCAATTACCATGCGTGCCCACCGCGTATTGGCAATTTCAAGCGCTGTTTTCCTTCGCCGTCACACATTCACATATTCGCTAGTGTTTTATTGTAAGACGTAGCAGCGCCTACAACTTAGCGTCCAACGAAAAACCGGCTGTGCCAGGAGTAGGTGTCGTTATGTCTCGTGCTTAATTGAGAAACCGGTGGTAGATAAAACATCGTGGTTATAGTTTCGACTAAGAACTATCACCAAACACCAAGGATCCCGTTTTTCTTCCAAGTTTGTCTAGATGTATTTTTTACTCGCAGAGAAAGCAATTTGGCGTCCTACATAATACATAACATAATGTAATATGTCCCACATTCTGGAATACATAGGAATACAAATATGTAAATAAAATTTCTCACAAAAACATCTAAAAGCTCAAAGTGTAGCCTTGAGATTAGAGCGGAGGGTTCAGGAGCTAGCGACTGCGGGTTTTTTTTTTTCACATTTGGCTCGTTTCCCAGCACGTGACAATATTTTTGTTTGTAAGTTGTATTTTTTTTGTGATAGAATGCGAAATAAATAAATGCTAACAATTTGTAACACTGCATGTTACATTTATGCATTTTGCGATTTTCGTGTATGATGCTATGTCGTGTGGTATATAATTAAGTCTAAACTGTAAATAATTATTTGTGTTTTGGTTAACTATTATATATATTTTAATAACATATAAATGGTGTCCTTGTTTAATTAACGCCGTTTAGCTATTTAGTGTCCACAAATACGCTGAACTGAATAAAGATAAATTCACACTTTCAATTTTAAGTTTAAATATATATTAATACATATTGATCAAAACATGTGTTACGATAAGAAATTCCTTTTATACACAATTCATAAGAGAAGGCATTGGTATGAGATACTCGCAGACACTGTTAATAATCATCATCATCATCATCAGCCATTTGACACTCGATGCAGGACGTAGGCCTCCTTCGTGGTTTTCATAAACATGAGGGGTTTTGCCATAATCGCCACGCTTGGCAGGCGGGTTGGCGATTGCAGTATGCGGTTGGAATCTCAGGAAGACGCTGCTGCCCGTCTCCTGGTAATTGATATCCTTAGTCGCCTTCTACGACATCCACGGAAGGAAATGGAGTGACGCTACTCTTAATCCGGCGCCACACGGAATGTTAATAATACAATGCAATAAAGAAGCATTTTGCTTATTATAAGAGGTTTAGTTTTTTCGTTGTCCCCACACTAGGCTAAGCCTAAGTCGTGGGCGACGCGACATTTATAAATTTTCTATAAAATTTTTTCGGACACATTGTTCGCGGCATATTTCAAGATTGATTGAAAAATAGAAGACCGCGCTTATAGGAAGTGGTTTAGTTATCGAAACTGAAAAAATGGTTTTCGTTATTTTGCGTTATTTCAATAATTAAAAAATAACAAAAAATACAAAATTTGATAACAGGTCAACCTTTACATTTTGGTGGCAAAGTCGCGCAATTAAACGTAACTTATTAGAGTGCACGTGTTAGAGTGCACGTAAAGGTTGAAGTGCCGTCAACTGTACTAACTACTATCGAGCATAGATGGCAAACATATCTCATTTCAAGACCACTTTGAAGCCCACGGACCCCTAAAACCTAGCGTATAGAGCAAAATAAAAGAGAAAAGCCATTCCAAAGAATTTCTCGGAAATAAATTTAATATACCAATATCCCGGGCGTTGGCCCCAAAAAAAATGGAACACAACTTCTCCGTCTCCCGTATATGAAATACTAGGTACGTAGATGTGTGTGACAAATAAATGCGTATACAGGGTGGGCTCCGTTTCGACTTAATAGCTTTAAGATAAGACTCCTTCTAAGATCCTGATACATAACATAAAGCTGGTGTTAGGTGTTTTTTTTATGTAGCCTTTATACGTCCCACTACAGGGCATAGGTCTTCTCTCAGAGAGAGAGAGAGAGAGAGAGAGAGAGTACGGGCTTAATCACCACGCGTGCCCATCGCGGATTGGCAATTTCACGATGTTTTCCTTCGCCGTCAGCGAGTGGTATTGCTACTATTACTTTACAAATGTACGTAACTTAGAAAACCAAGTCATTGGTACTGTAACGATTCCTCTTTATAGAAGCTGGCTGGCAGAGCCTTCTCGTCTTATTTTAAATATTTTGAAGGGAATCGTTACGTTTTGTTTTAGATGTCAGTCGATCCCCAGCTAGGCTAGGGAATCGATGAAAAAGACTATAATAAAAATATATATTGCCCGTAATCCGCGTTTTAAATAAGTAGCGTATTACAGTACATACCGCGATTCGACCGCGTATTGCTATTTGTGTTGTTTCTTGTAGTCGTTACTTACGTTACGGTATAAGAACGTTTAGATATTAGATGGTATTAGTAACTATTGTAAAACACATATTATTATGTATTTTGGAAGAAGCCTGGCTACCCATAGCACAGGGAATCCTAGTTTGGGAGCCAGTAACCACTCTTTTAACCCTTTTCTAAATAAAGTTTTTTTCATTCTCATTTCATTTCACCTCCCGAATGAGAAGCCGGCGTTCTGCCGGTTATAGCGGCAACAAAAATACATGATCTGTGAAATTTGTATAGCTATCACGGTTCATTAGATACAGCCTGGTGACAGACAGACGGACAGACGGACAGTTGAGTCTTAGTAATGACCTTACCCTTACCCTTGTCCTTACCTTTTTGTATGGAACCCTAAAAATGGTGTAAACAGGTTTACGCCGTTACAATTCTACGGCAGATGCATTCTCTACTGCCCAATTATATAAACAGCTGGTTATCTTTTAGTAGGTACTTTATTGACTGCAAAATTTTAATAAACATTCTCGTGCCGCTATGGCTTCCATCTTAACTCTCTTTTGTCCTCACAAAACTTTCACCCTGTATATCTTTTTACTGTTTGCTCTGCCTTTCTAATCATGGATCAAGACATAGCAAAAACCGGCCAAGAGCGAGTCGGACATTGGCTTTACCATTGGATTCCGTACCAACATAAAATTGTTAAATATTTAACGTAACATCAAAAACATAAACTCACGCTTTTACCCCGAGGGGTAGGCAGAGACCAGGGTTTGCCACTTGCCACGAACCCGGCAAGCCTCTTTCGCTTCATCAACATTCATATACATAACATTACATAAGCAGCTCATATACGTCCCAGTGTAGGGCACAGGCCTTCTCTCAAGGAGAGAGTATGGGCTTAATCACCACGCGTGCCGACCGCGGATTGGCGATTTCAAGCGCTGAGGTACCTGAATAGCTCAGACACCCAGGTTTCCTCACGATGTTTTCCTTCACCGTTAGAGTGGTATTGCTTGCATGCGTGATGATTAAGCCCATACTCTCTCTGTCTCTGAGAGAAGGCCTGCCCTACAGTGAGACGTATATAGGCTGCTTATGAAAGTCCAAAGTATAGCCCTTTATGGAGATTGACAGATAAATGGAGTTTGAGTCACAAACACAGACATATACCGATCATCGTCATCGGCCCACCGGTGCCCACTGCTCGGCTGGCATTTTCACCCAAATGCCATCTCTCACCGGTGCCCAATGCTGGGCTGGCATTTTTCCCCCAAAAACCATCTCTCGCCGGTGCCCACTGCTCGGCTGGCATTTTCACCCAAATGCCATTTCTCACGTCCTTTACCACCCACGGACCAATAACATGATTCATTAAAAACATCCATGGCTTTATCTGAATCATACGTATTTTCAGGTTTCGGTAGTCGAACGGTGCCAAACGGAACCTTAGTAAATGCCTATGATGTCTGTCTAACCTACAGGCAGCAAGTTGAAATTTTCGCATCAATAACTCTCGTATGGGCTTAATCACCACGCGCGCCCACCCCGGATTGGCGATTTCAAGCGCTGAGGTATGTGAATCGCTCAGACACTCAGGTTTCCTCACGATGTTTTCCTTCACTTTGGGCTTTGATATTATTATTTTTGGATCCACTCCTTTGTGGATTTAAGCGGAAAAAAAGTATCCCCGGCTCCACATGTGGAGCGCCACTGTGGATTAAAGTGGAAGGACGGTTTGCATCTACGTAATGAGATGATTTATACAGCGTCCAGTGGCACCTTCACTCACACTACATGGATGAAGGGGCCACTTGGACGCTGCAGTGTCTGGGACATTGGTTTTTAGATGGAGTAGGCTTGCCAGCACCTATACCATCCTGGCAGCTTAGTCGGCCCAACCCACAGGAAAGACAAGTCAATACGTGCGGAGCCCACCAAGCCGCGGGTTTCTTCACGATGTTTTCCTTTGCCGTTAGCGTGTGGTATTGCTAAAAGGGCTATTATACCGCTCGAACAATCCTACAGACTTCTTCAAACTCTGAAGAAATCTGTAGCATTGGAAATCTAAAATAAAAACTCCGCGAAATTTGTGAATTTCACTTCATATGATTGACATGAACTTTTCAGAGAGCGCCCCGTTCGTAATATACGTACGTACGCATCGTTTTATAACTTTCGGGTGCATGCACACTCCGAGGTTTAGTGCCAATACTTATAACAATATTTTACCAACGGTTTGTCACACGCTGACAATTCAATATGTTAATCTACTGTTGATCCAAACATACTGCAATGATCATCTGAGTCTTGTTTGCCTAATTGTTTTAATAAATAGAGAAACGGGAAAATAGCACCCTTTCGAACTGAATGCCGATTAGAGATTTGTATGTTTCAAGTTTCAAGAGAAATGGGAGCAGACTGACAATCAGCGCTGACATGTGCCTTATGCGCAGAACATGCTGAGTCTGCATCCCATTATTTGGCACCAATTTCTTTTTCTATATTAAGTGTGCGTGTATTTTTATTTTTCTCTTATGATTATTGGCATCAATAAACGATTTTATCTATCTATCTGTCTGTCTGTTAATAGCTGTCTGTTGTTTTTTATTCATTTTAGCCAACTTACAGCTGTTCAGAGTAGATTAAGTGGTTGTTAGTGTACGAGAAACAGAGATTTAGGCCGACTTGGACCACTTTCTTAAATGTGGCTTACACAGCATTTAACTAAAATTCTTTATACAAAAGTCGATTTGAATGGCGACTTAAGTGGCATTCAAGAAGTGGTGCGAGTCAGCCTTAAACATTTACAACGGTTGACTTATGGTAAAATAAGATAAGAATATTCTTTATTGTACACCATTACTACCAAACGTAACTTATTTAAAAACTCGTCATATACCGCATTATGTATCTAAGTTACAAATATCTGCACAGATGGCATGAAGACATGAGATGCGCATTTTAACGCACTTGAATGTAAAAAATCGCGACTTATTAAAATCGTACTGGATACATTAAAAATTATCAAATCTTAAGATTTTAGAATGAACTTCTTATATTTTTTTTATTATACTCTTTTTCCCTAGCCTAGCTGGGAATCGACTGACTTCTAAAACAAAACGTAACGATTCCCTTCAAAATATTTAAAATAAGACTAGAAGGCTCTGCCAGCCAGCTTCTATAAAGAGGAATCGTTACAGGACGTTTGAAGAGCTTTTATATATATATACGTAAGTTCATGAAAAAGAAATTCTTACACGTATAAAATGTGCGACTCGCACCGTCATGCTACAATTGAAAAATTACCCCTTAATCGCTCAGTAGAAGATTTTTTTCCACACAACACAATAACTTGTCCTGGTCCCAAACTAGGATATCCTGTGCTATGATAACCAGGCAAGGACGTCACAAACATGAATATACACCCAGACTGAGGCCACAAATGTGCGGCGGCCTCCAGTGGAAATCGAACCCTCAAGCATGGTAATCAGACGTGATACCGTTACACCAACGAGGCATAGTTAGTTCTATAGTTAGTTCATGTATGTTTATGATCAAGAATTTCAGTCAGCCTATGGTGACAATCTGGACTGCCGGCAGCAGTGTGCCGGCACCCTAACATCGCACAGCGCACCATGACTGGCCCTCGCGAGTATTGATTTTGTGTCAAAAATATTTTTCCACTTTTATCATGCCATTCGGGCCGAGTTTAAAGATAAAATAGTGTATTTTTCATGATAGCAGGCTAAATTAAAATCTCCCTTTTTGGCAGAGCCAGCTTTATCTGGGCCTGGAGTGGGCTTTATGTCTGTAGGAATAAAATATATAATCGACTGTTTGTGACGGTTAGTGGGTGTTGGAGTTTCTCGTTGTATTTTTATTATTTAGTGGGCAAGGCTGATAGGTTTGGATGATAAGGTAAATTTTTTTTCTACGGACAAAAGTAGAGTAACTAAATATTCATTTAAGATACGTAACGCAGGGTTTAGGAAAGGTTATAGTAGTATACTTGTCCATCTTGCTAGAATCCTTGGAAATTTTGATTTCACAACGTTTGATAATTTAAAATCAGGTATTTTTTTCCAAAATCGTCAATCAATCAACTGATTTCGGAAATCATCTTAACCGACCACACTATAGTTGCGATCGACTGCCTCGTTGGTCTAGCGTGGTCTAGCGGTTAACAAGCTTGACTACCAAAACATCGTGTGTTCGACTCCCACTGGAGGCCGTGCATGATTTGTGAAGGGCCTCAGTCTGAGTGTATTTCCATGTATGTGATGGCCTCTACTGATTACCATAGCACCTGTGTTCGGCTTAACAGCTCGTACGTTAGTACAAGATACTACGGGTTTATTTGTTTTGCATGAAAATTAATAGATTGCTCGTAATTTTATTTTCCATTTCCTTCCGTGGATGTCGTAGAAGGCGACTCAGGAAATCAATTAGCAGGAGACGGGCAGCAGCGTCTTCCTGAGATTCCAACTCCATACTGCGATCGCCGACCCGCCTGCCAAGCGTGGCGATTATGGCAAAACCCCTCATGGTTATGAAAACCACGAAGGAGGCCTATGTCCTGCAGTGGACGTCAAATGGCTGATGATGATGATGATGAATTTTATTTTCTAGTCCCGCCTCAGACCACATCTTTCAAAATTATATCAATTCTTTTAAAACTATTATACATGTTGCAATCTGCGCTTCCCTTGTATATACATAAGCAGCCTATATACGTCCCACTGTAGGGTACAGGCCTTCTCACAGGGAGAGAGTATGGGCTTAATCACCACGCGTGCCCACCAAAGATTGCCGTTGTACGTATTTTTAGCAATTTGTTTTTATGTGAGATCAAATAATTTCTCCGAATGAACCATGGAAAATTGTAGGAGACACTTACGTGGCTCGTTGCTTTGTATACATTCTGGATAGTTTGATTTCAGAAACATCCGATAAATCGATAATTTTCAGTTAACTTTGTAACAAATACGGTGGTTGTGAATTCTATTCCCGCTAGTGGATCCCGTTATTTAATTTGTCCAAATTGCCCGGACCTCAAATGGGTGTTTTTTTAAAATATTCAGAAATCAGAAATCAATAATTTATTTCAACGTAAAGAATTTACATTCTGTTTGCTGAATGTCAATGTACTATGTTACTATGTTAGCCGCTGCCTTCGGGCCGTATTTGTAGTGGAGAAAAAGGCAGCGGGAAAAAAAAAACTCCACTCTGACCATCTTTTCTCAAATCATCTTAAACTTATACATCAAAGCCTATATGATATGATTCCGTGATAGCCACTAATAACTTTAAAAGCCAAAATAACACTTCTTACAAAAGTAGGAAAAACAGTAATGCTGCGGCCAGACACACGAACAGCACCCGTTCACGAGCATAACGCAGGGGTCAGCCATCACCAGTCTCAACCATTTTAGAGGGAGATAGGTGACCCGGCCACCACGCCACCATTCGAATGACCTTTAGCAAACCTGCAGATTGAGTTCTTGTCAGCTATAAAATGTGTGCTATAGTTATTAATGTGCAATCACGTCGTCAGTACACGTTTTTAAAATTAAATAAATTATAATATTAATAATTAAATAACAATGAAATCGCAGTGGAATTGGCTTACTACCAAGGGCTTATATCGTTCATATACTCGTCTATTCTATAATAGGCTTTTTTACATAGCGATTTTTTAATGAATGTTTTAAATTTATTTTCAGACAAGGATAGAACATGTTCTGGAATTCTGTTGTAAAAACGAACGCAATAGCCTACGAACGATGTATTTACCTTGGCTAAACGAAATTTAGAATAAGCAAGCTTATTTCTATTTCTAGTGTTTACGTTATGGACGTCCCTATTTAATTTGAACATGGTTATATTTTTACGAACATACATTATATTATCGAATATATATTGGCAAGCAAGTGTAAGAATTCCTATTTCTTTGAAACGCTCCCTTAGCGATTCCCTACTGCTTAAGTTGTAAATTGCTCTTACTGCTCTTTTTTGCAAAATAAATATTGTTTCTATATCTGCTGCCCGTCCCCATAATAACAGCCCATATGACATAATACTGTGAAAATAACTAAAATAGACCAGCCTCGCAGTCGATATGTCTGTAAGTTGCCTAATTTTTCTAACTGCAAATGCAGCTGAACTCAACCTACCCGATAGTTTTTCAATATGCGGACCCCATTGCAGTTTTGAGTCTATTGTTATGCCTAAAAATAGTGTGGACTCTACCAGCTCTAATTTCTCACCAGATATTTTTAGACACGTGTCAACATTTTTAACATTGGGCAAGGAGAACTTGACGCATTTTGTCTTTTTCGCATTTAACATCAAATTGTTCACCGTGAACCAGTTTAGAACTGTAGATAGAGCATTGTTTACATCGTCAACATTACCTAAACCTCTCTTTACTTTAAAAATTAAGGAAGTATCATCAGCAAACAGTACTATCTGCGATAGTTTTTCTACTAGGTAGGGCAAATCATTTACGTAAACCAAAAAAAGGAACGGTCCCAGTATAGAACCTTGAGGAACTCCTACTTTTACATTAGATCCTGAGGATTTAACTCTATTGATATCTACTTTTAGGGTTCTGTCTGTTAAGTAAGATCGAAGAAGAGCTAGCGATTTATTACTTAAACCATATCGGTGTAATTTTATAAGGAGCGTTTCGTGGTCGACGCAATCGAACGCCTTGGACAGGTCACAGAACACCCCGATGGCATCCTGCGCCTCCTCCCACGCATCAAAGATGTGCTTTATTAATGCTATGCCTGCGTCCGTCGTTGAGCGGCCCTTCGTAAATCCAAACTGTTTCTTATGAAATAGCTTATTTATACTAAAATGAGTCTGCAATTGATGCAAAATTACTTTTTCAAAAACTTTACTTAGGACCGGCAATATTGCTATTGGTCTGAAATTATTGGGATCTTCACTATCGCCAGATTTAAATAAGGGTACTATTTTACTTAACTTTAATAGATTAGGAAAGGTTCCCTGGTCAATGCATTTATTGAAAATTGTAGCAAGGTAAGGTGCTAGAATATGGATAACCGTGGATATAAGTTTAACCGATAATCCCCACAAATCTTCGGTTTTTTTTAAGTTTAACTCTTTAAATATTTTGACAATAGCAAAGGGACTTATATGGGTGAATTGGAAGTCAGCTTTGCATGTATTTATACTTTCCAGAAGTAAAGTTTCGGCTGATTGAGGGGAAGAATTTAAGCTAGCCGTTATTTTGAGGGGTATGTTTTTAAAGAAATTTTCAAATATTTCTGCTATGTCTTCCCTTGAATTGACTAAATTCCCTTCTACCTTTAAAGCAAATATCTGGTCCCTAGGTCTCGTTTTGCCTGTCTCTTTGCTAATTACTTGCCAGACTGTTTTGATTTTATTAGTTGACGCCATAATTTGTTTACTTATGCTAATGGATTTGGCTGCTAAACAAGTTTGCCTAAACGTTTTTGAATATTTTTTAACATACTCTCTGAACGTCGGATCGTGATTAAATTGTTTCTCTTCATACAATTCATAAAGCCTTTTCCTACTTCTATGTAAACCTGGCGTTGCCCATTCTGAAAAACCGCGATTTAACCCTGTAATTTTTTTTACGTTAAATATCTGTTCAAATTGTTTTGATATGGTCGAAAACAGCACTTCATATAATGTATTCGGATCAGTGCTATCAAAATTTAATGAATCTAACTGTGTGCCTAATTTTCTTTTAAATAATTCAATTTTTTTTTCTGTTATTGGTCTACAAATTACTTCATTACAAGGTTCTTCTAGTACTGACGGTAGAACTGCCCATAACCCGCTATGATCGGACTGTAAATTATGTATGACCTTTTTTTCTATAAATTGACAATTACAAAAAACGTTATCTATGCAAGTGGCGCTAGTAGCTGTTGTCCTAGTGGGTTCAGTAAATAAATAATGTAAACTAAATGACCTGAACAGACTAGTGAGTTTAGTTTTCAGTGAACTATCAACTAACAAATCTATATTGAAGTCACCACATACTACTATGCTCTTATTGCTAGTAAATAGGCGTTTTAAGGCGTCTTCCATAACTAATTCAAATTCATTATAATTCGATTGTGGCGGCCTATAAACACACATAACTATGTACCTATCCAATTCCACACACGAGATCTCAATTAAGCGTTCAACAGATAGACTGACAATGTCTTTTCTTTCTTTCATTTTTAAACTACTTTTTACAAATATCATTGAACCTCCTCTTATTGCGTGCTGTCGGTTAAAAGTACTTACTGCTAAATAGTCTTTTAAAGTGAAAGACATTTCAGGTTGTTTCAGCCAGTGCTCTGTTAAACACAAAATATCTACATTAAAATCCTTTAAAAATAGTTCAATTAAATTGTCTTTGCCGGAAAAACCCTGTATGTTTTGTGCAACTAAATTTAGACCTAACTTAGGGTTTTCCTTTGTCTGCGATGGCCGTTTAAATCCATCGATTCTGTGTTTGAGCCCGCTCCTAAATTATTACTAATACTAGTAACACGGTTGTCGTTTTCGTTGGTTTGTGGTATTATTTGCGATGTCCTCGCTGTTTTTTATGCTCTTTGATCAACTGACATCTGATCACAGCCAATTAACAGATCTGTTGGACATATTAAAGAACGGCATCGAACAGCGGCCATTGAATCCACAACCACCGCATTTGTTACAAAGTTAATTGAAAATTTTTGATTTATCAAGTTTTTTAATACCCAAACGGACGTTTCTGACTATCCAGAATGTATACAAAGTCACCATAGCACATGGTATCGTAGTCTAGGTCCTGCACTACACACAACTCTCAAGGATCTTCAGCTGTTCTTTTATGCTCTTTGACCACAGTTGATCACAGTCAATTAACAAGTTATTAGCGAGAAACCGCGGGTAAGTAACATGACATAAACTCACGCCTGTATCCCAGAGGGGTAGGCTGAGACCAGGGACTGCCACTTGCTACCATCCTGACAGATCTCTTTCGCTTCATTAACATTCATTAGTCGTTGCCTGCACGCACGCCCGGGGGTTAACCAAGTATAGCATAACAAATTATGTCTGAAAATTCTTGATTTCGCTTTCTGGCACCGCCACTGACCACATTTGTAAATAAAATACAACTTAGTATATATTATTAAACCCGCCAATTGTACATAAATAAAGGATTTAATATTAATAAGAGCAGCTTTAAATTGAATTATACTAAAAACTTAAGTTAGAATTATACTCCCTAATGACTTTCCAAAGTTTTAATTTGAAAATGGTGAGCATCTTCTTGCCAGCGAAATAGATTTTAGTCTTAAGACGCACCACACAACATTCCGCCTCCCCATGTGCCATTACATACCTACCCATATACCTACCCCTATTTACACAAAGACAAAAGTAGAAACACCCTCTATATTAATCTAATCACACGAGGTTTCGGCAAGAATGTGTGAGTCTACGTCTTTAATAATAACTGGGGGGTTGAGGGGAGGCAAGGGGGCGGGGGGGCGCCCCACCGCCCCTGCCCCCACACTAGTGAAAAAATATATCGTAAGGAAAACAATATTATAAATTGGACTCGACGTCTGTGTGTGCGTTCGCGAAAGGCGCGCGTATGCGCGCGTGTGTGATATCACTCACATATCTCTCCCTTGGAGTTTTATTTTTACTTTTAGGGTTTCGCTGTGTGGCCCGGGAACCCTGATTAGTGATTTGGCCGGTGTCTTCCAAATCTGGCCAAAATATGTTGCAAACGTGTGAGCGATTTTAGGTACAAGATTCGTGAATGGAATGAAGTGATCGTAATTAAGCATCTTTAGAATGTACCTAATTCGGAAGTGAACTTCGTACAAGGTGTTTGTGCATCACATTCTGTAGGTATATCTATGCAGCCTATGAAAAACGCCCACTGTTGGGTATACATTATATTACAATACATAAACTCACGTCTGTATCCCTGTGGGGCAGGCAGAGACCAGGGTTTGCCACTTGCCACGATTCTAACAATCGTCTTTCGCTTCATTAACATTCATAAGTCCTGGCACGCCGGTTTCAGGTAGGTACGTTAACATTCTTGTTTTTGCCCGACTGTGGCGGAGCCCAAAAGGAGGGTAATGTGTTTAGCTCGTATGTATGTATGTATGTAAGTATGTCCGATTCTGTGTTTTTTTTTTAAATACTTCATCTTTTCACAGACGCGGGGTCCGTGCCATTTTTTTTCCAGAGTTTATAATTAATTTTCCCTTCCGTACTCCTCTACTCCACATTCACACATAACTTATACTACATTAACCCTACACGCTCTTACACAAAATTAATGCTAATTTTTTTTTTCTATGTTAGTATGTATAGTTATTTACAATTGGGTTATATATATATATATATATATATATATTTTTTTTTTTTTTCTTTCCATTTATTTACATGGTTTCAAATTATTTATTTACAATGGAGAAGAAAGTAATATAGAAACTCCACATTTATTTACCGGCTTTGCCGTCTACTTTTCCCCACTTTCTGTTTGGTCAGCCACGGATTCGTCGGTCGTCTTTGCCGTCAGTCGTTCTATCATCTGGACGTCGCGGGATTTTATGGCCATTTTCAGGTTGTGGTCCGTTATCCTCTTTGAGGTGGCGTCCATCGCTTGCTTTGCGAAACTGCTGACAGCGTCCGTGCCTGCATCGGAGTAGTATACGCAGCTGACGGTGTGCCGCGACACTGCCACTACCGCGTGCGGGACGCTGTCGAAGAGTTTAAGCGATGCGGTCTGCGTTCGGACGATTATCACCGACTCCCAAGTTAAACCCTGAGCTTCATGAATGGTTAGGACGCGCGACCCATTGCCTATGCCGTATCCCTGGTTGGTGAGGGATCTTTTTTCCTCCTGCGTGTGGGTGAGGAAGAGGGTTTTCGGTCGGCCTTTGGGTACTTGCGCGCCCGTAAACTTTTTCAGCTCTGCTTGACGAGTACATTCCTCGGTAAACTTCTCTGAGAGCATACGCTACATCCATCGGGTTACGGTGCGTGCAGAACAGCTCCTGGCCGATGGTTGCCACCAGGTTCGGGCGACTGTAGCGCAGCTCAAAGAGATTTTGCCGGTCGATGTATGGTAGTTGGTTAAAATCCCCGATGAGAACGACTTCGCTCGCTTCCGACAGTTGAGCGGCCATTACTATAGCCCCAAAGTGGTTCATGAGAGCCTCGTCAACCAGTAGGCGGTTGATCTTTGCCGGCTCTTTGAAGCCATTTGCCAGTACTGAGGCCATAGTTCGAACCTTAGAGTCGGCTTCCCCTCCTAGTTGGAGCGAAAGCTTTTCTCTCAGGTCTTTGACCGCTTCGGCTGTCGTGGTTATCGCCATGTCCCCCTCACCGAAGATGCGCACCAACCACGTCGTCTTTCCGCATCCCGGGACCCCGTTTATCCATTTTAAGCTTGGCATCACCCGCATGTTGGTTGTGTCGACTGTTTTGGCCATGTCCAATATCTTGTCTTCCAGCATGATTTTTGTGCATCGGGCCACGACCAGCACCGAGTCTTTTCCGGCACTCTGGAATTTGAGCTTGCCTGTCCGCTCCGTCTCCACCTTGTTCAGGGGCACGAAGCCCCCCCGACTCACTGTATGCTGCCATGTATTGACCCGACACTGTTCCCCTGAGGATCTGGCTCGCGTCGTTGTCATAGATGGCAGCCTCGGCTTCCTCGAGTCTCACCTTTAACAGCTGCTCATTTCCGAGCTGGAAGGACTGCAGTATCTTACTGCAAGTAGCTAGATGTACAGTTTTGTTTGCTTTCATCATAGCTTGAAACTCGAGGAACGCGTTCGATTCGTCATCCCTGCGCGAGAGTCATAGGCTATATTAAATTAGCATTAATGGAACAGAAAGGAAACAAAAAACCAAAATCGCCATTAACCTCCTCAGTCCCGACCTTGAAAATAACAATGGTCTTCAATTGTTATTTTCAAGGTCAGGGCCGAGGAGGTTAAGCAACGTTATAGTACGACCATGGGTCACTAGATAGCGCTGTTATATTTTGTTTATTATACCCGGATATTAATTTTATTTAACTACACCAATCACGTGTAATGTATGTAAAAAAATCACTAAAAAGGTGAAAATAAAAAACTGAAATAACAAAATAATCAACTAACCGACTGCTGAGCATTAACTACAAAGCAGACGGACCCAAATTCAGCAATGTAACTCCTTAGGTTGGTCCCGCCTGCTTAGTAGGTAATGCTCAGCAGTCGGGTAGTTGGTTATTTTTTATTGCAGTTTTTTTTAAGGGTTTCTGATGGTTTCTGTAGTCAATTCTAAAATTATCTTTCCCAACAACTTCTCTTGTATTTTTCCGTGATCTATATTTTTTTAAATAAATAAAATAAAATAAAATAAAATAAAATAAAATAAAATAAAATAAAATAATTTTATTTGCTTAGAACGTGGTACATAAGGATGGCATGATATTATATATGAGCTCACATTCTGTTAGATATGTTCTAACATGCAAATATTTAATTGTAATGTCAAAATACCATAATGAAATTAATGAATTACAAATGTCAAATAACTTTTTATGTCAGGTGCTAAATCTACAAATGTTAATATAATATAATGTCCAGGTCAATACAGTAATTGAAATGTCAGTTGCATTTAATTAATAAAATTAAGTCAAATACATTAAAAATAAAAAATTAAATTATTTAAAAATAGCTGGAATGTCAAAAATAAAATGGCACTTTACTTAAACTTATCTGTCATAAATTCATTTATCGAATAGTAGCACTTTTGGCACAGCCAATTATACATTTCTCTCTTGAACATCGACCATCTTAAATTTAGAAATTCAACAGGTATTTTGTTATACACTCTTACAAGCATAGAGCCGCAATTTCTGCTGTGCAAAGTTGTTTTACATGCTGGTAATATCAGTTTATCTTCATATCGCGTTCTAAAGCTTAATGCCTGTTTTTTTGTTGTGAATAAGTTTTTATGTTTCGCTACAAAACAAGCTGCCTCAAAGATATACATGCAAGGTAAGGTAAGTATATTGTATTTCTTAAAAAGCGGTTTGCAAGAGTCTAGTGGTTTAGCGGCCGCGATGGCACGAATACATCTTTTCTGTATTATAAATGCCCTGTTCGACTCCGTAGAGTTACCCCATAAGATCAAGCCATAACGTATTATGGGAGCCACACATCCATGATATGCAAGAAGTGCAGTTTTCCTATCAGCTATGTTATTTAGGCTATATATTAAATAAATTTTGCTATTTATTTTACTAATAACCTGATCTATATGTCGTGACCAATTCAAGTTTTCGTCAATATTAATGCCTAGGAATTTTGCACACGTTGTTCTTTCTATTTCCTCATTTTTACATTTTAGTTTTAAGTCGATCTGTCTCATTTTTATATTTTTAAATAGTGTATACTTTGTTTTTTTTGGGTTAACTTGCAAATTGTTTTTAGCTAGCCAAGCGCAAATACTTTCAATCGTTCTATTTATTTCTTCTTCAAAATGTGCAGTTTGGTAAGGTATTATTAAAGATATGTCATCCGCAAATAGTATGCATTTATGATTTGTTATAGCCGGAAGATCATTAATGTACAATAAAAACAATAATGGTCCAAGAACGCTGCCTTGAGGCACCCCATATTCATTTTTCTGTAATTCAGATCTGTAGGGCTCCATTTCATTGTTTTCATTTATGTTTGATATTTCAACAAGCTGTAAACGATTTTCTAGATAACTTTTTATCCAATTGTAGCATATACCACGTAGTCCATATTTTTCACACTTAGCTAGTAGAATTTTATGTGCGACGTAATCGAAGGCCTTTGTCATGTCAAAATAAAGAACACAAGTATGATTTCCCTTATCTATGTATTGTGCTGTTTCTCTTACAAGTGAGAATGCTGCTAAACTCGTCGATTTTCCCCTTTGGAAGCCATTTTGCTCTTGCTTGATGATGGAATGCTTATTTAGGAATTTGTAAATTCTCGTGTGCATCGCTTTTTCAAATATCTTAGATATAATTGGTACTAAAGCTACTGGCCTGTAGTTATTTGCACAGTTGCGTTCATCCTTTTTGTAAATGGGTTTCACTATAGCTGTTTTTAGCTTCTCAGGAAAGATTCCCTGGGAAAACGAAATGTTTATAAGCTCACACAATTTTAAATATAAAGGTTTCTTCTTCTTCTTCAGATCTCTAACTCCTAGGGGAGCATAGGGCCTCAGGCCAGCTAGTGCCGATCGACTTGGCCTGTTGGGGCTATAGGTCTTTTCCAGGTAATCCTTGGCTTTCGGTTGCCCAAGGGGGTGTACTGTACGTGAGGGCTTGTCTGATCAGGCATCTCTTGCCCCGGCGTAGTGTGTAGCCTATCCACCGCCATTTTGTATCCAGCCATTTTGTATACTTATAGTCCATTCCATGTCGCCAATCCGCAGTGGGCACGCGTGGTGATTAAGCCCATACTCTCTCTCTCTCTCTCTCTGAGAGAAGGCTTGTGCTCTACCGTGGGACGTATATAGGCTGCTCATGATGTAACCGTGAAGAAAAACCTCTTGAGGAAACCTGAGTGTCAAGGTTTCTTTGTTACACTTTATTGCACAATATACAAAATTTAGCGTAATGACTAGAATTGAGAAAGGAATGTTGCGTTGGTTTGGGCATGTGGAAAGGACGAAGGAAGAAAGATTGACAAAACAAATATATCTAGCGAATGTGGATGGAAGGGCCGGTAAGGGACGACCCACACGAACATACTTCGATCAAATAGGGGATGTATTAGCAAAGGGCAAGATAAAAAGTACCCGAGCCGGCGTGCGTGCATGCAACGACTAATGAATGTTGAGGAAGCGAACGTGATCTGTCTGGACCGGTGGCAAGTGGCAGCCCCTGGACTCTGCCAACCTCTCTGGGAGACAAACGTGAGTTTATGTATGTACAAAATTTTACACTTAACAGGATTGTCTTCGATTATTCAGTGTTTACGTACCTCATCGTTTGAAATCGCTAATCCGCGGTAGGCACGAGTAGTGATTACACCCATACTCTCTCTCCGTGAGCAGGCCAGTGCCCTGCAGGTACGTGTACATGTACATGACATTTCTCTTTGCTTTTTTTTCTTTTGTACCTTTTTTACGTTTTTTAATTTTGGTTGGTTTTTTTTTTTTGTATAATTATGTATTTCTTTATTTTCCTTTTCTAATTCTATATCATCTCGCTTCGTCGTTCATATTGCAAAATGTTACATGCCAAAAATACGTTTTTTTTTTTCATCGAAATAGTACCTGTGAAAATTAGTAAATTAGAAGAAAATTAAGTCGTAATAGTATACACAGCTAATCAGACCATGGATGACGATGTCTCGCACGTGTACTTTTTTGCAATATGCTTGTGGTCACATAACCTACATATTAGAAATTAGACATGCTTCCGGACTGTACAGCTTTTTATTTCACGGAGCCTTGCCTTGCCTTGCCTTGACAGAACACAGTGTCACACAAAGTAAACCCAATAAATATGAAATGTGGTATGTAATAAAAATGTTACAGAACTGCAGCACACGAGTCCGCCTCGCGCTTGGCCGCTTTTTTCCCCGTATCTAAGTTTTATGCCATGTTGTTTAGGAAAATGAGATGCTCCACTGAATCTCGCAGGCTGATTAGGCGAAGTCGTTGCCTAACTCGGAATTAACTTCAGACTTGGATGAGGTATCGACACTGGGACTGCTTCGTTGGTCTAGCGATGACACGGTTGAATATTGAAAACAGAGGTTGTCGGTTCGATTCCCCCTGGGCGCTGCCGTACATTTGTACAAATGGCCTCAGTCTGGGTGTATTTTCATGTTTGTGCCGTACCATAGCACATATATATATATATATATATATTAGGGGTTAAAGTATGAAATTGCCGTTTTATTGCAATAGGTTCTTTGAATTGACATAGAATCTTCATGGTTTGAGGTTTTCGAATGAAACTTTTTTCAAATGGTTTCTATGATGTTCTTTTTTTAAAAAATGTAAAACATTTGAATATCGACTTTCAATTGTTTTTGTTATTCATTTTAGACAAGAAAGATGGATACTGCGAAAATTCGAGTGATTATGAGGCACCCATTTTTCGTATTTTTTTATTTTATTGATTTGACGCAAGTGAGTCAATATTGTGGGTAAGGTAACGTTAAACCATGCCGCTAATTCCTGGGTAGTTTGACTAGGGTCGGCTTCCACTATCTCTCTTAATTCATCGTTATTCACCTGTGTGGGCGGTCTTCCTCGTGGCTCGTTCTTTAAGTCGAAATTTCCATCACGAAAGCGTTTAAACTAAAATCGCACGGTGCGTTCATTAGTAGACCCCTCTCCAAACGCAGCATTGATATTGCGGGCTGTTTCTGCCGCGTTAGTTCCGCGTCGGAACTCGTATTCAAAAATCACTCGAATTTTCGCAGTATCAATCTTTCTTGTCTAAATTGAATAACAAAAACAATTGAAAGTCGATATTCAAATGTTTCACATTTTTTAAAAAAAGAACATCATAGAAACCATTTGAAAAAAGTTTCATTCGAAAACCTCAAACCATGAAGATTCTATGTCAATTCAAAGAACCTATTGCAATAAAACGGCAATTTCATACTTTAACCCCTATTATATATATTATATACGCGTCGAATTGATAACCTCCTCCGTTTTTGAAGTCGGTTAAAAAGCTCGTGTCACAGTGTTTGTTATCGAACTCCTCCGAAACGGCTTCACTAATTTTATGAAGTTTTTTGAGTATATTTGATAGGTGCGAGAATAGTTCGTATGCTAATTAATATGGCAAAACAACGTTTGCCAGGTCAGCTAGTAAGTATTATATAATATGTATGTAGATATAGAACATTGCCACGTATCAACGTCCTGTTTACGTACACAGATGCGTTATTGACAAACCGACGTTAAGGAAAATTCTGCACATTATCGAAATATCGAAAAAGGTCTTTTCCCGTAACTAATTGGGTAACTAATCATTGCATTCATGACAAAAATAAAATTGACGCATTCATTTTTCGATACAATATTTTCTGCAATATGAAAGCCGCTTAAAAATATGGGAGCCATTTAAAGGCCCTTTACTGAAAGTAACTATAAAGAAACAGAGGTCGGGGGATCGATTCCCACTGGAGGCCGCCCTTACTTCCTTGTCATTATCAGCCAATGGACGTCCACTGCAAGACATTGGCTCCCTCGTGGCTTTTCAAGCTTCCCGGATTTGTGCCGCCTGTATCCAGCGACTCCCCGCCACCGTAACCAGGTCGTCAGACCATCTGGTGGGGGGCCTGTCCACGCTGCGTCGTCCGGTCCGCGGTCGCCAGGTCAGAAATTTTCCGCCCCAACGGTCATCAGCGCCAACGCCGTACTTGATTTGTACAAATGGCCTCAGTCTGGGTGTATTTCCAGGTTTGTGATGTTCCTTCCTAGTTACCATAAAACAGGTATCCTAGTTTGGGACCAGAACAAGTGATTGTGTTACATGGAAGTTAGTAAATACTAGTCCATTCACCGCACTACTACTGCTTATTGCTGCCTACCCCTTAAGTTAAACTTTCTTCTTCGGAAATAAAAAGGTTTCCTGTCCAATTAAACGGACAAGTTAAAACCGAGTCTGCGAGTGTCCAAATGAATTGGACAGGAAGATGGATAGAGCTGCGGACTCTACGCCTCTAGTAACCGGCTGCAAAAAATGAAGGTTATGTTTTGCCACACCGAAAGAACAGTCTGCTACACCGACCATCAATAATGCCGCCTATTATTATATACGTCCCACTGCAGGTCACAGGCCTTCGCTCGACAATTTTCAAGCGCTGATACGTGTGAACAGCTCAGTTTCCTCACGATGTTTTCACGATGACTGCTAAAAATTCAGGAATTTACGTAACCTAGCAAAGTCATTAGCCGGGGTTCGACCCACGGCGCGAACTGCTCAGACACTCGGGTTTCCACACGATGTTTTCACGCTAGGAAACAACGTCATTGGTACACGGGGTTCGAACCCACGACCTCTTTAATCTGAGCCCAGCGTTCTATAGGCCGCATTACCATCGCGAACTATGAGCCGACCTGGGGCCTGTTTCATAGACCTACAATTCATGGTTTTCTGTGTGACAGTTCGATGTTCATTGCAAAGTCGATTGACACACAGATTAACAAGTAGACTCTGCTACGCAATGTATATGGAATTGTCATAATCAACTACGAATTCTAGTCTTATGAGACTGCTTTCCGTGTGGCACCGGATTAAGAATCACTCCATTTCCGCATACTGCGATCGCCAACCCGCCTGCCAAGCGTGGCGATTATGGCAAAACCCTTCATGGTTAGAAAAACCATGAGTGAGGCCTATGTCCTGCAGTGGGCGTCAAATGGCTGTTGATGATGATGATGATGAGACTCTGCCTTGTATAGTACGAATACGGAAATCAGAGAAGTTCGCTGACTTTCATCGTATGGTCCATACTAGGGGTGGGCGATGTTTCAACGAACTGGTTTAAAAAGTAGCGTTTCCTCCGTCAACGAATTAACCGATTTTTACTGAGGAGACGATGAAAACTGCATTTTATTCAACGGAAATTCAAAGTCACAACATTTCTCAATCTCACGATACCACGATACCTACTTCGTACGCTTTGATCTGAGATTGCAATTTCGAAATTACCTTTATCTACAAAAAATGTAATAAAATACTCTTAAATCATTGATATAATTATTTATCAATACAGAAAAAAGGGTTCTCTTAAAATATCACTGACAATTTTTTTACTGAAACTTTTGTAAGCACTACATAAGAAGCGGGCTCCGTCTCTACTCACTCTTAAGCTCTGGTCGAACACTTCCGACTAAAATTCAAGTAAGTGATTCCGGAACCAGTTAATATTACTGACAATTTGAAATACACCCCGTTAAATCTGTTGACGTCGAAAAAAATCTATTTCGATACGTTTGACTGAAAATTCTCCAACATTTACCTCTAGTCTACACTTACTCATTCGTTCATATTCGTCCGGTCGGTCTGTACTATTGCTATATATAAGGAGTAAACATTGGTTTCATTAATTTCTTTCAAAAAAGTAGTTCTACTTAGTAGTTCATAGTTCAATATCGTTCAGCAACTCATCGGTTCACGGTTCTGTTCAGCTCTCGTATCATTCGACTTGCGTTAATTCGCGAATGACAATGAATGTATGAGTTGTTAAATGAATGACTAACGAATGGGGACAGTGAAGAAGTTCCATTAGTTAAAAAAACTGGGTTCATAATACATTTAACGGCATTTTTGAAGGACTTCATTGGCGACGCGAACTCGAATAATATTGTGTGAAGTATGAACTATTGAAGTGAAATGAAGGAGATACAATAACATAGGCAGTGGTTTTACGAAATGAAGTCTAAATGGGGTGTGGACTGTATAGGTGTGATGCAAACTTCCAGTGGTTCTCGATAGCTGTTTATTTCTTCCAGGTTCAGGGTGGTGTAGTAGCTAACTGAAAGCTCATGCTAATGCAGTGAATGTTCCGGCTTATATACTATTTGGGCCAGCCGTTCGACCAATCATAGATGTCGGTGGAATTTTCCACTGGTCTTGCACCATATTTACAAATCTTACATAATATTTAAAGGCCCTCGTTCAACATACAACTATCTGCGAACCTAACTTAGACTAACACATTTTAGGGATTCGCTACATTTATACAATATAAAAAGGCCTCGTTCAGCCTACAGCTAAGTGCGAACCTAATTCCACCTAACCCGTCTCGGCGTCCACAACATTCCTCCCCCCGGCGCAGCACGCGTAGCCTCCTTCTCTAGGACGACGAGTCGGCTCGCAGGACGTTTGAAGACTCCTGTCTTCGTTCGCACGTCCACCACTCGTACTTCGCCGTCTGGGTCCGGATAGGTGCCTGTTCGCCACTTTCGATGTGCTGGTGCTCTATCCGAGTCGGCTCTGCGCCGGCATATGTTAGTAAATGCCGGCACACGGGCGATAGTTCGCACCTTAGACAAACGACCAGGTTCAGGCAGCCAGTCGTCTATGGTTGCAGGGAGGACCTCTCGTTCGTTGTCTTCTCGTTTGGTGGGTGCGCGTGAGTGTGAGCGCACCTCAGCCGAGACTCGGTTCGTGGATTTGTTAAAGCCCAGTTCGTCTCGTTCGTTGTTCCAGAAGAGCCCCAGTATCTTGTTGCTCAGCTCTTCTCCCCCCAGTTGTACAGGAGTTGTCGCATGTAGATCGGCTGGAACGTCGAGCAGCACTTCTCTACAGTTTGCGCTCCATCCTCGCAGTGTGAATCCAGCAGCGGCGTGCACCGCTCGGATCTCCTCGATGCTGCATCTCGCTTCCTCTTCGCCGTCATAGCTCGCCACCAGATCATCCATGTTCTGCGTGATGGCCTCCAGCGCGCGCGGATGAGTTTGCGCATGCTGGTGTGCGTTGTAGTTGCGCACGTAGTGAGCTATGAACGGGGAGCTCGCTGCACCGAAGATCAGGCTCTTCATCTTGTAGAGGCGAGGTGGGTCGGTTCTGTTATCTCCTCTCCATAGGAATTGCTGCGCGGGTTGATCTTCAGCCCGGATCTTAATGCGCAAGAACATCTCCTGTACGTCGGCGATGATAGCAATCCGTTTTTCTCGGAACCGGAACAGGATCCCCCGCAGTGACTTAAGCAGGTCCGGTCCCTCTAGCAGATGATCGTTAAGGCTCACACCGTGACCTTTGGCTGCCGCATCGAACACCAGCCGTGTTTTTCCCGGTTTGTTGGGATTTTGCACGGCGAAGTGAGGCAGGAACCAGCGGACGGCACTTGTTTGCTCAGAGCCGTCGCATGGTGCCGCATAACCTTTCTCCAGCAGGTTTTTCATCTGCTTGGTGTACTCTTGAGCGAAGTCAGGGTCGGCGTCCATCTTTTGTTCGATCTTCCGCAGTCGACGGAAGGCTTGGTTGTAGTTCGGTGGCATGTTCGTGTCGTCGTTTCGCCATGGCA
Source organism: Yponomeuta cagnagella (assembly GCA_947310995.1). Classification (NCBI taxonomy): domain Eukaryota; kingdom Metazoa; phylum Arthropoda; class Insecta; order Lepidoptera; family Yponomeutidae; genus Yponomeuta; species Yponomeuta cagnagella. The sequence continues at coordinate 1,638,933 of OX371292.1, read as the reverse complement.
ATCCGACTTCATAGCCACTATCGATCTTCCTTATCGTCTGTTCGACAATCAAGGTTGCTCGTTGATCAGCGCTGTTCACCCTTGGTTTGAGGGCAACGCCGAGAGCATCTATACGAAAGTGTGCCTCGAGTAGTTCATGAAGGCTGCGATCGTTTTGCTCGTTCTGCTCGTCTAGATCGGGTTCGGTGCGCCGTTCGGGCGCGTAAACGTGCAGTACGTTCTCGTTCTTGTAGATCATGCTGCTTGGCAAGGTCCCATGAATCACCCAACCGAGTTCTGTCTTTGAGGCAGCCGGTTCATTTGGCCTGCCGACACGTAACTCGCGTGAGACAATGTGCTCCCAGTGGTCTGTTCCCACCAAGATGCCTGGACGTGCTCGTTCGTAGCACACCTCGCTTTGCAGCAGATCTTGAAGATGCTCAAGCTTCAGCAGTGTCTCCGGAATGGATTGTTGATGAAGCCTTAAGTTCTTGATCGTGCGCGCTCGTAGCTCGTGTAGCGCGCTATTGTGCTTACCTCTCAGTTGCACGGTAACCATCTTGCTCTCTCCTTCTTGCTGGGACATGTTGACGCCTTGTAGGTTCAGTGGGCGTGGCGGCCCATCTGCTCCGACGCTATGCGCCAAGTCCTCGTCGACGAGCGTTATGGTAGCGCCTTCGTCCAGCAGTGCGTATGTGCTCATCTCCCCCCGTGGTCCAACGATGACAACGGGGCACATCTTCAGCAGCACAGATCGTGAGTCGGTAGCGTTAGTGGTTGCTACCGACAGTACTGCTTCAGACGGCATCGGTGCTGCAGGTGGATCTTGATGCAGCATCGGATGATGTGGGCGAGAACAGTTGTTCACACCGCAGGGCTTAGCTTTGCAGGACCTTCGCTGATGCTTGCTTTTGATGCATCTGAAGCATATACATTTCTCTCGTACGAAGTCCCAGCGCTGGCCGATGGTGAGTTTCTAGAAGCTCGAACACAGAGGTAGCGTGTGAGCTTGTTCGCATTTCGGGCATCGGTCGATCTCCTCGCTTGTTTCCACGACGGTGTAGATGGCGCTTGACTTCTTCGGGGCCACGACGGGTCGTTGCTCTTTCTTGGCAAGCGGTGCGGCGCTAGGAGTCGGCGTGTATGCGTGCTTCAGTGCACGGTCTGCCTCGCGCATGAGAAAGCGAGACAGAACGACGATCTCGGGGTCTGAGGTGACGTCGACATCTTCGGCGTAGTCGCACCATCGAGACCTGGTGTGCGGACTGACTTTGTCAAGCACCTCTCGCGCCAGCATCGGGTTGTAGAGATAACCGCGTCTGTCTATGTTCTTCAAGACGCAGGTTATGTTCTGAACTTTGACCGCGAAGGTGTTCATTTCGCTGGCCAATGTCCCAAATCGAGGCAGTGTCTTGATGTCTGCGAGGGCTTGTTCGACTATGACTTCCGGTCGTCCGTAGCACTGCTCCAGTGTTTTCATGATGGTCTCGGGATCAGACGCTGTGTAGAGAAGCGTCGCTACTGCTTCCCGTGCACCTCCCTTCAAGGCTGTTCTTAGTCGAAGTAGATTCTCAATCGACGAGATCTCGTAGAGTTTCGTGGAGTCTCGCATAGCCGCTTGGAAGGGTAGCCATTCGTTCGGTGACCCCGAGAACGTCGGTAGTTCCGTATGGCAAACTCGTGGTCTGGCCATCCTCTCAAGCACCTCTGCCAGTCGCTCCATCCCATCCCTTGTTCTGGTGGGAGTGGGAGATCTGCTGCGTTTCGGTGGTTCTTCGAAACGCAGAGTTCGTGATTCTTGGCGCTCGTGTGGTTGAGCGCCGCTCTCAGTTCGTGGAGCGTTCAGAGGGTTTGCTCGCAGCCATTCATCCACCTTCTGGCGTTGTTCTGCCGGTGAAGGTGCAGGATGTACAGGGGGTTGGTCTGTTTCATCCTCGATGACTGACATCTCGACTGCGAGCCTCTTCTGTATTAAGTCCGTTTGGATCTGGAGCCGTTGCTGTTGCTGGAGCTGTTGTTGCTGTTGTAGCTGTTGGAGCTGCTGCTCTTTTAAGGCCGCGAGTTGTTCGGCGGCCTCTAGCTCTGCGCGGCGCTTTCGTGTGACCACGCTTGCCGTAGATCTCACTGACGCTGCCGGTGATATAGCGCACGTTCGTTCACGTTCCCTGGCGAGTAGTGACGTAGCACCAACGTTAGTTGAGGTGTTAGTCACGCCGGTAGTGGTTGCGCGGTCTTCAGTCGGGGGCATTGTCAGAGACGGCGATGCCGGCGGTTCAGCTTGCAGCCTCCTCCGGCGCTCTATCTCGACGCGGAGTGCTTCTTGACGCGCTTGTTCAGCCTCCATTTGTTCCCGTTCGATGTCCTCCGCAGGGTCTCCCATGCTCCGAGTGACAACCATTTTGTAAGAATGGTCGTGGGAGTTGCGACGGTACCTAGTTCGAAGCGGGTTCTTCCTTTTTCTTTGAGCCCGGACTTCACGGACTCGATCTTCGTTCTTCTTTACTCTAATTTACGGATATTAAAAGACAAAAGGGCAGTATTGTTTAATTCAGAATGACAGACAGTATTAAAAATGATTTACAAAGGTTACAGGTTACAGATTTTAGCTCTAAGTTTTCCAGGTCGAAGTCCAGGTCTTCCAGGTCCAAGTCCAGGTCTTCCAGGTCAAAGTCCAGGTCGTCCAGGTCCAAGTCCAGGTGTTCCAGGTCCAAGTCCAGGTCGTCCAAGTCCAGGTCGTCCAGGTCCAAGTTCAGGTGGTCCAGGTCCTGGTTCAGTGGTCAGATGCGGCTCCAAGCCCAGGTTCGAGGGCCGATCAGGGGCCGATCAGGTCCACGTTCAGATCTTCCAGGTGCAGCTCCAGGCCCAGGTTCGAGGGCTGGTCGCGAGCTGCTCCGGGTCCAATCTGCTCCAGGTGCAGTCCAAACCCAGGTTCGAGGGTCGGTTGATGACTGCTCCAGGTGCAGGTTCAGATTTAGATTTATGTTCACTTACAGTTTTTCCAGGTGCAGCTCCAGGCCCAGGTTCGGTGGCCGATCGCGAGCTGCTCCAGGTCCAATCTGCTCCAGGTGCAGTCCAAGCCCAGGTTCGAGGGCCGGTTGATGACTGCTCCAGGTGCAGGTTCAGGTCCGCTCCGCTTTAGGTGCAGCGCCAAGCCCAGGTTCGAGGGCCGTTTGATGCCTGCTCCAGGTGCGGGTTCAGGGACCGCTCCGCTTCACGTGCAGCGCCAAGCCCAGGTTCGAGGGCCGTTTGATGCCTGCTCCAGAAGCGGGTCCAGTGCCGAAGGTTCTCGTTCAGATCCGTCGCTCGGAAGACCACTACGTGGGTGCAGCTCCAGGCCCAGGTTCGAGGGCCGCTTGGGGGCTGCTCCAGGTCCGCGTTCAGGTGCAGAGGGTGGTTCTCTCGTTCGGATCCGGCGCTCGAATGACCAGACTAAATGGGGTGCAGCTCCAGGCCCAGGTTCGAGGGCCGCTTGGGGGCTGCTCCAGGTCTGCGTTCAGGTGCAGAAGCTGGTTCTCTCGTTCGGATCCGGCGCTCGAAGGACCAGACTAAATGGGGTGCAGCTCCAGGCCCAGGTTCGAGGGCCGCTTGGGGGCTGCTCCAGGTCTGCGTTCAGGTGCAGAGGGTGGTTCTTTCGTTCGGATCCGGCGCTCGAAGGACCAGACTAAATGGGGTGTGGACTGTATAGGTGTGATGCAAACTTCCAGTGGTTCTCGATAGCTGTTTATTTCTTCCAGGTTCAGGGTGGTGTAGTAGCTAACTGAAAGCTCATGCTAATGCAGTGAATGTTCCGGCTTATATACTATTTGGGCCAGCCGTTCGACCAATCACAGATGTCGGTGGAATTTTCCACTGGTCTTGCACCATATTTACAAATCTTACATAATATTTAAAGGCCCTCGTTCAACATACAACTATCTGCGAACCTAACTTAGACTAACACATTTTAGGGATTCGCTACATTTATACAATATAAAAAGGCCTCGTTCAGCCTACAGCTAAGTGCGAACCTAATTCCACCTAACCCGTCTCGGCGTCCACAACAGAAGTCCTTCATTTGAAGCAATTATTCGCGAACTACATCCGTATAGTATGTACCCAGCATTAGTCGGCCTAAGGACAATATTATTCTCATTTGGAATACAATAATAAAATAGGATATTACACGATGTCGCATAATTATCTTATCATACTATTATGTCGTTGCTACATTAGGCTTAGTCTTACGAATGTGATGTACTTGTTATATTTTTTTCTCAGTCGAGTCAACTGGAGTCGCCACGCAAGATTTTCTACATAGTGAAATTGTAGAAGGTCCACGGGGCGTCTCTTAAATACATAATTGTTCAATAGAGTGATATTCGTACGGTAATGACTTTATTATTCATTCATTGGCTCTATTCATCATAAGCAGCCTATATACGGCCTTCTCTCAGAGAGAGAGTATGGGCTTAATCACCACGCCTGCCCACCGCGGATTGGCGATTTCAAGCGCTGAGGTATGTTAATAGTTCAGACACTCAGGTTTCCTCACGATGCACGATGTTAGCGAGTGGTGTTGCTACTTTAACTTCACAAAATAATGTACATAACTTAGAAAACAAAGTCATAGGTACATGCCCGCCCTGGGACTCGAACCTGGGTCTCTCGCTTCCGAGACCAATGTTCTACCCACTAGGCTACCACCGCAATATTGGCTCTCGCCACCGCATTGGCTCTATTGCTAGTCTACTAACATAACATTACATAAACTCACGCCTGTATCCCAGAGGGGTAAGCAGAGACCAGGGACTGCCACTTGCTACGATCCTGACGATCACTTTCGCTTCCTCAACATTCATTAGTCGTTGCATGCACGCACGCCGGTTTCGAGTACTTTTTATCTTGCGTTTTGCTAATACATCCCCTATTTGGTCGAAGTATGTCCGTCTGGGTCGTCTCTTACCGGCCCTTCCACCCACATTCGCTCTGAACTGTGACGTCATAAACCAGTAGTTTCATACAAAATTCCGTTTTAAAAGTAACTCATTTGATATTTTGTCAAATACCCAATTGTTATGATAATTTAAAAAAAGGAAACTTATAAATTAAATCTCTTCAAGAAATTACATTAAATAATTTTATGTCAATTTTTGCTACGATCATCAAAAAACTATTTTTAACGAACATAACTTTTTTATAACAAATATTTGTTAAGTGCACTCTTAAATACGTCGATTGTTTTATTGATTTTATTGGATATGTGTATGATTAAATATCTTTGCAGTCATTGAATGGGGCTCAGAAGTAAGTAACTAACTGTATGTTTGACGTACCTACACATTGCTAATATTCTGTGGAGTCATTTTGATACTGTGGGTGCTGAGTAGTACTTCTGTTATTTGGTAACCTAATGTAGGTACCTAATATTACTGCGAGGTCTTCCTCAGTCAATGGTTTATTTATTTCGGGAATCAAATAGGGTTCTTTTGTTAGGTTGGCGACAAAGCTACGGGCTTGAGTATTATTTTTCCATCGATTTATGATCATTAAGAAGGTTTAATTGTCTGGTGGGTGCACTAATAAGTATTAGTGGTCTATTAAGAGACATACCGTCGCTTAGCAAACAACTAATCTTTCCTACTTTGCAGCAGAGAAAAAAAAACTTTTACATAAGGCCTGTGCCCTACAGTGGGATGTATATACACCCCAATGTAGGGCACAGGCCTTCTCTCAGAGAGAGAGAGAGTATGGGCTTAATCGCCACGCGTGCCCACCGCGATTTCAAGCGCTGACGTATGTGAATCGCTCAGACACTCGGGTTTCCACACGATGTTTTTCTTTCACAGTTAGCGAGTTGTATTGCTACTATAACTTCATAAATGTACTTAACTTAGGAAACAATGTACAAGGCCCCACTGGGAATCGAACCTGGGTTTCTCGCTTCCGAGTCCAATGTACTAGCCACTCCTAAGAGACAGCTTAAAAAATAATATATGTGGTGACATCTTACCCTTCACCACAAACAACTTAAACTGCCTCTGAGGAATGTTTTAAGAATTTGTGTTTCATAAATAAGACCGTAAGTCACGCTATTTACCTGTTTGGAGTATATTTAGAACGGTTCCTACTCGTATTTTTGACAAAAAGGTTTTGCTCAATACTTTTCCTGTTTGCTTTTGTTTTATCAGTTTCCAATAAAATTGCTGCTACGTCAGACACGCTGTCTCGCTCGCAGAATGTAACATTTTTAGTGATTGTACAAAAAACTATTTACACTTTTGATAAATATAGTCTAAGGCTTTGCTGGATAATAAAGTTACGGACGCTTAAAACATAGGTAGGTAGATCTCAGGCTTAAAAGGTAGAGTAGAGCTAGTAACTTGGTAGTAGGAACTTAAGGCAGCCTCGCTTAAATGTGGCTTAAACAGCATTTAACAAAAAAAAAACAAAATTCGATTTAAATGGCGACTTAAGTGACATTAAAGAAGCGGTGCAAGTCGATCTAAAGGGCTTACGATGAGAACTTAAAGTGAATGAATGAAAGATTTATTTCCACAAACACCCTAAGAATTTCTGGAAGAAATCTCTTACAGAGATGAGCTCGCCTTTGTACATGTTATTCCTTATGTAATGTCCTGTTAAATGTGTTGTGTGTGCAATAATCTATAATAATAAACATGGTTACATAACAATACACAACAGTAATTATACAACAGAGAAGTGTGTGTGTGTGTGTGAGCATTGTAAAAAAATATTTGGTAGGTACCTGCTTAAGTAGCTTAAATACAGGGTGTAACAAAACCTATCTATCCAAATAGAACACCTTACATGAGCAGCCTATATACGTCCCACTGTAGGGCACCGGCCTTCTCTCAGGGAGAGAGTATGGGCTTAATCACCACGCGTGCCCACCGCGGATTGGCGATTCCAAGCGCTGAGGTATGTGAATAGCCCACACACTCAGGTCCTCACGATGTTTTCCTTCACCGTTAGCGAATGTAATTACTATAACTTCACAAATGTACATAACTTAGAAAACAAAGTCACAGGTACATGCTGCCCGCGGCGGGAAATTTCCCTTTATAGTGGAAGAGCACGATCACCCGCTCTTCCCTACATACGTCCTACTGCAGGGTACGGGCCTTCTCTCAGAGAGAGAGGGAGAAAGAGAGAGTACGGGCTTAATTACCACGCGTGCCCACCATGGAAGGTATGAAAGTACCTTCCACGCGACGTATGAAAGTGAATTGGAAAGACGACGCCTCTATTCCGCCCTCGCCTCACTTCCTTTCTGTATGTCTCCGGCCTGGGGCACACAAAAAGGATGTGGGGCAAGGGTGCGGAAAAGACGCGGCCGTTGTATCGAGTTCGCGCCCTGGCCCCGTCTCTTCTGTGTGGGCTTCGTCCCGTTCCTTTGATTTTGTATGAAAGTGAATTGGAAAAAAACATAACAACATTTAAATTAAACAGGGATATCCATAACGTTAACACCAGAAACGGAAACAAAGTTGCCAGTTAAATTCAGATCAACTCCTTACACTTCAAGGTAAATACATCATTTGTAGGATATTATGTAGCGTACGCTTTTACAATAAAATTCCAGAAAATATCCTGCATGAACTCACGCCTGTATCCCAGAGGGGTAGGCAGAGACCAGGGACTGCCACTTGCCACTCGCTGCCTGTACGTAATACAGAGAAGTTTGTAAAGGGGCTCGAAATTTCGCTGATGCGTGCACTTGCCCATTAGCTCAGTTGGGAGAGCTCTGGCACAGTTAGCCAGAGGTCGCGAGTTCAAGTCCCGGCATGGGTGGAATTTTTAGCCTCTAAATAGGTTTTTAAAACGGGTCAGTACTGCAACAAAAAGAATATAATCATGTACTCGTAGGTACAGCGATATCATTCCGATGTAAAAACCTAACTGCAAAGGGGGTTACTCGGGGCTGCAAGTGTAATTTGCTTCGGCAAGACGTCGCTGTCTGTACGTAATACAGAGAAGTTTGTAAACGGGCTCGAAATTTTGCCGATGCCTGCACTTGCCCATTAGCTCAGTTAGGAGAGCGCTGGCACGGTTCCTGTGTCCTGGCATGGGTGGAATTTTTAGCCTCTTTTTAAACCTATTTATAGGTTTTTAAAATTGTCCTCAGCACGGGTTAGTGCAACAAAAAGAATATTACCTCTGGTGTGTCATAACAATATGTTAATCTAATGGAAACTGAATTTACACGGATTATCCTATAACTATCCTATAACCTATAAGAGATTACGGAACTTGCAAAAGTACCGAAACGTCGCAAAATTGTAAAATGAAAAAAGAAACGAGTAAATATCAGTGCAAATTCAGTTTTTATTACGTCTAATGCTCGGTTAACACTAGAAAATACTAATATGTTCATGTGCTATTAACAGCTGTCAGTGGGCAGAAATGCATACTAAAAAAAGGCCAAGTGCGTGTGGGTGCATGCACAGTGTAGGGTTCCGTAGAAAGAGGGGTGTTTTACCTGCTTTGAACTAACAACTTCGTCAAAGTAATTTTCAATGGATTTCGTGCGAAGTTTTCCTTTTATAAGTTGGTCGCCTATTACTCGGTAACTTGTAAAGCTTACTTAGCCGTGATAGCTTTCCTTTTAAGTTCATTGTATGTGCTACTGCCCTGAATTTTATCACGTTTCTCCAATCAACCGTTTAGCCGCTAGAGGGAGGGGGAAGCCCTACTCTGACAAAAAAATATGCTTTAAAACTTAATATTCCGTAAACGGAACGCTTAATCTAAAAATGGTCTTCGCACACTCGCAATTTTTTTAAACGATTGGTTTTTAATTTTGTAATCGATGGTACAGGCGAGAAAATTATAGGTGTAGGTCGTACACTCTAAAAAAAATTTTTTCTTGATTTTATTTTATCCCAAATTTCAGCACTCTGCTACTTATCGTTTCTGTGCTAAGCCGCGGACAGACAGACAGATACACAGACAGGCGGCCGGACAGGGCAAAACCGTAAGGGTTCCATATTGACTACGGAACCCTAAAAACAACCGACAGTAGTCAACATACTGTTAGCGTACCAGAAACCGGGGGTTACTGCCAACAAGGCAGCAAGGCCATGTCTACTCTGCGCGCGCACTATAACATTGCTGCATCGCGCAAGCGAAGTGTTTCAGACAAATCGTAATTATAGCGTCCGACGAACAACACTTGGACCGTCCGTCCCGTGGGACGTGTGGCATAAAACTACAATCCATCGCTTATTATTATGACAACTTGATGTACATTGCGCAGCCGAGTCTTCCTACTTGTTAATCTGCGGGTTTCAATGTACATTAAACTAATGAAATGGGGCGGAGGCACATCTTTATAGCGGAAGAGCACTCCACCTACCGCAGCAGACTACAGGCATGTTCCCTTTAAGGCTTGTCAAAACCCATATTTCGACGTTTTCCGCTTCGACGAAAGCGGATAAAATCTACAGCCCCTAGAAAGAAAGGCAGGCGGGCGCCTATGTCGCGAAATTATCGAAACCTTAACAAAGCAACCTCGAAACTGGCCAGAAAACTAATAACCGACTAGAGCCACCCCCACGCACACACCCCCGCGGCACGCACACGCCCGCGCCACTCTAATTATATACGACTACAGCCAAAGGAAAAATAAAGATCGGGGAAAAATTTTAGAAGAAACAAGTGTGGCGCCGGACGTTGGGGGGAGCTGACCGCCCCCCATCATTAAGGCCCCCGCCCTCCCCCCGGGGGGGCTAGTTGATCCCCCTGGATGTTTAATAATATGAAGAATTGGAGATAATTTGCGCGAAACTAAATAAGAGACGCCGGCCGAAAACTAAACGGGGTGGGGCGGGGGGCGGGGGGCGCGGGCCTTATTACTGTACGGACGGAAATGTTATCTCTCCGGGGTAGTTCTACTTCGTAATAAGTAGACACTTGAAAAAAGAAAGTAATATTAGGAGATACCTTGTACGTCATAGCAACAGGACGGATTAAGCGGTGGCCGTTCTAAATAGGTTTAAATCAAGAATCAAGAATATTTATTGTGAGCTTCATCATCATCATCATCATCATCATTCAGCCACAAGAAGTCCACCACTGCTGGACATAGGCCTCCTCCATGGATTTACAAAAAGACCGGTTGGAAGCGGCCTGCATCCAGCGCCTTCCTGCCACTTGGATGAGGTCATCTGTCCATCTTGTGGCTGGTCGTCCTACGCTGCGCTTGCCGATATGTGGTCTCCATTCGAGAACTTTTCGGCCCCATCGGCCATCAGTTCTGCGTGCTATGTTCCCCGCCCACTGCCACTTCAACTTACTAATACGCTGGGCTATCGTTCGTCTACGTATCTCATCATTTCTGATTCGATCTCGTAGAGAAATTCCGAGCGTAGCCCTTTCCATAGCTCGTTGCGTGACCTTGAGCTTTCTTATGAGGCCGATTGTGTGCTTAGACATGGGATACACATTTAGCAGTAACAGTTGCTATTTAAAATAGAATCACCAAGTCTTATCTTAACAGGTGTACTCACCTTCATCAATCCTTCACATAATATTTTTTATATGAAGGTTGAAGGTAGCCAGGCGTATACCTTATTCTAAAAGCGACTAATGAATGTTGACGAAGCGAAAGCGGTTTGTCGGAATCGTGGCAAGTGGCAAATGGCAAGACCAGAATGGGTAGCAAGATGGAACGAGTCACGCGTTTTGTGGCGACAAAATGTCAGAATTTGACAATTCATGCACTGGAAACAAGCGGTGACCCGTACCTGGGTCTCTCGGAAGCGAGAGACCCAGGTACGATTCCCAGTGCGGGATATGACTTTGTTTTCTATATGTGCATTTGTAAAGTTATAGTAGCAATACCACTCGCTAACTGTGAAAGAAAACATCGTGAGGAAACCTGGGTGTCTGAGCTATTCACATACCTCAGCGCTTGAAATCGCCAATCTGCGGCGGGCACGCGTGGTGATCAAGCCCGTACTTCCTCTCTGAGACAAGGCCTGTGCCCTGCAGTGGGACGTATAGAGGCTGCTTATGTACTGGAAAGTCGCGACTTTTGGCATTTAAAGTGCGCGTCGTCGTACTGGTGTTTGCCTACCCCTCTAGGGGCGTGAGTTTGTGTGTGTGTCCAAAAGCAGTATCATAGGTAGCCCAAGGACGCGAGTCGCGAGTTTTAACGTCAAAATTCACGACCTTCCAGTACATTAATAACAATAATAATGTACTTTAGTGCACACAAAATATTAATTGTCAAATTCTGTCATTTTAGCGCCACAAAACGCGCGACTTGCGAGATCGTGCTACCCATGCTGAAGACTCAAAGAGCGTAAAGGTAAATTAATATACAACAATGTATTGTGTAATGTAGTTGACATAACGCATAAACCTGGAAACCGTTTCTTCATTATCAATAACGAGATAGAGATCGTGGGTTCGATTCCCACTGGGGACCGCCGTACATTTGTACACATGTCCTCAGTCTGGGTGTGATTCTATGTTTGTGATGTCCCTGCCTGGTTACCATAGCACAGGGCTGAGGTATGTCAACAGGCGGGGCAGGGGGGGAGGGAGTCTCAGAAATGTGACCAACTGTGACAAGGACGGGGGTCATAAAATCATGAAACAGTGTGACGTACTTTATGGATGACCCCTTAGAGCAGTGTTTTTCAATCTTTTTAAAGTCGCGACCCCCTTTAGAGGTAAAATACTCTACCTACCCCCAGGCCCCAAGACCGGATTAAAAGTGTAGTAACTTCAAAGATAAACCTACAACTAAGTGTTGCCATATCATTTTAACATATAACGGGGCTTGAATGAAAATGAAGTGGTGCCAGTCCCACTTAGTCTTTCGAGGCAGCAACATAAAATGCCTCGATGTTCAAAGCACTTTGCGCGTCAGCGCGGCCAAAAATTTACTAAATTATCGATGGCACTTCCGCGAAAAAGCAGAGCATTCTAAAATAAAAAATCTGTTTTGTGGGCGCGCGACCAAGAATTTACTAAAGTGGCTTTTTCATTTGGTACCACAAAAACTCCGTACCCTCAAAAACAAGATCTGTCTTGAAAGCTGGCCAGAGAATTTATGGTGGCTAAATTGGCGGAGGCATGTAGAAATTCAGTGCCCTCGGTTATAAAAGATTTGTCATAAAGGCGCCCAAAAATTTATTAAATTGATGGTGCCAATTTCATTCAGTTTTGTAAAAACTCAGCGCCTTCAAAAAAAAAGGTCTGTCTTGTAAGGTGGCCATAAAATTTACTAAATTTCTCGTGGCATTTTTATAAGAACTCAGAGCCTTCTAGCATAAAAGATTTGTCCTAGAGGCATCCGTAAGCACGGCCGCAAATTTACTATGTTGATTGTGCCAATTTCATCCATTTCTTTAAAAACGCAGCGCCTTCAAAAATAAGCCTCAGCCTTATAATGACGCCCAAAAATGTATAAAAAGGACGTTGGAATTTTTGTAAGAGCTTATACACTCAAATATAAAAGATCTGTCTTGAAAATTTAATATATTGTCGGTTTATTAGTTCCGTAAAAACATATCATGATGATGCCTATTTGATAGACTGACATTTTCGCCTTTGACATTGGATTGACATTTTCATTTCGATATCTTAAGGCTGTTCTTACGTGGAGCGTGCTGTCTCGCTCGCATAGGGTTTGATGGAATTGCGGATATTCAAGGCATATTTTTCTTATCCTGTACTAAGTTTTTGAATGAGAAAATTTGATTCCAAAATTTATAATTTTGTAAACAACTTTTTTTTATTAAAAACTACGTATAGGAAAACAAAAATATATTTAAACTGCCCGTAATTTCATTATGCATCAAACCCTCAGACCACATTTATCAAAAGTCTTCTGATTTTATTACCATAATTAAAAATGTTAAATTGTGCGCGCGAGACCGCATGCTCCACGTTAGAACAGCCTTAAAACTCAGCGCCCTCGAAAATAAAAGAAGTCCCCCAAACGGTATTTGGTCCGTTCTATACCGTTCGTTTTATTCTACTACCGCCAAATTGGCGTATTTGCCAAACTTGCCACTGGCAACACTAACTACAAACCTTGCATTTTACTTTTACCTGGCTGGCGACCGCGATCCCCCGAGCAAGACCTTTGTAGACCTACAGTTTGAATAACACTGCCTTAGAGGAAGCATATAGAAGCAATAGGGCAGCAAATCCTAAATTGACATAAACTTTATTTATATTTCAATCTGTATAATTTTGTTAATTGGCACAAATGTATCTATTTATTAATTTTTAATTAGTGGTTTTAAGTTTCTTTTTTTGCGGTAAGCCCTACCTGCATGACACGTTTTCTTCGTTTGGCGTGAAGATGCTATTTGAAAACCAGCGCTGTTTAAAATAGAAACAACAAACGCTGAAATAGTATCATTGTCACACGCACACTCCTTTATTTTTTTATTATTGTATGTAAGCATGTTTGTGGCAATAAATCATTCATTCATTCAAATATTCGCCACAGCTTCAACAATAAATACGCAACGTGAGCGGTTTTCCTGACTCTAACCATACTTCCATAAGATAAGATAAGAATATTCTTTTCACTTCTCATGCTCTAAAAGTTCGTCTTTATGTCGTGCGTAGGCGACATAAAGTCGCTTTTTATGCTCTAGAGCATAAAGTAAAATCTTCGTCGAAGACCAAGGCAATCGCTGCAACAGCCACACGAACATCTTTAACTTCATACAACAACCTCTTTATTTTATTTCGTTTCGTATAAAACGCGACCAACTAGATTGCAGGGCCAATCAGGTTGGTCGCGCTTTATTGAAGCTGCGCTCTCATTGGTTAAATTTTAATGGCGGCAAAACCACTGTGATTATACACGTACGCGTGAATTTAATTTAATAAATTTGTTGTTTGATTAATTGCATTAGTGAAGATAAAGATGTTGCTGTTTCATTTCCTCGCAATCGAAGTGAAAAGTAGAGTGTACAACTCGTCCATAAAACCCATTTTACACTCGACTTTATATCTATCCTCGCTCGCAAGCTCGCTCGGATGGATAAACGTCTCGAGTAAAATGGTGCGTTTTATGCACTTGTTGTACAATCTACTATTTCACTTCTCATGCTCTAAAAGTTCGTCTTTATGTCGTGCGTAGGCGACATAAAGTCGCTTTTTATGCTCTAGAGCATAAAGTAAAATCTTCGTCGAAGACCAAGGCAATCGCTGCAACAGCCACACGAACATCTTTAACTTCATACAACAACCTCTTTATTTTATTTCGTTTCGTATAAAACGCGACCAACTAGATTGCAGGGCCAATCAGGTTGGTCGCGCTTTATTGAAGCTGCGCTCTCATTGGTTAAATTTTAATGGCGGCAAAACCACTGTGATTATACACGTACGCGTGAATTTAATTTAATAAATTTGTTGTTTGATTAATTGCATTAGTGAAGATAAAGATGTTGCTGTTTCATTTCCTCGCAATCGAAGTGAAAAGTAGAGTGTACAACTCGTCCATAAAACCCATTTTACACTCGACTTTATATCTATCCTCGCTCGCAAGCTCGCTCGGATGGATAAACGTCTCGAGTAAAATGGTGCGTTTTATGCACTTGTTGTACAATCTACTATTTCAACACACCTGCTCGTAAAGTAGGTCTTATAACAGCGTATTTACACTGATAATACAGAATATTACCCATGCCGTGCCTTTTACATTACATTATCGCACTAGTGCCTTTTCATTACTTACATATCTTTTTAAATCTTAGCAAGAAGTATTAATGTTTCGAAAACAGCTAAGTAGTTATTTGCGTAAATATAAAATTCAATTCAAAATGTGATAAATAATTAAAGAATTTCATGAAACTGCTTGTTAGCTTGTTGGTATTTATATTTTGACGGTGTATTTTTACCTATAAATACCCAATTTCAAAATTTATAAATATGTGGCTGATTAGCTACTTTGCCGGTGCGGTGCCCTTATCTCAGACTTGCGCGCGCATGCAGCGCTGAGCGCGCGAAAAAATAAAATTACGGCCGCCATCTTTTAAATGGGTTTCTGTTTGTTAAGTTTATTCACAGTACATATTGCATTTCGTTAGTGTTGTTTTTTTATTTACTTTTCCTCGCAAGTGTGTTGAAAAACGTCGTATGAAACACGTGAGCATTGGTCATTACACTTCTCGTCTCCATTAAGCCTTCGCCTTCGGCTCAGGCTTAAAAACCGACTCGAGTGTAATGACCAACATACCTTGTATCATAATGTACTATTATTGCACGCAAGAAGCGAGACATAAAATATGGAAGTTACAATGAAAAAGTACAATGGGCGAGTGAAATATGACAATCTTCGAACTTAGGATAATGATGCCCCACTGCATGGAGACAGAGTATGGGGTACTCAGGTTTCCTCACGATGTTTCCTTCACAATGCGAGTGGTATTGCTACTCTAACTTCACAACGTAACTTAGATTGTACGCGTTTAGATTGAACGTGACTTAGATTGGACTGTTCGGACTTTTTGCTCACGTTTTACGTGTCCAACGGATACTCATCCCGGCTGCGCGGATTTTTGATCAAGTTATCTGCCGGGTAATATACCAATGTCGCAGCCGAAGCCATTGTCTTATATCGACTGCCTCGTGGGTCTAGCGGTATCACGTCTAATTGACATGCCGGTGGTCGTGTTTTCGATTCCCACTGGGAGCTGCCGTACCTTTGTACAAATGGCCTCAGTCTGGGTGTATTGCCATGTTTATGATGTCCTTACCTGGTTACAATACCTACATCGAATTTGAATGTATCCGTCGAATGTTTACATCGAATTTAAATTATTTCTCTGCTTTTAGTGCTGTAGTGTTTTGAAGTCGCTTTTTCTTTTTTTATTTAATTTTTTTTTATTCAAAGTATTGCAGAAACTGCGACTAAGACTGACTTGCACCACTTTCTTAAATGTGGTTTAAACAGCATTTAACTACAATTCTTCATACAAAAGTCGATTTTAATGGCGACTGCAGTGACATTTAAGATGTGGTGCAAGTCGGCCTTGATGAACGTTACAAACAAGTTAAACATTGGTTTCAAGATCTAGATCGTTTTGGAGAAAAGGGGGACGAAAAACCCATGCCAAGTTTGAAGTTTTTTGGTCCATTTTTTCCCAAATTCGGTCATGTTGTCATCTAAATTATTTCTGATGATACCTCTTCGCACAAAGTGTGCTTTACACATTTTTTAACCGCGTTTCTGGTGAGATTATATATCTTCATCCCTGATTTTAGAATCGAATGTGTGAAACATCACAATGTTTGTGATGCTTGTGTGTGTTCTATTCTGAATAAACAATTTTAATTCAATTCAATCTGTTGTAGACACATGTCAGTTGGCCAAATTGCCTAAAAAAGCCGCTGTTAACAGTACTAACCTACACGATTGTTAGCCTGCAGTTGACAGCACATCAGCTTTTACATCCTTGCACTTTACTCAGTTACTTTACGGGTGAATTCGGTACTAAAATGTAACGATTTATGCGCTGTCGACTATACGAGAAATCGGGGGTAATTCACGAGTTCACCAATCTCCGAGATGTCCACCCCTTATAATTTCTTGGCGCATCAAACGGAATACGCCGTCAATTGCAAATTCGGGGTTCCTCACGGCATGAATATGGAACGCGGGGGTCGTAAACCGTGCCTTCTTCGAGAACCGTGACGATTTATAGTCAAGTGTGATTTACTAATGTCGAGGTTTTGCAGGGGCGATTTTGTTTACAGTACTTATTGCTGATTCTTAATTGATAACTGGCAGAGAAATTTACTAATATTTACGTGGTTTTGCAGGGGCGATTTTGTTTACACTATTTATTGTATATTAACTGGCAGAGAATTCTCACGCACGGCATTAGGTCCGCCGTAATGTTAGATAACGTTTATTGAACCAGAAAGTATGGATATGTAAACAAAATAAAATTTGAATTATACAAAATATCTAGTACTAAAAGTAAGACTTACATAATAATAATATATAATAAAATAATATAGGTTTATAGCCTGTAAGTATCTCAGCATACAGCGCCTCTTGCCTCTCCGGTTAATTATTTATTACGTAAACTAAGACGCGAAAGTGATCTGTCAGGATCGTGGCAAGTGGCAGTCCCTGGTTTCTGCCTACCTCTCTGGAATACAGGCGTGAGTTTATGTAATGTATGTATGTAACCAACTGGCGTAAACTACTATTCATAAATTTTGTTGGTACCACATTAATTATTGAAAATAATATAAAAGTTTCAGTCCTCTCAGTGTGTTTTATGAACGTGTGTGTATGTGTGTGTGTGTGAGAGAGAGCGGGTGAGTAGAATGAGTAGTGTAATAAGATTTTATTAGATTGGAAACTAAGAAACTATTATATCGTACCTATAAGTGTATAAAGTAATTCTATTCGTGATTATTTATAACCTCAAAACCCATTCAATATGTATTAATCTAGGATAACTATCGGTTTCGTCACATGGAAGTTTTTGCAGCCAACTCAGTGCTGTTTTTACCATTCAGTTATGTTTAAGGAGCTCCATAGAGTGACACTAGCTAGCGCCATCAAGGGAAAGAAATTACATCTTCTTTTTACACATCGTTTTTGCAAAAAGTATCAGTACAATCTCTCAATCACTTACAAATTTATTTATTTATACGTCATAATAGTAACTTTATTTATATTGTTTAAATTATTTGTATGTATCTGTTGATAATTTAACATAAGTACTCGGTTATTTAGGCGTGTATAATTCACGTACATCTGAAACTGTCATTTTGTATGTGTGTACATCTACTTCCTTCTCCAATGTCCATCCCAAGGTTGTCTGGAAGAAATAACTTTTAGTGATAAGGCCGCCATCTGTACTCTTAGGTTAAGAAATATCTGTGCAATTTCCATTTTGATGTACATTAAAGTGTTCTCTGTCTATCTATCTATCATGTAAATAGTGATTTTAGGACCCATGGCCGTGAACCTGAGACAAAAATGATACAAAAATGCTATCTAGTCCCAGGTCTGTGATCCTAGGCTCTCGATCACGAAGTAAAACCACTGTTAACATTATTGAGAGATTGTACAAACACTTTTTGCAAATACGATCTGTAAAAGAAGATATGATTTTTTTTTCGTCAGTGGCGATAGTCAGCCTACTGGATCCCCTTAAGTGCAATGAACATAGAAAGAGAAAACACATTTAAATAGATCTTCGATCTGCTGAGCAGGGTTTCGATTCTGTTAGTTCATTGTACCATTGAACATTTGTCATTCCATGGTCAGTCATTCATTGAGCGAATGTGGTTGGAAGCCAGGTAAGGGACGTCGGACATACTTCGACCAAACAGCATGTCATAGGATAAAGGATGCGTTAGCAAAGGGTTAGATAAAAAGGAACCGAAACCGGCGTGCATGCATGCAACGACTAATGAATGTCGATGAAGCGAAAGAGATCTGTCAGGAAGTCCGGTTCGTGGCAAGCAGCAGACTCTGGTCTGCCTACCCCTCCCGGATACATGCGTGAGTTTAATTGTTATGTATGTGTCAGTCATCCAATCATGTCATTCGTTAGGGTAATCCGCCGGCGCTTGAGGAGTCGTGAGTACTCGTTTCGGGGTATGCATGATGTAGAGGATTTCCCTAGCGGTGCTGCGCTAGCGTCATGGGAACTGTTGGATCGGGTGTGTCCGGCGGTATTTTTAATTAATTTAGTATCTAAGTTTTATGTTATCTGTTTGTTGTGCCACTTTTTATGACGCAGCTTTCTGTGAATGTGTAGATTTTGTAGTGGCATTGTCATTTCAATATATTTCATACGTATGACGTACGCGCTTAGACTTGAAGCGTGACGCAATGAATTAAAATTGACGCGTTCATGCAATTATTGTTGTAGTAGGTATATTGCATAAACAGAAACTAGGCCTAAGCTTATCAGTTTACAAATTAATGTTTTCCATTTCCATTTTACAGATTACTCATCAAAAAACTGTAACGGTCTAAACCTTCTTACGCCATTCTGTCTATCATCTTAAACTCAAAATTTAAAATTACGTCACCCATTCTAGATTTCTTTCGGATTTTCATTGCTACTTCACCCTTTGACTACAGATTATCTCTGACAATTATCTACTTGTGAATTGCTTATTTTCCTATTTCCATTTTGTTTTCATCGAAGTTTTCTTTTTACCACCTCTTGTCTACAGTTTTCCGAAATAAAATGTAGAATTTCAATGACGGTGGTTTTATTTCGGAAATCGGTAGATAAGAGGAACTGCAGTTATGTCGGGCCTGCTGTCCCGCTCGCATAATCTACTCAACATTTTTTGTGAGTGTAACGGGAATCTAATACAATGCCTACGTCATTCTGTTCGTCCCATCTGTAAAGGGCTTTGTCTCTTAGCAGATCCCTTGAACCGTAACAGGCAGATATTTGAAATTTTCAGACATTATGACCGTTTTCCAACAAATAATAAAATAAAGTGTTTAGGGTTCCGTTTTCAATAAGGAACCCTTATAGTTTCGCCAAGTCCGCACGTCGGTCTGTCTGTTCGCAGCTTAGCATAGAGACGACATGTACTAGAAAGCTGAAATTTCGCATAGATATACATATGAATCGCGCCGACAAAACAGTAGAACAAAACGTTTTTTGTTTTTTTAAGGTTACCTCCCCTACACCTAAATTAGTGATGCAAAATAGTGGAATTAGTCGTTTAAAATATTGTGAGTGTAGGAAACCCATTTTTCAATTTAGGGATCCGTTTGCGAAATATTAATCTTTAAAGTGCAAATTTTTGTTAGAGTAGGGCGTCGTCCCCACCTCTCCCGGATGAATGGTTGAGTATAGAAAAGTGAAAAAATTCAGGGCAGCAGCACTAATAATATAATTCATTTAATAGGAAAACTACTTTTTTGAAGTTGTTAGTCTGCAAAGCGGGTAAAAAACACTTCCTTCAACGGAACCCTACACTGCGCGTGGTTTAAGGATTTTTTTGTATTCGTTCCTTTACCAAGACGGTAATACATATACAAGTGTCAAACTTGGTCAGATTATAGTGTTTTCCTTACAATATAACAAATTATAATGCCTCGAACCGAATGAAAGAAAATACATTTTTTCTAAATACGTAATATTATACACTACGCACCACAGGACGGAACCCTCGGTGCGCGAGGCCGGCTCGCACTTGGCCAATTCTCTTAAATTATCACATTTTCTATCAATCCGGGATACTGGCATAAGCAAGCAGGTATATATGACATTTGTCCGTTCTCCCAGAGAGCAAATATAGACTTACACCACGCGTATTGGCGCACGGTGGCCGTTTGTTAGGTTCCCTTGAACAAAAGTTTAGTAGGGCTATCAAACTATGCAACCTACCTACAGACATATGTGGGTATTTGTAGAAAAGTCGACCGGTCGGCGAGGGGTGAGGAGGGGGACACATACTCCGCCACTGTTAAACTAATTATTGTGAGGGGGGCAGGGGGAACATTTAAGGGAGTTTGGAAGGTTCAAAGATTTTTCTACGCTCACGAAGATGTACGTATGTTGTTCCACAGCGTGATTTTGAGAGAATATTCCTTCATTAATATAAACAGTCACACATCACACACACGAAACCTCGCGCCTGCATACTGGAGGGGTAGGTGACCAGCGACCTAAAATGCATAGTTGTTCAATAGACTAGTGATGGTCGTTTCATTGACACTGTTGGTAGTGTAGTAGCCAATCGCATTCCGATGCAAGGACCATTGGAATGGCATTGTGCTCCTATTGCTTAGTAGACTACGAAATAAAGGCATATGGGGCAAATAATAGATATTTTCGTGCTATTAGACTCTAGGGCAAGGGTTTGCCACTTGCCACGATCCTAACAAACCTCTTTCGCCTTATCAGCATTCATTAGTCGCTGCATTTAAACAGTATTATTAATGATTTACCAGGAAAAATAAGTCACCCTGGCTCTGTCATTCATTACAAAGAATTCTGATAAAATTAAACCACTTGCGGACATTTCCCTGCATCTCGCGCGGGTGCTGTAGTCCAGTCAAAATAGATATTGAGTTTGCATTTATTCCCGGCAAGCTAGATTTTTGTTAATGACATATTATTTAAGACCTGAAAATCAAATGCTAAAAGTCCCCATCGATACCGCTTGTTTGTTCTTTTTTTATCCGAGGTCAAAGGTCACAAATTTTTGTTTTTTGCGTATATATCTCAAACGGTGAGAGTATTGGAAAAATGAACGTATGAAAGTTTGTAGATCATAAAATTCTCTACAAAAAAGGTACCAACACTTTTTTCCTTACGAAGCACCGTTCTCGAGTAAACACGAATTGAGACTGTAGGAAAGTCGCTTTTACAATTATTATAAAATGTACACATTTCCGCACCGCGCCTCTGGAGAGGTGTGCTCGACCCTTTTTATGGTTCCGTAGTCAACAAGGAAGCCTGCTAGTTTCGCCATGTCCATCCGTCTGTCGGTTTGTCTGTCCGCGGAATCTCCGGCAGAGACCCGGGTGCCAAACCAAATTAACCCTGGCTACGTTTAACACAAGGATTTTAAGAGATAAGGCGCGATTTGAAGAGCTTCTCCAAAAGCTTCACTGATGGAAAACCATTTTTTGAGTGGGGAACATGCAGGTTTGCGAAATACTAAGCTTCAAAGCGTAATGTTTTGTTGCAGTAGAAATCACGATAAATCGAGAACGGTGCTTCATAGGGGAAAAAGTATTGATACCTTTTTTGTAGAAAATTTTACGATTTACAAACTTGATTCATGCATTCTGCCTATAGCTCACACCGTTACAGAGTTATACGCAGACAACGAAAACTGGGTACCTTGGAACTCGGATAAAAACAACGCACAAGGAGGATCGATGGGGCCTTTTGACATAGCATTTGTAATTTGTATTTAAGACCTATACAAAAATCCAGCTTGTCGGGAATTAACGCATACTCAGTACTTTTTTTCCTCTATTTTGACTGGACTGATGAATAAATAAATAAATAACTTCAACACAGCACAATCGCTTCGGCTGTCCCTATTATTTCCACTATTTGGAGACATTTCCACTATTGGTAGTACTAGTAACCGTGGAAGTATCTCGGTTTTGAAAAAAAATGTCCCTTACTGTGTTTATTTTGGGGACAGCTGACTTGTGCCGGTTCCAAACTAGGATACCCTGTACTGTGGTACAGTCCGTTAGCTTTTAGAATATACCTCGGGCTCTAGAGTAGGCTTCGGTTTTCGCCGAAAGCACACGAGTGTAATACTACGTCGTGCTCTGTATAAAACTTTTCTTCGCTATTTTCAAAAGTTATGTAAAGTTATAAATAACATTACAAAATAAACCTTACCTTATTGCAATATAATCGGTTCCATCCGATAGTAGCCGAGGTATATTCTAAAAGCTAACAGACTGTAACCAGGCAAGGACATCACAAACAGGGAAATATACCCAGATGAGACCTTTGCGTAAATCTAGTACTGCGGCCTCCAGTAGTAATAGAACCCAGAAGTAATAGATTTGGTATTCAAGCGTGTTAACCGCTAGACCAGCGAGACTGAAAATCATTTGTTGAAAATATTTTCATTGTAAATGAATATATTTTCATTCATTTAGAATGAAAATATAAATATTTTGAATATTTTTTTACATCTTAGACCCCTTCTTCGTTTCCCATCAGGCGTGACTAGGGTCAAGGGTCAACCTTTCCTAATTAAAACAAAAATATTTGTGTGATTAAACGTATTTGTAATTATTAAACTGATGTCAGTTAGATTTACATTACCAAATGAATGAAATGAGCTAGATTTCCGAGTAAATAAAATGCAAAAATTATAATGTGGGAATAATATTGAACGGCAAGTTAAATTATGTTACGTCCTAGTAACATAATTTAAAAATTCTTCCATACTTCCTATTACATCCCAAGGACATTTCCGGATGACATATTTTATGACGGTGTGGATTCCTAGAGCGATTTGGTCGATTCCTTCCAACCAATTTCCTATTCCTTCGTCATCGAGCTTTGTTATTTGACGGTACAGAAGACGGCATGTTGGCTCAGTTGCGTTACGATAGAGTTTGCAACAAATATGTAATTTTGATCTGTCTTCGACTGTAGTTAGGTGCTTTATTTTTTTTTTATTTATATCGTATGTTTAAAGAACCCGAGTTACTGATATAGGTCGAAGAATTGCTCAGTAGAAGTGGCGCAGAATTGCTCAGTCAGTTGTAGTGGCAGTGGGTGAGGCACATAGCTCGGAGAACTGATGGCCGTTGGGGGGAAAACCAAGAGAGAGGCATATGTCCTGCAGTGGGCGTCAAATTGCTGACGACGATGATGATGACGTTTAAAGAAGGAGGTACACCAGGGGCCGGTTTCATAGAACTACGATTCATGTTTTATACTATGACAATTCGATTAACGCACAGATTAACAAGTGAACTCTGCTACGCAATGTAGCTCAAATTGTCATAATAAACTAGGGATCGTAGTTTTATGAAATTCGGCCCGGGTACCTCCCACCCACAAGCCATAATAATATTGCCCTTCACCATTGTCTTTAAAAAAACAATTCTTTATTTGTTTTCATCATCAGCTACTTGACGCCCACTGCAGGACATAGGCCTCCTTCGTGGTTTTGCGTGGTTCCTCGTGTATAAGGCCCGGCAGGTAACTTAAACAAAAATCCGCGCAGGGATGGGATGAGTTTCTCGGTTTTCTCCACATGTTACGGGTTGAACTCAGTAGGCCACTAATTTAAAAAATCAAAGAACATCCTTTTCATATGTAACACCTGTTATTACCCGACTGCGGCGGAGGCCAAAAGGAGAGTAATGTGTTTAGCTCGTATGTGTGTATTGCCCGGTTCCTATATTTAACGAATCGTTATTGGTAATCGGTAACTTATCCTTAACAAGCGTCCCGTAACTTGAATAGCTGTTTGATGTTTAGAAAACTGTTAGGAACCTTAAAAATTGTTATCTCCATACATTTATCGTACGGTACGTTATTCGAAAATGTTTTTAAGAGGATTACTTGAGCAGACATTTTTATCATCCGTAAGCAAAACGAGTCGTTCTTGAATATCGGAACCGGGCATAAGTAAGTATATTTACAAACTTCGTTCTCATCATTATGTGTGGTAAATTATATGTATCGTTGTCTTGCTCTCCAATAGTGTGTATAGTATTTTTAGGTTCAGCTTATGTACTTTTTATTATGTATAGCATTATATTAATAATGTAGGTCTATTCAATCTTACCTTATATGGATATGTACCATTTAAATTGCATTTCTACTTGTTCCCGCTCCTTTTTTTTGCACGCCGAACAATCTCTCTTCCACCTCCTGCGGTTGACTGGTAGAAAATGCTTATGGCATTAAGTCCGCCGTATTTTACGTTAGGTTAAGTGCAATGAAAGCATTAAATAAATAAATAAGTATGTCCGAGTCTATGACCCCTGATAACTTATTAACACATGGTCGGATTTCGACAAATGAGATCTCTATCGATTCGTCGTGTTTGCGCGAGTGTCATAGGCTATATGAAATCAGCACAGATATAACATAAAATTATTAAAAAAGACAAAAATAAAAAAATTAATAGAAAATAACCAACAACCCGACTGCTGAGCATTAACTACTTAGTAGGCGGGACCCAAATTCACCAATGTATCTCTAGGGAATTGTTTTGGGTTCCGCCGGTTGGTATAACCTATTTAGGTAAGAAGTTGTCGAAATGTAAGAAGCCCGTTTTGACAGCTACAGAAAACGGAGAATCTAACCTAGTTTGAGATCAAAAACATTAAAATCTAAACTATGAGTAACTTTTCGGACTACATAATCTGTTTTTTTCTTTCGAGCGTTAAATAATATGCCAGAGTATGTGTCTTTTTATGTATTTGTTCGAGTAAATCCAAAGTAAAATGCATTTTTGTGTAGCTGTCAAAACGGGCTTCTTACATTTCGACAGCTTTAGTTGGCGATAGACACGTAAGATCAATGTTTTTTAATTTTTTTGTTTATTAGACTAACGTGAAGTTCGAAGTATTCTAAGTCCCATTCCGCGTCCCCCGCAGAGGAGACACGAAATACGCCCAGGCCAAGTCAAAGTCTTTTGTTCAAGTTATTTATCGGTCATTGTACCAACTGAGAAAAACTCATAGAACAGAAGCTTATTTATCGAGGTATTTATTTATTGCCGAGCTAACATCACAGAGCAACCCTCCAATATAACTTAATCAGATTAAACTTCAACTAAAACACAACATACTATAACACAACGCAATAACAGTAACATTTGTTAACAGTTGAACAGAAAACATACGGTCTTATTTTAAAAAAGCGATTCCTTAAACCACTTCAAAAACGCCAATTAAAATAGTCCGTGGTGGTGGAGATTTTACAAGGAAAAGATGTAGCCACAGATTAAATAAACAGAGTGTTAAATGGGTTTTAGAGGAACCGTGTTTTTATAAACAAATCTATAATGTCTGCGACTCGGCTCAAAATGCTCAACGAAAACTCTAATTGATATATTTTTCATTCATTCCACAATAATAACTCTGGAAACATGTAAGTTTGTGAAGTTTTAGTAGCAAAACCAGACTGTGTGAAAACATCGTGAGGAAACCCCAGCGTTTGAGGTCTTCCCATACCTCCGCTCTCAAAATTGCCAATCTGCTGTGGCGCGTGGTAATTAACCTCTCTCAGAGAGAAGACCTATGCCCTGCAGTGGACGTGTATAGGCAGACCCTGTGTAAGTGTGTAGTTGGCTGATATCTCTTTACGCATAAATTGACTTCGTCAGACCTTTATTTTGCTCCTGCGTTGTGCGTCATACAAAAAACTGGGTGATACATAATTGTATGATGCATATGGACAGACTGACACACCCGCCTTATACATAATGAGGTTTGTATGGTTTGAGAGCGTTAGCAAAATGGCACTAGTTTGTTTTTTTTAAAAGGCACTTTATTTACATTTTCCAAAATTATCTCGAATCATTAGTAACATTAGTAGCCAGCCAAAGCGGTGCGCACGCGCCGCGGTTCAGCGGGTCATTGTTCTGATAGACGGAGAGGCGTTACTAATTTTTCGAAACAATACACGCTGATTTCTGGGTGGTGTGAAAGCCGCGGTTACGTAATTAGTAATAAAAATGGCATCTAATTAGACTATTACTATTGAGTATAGACGTAAATAAAATAAAAATACAGCTGAGAAATCTTGTTTAAAATTCCCGCCCATGCGACCCGAAATACGACCATGCGAGATCTAAGTAATTTGTTCAACTTATTCGTCGGCCATTACATGATGTTTTACTTTATTGGTGTGTCAAATAGGTACCAAACAAGGTATACTATAATTAATTGGAATTTTAGTTTCTCTTATCCTGGTCAGAATTAATTCAGTTTAATTGTGTTTCTATATGGACTAAAATAGGTACCTAACGAAAAACTACAGGGTGTAGCAAATTCCTCAAGTAAGGGGATTTTGAAATAGGGGAATTTTACTCATCCATAACAACAATTTTTATTACAGGAAAAACTTTAAAAACGCCGAAATACACCGGGTTTAATGCATGGTCGGTTTCATTCAACAATTTAGAAACATACAATGTTAAGTACTTTATTAGTTGTTTGATTATAGGAACAGTACCTGGATGACCGAGCTTTGTTTGGTAATTTTTCTTGGATAATCGTGTTTTTTGGAAATTATATTTAAATTTACCCTCGTACTCCAATGATATTGTAGCAGTTTTTCACAGATAAAACGGACAAAACGACGTTTTCTAAAAATAATATATTTCTCGTTTAACGGTATTAGATTTATGTGTCATTCCATTTTTTTTGCCCTTTTTGCATTCGTGCCAGATGGTTGTTCGTTTTTCACTTTTATTTATTTCCTGCAAATATTGTTAATTGTTGAAAATGTTTTTTATATTTATGTTAAATGGTTAGGAGTCTGCCGTCCCGTCCTATATGGGTAGACAAGTGAAAGAACAATTATGTTGTCCGGCGCCGACCATAAGACGCTCGAACCTTTTTTTTATTTTTATTACTTTTCGTCCTGATATTGTTTGTTTATGCTTTAAGTGAAGCAACTTTGGGTCATAATTTAGGTCATTGTTAGAATATCCCTTAAAAATGGTGAACAAACTAAAAGTCACCCTGTAGTGGCTGTTTTTTTCTGTTGACAAAAAATATTTTTTGCTGGCTCTATAAGCCTAATATTTTACATAATACCATATATATGTTATACCTACCAAAGGATAATAAGGAAAAATCAGTGCGTGCGTCTCAATTGAGTCACATCAGTTGACTAACAGAGGCAATAAAACGACCAGCCTCGTTACGATTTTGGGCATTAGTCAGTGGACACAGCAACGTGACAGAAGTGGACCAAGATGGCGTCGAAGGTTGTATTTTTCGTAGCGTTGGCAAGCTTGTATTTGGTTGAGAGTGCGTTACTCAGCCCCGACGAACACCTTTGCTTTTGCGGATCCAGTAATAAAAAAGAGGTAAGGTAAAAACCAGCGTGCCATGCTGAGACTGGCCCATTTTTGGCAACTTTGTGTGTACTTAGGTACAGGTATTGTGCCAAATGTGTCCTATGGTTTACTAACTTAATTATGCACCTATTGTTTGTAATTCTTTGTAAGGATATTGGCTTGTGTGCCTACTGTATGTAATTCTTTGTAATGTTGCCAAATAAAGTTTATTCTTATTCTTATTCTTTTGCAATTTCATCATCATCATCAGCCCCAGTTATCTGTTAAACGGGTCTAATCGCGATTACTTATCAAGTAAATAATCGCAGGTGCTATGTATGAGCATCGTGATCATTAAAAATACTATCACCACCCCTCCTGGGCTGGGTATAGGCTTTTTTCCCAACACACCTCATTCGCGGTGTCTCGCCATTCGCATCCACCGGCCCTCTGACGACCTGGGACCTGTTCCATAGAACTACAATTCATAGTTTACCACGACAGTTCGATGTACATTGTAAAATCGATTAAACCACAGATTATCTTTCCTCAGGTTAGTTAGATTATCCTCAGCTACGCAATGTATATAGAACTGTCATAAAATACGCTAGTTTGTTATTTTTAAATGCACTTCGCAAAAATATACAAATAAATATAATTTATTGGACAAAAAAAATACTGCTCACAATGGAACACTTAACCTAAAGTACAAAATTGTTTCCCAATTGGCAACTGTCACCTGAACTGGCTGGCTTCCGACCGTATCGCGAAACAAACTCGAATCTATGAGAACCATTAGTAACCAGCCAGAGGGATGCCGCAGGTCCGTTTGTCATTGTTCTGATAGACGGAGCGGTACTAATTGTTCGCGATTTTTTTTAAATAAGATTTCTCAATTTGAAACAAAATTTCTTAGCTCATTTTTTTAATTTTGTGTCTATACATAAAAGTAATAGTCTAAGTAGATAATTACTAATTACAAACTAATATTTTTAATTACTGGAGGAGTGGTAGCCTAGTGGGTAGAACATTGGACTCGGAAGCGAGAGACCCTGGTTCGACTTCAAGTGCGGGCATGTACCTATGACTTTGTTTTCTAAATTATGTACATTTGTGAAGTTATAGTATCAATACCACTTGCTAATGGTGAAGGAGAACATCATGAGGAAACCTCAGTGTCTGAGCTATTCACATAACTCAGGGCTTGAAATCGCCAATCCGCGGTGGGTACGCTTGGTGATTGAACCCATACTCTCTCCCTGAGAGAAGGCCTGTGCCCTACAGAGGAACATACATATATTGATGTTTTTAAAAATATCAGGGTGTGTACATTGAAACACAAACTCACGTGGAAAGTGTTGCTGAGTGTGAGCTATTCACATACTTCAGCGCTTTTAATCGCGAATCCGCGGTGGGCACGCGTGGTGATTAAGCCCATACTCTCTCCCTGAGAGAAGGCCTGTGCCCTGCAGCGGGACTTATATTACCTATATAGGCTGCTTATGTATATGTATATTACTAATTACGTAAACGTTCAGCGTGTGTGTATGTTGCTCGTGTTTTTCAGGTGGCGGATACTAAAAAGTACCTAGTCGGGCTGTTTCACGCGTCATCGTCAAGGAATAACTTCAAAGACCACGGGATACTGAAGAAGTGCTCCGAATGTCCAGGCTATAAAGCTATTTTGGATACGGATATCACGCCGGAGGAAGATTACGTGGAATACGGTGCAGACGAAGAGTCTAGTGAGGATAACAGTAATGATCGCCGACTGCTAATGTGGTGAGGCGAGGTGGACACTCTTGCTAAACACCATAATAAAAGTAGAATCACAGTTCATTATGACAATTCGATGTAGATTGCGTAGCCAAGTGTGGCTTATTTTTAATTTTTTTTTTTACTTTATTAGGAAGAACAACATCCGGCAGGATAATTACTTGCCGTCTTAATCCGGCATGCAATGTACATTGCTATGAATTGTCATAGTAAACCATGAGATGTAGTTTTCCGAAATTGGGCCCACGGTGTCAAGTGATAATTAAGCATCAACGATAAGTAAGTGGCGTCAGCAATATCATGACATGAATTATACAGGGTAATTTCTGAAATATGTCATTTGCAACAACTTTGTTCTACGAGTTCTGAATAATTTTTGACAAATTTTCCAAAAAAAAAATATTTTTTGGTTTCTCAGCTTTGGAGAGGCGCTGATTGATAGATAAAGCCTAAAGCCATTAAGTGTAAATATAATTGATAATACGTTATGTAATATCAAAATACCTAACTTGTATAAACTGTTGCTCTCTTTTTAAAGCCTATTTAGAGGCTAAAAAATCCACCCATGCCGGAACTTGAACCCGCGACCTCTGGCTAACCGTGCCAGCGCACTAACTAAGCTAATTGCTCTCTTGCTGTCCACAGCAGCCATCAAGAAGCTCAGTGATACAGGTTAATTAATGAGATCGACTCTGTGCAAATGTATAATAATAATATTGTAAAATCCGTGTGGCGCCGGATTAAGAATAGCGTCACTCCATTTCCTTCCGTGGATGTCGTAGAAGGCGACTAAGGAAATCAATTACCAGTAGACGGGCAGCAGCGTCTTCCTGAGATTCCAACCGCATACTGCGACATAGTGATTATATACTCTTTGTACTGCGATCGCCAACCCGCCTGCCAAGCGTGATGTGGCGTGGAAAACCCCTGATGGTTGTGGACCACAAAGGAGGCCTATGTCCTGCAGTGGGCGTCAAACGGCTGATGATGATGCATAAGTGTAGCAAAATAATAACGTAATTTTCTAACCTGTTCAGTGGCCTACACCCAGTTTAATAAGTGTTTTTTTTTGCATGTTAGACAATAGTAAGCGCCTCCCGCTCTTACACTACCTGCTTTCAAATATAAGTGCGAAATGTTCCATAGGGCAGATGAGTCAGTTGTATACTATGTAACTTAGATATTTAAGATTTTTCATGTATCTTTATAATGTATGGTGTGCAATAAAGAGTATTAATCTAATCTAATCTAATCTAAGAAGTCCTTACCCTATATTGTAGAACATAAAATATTTATTATCTGTATTCTCTCTAAAGAAATCAATAAAAAAAATTAATTATGTAATGTGGTAAAATTTTTAACGTCACATAAAAAAATATGTCACATATCTTGTTGTAATGTATAAGGTTTTAAAATGCGAATTAAAGATAACTGACAAATATGTGTCTTGCATATAATTATTACAGAAAATATTTATTTACTTTTTTAACTTTAAATTTTTGGTGCCTTAATTTTTTTTCCATTACCCTTTTTTCAACTTAGAACTATAAAATCATGCTAAGAATGGCACCTTAAATGGCGATTGCCCTAAAAAAATTGTTTTGTTTTTATGTTTTTTCGGGAAAATAGGTAATGTTGAGAGCCTCGGCTGAATATTTCCATTATACTTTTATTTTTAAGTTGAAATAAAAGAACCGGAGTTTTTGAAACCGGAAGTACGTCATCAACTGAG
Organism: Yponomeuta cagnagella; assembly: GCA_947310995.1. Classification (NCBI taxonomy): domain Eukaryota; kingdom Metazoa; phylum Arthropoda; class Insecta; order Lepidoptera; family Yponomeutidae; genus Yponomeuta; species Yponomeuta cagnagella. The sequence goes on along the minus strand of OX371292.1, from coordinate 1,607,957 downwards.
ATCCTACGCGCTGTTACTTTTTAGAGTTCCGTTCCCAAAGGGTAAAAACGGGACCCTATTACTAAGACTTCGCTGTCTGTCTGTCCGTCCGTACGTCCACAAATGTACGTAACTCAGAAAACAAAGTGTTTAGTTTGGTTTGGTGGTAGCGCAGCGGTAGAACGCCGGCCTCACATTCGGGAGGTCTTGGGTTCGAATTCCGGCATGTACGATTTTGTTTTCTAAGATTACAGTATATTTGTGAAGTTATAGTTACAATATCACTCGCTAACTGTGTAGAAAGACATCGTGAGGAATCCCAGGAGTCGAGGTATTGGCTTGAAATCGCTGTGGGCACGTATTCTCTCCCTGATAGAAGGCCTGTGCCCTGCAGTGGGACGTATACTTGCTGCTTATTCTTACGCTATCAGCCTATCTTATAAACCGGTCTTATAAAAACACAATTCCTTAAAACACTCCTCAGGTGAAGTTTAAATAGTCCACAAATTATTTAAGCTGCCTCTGAGGAGTGTGTTAGAGCAATCATGTTTTTATAAGACTGTTGCCGACCGACCAACCAACCTTTTTTATACTTTTACTTCTTTTATACTTTTTCTATATAATGTCTATTATTTTAAAAATTGAAAAAGGGCTAGGTATGTCAAGGAAAAAGACGAATAAAAAAGATTCCTAAAATTACTCTCGCGTTTTCTTAAATATTTACGTGCATGCAATGCATTTCAAAGACTGATAGTGTATTAGACCCGTAAGATCCAAAAAAACAGCCATATCGATATCACGCCCATCGCCATTCTTCGGCATAAAACTTGAGTAGTAATAGCATAGCCAAGTGACTGTTCTGCTTGCAAGGCGGTGGCCACACGTCATAGCGAGCGGCCCGCACCCTCGATAAATGAAATTTAACGGAATGAGGGAAAAAAATCAATACCGCCACTAGTCAGTGGGTATCCGACTATCCGTGTCCACTATCGGCTAGCTAGCCCCTAATTTACTGCCAACGATAAAAACAATCCCGCGCCTGTGTGCGTCGCACCGACACGCCGCACACACTGGCACACAATGACAGCTATAATAACGACTTCTACAATATTCATAATCGCGGACGCACCCTTACATAAGAGCGGTGCATCAATAATTCGACGGCAGAAACAATCAAATTGATTTTCGTGTCACTTCCGGGAAATGTCGCGAGAATGTGACGTTCCATTCCAAGTAAAGTAGCGTCAAAAATTCGACGATTTCACGGGCGATAAAAACTTCATAGCAGCTTGGGTAGCATGACGGTCGAGTCGCACGTTTTGCCGCTCTAAAATGTCAGAGTTTGACAATAATAGTTAATGTACTGGAAAGTCGCGTATTTCGACTTTTAGGCGCGTTCAAACGCGCAACTCGCGCCGGCATACTACCTACATCTGGTCATGTTTTTTTTTACTTTACAGTGTGAAAAAGTGGAAACACTTACGGGTAAAGCAGACGTCAAATGTTCTGAAAATTGAGCATCCTAGAACGCGCCGGACACCGCTGCGAGGTCGATGAACTGAGCGCCGGCAACACTGACCGCCATTTTCCAGTCCAAACGTCAAATTTCAAATTTTAAACCGCGAACCGCCGTTGGAGAAGTTGCTCCAGTTTCGCCGCGATATTTCGTCCCGTCCGAATTATTTTGTCGTTCCGGCGGTTGTAATTTTACTCCTATCTATAAAACACTTTGTTGTATAAAACGGTATAAAAATATTAAAATTATTACCCCGGTAGGAAAACTTGTAAATGAAAACGAAATATAAATATATAATAATAATAATAAAAACGTTCAAGCCGCTCTGTGCTCGAGCGCCTACTGACTTAAAATTTTTGGGTATAAAAACATGCTACAATAGCCTCCCCCGCGATCCGCCGGTCTTGATACTTGCGCACAAGGAAGTTAGTCTGCTCACTTTCCGGTTTTTGAAGGAACAAAATTTTCTTTAGACCTGTATATTGGCGAATTTAAGGTCGTCAATTGTATTGTAATATATACTTTAACATAAGCGGTGGTAGCCTAGTGGGTAGAACATTGGACTCGGAAGCGGGAGACCCAGTTTCGATTCCCAGTCTGGGCATGTACCTATGACTTTTCTTTCTAAATTATGTACATTTGTGAAGTTATAGTAGCAATACCACTCGCTAACGGTGAAGGAAAACATCGTGAGGAAACCTGGGTGTCTGAACTATACACATACCAATCCGCCAATCCGCGGAGGGCACGCGTGGTGATTAAGCCCATACTCTCTCTCTGAGAGAAGGCCGGTGCCCTACAGTGGGACGTATATAGGCTGCTTATGCTATGCTTATGCTATATACTATATGTTTATAACGTTGTTTGGCCTGAAGAAATTACATACATTGTATGCATAAAGACTCTTTCGGGATACAGGCAGAGAAATTAGTAATGAAGCAACTAATACGGTATTTGACACGATTTCAAATGAGCTATTTTTAAACGCAAATTTGTATGACAATACTGTGACATAACAGTTCAAATCGCATTTTTATATTCCATTTATTGAAAAATAGTGATAGAACTAAATGAGTATAATTATCTAATAATATCGAAACGGCTTCACCGATTTTTGTAATTTTTTTAACGTATATTTGGTAGGTCCTGTGAGTAGGTCTGAGAATAGATTTTTACCTGTATGTTTACGAGAGTCCCGAGCCAAAAGGGAGGATCTGTCTCTAAGTTTCGTTACATTGATGTCGGAAATAATTAATTTGTTTGTGTGTTAGAGTTGGACTGGACTTGGAGTGATAATGGAATAAAATATTTTCTAAAATATATTGGTACTGAGGTTCACCGTTAGTCCTATATGAAATCAGGAATTTAACTCAGAGCCCTATAACTCAAATGACTCAGGTCTCGAAAAAGAAATAAGGTGTATATCTTTTTTTTAGTTATTTCTTTTACATACTCGTATATTTTAAAAAACGTCTACGTTTTGTAATCTTCACAGTTTTTTCATAATTAACGCATAGCATGTTATGATAAAAGCATTTAGGTATCTAATATTATGTGAAACAGTAATTATTATCGATAAACTTCAGAGAAAAAAAAAACACAAACCTTTTCCGGGTGGAGAAAAAACACCTTTTCATTTTCACCTCCTCAAAATGATATAAACTCCGAAGTATCAAGACCAGACGGTCAACATCGGAAAACGCATGTGTGCGTGCCGATTCAGTGGGGGGTGGGTGGCGTGAGGCGGGGAGCGGTGCGCGGGTGAAATTTTTCGTTTTTCTCCCACTTTTGCGTCCCTTTCTAGTTTTTCCTCTCCCTCATTTTTTCTTCGCCCGCTTTCTTCTTCCTAGTGCCCCACCACATGTGTGCTGCGCAGTATATGCGAAGTTTGCAGAGTGACCGGCTATTTCCGGTTTTTGTTATTGGCCAGTTTTTTTTTGCTCATGATTATGGAGTTGAAGTCGGATTTGAAATACTTTAATGAAACTCACCTTAGGCTCTAATTAGGCTGATTTTGGGTACAATTTTTCATAAATTAGGGCACACTCAGTGACATTTTACTTAATCTGAAAATAAAAACATTTCGTGTGGAAATTGCTTTGCGGAAACAAAGACACATTTTGGTGATAGATATAATTTGGTATCAGAAAAAAAAATTGCCATTTTTCGCCCCCAAGTGCAATTTTACATGATCTCGTAAGACTTTTCGTTTCCTTTTTAGTTATAATAATAATAAAATGCTGTTATTATTCATATTTCACGTATAATTAAAAATTTTGTTTGATTTTACACGAGAAGAACTCAAAATAAATACAAGTTTCGGTAGTTTACTAAACTTGTATTTTTTTTAAGGAAATTAGACCCGTCGTTATTTCAATAAAAAATAACGCTTTTTGTACTCAATGCTGTTATTTTATTTACTCATCTTGTTCATTATTAATTTTATTTATTCATCTCATTCATATGAATACTATTATTAATATGTCTCAGGTCACAAATGATAACTGCACAATCATTGTATCAAAACTGCAAAAACATAGCTGGTGTAACAATGTCTCACCTCATTCACGCCGGGTTTATTCAAAAACATCAGTGAAATGGAGAACCATAGAGAACTGACGGCTAACCTCCATTTGGAAAGAAATACAATAAGATGAAGAAATTGACTAATTAGCAGTCTTACCATTTAAACCATTTACAGATTACATGGTGTATCAAAATTCCCTTATCATCTGTTCTATTAATTTGTCACCGACAACTTTACAATGAGGACCTATTTGAAGAAAATAAACTGGCCAAGTGCGTTCCGGGGCACGCGCAATATAGGATTCCGTAGGAAGAGGGTTTTTTATCTGCTTTACACAACTAACTACTTCGTCAAAGTAATTTTAAACGGATTTTGTACAAAATTTTACTTTCATAAGTTGGTTGCCTCATCATCATCATCATCATCATCATCAGCCTATGCTTGTCCACTGCTGGACATAGGCCTCTCCCATAGCACGCCACTGAGCACGGTCCTCGGCTACTCTCATCCAGCTCTTGCCTATTACTCGTTAACTAATTAAGCCTACTTAGCCGTGATAGTTAGTCCTTTTAAGTTCATTATATGTGGTACTATTCTAAATTTTTTCATGTTTCTACAATCAACCTTTTAGCAAGGAGAGGGGGGACGCCCTACTCGGACAAAAAATTGCGCTTTAAGGCTTAATATTTTGCAAAAGGAACCTTAAACCAAAAAATAGTCTTTCTACGCCCACAATATTTTTCACGACCAATCCAACGATATTGCACAACATGGTGTAGGCGAGAAAAAAAATTGCATCCCTAATTTAGGTGTAGGGGAGGTACACAATACAAAATTTTTTTCGAGGTTTTTTTCTACCGTTTTGTACATCTAAGCCAAATTTTAGCTCTCTAGTACTTACCGTCTCTGTGCTAAGTTGCGGACAGACAGACAGACAAACGGACCGACATGGCGTATAAGGGTTCCTTGTCCACTGCGGAACCCTAAAAATCAGATTCCGTAAAAGTTCAATTCCACGAAATTTTTGGAATAGCTGATATTTTTTCGCGACTTCGAAGTTCCCCATAGTAAGAGTTATTCATTTTGATATTGTTATTAAAAAATATACTTATTTCAATAACATTATTAAAGGTATTTTACACAGTTACATAAATGCTTAATCGTACTTAAATACGTGCAAGGATTTTTTTTTTATTTCTTTAACATAAAATATTGTTATTACTCTTCCTCTTCAACTACATCCACTCAATGCTGAGTATAGGTGTACTTCTATTCCCTCACATGAATTTCAGCACTTAAATTTGCAATCTTGCAATATTTTTTTATATACAAAAATAACATGTTACGGAAAAAGCATAACTCTAAAGATAATTTCTTTGCAAAGTTATGTACGAATGTTGTAAATGTATCGAAATAAACTTAAACAAAAAAAAAAGTTAAAGTAATAAATAATGTGTCAACTCTGCGCGCCGCGCGTGTACTGTGAACCGCGAGCGAGCGCCGCCCGCCCTCTCCGCGGCGCCTTAGCCAGCTACGGGGTGATTGTTTTCCGTTCACTGTCACTTATTTCTAGTCGGTTTTTTTTTACATTTGACTATTTTATGCGGTACGCAATAGTGTTATCAGAGTACTTGGTGTACTGAAATAGGATGTAGTGATAAGGATTGAGAAAGGAATCTCGGGTATTCTGATATTCTCACGCCGCCTGTATCTAGGAGGGCTACGCAGAGGCAGGGTTTGCCACTCGCTACGGTCACGATCTTGACAAACGTCTTTTGCTTTCATCAAAAATCATTAGTCGCTGCGTGCGCGCACGACGGTTTCGGGTACTTTTTATTTGGCCTCTCGCTAAACATCCCCTATTTTGTTGAAGTGTGTCAGCCTGGGAAGTCCCTTATCGGCCCTTTCACCCACATTTGCTCGACATATTTATTTCGTTAATATTTCTTCTTTCACCTCTCCATATTTCCAAACTAACGTGACATTCCTGTCTCAATTCAAGTCACTACATCCTTTTTTAGTATACAACGTTCTCTAATCATATTATTACCATGTGTTGTCATTCAAAGAAACACCATACCATACATTTCTTATTAATTTATTATTTTGTGTTGTAAGGATTAATGGCAAATCAAACTTTCTTCACTTTCACTTAGGAAAAACTTTAAGATTTTAATTGTTGTGTGTTTAGTCGCATGTTTATTGAACCATTTCCTGTACACTTACGACTGTGAAACTTTACATCTTCCTCTTCAATTCTGATGACAATCATAAGCAGCCCATATATACGTCCTACTGTAGGGCACAGGCCTTCTCTCAGAGAGAGAGAGCATGGGCTTTACCACCACGGGTGCCCATCGCAGATAGGCGATTTGAAGCGCTGAGATATGCGAGTAGCTAACACTGAGGTTTCCTCACAATGTTTTCCTTCACGTCAGTCAGTTAGCTACTATAACTTCACAAATGTATATAACTTAGAGGTAGATATATGCCCGCACTGGGGATCGAACCTGGCTCTCTCGCTTCCGAGTCCAATGTTCTACCCACTAAGCTACCACCGCTTTTATTATGTATTATTGTGTTGTATAATTTTAGTGTATTATCACCGTTGATAACAATGCACTAACATTATAGAACTATAATAGAATCATGTTTATTTGGGACATAGCAAGATCACGTTACATTACATATCTTAAAATGAACACAAAAAACTACACATTTCTCTAAATGGCCTATATTATATGTCTCACCGCAGGACATAGGCCTTCTCTCGGAGACACATCGTGAGGAAACCTGAGTGTCTGAGGTGTTTACACACCTCAGCGCTTGAAATTGCCAAGCTGTTTAGAAAGAAAGAAAGAAAGAAAAACATTTATTGCAGCAACAAACAACACACATTAATTAAAACTTAAAACAAAACAAAACATGGACAGCAAAAAATAATAGGAACACTTTTCAGAAATTGTCGCGGTGTGTCTCTGCTGCTGCAAATGGCAACTGACTCAGCATAGTGCTGAGGGTGTGAACCCTCAGCGCTGATTTTCAGTCAGTGCCGATAGCCCCAAGTGCTCTAGAGCGGAGCGTGGCCTGCCGCTAACAAATAAATAAAACCATATAGGTAACATAATAAACATCAATAAATTTACTGAAATTCATATATAAAGACATACGAGTATATAAGACATATACGTACAATATGAAATATTGAGTACATATATAACACAGGAATGGTAGAATAAATACGCAATCGAGTTTAGTATGCTTGATGCGATCACATCGTTACGTCACTAAGTGAAAGCGAACGTGAAAGTTCGGGATAAGGAAGTCTCTGCTGTTCAAGCAGATATGCCTTGAGCTTGCGCCCAAAGGCAAATCTACTGAACGCTTCACGGACTGGGGGAGTAATGTCGTTCAAGCACTTGGACGCCGCATACTTAAAGTTGCCACGGAACGTCTTAGTACGATGCGCGGGGATACGAATCCTGTCTTCGTGCACCTGTCGCTCCCGAGATGACCATTCTAGTTTTTTATGTAGGTAACTAGGAGTTGCGAATTACACCAAACAACAGCGTGGCTAGGTGCAGGCGTTGTCGGGACTCCATATTCAGGAGCTTTGCAGCGTTAAAGTACGGAGTGACATGGGATCTAGGTGGGACTTTAAAACAGAACCGAGCACAAGCGTTTTGCACTCGCTGTATTAGTCTCTTTGTCCGGCCAAGTATACAGCCACCATAGACAATATCACAGTAGTTTCATCTACATAATATCAACGATTCACTCAGCCTGACACGCAAATCAGTGCTAAGGTAATCGCGTATATTATATAGAATTTTCAGGCGATAGAAGCAGTTGCTGACAACGTTCCTAATATGGTTTTCGAAACGTAGCTCCCCGTCCATCAGCACACCAAGGTTACTCAGCACACTTGTTACTCTTTCACGCAAAAACGGCTGAATGGATCCGGATGAAATTTAGCACAATGATAGATTATAGTCTGGATTAGTACATAGGCTATTTTTTATCCCGGAAAAATACATATCACAATAACCACCCGAACGAATTACGAATTGTAATAGTTAACAGTGGTTATTGCACTCTATGGTGTTGGTTATTCTCTCTCTCTCTCTCTCTCTCTCTCTCTCTCTCTCTCTCTGAGAGAAGGCCTGTGCCCTATAGTGTGACGTGGGCTTATGATGATGATGATGATTGCACTAAAAGGGAAGAACGGACTCCTAAGGTTCATCCATATCCATAGGTTATCCATAGATATAGGTGTCAACCTTTTGTACACTGTCTTTGTGCAATAAAGACTTAATTATAATAATGATATCCTAGTTTAGGGGTCAGGACACTATGTACCATTGTAAAACTGTATGTACGTTTTGAATGTTGTACCTAATGTATGTATTGTTTAATAAATTACTTACTTACTCCTCAACGGTTAGTAGAACGGACTCGAAACTTGGAAAAAAAAACTCAGAAAGAAAGAAAGACATTTATTGGGACAAATTAACGCATCACAAGAAAAAAAGGCATAACAAATAACATAAACAAGTACAAAGGAAAAACCAGTCACATAAATACAACATAGGACAAGGCAAAGTCAGAGCGTCAGAGTACATCCTGTGGTGTGTCAAAGTGGCCACAAAGGGCATCTGACTCAGGGTGTGAGCCCTCAGCGCTGGTTTTCAGTCAGTGCCTTGACGCGTATATGACAAGGTGGTGCGAAACAAATGAAAATAAGACAATATGTACTTATATATAGATCTAAGATAGATAGATAGATAGATAAAACATTTATTCACATTTGCAGACACACATGAACAGGAACAGAACAAAAAGATGCACCGTGTTCATACAGCAAACAAAGAAAAAAAAACTAATACAGTAAAACAATCCACAGAAAGAAAACACAATATGAATGAATGAATGAATGAATAACCATTTATTGCCAATAAAACATGTGTTACACTTAACTTACAGACCAATTAAGAACTTAATTGCTTATATTTTATTTTAAAACAAATTTTAAGGTAGAAAAAAAGCTTGGCAATCGGACAGACGCTCAGCCTGTGCTGCGGGATGCAGGTCATCCTACAGCGCTGATTTTCAGCGAAGCCCGGAACTTAGAATAATTAGGTTATTTTAATAAAAGCGGAAGAAAGGTAGAACAGTGATACCAGCCTAAAAATAGATAAATAATAAAACAACTAAAAGTACCCACTAACTATCAAACTAATTATGTCATTCACATATACACATGAAACAAGTAATGCACACGACAACAACAGCAGAGAATAATATAAGAGAGAATAATAATAAAGAATATAAAAGAATATATTATAAGAAATTCGTTAAAGAGTGATAAGTAGATGATATTCCAAAATAAATATTACTACTAATAATATTATACTTCAACTACGATAGCTAAACATGATCTATGCCTTGAACAGATGCTGCAGCCAGTACGGTCTCCTCGTGAGGGCATTTCTTAAGGTTAAGTGGCATGGAACTTTGCAAACCCAACATGACTTTAAGGGGCGACAGGGACCACTAGCACCAGCGATGAAAAAATATCATCTTTTGTTTTTAGAGATCGAATTTGGATATCTCTCTCAACCATGTTTTAATAGTGATTTTTGGGACCCAAAGACCGTGAAACTAAAGCAAACAACCTAGGACTACATAGCATCAACGCCAAATACAGCCGTTTTCTTTCGTTCGGTTCGTTTCGGCCGTTCGTCCTTTGTCGTGTGTCCTAAAAATCACTGTTAACACGGTTGAGAGATTGCAAAGCTCCTTTTTCAAATACGATGTGTAAAAGAAATAAATGATTTTTTTTTTCATTGGGGCCGCTAGTTAGTTACCTGGATCCCCTTAACCGCATGTTTTGAAAAAAGCGTATTTTTTATTCTTTATTATCTCTTATTTTCACAATAAAAATCATTGGGCAAACTCGATAAGACAAAGTCACATTTTCTTAACGAAATGCTTTTTCTTCATACAATATCGGTAGATGGATGTGATGACGACCTTCTTCTCAAAGATTACAAATTCTTGTAGAGTTTTATTTGTTATTAAGTTCATCTTTTCATTTTATTCATAGCATTTTATTTTATTTGACACAGTCGACTACAAGAGACCTGAAGTTGATTGTTATGTAAGAAGCCCCTAAATGAAAAGCTCTGATACGTCCCTTCAAAATAACATATACGGTTAAACTGTGGCTCACAGCGCTCAAGGCCTAAGACGTCCCTAAAACAAGCACCCTGTGCCTCCAGAACAGAACTAGGAAACGAGGGGGGTAAGTACACACACCCCCGCCTCCTCCCTCGCAGGGGGAGTACATGGCAAATACGCGAAAGCAATAGGACTTTTAAAAATTCTCCAGAAATATGATTTATGTGTTGACGGGCGGTACTCCTCCTTTTCTTACTTCCCAAGGACGCCCTGATTCGATTTTTAAACCGCCCGGGCTGGCAGTTTTTCTTTTTAAGCAGACGCGAAAAATAAAACGTTGAAAAAAATTCATATTGTTTTTGCTTTTAAAAAAAACGGGGTCATCGCGAGATTGATGGGCGCGCCGCGCTCCTCGATTCGAATTTTAAATTTTCTCGCGATGTTTTTTAGCCGGCCAGTATTTTTCTTTTTCAAGTTTATTGTATTTTCTCGGGCCGTATCTTTTTCAGTACGTACTGTGGGTAGCTAAGTATGTAGATTTTATAGTGAAACGGCATTGAAGGTCGAGTCCTCAGAAGTGGTCGAGTCATATTGTTGTAGGCAAAGAAAACAGCTTTCGGAAAATTTCGGAGGCTACACTAAGGTGGAAAAGTGGAGATATCCCTGATTTTTACTCAGGTTTTATAGAATGAATTTATAAATACGTAATTATAGTACTTTTATGAGATTAGATTTTTAAAATAATTAATGCGCCCGTTAGTAATAAATCATTCACTGTAGTGTTTCAAATCATTAGAATTAACGTGGTACATAATATATTAAAATGTACAAATTATATTACACTACCTAGAGACCTAAGAGAATTTGACATAGGCTTGTGTAAATACATATTGAAAAATAAGTTACTAATAACAATTGTTCAATAACATAGGCATTTTTCGGCGAAATGTTACAATGAAACGGACTTTTAACAGAATTGCGAATTTATCCGCGTTTCGTCCGAATCCGTATTCCGAAGTTTCGGAACGGCCGAAAGACAATGACATCGGCATACGTCTGGCATAATTACTGAATTAATGTTAATTCACTTTTTATTATTTTAGTTTTCTCTGACATTTAAAAGAGCCACGAAGATTAGTGGCATAGTCTCAGTGGCGCCCTCTATATTTTTTTCAACGTCGTGGAGCACGATGAAACCTAGCTAGATCGATAGAGGACAAAAAAGTAAACAAGAAATTATTAAAGTCACCATGTCCTAAAGTGGCACGTTTAGGAGTTATTGAGCTTTGAAGTTTGTATGGAATTTCCACTAACTGAGTTTCATCACTGAATTTGTCACTTGATATGAGTTTTCTCGGGGATTCAAACCTACTTTGATGTTTTTTAAAGTCTGGGTAGCTATGTCTAGTAGGTACCTACCTACTTATATACATATATACATGAAATTATAGTATTTTTCATGCATCCAATTCGTTCAATTCGATTAAAATTCAAAACATGTCAATATAAAACCTACAGTTTAATTAATATAGATAGGTTTAGGTGGTAGGTAGGTACCTATAAATAATGTAGATAGGTACATATCGCTAGAAACTTAAACCGCTGCTGTGTGTAGAACCATGTTCAACCATGTTTTTAACATAAATACCATTTCCTGACGTAGCGTAGTAGGTAGGCAATATCCAATAATTAGGTAGGTACCTTCATCTTCAGTTGGGCAAAGAAAGAACCTACGGACCTACCCACTGAGGTACCTACCTATTACAAACTTCTTTGAGATTAATCTTTTTGGTGAGTGGGTAAACTACTGAAGTGACGTTGTCAACATTGATTTATATTTGGAAAGTAAGTACCTCATTTGTTTCGTTTTCTTTTCATTTTCCAAAATTCAATCAAAGCATTTTGTTGACTTAGTAATTGGTTTATTGTTTGAAAAATGGCAGATTTATAACTCTGGTAAAAGCTCCCGTAATACCCTCGCATTGTAAGCATCCTCGCTACGCTCGGGTGCCTTAATATACGGTATCTATAATAAACTGGGTGTTTTTTCTACGACTTATTTAGCAATTTAGTCAAGAATCGGCAACGAGTCACAGGTGCCAAGCATATAGTCCAGTATTTAGTGAAAAATGATTCAAAAGTTAAGTTTTATAAAAATCTCATACAAACTTCAAAGCTCAATAACTCCTAAACGTGCCACTTTAGGACATGGTGACCTTAATAATTTCTTGTTTACTTTTTTGTCCTCTATCGATCTAGCTAGGTTTCATCATGCTCCACGATATTGAAAAAAATATAGAGGGCGCCACTATGAACTATGCCAGGCCCCATACAAAAATCTTCGTAGCTCTTTCATGTAATTATTAATAGTACTTATATATTTTTCTTATTTTTTATTGTTTTTTCTTATTTCTTATGTAATTATGTATGGTAAGTATATATTTTTTCTTATGGAAATATGGGAGTAATTAACATGGAAATGGATAATTAATGATTAATTCATCATTCAGCCACAAGAAATCCACTGCTGGACGTAGGCCACCTCCATGGATTTCCAAAAAGACTGGTTGGAGGCGACTTGCATCCAGCGTCTTCTTACCACTTGGATGAGGTCATCTGTCCATCTTGTGGCTGGTCGTCCTACGCTGCGCTTGCGGATATGTGGTGTCCATTCGAAAACTTTTCGGCCCCATCGGCCATCAGTTCTGTGTGCTATGTGCCCCGCCTACTGCTACTTCAACTTACTAATCCGCTGGGCTATGTCGACGACTTTCGTTCGTCTACGGATCTCATCATTGATTGATTCATAGGCACCACAGTAGGGCACAGGCCGTCTCTCAGAGACAGAGAGTATGGGCTTAATGACCACGCGTGCCCACCGCGGATTGGCGATTTCAAGCGCTGTGGTATGTGAATAGCTCAGACACCCAGGTTTCCTCACGATGTTTTCCTTCACGGTTAGCGAGTGGTATTGCTACTATAACTTTACAAATGTACATAACTTATAAAACAGAGTCATAGGTACATGCCCGCACTGGGGATCGAACCTGGGTCTCCCGCTTCCGAGTCCAATTTTCTACCCACTAGGCTACCACCGCTGTAGATTAATGATTAATTAAAATCAATTATCTATATCGACAAAATGAATTATTTTAGTAAAACCTAAGACAACTTTAAGGCGCTCTCTCATAACTAAATGGCAAAGCATGCAGGACTTATTTAATATTCTACAAAGTATGTATGTATATATGCAACAATGTATCTTTTTCAAAACTCATGTTTAACAAGTAAATTTATATATTTTATCTTTTATCTATTTTGTAGTTGTTTATTAATTTACAGCAACATAAATTAATTTGTAATTAAATGTATATTTTTACTAAAGGGGGTTTATTTTATTATAATTCAGCCTATAAGTAGCTATAGGTACATCCCACTGCTCCCGACGCACAATATACACATTACGACACATTTTTGTAAAGAAAAGAATAAGTACGTGAAATGGCTACTCGCTGTAGGAGGCGTTCTCTCAGAGTGAGTGCGTGTTCACCGCGGCTTGGCGATTGCAAGCGCTGAGGTAGGTATGTGAACGCTTCAGATACTCAGGTTTCCTCACGATGTTTACCTTCACGGTTGGCGAGTGGTATTGCTACTACAAATTCCCAAGTGTACGTAACTTTGAATACAAATTGGTATAAGTATGCGGACATGAAGAAGGGTACTCGGTGTTCGAACCCACGACCTCCTGAATGTGAGTCAAGTGTTCCACCGACCGCGCTACCACCGCTTTTTATTTTAAAATAATGGCTTTAACATAAATAATGAATTATTTATTTTTCAATGCAGCTCGTAAAGTTTTCTTTTTTGTGTAACAAAATTATGCGGAAACCGACTCTTTATTTCACGCGTGAAATAAAACAGTACTGAAATCCTTTATTGCACGCGTGAAATAAAGTATTTTTTTAAGTTTTTGACTCTGTGGTGCATGGTGCAAGTCATAAAATTTAAAAAATTACAAAGATGCAAGGAGGTTTTGCTGTCAAAAAAAAAACAATTATTTATAAATATGCGCGCTCTAGCAATAATTGAATGATGACAAACACCATAACACATAAGATTCTTGATTATCTCATTTAAAAATACGTGTTTTGTTTCCGCAAACAAAAATATTTTTCACATTACCATTGCCTCAAGAAAAAAAAACTGTATGAAACGCGCGCGCGCGCTCTGCAAAGAAAGCACGCCATTTTGTTGTAAATAGGCTTTGGTGAAATAAAATTACTTTGTTGTATTTCCTCGCAAAATGCATTGAAAAATGTTGTAAGATACTTGAGCGTAAAAGGTTTTTATCCGAATGCCTGCCAATGAAAACACGAGATAAAACCTTACTTTCCGCGCGTGTATCTTAAATAACTATAAAAGCATTATTTATGTTAGAGTCATTATTTTTAGTGATTCCTATTATTTGTAAAGAGCCGGGAGATTTCAGACTTGGTTCTTTAAAATAAAATTGCTTATTAGCATTACAACGCCGGCTTCTCATTCTGGAGGTCGTGGGTTCGAACCCCAGCATGTAGCAATGACTTTGGTTTCTAAGTTAGGTACGATTCTCAAGTTATGGTACTCGCAGCAATACCACGCGCTAACTGCGAAGGAAAACATCGTGAGGAAACCTGAGTGTCTGAGCTGTTCACACAAGATATAAAATAAGATTTATTGTGCTTTCTTGTTGTACATGAGATGTCTTTATAACTAATTTAAAAGTATCAAACAAGAACCTTGCCAGGGCGCTGAAAATAGGCTTAACATCACAGAACAGAGAAAATATGTGCTGTGCTGAAAATAGAACTTATATCTTAGCGCTTGAAATTGACAATAGCGGTGAGCACGCGTGGTGATTAAGCCCATACTCTCTCTCTCTCTCTCTCTCTCTCTGAAAGAAGGCCTGTGCCCTGAAGTGGGACGTATATAGGCTATATAAAAAAATTTAAAGAAAGACATTTATTGGGTTAAATTAACACATCACAAGAAAGAAAAGGCGTAACATAAATACAAATTACATGTTATGTTCACACATGACAGCTTATAAGCCTTTACATTCTTATCGCAACGGCATAGAGACGATTTCAGAATGTCAATATAAGACGTGACGAGCTCTCCCGTGTACGGTGGCCACCTCTCTGGGTTTGACCCTACGGGTTTAAACGGTGAATGTCCGGACTCCGGGTTAACAAGAAACTTCTCCGGATTTTAGAATATTTTTATGTACTTACAGAATTATAGTAGTTAAATAAAATTGTAACTTATGAAATGCTAAAACACCGGAGCCTTTGCACTGCAGTAGGAAAACTATCATGACTAGGTAGGCTTTACAAGTTATCGAGTAATAGTCGACCAAAAATATTATTAAGCGGCACTTGTTTAAACCTACCTCAATAAATGTAAAAATATAATGTATATGTAAACTTATGAATAAGCAGCTCCTTAACTCAAAAATCTTTAAATATTAAGATTAGAAGTTAAGTTCATGCCATGTAATATATATAATTTTTTTGAAATAAACAGCTTAAATTTTTTAAATTTTTTTTTTACCAACTTATAAAAGGAAAAGTTCGTGCAAATTAACATGCACGTGGTGCGACACGCACTTGGCCGGTTTTTAGCTACGGTTTTGTCCTTAACCCTTATTCGACCATAGGGATAATAGTTCCCACTTTAAATTGAACCTTACCTCCTTGAGATAAAGTTCAAAACCATTGAAAAATGTATACTAACTAGCTATGGCCGTTTAAGGGAGACACTTTTTTTTTCTGTGTTGGTGGTACAGTCGACAGCACGTCAACCTCTACATTTTAGTTGCAAAATCGCCCGTAACGCAAAGGAGTACAGTGCATGGATGTATTCCATGATGTGCTGGCGACTGTACGTCCATGAACTCTACTCAGTTACATTACGGACGACATTGCAATTGTGTGTACACCACCGTCCGAGTGGACTACATTCAAGAGACTCACCCCCGGGTTATCTTAGTTACTAAGATAACCTGGGGGTTTTTCAATAAAGTTATATTATTTGTTGTTGTTTCATTGACACTGTCGGTAGTCCACTCACCAATCGCATTCCAATGGTATAGCCCGTGCAACTTAATTCGATCTCTTTCGCGAGACATGCGTATTTAATTTACGCAGATTATACCATTGTAACCACACTGTAACCAGACTACAAAATAGCGTCAAATACCAGCCATTATCGTGTTAATATAACTCTATTGAGCGAAGATGATTTTATTAGACTCTCCGCCTAGCTCTGTCCGAGCGCACTAAGATCGTGTAAACGCGGCTTAAGGGGCTCCGTAGAGAAAAAAAAATCATGTCTTTTTTTAGGGTTCCGTAGGCTGGCCGTCTGTCCTTCTAGCTGTTTGTCAGTCAGTCCGTCGGTCTGTCCGCAGAGATCAAAGACGTACCTAGAGCATAGACATACATATTAATCAAGCCGACACCACAGTAGAATAAAATCCTAAAAAAAAATTATGATACCCCTACACCATAATTAGGGATGTATTTTTTTCTCGCCTACACCGCAGTGTGGGGTATCGTTGGATTGGTCGTTCAAAATATTGTGGATGGTAGGAGGATACTTTTTTCATTATCATCCTACTTTAGGGTTTGAAGCGCAGATAAAGGTAGGTTCACGGCCATAGGTCCTAAAACTCACTATTAACATTATTGAAAGATTGTACTGACTCTTTTTGCGAATACGATCTGTAAGAAAAAATATGTTTCTTTTTCCTTGGTGGCGCTAGTGTTACTCTATCCTTGAGGCTCCTTACTTTTTACTCTCTAATGGCCAGTATTCAAAACTGAAAAAAAAATATTTTTCAATGTCTTCAAAGAGCCGTCGGCCATAATTTTGATGATTTTTTTTTTAACTTTACTGTATTAACAAAAATCGCGAACCTGAGCCTAAATTATAACTTAATATGGTTTTAATTAAGCTATATATCGAGTTTTGGACAATAAAAACTATATCAAAATTAGTATCACATGAATTTTTTAGGGACGCCGCTAGTCAAAATTGTATTAATTACCCTCATGTGCGTTTCTGTGATTTCAAAAATCCTCCAATTATTTGCTCGCGCATCGCTATAAGGACCTTTGTACACTACGTTTTTTAAACGCGCTGACGACGAGCGTAGAACGCAATCAGGACGCTCAAAAATCGCGAGGTCGCCGTCACTTTGTAACCTTTGGCACGATCCTTGCGATTGTAATCTGCTAATACGCGTCGATAACGCGCAGAGGACGCGCTTCATCACAAACGCGCGTGTCGTCAGCACGTAAAAAAACGTCGTGTGCAAAGGCCCGAAGTCTAAATCGTGCGCTCGGAGAACCCGTCCTTAACCGTGAGGGAACGTCCGTGGCGTTCGACCGGAATGAGGGTCGAGTTTAAATCGGGAGGAAATCTGTTTGTTGGTAGATTCTGTCCCTGCACTCAAGAAGAAATATATTTTATACTACACCTGCTTGGAAAGTACCTTGATACTTTATCAAATTTACGGTAGAAAGTACGTCATTGCATATCGAACAAATATGCGGGGAGAAAACGCATCTGAGCGGGAGAGAAAAGTGTATGAAAATCCATTTCTTACGTGGTTTTTCTTTTTTAATTTTGGGTAAGTCTATGCGCCGGTAACCTAAATATCAAAAGCCAAAAAGTTTTTACAGTGAGTTTTTATCTCCAAGTTCGCAAAATGACACTGGCCACTAGCTGTGTGTTGGATGGTGTCGGGCTGGCAGTGCGACCCTGCGGCGGCAGGACTTGCGGCAGGATAAACAATTTGAAAAAAGAACATGTGAAAATTGCAGACGCCATTGGCGCCATTTCTAATTTGTGTGTTGTTTGAGGATTCAGTTTTCGTAGAAAGTAAAATAAAACTATCAAAATGATAAGTAGTGATAGTGATGATGAAGCAGGTGTAGTATAAAGCACTATGTATCACTCGAGAGAAACTGCGATTCCCGATCTCGGGTGTTTTAAAGCCCTCGCCTACGGCTCGGGCTTCAAACGACACCCTCGACGGTAATCGGTCACTTTCTCCTCTCGGTGAACAATGTACTATTATTGCAACAACATAACATATTGGGATTATTTCTTTTACTTTATACCACACCCACTCAGAAAATGCCTCATTGCTCGTTCATAAACGGGTTACAAAGTTCGTAATTTTTCCCTTAAAAATGTGCGGCGGGAAAAGTTACATCGGAGGGCAGGAATGTGGTATGAAGATCCATTCCTGCCCTGCTAGCATTCTTTTGTTTTTTTTTAAATACGAACGTCAAATCTCGACAAAAGAGGTGGAATTTTTTTTTATGCTCGATTTTCAATGATAGGAGGTTGGCATCCTTTTTCTCCACTACGAAAAAAAAACAAGCGCGGCACTTTATTTTGTTAAATTTGGTTTTTTACTAAATTATAATGTAAAAGTATGTACGCTTTTAATTGTTCTTAATAATTTTATTTTCCTCGTACGGTAATCTTCAACAGGGTTAAATCAATTTCACATAAAAAGAAAAATTCCGGGCTAACGCGATGCGGGATTCGAACCAAAGCTTCGAATCCATGCAAAGTTTTAAAGAAATATTTTTTCTACCTTCGAAATTTTTTGAGTACATAAGTAGGGTTATATTATTAATGACTTATTATTTACCTTAAGAAACGCAATGGGCAGTGATAACAATATTTATAAATGTAAATGTTATTGGTATAATTATAAAGATGTCTTTTAAAAAAAAAATTACATTTATAAATACAAATGTATTTATTTGTTCAAACAATCTTGTATGAGAAAGAAAAATTAAGACCCGCTCAATTTGTACGAAAAATTAAAAAAATATATATTGTCGTTTGCGTCAACGTTTGCGTATTGAAAGTGGTTTATTTAACGACACTGAAGAAACGTTTTTGAAATGTTATTTCAATAACAATTTGCTTAAACTTAGTCAACCAAACCAATGTGTAGGTTATTAGTGAGTAATGTGAACAGTGTGTAGGTTTAATATATACCTAGATATTACAAAGATGTTAATAGTCCTCCTGTTTCTCGTACACTAATAAATGTGTTTTTACATGTCATAGTTAAGCCATTTTACTAAGTTTATTGATGTTTAAATTAAAACTAATTAAATCATAAATATAAATTAATAAACAAAAAGTAATAATAAATTCATCATGGGCATCGTCAACAGGTGTTAATATACTGTTAACAAATGTGTGAATATACTATTAACAACTGTCAGCCGGCCAAAGTACATACAAAAAAAAACAAACGGCAGCTGCTGTTAACAGTACATTAATAGGCTGTTAGTGTTCGAGAAACCAGGGGATATCTACCCTCTGTTTCTCGTGCACTAAAAATATGTTAATCTACTGTCAACAGCTGTCAGTTGACCAAAGCACATAAAAAAAACAACTGACAGATGTTAACACTAGATTAACACGCTGTTAGAGTACGAGAAACTGGGGGTTAGTAACATGTAGTACTGCCAGTGGAAATAGAAATGATGGAACTGAGCCCAATAATAAAATGTAATACGTATAGAGAAGAGTAAAACACGTCATATGCGCGGTATGTATAGGTGTATATAAAATAATATATTTTGTTCGCATAGATACAGACTGTATATCGCTCGCGGCACAGGAAAACTGTGGAGCCGCTCTGTTTCCCTGTGTTTTATTTTTGTTTTTATAAAATATACCTATAAATATGTAAACTAAGGTCATTGCTCCGACAGTTAGATGTGGTTTCTTTCGAACGTTTTTCAAAATAAAAAGGTACGTTATAAAAGTAATAAAGGTTTCCCTTGCTGCCCCATCTTAAATTACTACTCTGTTTAAGATTTGGCATTAGCTGTAAGTTACAAATCTAAATAAATAAATAATAATAATAATGCTAATGTCAGCGAATTTTTTTTAATTATCCACGATAAAATAAGGTTGACTGGAAGAGGTCGCTTTTAGCGATAAGACCGTCAATTGTATGTGGCAAAACTTAGACATGTAAGCCTTTTAATGTATTTTGTTTTCCGGTATGTACAATAAAGTGTTCTAATCTAATCTAAAATAAAAAACTTAACAAAGATCTCTAATGCCGGTTTTATAGGATATGGCTTGATACTGTTTGGGAAAAACCGCAATTGATATCACCTGGCATACAATACATATCTGATGGTGATATGGTAGTGCAATAGGGCCCTAAAAACAGGTTTCGGTTTTAAGTAAATACCAACGTGTTCAGCTTTTGCGGTCAATGGTAAAATTGGTTCAAAATACTTATTATCCCTTATGACAAAGGAAGAACGAAACGGTTCTAAAAACCATTGCTGAGGTGAGTAAGGGGGAAGTTAAAGTAAATCCGGCGCCTCACTTGGCCACTCGTATTTGAGTATTTGACAAATATTACAATCCATTGCCGGGTTTTCTGATAAATCTTAAGCACTGGTTTTTTTAAACCTGCAGTGTATTATAGATAAAAAGTGAGTTATTGAACGTTACAAGTAAAACTAGGTGTCCATTTCAAAATCTAGATTATTTTGAAGAAAAATAGGTAAAAAAAAACTTACTTAAAAAACTCAAACTTTTCAAGTCTTTTCAAATATATTCCTTAATTTACAGAGTTTACATATTATTCTAAGACCTAGTACTAATGCACTGAATTGGCTTTAATTCCATACATCTTTGTCATCAAAATAATCTTTAATGTTATAGTAGCCCTTTTGGTACAAAGTGTGATTGACACATTTTTTGAACCGCGTTTTTGGCAAGCTTATTATATCCTCAGGGATCTTGTTGTAGATACGTATACAATGCCCCATAAAAGATGTATTAATCTTTGCCAGCCTAAATCTTGGGAACGAAAGTTTATGTTTTTTTTATGTCGCCTTTATACGTCTCACTGCCAATAAGTTTATTTTTATTTCTAGTATTTACATTGTGTTGGCTACATACAGTTTTAAATTTACTGATATTTTTTCCTTACATAATATTTTTACACTTTTAAGTCAGAAAGAAAAAGGCATTTAAAATGCAGGACCCTAACTCCTGAGGTCCACTAAAACAACCAAGCCAATAAAACCTATTCCAAGAGAACCTATTCGTTAGTGACAATTTAAACAACCTTTTGGTTGATAAATTATTAATAATAGTTACAGGATCGACAAAAGGTTCTTACTAGTATAGAATATTGGAATAGAATTACGAAAAAAAACAAGGATCGATATTTATTATTGAGTATTTGTCAGCTTACCTAATTTTAGTTGAAGTAAATCGTCTTATCCGTCTATTTCGTATGCCTACCAGTTAATTTCTTGCACCACCTGAGGTTGACTGGTACAAAATGCTTATAGCATTAAGTCCAACACATTGCCATTGTATTTTTTACTTATGTGCAATAAACGTATAAAAAATTAATAACAATAAACATTAGTTTCCCTGATAGAAAAATAATAATTACGAACTGACGTATCTAGGGAAAGAAGAAAGAAAATGGATTCTTATTGGATTTTATAAACACATAATCTTAGAAATAAACACATGCTGAGATTTATTACTTATAAAAACTTTCTCGTTGAAATCTGAAAATTATCAAGGTTAACAGTGACTCCACAGCTCCCTGTCCCAGCACACATACGCACCGCCAGCGCGTTCCGTCTTAAGGACGACATATGAAGTAATTTTTTTTCCAGCCCCCCTCGGACCCAAATTCGACCCTCGGCGCCCAAGCAATAGGGAAGAAAGTCGCCTGCGACGCGAAATATTTTTCCCATTTCATATTTACGAATATGCCCCAAATTCTCCAAAAATTAGAACCGTGAAAGTAGGGGGTGCGCTGGTGTGGGTGACACGAGATTTTTATACACACAGAGGTATGGGGGGTGTAGGGGTGTAACCCCCCCCCCCCCCTCTCCAGTGTGAGATAGTAGATAGTTTAGAGTAGGAGGAATGTATGTTATACGCGAAAACTCTGAATTGCAAAGCGTTGAACGATTGTCGCCGAATTACTTTTGCCCGTTACTTTTTGGGTTTTCCGTTGATTATTTCTTAGACTTTTACTAGGTTTTTAACAGTTTCGATAAAAGCCCTTCAGAGGGCTTAACTGAGTGGCGTGATTAGTTTCGCGTGGGAGATAATACGATAAAATGTTATGGAAAGATGTTCCAGAAAACAATTGCGAAAACGCGACAGGTTTACTGTGTCAAAGACTAGTAGGTAGAAGAAGACCATGTCACTGGTTACCCCGTCTGTGATGTTGGGGTGTGTATAATGCTTTGTTTATTGATTTAATTTAATTCATAATACAGTGTATAACGAAATCCCTATAGATATCCGAAAGTAGGGTGTTTAAAATGAACAACATTTTCTATGATAGGTACTTCAAAATAAAAAAAAAGTATAAGACCTACGCCTTATTAAAGATACCACCAGCAGAATACTTAAGTATTTCGAACCTTTCGAACGGCTCTTCATAAAACGAAAATAAAATATGGCTGACACGGCAAATGATTAAGAAGAGCAAAGCAATACAATGAAACTGGTCATGTCCAATCTTTACGCAAACGCAAAAATATACTAATAGCGAAAGTTTGTTTGTCTCCCTTTGAGCACAAGATTGTGAAAGACAGAAGGCAAAAATGCGCAATTCATCAAATATGCGCCATTACACCATGCCATGTCAGCTTAATAAGAGTTTGTGTTTTACAAAAACTTTTATCCTATTTTCGAAATT
This sequence comes from Yponomeuta cagnagella, assembly GCA_947310995.1. Taxonomy (NCBI): domain Eukaryota; kingdom Metazoa; phylum Arthropoda; class Insecta; order Lepidoptera; family Yponomeutidae; genus Yponomeuta; species Yponomeuta cagnagella. The sequence continues at coordinate 1,584,974 of OX371292.1, read as the reverse complement.
TCAGTGTTATATAATCTTATTAGTTTTTTTTTCTTTGGAGAAATAGTTAATTTATAGAGGCTGGGCCAAATATTTAAATTTGGGCTGCTTTAATCAATTTATAAAGCGAAAAAAAGAATCGTAATCTGTGCAAACTTAGAAGAAGTTGTGATTTGTTTTACAAAGCAAGGACATGACAAACATCTTGGTGTTTTTTATAGTTTAGAATGGGAATTGTACTAAACATTGACAATAGTCAATTTAGTCAAGTAGAATAAATAAATTATGGTATAAAGGTAATTCTAATCTAACGATAATGGACTCCCAGAAACTTTGATTAAAATCGCTCGTTATACACTATAGCCTCAGAGCATTGAATAGTATTGAGATATCTATGATACCTTTATTAAAACATTGCTCTACGTTAAAAATTCACATTCTATTTAACACATTATCTGTCAAACAGCGTCATTACAAAGCAAAGAAAGATATTTGTTCAAGTTGTTTGTCAGGCATTACCTACACCTCATTGATGCTTTTTTATTGTAGGAAGTAAACTAACAGTCTTGTTTATAAAATGCTACTCAAATGCAAATAAGCTGTTCGAATAATCTGTGGTAAGGGGAACGTCGTAGAAGGCAACTAAGGAAATCAATTACCAGGAGACGGGCAGCAGCGTCTTCCTGAGATTCCAACCGCATACTGCGATCGCCAACCCGCCTGCCAAAGCGTGGCGATTATGGCAAAACCCCTCATGGTTATGAAAACCATGAGGGAGGCCTATGTCCTGCAGTGGGCGTCAAATGGCTGATGATGATGATGATGAAGGAGAACGACATTACCACAGATTATTTAAACTCCAATTGAGGGGTGTTTTACAGAAATCGTATTTTTATAAATAACACCATTAACAATAATAATAATAACTACACAACAGAATACTTGCCCTGGTCCCAAACTAGGATATGGTAACCAGGCAAGGACATCACAAACATGGCAATACAACATTTATAAAAAAGTAGAAAAATACTAGCTGACTCGACAAACTTTGTTTTGCCATATTAATTGGCCTACGACCTATTCTCAGACTTACAAAATATACACAAAAAGAATCATAAGAATCGGTGAAGCCGTTTCGGAGGAGTTCGATAACAAACACTGTGACACGAGATTTTTATATTATTAGACTAGCTGTTGCCCGCGACTTCGTTAGCGTGGTAATTTTGATATGTATTTTTCCGGGATAAAAAATAATCGATGTGCTAATCCAGACTATAATCTATCTCTGTGCAAAATTTCATCCGGATCCGTTCAGCCGTTTTTGCGTGAAAGAGTAACAAACATCCATCCATACATTTATAAATGAAAATATTTCATATGAAATCAAGCGAAGCTTCTGCGTCTATATTGTTTCTCATCTATGTATCCTACGAGAGCGGAGCGACGTATGTGTGGGTAAGCAAATACACACACACGTCTCCGTATTCGTGTGTTCGAGGGAGAAAGTCAATTAAAGATTGTTCAGTAATAATAATAAGAATTAGAGGAACTGAACAGGATTTCTGTTTAAACGAATCATTATTTACTAATTGCCTACTTTCAGCATGTAATTTCTTTTGTTGTTTTGGTTTTAGGTAAGGCCTCTGGCTCTCATGACTAACCTACGATTCGATTTGCTTAGGTAATTTTGAATAACAAAACATGAAACATAAATCAATTTCTATCTGACTGCCGTGTCTGATTACCATGCCGGAGGTCGTAGGTTCGATTCCCACTAGGGGGCGTCGTACATTTGTACAAATTGCTTCAGCCCGATGTCCTTGTCTGGTAACATATATATATTTGTATATATTTGCACTGAGGGTCTTTATTTGTACTGTGACTGAGGGGAACACCTCACACGCTTAGGTTTCCTCACGATGTTTTCCTTCAAAAATAGTCAGTCGTGTGAGGTGTTCACCTCAGTCACAGTACAAATAAAGACCTCAGTGCTTGAAATTGCCAATCGAGTGGTGATTAAGCCCATACTCTCTGTCTGAGAGAAGCCCGATGCCCGGTACGAATATAGGCTACATAAAAAAAAAAAAATATTATTATTACGTACATCTATTTTCAAGGTTATTTCTAAAATGCTCAATAACCGAAACATGTCGATTAGCGTTCGTCATTTACAACAATATAAATCGGCTGTCCCAAAAAGAAACACAGTAAGGGACATATTTTTTCAAAACCGAGATATTTCCACTATTGGTTACTGGAACCAATAGTACAACCAGTAGGAACCAACTAGTAACCAATAGGAATATTTCTCAGTTTTCAAACAAAATGTCCCTTGCTGTGTTTATTTTTGGGACAGCCGAAATGGTCTTTTTTATAAAAAACTTCCTTATTCCTTAAAACACGCGACAAATGCCGCTTAAAATAGTCTGTGGTGGAGATTTTACAAGGAAAAAAAGTAACCGCAGATTAAATAAACTGCCTCTACAGCTCTCTGTATACGAATCGTGTTTTTATAAATGAAGCCGTAAATGTTCTATCAAAATCGACAGACTGATCTCATGGATTCAAGTGAATACAAATCGAATTTTTCCCTATTTTTTGGATGTTCAATAAAGAAAATTTAACGATATCGTATTTACATGAAATAATTTAGATAAAAACATAATACGACTAAATTCGAAAACGTATCAAAAGAATTTCTTACACCAATTTTCCACTCTATGCTCAGAAAAACAAAAGTTCCTTTTTTATTTCTTGAGCTATATTTTTTAGTTACAGAATTCATTGGGAACAGTTTATCTTTCACATTTTATCAAAGAGCGTTAGTTGTTTTTAAAATCACCTTAAGGAACATTCAAAATGAACGATATTTTTTAGAGATCTCTACGAAACCATAAAATTGCTCTGCTGTAAAAAAATCCTTTTGTCTTGGACGGATGGACGGACAAAAAAGTGATCCTATAGGGATCCGTTTTTTCCTTTCGAGGTGCGGACCCCTAAAAACGATCTCTAAAAAGACGATAAGAGTTAAAGAAGATGCAAAGAGCCAACGCTACGTGCTTTTCCCAGGCGCTCACCCATCCAAGTACTGAACACGCACGATGTCGCTTAACTTCAATGATCGGACGAGAACCGCTGTATTCGACTTGATAGGTATGAAGACTATGAAGTAATATGAACGTTGTCAATTCAGCGCGCGAAATAGTTATACAATTTCGATACAATTTTTTTTAGTTTTTTTTTTAAATAAGAAGTGAAAGCAATAAATAAAATTATGACCTAAACATAGTTCAGACAAAATAGACATTCTTTGCATCATCATTTTAATTCCCAATACCTACTATGTCATCATCATCAGCCCTTTGACGCCCACTGCAGGATATTAGCCTCCCTCATGGTTTCCATTACCATGAGGGGTTTTGCCATAATCGCCACGCTTGGCAGGCGGGTTGGCGATCGCAGTATGTGGGTGGAATCTCAGGAAGACGCTGCTGTCGGAGTTTCATAAAACAAATGGAGTTTTATGTTTTATGAAATAGGGCTCTGCCCCTCTACTGTCGACGCTAATTTAACAAACTTGCTGTGTGTTTTCGCCAGCGCGGTTGGTAAGCGTCGCGGGCCACGAGCTTCGTGTCTTGGATCGTAATGCTTCGGTCACACACAGTGCCTACTCGCCACGAGTATTCGCTATGTGTGACGGGCTATTGGCTCGACGGGAAGTCGCCGCGACTAAAATTGAGCTCGCTGTGTGTGACTCGACTCGGTCGATATTCTCGTGTAAAACTCGCTGTCACACACAGCGACTACACTAGCCGCGAATAATAGACGCAGCGACAATTCGCTGCCTGCCTGTCAGACACACTGAATTCTACACGAGAATTTCGACTGTCAGTGCACAGGCGCAGCGAGTAAAATTGAACATCCTCAATTCTAGTCGCGGCGGCGACTTCAACTCGCCAGGCACTAGGTAGGTACTCGCAGCAATTAGTCGCTGTGTGTGACCGAAGGACTCAAGTCGAAGAGGGGCGCAAGACTACCCTACGCGCTGGTTAAAAGTAGACTGTCAATTTATGATGTGGTGGTGAAAAAAAAAACTAATGAAACTAAATAAAACTAGCAATAAATTTTAAACTTATTTAATGGAAAAAATCAGTCTTACTTCAGTAGGTAGGCGGGTAAAAGCTACCAGTAAAAAACTTAAAGGGTAGGTAACTTAACCAAAAATCCTAATTCCGCTTCTTTTTCTTCTGCTGCGGCGAGGCTTCGACTTCCATAGCAGCCGTTTCCTTCTCCTCAAGTTGCTCCTCATCAGCGTGCTTCCTCCTCACAGGACCCGTGTGCGTGATGGGGACGGCTCTTTCACCAGCCACACTCTTCTTGGGAGCCAAGATGGTTAACACACCGTCTGTTGATAACCTGGACTCAACTGACTCAGCATTACAGCCTTCAGGCAAAGCGTACCGACGCTTGAACTGGCGAGAAATGTATCCGTGCTCATCTCGTCTTTCCTCGTGTTTTCCTTCTATTATCACGTAATCGTCCGCAGTTTTCACTGAGATCTCCTCGGGAGCGAAATGCTGGACGTCCAAGTTGATCTGGAACTTGTCTTTGTCGGATTTGATGGTGGAGCCGACGTCTTGCAGCGCTGAAGACATTTTGCGCCACGGACGAAGGTATTGATGGCGGACGCTCGAGGGACGGTCGAATAGGTCGTCTAAAATATCCATGTCGAAGATACGGTTGCGGTGATGGCGCGGACGAATGTCGCAGTCCAGCAGATACGGCAGCAACGACATTATTGAAGTTTGCAGTCACAAAATTCGTAGAATTACTTCAGAAAATAGCTGGGTTCTTCGAACAGTTCGCTGGTTTCAGCGCAGTCGCTTGTGCTCACTTCGCTTGCTTGCTTGAAACTATGCTGGAGTTGGGTGAAGCTACATTTTTATACCGCACCGCCACCTGTGGAAAGAACTGGAACCATCGAGAATTTTCGCGAACTTTCTGTGAGCACGCCATCTGTTGTTGAGTAGACGTACTACAGTCCATTTGAAAGCGTCATCTGTGGTGGAGTGGACGAACTAGCGTATTTCGTAAGGATTTGTTGTGTATGAGTTTTTTGCTACTGCACACTAGGTGGCGCTAGTTGAATCGCTACAAAGACGTCAGGCCTGAGGCACACAGAAATGGCGAAGATCGAGGGCGCGGAAAAGACGCGTCGTCTTTCCAATGGAAAACTTGCATTTTTTCTCTACAACTAATGGGTACTCATCATAATATAACCTGTCGAAAAGTCAATATAGACACGTGCTATAAAAACACCGCTTACAAATCGGGCTCAAACTATGACGTTACAACTTGCACGTAACGCCTTATATTATGTATGAAGCGTTTATCAATATTTGAGTAACCTCGTAAAATAATTTTTGTATACATCTACCCTTATTAGAAAACATAGAATTCAATGAAAATACAAAATGTAATAAGTTTTTTTACATACATACATAAATTCACCCAGAGGGGTAGGCAGAGACCAGAGACTGCCACTTGCCACGATCGTGACAGATCACTTTCGCTTCCTCAACATTCATTAGTCGTTGCATATACGCACGCCGGTTTCTTACCTTGCCCTTTGCTATACCTTCTCGCAATTTTTGAGACCGGGAAAACCCCAAAAAAAATATTTTTATAGTTTAATTTTTAAATTTTTCCTCAGTTTTTATGTGTCTTCTATAGTGTAAAAGTAATGTCACTCTAATCTAAGTTAGACGCAAGTTCCCCATTCACTTTCATATAAAATGTTTTGTAGGGACGGGCCCCACACCTAAGAGACGGGGCGAGGGCGCGAACTCTATGCAACGCGTCGCGTCTTTTTCGCGCCCTCACCCCACGTCCACAGTTTTGCTACGTCACTTCTGTCTGTGTGGCAAGGGCCTTAACACCACATGTCATACGAGCTGGGTTCCCGAGCGCACGGATTTGCATGGTACTAAATTGCGCTGCGCAAGCGAATAGTTAGGGGAAAAATAGGCATTTTTGAAATCGCAGAAATATATTATAATAAATACTTTAACTTTAATATATACTTTATTAAACACGAAACAATAAACAGGACATTACGATTACATAACAAATAGCATGTAGGTACAAAGGCGAGCTTATCTCTGTAAGAGATCTACTTAAATACAAATCCTATTAACAGAATTTTGACGAGCAACGTCACTAACACCACATTCATCATCCTCATCAGCCGTTTGACGGCCACTGCAGGACATAGGCCTCCGTCGTGGTTTTCATCTGTCCACAGTTAGTTCGCGCACACGCAAATTACTCCGGGCCCTTACGATTGAGACGAACTATTACTTTGTACTTACTTTGTAAGTAGTAGAGTAAACAGCACATCAACCCAAACCTTTTAGTTGCAAATTCGCCTGTGACGTTACCGTAGGTAGGTAAAGATGTGATGCGCTGTCGATTCTACCTAGGGAAATCTCGATGATTCTATATAAATTTGCCTGCCGGCATATTGTACCGGATCTGGAAAACCGGCTGCAATTTGATGATTTTAAGGGTGGGCGGGGCAGTAACTACCTCCCTACAAAAGGTGCATAGATAGAACTCCGAAGAGTTAGGTAGAAAGAGGTATGTACCTACCAACCGGATATTGGGTAGGTAACTAGGTACAGTCGACAGCACGTCAACCTTTACATGGGCGTGATGGGCGCACTCCAATCAATCACTTATATTATGGACGACTTTGCAACAAAAATGTGAAGTTTGACCTGCTGTCGACAGTAGGTACCTACTTATCACCACGTTCGCAAAACGCACATGAAATTTCTAGAATGCAAAGGCAGACGTGAAGCTACATTTTCTAGAAAAATTTCATTCCCTGTTTTAGCAGGTTTTCAGTTTCATTGCCTGTGATGTAGGTAGGTACATATACCTACCTAATGTATTCGAATCAATAACACTATACAATCTACAGACAAAAAGGATACAGTCAACGCCAAAGGCGTCCAGTAGAGGAACTAATCACCGGAAACTCATGGAATATTCTAGAACTTTGTGATTAGAAACCGAAAATACGAAGAGATTGCACAAAATTTATATATTTTTGTGTCTGTTTAGTTCTTTTAAATTTTTTTAAGTACATTTCAAGAAGTATTTGTTCACTTTTCATTGAAAAATCGTGAGAATAGCCAACTTTTCCAGAAGTTTCTGGAATGTTCTCGAACATTCACGATTAACAGTAGTGCTGCTATCTAGTGTCGAGTAGCGGGACTAATAGGAACGTTCTGAGATCGTCAACCATAAAGTCTCAAAAATATTTTCATTCTGTGTCATGCTTGTGGTTGTGTCACTACTTAAGGGGCAACTCTAAGGATTAAAAAAGAAATGCAATTTTCCAACGTAATTAAAACTGATACAACATTCTGCTGATTCTCCTAGCTAACATCGAATTACCAATAGCCGAATAACTAATGCCCGAAAACACATGCCCAATTTGTTAATTTATCGAAGCATCAGTAGTCCTATAACTTCAAATCCCGATCGTTCATAAGCCCGAAAAGTAAAAGGCCGACGCACCAACGCCCCAACACTATTGACCGAAAGAAAATTATTTAGGTGATTTTAATTAAAAATAAATAAACACTATTTAATTTGTCCATGTTTGTGATGTCCTTCAGGGTTACCACAACATAATCACTTGACCTGGTCCCAAACTAGGATATAGTTTGGGACCAGGTCAAGTGATTGTGTTGTGTGGAAGTTATTATTATTTCTATTATTATTGTACTTGCATACATCGGAAAGCATAGGTACATTTAAAGCATGCTTTTGCTAATTTATTAAAACGCGTTCAATAGAAGCGCAATGTGACGACATTATATTGAGTGATCTATACATTTTTTGTCAACAAATTTTTAAAGGAATAAGTACCATTTATCACTGCTAGAAAATCCTACTTCACCCAGTACCTTAAGCGCCTGAAGGGATTAGGGTGACATTTGACACACAGATAGGCGCTATTGTTATTAATTATTAATACACATTACTGCATAATATAATTTTAAAAGTAATTCAAGTAAGTCGAGAGGACGACCTTTATAATGATTATTATGTCATTGTGTACTCTACTCAGTTACGTTTACATGTTACCTGTGCAATCACTTCAACTGCACCTAGGTTTTAATCATATTTTAGTGTCTATCACTTGTTATTCGAAGAAAGTTATAGTCGACAACAGTTCAACCTTTATATTTTGGTTACAAAGTTACCCGTAACTTTGCTGATTAAAGTGCACGTTACGCGTCTAAAGGTTTATCTAAAATAAAGTGTGATCTAAGCAATAAAAAACGGTCCAAATTCCAATATGTAAAGATTTATCAGCCAGTCTAAAATTAAAATTGACGATTTTTTCCATAACTTAATTAACTTCTTTCTTTAAGTGGAAAAACCAAAACATGTTTTCTTTCCGAATGTAAAGTTGAACTATTTCATCACCCAACACCGACCACGTGGATATTTCTAGAAAATATCGACCGCAAATTTACACTCAAACACGAACCGACGCTTGGCAGCCCCTGGCTAAAACCGCGTCAACTCTAGAAAATTCTATTCCTCCACAGATGTCACTTGCTGCGCGGTTACTATAAAAGAAATTTGACGTCTACGCGGGCTATCATTTTGAGAAAAACGCTAGCCAAGTGAACGTACATCTCGTTGCGACAAAAACACGTGTTATTAACCGCCTACTTTGAAAGAAGTCAAATCACCGCGTGGAATAAAAGTTATTTTCTACACAAGAGAAGACCGAATAACACCAAAATGCCTGAGGAAATGCAAGCCCAGTCCGGCGAGGTGGAAACCTTCGCCTTCCAAGCGGAGATCGCCCAATTGATGTCGCTGATCATCAACACATTCTACTCGAACAAAGAAATCTTCCTTCGTGAGTTGATCTCAAATTCCTCCGATGCCCTAGACAAAATCCGCTATGAGTCTCTCACCGACCCGTCCCGGCTCGACAGCGGAAAGGAGCTGTACATCAAGATCATCCCCAACAAAAGCGAAGGTACGCTGACGCTCATCGATACCGGCATCGGCATGACAAAGGCTGACCTAGTCAACAACCTCGGTACCATCGCGAAATCCGGCACAAAGGCCTTCATGGAGGCGCTGCAGGCCGGCGCTGACATCAGCATGATCGGTCAGTTCGGTGTAGGTTTTTACTCGTGCTATTTAATCGCCGACCGCGTCACTGTCCACTCGAAACACAATGACGATGAACAATACGTCTGGGAGTCGGCCGCTGGTGGTTCCTTTACGGTCAGGCCCGACAACGGCGAGCCCCTCGGCCGCGGAACAAAGATCGTCCTCCACATTAAGGAAGACCTTACAGAGTACCTGGAGGAGCACAAAATCAAGGAGGTCGTCAAGAAGCACTCTCAGTTCATCGGGTACCCGATCAAGCTGATGGTCGAGAAGGAGCGTGAGAAGGAACTGTCTGACGACGAGGCTGAGGAGGAGAAAAAAGAGGACGGAGAGAAGGAAGACGATAAGCCCAAGATTGAAGACGTCGGTGAGGATGACGAGGAGGACAACAAAGACAAAAAGAAGAAAAAGAAGACTATCAAGGAGAAGTACACCGAAGATGAGGAGCTGAATAAGACTAAGCCCATCTGGACTCGCAACGCTGACGACATCACACAGGAGGAGTACGGTGACTTCTACAAATCTCTCACAAACGACTGGGAGGACCACTTAGCCGTCAAGCACTTCTCTGTGGAGGGACAACTGGAGTTCCGCGCTCTTCTCTTCATCCCGCGCAGGGCTCCCTTCGACCTGTTCGAGAACAAAAAACGGAAGAACAATATCAAGCTCTACGTCAGACGTGTCTTCATCATGGACAACTGCGAGGACCTCATCCCGGAGTACCTCAACTTTGTCAAGGGTGTGGTCGACAGCGAGGACCTGCCCCTCAACATCTCCCGTGAGATGCTTCAGCAGAACAAGATCCTCAAAGTCATCAGGAAGAACTTGGTCAAGAAATGCCTGGAACTCTTTGAGGAGTTGGCTGAGGACAAGGAAAACTACAAGAAGTACTACGACCAGTTCAGCAAGAACCTGAAGCTTGGAATCCACGAGGATTCTCAGAACAGGACCAAGCTGGCTGACCTGCTACGCTACCACACATCAGCCTCGGGTGATGAGCTGTGCTCCCTCAAGGAATATGTCTCTCGCATGAAGGAGAACCAGAAACATATCTACTACATCACTGGAGAGAACCGTGACCAGGTCGCCAACTCTTCCTTCGTGGAGCGCGTCAAGAAGCGCGGATACGAAGTTATCTACATGACTGAGCCCATCGATGAGTATGTCGTCCAGCAGATGAGGGAATACGATGGCAAAACGCTTGTCTCTGTCACAAAGGAAGGCCTGGAGCTTCCTGAAGACGAGGAAGAAAAGAAGAAGCGCGAGGAAGATAAAGTGAAGTTTGAGAACCTCTGCAAGGTCATGAAAAACATCCTTGACAACAAAGTTGAGAAGGTTGTTGTCAGTAACAGGCTCGTAGAGTCCCCTTGCTGCATTGTCACAGCGCAGTATGGCTGGTCTGCTAATATGGAGCGAATCATGAAGGCTCAGGCCCTGCGTGACACCTCCACCATGGGATACATGGCTGCCAAGAAACACCTGGAGATCAACCCTGACCACTCCATCATCGAGACCCTGAGACAGAAGTCCGAAGTCGACAAAAATGACAAGGCTGTGAAGGACTTGGTTGTCCTCCTGTATGAGACCGCTCTCCTGTCCTCGGGCTTTGCCCTGGATGAGCCCCAGGTGCATGCGTCCCGCATCTACCGTATGATCAAGCTTGGTTTGGGCATTGATGAGGATGAACCTATCCAGGTTGAAGAGAGTTCGGCCGGAGATGTCCCCCCTCTGGAAGGTGACGCCGAGGACGCATCACGCATGGAGGAAGTAGATTAAGCTAAGAACCCGCCTAGAAGATCTTAAAACCATGTTCTAATGGTATGTGATGATTGTTATGTATGGAAGTGAAGGTTTTATTTGTGCAACTGGTATGCAGCCAAAGACTGATTTTAGTTCAAACAAATTCCATAAAACTAAATAAAATGTCGAAAATTATTTTCTTGTTTTTCTTAGCTCCTTATTAGGCAGGTAACATAGGCTCCAAACAGACGGGCTGCATTTCAACTGTATTCTGACTGCAGTGTCATTTCAGATGCAGTTAGCATGACTGCAATGCCATTTGTTGGAACTGCAATTGGTCTGCTGGATTGGTTGGCAGTTTCAATGCAGTCATGCCAACTGCAAACTTTAGCATGGAACTTTATTTTACTTAAAAAATTAAATGCTTGCAGCTCGACGAAAGCAGTTGAAATGCTGCAGCCCGTCTGTTTCGGACTTAGGAGTTCACACACTGTAAAGATGTATACCATTAGCATGATACATCTGCGTCAGGAGACCACACATGACGGCTATTATATTTTCACATATTCGTATTTTACAGAGCGATACTAAAATACATTTAATGCTATACATCCCGGGATGTAATGTGTGTGTGAAGTGCTTTAATCAATTTCATCTTTGGGCTCTCTATCATGGAACTACAATCCATAGTTTACTGCGACAATTCTGTACTGCATAGATAGGTAGTCAAAACAGTAAAGACTAAATTGTATATCGAATTGTCATAGTAGACTATGAATTGCACTTTTATGGTATGCGGCCTAGAAGCATAAATTTTGCGCACCAAACCCTGAAGGATTCCTAGTGTCTATAATAGCTGTCAAATTCCGTTCTATCGCAAACGTCAGGATTTAGTGCGTGTAATTTAAGTTCTCAAAGAAAATCCATGTTCACTATAGGTAGGTACGTTGAGATGGCGGCGCTGCGCGATAGGAAAAGAACTTGTCCGAAGGGGCAAATCAATCAACCCGTATTCGTCCACTGCTGGACATAGGCCTCCCCCAAGGCACGCCACTTTCCTCTATCCTCATCCAGCCACGGCCAGCGATCTGCCTCAGATCGTCGGTCCAGCGAGCCGGTTGGCGACTCACGTTGCGCTTGCCAACTCGTGGTCTCCACTCGAGAACCTTTGCACCCCATCGGCCATCGGTTCTTCGGCATGTGTGACCAGCCCACTGCCACTTCAGCTTGCTAATCCTATAGGCTATATCAGTCACCTTGGTTCTTTGGCTCAATTCTGATGTGATCCATCAAAGAGACCCCGAGCATAGTCCGTTTCATAGCGCGCTGAGCGACTGAATCGGTGGACCAGTCCCGCCGTCAGTGTCCACGTTTCAGCTCCGCAATGCAAGGGGCGAATCGTTTCGCGCGAATTCTTACGCACATCACGCGTAAAGCTTCGACCACACACAGCGAGTGGAAAACCCGGATTAATCGCTGTGTGTGACAGGCTAAGGGACTTCACACACGGCAGCTATAATGTAAAGATGTATACTGTAGCACGATACATCTTAGTACATCTTTCCATAGAAATCATCAGGAGACCACACACGACAGCTATAATATATATCTTTACATCTTCGTATCTTAAGATACATAGCGATACGAAAATATACATTTAATACCTTAGCCGCTTGAAAGTGAGACGTATCTCAATGGAATTAAGGGAAAGATACATTACATTACCCGTTGTGTGTGTGATACTTTAAGATAATGTAAAGCTTCCCGGGATGTAATGTACTTACATTATTACACATTATAGCTGCCGTGTGTGATGTCCTTAAAGGAGCAGCAGCTATAATGTACCTATATTAATTAATGTACATCACATCCCGGGATTTATAGCTTTACATTATCTTCAAGTATCACACACTCACAACAGGTAATGTAAGATAAGATAAGATAAAGATTTATTTGTAAAACGTAGCTGCAAAATAGTTGAGATGTTACAATTAGGAAAATCTCTTATGTTTAGCCCAGAAGGCGTACAAACTTTTCGTGCAAAAAGAAATTGAAAAAGCTACACTGAGCACATTAAGGTAGCATTTAAAAGTCAAATTCTAATGGTTACTGTTATTAAGGAGTAATTTTAGATGATGCATATGAAAAACAGATCAAATCATATTACATATCAAATTATTTATATTCTAATGTATCTTTCCCTAATTCCTAATATATCTACTAATACCAAATTCCATCGATATAAGTCTCGCTGCTAAGGTATTAAATGTATATATTCGTATCGCTCTGTATTATAAAAATATACATTATAGCTGCCGTGTGTGAAGTCCCTAATAGATTCCCCGCGAATTTGCCCTTTCTGGATAAGTTCTAAACATAGAGGTACACCTTGTCTCAGTAGTTCGGTTGTTTAGTCAGCTGAGATTTTCCGTCTCAGTAGTTCGGTCACAGTGGTTCGGTGCTGCTACACAACCGGATTGCTGAGCCTGCTAGTTCGGTCACCGGACTACTGAGACAAGGGGCGCAGTAACATGTCATCATCATCATAATCAGCCGGTGTCAGTCCACTGCTGGACATAGCCCTCTCCCAAGACACGCCACTGAGCCACGACTTCGGCTCTTCCCTTCCAGTCACTCCAACGGAGTAACATGTATAGGACAGAATCAGCAAGACAGTTTTCTTGAGATACGTACGAAGCCCGTTGTGCGTTGTCCGCACAGCCAGATCTACGGGTGTTTTCTCGTGGTCCCATTTTCTGCAGCACAGCTGACCCGAGAACGGGCGTTCTTGGGACTGGACGCTCGTGTGTCGTTCGTTTCCCATTGTCACAATAGTTCGGCACCTAACCGAACTTTCAGACTCAGTAGTTCGTTCGGTGACGCAATACAACCGGACTAATGAGCCTGAAAGTTCGGGACTTTCGGTTGTTTAGTCCGGTGACAGGCTCAGTACCCCGGTTATATTGCATCACCGAACTACTGCGACGGAATAGTGTCACTAATCCGGATACCGGACGAAACATCCAAACTACTGAGGGCTCTCACACATGAACACGACGTCGCGTCGTGCTACGACGCCCTAAGTTGGCTTTTTTAATATGAGCGAAATTTTGAGCTCAGAGTTGAATAAGTCACAATTGAATCGTGTGATTTTAAAACGACACATGTCCTTTCATTACAACTTTGCAGGAAATAGAAAAAACTGTTTTATTCAAATACTAATATCTACAACAGCAATATTTTAGCATATTATATTGATTTCTGTATGAATAAACTACAATTATTTTTTCTAAAGTAAATCAATAGGTGTAAATAATTTAATAAAAAAAAATTGGACAAGTGTTATTTTAAACACACATGTGACTTGTGTTGTTTTAAAATCACACGATTCAATTACTTATGAGTTGATATTCTCGATTGGTTATACTTTTTCAAGCCAAATTAACGCGTCGTATCGTGTTAATGTGTGAGAGCCCTAATTTGGCTTTCATTTGAGCGAAATTTTGAACCAATATTGAGCTCCGAGTTGAATGAGTCACGAGGAATTATGAGTTGACTAGATATTCGGGATTAGTTATACTAATTTAAGCCAAATGAATGCGGCGTAGCACGACGCGACGTCGTCTCGTGTTTATGTGTGAGAGCCCTGAGACACGGGAGTTCCTTTGAGAGGAGCGCCGGCTGACACTAGACGTTTACCTATTTTGCTAAATCACGTGGAAAATAAACCTCCAAAATATACGGCCGCGCCAAACGGGCGTGATTTATTTACACTAGACAGACCTATATAAACGGAAAGATGACTCTTTAAGACCTAAATGTTGTCTTCACATCACCAAATTAACTATTATACGGTCCAAATGCTGTTAGGATACGACCTTTTGGAGTTGCGTTACGCGACACGAATAAATAAATAACGACATAAATAAATAAATAAAGACACTGATGACTTGCAGGGTCAGAAAAACAGTCAGATGAATAATATTAATTAGTTAATTAATTTTTAGCAAGTATCGAGGTGACTAAAATATTAAAAAAGATAGTAACTAAGGCACACAATGAGAAGAAAAATAAACCTAATCTTCTAAATCTTCTACTCCACTCTTAGCCTCTCCTTCACTCTATGAGCTGTCTTCGTTAGGAAATTTCAGAATCAGTATCATCTATAATAATTAAAAAAACTGTAACCTATCCTTCTCTAATATATTACATGTAAACAACGAATGGCAATTAAATACATTTTTTATTTATTTATTTTATTTTTTATGTCTGTCTCACTCACACACTTCTACAAGGTTCCATATCTTTCCATCCTCTCGGAGGTTTCTAGAATGTTCCCGAATGATCGAGTAAGTAATAATAGAACTCTACTTGACCAGTTTAGAAACTTCGTGAAGTACCTAGAGAGACGTCGAAGGTACTAGAAATCTATAGAACATTCCAGAATTGCTTCTGGAAGCACCCAGAATGACATTAAAGATACTAGAAATAGGTTCTAGAAGACTATCGAACATTCCAGAATGTCTTTCTATCTTTGTCTAGCTCTGTCTCTTTCTAGCACATACTTAGATTATTCTCGAAGGTTCTCTTGTCTCTACATACATAAGTACCTATCACGTAATCTATCTGCACCTAGCATCTAGATTATTTACACAATTCGACTAACTCTCGCCGTCCGTAACAAATACAATTTAATAAGAAATACTTCCGATGAAGTTGTATTCGTCACTCGCTTTCGCGACAGTGTTGCTAACGGTACTGACAGGCGTCATTTGACGTCGTCTGCCGCTCCATTCCAAAAGGCCGTATCCTAACAGCATTTGAACCGGATAACACAAAATGCTTCACACGCAGGCAGTCTTGAGATGCGAGGTCAGGAGGCCCTTAGTCGCGAACGACCGTCCGCACAGCTGACACGAGAACGGGCGCTCCTGCGAGTGGACGCTCCTCTCGTGTGTGGTCCGCGAGGAGCGCTGGCTGAAGCCGCGTCCGCAGTGCGCGCACTTGTGCGGCTTCTCGCCCGTGTGAGTGCGCTCGTGGTCCGGAAGGTAGGCGGCCGTCGCGAAGCCTTTCCCGCAGAATCTACGGGGAGAAAGACGTCTGTTGTAATAGTTTTTTTATGACTCGCGATGCTTATATTGAAACGGGTCCAACCGCGATTATTTATTAGCTATTTATTTTGTTAAATAAAATACGCATAAGTTATAAATTACCTAGTGGTCCCTATTTTGTTTTGACTAGCATACAATATAGGACAGGCCGCTAACGGCGAAGGAAAACATCGTGAGGAAACCTGACTGTCTGAGCTACTTTTAAACCTCAGCGCTTGAAATCGCCAATCCGCGGTGGGCACGCGTAGTGATTAAACCCATACTCTCTCTCTCTCTCTCTCTCTGAGAGAAGGCCTGTACCCTACAGTGGAACGTATATAGTCTTCTTATAAAGTTACATTACGTGAATTACGTTACGTTCATTTGTGATCTTCTCGTACAACCACTCGTTAAATGTGAAAAAAACCACATACCGTCATCTTCCAGAAAAGATTAATATTTTGTAGGTTACGTATATTTAAGAATTATAAATACCACTCGCTAACTGTGTAAACATTTCGAGGAAGCCCCTTTTCTCCAGGGCCCCATGTAATAGAAATAAAATTAATGGTTTACAATTGCAATTCGTGCGTGGTGTGAACACAGTGCTCGCCTGCACTTATGTGGCTTCTTTACAGAGTGCAGAGCCAAGTGTCGCTCGAGATGGTGCGGCTGGTTGTATGTCTTGCAGCAGTGGCGTTTATACCGAGGAAAGGGAAGGAAAGCTTGGTATGAACACAGTACTCGCCTGCACTTGTGGGGCTTCTCTCCAGAGTGCAGCGCCACGTGACGCTTCAGATGGTGCGGCTGGTTGAACGTTTTGCCGCAATGCGGACACAGGTACGGGTTGAAGTCGTGTTTCCGGTTCACGTGGTGCCTGTGAAATACGTCGATATATCGATTTATGGTACAAGCAATATGGCGTCAATATTACTGCCTCGTTGGCTTAGAGGTGACAGGCTTGGCTAACGAAACAGAGGTTTAAAGCATTAAAATGTGAAAATTACTTTGCTAAATCCCGCGAAAATCCCACAAGCACCGTGCGGTTAGTTAATGCACCGCCCTCCCTCCCACTTTTTCAAGCAGAAGCGAGACACAAACACACCACCACCGACACCAATACTTGTGAGAAAAAATGCGTTGCGACGCGTTTCGCCTCTAACACGAGGCATCCTCAGGCTCCGGTGGTCGACTGTCAGTCGGATTTTGGCGGAATTTAGCAAAGTAATTTTCACGTTTTAATGCTATTACGGATTTCCGCAAAGTAACGCCTGATTCTATCATCATCATCATCATTCAGCCACAAGAAGTCCACCGCTGGACATATTCCTCCTCCATGGATTTCCAAAAAGACCGGTTGGAAGCGGCTTGCATCCAGCCTCTTCCTGCCACTTGGATGAGGTCATCTGTCCATCTTGTGGCTGGTCGTCCTACGCTGCGCTTGCCGATATGTGGTCTCCATTCGAGAACTTTTCGGCCCCATCGGCCATCAGTTCTGCGTGCTATGTGCCCCGCCCACTGCCACTTCAACTTACCAATCCGCTGGGCTACGTCGACGATTTTCGTTCGTCTACGGATCTCATATTTCTGATTCGATCTCGTAGAGAAATTCCGAGCATAGCCCTTTCCATAGCTCGTTGCGTGACCTTGAGCCTTCTTATGAGGCCCATAGTGAGAGACCACGTTTCAGTGCCATAAGTCATCACTGGTAACACACACTGGTTGTATAATTTTGTCTTGAGCGATTGAGGTATATTAGACGAAAAGACTTTTCCAAGTTTCCCAAATGCTGCCCAGCCGAGTTGGATTCGACGATTGACCTCTTTCACGAAGTTGGACCGGCCTAGTTGGACTGTTTGTCCTAAGTAGACGTATTTGTCTACAACTTGCCGCCTGATTCCATACAATATACGAAACAGAGGTTGTTTACATTAAGCAGCCTACATAGGTCCCACTGTAGGGCACAGGCCTTCTCTCAGGGAGAGAGTATGGGCTTAATCACCACGCGTGCCCACCACAGATTGGTGATTTCAAGCGCCAACAGACAAATCAAATAAATAAAACAAGACCATAGATGTAGCCTGTGGTGTATCTGAATTGCCTCAAAAGGCAGCTGACTCAGCGTTGCGCTTAGGAGTGATCCCTCAGCGCTGATTTTCAGTCAGTGCCTACGGTAACTCATAATTGTACTACGGATTGCGTGCCGTGCTGCACTTAAAAGGCATTTAAGACAGGACGTATGTCGGGTCATCATCGTCATCACATCAGCCATTTGACGCCCACTGCAGGACATAGGCCTCCCTCATGGTTTTCCAAGCTTCCCGGTGTAGTGCCGCCCGCATCCAGCGACTCCCCGCCACCGTAACCAGCTCGTCAGACCATCTGGTTCGCCCCAACGGCCATCAGTTCTCCGAGCTATGTGCCCCGCCCACTGCCATAGTAGGACATAGTCCCGATTAATAATAACATTTTTGTTTCAGGTATTTTAGTTATTTTAAGTAGATCAGTTGCTTCAAAGTCTGTCATGCTGTATGTACGTATATTTGGCGTAATAGTTTAACAAATACCCTATCATAGCTTGAGTTTTGTACATCTTTTAACAATAAAATCAAATGGTAGTAAGTGTCTCACCGCAGCGCCGGCGGGTTCTTGCCAACGAAGGAGCACCTTGCGCAGCGAGGCCGGGGGCCGCCCGCATCAGGGTGCTTCACCATGCGATGGTGCAGCAGCGTTCTGCCGGTGGGAAACATGGAAACAATCGTTATTTAAGGCCTCTCTCCGGCGACGACTCTCGAGGAAAAACGCTTTTTTGTATGCGTACAATTGTTCTGTGTAAGCGGTGGTAGCCTAGTGGGTAGAACATTGGACTCGGAAGCGGGAGACCCAGGTTCGATTCCCAGTGCGGGCATGTACCTGTGACTTTTCTTTCTAAGTTATGTACATTTGTGAAGTTATAGTAGCAACTACACTCGCTAACCGTGAAGGAAAACATCGTGAGGAAACCTGGGTGTCTGAGCTATTCACATACCTCAGCGCTTGAAATCGCCAATCCGCGGTGAGCACGCGTGGTGATTGAAGCCCATACTCTCTCTCTGAGAGAAGGCCTGTGCCCTACAGTGGGACGTGTAATATAGGCTGCTTATGATGAACATTGTTCTGAACCGTGTTCAGAAAGAAAGAAAAAAGACATTTATTTAGATTGTAAGAGAAACACAAATTAAACAGGAAGGTACACAAACAAAATACACGAGCGTCAAAAAAACCAAAATAAAAACAAATCAAACGTGAAGAGAACATAGTGTCCAAGTGTATGGCACCCAGCCACCTCGGACTCCGAACGCCCCAGGTGCTTCCGTGACTTCAAAACATTAAACATAATCAATCAGTATAATATTAAACACGTCTGAACAAAAACAATTTTGTACATAAAAAAGCGTTTTTTCTCGAATGTTACTTATTGTGAGTTGGAATGTTTCTGCGTATCGCGGTCCAATTTAGTGAAAGTTTATTTAATTAAATTCGGTGGGGATTTGGAATCTTTCAACTCGACCCGGAGACAGCGGATAACAATCATAGACAGAATATGAATTCTTTATGTTGAAATAAAGTTTTTATTTTGGATTTTGGTAGTACAATAATACATTTTTGGTGGGCGTTTAAGGCCATATAAAATCCCCATTTTTAGGGTTCCGTATCCAAAGGGTAACGGAACCTATTACTAAGACTCCACTGTCCGTCTGTCTGTCTGTCACCAGGCTGTAGCTTATTTCACAGATGATGTATTTCTGTTGCCGCTATAACATACATACATACATAAGCAGCCTATATACGTCTCAATGTAGGGCACAGGCCTTCTCTCAGGGATACTAAAAAGGGAATAAAATAAATATTTAAGGAGGCTCCCATACAACAAACGTGATTTTTTGCTCGACATCAATAACGGCAACCGGCAGACGCTTGAAATATTCAAATGTTGTATAGATAATGGTACGGAACCCTTCCTGCGCGAATCCGACTTGCACTTGGCTGGTTTTGTTAACTCACTTCATTTGCACGAATTTCGTAGGGCACAAATCGCACATGTACTTGACAGTGCCGTGAGCATCCTTCTCCCTGGCGTGCTGGGATATTCCTGAAAATGAAAATGAATAAGTTTATTTGCGCCTGGGACAGGACAAAGTTCTAAAATTTGCCGAGTCTGGACTAACGCCATTGCAAATATTAATGATAAAACAGCACATATTCAGAGCTCTAAAATGTGCAATACCTAAGACATGCCAGTTGGAGTCATTTGCGACAACTTTTGTTTTACTACAATTTTGATTGCTTATGTTTCAAATTCCAAACAATTCCATGTACACCTACCTACCTACTATCTTCATCTTTCAGTTCTATCCATCCTAAGGTTGTCTGGAAGAGATCGCTTTTAGCCATAAGACCGCCAATTGTATACGGCAGGACTTAGACATGTAAGCCTTTTAATGTATTTTATTTTCTGGTGTCAATAAAGTGTTCTAATGTAATCTAAATTATTTTTTACGGTTTTCTTGCTTTCTAATGGCGCTTGATAAACAATGCTTAAAACTATACAACTACACCTTTTAAAAAAAGATTTTCACAATGTTCACAATCTATCCAACCAGTTTTTTTTTTCTCGAATCACAATCTATCCAACCAGTATTTTTTTTTCTCGAATCACAATCTATCCAACCAGTTTTTTTTTTCTCAAATCACAATCTATCCAACCAGTTTTTTTTTCTCGAATCACAATCTATCCAACCAGTATTTTTTTTTCTCGAATCACAATCTATCCAACCAGTATTTTTTTTTCTCAAATCACAATCTATCCAACCAGTATTTTTTTTTTCTCGAATCACAATCTATCCAGCCAGTATTTTTTTTTTCTCGAATCCGAATCTATCCAGCTAGTATTTTTGTTCTCGTTGACTCACCGCGCCGCGCCAAGAAGATGCGCTTCTGATGTGCAGTGCCGAGTTTCACAAAAGTACAATTCGTAGTTTATTATGACATTTCGAGGTACATTTCTTAGTAGTCTACTTGTTAATCGATGGCTTAATCGACTTTGCAATGTGCATCGAATTGTCATAGTAAACAATGAATTGTAGTTCTATGATACAGGACTCGGCCGCAAGCGTCGTCCGCAGTGTTAGGGAGCCAGCAAGCCAGCCAATCGACAAATCTTACCATGCCGAACGATGTCGCATTCAAAATCAAAAATAATCTAGCGTGAACTTAGAGTCCCTTGAATCACAAAGGTTTGTAAGAGAACTAGAACAATTAGAATAATAAAATATGAAAACAACAATAAATATGCCAAATATATTCGAAATAATAAACATTCAAAAAGTTGATTCCAATTTTGAAAAAATAAAAAAAAAATCCCTTTTTTTAACTAGTGAGTACTTATGCATTATCATTATTATGCGCTGCACAAACTAAACCTTTTAAAAAATATTTCTTTTCACGAATTATAATCTATCCAGCCAGTATTCCTCGACCTTCACTTCATCCAGCCGGCACACGTTGACTCACCGTGGCGCACGATCTCGCGCATCTTCTGGAAGTGCAGCGCGTGCACGCAGAGCGCGCAGCGGTACCGGTCGCGCAGCCAGTGCCGGCGCCAGTGCTGCGGCCAGGGCTCGGCCACCAGCGCGGCGCCGCAGCGCGGGCAGCGCTCGGCGGCCGGCGGCGCCGGCGCCGGTGGCGGCGATCCTCGCTCCGGCTCCGGCTCCTCCTCGTGCTCTCTGTTTTGAACGAAAGAATTTGAGGCACGCGAAAGTAAGGATGTGAAAAAATAATCGATTTTTATATATGTTACAAGCGTTTTTTCGATTTTTTCATAGTCATCACTTACAATTTCTTAGAATTTTTGCGCCCCGTGTAGTTATAAAATGTCGGTAAACAGCAGCTTTTTTGCAGATCATTTGAAAAAAAATCAATGCTTTACCTACAATAACAATATCTTTGTTTTGGTTAAGTCATCCTAAGAATGCCGTTGACGTTTCATCTTCATTACAAAAACTCAATAAAAAATGTAAGGTAACTGCAATTATAATATTTATATAAGTATACACAGAGAATAGACAAATAATGTGATCAGAAGTTTTGGTAAATAACGCTCTATTAGATAGATAGATACAGAACACTTTATTGCACAACCATAGGTGAAAGATGATTAAATGATTTTTTTAAAGCTGACATCGTAATTCTTGGATACAGTCTTCAAGTAACTAAGATATATTCTATTCAAACTATGCCTGAGTTACTCCGCGTACAATGCATAGTAATTAAAAACCTGGATTCTAATCAAATATTTTTTTGTGACAAAAATCGATTTTTGCAAAAGAATCGATTATTTTCCTAAGAAAAATCGATTTTTTTAAGAACAGAATAAATCGATTATTAAAAAATCGATTTTTTATGTCCAATATCACATCCCTACGCGAGTGTGTGACGGAAGTAGAGTTACAGTATTCGTTAGCCAGGAAGATAGAGGGGGTAAGTAAGATGAACGAAAACTGATTTTCACGGCAAAATGTGTGGAGAAGCGCATATTTTTTTCGAACTGAGAGTCAAAAAACTATCTGCATGTCTAATATAAAAAAAAATATAAGGAGTTTTTATCCTTCTTGGACTGCCAAAAATTTATTAGTATGCGGAGTTACATTTGGACCGTGTTACACAGAAACATTCCAACCGTCAACGAGTAACTCGAGAAAAACGCCTTTTTACGTATAACACTGATTTTAGGAATTACAAACGAAAATTAGACACGAAATTAAATTTTGAATCACTATAACATTAAACACGTGCAATCAAAAACATGAAAAAAAAATCCTTCTATATCGTTTTACTCACTTGTAATGTTCTAGACACTTCTCGCGGCTCTCCAAAGTCTTCGAGCATATGCAGCATGTGTACAACTCCTTGTTTTTAACCTGCAACAGTTTCGTCGGCTTCTTCGGGAACTCCCAATCACCAAGACCATCATCGTCTGAATCGTCTTCAACCTTGGGCACCAGTTCGCCGTTCACAGGCGCTTCTTCATTATTGGTGCTGTCCTCATTTGGCTTCGTTGATTTGGCTTTCTTAACTTTGTCTGGTTCGTCGGTTCGTTTGTTCTTTGACCGGTTTTCTTTGGGCCTTGTGAATTTGACTTTTCTCTTGACCGTCAACGATTCAGCTGCGATTTGGTTTTTCCTCGGTCGGCCCCGTTTTCTTTTGGGTGCCGCTGAGGTTCCCTCTGGATCGTTATTCGCGCCTTCTTCGTACATGATCACCTCTGGGTACGGGAACTCGCTAGGCCAGGATTCCTGTTGCTCAACCTTGACTTTGATCTCCAAGTCTGGTCGTTTCTTCCTGAGCTCCTGAAGGCACGAGAGGTTCGCTTGCCTTTTTCTGGTGCTTTTCTCTACTTTGATATCGACTAGTGGTTTATTATCGTCGGACTCCCCATCCCACTGCTCTGAAAGATTGGGAGAATCTTTAAAAGGCAATGGAAAAATAGCGTGTGGCATAGGATGTTCAAAATGGTGTAAGTTAATTTAATATTGAAATACATTTCGTCGCCCACGGTGCAGGCTCAGCCTAGTGGGGGGAACACGGCTACCACTACATACCTAATGTTATTTAAATATTATTGTTAATTTTGTTTTAAATTGAAAGTAACGTTTGATTAATCCACATATGTACATAAGCAGCCTATATACGTCCTACTGTAGAGCACAGGCCTTCTCTCAGAGAGTATGGGCTTAATCACCACGCGTGCCCACCGCGGATTGGCGATTTGAATAGCTCAGAAACTCAGGTTTCCTCGCGATGTTTTCCTTCACCCTTAGCGAGTGGTATTGCTACTATAACTTCACAAATGTACATAAATTAGAAAACAAAGTCATAGGTATATGCCCGCACTTCAGAGTCAATGTGCTACCACCGCTTCCATATGCATGTAACATAATTCAATTGGTAATAAATAAATTTTGCTTTTACTTTACATATTTTTTAAATACTTTATTTTATTTCGATTGTTTTCTAAAATATCGCCACATTAAAATATTTTTGTTTGTTAAACTTTTAGAAATTCATATTTGCACCTCACCTGCACCATCATCAGATTCCAGAAACTCCTGTTTCACGTTGATTAGATGAATATTAGGACGCGTGCTGTCACTGCCGTGCAGGCCGGCGTTGGCATATGGGCCACTACTGTCCAGATCAAGATACGAGTCCGGCTGGCATTCAGTCTGGGTGCCACGCTCTTGGTTAGTTGTGGGGATATCTTCCGCTTCGTCTGTTCCCTGCAGCATGGCTCGTAGCCTGGAATCGGTTGAATAGATTGGAAGTTAATAAAAACAGTCACGAAATCGTAATAAAAAAGTGCCGCATAAATCGTATGCAATACGAGTAAATAAAAAAAGTGATTCGCGGAGTCGTATGCTATACGAGGAAATAAAAAAGTGATTCACGACTTCGTATGCTTTACGAGGAAATAAAAAAGTGATTCACGACGTCGTATGCTATACGAGGAAATAAAAAAGTGATTCACGAGGTCGTATGCTATATGAGGAAATAAAAAAAGGGATTCACGAAGTCGTATGCTATACGAGGAAATAAAAAAGTGATTCACGACGTCATATGCTATACGAGAAAAAAAAAAGTGATTCACGACGTCGTATGAACTCGTATGCTATACGAGTAAATAAAAAGTGACTTACGAAATCGTATCGAATCGTGTATGCTTTGTGAGTAAATAAAATCGGCAAAGTGCGTGTCGGGCCAAGCGCAGCGCAGGGTTCCGTAGAAAGAGGGGGTTTTATCTGCTTTACAGAACTAACAACTTCATCAACGTAATTTTCAATGGATTTTGTACGAAGTCTTCCTTTTATAAGTTGGTCGCCTATTACTCGTTCACTTGTAAAGCCTACTTAGCCGTGATAGTGTTTCATTTAAGTTCATTATATGGGCTACTACCCTGAATTTTTTCACGTTTCTACAATCAACGGGGGGACGAATATTATAAAGGGTGCACCAGAAACGGAATGTTTAAATGAAGGTGTTTTAAAATACGTGTCATGTACTTTTTGAGTGTTTAAATTTTTGTTATACGTTAAACTGTGCTTTAAGCACGTGAAATGCCAACATTGTCGATCTAGTCGTCAATACGATTAACTTTTATTATGGTGTATCAGTATAATGTAAAAGAATAAGAATACTTGAGCCACATTTGATCTGAGGCGGCAACAAAATTGGAATTCAGGTAATAGAATTGACATTTCGCACATGTGAAAACTGATTTTGCACGGATATTTACTCGTTTATTTTTTATTTTAACATTTTACCAATTTCAATTTAAAAATTTGACAAACATTTTTGGAACGTAACTTAATAGGTATATAATAGGGGTTAAAGTATGAAATTGCCGTTTTATTGCAATAGGTTCTTTGAATTGACATAGAATCTTCATGGTTTGAGGTTTTCGAATGAAACTTTTTTCAAATGGTTTCTATGATGTTCTTTTTTTAAAAAATGTGAAACATTTGAATATCGACTTTCAATTGTTTTTGTTATTCAATTTAGACAAGAAAGATGGATACTGCAAAAATTCGAGTGATTATGAGGCACACATTTTTCGTATTTTTTTATTTTATTGATTTGACGCAAGTGAGTCAATATTGTGGGTAAGGTAACGTTAAACCATGCCGCTAATTCCTGGGTAGTTTGACTAGGGTCGGCTTCCACTATCTCTCTTAATTCATCGTTATTCACCTGTGTGGGCGGTCTTCCTCGTGGCTCGTTCTTTAAGTCGAAATTTCCATCACGAAAGCGTTTAAACCAAAATCGCACAGTGCGTTCATTAGTAGACCCCTCTCCAAACGCAGCATTGATATTGCGGGCTGTTTCTGCCGCGTTAGTTCCGCGTCGGAACTCCTATTCAAAAATCACTCAAATTTTCGCAGTATCAATCTTTCTTGACTAAATTGAATAACAAAAACAATTGAAAGACGATATTCAAATGTTTCACATTTTTTAAAAAAAGAACATCATAGAAACCATTTGAAAAAAGTTTCATTCGAAAACCTCAAACCATGAAGATTCTATGTCAATTCAAAGAACCTATTGCAATAAAACGGCAATTTCATACTTTAACCCCTAATATTTATTTTTTTGCCGAGGGTAGTAAACTAACAGTTAATGCTTTCAAAAAGACGCCTGTCACCTCACTCTACCGAGACCACGGCACATGCAAAAGTACCGAAACGTCGGAAAATTGTAAAATAAACGAGTAAATATCCGTGCATATTCAGTTTTTATTGTTTAGTGCTAACGCGAGCACCTGAGAAAATACTGCTTCACACATGTTTTAAATTTTCATGAAAAAAATTGGGCACTAAACTTTTTTCGTTTAATTAATTATATTGTTACCCATAGCACAGAGAATCCTAGTTGGGGAGCCAGTAACTATATTTTTTGTAACCGTTTTACAATAAAGTTTTTTTCATTTCACGTTTTTCATTGTTTTGATAGAGGAACAATTCTCTATCAAAACAAGTATAAAATACTTGAGATGATGGAGAAACAACAAGTATGATAGACAAACGAAGCGAAAGAAGTTTTAGTGTACATTTTTCTTAAAGAAGTTCATAATTTTAGTGGCCATGCACGTAGCGAAATAAGTTCATAATTTTAGTGGCCATAAATGCAGCGAAAGAAGTTCCTAGGACGTTTTGACACTCGGCCCAATAAACCCCGGAGGCGCTTAGGCAAGGGACGGCATGAACTCGCCTGCGCTGCGCGCGGTTCGCCTCGCTGCAGAAGCGATGCAGCCGCAGCACGCTGCAGCGGCACGCGCCGCACACGCGCCGCGGCAGCCCGTCGCCGCGCCGCACCTGCGGTTGGAGAGGTCACGCTAGCCATCTCACTTATTGATCGAGTGCGTAACGTCGATATTCGGCATTTAACCAAAGTCGAAGACGAAAGACGCCCACTGTTGACCATAGAGCTCTTCACTGTCACGCCAACCTTGCCGGTCATCTGCTAATATCGTCCATGGTCCTCCTGCCGCCTTCTTAATGTCATCGACGCAACCTACCCAAAATGAAGATGGGCGGGGTATTCGGTTAGGCGGGAAGACGGCCGGTGGAATAAGGTAGCCACTCAATGGTGTCAACGAAGCCATCAACACGAGCTTCAGCCAACATACCAGATGCGGTACAGAAACGAGGCCGCCCCAACATCATCCTGAACGCAATGTTATACTGTACGCGAAGAGCGCTGAAGGCCCGCTGCGTATAATTGATCCACAGGCTACACGTGTACAGCATAGTCGCAGCATAGGCACTGGTCGGTCCGATGTAACATGGTCGCCCGCAGGTTCGCTAGGTGTTCAAAAGAAGTAAAGTTGACCCTATGTAGAGCGTTCTGCCAGATATTTCACACCTGTGGCCTGTGGGTGAACTATACGCAGAGGGCCTACAGCGCCCTGCGCGTGCAATATAATAATACCCTCAGCGGGGGGAGCATGAGATTTTTATCGTATCTAGATGGATAGGTTAAAATTTTAAAACATTACGATATTATATCCCACCCGCGAGCATGACTTCTCTTCGACATACATATCTTCCTTAGATAGGAGATAAGATTTTATCTACTTATTGGTATGACAACACTGAATCGGCAAATAGGGATGTGACGAAAATCACTATTTCATTCGTTCAATTTGCGTTTTTTGACAGATTGAAATCTGATCTGTGTGTGATCTTTCCTTTACTTAGTCTGTGCTAGGTATCAAATAAAATGTAAATAAACAAACAAATAACGGACAATAGATGCTTAGATGCCGAAAATGAAGTAAGTACAAACTTTATAGCCATTGCAGTTAATTTATACAATACTACAATAGTTGGAGATCCTTCCTACAAGCTCATACGGACATCACATCATATACAAGTCACTCATCGGCAAGAACTATAATATTTTTCTGTTTTAGAGGGCGCAGTAAACAAAATCAACTGGGGTTCGTTCGAGTATATGACGCTCCACAGTAATTTAGCCAACAATGAGTTTTCTGGCCCCATGGGAAGCGAAAGGTTGTTGAAAGAGTGGGGCGCATTGAGCCTTGTCGAAGGAGCATGGTCCCGACACGACTGGAGCAGTGGCGGAATGTAAGTGTTGATAGTACCTACTTATTATCTAGTGATATATTAAATTAAGTTCAATACTTGACTCACCATCACCAACCGAGTACAATAGGTAAATAATATGCTTGTCAAACTAATGCAAATGTGTACTTAGGCAATGCTCAGTGAATACCTACAGTATTTGGATAGATAGACCATAGAGGTCTATCCAGTATAGCGTCAATTTTTGCTCTTAGGGGCATCTAAAATCATTTTCGTAACATGTCTTACCTTTTTTCTTTTCGTCTTAAGCTATTACATCATATTGGAATGTTTTGGACTCCTTTTTAATTATGCTCTTTATTTGTTACAGGATATTTTGAACGCGCTGACTACAATAATATTTGGTCTATGCTACAATCAATCAAATCTTACAAATAAATCAAATATTAAAACGTAGGAATATGTATGTACGAATTGTATTTTTTCAAAATAGTAACTCAAAATTGGATGCTTAATTACCCAAGTTCCACTATAGTTTTTTTATATTACATGCACAGGGGCATTCATTCAAGGGTTAAATATAATTAGGGAATGTTCCATTGAGCTGGCCATTCCTCCTCTACTGGGTTTCAGGCTCCACAATGGCAATGTGTGTACCGAGCCTCGGGAGTCTACTCGGCCTCTCCTCTGATGGGCGTCATCAGCCAAGGCAGGCTCAAAGGCATATCCAGAGTCTCCTAGGAAATGCATTACATTTTTTTTTACTTCTTATTTTTTTGTTACAGATTATATCAAAGGTGAAGAACATATTAATTTGTTTGGTAACAATTTCCCGTTTTCAGAAGAAAACATATCGGTTCTTTTCTCCATTGGGTACCCAGTTATGTAGTAAACCACCTATTTCATTGTTTAAAGTTACAAAATAAATATTAGATTTACTTATAACCAAAAGCATTTTATTATTAACGGACTTAAAAAATGGAGGAGTCTGTGTCAAGCTTTTTCCAGATAACTTCCTAGAAACCATACATTTGTAGTAAATACAACATACATACTTAGGTACTTAGTAGAAGTTAGGTATGATTTGAGGGGTGAGTAAATGGCTTGAAATGCAAGTTCAATAGAAAGAAATAATTTTTGCCTTTTTAGTGCGTCGGTTTAAATCTTTGTTTTAAAGTTTCTTATTTTAAAATTTTTTGTTGACTGGTACATTTTACCTACTATTATTTTAATTGAGATAGGCACTGGACGACGGTCTGAGCAGGTGCTTGGTTGCGTGGAGTAGGGCTGAACGGAGGTCAGTGAGCGGGTCCTTAAATCCCTGGAGACGGCCACTGGACGTCGGTCAGTGAGCAGAAACAGAGGAAGGGCTCGAATGGGATGCGTAGGTGGCGCGAAGAGGCACCAGTGGACAAATCATGACAAATGTGATGATTTTATTCGTAGAATGACTGACAGAAACGCTAGATATAAGTTTATATGCCCCTCTCAAAAGTGGGATAAATTTAAATGAAACATCTGTCAAAAGTCGATAATATATCTTTTTATTTTGTCATCATGCTCGCATTTGCGATAGGGTTTATCTTATAGTGACAGATGTTTTTTTATCTCACGGCACTGGTATAAAAACGATGCATTGTGCTCGCGACGATAAGTTAACCTACTATAGACGTCAAAACTCGTTAAAACGGCCATTTTTTGTAGATAAACCGCCTCGATAAAACCTCATGCTCCCTCCGCAGGATGCTGTTGGGGTTGCCTCGCTGGTGTAGTGCATCAAAAATGTTCGCTGAGGTACGCGTGGATGATTTTTTTGCAATCATCCGTATAAGCGGACCACCTCGCTCATGCGCAGACGCAGGTCCAGCGACAACAGCATCCCGAGAACCCTATCTGAAAAATTTGATAGCCCAATTCTGCAGCACTGGATGGGAAAATTAATTATTTCTCATCCAGTGCGGTAGAAAATTAGATTTCCTTTATATTTTTTTATTGCAACCTTATTGGAGCCATCATGTTGCAACGCACGGCCAGCGCCTTCCGCTCACGATCAATCTTCGATCTTCATCGACCGTCGTACGCTCATTCACTATACAGGGCGTCCCAAAATTATGGGCCATGAAAGGAAAGTACCTTAAATATCGTAGATAGGGTATTTTGCTGAAAGAAGACTTTATGTTATTTTTAAAAGCTAGTAATTCTGCATTCAAAGATTTTCTAAAAATTACTTGCCTCGTCTGGGAATCGAACCGACTTAAATGTAAAAAAAAAAACCCTACTTTTATGATGCCAATCGAAAGAATGGCCAAAAACTAATAACTCTTCTTAAGTAACATAGTATTTTAAAAGAAAGAAACAGTGTGAAATTAATCATTTTAATCAAATTAAAAACATACATGAAACTGCCGTAGTGGGTATTTTTTTTAAATTAATTAATTAAATGCTCAAAATGTGATCCCTCTTGTCTTACGCAAATTGCCAATCTTTTAATGAGTCCGCTGCCTGTTGAGTTTCTTATCTTTTTATAGTTAATACTCGATATGATATGGCACAATTCTATTTGTAACTCGCCTACGTTCTCGTATCGCTTTTTGTATAGCATATCTTTCACGTATCCCCAAAAGAAGAAATCTAATGGTGTAAGGTCCGGGGATCTGGCCGGCCATCTAATCGGTCCATTCGTACCAATCCAAGTAGGAAAACATTCATTTAGAAAATCTTGAGAAGCATTACTAGTTTTTGGCCATTCTTTCGATTGGATTCGATTGGATTACAGTGCAAAAAATGCAGAAATAACTACCACCATAATTGCGTTAATATGACCACATCAAAGTATATGGCCAACTATGCTACTGGGAAAACTACGTACACATGCGAGACCTGTCTAAATGACGGCGATATCTTGCAGGAGCGAGAACTTTCATTACCAAGCACACGAGAAGATACTTGCCATGTTACTCAAAGAGATCGAGGTCGAATCATGTTAGACGATACCAGAGAATCGATGTTGGACGTATCGTATCAAAGTCTTCCAAATATTTGCACTCGAGCTAGCCAAGAATATGATGAAATTTTAAATGAAAACCAAAGATTGAAAAATGAGTTAGAAGCGGCACATACTGAGATTGAAAGTTTAAATTTACAAAACCTGTCTTTAAGCACAGCAAACAAGGAATTTCAGGATCGGCTTCAACTGTACAAATCTGTCGGATTTGGTAATATCCACACGGGAAATACGTCCTCACCGAAAAGGTTCTTTTCCCCGCAATACCGTAAAATTAGAACGACTTCAGTCAAAATTGGCTTTCCCCATACGTCGCAGAGAAACCTGACAAACAACGTAGTACAACAGCTGGATTCAAATGCTAGATCTCCTCAGAAAAGAAACTCATTGGACAATAGCGAAATCACAGACATAAATAATCAGAGCTTCGAACTCAAAGGTGCACTACCATCATTTCAATGCATAACTCATAAGATTGAGCAGCATATTGCTCTACAGTGCAAATCTAACTACAGCGTGGAAACTGTCGATACCGACAAAGATAATGCAAAGAACTCTACATTACGAGCAAGCGAGCTCAAAGTCCAAAAAGAAACAAAGAAAGTGATTATTTACGCTGACGAAAGAGGAAGGGGATTAAGATCCAGCCTGCAGAACCTTCTCGGACCTCAATTCATTGTTACATCGATTATAAAACCGAACGCGCCTCTGGCTGAAATCTTGAACTCATGCCAAATTCAGTGTAAAGACTACAATAAGCAAGATTTTGTAATTGTACTAGCAGGATCAAATGACTCCGATCCGTTAAATTTGCAGTCGATGTTATACAGCTATTTAAATGCGCTCAAACAAACAAATGTAATCTTGAGTAATGTAGGAATAACAAGATATTTAAACGAGAACATGATGAACCAATGTTTAAAACTTGTCAGCTCTCGTTTCGCTCATTCAACATTTTTGGATGTCTATTATAATGAAACTTTAAGTCAAACAAGGTTCAACAAACTATACGCAAGTAGAACATTGCTTAGGGAAATCTTGAGGCTAAATTATAAAAATGAGTATATAAAATATCAACAGCAAAATCACTGCGAAAACTTTACAAAAATAAAAAATATTAATTACCAAACAGTTAACGCAGAGACACAAACTATAACGCAACACGAGCAGATCACATCACATAAGCATACGCAAACCGAAAATATTTTTTTTCGTCCATAATAAGGGTCCACGGTCCCAGTCTATTCTCGAATAAATACATATACATAATGCACCAAAATATATCAGGTATCATTAGTAAATCAGAAGCATTAACTTTATTTTTAGAAGAACGAGAGGATGGTGGCAGAGGGGTTGATATACTATGTATAACTGAACATAATATGAGATCAGGATTCGAACATTTTTTGGCTCTACCAAACTTTACACTAGCTGCGTATTTCAGTAGAGAAAACAAGAGTAGGGGGGGCTCATGCATATTGGTAAAAAACTGTTATAAGTACAAGATTTTAAGTAAAATAAGTGAGTTGTCTATAAGTGGAGTTATAGAATGTTGCGCTATAGAGCTTATTCAATTTAATCAAATCATTGTTTGTATTTACAGAATTCCAAAAAGTAGCAACTTTCAGATATTTTTTGACCGACTAGAGAACATTTTAGACTTTCTAAAAACAAAAAACAACAAAACCATCATAATTACCGGAGATTTCAACATCGACCGACTAAAACCTAACAGTAGAGCACTTCAATTAGAATGTCAACTAAACACCTTAAACTTGAAATTAGCTATTCACGAACCAACGAGACTAGTAAGTAATACTTGCATTGATAATATTGCGCATAATTTGAGACAAAAATGTCAAACGGAGGTTATTGAAAGTGCTCTATCAGATCACACAGCACAATTGCTACGATGCCCGGTGAAACAAACTTGCTTGATTGATAGTTGGAGGATTATAAGACGCGACTATTGCGACGAAAATCTAGAAAAATTTAAAGATTGCATAAAAAGTCTATCCTTTTCAGAAATTTATGGAACAACTAATCCTAATCACGCATACAGTCAGTTCTTAGAGTTGTTCAAGCTAATGTATGATTTGTGTTTTCCACAAAAAAATATCAATATTAAACTTCGTAAAAAACCTAAATGGCTAACTAAAGGCTTAAAAACGTGCAGCAGGAAAAAAAGGGAGCTTTTATGGCAGTATAGACTAAACCCTACGAACATAACTAAAAGTAAACTAAATAACTATAGCAAGCGCTTTAAAGTACTAATAAAAGCTACACAAAAAAAACTGAATAATCACAAGGTTAATACATCTAAAAACAAATCACAGGCGATGTGGAAAATAATAAACGAGTCCAAGGAAAACAAACCATGCGAGTCTATAACTGAAATTACAATAGCGGGAAACATAATTTACAGTCCACAAAAAATTGCAGACGAATTCAATAAATATTTTGTAGACAAGGTAACACCTCTGAACAAAGAAAAAAACAAAAATCAACAATCTAAGTTAAGTAAATGTAGAGATTCAATGTTTCTGTTACCATGCTCTCCGTATGAAATACACAAAATTATTCTTTCTCTAAAAAATAGTTATAGTACTGGGTACGATGCTATCTCAACAAAGGTTGTTAAGTATGTAGCGGAAGACATTAGTTATCACTTAAGCTATATAACTAATCTCTGTATAGAAAAAGGAATCTTCCCAGATCAGTTAAAAATGGCTGTTATTAAGCCTCTATTTAAAAAAGGTGACAGAGAACGCATGGAGAACTATCGCCCAATTGCCTTAATTCCTGTTTTTTCCAAAATTATTGAAAAATTTCTCTGTACACACATCAGTCAATACTTAGAAATAAATAATTTACTGGTAAAGGAACAAAAAGGATTTCGAAAAAACAAAAATATAAATATGGCAGTATACGATGTTCTTAGCGTTATTATTGAGAGTGTAGATAAAAGAATTCCCATATGCTCTTTGTATACTGACCTTACGCAGGCTTTTGACTATGTAGAGCACGATATTTTGCTACGTAAATTAGAACTCTACGGTCTAAG
This sequence comes from Yponomeuta cagnagella, assembly GCA_947310995.1. NCBI lineage: Eukaryota > Metazoa > Arthropoda > Insecta > Lepidoptera > Yponomeutidae > Yponomeuta > Yponomeuta cagnagella. The sequence continues at coordinate 1,550,744 of OX371292.1, read as the reverse complement.
AGGTAATATATTAAATTTGATAGAGTCGTACCTAAATAATCGTAAACAGTGCACGGTTATCACAAAAGTTAATTCCAAAACAAAACTGGAAGAGAAATACTTATCAAAAGTAGAGACTGTCAATCATGGAGTGCCACAAGGCAGCGTAATGGGGCCGTTACTCTTCATCGTTTACATAAATGACCTTCCTATTCATGTAGAGCACCCTATGTCACTTTTCGCTGATGACAGCACCATAACTGTACAATGTAAAGATAGATTAACATACGAAAACGACATAAATGAAGCGCTTAAAGCTATGATAGAATGGTTAGATAACAACAATTTAAAAATAAACCTTGCCAAGACCAATATAATGCAGTATAGTCAAAGGAATTCATCAATATCGGACCTTAAAATAAAATACCAAGACCAACCTATACACAGCATAGAGTCAACTAAGTTTCTTGGGTTAATAATTGACAGTAAATTATCATGGAAATTACACATAGAAAAAACGTGTAAAAAAATTTGTAAATCGGCATTTCTACTCTACAAACTTTCATCAATAGTTAACTTACATACTTTATTAACAGCATACTATAGTCTTGTGGAATCTGTCTTGAGGTATGGCGTCATATTCTGGGGCAATGGTACTGACCGTGAACAAGTACTCAGAATGCAGAAAAAATGTTTGCGAGCAATGTTTAGCTTAAAATCCACGGAATCATGCCAACCCTATTTTAAGAAATATGATATACTTACATTTCCATCTCTCTATATATTAGAAGTACTAATGTTCGTCAGAAAAAATCCTGCTCTGTTTCCACGCATCTCAGAAGCAAATGGTATGCGACTCCGTAGAGACCCTACACGCCTGAGTACTAGAATATCCAATACTGCTTTCATGAGAAAAAGTATTTTATGCATGGGTCCAAAAATATATAATAAACTGCCAATGAGTATTAGAGAATTGGGTGACGATAATGTGTTCAAAAGACAGGTTAAACTAATACTCACCAAGAAATGCTGCTACAATGTGAATGATTATTTTAATCTGACATTTTAATTAATTGGCAATCAATTTATATATTATTATTATTTTTTTATCTTATTTTCATATTTCTATACAATTCTAACTTAAGAAAATAATAATCATGTAAACAACGCGGTAAATATTGAATTATTTTTAGATGTAGATATTTGTATGCCTCTACGGCCAAACATGCTGAAACTTCATTATTTATATATAAGAACTTTTATGTACACGCATGTTTCACAAATAAATAAATTTGAATTTGAATTTGAATTTGAATTTGGAATCATAAAAGTAGGGGTGTTTTTTTTTACATTTAAGTCGGTTCGATTCCCAGACGAAGCAAGTAATTTTTAGAAAATCTGTGAATGCAGAATTACTAACTTTTAAAAATAACATAGTCTTCTTTCAGCAAAATACCCTACCTACGATATTTAAGGTACTTTCCCTTCATGTCCCATAACTTTGGGACGCCCTGTATATGTCCCACGTATTTAAATTTGAGAGCTCTTCTGATGGGTGATCCATCCAGCAACAAAGGGATTAAATAGATAAATAGAATGATAATTCTAAGGAAGACACAAGACGTCCTCCACCGCTCCTTCGATGTTTTCCTACCCCGTGCGAAAGGAAAACATCGAAGGAGCGGTGATAGCCCAGTGGGTAGAACAAGTACCTATGATCTTGTTTATTTTTAAAGTCAGAACATTTGTATTAGTAATACCACACGCTACTTGACTTGGTTGCATAATGCAGAGCCTAGACCCTTTGTCGTAATATTGCGTCAAATCAATAAAATAAAAAAATACGAAAAATGGGTGCCTCATAATCACTCGAATTTTCGCAGTATCCATCTTTCTTGTCTAAATTGAATAACAAAAACAATTGAAAGTCGATATTCAAATGTTCACATTTTTTAAAAAAAGAACATCATAGAAACCATTTGAAAAAAGTTTCATTCGAAAACCTCAAACCATGAAGATTCTATGTCAATTCAAAGAACCTATTGCAATAAAACGGCAATTTCATACTTTAACCCCTAATATTATAAATGTGAAAGTTTGTGTAGATGTTTGGATGTTTGTTATTCAGTTCGCAATTCGCAATAACGGCGGAACGCTTAGACTTAAACCTGCATTCACGTTAATTGCTGGAGGCGGTTGTGTAATGGCTTAATGGCCGTGTGAAGTTATTTGAACCTTATTCTCGTCGTTAATATGGAAAACTTTATTTTGACGCCAATCTGAAATTTCCGAAATAATCATCGCCTGTCGCGTACTTATTCACGAAGGTTAAGGCCGTTGTTACGTGAAGCGTGCTGTCTCGCTCGCACATTCAAATAGGCAAATATTTAACACGGCAACTGAAATCCTTTTTAGGCGACTTTCTATTAAGTCACAAAAAAACTAACTTTTCAGTGATTAAATATCTTAGCAACTATTAAACTATACAAGCAACAAAAGGCTAGGATCAAAAAAACTAAAAAACGGCTGCTACTGTAAGGTGTATTGTGCGAATATAATGTCAGCTGTGCGATTGAATGCCACAAATGGTAACTTTAATATGGAATAGCTGATATGTTTTTCGCCTTTCGCTGATGTCTATGGGATGAGATTCGGACGGGATTTGTAACACCCAAAATAGTATAGCGCGCTTATGTGACGCTTCAAGAATACCCGCAAAACCTCACCTCAATTCGCATGTGGAGAATTTTCGATTGCAGATCATCCTCTGGCTCAAATATGTCATTCTCGACGGAATTCGATGTGCAACACAGTCTGCAGAGGTCGCTCACAGCGCATGGCTCCTCGCAATCTGGCGTTGAGTCCTGAAAGATCCTAATCCTCAAGCTTTCGTCGTAGGCATTATACATTTGTGTGTGTGTGTGTGTGTGTGTGTGTGTGTGTGTGTGTGTGTGTGTGGTGTGTGTGGTGTGTGTGTGGTGTGTGTGTGGTGTGTGTGTGGTGTGTGTGTGGTGTGTGTGTGTGTGGTGTGTGTGTGTGTGTGTGTGGTGTGTGTGTGTGTGTGGTGTGTGTGTGTGGTGTGTGTGTGTGCGTGCGTGTGTGTGTGTGTGCGTGTGTGTGTGCGTGTCTGTGTGGTGTGTGTGTGTGGTGTGTGTGGTGTGTGTGTGTGTGTGTGGTGTGTGTGTGTGTGGTGTGTGTGTGGGTGGTGTGTGTGGGTGGTGTGTGTGGGTGGTGTGTGTGTGGTGTGTGTGTGGTGTATGTGTGTATGTGTGTGGTCTGTGTGTGTGTGTGTGTGTGTGTGTGTGTGTGTGTGTGTGTGTGTGTGTGTGTGTGTGTGTGTGTGGTGTGTGTGCGTGCGTGGGTGCGTGCGTTAAATTTTAAGAGCCTATGAGCCGCCCCACTGACTTTAAGAAAACTACTGCATGGTCATTGAAATTATGAGTGGTAGTAGCGCAGCATTAGAACGCCGGCCACACATTCGGGGGCTTGTGGGTTGGAGTGCATGTACGAATGACTTTGGTAAGTACTTGTTTGAAGTCGTGGTAGTAGTAATAGATACCACTCTCTAACAGCGAAGGAAATCATCATGAGGAAAAACTAGTGTCTGAGGTATTTACATACCCTACCTTAGTGCTTGCAACGTACAATGGCCTAACTATGAGGCTAATTGCAAAAATCTCTGGACTACCTACAACTATTGCAATTATTGTATTCAGCTCACCCCACTCACTTTACTTTGGACCGCCAAACTACTATCATCCATTTGTTGGCCAGATGCCGTGCCTTCTTTCACCAGAAGAGGTCCTTCATTAGAACCCAATCTCTCTTGATCATACTCCTGAAATGTTGAATATTATTTTGTGTAGCTGTCAGCGCAGTGTGACAAAACCAGAAACTTCTCCAGCATAAGGTCATGGCAATAATTTTATTGTGGATGTTAAACCCGGCCCTAGATATTTTCTGGACCTCCAGCTTCTTACCATGTCTTTGGTTTGCTATTCAGAGGTCGTTCATAAGTCTCAATAACTGAGAAAAAAAAATTTAATGTAAATATTTTTCATTTTCAAAACTGAGAAATATCAACCCCTTTCAACTCTTTTGTTTAGTGTTAATCTGTGGAGTAAAGTTTGGTGTTTATTTATTTTTTATCTATCACTGAGTCACAGTGGCATAGTTGCTGAAGGAGTATGACAATTTTTGTCTTGGTGACAACCGCTCCTATATACGCTCCTATGTCAAGAAAGACTACTAGTTAGTTAGTTTGTCCTGTGGTTTCCCCACCTAGCCTCATATTTGGGCCATTGTAGCAGGGCTGTGAGATCAATCTAGGCAGCCAATCTCTTTTCAGAAAGAAAGAAAGCCTACTATTCTAAAAATTCTATGTACATACAGTTGAATGTTGATTATCCGAACGACTACTTAACTGAACTGGCTACAATCTTCGTGCACGAAGACATACATCCATTGTTGAAGCTTCTTCTTCACTACTTGTGAATAGGACACCCAATAAAGCAGGATAGTGGAATTGTAGACTTTGTGACTGAGCAGGTGGGCTTGCTTCAGCAGATGAAGATTAAAGATTTTTTAATTGTTGATGGTACCTATTATGTCTATTTAGGTACACGCTGTCTACTTTTGAAAATAAGTATGATTCCTACTAGCCATTGCAAGAAAAGTACTATAAATTATTATAAGTATAGTTAATGTTGATAAATAGAAGTACATATTTATGTAGTTTGAATATCTGAAATAAATGGTTTTCCAAACACCCATGTCCTCCAATGGAGAACTTGCACAAAAAATGTTTTAATATAATCGGAGACACCGCAGTATAGGATAAAAGAAATGTGTTTTTTTTTTCTTTACGACTAATACTTTTCATAATGGGACCTGTCAATCATTCTAGTCATGTGGTACAAAAACGCGTACGACATATCGGACTTAAGTTATGACGTCACAACTTGCACATAACACGTAATGAATGAAGCGTTTATCAATGTTCGAGTTTAGCCCGTTAGAAAATGTTTAGGATTCAACGAAAAACCGAAATCTAATTATTTTAATAGCTTTTTATTATTGAAGTAACTTTTTATTTCGAATTTTTTGGAACCCTGAAAACTCCGAAAATCATATTTTTATGGTTTTATTTTCAAATTTATCTTGAGTTTTTCTATGTCTTCTATGGTATTTAAAAGCAATGCCACTTCAATCCAAGTTTGACGCAATTCCCCATTAGTGAAATAATGCGTTGCGTGAAATAATCAGAATAACAGTGATATTTCACACGTCGAAATCTTAACGGAAATGTCAAACCCAACGAACATTGAAACGAGCTAATCTAATTGCCAAACTAACATAAAGCAGTGTATTGTACATATCTTAATGTGACATAACGGACCTTAAACAAACACTATCCAAAAATTAGGCTTCACACAGTAATATGGGACAAAAATAAATTATAACCTACAAATTCAAAGGAGACAAAGGACAAGACAAAAGCGAAGTGGTTAGACTAAAGTTAAGTTTTTCAAAATTAGTGTAAATACATAATGTAAACTGTTATTAATACGATCAACTTACTATTTCAAGTGCAAAGTGGAGAAACTTTACCATCCAAAAGAAGCCATATACGAACTATCCCGGTGTACCGGAACAGTGCTAAAATTAAACCTCGGCTCGTAAAAACCTAAGAAGTTAAAAGTATTGAGTTAAAAATAACATTTCAAGTTTAGACTTTATATAATATACGAGGTACCAAACAGAAAAATAGATTGTGATCATTGCATCATCGATCAATTTGCAATACAAATTGAAATAAAAACAAACAAACATATAGAAATAATGTAAACAAACAAGTAAGTAGGTACTAGGTGAGCTAATACCAATAATTAACTAAGTAGGTAACTAGTTGAATCTACAAAACCTAATAAATTAAACAAAATCAAAAATTGTCAATAATTACCGCCACCTAGCGCCGAGTAGCAGAACCACTATCGAAAGTAGACTCTTACTACGAAATAAAAAGGATCTTACCACAGTTTTTCTAAGAAAAATCGATAGAGGGCGCTAAAAAATTGCCGTTGAAACTACAATGGCTGAAGAAATCAGTAAATTACTACACGAACTCCGAAAACAAATCAACGAAGATATGAAGAAAACACTAGAAGAAACCGAAATCAGGATAGTAACCAACATAAATGAAAATATCGATGAAAAATTAAATAAAATAAAAACCGACATAGAAGAAATACACACTAAAAATGAAGAAACTGAAAAAAGATTGGACTTATTAGAAAAACAGGTAAGACAAAGAAACCTAGTACTCTTTGGGGTCCAAGAAAAGGAAAAGTCTTATGAAGAATTAGAAAACTTGGTGAAAGAAATTGTCCAAGGTACTCTACAAATAGATTGCAATAATACTGAGATAGAATTCGTTCGTAGAATGGGTCAAAAGTCAGAAAAACCACGACCAATAGTTTTTGGATTAACGAGTTTGGGCAAAAAAGTAAAAATACTCAAAAACAAAAAGAAACTAGATGAGATAGGAGCTTACATCAAAGAGGACTATCCAAAAAGAGTGCTGGAAAAAAGGAAACTACTACAAGAACAAATGAAACAAGAAATAGAAAAAGGAAGTCGTGCTAAAATTATTTATGACCGATTGGTAATCACTAATAAGCCAAATAAAAGAAGTTTACCTATCAGTCCCGAAAATCCTACAAAAGAAAACTCAAACCAAACAAATAAACAAATAAATAACAGAAATTACCAACAACCCAAGAAGCAAAGAAATCAGTATGATGTGGCTCCTAACAGATCGAGCATTACGTCATACCTATCAAGGGACCCTACTCAAAATAAAGAGATACCCAAAAAAAATGTAATAGAAAAAGCAACAAAAGAAACATAGCAATCAACAATTATAAATGCTCCCAATACGGCTGGTCACCGCGGGAGTAATAGACCACAACCCTCCATAAAGGGAAACTATGAACAGGAGAAAAACATAGAACAAGATACAAAAAGCAAGCTTAACATTTGCACATACAATCTACGATCACTAAAAGCACCAACACGTATCAATGAACTAGAACATGCACTAGAAAACCTAAATTGGGATGTCATAGGAATATCTGAAGTGAAGATTAAAGGTCACTGCATACAACAAAAAGAGAAATATATTATTATGTTCGAAGGAATTAAGAGTGGAAAAAATGGAGTTGGCTTTATGGTGAAATCCCACCTAAAAAAACACATCCTAAGTTATACAACATTCTCAGATAGAGTAGCAAGGCTAGATCTACAATTTGGAAAGACTACTATAAATATAATACAGGTTTATGCTCCTACTGGAAAAGCCTCTGACAAAGAAGTAGAAAAATTCTATCTTAATATAGAAAAAGCTCTACAAAAGACAGGTAGAGACATAATAGTGATGGGAGACTTCAATTCCAAAATTGGCTGGCCAACGGTGGAAGAAAATGCAATATGTGGGCCACATGGATACGGAGAGAGAAACGAGAGAGGTAGTCTCCTAATAAACTTCTGTTTACAACACCAGCTTCACATAACCAACACATGTTTTAAAAAAAATCAGAAACAAAAATGGACATGGCTCTCGCCAGACGGTAAAACAAAAAACGAAATTGATTTTATCCTGGCAAAAAATAGAAAAAGAGTACAAAATAATGAAGTGATCTCCACTAGGTTCCCTAGTGACCACAGACTCGTCAGAATATCATACAATATTAACAAAATTATACAAAGAAGCAGATCTAATTTCGGATACAAAACAAAAAAATTTACCCCAATAGAGGCAGAATCACTCAAGAACATGATTCAAGAAAAAGTAGAAAATATAGACTTTCATGACATAAATCAAAATTATTCAGAAACCATCAAAGCCATTAAGAAATGCATACAAAACCTACCAAAAGAAAAAAATAATCCCACTAACATGATTTTCATCAATGAAGAAATAGACAATCTTATAATCGAAAGATCCAAATTAAAAAATGTTTCAATCAGAACGCCTGCACAGAAGAAACGTCTTAAGATATTATACAAAAAAATAAGCAAAAAGATAAAGGAAGCTAAACAGAAAAAGAAAATAGAAAGTTTAGAAATCGAAATAAAATTGAGAAGCTCTACAAAACGGACAGCAAAAGCTTTCAATAACTGCAAAGATTGGGTCATATCACTCTCGAATTCGACAGGAAATGAAGTATCAAACAGATACGAGATCATAGAGACAGCTACAAATTT